>CM071950.1:3347500-4695000 GCA_036784905.1 Acrossocheilus fasciatus
AGCCTATTGTAATCAAACTGGTGTTGATAGATTCCTTGGGTCATGCCGAGAACATCGATACCAATTTTGCAATAATTGGCTAAACTTCCTGTCCGCCATTTTGATTCATGTTGAAAACCTACTTTTTCGAACTCCTCCTAGACCGTAAGTCCGATTTTCACCAAATTTGACTCGGATCATCTTCAGACCGTGCTGGCAAAAAGTTATGGATTTCGTGTCGATATATTACACAGTTTTCGTTTGGCGCATCAACAAATTTTCTGGAAAGATGCCAAACTGCATCTTAGGCTGTATCTCAGTGAAACTTTGACATATTCGCACCAAATTTTGTATGTGACATTGTCACCTCACACTGAACATACCACGTCAGTTTGGTAACATCGCCACCTATTGGTCAAGAGTAATAAGCCATTCATTAACCTTTAATTATGAAATTTCCAAAAATGCTAATAACTTTTGATTGCATTAGCCTATTGTAATGAAACTGGTCTCAAAATATCCCTTGGGTCATGCCGACAACATACATACCAATTTTTGCTTAGGAAATCTAAACTCCCTGTCCACCATTTTGATTTATGTTAAAAACCTACTTTTTCTAACTCCTCCTCAAATGTTTGTCCGATTTTCACCAAAATTGAGTCAGATCATCTTCAGACTGTGCTGGCAAAAAGTTATGGATTTTGTGTCGATATGTTACACGGTTTTCGTTTGGGGCATCAACGAATTTGCTGGAAAGATGCCAAACTGCATCTGAGGCTGTATCTCAGCGAAACTTTGACACATTCGCACCAAATTTTGTACGTGACATTGTCACTTCACACTGACCACGCTACATAAGTTTGGTAACGGCGCCAACTATTGGTCAAGAGTAATAAGCCATTGATTAATTATTAATATTGAAACTTCCAACCATGCTAATAACTTTTGACTGCATTAGCCTATTGTAATGAAACTGGTCTCAAATTATTCCTTGGGTCATGCCGACAACATACATACCAAATATATCATAGTAAGCCGAACGTCCTTTCCGCCTATTTGATTTATGTTGAAAACCTACTTTTTCGAACTCCTCCTAAACAGTTTGTACGATTTTCACCAAAATCGAGTCATATCATCTTCAGACCATGCTGACCAAAAGTTATGGATTTCATGTTGATAGACAAAACCGTTTTCGCATACCACAGCAACGAATTTGAGGCATGATGCCAAAATGACACTTGAGGCTGTATCTCTGCAATGCTTTGGCATTTTGACACCAAACTTTGTGTGTGCCATAGTCACCTCACACAGAACACACCACATCGATTTGATAATGGTGCCACCCGTTGGTCAAAAGTGAAAAGTCATTCAGTCTTCTTACTAGTAGTTTTAAATGATTTTTCAAGCATTTGGAGTACAATAATCTTAAAATGCCTTCAATTACTCATTGCTGAAGTTTGTCTGATGCTCCGTGCTATGCTTAGCTCCTCATGTTGCCGCTGATGTGCTTGGCCCCGTCATTGCTGCTTGCAGCTATATTTATTATTATTATTATTAGGGGCCAAGCACCGAAGGTGCGGAGGCACCTATTGTGTTTGTTAGCGAATTCTTCTTCTTCTTCTTCTTCCGCCGCAAAGTCAATGGCAGCCCATAGAACCGATTGCGAGAAAGTTGTATAATTTGGCACACTGATAGAGGACAGTGTCAATAGTAACCAAAGCAAATTTGGAGTCTCTAACTCAAACTCTCTAGCGCCACCACTTGTCCAAAGTTTCACTTTTTAAATGCTAATAACTTTTGAACCGTAAGCCACAAAATGAAAATTTTGTAAAACCTACTTTGTCGAACTCGTCCTAGACGGTTCGTCCGATTCTCACCAAAATTGGCTCAGATCATCTACAGACCATGGAGGCTAAAAGTTATGGAATTCAAGTCGATTCGTCCAAGCGTTTTCGAAAAACATGCTAACGAATTTGCCGAAAAGCACGCAAAAATGGATCTGATGCTATATCTCCGCAACGGTTTGGCGTATTGAGACGAATCTTGGTGAGTTTTATAACAAGCATGACCTGAGGCTACCTGGCAGTGTTTCGGCACTGTGCCCCCTAGTGGTCAGGAGATATGAAAAATGAGTATTTTTGCTTATAACTTGTGAATGGTTAGGCTAAAAATCACAAAACTGGTCTCTTTAGATTCGGTGCATCATGTCGAGTCCAACCATATCCGATTTTCCCATGTCGGCCATTTTGGGCGTCGGCCATGTGGAATTTTCTCATAAAATCCTATATTTTACGAACGAATTAACGTATCATTACGAAACTCAGTGTGGTTCTTCGGCACCATGCCCTGATGCTACTCAAAAAGTTTGGGAACAGCGTCACCTTTTGGTCAAAAGTTATAATGAAATTTCTAAAAATGCTAATAACTTTTGCTTACATCAGCCTATTGTAATCAAACTGGTGTTGATAGATTCCTTGGGTCATGCCGAGAACATCGATACCAATTTTGCAATAATTGACTAAACTTCCTGTCCGCCATTTTGATTCATGTTGAAAACCTACTTTTTCGAACTCCTCCTAGACCGTAAGTCTGATTTTCACCAAATTTGACTCGGATCATCTTCAGACCGTGCTGGCAAAAAGTTATGGATTTTGTGTCGATATATTAGTTTTCAGTTTTCGTTTGGCGCATCAACAAATTTTCTGGAAAGATGCCAAACTGCATCTTAGCCTGTATCTCAGCGAAACTTTGACTTCAATTACTCATTGCTGAAGTTGGTCTGATGCTCCGTGCTATGCTTAGCTCCTCATGTTGCCGCTGATGTGCTTGGCCCCGTCATTGCTGCTTGCAGCTATATTTATTATTATTATTATTATTGTAAAAACAAACAAACAAACACACTCGCCTATTTTGATTATTGGTCATCATCACTGCATAAGCTGTGTCTTATAACCACTACTGTTGGTATACTTTAAAGGTATATTACAAGTTATTATACAGGTATTTCATTATCCATTGTTATACAATACAATAAATAAGAAGTAACTACTAAAATATTAAAATGTCATACAAATACGGTTCCACCACACATTAATTACACAAAAGTGTCATGTGCAACTATATCACATAGAGTAGATACATAAAGGAGAGGGAAAACACATCTTTATTTATTAAATTAATATAAATAGGAAAAAATAAATTACATTTATATTAAATATTGCACAATGACCTTTATTGTGACAGAGCCATAGGCGATGACATTATAGCAGTGTAAGAGCCAAACACAAGAAGTTTATTAACACTCAGCAAACAAATACAAATCACAAGGCTGTACCGTAGTAGATGAGACAGGCTGGTTTCAAACAAATGTGACGTCAGTCCAAGAAGGCAAACAAGGCAGAAACAGTAATCCAAGAGGCAGTGGTCAAATAAAGTAGGCATAATGGTCATAACGATAGGGCTATACAGTGAAAAACTTAAATCTTGGTAAGGCAGTGAGAACTGGCAATACTGCCATTAAATATGGTACCAAACAGAAAGTAACCAAAAAAAAAAAAAAACAGACAGTCAGTATTATGGAGAGGGTTCACTGTGGTGATTGGAAGGATGGCTACCAGCCCCATCCTTCACATTTATGACTATTATGTTTTATGTAACATTTTTCCAAATCCTGTATGAGATCTTCAGTGCAATTGGTAAAGGTTTGGTAGAAGTCTGTAGGATACTGCAGAGGCATTTGAACATCTTCAAGTGAAAATGTTAATATTAATTAACTGAATATTTTAAGTAAATTTTTCCCTTAAACACAGGGTAGGAGATTTGGATCAAAAACATTTTTTTGTTATGCTGGTTGAAAGCCCCTTCATATCCCGATAGCAATCACTAAGTTAAAGTAGTGTAAATATATTTATATGTATTTATTAGTGCTGTCAATCGATTAAAAAATTGACAGCATGGACTGTGATTTATCATGATTAATCGCAATTTTTTAAAAAAAATAGGATTTACCTGTAAATGTGTTGAAAAAGAAATGCATGACAAACTAGTTTAAGGAAACAGAACCTTTCACACTTCCACCAGGTATGAGACATAATCCTTATTATTCTTTTATCATTATTCTTTTGTTTTTATTCAGCCATTATCAGCTTTTAAACTGGCAATAAAACGTTTACCAAGCCACATTGCTTCAATCCCAGTATACATTTACCCAACTATTATCAAAAGTATTTCTAAATAAATACAACAAAATATTTCTTGCGACCTTACGTGTGTCAGAGAGTCTCTGTCACTGTCGTCACCAGCAATCACGAGATCCCAATCACCTGAGTTCTAATCACCTGCACATGCTCACCCTCATCAGCATTCATCGTCTGGTCTACGGTTCACACACTGAACAGTAACCTGGCTCCTCACTTCTCTAAACCCTCTGCTTATTGCTCCTCAGATCTCCCCAGCAAAGCTCCCCCGTTACTCCAGCGAACTCCTACGACTACCTCCATTTCTCCCCGGATTGACTCTCTTCTAAGGACTCAGATTCATTCCCCATTTCAAGACCAACCTCCACGTGCACGTATTATCTGTTTGAAGTCATTTAATAAAAGTCACATTCACCTCTCACTCTTGGTTCTCGGCTCTGTTTGTGACAGAAGACCAGACCGACACCGTCACCAGCATGGATCCCCAGCCTTCGTCACCCTCGGAGATCCTGGAGGAGCTGGTTAACACTCTGCGGGCCTCTTTGCTTCCCCCTCCAGCTCCTCCATCTGCCTCGGCCAGTCCCATGGCGCTGCCTGCTACCTATGCGGGTGATTCGGCTGAGTGTGGCGGCTTTCTACTCCAACTGTCTTTATATCTGGAGATGCAACCGCAGAAGTTCCCCACCGAGCGCTCCAAGGTAGCTTTTTTAATTTCCCTTCTCTCCGGGAGAGCTTTAAATTGGGCTAGAGCCATATGGGACGCCAATACTGCCATAATCAATTCCTATGAAGACTTTACTCATCATGTTAAGGAAGTGTTTGGATCAGCTACCGGAGTGCTCTCGGTGTCAGACCAACTCCTCAACCTGCGTCAAGACACTTCTTCCACCCAAGAGTACACATTGCAGTTTCGCACTCTGGCGGCCTCAAGCGGCTGGAATGAGGCGGCGCTCATTGGTGCCTATCGACAGGGTTTGGAGCCCTCGATTCGCAGGCAGATGGTGATTTACGACGATACATTGGGATTGGAAGGATTCATGCAACGAGCCAACAGAATCTCCCAGCGCCTCTCTGTCTGTGACTTGTCTGAAGCCACTCACCAGCCCGTTTCACCTGCGGCCACCCCTCCAGTACCAGAGCCCATGCTCATAGACTCGTCTCACCAATCGAGAACGTGGAAGACGATTAACATCTGGCTTGTCTTTATTGTGCCTCAGTGGAACATTTCATCAAGGCTTGTCCCATCAAACCCCCACGTCCTGCGGTGAGTACACTACAAACTGTCTGTTATCTTGGTACAACTACTCACTCCCTTTCAATCCGTTCCAGCCACTGCCTTGGTCGACTCGGGCTCCTCTGGGAACTTTGTCTCTCAAGACTTCGCCAATCGTCTCCACCTGTCCCTCCAACGACGTACCCAGGAGCTCGGAGTTGAAAAGATCAACGGAAAGCCGCTAGGACGTGGGCGAGTCCAGTATGAGGTTCCATCGATGTCACTCAAAATTGGAGTTCTGCATGAGGAGGAAATCAAATTTCTGGTACTGGAGGGCTCCACCGTGGATATCATCCTGGGATGCCCCTGGCTCATCCTCCACTCTCCAGTAATCAGATAAGAATCAAGTGAGAATTCACTGGGGTGAAGGGTGCCATCAACAGTGTCTCAAGGGAATTCCATGACCCTCCAAGTTCTCTGAACTCCAAGTTGCCTCCACGCGGATAGAAAGTCCCGACTGCGATGAAGTCCCATCTGATTACAGGGCGTTCCAGGATGTTTTTTGTAAGCAGGCAGCCACGCAGTTACCACCACATCAGCCATGGGACTGCACCATAGATCTGCTACCTGGGTATAAACTCCCCAAGGGTAGAGTATACCCACTGTCCATCCCGGAGTGCAAGGCTATGGAGGAATACATCGAGGAGGCTCTCAAAAAGGGATATATCCGGCCATCCAGTTCTCCAGCGGCTTCAAGCTTCTTCTTCGTGGGTAAGAAGGACGGGGGCTTGCGGCCATGCATCGATTACCGAGCCCTCAACTCCCAAACCGTCAAGCTCCCCTATCCACTTCCCCTGGTCCCGGCCGCCCTCGAGGAACTCCGTGGGACCCGCATCTTCACGAAGCTGGACCTGCGCAGCGCATATAACCTCATTCGGATGAGGAAGGCTGACGAGTGGAAAACTGCCTTCATTACCCCATCCAGCCACTATGAGTATCTGGTCATGCCCTATGGCCTTGCCAACGCCCTTCCGTATTCCAGGGCTTCATGAACGAGGTGTTCCGGGAGTTCCTCCATCGTTTCATCGTGGTGTACATTGATGACATCCTGATAAAATCCCGGAACCTGGCCGACCATCGCCACCACGTTGCGCAGGTCCTGGAGAGGCTCAGACACCACCAACTATATTTCAAATTGGAGAAACGCGAATTCCATCGCCCCACGGTACAGTTCCTCGGATACATCATTGGCAAGGAGGGAATACAAATGGACCAGGGGAAAGTCACTGCCGTCTCCACCTGGCCTGTCCCCCAAACGATCAAGGAACTCCAGAGATTTCTAGGATTTGCTCATTTCTACCGCTGCTTCATAAAGAATTTCAGCATGCTCACAGCAGCACTCACCACCTTACTCCAAGGAAAACCCAAGTCCCTGTCCTTTGATTCCAACGCCCACGAAGCATTGAAGAATGCATTCAGTACGGCCCCCATCCTCCGTCATCCCAATCCGGATCAACCTTTCGTTGTGGAAGTTGACGCCTCTAACACCGGCGTCGGGGCCGTCCTGTCTCAGCATTATGGCGAGCCTCCCAGCCTCCAGCCTTGCGCGTACTACTCGAAAAAACGGACCCTCTCGCTCCTCCAAGCTCGGTACTGGTGGCCCAGTATGTCCCATGATGTCACCAGGTTCATCCGTAGTTGCTCAGTCTGCGCCATGTCTTCCACTCCTCGGCAACTACCGGTGGCTAAGCTCAATCCTCTTCCCGTTCCACGCAGACCATGGTCCCACATCGGGATCGATTTTGTGACAGATTTGCCTGACTCAGACGGGAACACATGTGTACTAGTGGTAGTAGATCGATTCTCCAAGGGATGCAAATTAATTCCTCTTCCTGGCTTGCCCACCGCGATGGCAACCGCAGAGCACCTCTTCCACAACTTCCGACACTATGGAATTCCCGAAGACCTAGTATCCGACCGTGGGCCTCAATTCATTTCCCACATCTGGAAAGTCTTCTTCCGCCTTCTGGGAGTCACTGTGAGTTTATCTTCGGGCTATCATCCCCAGACAAACGGCCAGACTCAGCACACGTTCACCTGCAACAGGCAGTGCGGAGACATAAGGCCTTCGCAGACGCCCGCCGTAAGCTCACTCCCATTTACCATCCTGGAGATCGAGTGTGGCTCTCCACCCGAGATCTGCGACTCCGCCTGCCCTGTAAGAAGCTGAGTCCCCGCTACATGGGTCCGTTCAAGATCTTGAGGCAGATTAACGAGGTCTCATACCAGCTCCAACTCCCTCCCAGGTATAGAATTCACCCCACATTCCACGTGTCCCTATTGAAACCCTGTTCTTCCCTCACCCCAGATCCACAAGAACCGGACGAGCAGGTGATCAGTTTGTGGCACTGCTGAAGTGGTATGGAAGCCCAGGTTTCTTTGACAGTGGCCTTCAGCTCATCTGCATTGTTGGGTCTGGTTTCTCTCATCTTTCTCTTGACAATACCCCATAGATTCTCTATGGGTTTCAGGTCTGGTGAGTTTGCCGGCCAAACAAGCACACCAACACCATGGTCATTGAACCAGCTTTTGGTACCTTTGGCAGTGTGGGCAGGTGACAAATCCTGCTGAAAAATGAAATCAGCATCTCCATAAAGCTTGTCAGCAGAAGGAAGCATTGAAGTGCTCTAAAATTTCCTGGTAGATGGCTGCGTTGACTGTGGACTTCAGAAAACACAGTGGACCAACACCAGCAGATGACATGGCAACCCAAATCATTACTGACTGTGGAAACTTAACACTGGACTTCAAGCAACATGGATTCTGTGCCTCTCCACTCTTCCTCCAGACTCTGGGACCTTGATTCCCAAAGTATATGCAAAATTTACTTTCATCTGAAAAGAGGACTTTGGACCACTGAGCAACAGTCCAGTTCTTTTTTCTCCACAGCCCAGGTGCTTCTGACGTTATCTCTGGTTCAGAAGTGGCTTGGTAGCCCTTTTCCTGAAGATGTCTGAGCGTGGTGACTCTTGATGCACTGACTCCAGCTTCAGTCCACTCCTTGTGAAGCTCTCCCAAGTGTTTGAATCAGCTTTAATGACTGTTTTCTCAAGCTTGCGGTCATCCCTGTTGCTTGTGCACCTTTTCCTACCCAAATTCTACCTTCCAGTCAACTTTGCATTTAATATGCTTTGATACAACACTCTGTAAACAGCCACACCTTTCAGTAATTACCTTCTGTGACTTACCCTCTTTGTGGAGGGTGTCAATGTTTGTCTTCTGGATCATTGCCAAGTCAGCAGTCTTCTCCATTATTGTGGTTTCAAAGAACAAGATATAACCCAGAATTTATACTGCATGGATGGTCATTTATTGAAACTCAAGTGTAAATATTCTAATATTTTGAGATACTGATTTTTCACTTTCATGAGCTGTAAGCTCTAATCATCAAAATTAAAATTAAAAAAACTTTTGAAATGTTTTACTTTACATGTAATGAATCTAAGATATATGAAAGTTTCACTTTTTGAAATAAGTTGTAAGAAAAAATGAACTTTTTCATGATATTCTAATTTATTGAGATGCACCTGTAAACATTCATCTCAAGAAAATCACATACAGACCATATCTATTGTAATTGTGTTTATTATCTTATATAATCTATAGTGGCTGTTGTCATGTTTATTTCTGCTGTGTAAAAGCCTTAACATGTATGCTCTGATAGAAACTCACGTTGTTTGTGATGTTACAACCGCCTCTCTGTTCTTAAGTTGCCAGGGATACATTCCAAGTATAATACACATTAGTAAAAGGATCTATTTTCCTTTTTATTTGTCTTTATACACTTTGGCCGCGGTACATTATAAAAGTAGCCCCAAAAACTGCAACCCACGTCTCTGTAATTTTTCCCGTGACTGTATTTTAAAAATAGCCCACTTGTGCCGCTACCCTGTCAACACTGTACCCTCATCACACAATGATAGATAACCTTCCATGCTGCGATGACAGGAAGAAGTTGGGGTCAAACCTTATCAAACGATTAATTTGCATTAAAAAAATATTAATGCGTTAAAATTTTTTGATTAATCGCAGCCGTTAATGCGTTAACGTTGACACCCCTAGTATTTATATTGTCTGTGAAAGCCATAGGACCATAAAATGTTCGTCCAATCAAAATGTTCGTTCCAAACATTATGATAAGCTGTCCTGCCTGCCTGTCAAAATATGTATTTGCATACCTCTGCGCACCCTGTTTGCACAGACATGATACACTATCTGCATATTTTAGCGAGAATGAAAGGTGCTATTATTGTAATATTATGCACTTTGTACTGTAATGTTTTTCACTGGTGAATGAGACATGAGGAAATCTGACAGTGTTGCACTCAATCCTCCAGCAATGTCATCTCTCATCGTGTCGCAGGTTAGTCTCTGGTTTGCATGAGCACGTTTGTGTGTTTTGGAGGATGCACGTCTTTGCAGGGTGATTATGTAGGGAGGGTGGGGATCTTGCTTTCAAAGCTAGCTTGCTATCACTAGCCCTTCCGAAATCGCCAACCCTACCTTTAAGGGGGAAAAAAGTACAGTTCTGTAGTAAAGTATGGCTCTCATGTTAGAAGCCCAGTAATAATGCAAAAAATTGGGAAGCGACAAATACCTTTTTTCTGTTACTGTTGTAGATGAAGTTTGACATATGTTTGTCTAAAATTTAAGAAATAAGACGAAAGAAAAAGTGGTAAGAAACTGTTTGACCCATATTCACAGATGTTTAGTTTTAAATTCATTATTGCAAAGACCAATAATTGAGATTTAAAATGTACAGACATGATCTCACTCTTCTTTAGAATTATTTTAAGTCCAGAAATTTTTATGAAAAGCAACCATCAGTTTGAGCAGTTTTGGGAGGCTAGTGTGTAAATGTATATGAGCATTATGATCATATAAAGAGGTCTCTGCTCAGAGCTCCCTCTATATATAATATGTCCCCTTACACTGTCCTCAATCGTAATTCACTTGCCAGTGCATCATTTTTAGTGAATTTTTACCAAACAGATCACAGAGGTTACTTTGGTCAACCAGCAAACTAAGTACCATATTCCAGTAATAATTTTGACCACCATAAGCTGGTATCCTTCATTGTAAGGATTACTTTCTGTGGATGGGCCCATGAATGTCACAGTATAGCTTTAGAATCTTTTGAAAATATGTCTCTCAAAGGCCAAAAAATCACTTTTGTTAAATTCCATATTGACAAAACTGAAATGAACGGGAATTTCAAATGAAAATTAAAACACTTTTTGTGCAATCTGTTTTGAGAAATCTGATGTCCGTAGAAAGTATGGAGGTTGAGAACATTTGTGTAGGACCCTTAACTTATTTTGAAAAGAATATCAAGATACAAAGACATCCACATAATGAAATGGCAGAAGAAGTGTTTGCTTTTGTCAGGCCCATCAGCCTTTGGATAGAAAAACAGTTTTTAAAAAAAATCATAAACATGTTGGGTTTGTGTGAAATATGATGCAGCAGAAATATTGTGTTCTTTTTTTTTTTTTTTACAGGCAATTTCATTCCTCACCCCGCTGGCTGTGATTTTTGTGGTGAAGATTATACAGAGGACAGACAAGACAGAAATTAAAGAGGCTTGTTTAGGTGAGTGCCCAAACCATGGTGGTCAAAAGATATAGTCATTAACTAATTATATTGAAATCTTTACACAATGGATGTTTTTACAATTATTATAGATGAATATGTAGTATAAGATTATTGAAGATTATTCAGCAATCTGGAATGCTTTACTCTTATTGGTCAACTGTGGCATCCAAAAGAATGATATCCACGTATCAGACCTCTCATCCAGTTAACCACAACAAGCTAATTTCATTTCTCCTATATCACTGCAGACTCACTTTCTTTGTGTTGTTACAAATGCAGCTGGTGCCATCTTGCATCTCAATTATTGATTATATTGAAAATGAAATTGGAGGACTTCAGCATTAATTTTACTCTAATATTGTGGTAGTGTTTGTGTTTTTGTGTCTTCAACCCTGCTCCTGGGGACCCACTGTCCTCCAGTGTTTAGCTCCAAACCTAATCAAACACACCTGAAGTACCTACACTAGCGGGTGTGCTGAAGCAGGTTGAAAATAAACTTTGCAGGACAGTGGGTGCCCAGGAGCAAGGTTGAAGCAAGGTTTTTTTTTTTTTCATAGACAGAATGTTGTAAGATAAGTCAAACTTTATTAAGATCCCTTAATAATTTAGATGCAGCAAAAATCAGAAACACGGCAGACCCATACAATACATTTCAAAACATAAATACAATAAAATACAGTAATATTGTCACGGTGTGGTGCAGGAGAGAAACACGAATACGATGATGATAACAATAAACAGTATTTAATAATCCACATATGGGTAATCCAAGGCAAGGAAGAAGCAAACACACACACACGAGGGAATTCAGATGTAAGACCGGACAAAGAAACACTGAACTGAATGCAACTTATAAGGAGGTTAATGAACAAGACACACCTGAACATAATGACACAATCAGACAAAGGCAGAAACTAGGTCACACAGAGCACATGGGGAATGAAAACACAAACAACAGTCCATGACTGTGACAGTTCACCCCCCTCCCGGAAGGCGCGTCCCCGCGCCGTAGGAAGGGAAGGAGACGGAGGGATGTCGAAGGGTAGATACAGACAGGCAGGAGGAGGTTCAGGAGGTGGCCGGATAACCGGGAGGAGGGCGATCCGCAGTGTTCAGGGTGGTGATGGAAGGAGCCAGGGTGGATCAGATGGAGGGAGGAGCCAGGACGGAGACAGGAGGGACTTGGAGCAGGAGGAGCCAGGTGGGACCCAGGCCACAGTCATGATGGCGGCCCAAGGTGGAGCCGATGGAGGGAGGAGCCATGGAGGAGGAATGGCCGCCAACTCCATGGGGCCGACCAATGGCGGCGGAGCAGATGGTGGTAGAGCACGAGGCGACGACAGAGAGCCGAAGAGCCAGGGTGACGCAGAGGATCCAGAGGGCCGAGGTGGAGCCGGAGGCTTCGGCGACTGAGGTGTAGGCGGAGATCCGGAAGGCCGCAGCGGAGCCGGACCGACAGAGGACTGAGGTGGAGCTGGAGGGAGGGAGGAGCCCAACGGAGCCGGTGGGACGGAGCGACGAGGCACAGCCGGAGGAGTGGAGTCCTGAGGCGATGGCGGGATGACGACCGACCAAGGCGGAGCCGGAGGGACGAGGGAGCCTGGCGGAGTTAGTGGACTGATGGGCTCCTGTGGAGACGAGGGAGCTGGAAGCCAAGGTGGAGCCGCTGGGTCGCAGGACCGAGGCGGAGTCTGGGCCTCGGAGGCTGAAGGCGGAGTTGAGGGATCCTCCAGACTTAACGCCAATGGAGCTGGAGATGGGCAGACCAGCGGCGAACCCATGCCACAGATGGTGAGCTGAGGGTGAGCAGAGGGCCTGACCTGATCCAGCGGAAAGGGTGTTGAGGAAGGGAACAGCTCAAGGAGAGGGGGTGGGAGAGGGAGGTTGGGTGGGATATTTTCCCAGACCCACAGTTCAGGTGATGGTTGAAGGACGAGTATCTCTGAGTGAAAGTCTAGTAAGTCTCCCAGGTCCAGTTTGTGCTCACCCCCATTGCCCCCGCAATCTCCACGGCTGTCTCCACCGTCGCTCGTGCTGTCGACTCTCGCACCTGGTCAGACACTTGGGGCTCAGGCTCCGGGGCAATCGTCAGCTCTGTCGCTCCTGATGGCGATGGCTCAACGACCGCGGCAGGTTCTGGCTCTCCGTCTGTGGTGGGCTCGGGCAACTCCGTGCTGCGGGGTGGTAGGTGACTGGGCTCTGGGTCCCGAGTGGGGCTGGTGTCGTCGTCCACGATGTTCACGGTCAGGTGTGACTTGCAGGACACCAGTACCCACTCGATGAAAGCGTCGAGGCTCTCCCGAGGACCGTCCCCAGACAACTGCGCTCGTGTGGAGGTGTTCAGTCCAGCTTGATAAAACGAGCAGAGGCAGCTGTCCGGGTAGTGTGTCAGGTTGGCCAGAAACACAAAGTCTTCGGTGTGGTTCTCGAGAGAGCGGCCCCCCTGCTCCAGCAGGAGGACGAGGACTGCGGGGTCCTCCACATAGTCCTTCTGGCTCTGATGTCTCTGTAGTGGTTAAAAATAAGATATAATTTGTTTTGGGTAAATCTAACAGGTAATCTTTGGTCTTTATTCTATTAATCTATTAATATATTAAAATTAAAATGAAAAGAGGCAATACTGTTTGATATAATATGTTGTTTCATTGTAATGTATGTACATTCCCTGAACTACATTTCGCGGCTATTAATATGTTTAAATGAAAATGAAAAGAGGCAGTGGTGTTTGATATCATATTTCGTCTTATTGTAAATACAGTGAGGAAAACTGCAGTAGCCAAGGCGAGCTGACTGACGTTATCAAGTACGAATTACCGGACTTACGTCATCCCATCCACGGTATTTCACACTCCCTAGTCGAACTTGCGAAGTCTGAAATAGCGAAGATGCAAGTCCAAAATTTGCGTATTTGGTATTGAGAAATGCACGCAGACCCACCAGACTATTTGCCTAATCTTCTTGGTACTTTAGACCACGTTGGAAATGCAGACAGCAACAGGTAAATTGTTCCAGCTAATTTCGGTAGAAAAGTGACTATAATTACAAATAATTATTTATTTGTTGAGTAGCTGTGTAATACATGATCTTTTACTTACATTAATTATATACCCATGTGGCAAGTATCCTCTGCTTTGTGTTTGGGTCCTGATCTTTTTGGTAGATTGGGGTTACCTTTGTGACAACTGACTGCCTGTACATATCTCTAACTTAGCATAACCATGGTGATACCAAACTCTGCGTCATTGACATGTCTTCAGTTATATCTTATTTTTGTGTCAGTGAATATTAGATTCATGTGCTCTTTTATAATTATCACAATGTTTACAATAGTAACATGATAATAGTCATATCATAGGTAATAAACTTTAAATCTGTTTGTTTATTCCATGTTCCACACTAATCACTGTACTTTATATATACGGTTGGCCACCCCACTCACAACTGCTGATTCTGTCTCTTTTTTTGTGACAAGAACCATCGTTTATTTAAACGCAGAACGTCTTTACGATCACATCAAACCGGAGACGTTTTTCAGAGGCGCACTCCAACTTCACTTCAGCGGCAGGCCCTGGTCAAACTAGCACGGAAACTCGGAGCGCGTACTCTTTAATTGCACGCACAAGGATTTGGCGGGCGCTGTACCTTGTATCATTTCATATCAAATCGCGAAATAAACTATGAGCATGCAATGTCGTAGTTATGTCATCAGTTAAGTCATAAAGTTACAAAAAACGCGATTAAAGCTGCCTTAAAACTGTGTGCATGTATGTATTTGCTGAATGAGTCACATTTAAGGACATGTCTCTGAAATGCAGTGGTTTTCCAAACTGTCCTGGAGCACCCCAGCACTGTCTCCCTCACCTAACACACTCGATTCAACTCATCAGAGGCTTTAAAGTGCATATTGCAGGTTAAAAGAAATTCAAATGAATATAACCTTGTATGAAAATATCATATGAACTGTTATTGTAGGGGTTGAAAATGTTTTACATGGCGCGAGGGCACAAATTTAGAAGAAAAAGTGACGCATTCCTTGACAGTGTTCTCAAAAAGCATCTTTTTTTTCAACATTGCGTCATATTACGTCATGAGAGAGAGTCGTGTGCTGTGCTCTGTTGATATTCAGTGGGAGCCGGCATGAGTCGGTGGGTTTTCGTTAAGTTATTTTTATTTAAATTTATCATCGTGTTTGTGGAGGTTGCACAAACTCCAGCCTGTCAGGACATCAAGTCCACAGGTTTCCTAACAAGAAGGTATCCTCCGGGCCTCAGTGCGTTTGTGCAGCTGAAGAGACTGGACTTCACTAATGGATCTGCTTCAAACAACGCTGTGGTGTGTAATTTAGCGATCACTTTACACCTGAAGATTATCATCCCGGTGTTCTGTCGATTTGTGCTACCCAGTCAGATTTTGCTACCTCCCATTAAAACAGCAGGTAGTACAAGTCGACAATGAAAAATGCTACTTGTCAAATTATGATTTATTAATGTCTACACCTACCACAACCCTAAACCTACCCTTACAGTAATGCAAATACAGTAATTATGTGTTATATTCGCGGTTGTGGCTAGAAGGGATACAGCTACCGGAAACCAACCATAAATATTTTTTTCTACCTATTAGATTGTTTTATTAATGTCTACCCCTACCCCAACCCTAAACCTACCCATACAGTAATGCAGATACATTAAATATTGTTGTTCAGCATGAGAAAAAAGACGCAATATTGATGTGCGCATGCGCAGTAAGCCCTGGTAGGAAAATCTGACGGGTAGGATAAAATGTCAGGACACCGGCGATACGATGCAGTTCAACATGGGATACCAAAGCAAGAAGCGAGTGAGACTCAGAGCTGGTGCGGTTTCTTCGGTGCACACAGCAGCTTCATCGGGTCCCGGTCAGCCTGTGGTTCAGCTCTCGGTGGGAGACATGATGCTCACATATCCATCAGAGATGCTGCTCCACGAAAATGTCAACTGTGCACTGTAAGTCTTGTTTTTGAACATTTGCTAACTACCAAATCAGTGAACATAATTATTTAAATAATGAGACACAACGAGATGTATATAAGTTGCTGTAAAGCACCGCAGTTAGCTTGTAAGCATTAGCAATATCTTTATATTTTTAAAAACCGTGTAAAAACGTTACCACATGAGAAGGCATAGCTGGTAAATTAACCTCAGTTTGCTAATATTATAACCATCAAGTCTAGTGACAGCTTAGTAACATTGTTTGCACAGCTAATTGGACATTTTTTGTCATGTGGTGTGTTTATAAGGCTTTGGAAGACGGGAGTGTGAAGATCTAAAGCAGTGGAGACCAGCTGTTATTAACCACCTCTACTGGACTGCAGCCTTCACTCCTAATGGAGATGCAGACATGATGGAGGCCGAGTGGAAAAGCATGGTCAGCAATGAATGTGATATAAACTTTTGCTTGCTTCTCCCAGCATATGCCGTCTGAGAGAGGAATACTGTAGGTCACCACAAGCTATATGAGAACGCCGCACCATCTTGTCTTCCACTACACCTGCTCCCCTTTCCAGATCACTCCAGAGGATCAACAAGATCAGGCTGCTGGCATATATCTTTAACAACACATTAGTGTGATACCCAGAGTGAAAGATTGTTAAATGTTTTTAAATGGGTCAGATTGTATATTTGTCTTTCTATATATATATTTGTTAATTAACAGTTGCAATGTTATGTTTTTAGTTGGGTATTAACAGTGCTATGAAATAACATTTGTTATGATTTAGTGTTGTATAAATAATACTGAACTGAATTAACCATAAATGCATATCTGCTTGATATATATCTAATGTAAACTTCATAAACAAGATTTTATACAGTAAGACAATTTGTGATTATTTTTTATTGATGATCAACAAAATGGGGCCATTCAAAACCTTTATAAAGTCCTCCTTCCTCTCTAAACTGTCTTATAATGTTTGACACAACACATGCAGGTAAGGGCTGCTCAGAACACCAGCAGACAACTTGTCTGAATGCTGTCAATATTGATTGTCTTATACCAATGGCATCAAAAACTGTGACTTACAGGTAGCTGTGACCTACCTAAATATAGGCAACTTGTAATTGAAGAAAACTAAATTATCCAGATGGTTTTAAAATGGTTAAATCTTTAATATAATATGTATTTATACATACAGTATTTAGCTCAGAGTAATAAATTATCTCTGCCCTATACACATGTCTGCTGGCCTGGAGAGGTCCATGCGTGTGAAGTGCATATGCTATCTGTAGCAGATATGGGTTCAGACAGCAAGCCTCAAAGCCTGGGTGCAGAGTCAGACACTGCACATCAAGTGTGGGGGTCACATTCTCCACTAAGGCCTGGTATGTAACGTATCTAACTCCCTGCAGCACTGACTTTCCTCAGCTGTGACCATGGCCTCGCATTTACCACACAAACACTTAATGAAACAAAAATGTGTTTATCTCTCTCTCTCTCCTGCAGTGATGAGACACCGCTATATCACGTAACGTTAGTGTCGAATATTAACGAACGTGACATGCCTGATCAATGCTTATTAGTTTCTGTTACTGGTAAGTATCAATACTCATAGATGACCAATACTAGCTTTGCTATTGCCTGATTGTTAGCTAACATGTGTATATCTGTAAGCTAACACTGGTCTCTCACCAAGACACCTGCCCTATTCTCCTCACACGTCAAGTCAAGTCATCTTTATTTATATAGCGCTTTTAACAATACAGATTGTGTCAAAGCACTTAACAGTATCAAATTGGAGGATAGAGTGTCAGTAATGAATGAATGAATGAATGAATGAAGCATTTATATAGCGCTTTATTGTGTATTGCTATACACCCAAAGCGCTTTACAATCATGTGGGGGGGGGGGGGGGGGGGGTCTCTCCTCAACCACCACCAGTGTGCAGCATCCACTTGGATGATGCGACGGCAGCCACAGGACAACGGTGCCAGTGCGCTCACCACACACCAGCTACAGGTGGAGAGGAGAGAGAGATAGAGCCAATCAAGTGGATGGGGATTATTAGGAGGCCATGATAGACAGGGGCCAGTGGAGGCAATTGGGCCAGGACACCGGGGTTACACCCCTACTCATTTACGATGAGTGTCCTGGGATTTTTAGTGACCACAGAAAGTCAGGACCTCGGTTTAACGTCTCATCTGAAAGACGGTGCGTAATGTATTATGATAAGATCAATTTTCTCAATTTTCAGTTAAAGGCATTTCATTATTGAATTCAGAGATGTCATTGTCTAGCTCAACCAAATCGACGATAATCGCTAGAAATTAAGTGTCCCCAACTGAGCAAGCCAGAGGCGACAGCGGCAAGGAACCAAAACTCCCTCTGTGACAGAATGGAGAAAAAACCTTGGGAGAAACCAGGATCAGTCGGGGGGCCAACAGTCAGATTGTGTAAAGGGCTTATCTGATTCGCGTGGTCTTGTCCCGATGGAGCATTTTAATTTAGAATTTAATGTATTTATGTTTATGTTTTATTCATTCTTTCAAGTTTTTCATTTATATGATTTATTCATTTGCTATAATTGTAATGTATAGTTTAATGCATTTATTGTTTCTCTGTGTATTTTTATAATATATATTTGTTTGTTTATTTAAATTTATGTCTCAGGGGCTCTCCGCAGACGATCAGACATCATCTCTTGGTGCTGATCCACCATTTGATCGGATACGGACTGAGAAACAGAATAAGAAAGAAACAGACAAATATTAGCGTAGATGCCATTCTTCTTACGATGTAACGAGTACATCGTGTGTTATGGGGAGTGTTCCCGGATCCGGGATCTAACTAATGCAGCCTAACAATCCTTTAACGGATTTGAATAATAGAAGCATATTAGTGTGTTATGAGCAAGCCAGGCTAAAGAGATGTGTCTTTAATCTAGATTTAAACTGACAGAGTGTGTCTGCCTCCCGAACAGTGTTAGGTAGATTGTTCCAGAGTTTGGGCGCTAAATAGGAAAAGGATCTGCCGCCCGCAGTCGATTTTGATATTCTAGGTATTATCAAACGGCCAGAGTTTTGAAAACGCAGCGGACGTGGAAGACTATAATGCGATAAGAGCTCGCTCAAGTACTGAGGAGCTAAACCATTCAGGGCTTTATAAGTAATTAACAAGATTTTAAAATCTATCCAATGTTTGATAGGGAGCCAGTGCAGTGTTGACAGAACCGGGCTAATATGGTCATACTTCCTGGTTCTAGTAAGGACTCTAGCTGCTGCATTTTGGACCATCTGTACTTTGTTGATCAAGCGTACAGAACAACCACCCAATAAAGCATTACAATAATCTAACATTGAGGTCATAAACGCATGAATTAGTATATCTGCATTTGACGTTGAGAGCATAGGTCGCAATTTAGATATGTTTTTGAAATGGAAAAACGCAGTTTTACAGATGCTAGAAACATGGCTTTCAAATGAAAGATTGCTATCACATAGCACACCTAGGTTCCTGACTGATGAAGAAGAATTGACAGAGCAGCCGTCAAGTGTTAGATAGTGTTCAAGGTTATTACATGTGGGGTTTTTAGGTCCGATAATTAACATTGTTCTGTTTTTTTCAGAATTTAGCAGTAAGAAATTACTCATCATCCAGTTTTTTATATCGACTATGCATTCTGTTAGTTTGTCAATTTGGTGTGTTTCACTGGGCCGCGAAGAAATATAGAGCTGAGTATCATCAGCATAACAGTGAAAGCTAACACCATGTCTCCTGATAATATCTCCCAAGGGTAACGTAATGCGTGAAAAGTAGTTCATAAAGTCATTACTGCTGTGCTGTTGGGAAATGCCAACACCTGTTGATGCTTTATTTTTTGTTAATTTAGTCACTGTATTGAATAAATACCAGGGGTTATGATTGTTTTCTTCTAGAAGAGACGAAAAGTAATCAGATCTAGCAGTTTTTAATGCTTTTCTGTAGGATAGGGTACTTTCCCGCCAAGCTAAATACCTCTAGTTTTGTTTTCCTCCAGCTGTGCTCCATTCTCCGGGCTGCTCTCTTTAGGGGGCGAGAGTGTGCTCATTATACCACGGTGTTGGACTCTTATCCTTAATCTTCCTTAAGCGTAAAGGAGCAACCGTATCTAAAGTGCTAGAAAAGAGAGAGTCCACAGTTTCTGTTACATCATCAAGTTGTTCTGAGCTATTGGATATGCTGAGGAGCTGAGATAAGTCAGGAAGATTATTTATAAAGCAGTCTTTTGTGGTAGAAGTGGTGGTTCTACCATGTTTGTAACAAGGAGTTGGCTTTACAGCTTTAGCTATATGGAATATACAGGAGACTAGATAATGATCTGAGTTATCATCGCTCTGCTGCAAAATTTCAACGCCACTGACATCAATTCCATGTGACAGTATTAAATCTAGAGTATGATTTCGACAATGAGTAGGTCCCGACAGGTTTCCATAATACATAGTAATTACCTAGTTAAATACTTAGTAGTAGTCATTGTACTTACATGAAACAAAATGTACTTACCATGTTACTAAGTTATAGAACAGCCTGTACTTACAGTTTGTAATTATGTAGATGTAATAGGCAGCTACTGTTATACATATGTAACAGGCCGAGTCTGTTACACAGCTACTTATGTAATCAAAAGATTGTTACATATGTGTTGCAGACTTTATACAACGTAATTGTAAATGCAAGTACTCAGACATAAGCTACTTAAAATAAAGTGTATCAAGATTGTACTTAAGTGTACTTCATGTGTATCTATACTGTACACCAGGCATCTTCAAATCTGGCCAATTCCTGCAGAGTTTAGCTCTAACCCTAATCAAACACACCTGAGCATGCTAATCAGAGTCTTCAAGATCATAAGAAAATCACAGGTAGGTGAGTTTGATCAGGGCTGGAGCTAAACTCTGCAGCAAATTGGCCCTCCAGGGAAAGATTTGAGGAACCCTGCTGTACACCTTATCCAGCTGCACCTTAGTTTGATTTAACCCACCATACACAGCTTAAATACATGTAATAACTTTCTAATTACATTAAAATTACAGAACATTACACAAACATAAGCTACTTAAAATAAAGTTTATCAAGATTGTACTTAAGTTTACAATTATCTATATAATTACAAACTGTAAGTACAGGCTGTTCCATAACTTAGTTACACAGTAAGTACATTTTATTTCATGTAAGTACAATGGCTACTACTAAATACTTAATTAGGTAATTACTCTGTATTATGACACCTTAAAGGTCCCATGGCATGAAAATTTCAATTTATGAGATTTTTTTAACATTAATATGAGATCCCCTAGCCTGCCTATGGTCCCCCAGTGGCTAGAAATGGCAATAGGTGTAAGCCGAGCCCTGGGTATCCTGCTTTGCCTTTGAGAAAATGAAAACTCATATGGCCCAATCTGGAATCTTCCCTTTATGTCGTCATACGAGGAAAGGTTACCTCCCCTTTCTCTGCTTTGCCCGCCCATGAGAAAATGAGCCACTACCTTGCGAGGCGAGCACAATATTTATTTTTCCTCGAGAGACATCATGGCTTGCAAACGAGCGAAGCACAGCAGTTGCTCAGTGTTTGGATGTACACGGTAACAAATCAGAGCAACATGAAAAGCCAACAGCTTAGGCTAGCATTAGCTAGTGTAGCCCAAGACTGGTTACACACTGAAGCTAAGCAGGGTTGAGCCTGGTCAGTACCTGGATGGGAGACCTCCTGGGAAAACTAGGTTGCTGCTGGAAGAGGTACTGGAGAGACCAGTAGGGGGTGCTCACCCTGTGGTCTGTGTGGGTCCTAGTGCCCCAGTATGGTGACGGGGACACTATATTGTAAAAAGCACCGTCGTTCAGATCTGTGGTCATTAAAAATCCCAGGATGTCTTTCAAAAAGAGTAGAGGTATGACCTCTGTATCCTGGCCAAATTCGCCCATTGGCCTCTGACCATCATGGCCTCCTAACAATCCCCATTTCTGCTGATTGGCTTCATCACTCTGTCTCCTCTCCACCAATAAGCTGGTGTGTGGTGAGCATTCTGGCACACTATGGCTGCCGTTGCATCTTCCAGGTGGATGCTGCACACTGGTGGTGGATGAGGAGACCCCCCCCCCACAATGTAAAGCGCTTTGAATCACTAGAAAAGCGCTATATAAATGTAAGGAATTAATTAATTACTATTTCAGGTCGATTTTTGAAGTGTGGATCCGTGCACACTCTAATGGATAAAATTGCCTGCAATCCATTGCGCTTTGGCGAAGGATTCGGGCCAGAACTACAAACACGAAAAAAAAGCGTTAGAAAAACTACAAACGTGGCTGATGTGCGCGAGCAACTGTTAGGTAGAGGTTGACAAAAAGGGGTTTGAGTTACCAAACCTGGTGAAAACTATTTATTTATATATTCTATTTAGTTATATTTCATCTGCAACAGCAATGTGAACTTTTATAAACATCCATTTGGTCGTTACCTTTTAAATGCATCATTATGCAGAAAATCTGAGCAGAGTTCTCTGTGTGAAAGACCCGCTACTGGCAGATCATCGAGCTATTTCTTTTTTCTCCAATACGGTAGGAAGTTAAATGAAATGAAATGTGGAGGATGTTAACAGTGACGATGATTGACAGGCCAGTTTACAGTGAAACAGAGCGGCCCGTTAAACACGCAGTTGTGTGATGTGATAGTATGTCCCAAAGCTTGCCTACTCTTCTACTACACACTCAAAATTGTGTACTTTTTCTTCACCAAAAGAGTACATACTTTAAGGGCGTAGTATAAGTAGGCACACTGGGACACAGCATCATTCTTAGAGATGATTCATGACACTTTGCTGTGCCACAAACGTGATTTTGGATGACAAAATACACATGGACCAATCACTGAATAGATTTCCTTATTTAAGAATATTCTCAGATAAATTCACATTAAATGGTTAAATTCCTAATAGGAGTTTACATTGAACACGAATTTGACAATAAATAATTTTCAAGAGAATACATTATGGCAAGGAAACGAAGCGTCATCACAACCTTCAATTTAGGGTTGTTCCGATAGAGATATTATCGTGTATCGACGATAGTCAGAGATGTCGCCTGTTGTTGATACCTTTGATGACAGCAAGACGATTATTATTATCCGTCATTATCTTTTCCAGTGCGGAGAGTCGCTTCAGAAACTAGTGGCCGTGATCAGCAGTGTAAATAAGGGATTTATTCATCATACAGTGTAGATTGCGTCACTGATTATAACGGGAGTGTTTTTTTTATAGAGCATATAATACCGCGCTAGACTGAAGTCAGTTATGATCTTCTTTGTTAATGTAAATGTTATTTGCTCGTTCGCGCATGTCTCTGTCTCCTCAGCGCCATCACAAGCCCCTGCTGACAACTCCTAACCACTTGAGAGACCTCTCGAGCTGTCTTAAATAACTGGGAGAGTAAGAGTGATTCTTAGCTTTAAGAAATGTGATAACTTGCTTTTATACTTAAGTTTGAAAGTAGGAGTAAATTTCATAAATTCTCAGCACTTAAGACTAAAATGGCACCTTGAGAAACTTGATAAATATGGGCCCAGAATGACAGGAAGAAAAAGGTATGGAGAATGCTTGGAGCAGTTCATGATCCAAAGCATATATAAATATAATCTGTGAAACATGGTGGAGCAGTGTGATGGCATGAGCTGCATGGCTTCCAGTGGCACTAGGTTACAGCTGTTTATTGATGACGTGACAGAAGACAGAAGCAGCCGGATGAATTCTGAAAGTGTACAGGGATATACTGTCTGCCCAGATTTAGCTGAATGCAGCAAAGTTGACTGGACATTATGCTATTCATTATGATATTTTATATTTGTTGTGGAATTGTTGGTAATATGTGAAAGTGTAATCTGTCTGCTAATAAGAGAATGTGTTTTGAAATGTTAAGAACATCTTGATTTCTGTTAAAGATAAAGTTAAAATGATATTTCACAGTCCAAGGTAAAAAGCACTTTTTGATAAGCAAAAAAAAAAAGAGAGAAAAGTTGGGAGGTTGCATCAAAGCATAGCTCAGTAGCTTAATGCATAAGATAAGTGTAGTTTAATTTGTCTGAGTAGGTTTTTTATTTTGTTCAATTTTGCACCCTATTTTGTCCCACTTCTCAAGAGTCAGTGCTATTACAAGTAATGTTTCATGTTATGCATTTAAAAGTGAAATTAAAATGTATTTGAACTGTATTACAAAACAGCATAGTATTATTTTACAAGTACAAACAAATAAAACCAAACAACCTATTGATTTTAATTATGCTTATGACTAAGGTGTAGTTGACAAAATTATATTTATCATTCATTATAAGTTGGTACAATATAAGAATGCATTTGCCTATTTTATAGCTAGGCCTATAATGTGTGAGTGATTTTTTTTGTATATATTAAAATGTTAAAAATGATTGTCAAGACATGAAAAGCCTTATGAAAAGCAGACTGAAGCACATGTTCTTTACATATTTAAAATATATTGCATTTCTTAAAAGTGTGACTAAGCATGTGTTAATTACCAAAGTACTTTTAGTATACTTTTTATTAAAATGGAATTTCAAGTACATTTTTAATGCATTTAAGAGATGCATTTTTTTCACCTGGGGAGTTTTGGTTCTTTTACCATTGTAGGCTGCAAGGACCTTTGAAATAACTCAAATCATTTGGCAAAGTACGGAGATATGGACATGTAATGTGGTCAAGGCCTGCCTGGAACTACTTTGGAACTGCTGTGCGTTTCCCTGAAAATAATTGTAAAATAACCTTAAAATAACTTTACTACATTTGTCAACCAATCCGTTTCAGCAGCCTCTGTAGTATAAAATGCTATAATCAACACTTTCCACAAAGATATTAGCCAATCATAGAAGTGGGTATTTTCAGTTAAAGCAACTGTGTCATTGAGACATATTATAATATTCTCTGAGGCCTTCTTACATGTGATTATGGAGATTGAGAACCGAATTGAGAATGTCCCCAGAGCAATCGTGTGAATGAAGTCCAAGTCATTAAAGAAAGTTTTATAAAACCTATTAAACAACCTTATTAAAAAAAAAAAAAAAAAAAAATGATGTGCTTTTCTACCGAGATGGCTGTTTCAAATTGTACATTTATAGAGCCAAGAGGATATTAAAACTGATTTCATTAGGGAAAGACAAATATGACTACCACTATGAGATCCTTCACATGTGAAGTGTTCAAAAAACCTTTAAGTCACCCAACACGGACGTGAGAGAAAGGATGACTATGAGCAGAACATTCGGTTTCAGTGTAAGTGATTAGACTTGCTTTGTGTGGAGGGTCATGCATCATGGAAATTTCTTCCGTTCAATTCCAACAAGTCAGAGATTCAAAAGAAGTGTCTTATATACTGGGCTATATATTATGAGTAGACTGTTCAAACAGACACTCAGAGACAGAGACTTAGAATAGAAGCTCTTGCTGCTTATGATGTTTCTTAATGTCATTCCTCTCAAGCTTAATTTATGTGAAGCACTGAGAACTAAAAGTGAAAAATTCAGTGAGAGCGAAAAACAACACAAATAGGTCATTAAGTTCACTAAAAATATGCATGTTGTATACAGTAATTATATTCACATCTGTTTTTGCAACGTGATCTCCTGTGTATTCATATGTATTTACACGTAAAGTGTACTTCATTTTTGTATGCGTACACTAGCGTATGCGTACAGTCGAATGCGTAGCCTTTCAAAGTATACTTCATTTGATGTTGTGCATGAACGTGGGTGACTGACACATGCGCTCTAGAAACATTCATCCATTTCCAGTGTCTGCAATATTTCCCCCCTTATGCTATGACCAATAACAAATATTTTTGAACACTTTTAACCCCTTCCCGAACCCCCCATTTTGGCATGGGGACATAAACGACATATCCAAAATAAAAAGGTTGCTGCTCATGAGTCCTTCTGACTAGATACATAATCAACATATGTTCACAAAGCTGACACTTGAAAGTTTACTGTTCAAAACTCTAAATTACTCAGGCATTTATGAATATTTATATATATAAGCTCAAACATAAAAACAAAAATAAAATATTAAGAATATATTTTTAAATGTATAAAAAAAAATTATGTGAATGTGGTAAATGGTTTTAGAAACACAGTGAAGCTGAAGCCGCAAATGTACTCAAACATCCTTCAAAATTGAGAATATTATCAATCTTCCACTGATCACAGTTCTTCATTTTTGAGACCTAAGCGTGAACGATCACTCACTACCTCAGACTGACCAAACCTGTTTTGCCTTGTGGAAGAGAAGGACAGATCTTCACATGCATTGACTAAACCTTCCTTATCAATTTACATAACTGTATATACTTAATGCGTGCTGTTTGTGATGTAAGACTGTATGCAACCTTACATATTAAGGTATATACTGTACAGATGAATGCATGGGTCAATGTTCAGCATTACCCATTGATGTTTGGTCTTCATATTTTCAGCACGATATGTAGGTTAATCTGGAATTGGTTTGGAAAGTGAATAATGCATAGAAACAAAATCAGCCAATCAAAACTCTGGATCTGAAAGGCGCCAACTTGCAAATCCCACCTTCTTAAAGAAAGATTGCAGTGTTATTCAAGACAAAGACATGTGCTAAGTTTTCATTGTGCTAAGTGATGCTGTGCTAATAACAATGCGGTAAGCCAAGAGCTAAACTGCTAAGCTAAATTGTTCTAAGGAGAAACCAGGATGTTCTGCAAGAAGTGAATTTTGGGAGTTCGGACACTGCAACAGCAACAACAACCACAAGCTAAATGCCTTCCCATCTTCTGTAACAACTTCATAATCTTCTCTTCAATGATCAGTCGTTTGTGAGTTCCAAACTGTTAGGATCTTCTCCAGCAATGATCAGTGATCCTTCCTCCTGCACATTCCAGGAGTTCATCATTCACCAGTGCTTTGTGTTCATCACTGTGAAACAGATCCAACCCCTTTCTTCCCACTGCAATGTGGCACAGGTCAACAAGTGGAAGACGTCACCACCCAGATGTGGAACGTAAATATATCACTCTTTCCAAACCTCTTTCCAGAGACTGTTGGCATTAGTGTGTATTGTCAGTTTACCTAATTTGCAGTAGATTCTGTATAACTGATGTCAGTTAATAACAAATAATCTCTCGTTTTATTTGTTGAATCTAAAATGAGTTTACCTTATTACTTCCAGGAAACTTCAGTTTATCTTTCCATAAGATAACGTCCATAAGAACAGCCGAGTCAGTCACTTACATTTATCAATATTTTGCACTTTATCCATTCATTGTATCCATTTAGTAGTTGTTACTTAGTCTTGTCTATACCTTTGTTAATAACCCCCCTTTTATAACACTTATGTCTTTCTTGTGTTAATAATACAGTAAAATGGTTCTACAAGTTAATGATATCTCATAAATACTTCACATTGGTCAGACTACAACTTCCTATAATTTATGTAATTCTTATTTATTCAATAATCTTCTCATGATTGTTCTTTATTGTCAAGAAGAAATTCTTAGCTGATGCCCTGTAAACTACAGTAGTATGACCAAAACTAAATATTATTAATAATATTTAAGCCCAAAGCCATTACACTGGGGTGGTGCTACCTAAATCTAAAATCACAACATTTTTGGTGCCCCGTGTGAGGCTATCCAACACTGATATCACAATATAATCATCCTAATACTTACCTGTTGCTACTCACCCGAGGTGTGTGCTACTCCAGTCCTCATCCATCCAGCCCACTAAGAAAGATGGAGGCTTGAGGCCCTGCATTGATTACCTGACACTTAACAATCTCCGAATACTTGAGGGGATGTGTGGAAAACAGCTTTTGTGGCAGCTACAGTGCAATGAATATTATGTTATGTCATATGGCTTAGCCAACACCTTCTCCATATGTCAGGACTTTATAAATGAGGTGCTCCGGGAGTTCCTAGTATATACTGATGACATCATCTAAAAAAATATTTTAAGAACTAAAAAAATTATGCAAAATTAAGTTATTGGTAATCTTGCCACCTGTGGTGTAAGTCTAGATTTTTGAATTGAGTATACTGTGATTTTCCCCCCTCCCAGCCTCATACTCACCCATGCCAGAGCAACACCCCATTAGCACCACCACACTCACTAAACAGGGCTCTACGCTTACTTTTATTTTTAGGAGCACTTGTGCTGCTACTTTAAAAAAAAATTAGGAGCACAGTAAAAAACAAACAAACAACAACAACAACAACAACAAAAAGACATCAGGAGCACCATCTGATCAATAACAAAAATTAGCCTTCCCATTACAAAGTAATATTGGACTGCTTAAAGTGATTTACTGGGGCATTTTTTTCTAACTTTATTCAAAGTATGTTATCTTTTGTCAAATTCAAAAGTGTATTTTTTTTTTAAATTTCTAATTAAAACAATTGAATAAGAAGAATAAATTACCAATCAAAAAAAATCAGTATTAACAAAATTCATTTGTACTACAGAAGTGGCACAGAAGAACACAAAATTGGCTTGTAGGTATATTTACAGACATTTAATGATACTCAGAGGTGGCAGGAGATTAATGTTTTAAATATAAAATTTTGAATATAGAAATATTCAATTATTTAAATAACTGAAATGATACTTTAAAAATTAAACTATTGCCATTAGGTGGCAGCAAACTGCCATTAGGTGGCAGCAAGTTACTGATTTTATCACTCATTCATTCAATTGATTCGTTCAAACAGCTGATTCATTCAGGAACAAAGCAAGTGATTGTCTTTATGAATGGGTAACTGAATCATTAACTCACTGGATTAGTTTAAAAACGCAGATTCATTCATAAATGAATCAACGCTGTGTTTGAATGGTGATGTGCAACGGCTCAGTTGTGACTTAGTTTGAAACCATTTTTGTTGACGAAATAGTGCAAAATCGGGCAATAGGTACTGTTATAGTCAGACATGTAACTTAATATTAACTTTTTGTTTATTGAAATCACTCATTGTTCTTATATGCAAACAATCCCCAGGTGTTACAGTTACTGTACGTTAATGATAATAAATACACTACTTTGACGTACCAGGTAATGCTACGATAGCATCAACTTCGTTTTCTTTATTGTGTAGGAAAGTATCAGCCTTATCTGGCTCATTTTCTGTAGTTTCTATAATGTCATCAGTTTGCAGTGTCACCCGAAGCTGCAGCTGCTTCAGGGGCAGGCTTACAAAAGCACTGAAACAGCGTGGTTTGTTTCATATCTCATTTAGTGATTCACATTAGTTAATTTCAAGCTTGCACACTCAGTTCTGTGTAAGAGCTGCAGAATAGCAATAGTCGTTAACAGAAATATGGCATGATTATCAAAAAGTTGGTTGTGGCGAGGGGGGCGTGGTTAGCAGGATCTGCAGCGGGAGAGAGAGGCTGGAGAACGAGCGGTGAGTAAGTGGGTCAAGTACTAGATGACATTCACCTGTTTCTCGTTCCAGTGATTGGCGTGGAGAGATTATAAGCCACAGAAGGACAGACAGTGGCAGAGAGAGACAGACTGAGGACTCGGGAGGGAAACGGTCGATACCAAAGTGCTGTGAACTTATGTTTATTTGAAAGTTCCGGAGTGCACAAACTTTATTTTTGTGGACGCTGAATAAAATTCCCGAGCCTCAGTCACGCCGACTCCGACTTCTTCCTTCCTTTCTGTGAACCTTGTTACATTGGTGCTGATATTTTTTAAAACAGTTAAGAATAGAACTGTATTCACTGACCATAAAAATCTCCAGTACCTCAACGAAGCCAAGAGATACAATCCCAGACAAGCATGTAGGGCACTACTATTTACCCATTTCAACCTGGCTCCAAGAATACTAGAGCAGATGCTCTCTCTCATCTGCGCATCTCCTGAACCTGTGCTTACCTTCAACCTCTAGTCCCACCTAGTTGGATCTGGAAGAACAGCTCCCTGAATCCTCCACTTCAGATTCAGTTCCACCAGTGTTTAACCTGTATACTTGTGATTGTAGACAGATTTTTCCAAGGCATGCCACCTGATACTCCTCAAGGGCCTACCCACATCCAGGATAATATCAGAGTAATTTTTAAACAATGTATTGATGTACACTCATGATTGTGATGCATTATGGGATTGAATGAGTGCATTTGATAATGTCCACTGTGTTTTCAGACACCACTACAAATGATTGTCCATTTGGGGTGATTTTGGACACAGCCAAGCTGATGCCTGTAGACATGAAAGACTTTCTTCAGTTTGTAATTTTAATTTTCAATTTTAATGTGTCATCTGCTTATATTATATGATATTACTACTATATTACACTGCAATGTCCATAATGTAAGAATACTAAGACAGTGTCACAGGGAGAGAAGAGGAATAACTGATTGCCCTGATCTCAAGAACTAGCAAATCTGGTGTAGTCCATGAGGATAAGATGTAGTAATTATAGCGACTGGTGTTTTGTGCAGTGCAGTGTTTATGTTTATTGCAGAAGACTGGAGCCTTAAGACTCTGAGAACCTGAACATTCTTACTCTTATGCCCTTATTGTAGCCTCTTATTCAACGCAATGGCCAATCAGAGGTGTTTAGGTTGTAATCCACGCACTCACCGCTTTTTGTCCTGCGCCGAGTTCTATCATGCTCATAACTTCATTAAAAAAAAAAAAAAAAAAAAAATTTCATTGTGTGGTCACATTCATTGGTTAAAACAGAACTTTGTAAGATCATGATGAATGAGTGACAGTTTTTAATAAATTTAAAGGGAGCGCTCTTTGCATGCTGTATATGATAATATATTCAGAATTTAAATAAAACTTGTTTTTCATGCTTGACAAGCAAACACATACGACACAGAGATAGCTAACTACTACACTATATAGATCAAGATAATAATTTCAGAAGCACAAATGTGTTTTGTGATTCGGTAACCGAGCCTGGTCCAAATGCAGGATTTAGGCAAGGAAACGGTTATTAATTATTTATATTGGCTGCCATTGCAAATCATGCACCTACTTGATTTTCCGTTTAATTTAAGTGTCAGTGAATTATTGTAAAGTGTTACAATGTAATGCATTTTGTGCGTTTAATTGAAACCAACCACTTTTTAAAGGGATCAAATGTAATTGGACAACTGACTCAAAAACTGTTTCATGGACAGGCGTGAGCTATTCCTTCGTTATTTCTACATCAATTAAGCAGGTAAAAGTTCTGGAGATAGTTCTAAGTATGCCATTTTCAAAGGAGCTCTCCATGCAAGTGAAACAGACAATTGTTAGGCTTCAAAATCAAAGCAAATCCATCAGAGAGATAGCAGGAACTTTAGGAGTGGCCAAATCAACAGTTTGGTACATTCTGAGAGAAAAAAAAGAACGCACTGATGATCAGCAACATAAACAGGCCTAGATGTCCACAGAGGACAACAGTGGTGGATCCTCTCCATGGTAAAGAAAAGCCCTTTCACAACATCCAGCCAAGTGAAGAACACTCTCCAGGAGGTGTGTGCCACTGTCAAAGTCTACAATCAAGAGAAGACTTCACGAGAGCAAATACAGAGGGTTCACCACAAGATGCAAACAAGGCCAGATTAGACTTTGCCAAAAACATCTAAATAAGCTAGACCATTTCTGGAAAAGCATTTTTTTGGACGCTGGAATTAAGATCAACCTGCACCAGAATGACTGGAGAAGGCTTGGAACATCTCATGATCCAAAGCTCACAACATCATCTGTGACCACAGCTGCCAAGTCTGCATATTATACGCGACTTTGGGCTTCTTTTATTGTAAAGTTGCGGGAAAAATCCCTGGTTGCGGGTTGCGGTTTTTTGGGCTTATTTAAAAAAATATGGTTGCTTGTCAGGGAAATCTGACAAGCAACTTCGTCTTTTTATTTATGTTCGCCATATTCTCCAATGCATTGATTGACACTCTGTCTGCTCGCAGTTAATAGCCAACCAGTGCAATAATATAAGTGCTGTAGCATAATTTGCCAAATGTTCCGCCCCCTCATTGAAGAAAAATCACATTCAAAAAGAAGGCGCGTGACGCTGTAATCCAAGCGATGACAGAAGTAGACATAGAGGAGTGGGATGACTTTCTTTTAGCCTAATTTTTTTTAATGTTTTTGTAATGTATTAATTATCACGGGCTGTAATAAAAAAACAAGTAGTCATATTCTAATACTGAGGAAATACATTTGGTTCTAATAGCCTGGTATGGCAAAATGTCTTAAAATGTGTTTCTTGTTTAACATTTAAACATAGACCACATTAATAGATTACCTTTTGACTTCATGAATACACATAAATGATAGCTTAATGATTTTTTATCTTTTTTTATAATATTTTTAATAATATAAATATAATCTATATTATAATTTAATATAATACTTTATATTTTTTCTATAATATTTATGTGGCATTTTTTTAATGCCATTTATTTGATAGTTACTGTATGTATATATTATTTTATTTTAAATGGAAGACCTCAAAATAAAGCACTTTCCCTCTGTACATGGCTGTGGGGACGAGCCGTTTTGTGGTGCTTGGAATTCTTTATAATTAATTAAAAACAAATATTGCCACATTGATGGCTCAAGAAGGTATAATTGTTCAAATAACACATTGATTCACTTTAATATATATAAATTGTAACCAAGTGTTTTTCAAGTGTAATATTTCTGTAAAGGCTAGGGACAGAAAAATTGACATTTCCATAGAATGACCCCTATATAGTTTAGGCTATAAATATGTGGCTATGTTACAGCTCCCCTTTGAAGCTCTTGAGCTTTTCTCCTTTTCCATCTCTCCAATCCTATTCTGTTCACAGGTGATTGGAGGCGAGTTTTGTTCCCACTTTTGTTGCAGTTTGCTAATTTTTGTAAAACAGCTTCTGTTTTTGCTTTTCAGATAAAAGAGTGGTTTCAGTTTAATATGTTACAGGCTCATTTATTGGTAATAATTGATAATAAATAATATTGATGATAATAAATCATCAAAAAATATTGGGCTTGTTTTGGGCTTGTTTTTGAAGCTGCGCTTGCTTATGTGTCTCGCGAAGGTTGACACATGGTGGAGCGGTGTGATGGCATGAGCATGCATGGCTTCCAGTGGCACTGGGTTACTGGTGTTTATTGATGACATGACAGAAGACAGAAGCAGCCGGATGAATTCTGAAGTGTACGGGGATATACTGTCTGCCCAGATTCAGCCAAATGTAAATGCAAAGTTGATTGGACCATGCTTCATAGTAAAAGTGGACAATGACCCAAAACATACAGCAAAAACAGCCCAGGAGTTTTTGAAAGTAAAAAAGTGGAATATTCTGCAATGGTCAAGTCAGTCTCCTGATTTTAACCCCATGGATCATGCATTTCACTTGCTGAAGACAAAACTAAAGGCAGAAAGACCCACACACAAACAACAACTGAAGTCAGCTGCAGCAAAGGCCTGGCAAAGCATCACAAAGGAAGAAAGCCAGTCTTTGGTGATGTCCATGAGTTCCAGACTTAAGCCAGTCATTGCCTGCAAAGGATTCTAAACAAAATATAAAAAATGAATATTTTATTTATGATTATATTTATTTGTCCAGTTACATTTGAGCCCCTGAGAACGGGAGGACTGTATAAAAATGGTTGTAATTTCTAAGCATTTTGTGTTATATTTTTGTTCAACCCCTTGAATTAAAGCTTAAAGTCTGCACTTCAATTTCATCTTGATTGTTTCCTTTTAATTCTATTCTCGTGGCATACAGAGCCGAAATAATGTAAATTGTGTCAGTGACCAAATATACAGGTATATGGACATATCTGTATGTGTCTGTCTGTTTTCAAGCTTCTTCTTCTATCCCTTGTGGACTCAGCATACACATCTCCGGGCTCTGGACACCCAGGCAGCCAGCAAACCCTCTTGCTCCTCGGTAGACAATACTGGTAGCTGTAACTGTGCCATCTCCAAGAATCCATGCCACCTTCCAGAAGGAAAATTAGTTCCACTACCACTGCCTTGCAGACTGTTGTCCCATATTAGAGTGGATTTCATCACAGACTAACCACCTTCGGGATTATGTACCAGCATTCTTGTTGTGAATACTCCGTGACCCACTTTTGTGTCACAATCCACCAGTTGAGAAACACTGGTCTAGATGGCATAACACAGTAGTGAAATAAACAGTAGTGGGTCACTTCAGTCCTGGGGCACACTCATTTTATATGTATTTGGCACCACCTATTGTTGTGGGTGTATTATTGACACGTAAAAGTCTAGTCCCTGAATATAAGACGACCCCATTTTTCAGACCCCATTATTTCCAAGAGAAAAAACACTTACATTCAGAACAATATGGCAGTGAAGATTTCCCTGTCTGTCAGTCCCTTCAAAGTTGTGTCGAATTACTGACACACAACTACTGAACTGTGTCATGAGAGTTGGCTGCGACTAATGATGAAACAGTCTCCAAGAAATAGGAGAAATAGGAGGTAGGAAGAAATGTCCTGGGTTCACCAAACCTGGGGAACTCTATAGAGCGCCACCTCAGGGAGGGGGAGGGCACTCATGCAAGCGCTGCATCATCTTCACTATCTCAAATGGATTGCCCTGCAAGGCCTGTAGGATGAGACAGAGATCCCAAGAGTGGATCAGGTGCAGTCTTATGATTATCATGGTATCATGATTCGTTGCTATTACAGTACACTTTAAGAATGGAGGCAGACACGCTGTAACACCGAGTTGAAATGTTAAACAGCCCGGATGGGAACACTGTGGGGTGCTAATAATGCACGGGAGATGAGAAGATGGCGTATTTTCCCGAGTTTAATAAAACACCTCAAGCACCGACACACTCGTCCACATACATGGGGAACGAGTGAGGGAAAGTGGTACATAAACATCCAACTCAGGTCACAAACAGAAAATAATAAAATAAACTAAAGATGTCGATAGAGCAAGTTCTCTCTTCCCCTTTTCGTCTCGTACAGCCCCGCCCTATTCCCCTGCGCAGTTGTCAATCTACCACAAAACTATCGTAAATACTCTAGTGGCCGTTACAACGCACCAACCTGAAGCCACATCTTTGTGGATATTCACCTTGGGAAGAACAACAAAAAGAAAATAGGCATACAGCCGCCAAAATATGTTAGCGGTGTTTAGGGCTCCCAAAAGTGACCCCTAGTGACCCCTTTACTCACTGAGGATAAGAATTTGGATAAGGACAGTAGATATAGTAGATTATGCTTAAAGGTTTTAATTCAGAGAGTGAGGGTTATTAATGCACAGGATTAGTTATCTTTGTCTACTTACTCTCCATTATTTTGAATTTGTATGCAAATTTCAAATTCAGAGAAGCCCGGTGCCATTAAAGTGTACCTGTAAAGGTTTAACAGTTAACAAGAAATTTCAGATGAAGCTTATGACAAAGAAATTGTGCACTGCAATTCTGCAACGAGATAAGCATTTGGCATCAGTTGTGAAGGCAACCATTGCTGTTTAGGACATAATATAGAGGATGGTTTAAGGCTGATATCAGATTGGAAAAGTCACTTAACTGTGAATTTTGTCTAGGTAACAAAGTCATTATTAATCAGCCTGTCTCTTGTTTTTTTTTCTTTCTGTTTTGCAGCGGTATCACTCGCACTAGCATTGAATGGTGTCTTCACAAATACTATCAAGTTGATAGTTGGCAGGTAATGTACAAACACGATTTCTGTACTATTTCCATCAGAATTTTATGCCAGGATTGTTCTAGGTTTAATACACACAGGAGGGTTAAAAATAAACACAGACACAGTGGTACAGAATGCTGGGAAACATGTCATATTGATCTCATGTTATATTGCTCACCAGAATTATGGAAAACATAGAGTGAAAATGCTCTGTTCCACAGTGGAATCCCCTGAAATGCCTGTTTTGACCAGAAGGAATCTGGTTTAAAATTAACATTCAGTGTTCTCTGAGCTACTTTTAGACACTTCACATTACTTATTATATTCTTATTATACACATTACTTATTATATACTTATTATATATATATATATATATATATATATATATATATATATATATATATTTTTTTTTTTTGGATTATTGTCCTGATGGAAGATCCAGCCACGGCCCATTATAAGATTTCTAACAGAGGCAGTAAGGTTTAGATTTTTTTATCCCTTGGTATTTGATAGAATCCATGATGTCCAGGGCCTCTGGCAGAAAAACATGCCCACAACAATAAAGATACTGCAGTATATTTAACCGTGGACATGGGGTACTTTTTTTTTTTTATCCCTGATTGTACTAAACCCATCTGATGGGTTTGCTGCCAAAAAGCTCTTCTTTTTTTTTAGTTTCATCAGACCATAGAAGCCAGTGCCATTTGAAGTTCCAGTCATGTCTGACAACTGAATATGCTGGAGTTTGTTTTTGAACGAGCGAGGATAATTTTTCTTGAAACCCTCCTGAATATGTGATGATGTAGGGGCTTTTTGATATTTTTTTTTATCAGGCTTTCTGACCCCAAGACTCAACTAATCTCTGCAGCTGGAGCTGTGATCCTTGGAGAGTCTTTGGCCACTCAAACTCTCCTCCTCACCGTGCATTAGGATGGTAGACACGTGTCCTCTTCCAAGCAGATTTGTAACATATCTAGTTGATTGGAACCTCTTAATTATTGCCCTGATGGTGGAAATGGGGATTTTCAATGCTTTAGCTGTTTTCTTACAATCTCTTGTTTTATTTTGTGAAGCTCAACAATCTTGTTCTGTACATCAGAACTATATTCTTTGATTTTACTCCTTGTAATGGATGGTTAACGGAATTTGGCCTTTGTGTTCCTCATATTTATAATCCTGTCACGGCTGGACAATTTTATGCTCCTAGTCACCCTGGTGTGCTAAAAATGGAAATATGAATGGAAATATACTTCAGAGATATTTTAATTTCTAATTTTAACAATAATTAAATTAAATTTTAATTATTATTAGATAATTAAATTAAATTTAAATTATACATTAGTATAAAGTATATACGTATCCATACTGTATATAAAGACCTATTAGTATATCTGCCCTGTTATTTGTAATCATGCTTTTGCCACTGGTGTTGATCTTCATCACAGGCCAAGGCCAGACTACTTCCACCGCTGTTTCCCTGACGGACAGATGAATGCAAAGATGCTGTGTACTGGAGAGCCAGACCTGGTGTCTGAGGGCCGGAAAAGTTTTCCCAGCAGCCATTCCTCCTGTAAGTGCCAGTGTGTACACTTAACAACTTACCTTTGAACATGTTAGGTTTGTTTTCCAATAAAGAAACACACACATTACTTGATCTGCTGCAATTATACAAATAATTAATTTGGCTACACTTTCAAACCTGAACAGGGGAGAGCAGATTCAGTTATAACAAACAACATAATCTCCAATCAGCAACAAGCTACAGTGATGCTGCTCAGTTTGTCACAAAGGAATCGGTGTCTTCCCAAAGAACCCTCACCTAACTGTGCATGGAAGGCAGCTATGGCCACCATTTAGACCTTAAGCATAGACAAGGATAGATTTGCAAAGAAATGATTCTGAAAAAAAAAAAAAAAAACATCACCGAAGCCACTGTCCAACCTGTATTTTCTGCACCATGATGTGAAAATTCTCCATTTCACAGTATACAATTGCTTTGTGATGGGAGCTCTAGAGTTTAAGATGATCTTTATGACCTCAGCTGAGAGACTAGTGTTCAGAAGGTGTACAGTGTACAGCCTTGTCTGCTCATCTGCACCATGGCATCCAGTCCAAAAGGAGCTGGATGTGTGAGAGGAACCAGAGCGGTTAGTCTCTTGGGAGGCAAGTAGATCTACTTCCGCCTGGTTGAACTTCCTCCAAATTAACTACACCATCTTGGGATGAAGTCTTAATTCCCTGGGCTTTCATTATGCAGAATGTGGTGCCCCTGAGGGGAAAAAAAAAAAAAACCTTGGTTCTGAGCTACCACTTTATTTGTTCAAAAAGCCAAACGGTATTATGCTGGACATGATTGCCATTAGACCCAACAGTCTGTGAAACAGTTTGAAAATGGCCTGGTCTTGCTTCATCTTGAACATGGCTGGCAGGATCGACTTGATATGAGCACAAGGCAATTGTGCCTGCATCGTAATCGAGTCCCAGATTAGTCCCAGGAAGGTTGTCTTTTGCACTAAGAGAAACATGCTCTTTTTCGCATTTAGTCTCAACCCCAATAGCTTTATGTGGGTGAGGAAAATATCTGGAAGTTGAACTGCTATCTCTTGAGACTAGGCTAAAATCAGCCAGTCGTCAATATAATTGAGTACATGGATGCCCTGAAGTCTCAAAGCAGCCAGTGCTACATCCATTCGTGAATGTGCATGGGGATAGTGCTAGGGCAAATGGAAGATCCCAATATTGGTACACTTCTCAAATATTTCTCCTAGACAGAAATGAAGTTACGTTAACATCAAATGGAGACTTTTGCTTGAGTCTCCTGCTTCTCACACAACTCTAACACTCTCATAATGGTCTCCTTTAAAGTTTTAGAGGAAATCTTATTATCATCACCACACATTTTGCTCAGATTTTTCTCCTTAGCTAGAGACTCTCTGATTTTTCACATATTGTATGTCTCCTCTAAAGCTTGCAATATCTCATCATCATCACCACCACACACTGTGCTCTCTCAACCATTTTCAACAGGATCCTACAGAAAAATTGCTTGGAATAGAAAGAAGTGCTGAAATTTCCTTCCTTGGGCAGTTTGAATATGAGGCCTTTGGGATAGTGTCTTCTTCCCAAATCTTTTGAAAAAGGTCTGTTAATATGCTGGCTGATCTGTAGATGTCTGCCTTCAGCTCTGTTTGCAAAGAGTCAATCCCCACATTTTCGCGACCTTGCACAACGTTCCCTAAAAGTTCTCAAAGATGGCAAATATCCCGAACCTTTACAGATCATTAGGCACATTCCTAAAATGTCCTCTTTTGGTTATGAAATTGCTGCAGTTCAAGGTTCCTTATATGACTTTATAGAGACATTCCATTTGGGTTATTTTATGGTCAAATAAGAATGTTACAAAGAGGATAATTGGGATGTTAACAGTACGTTACTGCTCAATTCTGATTTGGCTCAGATCTGATTTTTCAGCTGTTCACATTGTTGTTTTAAATTTGGCCAATATCAGTGTGAACAGATCATAGTTCTGAACTGACTTACTGAATTCTGAATGACTTACTGAATTCTGAATTATGTGCAAAAGAACGATATGAACAGGGTTTCCAGGTTTTCACAACCAAATCCACCCACTGCTTCTTAAAATTAGTCCAAAACTAGCCCAATCATGTTCTGGTGGGTAAATATCGCATTAGTGGTGTCGTGTCAACCCAAGAAGTTGTAAAACAACCCACAGCAACAGTGGAAAAAATAGCCCAATTCCGCGGGGAAACTGTGGACCTGGCAACACTTGCATAGCACGCTGTCATTCGGAAATAAACATGGAGGACATAAAGTAAGCATTTTTGCGTTTATTTATCGTGTGGTCTGCCGCAGAAGCCAGCAAAATTATGCACAGGTGATATGAAAAATAAAGATGAGGATGTGACAGGAGAGAGTAGAGAATTGAAACTTTTATGATACAAACCCTCATGTTTTACTTGTATATAGAGTTGTCACTGAGTTATGACATATCATTGTACTTTCACTGACTACCTTTTGCAATTGTCTTGATAACTTTGGGTATGTAAAATCTTTGAAGTGACTCCCATGACCACAGAATCATGACAAATGTTGATCTAGAGCAACGTAAAGGTCACACGAATTCTGATATGACTGTTCAGACTGCGGTCGCATTGCAAAACATCTGACCTGTATCAGATTTAGTACCACATATGGAAGTGCCACAAATCGGAATTGAAAAGATCAGATTCCATGTGGTTTGTGCTGTTCACACTGTCATGAGAAAAACAGATCTGAGTCACATTTGCCTGCAGTGTGAACGTATGGGTATATGGTTCAAAAGTGTGCATATTAGGGCTGCTAGTTTAACGCGTTAATTTAATTAATTGGTTATGAAAATATTTAATAAAATATTTTAACGCAGCTAACTCACTGGCCCTGCCCCCCAGACTTGTACATCATCTTACATTTCATACAGTTGACTGTTGACAATATGATACAGGGCAACAACTCCATAAATGCAGTTATGCCCTAAAATTCAAGATATTGGTGCAAAAATGCTCCCTGTGTGTGTTTTTGTCTTATATTTACATAATACGATAACCGATATCACACGAGCAGGAAGAGTAGTATTATACTAGTGATGATTTTGTCCCAAATATCATGACTTTAAATGTGATTAATACAAACAGTTCAATAAATATGAAGTTTATATTGTGTTATATTTTAAACACAATATTATGTGTTTTTGCTCAATTTTTAATAATAGAATTACCTTTAAAGCCATAGCAGAATTGTTGTACATCTCCGAGCAACACAATGGTGTTTAGTTTCTGAAAATCTGCATTTTGAATGAATCTAGTGAACCAATGATTTAAAGACTCATTCATAAGAGAGCCATTTACATAATTCCTGAATGAATCAGCCTCATAAAATGAATGAATGACTCATAAATACATTTACTGCCACCTGCTGGCAGATTTAATTTATTATTTAGAGTATCATTTCACTAAATAATAACTAATAATAATAATAAACTAAAATAATAATAAATAATTTAATAACATTAAAGGGATAGTTCACCCCCCCCCCCCCCCCCCCCCCCCCCCCAAAAAAAAATCTTTCTAAAGTTTGTAATGTCTACTTGAAACTTTCTCATTTAACATAAAAATATCTTTAAATAATCTTTGGTCTTATTTTCAGTTAAATTTATTTCACGATTAATTAGATTAATTAATCGAAACATCATGTAATTAATTTGATTAAAAATTTTAATAGACTGACAGCCCTATTATATATACATATGCATTAGGACTGTCAGTTTAACGCCTTAACTTAATCAATTAGTTATGAAAAATAACTCGATCAAATAAGGGATAAAGGATTGCCGTGCCTGCATTAAAAAAATTTAAATGCACGACGCAGAGGCAAAGAACCACCCAACGCTAAGTGCATTTGAAATCCTTTAATGAACGGCAAGCCGTTGATTATCCCACTTATTCCATGGTCATTTGCCAATTTATAGACAAGTTAAAACTAGTATTGCTCTTTGCAGCACAATATTTGACCGGAAGGGTAAACATTTTATTTTCATCAATTACCGGACGTTAGCTCTAGCATTCTGCCCGCTTCAAATCAGACACAGAGATGACATGCGGTAAGATCACATTTATTTGAATGAATTATGGCATTTGTTTAAATTAATTATCTCTCTCTCTCTCTCTCTCTCTCTCTCTCTCTCTCTCTCTCTCTCTCTCTCTCAGTGGCGCCTCCAGAAATTTTTCATAGGGGTGGCCAGATGGGGCCACTTAAAATCTTGGGGTGGCACACCAAAACTATAAGCCATAATTTCAGAATTTTATTCTACTGTTGTAGTAAACTGTCTGAGCGCGCAACATCGGCATGGACGGAGGGGCGGGGGAGAGGGCTGGGTACTGTGTGCGATGGAAGGTCTAGAGCGGCTTGCCTGCCTGGCTGTGCATTAGGGACGAAATGCATAACTGATGCTACTAAAATTTATACTGGCCAGTGGGGTGGCCAGTGGCACCCCCTGGCGGCGCCAGTGCTCTCTCTCTCTCTCTCTCTCTCTCTCTCTCTCTCACGAGAGAGAGAGAGAGAGAGAGAGGTGACAATTGTGTGTACGTACCTGTGTGCTGCGTCTGCTCGTCTCTCCACAAACAGTTAAGTAGGCGTACTTCAAAAACACCTCCTTGCTGAGGAAAATTGCATGGAAGAGTTGACAACAAGTTTATGTGTGTGCGCAGCGCGATCTACGATCTCCGATCTCTGAGCGCGCTCTCTCTCTCTCTCTCTCTCTCAGAGACAGACCATGGAATAAAATATTTTATGTTCTATTAATGCACTGCTTTAATTGATGCAAACCAACACACATAACTTGCATACAAGCACACAGAGAAAGAGATGGAGATCGCAGACCACTTTCACTATATATAGATCGAAACATCATGTAATCTATATATAGTGAAAGTGAAGTGAGGGCTAAGAATGGTAACCCATACTTGGAATTTGTGCTCTGCATTTAACCTATCCAAGTGCACGCACGCACGCACGCGCGCACACGCACACACACCTAGAGCAGTTCACTCCCCCACCAACATTTCCTGCCAGACCCGAGATTCGAACCCACAACCTTCAGGTTACATCTCCGACTCTCTAACCATTAGGCCACGACTGAATTTTTTTTTTTTTTTTGTAACTTATTTCAAAAAGTGAAACTTTCATATATTCTAGATTCATTACATGAAAAGCAAAACATTTCAATTTTTTTTTTTTTTTTTAATAATTTTGATGATTAGAGCTCACAGCTCATGAAAGTCAAAAATCCAGTATCTCAAAATATTAGAATATTTCCTAAGATCAATCAAAAAAGGATTTGCAAAACAGAAAAGTTCAAGTTTTTTAAAGAATGTTTATTTATGCAGTCAATAGAGCTCAGGAGGTTGACGTCACGCAATCTAAACTCCGACATTTTTGCAGGCAACCAGGAGAGTGCTAGAGTGGCTGTAGCATTGGTATCGACAGTTGTAAAACAATAATTCAAAACCAGACTATTTTGACCTTAAGAACCTTACACCATTTCAACATGGTGGACAGCTGCTGTGCGCCAGGATGCCAGAACATGCAGGGGAAAGCTAGGGTTGCCAACCGCCCCGTATTAGCCAGGACGTCCCGTATATTGGGCTTAATTTATGTGTCCCGTACGTGACCTCCCTTGGCCAGTTCTTGCCCCCTCACGCAGTATTCGTTAAGTAAATCAGAAAGTCCTGCGCATAACTGTTCAAGGAAGGCTGCAGAATCCTCTGCCGGCTGGTCACTCCCACTTCACAATAAACGGCGCTCACACTAATGCTAATTCCGTCCGTGTTTTGACTAAAGTAAATTTCTATTTTGGCAAATACAAACAACGTGATTATTTTTCATGAGTCCAACATCAAGCCGCGCAAGAAAACATGCAATCTAGCCGAGACTTTCACTATTGCAAAATAGAGAAAAAACATTTTACATTTAAGTAAGCTTCTTAGCCTATCTGGTCATACTTTATATTAGGTGGCCTTAACTAATATGTACTTACATCAAAAAAATAAGTACAATGTACGTATTGTGTTCATACTGTATTGAAACTCTATTGCTGCTATTGAGGTGGGATATGGGTAAGCTTAGGGACAGGTTTGGTGGTACGGGTAGGTTAAAGGGTGGGTTTAGGTGTAAGGGATGGGTCAACAGTGTAATTATAAATGTAATTACAGAAATTAATTGCAGATGTAATTACATATAGGTATTTTTAAAAATATAAGTTCAATGTAAAAACATGTATGTACACAATAAGTACATTGTACCAAATGATTAATTCAAAATGTAAGTACATAGTAGTTAAGGCCACCTAATATAAAGTGGGACCGCCTATCTTATTCATAAAACACACAAAATGACCAATAAAAAAGTGCCAAGCACCAAAAGCAGCCCATATTATATCTATAAATCATCTTTAACTGAAAATATGCATTTTCCTATATAAACACACGCGATTGTCCCATAACACAAAGGGGAAATCATTTTATTGTATTCATAAGGATCCCAATAGACGACTAAAATGGTTCACTGCAATAAAATGTGCTAACACACAAAACATTTGGGATTAAACCGGTAAGATTTCATGACATTTATTATGTCTACTATACTCACAGTAGCTGGCTACCTACAAGGACAGCTAGGGTTGATTACGTTAGCTAACAACACAGTTGACCTTCCAGTGACGACAGGCAGACTCCTGAATATTCATCACAAAATTAGATTGCGTCCATTTGTACCCCTCTAGGCTTTTAAAGAGTCTCCAGAGTAACGCTAGGAGGGAAAGTTGAAGTAGTAGATATCAGGAAACTGCAGGCCAGGAAATCTATGTTAATTTATTGATACATGTTAAAAGCACCTCGGGACATTATAGGGATCTGTTATATTTAATCTATTAAGCATTAAGCTATTAATATATTTTGCTATGTATAGGTCTATGTCTTTTGAATGAAAGTGTGCAGTGAACTCTGTTGCCTTGAAATTTATGCTGGCGCCATTCATTTCATATTCGCTCACGGCTGTTCTTACCTGCCAGCATGGTGGTGTAAACAGAATGGGTCACGTGACGTCGGGAGCTCTATACTTGGTCGGGGCTCCTTTAGCACACATTACAGCATCAGTGAGTTGTGATATGGAAGCGATCAGCCTGTGGCACTGCTGAGGCACTATTGAGCCTTCAGCTTGTCTGTATTGTTGGATCGACTGTTTCTTGTCTTTCTATTGAAAATACCCCATAGATTCCAAATGGGATTCAGGTCAGGCATGTTGGCTGGCCAATCAAGCACAGTAATATCATGGTCAGCAAACCACTTGGAAGTGGTTTTGGCGCTATGGGCAGGTGCTTAAGTCCTGCTGGAAAAGGAAATCAGCATCTCCATAAAGCTTGTCAGCAGATGAAAGCATAAAGTGCTCCAAAATCTCATTGTAGATGGCTGCATTGACTTTGGGCTTGATCAAACACAATGTACCAACACCAGCAGATGTCACGGTACTCCAAATCATCACTGACTTCGGAAACTTCACACTGGACTTCAAACAGCTTGGATTCTGTGCCTCTTCAGTGTTCCTCCAGACTCCAGACCTTTATTTCCAAATGAAATGCAAAAGTTACTTTAATCTGAAAAGAGGACTTTGGATCACTGAGCAACAGCCCAGATCTTTTTCTCCTTAGCCCAGGTAAGATGCTTCTGATGTTGTTTGTTTCAGAAGTGGCTTGGTAGCCCTTTTCCTGAAGACGTCTGAGCGTGGTGGCTCTTGATGCACTGACTCCAACTTCAGTTCACTCCTTGTGAAGCTCTCACAAGTGTTTGAATCAGCTTTGCTTGACAGTATTCTCAAGCTTGCGGTCATCCCTGTTGATTGTGCACCTTTTTCTACCCAAATTCTTCCTTCCAGTCAACTTTGCATTTAATATGCTTTGATGCAGTACTCTGTGTACAGCCACCCCTTTCAGTAATGATCTTCTGTGACTTACCATCTTTGTGGAGGGTGTCAATGATTGTCTTCTGGACCATTGCCAAGTCAGCAGACTTCCCCATTATTGTGGTTTCAAAGAACAAGAGATACCTGGAATTTATACTGTAGGGATGGTCATTTAATGAAACTCAAATATAGATATCGTCAGGAAGTTTAATGCCTACAAAAACCACTCATAAGGGACTACAACAAGATAATTCCCGGGTTGCATCCGTAACAAACCCATAAATTTACATCAACCCCTCCCTCCGTAACATGCAAAAAAGGGGGCAAGGCCATGTTCTGCGGCTTTGTCGAAGAGGAAGAGTTATAGTGGAGAGTTGTAGCCATGCTGTCGAAACGGTGTTATTTTCACCCAGCTGTCAGGTCTTCTGTGTTCGGGCTTCCTACGGACACTTTAGTTCATCAACAATGGTTAAAATTTATGTTTGATTATGTTCCTGACAATTACAATCCTAATTCAGCTCTCTGTGCTGCGCATTTTACGGAAGACAGCTTCCAGAATCTACACGAGTTCAATGCCGGATTCACACAGAAACTATTACTAAAACATGGAGCGGTTCCAACTTTAAAACCAGAGGCAGCAGTTGTTGGGCCACAACCTGTAAGTAAGATTTAATAATTTTAAATGTATTTGCATGTATAATTTCAGACGTAATGTTTTAGTTTTATCAAGGACGTAAACAAATGCCAACGCTGGCTTTAGTAGCCAGTTAGTTAAATGCTATTTCGTGTGTCTATGACAAACGCATACAAACATTTTGGACCCGAATTTGTAATCATGTACTAATTTTGTAAATGTTTTTTTCCATGTATACTTTATGACGTAATTTTTCGATTTGATCAAGAACGTAAACACAAGCCAACGCTGTTTGGTTATAGTAGCCAGTTCGATGCTATTTTGAGTGTATAAGACAAACGTGTACAAACTTATAAAAATTATATGTAATCACAAGAGTAAAACTTCCATTCAGAAACGTTTTGTAAGAGCCGTGCTTACGGAAGTTCTGCTTGACTCTGTTCATTACCGCTTTCTGGGTCTGATTCTGGCTCAAACTGATACGGCAATATTGACACCATTATTTACATTTGATCGGAGCACGTGCAACTGTCGCCCATATTTGACACGGGGTGAGTGAAAGAGGACTCAGATGCAGAGTAGAGAACGTAGAGAAACTTTATTCCTCGTCGCCAAAACACAAAATAACATAAACAATAATTAACAGCTGCTAAAGAAAGCGGAGATTCCAGAGCTGGTCGGCAGCGTCTGCGGACCATACAAGCTGCTGGATCTCCGTGTTACTAGTCCTGCAGCAAGGGAGCAAAAGGTCAGAGAAAGCAACGTAAAGCACACAGAATACTAGCCAGGACAAAACAATCTACTCACAACGCAGAGCAGGAAAGTAGGGACATATAAGGGAGTGGGGGAATAAGCGACAGGTGGGGAAGAGTCAGCTCGTGATCCGAGCACTCCCGCTGTACCATCAGCGCTGATTGCCCAGACCACGAGCTGCCGAACATGACAGGACAACACAGACAGCAAGAGGAGCCGGGAAGGCACCCTGACCCGTGACAGTACCCCCCACCTCAGGGACGCCTCCTGGCGTCCCCGGAGGACTCACCATGACGCCGATGAAACTGATCAATGAGAGCGCGGTCCAGTATGTCGCGAGCCGGAATCCAGCATCTCTCCTCCGGACCATAACCCTCCCAGTCTACCAGGTATTGGTGACCTCTACCCCTACGCCTCACATCAAGGAGCCGCCGCACCATATAGGCTGGCAACCCCTCGATGAGTCTAGGAGGCGGGGGGGCAGAGGTCAGGGGTTGGAGGGGGGAGCGAAAGACGGGTTTGATCTTAGAAACATGGAAAACCGGGTGGATCTTCTTAAATTGTGGGGTTAATTTGAGCCGCACCGTCACCGGACTGAGCACCTTGGTAATCATAAACGGTCCAACAAATTTGGGTCCCAGTTTACGTGAGGGAAGTCTGAAGTTGATGTCCTTGGAAGACAACCAGACCTTCTGACCACACACGTAAAGTGGGGGCTTGGTACGGTGACGGTCCGCCGACGCCTTGTTCCTCTCGCCAGTCCGAGTGAGGGCTTCTCTGGCGACCCTCCAAGTACGGAGGCATCTCTGAATAAACGCATGCGCGGAAGGAACAACGGCATCGGATTCTTGAGAGGGGAATAATGGTGGCTGGTAGCCTAAACAGCACTGGAAGGGAGATAAACCCGTAGACGACACAGGGAGGGAGTTATGCGCGTACTCGACCATAGTTAACCTGGAACTCCAAGATGACGGTTCGGCCGACGCCACACAGCGCAGAACACTCTCCAAATCCTGGTTGGCACGCTCAGCCTGACCGTTGGTCTGCGGGTGATAACCGGAGGATAGGCTTGCAGTCGCCCCCAGCTGTCGACAGAACTCTGTCCAAAATTTAGACACAAACTGGGGACCCCTGTCAGAAACCACGTCCACCGGGAGGCCATGAATACGGAACACGTGATCCAAGACAATAGTCGCTGTCTCCCTCGCTGAAGGTAATTTGGGGAGGGGAATAAAGTGTGTCGCCTTCGAGAACCTGTCCACCACAGTGAGGACTACTGTCTTGCCATTAGAGGGGGGCAAGCCAGTAACAAAGTCCATCGCTATGTGTGACCAGGGTCGCGAAGGGACTGACAGCGGCTGGAGTAGCCCTGCTGGGGGTCGATTGGAGCCCTTACCCACAGCGCAAATCGGACAGGCCGACACGAACCGTCGAGCATCCTGCGACATGGACGGCCACCAGAACCGCTGCTTGATTAACCTATAAGTACGAGTCGCTCCAGGGTGGCAAGCTAGGTTAGAAGAGTGGCCCCACTGTAGGACGCTTGTTCGGACTGACTCGGGCACGAACAGCAGACTCTCTGGGCACCCCGCGGGAACCGTAGCGTCACCAAGCGCCATGCGGACCTTGGACTCCACTCCCCAGGTGACAGCCGCCACAACCCGTGCGGGATGAAGAATAGCCACAGGGGGGGTGGGACTAGCCTCAGCCTCAAAGATACGCGACAGTGCATCAGGTTTACCATTCTTAGAGCCAGGGCGATAAGAAATGGTAAACCTGAAACGTCCAAAAAATAACGCCCAGCGAGCCTGCCTAGAATTTATTCTTTTGGCGGTGCGGATGTACTCCAGATTTTTATGGTCAGTCCAAACAATAAACGGAAACTCTGCGCCCTCTAACCAGTGGCGCCATTCCTCCAGCGCCAGCTTGACAGCTAGTAACTCCCTATTCCCGATGTCGTAGTTCCGTTCCGTGGGGGTTAGACGATGGGAGAAAAAGGCACAGGGGTGTATTTTCTCGTCTGAAGGTGATCTCTGAGACAACACTGCCCCAACCCCCACCTCGGACGCATCCACCTCCACAATGAACTGCCGGGACGGGTCAGGGGTCGTTAAAATGGGGGCCGAAATAAATCGACTCTTCAAATTATCAAACGCAGTTTGTGCCTGCGACGACCAACAGAACCGTTTCTTAGTGGAGGTGAGATCCGTCAGAGGAAGGGCGACTTGACTAAAGTTCCGAATGAACCGCCTGTAAAAATTGGCAAACCCCAGAAAACGCTGGACCGCTCTACGGCTATCTGGGGTGGGCCAATCAGCAACCGCTTTTACCTTGGCCAGATCCATTCGGATACCTTCAGGCGAGAGAATAAACCCCAGGAACGGAACCGACCGTGCATGAAACTCACACTTCTCCACCTTGGCGAACAAACGATTCTCCAGCAACCGCTGGAGCACCCGCCTGACGTGCTGGACATGATCGCGCTCGTTCTGGGAGAAGATCAGGATGTCGTCGATGTACACAAAAACAAATCGATCGACCATGTCTCTGAGCACGTCGTTGACGAGTGCCTGGAAGACTGCCGGGGAGTTTGAAAGGCCAAACGGCATGACCAGGTATTCAAAATGCCCAGAATGGGTGTTAAAGGCAGTCTTCCATTCGTCCCCCTCCCTAATCCGAACCAGGTGATAAGCACTGCGGAGGTCCAACTTCGTAAAGATGGTTGCCCCCTGCAAGAGCTCAAAGGCCGATGACATCAACGGCAAAGGATAACGATTCTTTACCGTGATATCATTCAACCCCCGATAGTCTATACAGGGACGCAACGAACCATCCTTCTTCTCCACGAAGAAGAACCCCGCCCCAGCTGGAGAGGAAGAGGGACGTATAATGCCTGCTACCAGAGAATCATGAATATACCTCTCCATGGCCTCCCTCTCTGGGCCGGACAGAGAGTAGAGGCGCCCCCTAGGTGGGGAAGTGCCAGGCAACAGGTTAATCGCACAGTCATACGGGCGGTGCGGAGGCAGAGATGAAGCTCGGGACCTACTGAACACCGCTCTCAAGTCATGGTAAGCCTCCGGTACACCCGCCAGGGCTCACCGGCTCCTCCTGTAACACAGAACGGGACATAACCGGGGAAAAAGCAGCACCCAAACATTGGGCTAAACAGAAAGGGCTCCAAGCCAACACGGAACTGCGAGCCCAATCAATGTGAGGGTTATGTTTAACCAACCAGGTGTGACCTAACACCACTGGAGCGGTGGGCGAGTGAATAAGAAGGAATCGGATCTCCTCAGCATGATTACCAGACAGAGTTAATGTAACATAATTAGTGATATGAGTGATATTAGTTAGTAGGGTGCCACAAAGAGTCCTAGCCGAGATAGGTTCGGCCAGGGCAACGGACGCAATCCCCAGGCGCGTGGCCAATCCAGAGTCCATAAAATCGCCTTCCGCTCCAGAGTCGATTAACGCCGAGACCTGGAAAGCAGCGCCACCGAACCGTAGTGAAGCTAGAAACTCGGCACGACCACCAGATGGCAGTCGAGTCATAGTAACGCTCACCATATGCTCCTCCTTGCGTGATGAGCGTCGTCCCGCTACAGGGCACGCAGCTGCCACATGCCCCGCCTCCCCGCAGTAGAGACACAGCTGATTGGCCAGGCGACGGCGTCGCTCCCCAGCAGTTAGCCGTGCTCCTCCGATCTGCATAGGCTCCTCCTCCGGGAGGGCGCGGCGTTGAAACATAGTATCACAGGTAGTCACCAACTCGGCGCCCGTGACGCGCTCGCGGGGAACTCCCCATCTTCGATGCCGGGAACGGAGGGCAATCCGGTCGTCGACTCGAATAGCGAGGTCGATCAATCCATCTAAGCCCGCTGGCAGCTCGAGGGAATATATCTCGTCCTTCACGTTATCCGCCAGGCCGTGGAGGAAGTGATCCCAGAGTGCCTTCTCATTCCAGCCGCAGGATGCGGCGAGCGTGCGGAACTCAATGGAGTACACGGACACGGACTGCTGGCCCTGCTGAAGCACTGACAAGGCTCGTGCCGCCTCAATTCCCCGAGCCGAGTGATCGAAGACTTTGCGCAACTCCTCCGAGAACGCGTCAAAGGATTCACAGCACGCCTGCTCGCCATCCCACATGGCCGTGCCCCACTCTCTCGCTTGGCCCACCAATAGCGTGATTACATACGCTACCCTGGATACCTCCGTGGGAAAACAGGAAGGTTGGAGAGCGAAAATAAGCGAGCACTGGGACAGGAATGACCGACATGAGTTGGGCTCACCCGAGTAAGGAGCGGGCGGATTAAGCCGCGGTTCTGCGTGGCGAGGAGCTGCTCCTTCCGGGCGAGGAGCGGGTGCTACCGCTCGAGCTGCAGAAGAGGTGACCTGTAGCTGGTCCAGCCGTTCCGCCAGCTAATTCAGCTGGAGCGAAACTTCAGCATAGGCACGACGAGAAGCCTCAAGTTCTTCTTGCTGCCGACCCAGTAGAATGCCTTGTTGCGAGAGGGCTCGGCGCAACTCCGTTTCCTCTGCTGAATCCATAAGTGGTGAGTAGATTCTGACACGGGGTGAGTGAAAGAGGACTCAGATGCAGAGTAGAGAACGTAGAGAAACTTTATTCCTCGTCGCCAAAACACAAAATAACATAAACAATAATTAACAGCTGCTAAAGAAAGCGGAGATTCCAGAGCTGGTCGGCAGCGTCTGCGGACCATACAAGCTGCTGGATCTCCGTGTTACTAGTCTTGCAGCAAGGGAGCAAAAGGTCAGAGAAAGCAACGTAAAGCACACAGAATACTAGCCAGGACAAAACAATCTACTCACAACGCAGAGCAGGAAAGTAGGGACATATAAGGGAGTGGGGGAATAAGCGACAGGTGGGGAAGAGTCAGCTTGTGATCCGAGCACTCCCGCTGTACCATCAGCGCTGATTGCCCAGACCACGAGCTGCCGAACATGACAGGACAACACAGACAGCAAGAGGAGCCGGGAAGGCACCCTGACCCGTGACAATATTTCAAGTCAAGTCAAGTCACCTTTATTTATATAGCGCTTTTACAATACAGATTGTGTCAAAGCACTTTACAGTATCAAATTGGAGGATAGAGTGTCAGTAATGTATAATGATAAGATTAAACACTCAATTTTCAATTTTCAGTTAAAGGCATTTCATTATTTAATTCAGAGATGTCATTGTCTAGCTCAGTTTAGTTTAAATAGTATCTGTGCAATCAAATCGGCGATAATCGCTAGAAATTAAGTGTCCCCAACTGAGCAAGCCAGAGGCGACAGCGGCAAGGAACCAAAACCCCCTCTGAGACAGAATGGAGAAAAAAAAACCTTGGGAGAAACCAGGCTCAGTCGGGGGGCCAGTTCTCCTCTGAGCAGACGAAACCCGCAGTTCAAAAGTTTATATTTCTATTTTATACAGGTAATGGGCGTGAAGTTTCCAGACAATGTGCAGTACGCAGTTTAGCCAATCACAACACACCTGCCCAACTAACCAATCTGAGCCCATTGCGTTTCTGAGGGAGTGGTTTCATAGAATCAGGAAGTCAACCGGTCGTTCAAATGACAGAGGAGAAAGCGGCTTACAATAAAGGTGAAATATATGAAGAATAAGGCGTTTTTTTAACAAACGAAACACGAAGACATGTTATATTGCACCCCATAAACACAATCAAGCAAAGAAAAAAGGCAGTAAACCACCCCTTTAAAAGAAAAAGAAAACCTTTTGAAATGTTTTACTTTACATGCAAGGAATCTAGAATATATGGAAGTTTCACTTTTTGAAATAAGTTACAAGAAAGAAAGAAAAAAAATATCCGGGAACTGCAGGAATAGCTGTAGAGCACCGATGCATGATCTCCAGCTGATGTCAGCCCCTCACCAGCAGTCTTATAAGATCATTACAAATCATGCTGTGTGACATGGATCTAATGCTGTATGCAGACTGTATGATGATCACACCTAGTGACTTGTAGGCTATGATGGGAAAAGAGTTTGAGGTAAGCAGTTTCAAGTTTTAACGCCATGTCATGTTGATCAACAGGCCATGTTGCATGTTGCAGGTCATGTTTCATTTTTATTGGCAGTCGTAGCAGCAAAAATACTATGCGATGATCATGCTGAATTTCTGACACTGTCAGAAAATGATTGTAGGTTATCTTTTGTCACGAGACCATGACAAGGGCTGTCTTTGAATCTCTCTCACTGTACGATACAGGACCACCGGAACCACAATCATAGAAATCACCACGATTGTTTCACGATGCAAATCTTTTGTCTAGGACAGCTGAAAACCGTGCAGTGTGTCCCAGGCTTAAGGGAGAACTGAGGACTTAAAAGCATGAACAAAACAAAGGGAACTAATGAGATAATTAATCAGACAACATGTGAAGAAGATAATTGACTAAACGGGGAATGAACTCATTTAGCACAGACCAACAGACTGAAACAAAACATATTGAAAGCGAAAACAGAGCATACGTTACATCAACTTTTTAGATACAATGTTGTCAATATTGAGTGTTTTTGCTTTAAAATAGTTCGAAAAAGAGTTACATCAGAACGTTTGCATCTCTCCAACCAACACTGTTGTTTTGTTCTTGAATGATTCAGCATTTTTTTATGAATCGCCTGAGTCAATGATTCAATGACTGATTCATAAGAATTTGCAGCATCCCAATTTGCCTACTTATACTACACCCATAAAGTATGTACTGTTTTTATTAAGAAAAAGTGCACACTTTTGAGTGTGTAACAGAAGAGCAGGCAAGCTTTGGGATACTATTGCATTGTACGATTGCGTCTTTAACAGACGCTCTTTCGCATAGTTACACACATCCTGTCGTTTACATGGAGCATTGTAATCGGTTTAAAAGTCCAATCCGAATGAAAATGCTCTATATAAACACCTCAATCGGAATAAAAATGTCCAAACCGAATGAAATTGTAATCGGTTTGAGAGGGGTTGGATAAACCTTTCTATAAACTGAACAAAATTAAAATCCTGCCATGTAAACGCATTAAACCGATTATTTTGCGTCTACATCATCACGCGGGTGTGTCTCACTCGTCCTTAAAAGTGAAGCTGCAGGCTCTTTGATCGTCCCCTGGGAGCTGCAGTGCAGGTCATAAACCCCGCCCTCTCCATGTAAACGAATGGGACTTCAGTCAAAATAAAAAAAATTAATTACACTTCCAATACAATTTTCCGAAATATGGTTTTGGTCATTTAAGGTAGTTGTTATCACGCTGATATATGTTCAATTGCTCATTTTTGTGATGCGTTTGATTTTAGCTAGTAATTTGATGCTATAAAAACGGGGCGTGTCGTTATGGTTGATTGGGTCTGCGGGAGTTTGGGCGGGAGTTTGATTCCGTGGCTCCACCTCATGACATTAATATAATAACTACATAATACTACTATTGTTAGAAATTGCAACAAAATTAAAATAGAAATATAAACTTTTGAACTGCTGTTTTCGTCTGGTCAGAGGAGAACTGGCCCCCCGACTGAGCCTGGTTTCTCCCAAGGTTTTTTTCTCCATTCTGTCACAGAGGGAGTTTTGGTTCCTTGCCACTGTCGTCTCTGGCTTGCTCAGTTGGGGACACTTAATTTCTTGCGATTATCGCCGATTTGATTGCACAGATACTATTTAAACTAAACTGAGCTAGACAATGACATCTCTGAATTCAATAATGAAATGCCTTTAACTGAAAATTGAGTGTTTAATCTTATCATTATACATTACTGACACTCTGTCCTCCAATTTGATACTGTTAAGTGCTTTGACACAATCTGTATTGTTAAAAGTGCTATATAAATAAAGGTGACTTGACTTGACTTGACACTACTCCAAACGAATCTCTACTGCGCAGACTCGGGCTCCAAATGACGTCATTTACTCAAGATGGCAGCGGCCATACTGAGATGTATTCGCTTCACTTTTCTATAGTGGAAGGAAGCGGAGACGCGTCTATGGGTAAATATGGAGGTATAAAGTTAAAATTTCAATTATACAGTTAAAACACATTAGAATGGAGAACGCTTGCTGTGTTACGGACTATCTGCTCTCATGTCTGGAGTGAAAAATGGATCTGAATGAAGCGCAATTTTCTGCTTTTCAGCATAGAAACAACACAATGATGATAGTGAAAGTATAGCTCAATGAAAATAAACAACTTGACCAAAATTTGCCTTTGTCATTTGTATTTATTACAGAGTCATAATTTCCAATCTGCTTGAATTTATAAGTGCTCACGCAATAGTGTACGAAAACACGCTTGGAAATGTTATGTGATATAGCTCGTTGCGATCACTCTCCGTGTGCATAAAGCAATGCTCCTTTGATTCATTGTTCAGCAACTCTTGGTAAGAAATTGTGTATTTGTTCCATTTAAGTACTGTAAAACTTGGTAATATCAGAGTACAATTCATTACAGAGCTGCATTACAGAGGTTCATAGCCTACTGTTATTTTATCCCTTAATGCTATAACATTAAGAAATTAGGGCGATATGATGATATGTGTTGATCAACTGGCAGAGATCAAGCTTTATTAGTCCTCTGTGTGGTACGATAAAAGACGGTATGATCGTGTTCTGGCCACATGTCTAGCGTGCGAATGAAAGCAAGGGATTCAAATATTAGCCGTTTATTCTAAGCAAGTGAAAGCAAGGGATTCAAATATTAGCCGTTTATTCTAAGCAAGTGCAAGAAGCTATTAAATATATCAATGCAAATACGGGCGTTTTTTCCCTCTGGTGATTTGTATTTGTTGTCATGTAGGCTACTTAGCGTGTCCCAAAATTCAAAGCACTGGCACATGTAAATATTATATCGGATTAGATAATGTCTCATGTAAACAGTCCACCGAATCTTTCAATCAGAATTATTTTAATTGGAATGATAAAAAAAGTGTACATGTAAACGTGGGTACTGTAAACTGGCCTGTCAACCATCTTGCCACAGTTAACATCCTCCACATTGAATTTCATTTAACTTCCTACCCAGTGTTGAGCAGTAACTAGTTACTAGTAACTTAGTTACTGTAATAATTAGTTACTAGTTACTTTTTGCAGTAACTAGTAGTGTAAGTCAAGTCAAGTCACTTTTATTTATATAGCGCTTTTAACAATACAGATTGTGTCAAAGCACTTAACAGTATCAAATTGGAGGACAGAGTGTCAGTAATGTATAATGATAAGATTAAACACTCAATTTTCAGTTAAAGGCATTTCATTATTGAATTCAGAGATGTCATTGTCTAGCTCAGTTTAGTTTAAGTAGTATCTGTGCTATCAAATTGACGATAATCGCTAGAAATTAAGTGTCCCCAACTGAGCAAGTCAGACTAATTACTAATAAGATTACAGTAATAATATTACAGTTACCATCCATAAAACAGCTTAGTTACTTTTGATGCCTCAACCCCGCTGATTTAAAATCCAACAATCAAATAATTCTTAGATTTCTTTTCATAATTTTTACAACTCGCATATGCATGTGATGTCCCCAGTGGAATATGGAAAAGCTTACATTCAGCAGATAGAAATGTTGCATTATATTGATTTTTTTCAGGAAAAAAGATGATCTGAACACTGTTGTGTAAGTTGTGGCTGTACTTTACTCTGGCATTACATCCCACCCACATCATCCCTTTGATCAGCATGTGGTACTATACTATAATTAAAAATCTTTTTGGAAAATTAAATTTCTTACAAACTTATGTGATTTGATAAAATACATAATAAAATACAATCATATATGGGTAATGGAGAAATTACAATTAGCTTCAAGCTACACATGACAATTAATGAGATTAATACAACACTTCTACTTGAATGTCACTGTCATGAATCCGGCCTATGAACTTCCATTCGTTCACCACCAGAGGTCACTCGCTCACCACATGGACTCTTGCACCACACTACTGTTGCACTTCACCAGACTACATTTCCCATCATCCATTGCACTGAGGACACACACACAACTGATTGCACTGATCACGCGCTCACACCTGAGAACTATCGCACAATCACACACTCTATATAAACATTGGACTTCTGTTTACAGTTTGCCGAGTATTGATCTGTGTATAGCTCTCTTCTAGCGCTAGCTACCTTACCATGCCATTCCGTGTTTCTGTTTTTCCCTAGTATTGTTCTGTGGTTATTACTCACCAGTGTTAGCTGCTTTACTGAGTCTAGTCTCTTATTCTAATTAGTTTTGTCATCTCGTGTTGCCTTGTTTCCTGTTCCCTCTTTCCTGCCTATGTTTCTTGGATTAACCCTTGCCCTGCCGTTTGGACTCTGTTTGCACCTCGCTTGGACTATTGTGCGTGTACCTGGATTATCTCTCTCTGCCTTGCCCTGTTGGATATTGTTCGCCGATCGTAGACCCACACTTGTCCTAGGATTACTCTGTGTCTTGCCCATGCCATACCTGTTTGCCGTTGTTCGACCCTGCCTGTATTTATGACCAACCCTGCAGATGGATCCGCATGCCTCACGTCTCGTTCCCATTACAGTCACTATCAATCACTATTGAGTGTTTGTAATAACTTCTGACTGCGATCAAATGTGGATTTTGGTCAAATGATGAGGCAGAAATATGTTGTTAGTAACATTCTAGAATAATTTTATGTGGAAGGTACACAGTTACAACTTCTGTGGGGCGTGAAGAAAAAGTAATGTAACTAGTAGTGTAATATGGTCTGTGGCACGTTACGGATCTGACAAGGTTTTGTTCTGTCCTCCACGTGGTGCCAACTCACAGGAGCATTTCAAAAGCGAAGCAACAGGATTCGCAAGATCACGTGATTTGCCTATCTGACATTAGGTGTGTTCGACTTCAAGTGGTGCTGCGTAGACCGATCGTTGTATGACATCAAAGTACCATGAGAGCTATAGAGAGCAGACAGCTCCTTATGTTTCGAATCTCTTTGAATATTTCATTTTAAACTTTTCACATTTCAGAGAACAATCCCCCAACTCCCATGCCAGCAAATCAAAAGGGGAAAAAAAAAAAATTATTAAAAATTTACAGCTGTAATGACATTGTAACCAATGTACTGATGCACATATGCATACACCCACATATAATATACATATACACCTCCATAAACATACATCGATCATACTCGTGTACAAAAAGCACATAGCCTACAGCCATCTCTATATATACACAGTCATTTAAAAAATAAATAAAAATAAAAACTAAACCAAGGAACATCTTATACCAATAAATACCCAGTTATGGAAATATATAATAGTTACACACTGCTATTGTATCAAATTAACCACCCCTCTTAAAGAAAAAGGTTAAATTCAATTATCATTGGTCACCTTCCAAATATTCAAAGATTACCAAATCTGTACGAATTCTCTTTGGTTTACCCGCAATCTCATATCAATTTTTTTCCATATGTAATACATTACTAAGCTCTGTGAGCCTTGTTTCAAATTTAGGTGCAAACTCTTTTTTCCACATCAACAAAATTGTATTTTTTGCTATGGTCATGCCATATTGAACTGTTTGGATCTGATTGAAACTATACTTCTCTAAGAAGGGGGCCCAGCCTAATATTGCAATAAGATGGGGAAAATCAATCTTATGTTCCTTTGAGTAGAAAGAAAAAACCTCAGTCCAAAATTTACACATTTTTGGGCAGAACCAAAATAAATGAGCCAATGTACCCTCATTGGACTTGCATTTAATACACAAAGATGACACAGAGGGATATATGGAATGTAATTTGGTATGAGAGTAGTGCAATCTATGGACAACTTTATACTGAATCAACTGCAAATTAGAGTTGACGGAACAAGATCTAATACCTTGGAGGGCATTAGTCCAGTTATCTTCTGAAATATCTATCCCCAAGTCCTTTTCCCAAGACATCTTTAAGTATTGCGTAGAAGGAGTTCTAGAATCATTACCCTTCGACCCTTCAAGTCAAGTTCAGAGGTCATAAGTAAATAAAGATATTGAGGGGACTTGAAGACTTCAAAATTAGAGATATTACTTTTAACATAATTCCGTACTTGTAAATATCTGAAAAAAATGAGAGGAAGGCAGCCCAAATTTTTGTCAAAGCTGAGCAAAAGCAAAATTACATTGTCTATATATAAATCTCCTATAGACAAAACTAATTTTTCTTTCCATGATAAAAAGGTTCTATCCGACTGTGAGGGAGGAAATGCATGATTACAAGCTATAGGGGTAAGTGAGCAGGTCTGAGGGAGTTTAAAGATTTTCCTGAGCTGATACCAAATCTTAAAGGAACACTCCACTTTTTTTGGAAATAGGCTCATTCTCCAACTCCCACAGAGTTAATAAGTTGAGTTTTACCGTTTTTGAATCCATTCAGCGGATCTCCGGATCTGGCGATAGCACTTTTAGCATAGCTTAGCATAGATCATTGAATCCGATTAGACCAGTAGCATCGCGTTCAAAAACGATCAAAGATTTTCGATAGTTTTCCCATTTAAAACTTGACTCTTCTGTAGTTATATCGTGTACTAAGACCGGTGGAAAATGAAAAGTTGCGAATTTCTAGTCCTATTTGGCTAGGAACTATACTCTCATTCCGGTGTAATAATCAAGGAACTTTGCTGCCGTAACATGGCCGCAGCAGGCGTAGTGATATTATGCAGCGCTTGAAAGTAGTCCCCAGCTATGTAACTAGTTATAATATAGCTGGGGACTACTTTCAGGCGCTGTGTAATATCACTGCGCCTGCTGCGGCCATGTTACGGCAGCAAAGTTCCTCATGTTTTAGTAATAGTTTCTGTGTGAATCCGGCATTGAACTCGTGTAGATTCTGGAAGCTGTCTTCCGTAAAATGCGCAGCACAGAGAGCTGAATTAGGATTGTAATTGTCAGGAACATAATCAAACATAAATTTTAACCGTTGTTGATGAACTACAGCGTCCGTAGGAAGCCCGAAGACCTGACAGCTGGGTGAAAATAACACCGTTTCGACGGCATGACTACAACTCTCCACTATAACTCTTCCTCTTCGACAAAGCCTCAGAACATGGCCTTGCCCCCTTTTCTGCATGTTCCGGAGGGAGGGGTTTGATGGGCTTTTTATGTATGCAACCCGGGAAGTAGTTCGTTGTAGTCCCATATGAGTCATTTTTGTAGGCATTAAACTTCCTGATTTTTAAAAGACGATATCTCCGCTTACGTTGAACTTTCAGCGCCGCAACTTTGCAGATACTTTACATGCACCAACAGCAACGTTACACACTATTTAAAATGAAAAAAAGTGAAATCGCAGTAAACCACCCCTTTAAATGTTCTGATAGGTTTGTTTTCTGCAAAAAGTAAAGCAGGGAGGGAGGATTCCTGCATATCCCACTCAATAGCCAGCCAAGCAGGAATGGGAACATTCGATTTCTCGGGGCAATGTAATTCACCAATACATTAATGCCCTTAGATTGGCTGCCCAGTAGTAATGTTGAAAACAGGGAAGGACCTAGGCCTCCTACCTCTTTTGTTTTTACAAATATTCTCTTTAGATATACGATGAGCTCTATTTCCCCAAATAAATGGCATGATCACAGTATTAAGTGTTTTAAAGAATGACTGGGTTAAAAAGATAGTAACGTTTTGAAACAAATAAAGAAATCTAAGTAAAGTAACCGTTTTGATTGCGTTAACATGAGTACTCACCAAGTCTCTATATTTTTCTTCAGTTTATCTATCATGACTTTGTAGTTTGTTTTGTAGAAACTTTTATAATGTCTAGGGACAGTAATACCAAGATATTTTAATTCACTTACAGTTTTAAAAGGGAGACTATTAATAAAAGCTGAATCTATATTATCATATAATGGCATAAATTCACTTTTCTGCCAGTTAACTGTGTATCTGGAAAGGGCACCAAACTCTCTAATAATATCAAACAAAAAAGACAAGGATCGTTCTGGCTCTGAAAGAAAAAGAAGGTCATCGTCCGCATATAGATAAATCTGATGTTCTACATCTCCCGTTATAACAACAGAGATATGTGAGTGATTTCTTATACTTATTGCTAAAAGTTCCATAGTGATAGCAAAAAGGACTCAGTGGACAGCCCTGGAGGGTACCACAGTGAAGAAGAAGAGGAGGGGATCTATTATTGTTTGTGTGAACTGAGGCAGAGGGGCAAAGGTACAACATCTTAAGCCACAAAGAAAAATTTTGTCCCAGACCAAATTCTTCTATAGTACTTAAGATATAAGTCTATTCCACCCTGTCAAATGCCTTATGGGCATCCAGGGCTAGAATGGCTATTTTATCATGTTTGCCTTTGTTTCTGTACACAACATTCATAAGTCTGCATACATTATGAAAATAAAATCTCCCGGAAATAAAACCAGTTTGATCTTCGTGTATTATTGAACTAATACATTTACTTAGCCTATTTGCTAAAATTTTAGTAAATATCTTAATATCACTACCAAGAAGGGAAATGGGTCTGTAAGAGGAAGGGTCTGTACTATCTTTATCTGTCTTTAAAATCAATGCAATATTTGCCGAATAAAGTGTCTCTGGTAATTTTTTGTTTTCTATAGAATCTTTGAACATCCTTAACATCAAGGGGGCAATTTGATCAGAGAAAGTCTTATAAAATTCAATGCAAAAGCCATCCGGGCCATCCGCTTTACCATTGATAAAATTTTTAATAGCTGTCGAAATTCCTTCCAGTGTAATGTTTGAATTTAAGCTTTCTTTCTCATTGTCACTAATTTTGGGGAGTCCAAGAGAATGAAGAAATTTAGTAATGTTCAGCGAGTCTATGTTTCGAATCTCTCTCTGAATGTTTGAATGTTGGTCTACGCATCCCTGCATCTAGTTGAACACACCTAGCGTTCTTACATGGTTGGCTAAATGTTTATGTTTTGTCCGGTTTAATTCTATTTATTCCACTCTTACAACTCCTGCAATTAAACTGTCCTTTTTGGAATTGTCCTTGTAAAAAGGATTTGTTGTGTCATAAGAGTGTGTGTTTTTCAGCTTTTTCAGATGAAACTCTCGTCATCCATTTCTGGCCTCCTGCCAAGGATATATGATGCAAAATACAAATGGGAGTCTGTACAGGGTGTTTATTTTGAAATTGACAGGATTTTTTTTACTTTTATTTTGTATTTACCGTGCGGCTTCTATGTGGCATCCATCAAAAATAGGCTAGGCAACTATCTTTAGGGAAGCGGCACAGAGAGCTACTTCTGTGACACTTCTGAAACGTGCAGCGGCGCAGCTGGTGTAAACACAAGCACTGACTAGAGTTGCCGCGTCGAAGCTGTAAGCCCTAATGCATCGCAGATGTGTGCAGTGTAAATAAGGAGTGACAGCACACAAAACATTTGATTCATCCACGCTATTTATGTATTTAAAACATGAATCTTATTACATTAATTTGTAAACATTGTTAATCTAAGGGTGTATTCACACCTGTCTTGTTTGGTTCGATTGAATCAAACTCAAGTTCGTTTATCCCCTTGGTGCGGATCTTTTGGGCAGGTGTGAATACAGCAATTGCACTCGGGTGTGGACCAAACAACCACACCAAGACCCAGTTGAAGAGGTGGTCTCGGTCCAGTTCCAAATGAACTCTGGTACAGTTGAATGGATGAACCAATGAATGGATGACCTTGGCACAAGTGTGCTTTTGTTTACACTGGTTCACTTGCAAAAAAGACAGTGTGAAAGCGAACCACACCAGACAAAAAAAAAAAAATAACATTGTATTTGGTCTGGACCAAAGCAAGTGAACAAGCAGACTTTCCTGGTGTGAATACACCCTAAATGCCACTTCAGATGCAGCTTCTGTGCCACCTCTGCAGCCCCTGGAAATCAATTTAAATATCATGCCTTAACGGAAAGGTTATTGTCCCTGTATGGGAATGAGCTGTGTAAAACACCTTCAAAATTCTATTTGCAATGTGCACCAGGAAGAACTAGACTGGGCCATTCTGTCCATTGCTGCTTTTTAGTCTCAAACTGCCCCTGTTCCCAAACGTATTGGGTGTCTTCCTTATCTGGTGTACTCATTTCAGATCCGAAGGGAAAAAAACCTTTTTAAATGGATGTCACTGAGAGAGAGGTTTCAATATGATGATTATACGGCTTATCACTTCATGATTCTACAGCTAATCTTCAACATACAGTATTTGCCATTAAGCATACTATGTTGATCATGTTGAGATGAGTAGATGAAGTTTCTAAAACTGATTTGCAGCCAAGATAGTCTCTTAATATCCATTTCTATTCAAAAATTCTTCAGTAACCTTAATTTTGAGCCTGCAAGAAAAAACCCTCCACTCTTTGATGATCTGATGATCTCATTAGTATCCTGTTTATTCTTGCAGGAATTCACATATTGCTGCATTAATATTTATGAAGAACAGTAATTGTGTTTGCTCTAATTCTTATTTTTGGATATCAGTGCAACGTTATAACTGTTTAAATCTGCTGGGAGAACCAAGATATCTTAATTAACTACATTTACAGTGTTGATTGGCAAAACAGCTGCTCACTGAAAAGGCACAGAACCTCATCTACACAAACCCTGTTGTTATTTTATTTATTTATTTATTTACATTTAATGAGCACTCTAGGTCTAAATTTAGAGCTCTTGAGAAGGATGCCTAATTGCATGGAAAAGTTAAGGATTTATCTTATGAGGGTGTATCATAAAGGGGTGATGTTACTCTAAATTTTGAGTTCAAATCTATTGCTTATACATGCTGATGTTTTTGTTATGTGGTTTTGTTTTAGAATTACTGTGTATAGTTTTGTTTTAGATTTAAACAAAACTATTCAAAAAAAAAATAAATTGTTTACCTGAAAGTTTCAAGTGGCTACTATATAGTAGGCAAAAAGCAGTAGCTGAGCGAATAAGTATGTTTGAATCTTCAGTATTCATAAAAGAGTAGGCGAAAGCACCAGGCCCAGATGGTGTCACACCAGTTCTGAGTCTCCGGCGCTGTGAAGGTGAGACTGCAACATATCAATCTACGTTTTGAGTCTGAGTCCTGTCAAGGAAAGGACTGCAACAGATCACCAACGTTCTGAACCTCTGGCCCGTGAGGGAAGAGGCAATAACTAGTGGTGGTCAGTAACGAAGTAGCTTTACTTCATTACTGCACTTAAGTACATTTTTTGAGTATCTGAACTTTACTGGAGTAGTTTTATTTTGAGTAACTTTTACTTTTACTTCACTACATTCCAAAGCATATTGTTACTCCTTATAACACATCACATGCTCCGAGACGCAGAAGCGGTGTCTGATTCATGAACAAACTGATTCTTTTCAATGAACCTGTTAAATTGGTTCGCAAATTGCAACAAACATTTCATTCATGAATTGGAATGATCCGATTGCAGCTGTTCTCGAGTTGACAACTCACTGATTCAAATGATCCATTTGGAGTCTCCAGTGAACTGAACTCACAAGTAAGAACCGGGAGATCTTGTGAGCGTGTGTACGCGTGCACAACTGATGCTGTGAACTAAATCTGCTGTAAAGGGTGATCTATTAAAGCCCACTGAAATGCTTGAATGCAGACAGATCAGTGTCAGTGTTTTAGGTCAAAAAATGAAATATTAAAATAACACAGATTAAATAAAATAACTCATGCACGTTCGTATTCCCCACTGCTGTAACGTTAGCAGTTTTATTAAAATGCTACGCATTTAGCCCTATGTGACATCTGTTTTTATATTGTTTATCAACAGTATACATTTTTGTATTGTTTAGATCAACTTGCCGAGTAGACAGATATGAATGTTTATTCATAACCATACTGAAAATAAGTGAATATTGTTAGCTGATGCTAACTGTCTAGCTAACAAGCTTGCTGGTGCTAAGTTGAGGAAATTGTAAGATATAAAGTCCAAATATTTTTATTCAACCACCTAGATAGATTACACATGAGAGTAAAAGAAAGGAAGTGATGTTCAGAACATGATAACTACAGTAAGATGAAAGTGGGAAGTGATGCCCTCTGGGGGCATTTGGCCAGGGGTGTTTTAACACCACAGACAAAGTTTGTGAAGGAAAAAAAAATCATTATGAAAATATAATTATATTTTCCTAATCCCATGTATTTTGAGCAGTAGGATTATAAAAATGTGTGCTAATATAAAATTAAATTAAGTAGTCTATACTTTTTTTACTTAAGTACATAAAAAAAATGAGTACTTTTGTACTTTCACTCGAGTAAAAAAAAAAAAAAAAACAGTACTTTTACTTTTACTGGAGTAAAATTTTATAATACGTATCTGTACTTTTACTCAAGTACTTGATTTGTGTACTTCGTCCACCACTGGCAATAACAGATACCAAGTCCTGAATCTCCAGCTTTGTGGCAGCAACAGATACAACCATGTTCTGAGCCTCCAGCCTGCCAGGAAAGAGATAATCTACATTCAGACTTCAGAGTCTTCGTCCGGCGAGACAACAACAGATGCAGCACGACCTGAGTCTCCATCCTAGAGAGACAAAGTGGATCAACCCGAGTTATGAGTCTCTAGCCCAGAGACGCAGAAGACACACAGACATCTGCAACAAGGTTAAGCTCCGGCGAACAAACCTTCACTCCAAGGTACCTTTGCTTGCGTGTTCCAGGCTAAGGACATTCTGCACCTACTCTAGGGCCACATCTGTGTGTTCCAGATTTTAGGACCCTTTGGTGCTCCAGGAGATCAGCATCTGTCGAAACGGATTTCTGCTCCTTTTCCCACTGCATTGTTACCAGCACAACCAGTGGATAAAGTCACTGCCACTGGACTGCTCACTCAACCACAGAGAACGTAACTATTACCTACCCAAACCTCTTCCAGAAACCTTGGCATTGTTGTGTATTACCAGTATATGAAATTCTAATTTACATTAGATGTTATATAGCTGATGTCAGTTGATAAATTATTCATTTTTTTTTGTTTGATACATAATAAAGTTCTTCACCTTATTTGTTTCAGAGTAGCAAGATTTTATCTTTCCAGATAACGTAGCTCTGACATAGCAACATCCAACACAATCAGTTGCATTTTATGCATCTTACGCTCTCAGAAATAAAGGTACAAAAGCTGTCACTGAGGCGGTACCTTTTCAAAAGGTACACTTTTGTACCTATTAGGTTCAAATATGTACACCAAAATGGACACTTTAGGTACAAAAATGTAACTTTTGAAAAGGTACCGCCTCAGTGACAGCTTTTGTACCTTTATTTCTGAATTCTGCACTTTATTCCTTTCCCATTCATAGTATTCATTTAGTAGTTGCTGATTACTCTTGTCTATCTTTTGTTAATAAAATATATTTTATTACCCTTGTGTCTTCCTTGTGGTGATAATGCAGTAAAGGTTCTACAAGTTAGATATCCCACCAATCTTTCTTATGTGATGTACTCTTAACCACAACTTAAGGGACACATGATCCAAAAATCATAACGTCACCTGTTACGTGACTGAGTACCCATCACTACACTATTTTGCCTCCTTAGGTTGGCGAAAGCAAAATTCACTACAACACACTATTTATACACTTATTTATCTTGCACACATACTTAGTCTACATTTCAAATTTGCACATATACCTGTACATACAAAACTGTCTATTATAATATACCTGTACATACAATTGTCAATTTGCATATTGTTATTCCCTATTTACTTGTTATATTTTTTATTCTTCTTTTATCATCTGTGTTTTTGTTCTGTCACTGTCATTCTGTTGCACTGTGGAAGCTTCTTTCACGAAAACAAATTCCTTGTATGTGTAAACATACCTGGCAATAAAGCTCATTCTGATTCTGGGTGCACTAATTCTCACGAGATTCAGACGTACGTATGTGAATAAAGAAGCATGTTCAAAACCTCAGTATTCATACAAGAGTAGGCGAGAAATCCCCGGATGTCCTACTGCTTCGTCCCAGATTCTGGAGTGTGCATCGATAGACACTTTTCTATCTCAGAAGGCAACGGGAGAGGATACGTCATCATCGAACGTGATGGAGAAAAGCGACGAGGGTGTTTACAAATGTGAGTTTTACAAACCAAAAACCACAGGTTCCCTGTGTTAAAATCACATTTGTTGAGCTACTGTAGAGTAAAATGTTGAATTGCTTAAGGTGCAAAGATGCTAAACAGTACAGTATATTTGTGATTTTTAAAGTAGATTTTTATGTGCAGTTCTATTTGAATTCACTGTTGTCAGCAATGCTTTACGTTAGATAAATGTAAGTAATGTTAATATTAACAAATCTACACAAAGTAACTAAACATGACATCTGTTTTATTTGTCCATTATTACTGTTGATAAATTGAGGAGCATTTGTGTTGAATAAAAAGTGAGTTAACACATGATATAAATGTAATATTGAGCACATAAATCACAGCTGTAACGTGACTCTTGTCTGGATGTTACAGGGACAGACACACTTGTGTTTATCCAGTGCAGAGTGACTGGTGGAGTAATGCTGCCACCAAAGGCTTTGAGTGAGTACACTAAAGAGATTAATAAAACATTTTTTAAATCTTAAGTTGTAGTTTATTTTAATTATTGCAATTTCAAACAGATATATTACAGTACTTTTTTATTCTTGATTTCTGTGAATTTGCTGCAGAGCTTTTGTGGTGGAGCAGGTGACATTTGTCGAAAAAAAAAAAGGAAAACCTGAAACAACAATATAAAGTAATATCATTTTGTTACTTCCAATACAGAAATCAAATGACATTGTGCTGTTAAAATGACTGATTTTATGTTATATTTGTGCATTTTTGTAGGATCTGAAATGTCTGCAGACTGGTGTGAGCAGTGAGGATGGAGAAGTTCACAGCAGCATCCGGGAAATGGTACAGTGCCATGGATGAGACGCTCTATCACTCCACCTGCCCTTACTGCCTCATTTGGGCCAGATGTTGCTGTGGTCTCTTCATCCTCCGTGACCCCCGAGCCAGCGAGAACATCTAGAGAAAGACTAAAAGACACTGAGGATGTGATTTTGGTCAAGTTTGTTCTGCTGGTTTCTGTTCATACAATACAGGAGATTCAAAAGCATCATGAAATGTCATGAAGCTTCTGAAATCAGGCTCTATTGACTGATATTGTATGAACAGAAAACAGCAGGACAAACTTGACCAAAATCACCTTTTGTGTTCAGAAAAAACAAACAAAAAAAGTATTGAACAGCGTTGAGGCAAGTAAATAATGACTGAATTTATATGTTTGGGTGAACTAACCCTTTAAACCCCCCAAATAGAAATTGTATTAAATATATCTATGCATTTATATTATAGTAATACCTTGAAGAAATAAGCAGCTTTATTAAGCGTTTGTGCCCAAGACACACCAAAGGGATTTACAAAAATCACATTTACATGTATGCATTTGGCAGACACCTTTATCTGAAGTGACTTACAGTGCTCTTATTACAGGGACCCCAATCCCTCTGCAGCAACCTGGGGAAAGAAGGCTTGATCAAAGACAAACCATTGGTGACGTCTGCAGACAATCAGAATAAAGCTGCAGAATTGACACAGCTGTGTTGAGATGGCAGTAGGATGTGGGTTCACCGCCTGTATGATTGCAAGAACGATTAATTTGAATAAAACTTTGTTCTATGTGTCGTTGACTTGTATTTATTTATTTTCATGGTTACTTTTATTCATTCTTTTACTCGTATAATCATGTTTCCTGTTGTTGTTAGTAAATAAAACATCATTGTTTCATTAACTTGGGCATTAATTCATTACTTGACTAATAACTGAGATGTATTCACCTTGGCTGCATTTGTCTAGTGTGTAGTCATGCATAGCTATGGCATATGACAAAACAAATTACATTTTGCTTGTTTTACTCAAATTATATATATATATATAATTATTGGTCAGCCTTTATCATTATTATTGTACGAGTTGGGGTGGGCTAGCAACGCATTCTGGGGTAATCATATTTTTTTTTAAGTAGTAACACTTACATTTTCTGAGTATAATATCAGCAGTCTTCTCCAAACGTGAGATCTTCAAGCAGCTGATAGACGTCTCCTTTGTGCAGATATTGCAAACATGAAGGAAAATGTACTAGGTAGGGTTGTCGAGTTACTGATGCTATGAGGTGATCTAGAGCAGGCCAGGGGTGTCCAAACCTGTTCCTAGAGGGCCAATGCCCTGCAGGGTTTAACTCAAGCCCTAATTAAACACACCTGAGCCAGCAAAATAAGGTCTACAGACATACTGGCTGTATTCGAAATCGAATACTCAATAAGTAGGCACTTAATATCAATAAATACTTATTTATCGAGCGCTGAAAGAGTACGTGTACTCTACAGCCAAATCTCGTTAAGTATGAATGCGATCCGGACTTCATCCGCCATGTTGCCGTTATCATGTGACTTAAGACGTTACAAGTGCTTCAACTTTAAAGATATGAGCGACAGGTTTAATTCATCTATCTATAAATATTTTGATGTTTATGAAATTTGTTCATTTTGTGGTCTTGTTGAAGAAACAACTGCCCTTTTATTGTGATTGTAAAACCAATACATTTTGGGTTGATTTGTTTTTATAATTTTAACCCTACTAATATGGCCCAAAGTTTTATCCTTAAAGATATTATATTTTATTATGAAAACCCCAAAGTGTTGTCTTTTGAATAAGTCGTTAATTTCTTTATTTTATGTTCAGAATTTTTCATCCACAAGCAAAACAGGCTTAAATCTCCTTTGTTTTCCTCTTTTTCTTGTTGAATTTGTCTTTGTTTTATCCCTCAGGCTTATAAATACAGTAGCAACAACAAATGCCATTTCTGATGCATTATGATTATATGAATATTACGATTATTCAGAGATATTTACCCTTGAAATTGTGCCTTTTTTCTGTGTATATATTCTCATACTATGGTGTACGCAAACCCATTACATTTATGTTTTCTATTATGATTGTTCATTGTTAAAGATACAACCATCTTTCCCTGAGCTTGAATGTAATTAAACGTTCTGCAGTAATGATAAAAAAAGAAGATATGAGCGACAGGTGCACTAACTAAAGTTTTCTACACACTGCAAGATTTTCGGCTGTCCCACAAACAGAAAAGATGTGTTAAAAATGACACAACCTGTGCCAAATTTAACACATTAATGGGTGAGTTCTAGGACAATGTTTTTTGTATTAGCTCATTGTCAAAATATTTATTATGATAAAATATCAACAATTACATTCATAGAACTGCAGAATATATGTATATATATATATATATATATATATATATATATATATATATATATATATATATATATATATATATATATATATATATATATATATATATATATATATATATATATATATATATATATATATATATATATATATATATATATTATACGCACAATTTTAAGCAGTCAAAAAGGAAATGACGAACACAGGACAAAAAAAGTTATTTTCATCTCATTAGGTAACATTACACATAACCCCACCTTCATAATCATTTCACTTTTTTCCAAACTTTGCTGGATTGCTGGACTGGTGGCCAAAAGTATTTTGAAAGAAGTCTCTTTGATGCTCAAAAACATTTCTTATTATCAATGTCTGTACTCCTCCATCTTTTCCACATCATAGGAGTAGAATTCATCATCAAAATAGCCTTTTAAAAGCCAACACAATGTTTTTGTCCACCTTTGGTAATAAATTAACTTTGAAGACTGGATCCTGCTCAGAAATTGACTGACAACATCAGAATGTTCCCTGGTCTGTATGCGTGTCCACAAACACAAATGTACTCAGTCCTTCAATGGAGATCCTGGGTTCCAACACTATATTAAGACAGAGAGAGAGAGGAGACAATTCCACATTAGTATCAATTTATTTTTAACCTACATTTTTAAACCTTTTTTACTCTAACATAAGAATATATATTTGTAAGTAACAGCTTGTCAATAACATATACAAACATTTCAGCTGAACTGTAAACTAAATTATGCCAGATTTAATTTAAATACTTACATATCCTAAATTCTGTCCAAAAATGCTGAGATTCATAGAGAGAAAGACTCCAATTGAGGATTTAGCCTTCAGCTTCTCTGCAGTGAAGGGATAGCTGTTTGAGACAAAAACACAAGCAGCCAGGTATCCCAGAATGCATTTCGCACCAATCAGCAAGCCTTAATGGTGGAGGGGAAAACGCAAAATTTTCAAAATATTACTGTTATTGTGTCATGAAATGCCGTTCTAAGAGTATTTCAGGCGAGAATGTAGTGGTTTAAAACTCAAATCTGCGGTTTATTTATAAAGATAGCCTATTTGAAAATTTGTTTTGCGGATTTCGGAGATGTGAGCTCCACGCGATCAGTGCTCATGTATCCGCCGAGAGGTAAAATTCATTTTGGGTAAATCTATTATTTCTTCCAGGTCATATTGTTTTGGCTGAGCACAAAGTTATGTTTCATAAATTATTTATTTATTAATGGTAATACAGCACTTACTTTGTTAAGGTGACTGAATTTTTTGCTTTTGTCTTTATTTCCTATTACATAAGTATCTTATACTTTATACTTTTATGATGGCTATATTGTTCATTAAAACTGACATTTAACAAAAAAGGCAGAGTTGTGCTTGTCATATTTCATTTTAGTGATGTTTTATAAACAAATTTCGGGGGGCACTTTTTAGGCCGGGTTGAGCGCCGAACTCGGACCCCTCGCCCCAGACAGGGGCCTGGGCTCGGGAGTCTTGCTGAGCTCGGAGCCCTCTCCTTGGACAGCAAGCCAAACATGCTTAACTTTACTCAGTTGATTATACCAAGTGCGAACTCGTGAATTATACATAGTGAGAATATATGTGCACATATTACCTAAACCACATATTAATGATTTATATTTTTAAAATGAAAACGAAAAGAGGGTTGTATTTAATATTTTGAAGAAAACGAAAAGGCAGTGGTGTTGATATCATATCGGTTTATTGTAATGTGTGTATGCGTTTACAATTTTATGGCTATTAATATTTTAAATGAAACAGAAAAGAGGCAACGCTGTTTGATATAATATTTCGTTTCACTGTAATATGTGCATTCCCTGAACTACATTTTTGCGGCTATACATATGATTACATGAAAACAAAAATAGGCAGTGGTGTTTAATATCGTATTTCGTCATATTGTAATACAGTGTAACTTAGGCGAGCTGACTGACGTTATCAAGTACGCTGCTGTTCCATTTGCAGAATTACTGGACTTGTGTCCTCCCGTCCTCGGGAGTGCGAACTCCCGAGTCGAACTTGCGAAGTCCGAACTCCGAACTACCGAGGACGCAAGTCCGAACTTTGCGTACTTGGTATTGAGAAACGGCCAAAGACTATAGAATACCCAAGACATGTCACTCGTATAGTTTTGAATGGGGGAAAATGCAATGCTCACTATGGCCGCTCAATCAGAGGAAGCTCCGCCTTCTGAATGAAAGAGCCAACCACTAATCTGTAAAGTCAGCAAGTCACTGCAGCTGCCGTTAGCAACAGGCTTGTTTGAGATGAGCAAAATCTGCGCAGAACCGATCACCGGTGATCGCCGCGAGATGCATGCCGGTTAGAAAAGTGTTCGAGTTACGTCCGCCTTGTTCTGATGTCATGCTGACCAGTGCCAAAAAACTCTCGCGACGGCGAGGCGGCTGTGTCGGATTGAGCAGTCGCGCGCAGTTGCTCTCCAACGACTGCGCTGATCAAAAGCATGATGGGAAAAGACTGACTGACGACACAGATTAATGCTCATTGGTTCAGACAACCGTGATGCTGCATTCTCTTCTAAAATGTTTTATTTATTTTTTTTATCTGATTTGCTATTATGTATTTAAATTGTGCATGAATATTTCCAAACACTAAGACAGTGTGATCTCTGTGTGAGATATGTGATTGTTGTCATATTTTCTATAAAAATCTAAAATACATGTTTGAATTAAAATAAAAAGAGGATAAATACGCCTTTCGTATGGAATTAAATAGCAAGCACTTTGAGTGTCTTGTTCATCATATTTATATTCACATAAAAGCAACAGAACTGAAATTATATCATGTTTATCAGCAGCACAGCATGTGAGTGAGAATAACGCGATATCTGCCTTTGATCTCGTTCTACTTCGAGAGCTCAGAACTGTCCGTCTTGACTGCGCTTATTTCACTCCTCCCCTCGCTGCAGCCGCCTACTCTCGCCTACATTTCAGGCGAGGCGAGGCGCATCTCAAACAAGCCTAATATTATCCGTCTGCAATAGAGTGGGGGAACTATGACGTCACTTTGTAGGCGGATCGGCTGTTAGCATGAAACTGGTTCCTTCGACAAAAAACCAATAGGATTTTCCCATAGGCTTTTGGATTATCGCCAAAAATAAGCTCTGTGTTCAACCACAGTTCATGAAATTTACAAGTTTTGTCCATCAAGATAATCTTGACAAGATAATATAAATTGGACGAATTTTGAAGCCGAAATAAAAGCGCCAGAACTGAAAAGCTAAACTTAGGCTATAAACGAACTACAGCACCACGGTCGCTCGCCTTCAACGTCACCATGACCAGCGCGCTCTCGAGAACTGTCTCAAACTTACTTTTAACATGTTCAGTGAAGGATTTACTGTTTGTGAATTTTAATCCATGCTACAAGAAACGTTTCATGAATAAATACAAAACTAGAGACTAAAACTGAAATGAGACATTAGTAATAAATAGTATAGTGAATAAATGAAATAATCATAACTAAAGGAAAATTAAAGCACGTATTTCTGTACATTTCGAAATAAGGTGCATTAAAAGTCAATAAATCCTTGATTAATATGATAACTAAAAACATCCCTGCGTATTTAAATAACAGCAGAGTGCGCAAGTGTTTGGATATGGTAAGATTAAACTTATTTAGTGAACAAGTAGCACATTTCAGCTCTCATTTTGTTAGGATTGGTACACAAAATGTTATTTTATCCGTGCTTCAAGGAAATCCTCAATCTATGTTTTCTAACAGCTTCATGTGGCCGCAAACATTTAATTTTTACGTGCCTTTAAACAATGTGCATCATTAAAGTTTAACTTTCACCACGTTAAGCCGGCAAATGTGGTGTTCACATGTAATAATCGTAATATGCGTTTACCTTATGGTGCGGATCGTCAGTAAGCAATAAAACAAGCATCTTCCCTCTGAAAACATGTGTCGCATTTCGGGGCAAAGCAAAAAAAACAACAACAACAGCGAACAACACTATAAAATGCTGTAAACTATTCATTGGTTATCCTAAAATTAATTGAATTACAAATTATACTACAAATGGAAAATACTGTATATTGATAAACTGTTCGACGTGATGACGTTTAATGTCTCCGACAGCGTCTGTAGTCCCATTTAGCAACTTGTTAGCAACTATCTTTTTTAAGAAAGATAACAGCTTTAAAAAATCATGAGAGGGGTGTAACTGGTGTGTTTTATGTCGTAGAATAAAACGTGAAAGTATCTTGAGCCTGTGTGAACCACGGACCTTATTTTAGGGATTTAAGATTGTGTATATTTTATCAAATATTTTACAACAGTTGAACTTGAACACACACAAAAACAAATTTGTTCATGCCGTGAACCACATAGAAAGAACTTCATGGACGATGTCTTCGCTGACTCCTAAGAGAGAGAAGCGAATGAAATAAGGAACATTTAGTTGAACATGTTCTACTCTCTAATTTTAAATTTCATATTTAAAAGATCTTAGTCCACAGAGCGCACACACATATACGATCCAAAAATAATTATATCAATCTTCATACCAATTAATGTTCATAATACTATTATTGCATACTGTTCAAAGATTTGGAAATTTTTTATTTTGATGTTGTGGGAACAAAGTTTCTTGAAACATTCATGTCAATAAAGCCCAACTGAGAAAAAAAAATTATAGAGAGAGATGCAAGAAATCTGAATAGAAATAACATATTATTGACATGATTTTAAATATTTAAAGCACACATTGTGATGTACGCAGCAGCACTACCTACCACCTGGATGCTCTCCCCTCTTTTCTCAGTTGTTTCTCTATAACCCTATTCAGTTCTTCCACTTCATTGAAATAGTAAATGGAGAACATAATCACTGCTAGGTTAACAGAAATACTGTTAACGCTAAAAAAAGGATACACTGGACATTGTGTAGAAACAATTCCAATACTTGACCAATTTATTTATACTTGAAAGCACTTCATATAGAGTACAGTAAATAACACAATCTAACACGTGGTATTTTAACAGTCAATTATTATGATGGCCTCTCTGTTATGTTTATTGTGCTGCCAGTAATTCAACACAGGCTTATCATGCTAACAATTCATTTTACAGCATTAGAGGCTAATATATGATGGCTATGCATTCAAGAATATTTAGCAAATCACGATCACTTTGGCTACGTTAACTTTCCAATGAAACGCATCACAACTGTTTTTAATGTTCAACAAATAAAAATGTATTCACATTTGATACTCACACTCTGACTGTCATCCATCTTCGCTGGTCCTCTAATTCGGTAGGTGACGTTGTCACTAAAAACCTAGGGTCCTAGAAATGCGGTCCTAGGACTGCGTTCCTGAAAATGCAGCCTCTGGTTTTGCAGGCAGATTCTACTCGCCGTTAGAAATCCCGGTTGCTATAGATACAGTCAGAGTTCTGAGACGTGCATTTAGGACTGTGCATGCGCACTGGCTGATCTAACCTGAAAAATAAGCTTTTTATAATGCTATTTGAGCAAAAGAAACAACATTTATGATACAGTTGTTGTCAGATTTCTTTGGTGATTTCAAATATGAAATTTAATCGTAAGCTTAGTGAACAGTTTTGGAGAATTTGATGTTTCCCCTTTCAAAGAGATAGGAGCTGCACTTGGATGCCCGAGAGGCGTTTCAAAGATGGCCGCCGAGTGACATGACTTGTCTTAAAGAGACTGGTTCAAATTAGCTCATTTAAATAACAGACATCTTTAAAAACTACACATACATAGTCTGTGTCTCATTTAGAAGTCTGCGTCCTCCGAAGGTCTCATTCGAAGGGTGCATACGTCATCGAGGCTGTCTCATTTCAGAAAAGCAAGTAGGACACTCTGAATGCGACCTTCTTTCACAGGATTTCGGAGGATCCATCAGGTGTATCCTTCGCTGCTAAAGATAACCCACAATTTTTTGTGTCGCCATAAACAACTGTCGTTAATTTGAAAAATGCTGGCACCGGCAGATGTACACACAAGCGCAGCACTTAACTTAAAGTGCCTCCAGTAAAATCGGATAAACTTTGTTCTTAATATCCTCCTCCTTTTTTTCTCTCCAACAGATGTCTGTACGTACGCTGCAGCTCCTCAAACATTTAGCGAAATAAAATTTATTTTATACATTTTTTTTTTTTCAAATTACTTTCCAAATTTAGAAATAATTTTCCTTCGTTTAAGTAGTGTGAGAGCGCAACGATGCTCTAAATGTGTTGGCAAATCAACGTGATACTTCCTGTTTTCTTTTCCACCCGTCCTACGAAGGCTGTCTCGTTTAATTCTAGGTTGAGGACACTTCGTATACATTATGCATATTACAGAGGATGCAACCTCCAGAGGATTAGACCTCCGGAGGACGCAGTCTTCTAAATGAGACACAGCTATAATGTGTTAGCACATCGGTCTACACGCTGTGTGTACAAACAAAAAGTTTTTAAACTACATATATGTGTAAAAGAGGTTATTCTTTTCTACACGTTTTTATTTAATATTGACACAAAATATGTAAATTAGAGTGTTACACATAAAGTGTGTAACTTTTTTAACACATCTTTTCTGAGAGTACTGACGAAGGCATCTTGAAACAGTTGTAGCTCCTAAACTGTGGTCCTATGTCCTACAGTGAGAGAGGTTCAAAGACGGTTGTTGTCACAGTCTTGTGACCAAAGATAGCTTTAGTATGATTACCGCACAGTGCCACGACTCACGTTTACTGACCAGCCAAGAAAAATGCAATATGAAATGGTGTTGATCAACATGACATGGCGATAAAACTGCTTACCTCAAACTCTTTTAACTTCCTCTTTCTCAGCTTCCTCTTCTTTCAGCAAACATAAAAGGTGCAACTGCCAAACTGTGCTTCATCATGCTCTTTTTGTTTACCACTAGTGCATGCTAATGTCATTTTCTTCTTCAATTATTAATTACCCTAATTCCGAGATGACAACACGTGACGTTCAACTCAGTACTATCCACATCCTCGGTATCCGTTTCTATAAGGACAGTCAACTAAATCAACCCGCGACCGCGTAAAAATGTTACTTGGCAGCTGTAAAACACATAACATTACATTTTTATGCTACTGCTAAATATTGCACAACACAGAAACCGTCAGGTAAAAAATTAATTGTGATGTTTTTGGCTCACATTTAACAAAAAAACACCAATTCACAATCTCAGCAAATTAGAATATGGTGACATGCAAATCAGCTAATCAACTCAAAACACCTGCAAAGGTACCCTGAGCCTTCAAAATGGTCTTTCAGTTTGGTTCACTAGGCTACACAATCATGGGGAAGACTGCTGATCTGACAGTTGTCCAGAAGACAATCATTGACACCCTTCACAAGGAGGGTAGGCCACAAACATTCATTGCCAAAGAAGCTGACTGTTCACAGTGTGCTGTATCCAAGCATGTTAACACAAAGTTGATTGGAAGGAAAAAGTGTGGAAGAAAAAGATGCACAACCAACCGAGAGAACCGCAGCCTTATGAGGATTGTCAAGCACAATCAATTCAAGAATTTGGGTGAACTTCACAAGGAATGGACTGAGGCTGGGGTCAAGGCATCAAGAGCCACCACACACAGACGTGTCAAGGGATTTGGCTACAGTTGTCCTCTCCTGAAGCTCAGACAACATCAGAGGCATCTTACCTGGGCTAAGGAGAAGAAGAACTGGGGCCTCATTTATAAAATGTTGCGCAGAAACCGTCCTAAATTTGATCTTATGATCGTTTCTCAGAAATGCCTACATGCGATTCATAGAATGAGCGTACGAACAGAAAAGGAGCGTACGCGCCTCTTTCAGATGTGAAATCTATGAATTGCAAATTATCTTGAACTTGCGCGCAATTGAATGCTTTCAGCTCTCTGCCTTGTAAACAACTCCTAATTAATATCATTAACATATAAAATATCACCAATCATCATAATTTAGAACAGCAACCTGCAAGAACAGCTTACATTTGAAAAAAATCTGCATTACTCCAACAATAAAAAGTGCGTACGTCTGCTCATACCCTGACATGACGCTAAGCATTTTTCCATGTAAAAGACCGTTTTTATAAATATGAGCGTTGGCATGGATTTAAGCATACGCACACTCTAAGATCAAATCTGTGCGTACGCACGCTTTATAAATGAGGCCCCTGGACTGTTGCCCAGTGGTCCAAAGTCCTCTTTTCAGATGAGAGCAAGTTTTGTATTTCATTTGGAAACCAAGGTCCTAGAGTCTGGAGGAAGGGTGGAGAAGCGTCCATTGTGTTTTTTTGAAAACCAAAGTCACTGCACCCGTTTACCAAGAAAGTTTGGAGCACTTCATGCTTCTTTCTGCTGACCAGCTTTTTAAAGATGCTGATTACATTTTCTAGCAGGATTTGGCACCTGCCCACACTGACAAAAGCACCAAAAGTTGGTTAAATGACCATGGTGTTGGAGTGCTTGACTGGCCAGCAAACTCACCAGACCTGAACCCCATAGAGAATCTATGGGGTATTGTCAAGAGGAAAATGAGAAACAAGAGACCAAAAAATGCAGATGAGCTGAAGGCCACTGTCAAAGAAACCTGGGCTTCCATACCACCTCAGCAGTGCCACAAACGGATCACCTCCATACCACGCCGAATTGAGGCAGTAATTAAAGCAAAAGGAGCCCCTACCAAGTATTGAGTACATATACAGTAAATGTACATATACATATTGTGACGGGAGGAGCCAACGACAGACACAGTGGGTGTGGCGTCAGGCCTCGGAGAGGTTTTTATTGAACAAAAATAATAAAATAAAAGTGTCCAGGGGAAAGAAGTGTCCAAAGAAGGGGGGGGATCTGGTGTCCTCATCGTGCTTCGGGGCTCGTGTAGGAAGGCAGTGTTCCAAAGGGAAGGGGTCCAGGCAAGGGGCGGAGTCAGGTGGCCGCACACGCTCCCGCGGTCCTGGGCACGAGGGGCGGCGGCTTCTCTGGAGCGGCGGCTCTTCCTCTTCTGCCTCTTACGGGCATTGGCGGGATGGACGGCCCGGCATCCTGGCCCGACGGCCGTTATACGGGTGCGGCTTGCACGATGACCCTGGAGGTTCCGCGGCTCACATCCTCGGCGGCGCGATGTCCCTCGACGCACCCTTCCTGGACCCACGAGGACACCAGTGTGCATGCACGGGGGAAGAGACCGGTCTCCCGAGGAGAGGCGCGCTCGGCATTTAACGGCGGCGGTGATGAGGCTTAATTCAGTCCAGCTGTGCCTCATCACACGCCGCCAGCCCACGTTAGTCCCACGCCCCTCCTCTCATCCACCCACTCCAGTCGGGAGCCTGGTGAAGGGCGGCGAATAAGGGACGGGGTGGTGATGATGATGAGGGGGAGGGCCAGCGATCCGTCACAATATACATACTTTCCAGAAGGCCAACAATTCACTAAAAATGTTTTTTTTTTTTTTTTTTTTGTCTTATGAAGTATTCTAATTTGAGATAGTGAATTGGTGGGTTTTTGTTAAATGTGAGCCAAAATCATCACAATTAAAAGAACCAAAGACTTAAACTACTTCACTCTGTGTGCATTGAATTTATTTAATACACAAGTTTCACAATTTGAGTTGTATTACTGAAATAAATGAACTTTTCCACGACATTCTAATTTATTGAGAGGCACCTGTGTGTGTGTGTGTGTGTGTGTGTGTGTGTGTGTATATATATATATATATATATATATATATATATATGGTCCCACTTTATATTAGGTGGCCTTAACTACTATGTACTTACATTTAAATTAATCATTTGGTACAATGCACTTATTGTGTACATACATGTTTTTACATTGTACTTATATTTTTTTAAATACCTATATGTAGTTACATCTGTAATTAATTTCTGTAATTACATTTATAATTACACTGTTGACCCATCTCTTACACCTTAACCCACCCTTAAACCTACCCACACCACCAAACCTATCCCTAATCTTACCCGTATCCCCCTCAATATCAGCAGAAGTGTTTTGCAATACAATATGAACACAATAAGTACATTGTACTTATTTTTTGATGTAAGTACATAGTAGTTAAGGCCACCTAATATAAAGTGTGAACATATATATATATATATATATGTGTGTGTGTACCTATTTTATTGTAGCCATTTTTCGCTGGTTCCGCTTGAGGTGCAGCGGTCATGTGGTACAGCCGTAGCTCTCAGAAAACTCCCAGTTCACAAGTTGCAATTACGTGTTTTACGAGGGCGTGAATGCTTTTTACAAGTCCTTGTTTGGAATTCTATATTGCCTGAAATATCCTGGTTTTGGCTGTTTATGCTGCACAGACCGATCGTTGTTTTTTTTTCCAACAACGCTAACTGACAGTACTTATTTATTATTATGTATTCATTTATTTACTTAATTGGCTACTAAATCAAATACACTGCTGGACAATTACCAATTATTTGTATTCTGTAATACTGTTTTCCTATATTTTCCTAATGCCAATTTTATGATTTGTTCATAGACTACTCGTTTTCAGTTTCATTTTTATCACAGAATAAGGCAGAACATATATTTTATAGTTTCTATAGGCTACTGTAATAAATGCTGTCAGTAATGCTGTCAGATACATTGTTTACCTGGAGATGACGTGACAAACACACCATGTATAAACCATGTATTTGTAACAATCATGAATGGTTCTAGCCACAGCCATATCACCCTGCAGCCCAAGACTGGTTGCCCACTAAAGCTAAGCAGGGTTGAGCCTGGTCAGTACCTGGATGGGAGACCTCCTGGGAAAACTAGGTTGCTGCTGGAAGAGGTGTTAGTGAGGCCAGCAGGGGGTGCTCACCTTGTTGCCTGAGTGGGTCCTAATGCCCCAGTATAGTGATGGGGATACTATACTGTCAAGAAGCACCGTCTTTCGGATGAGATGTTAAACTGAGGTCCCGACTCTCTGTGGTCATTAAAAGAAATCACATGGCACTTCTTGTAAAGAATAGGGGTGTAACCCTGGTGTCCTGGCCAAATTCCCTCCTCTGGCTCTTGTGTGGTGAGTGCACTAGCGCCATTGTATTGTGGCTGCTGTCACATCATCCAAGTGGATACTGCACACTGGTGGTGGTTGAGGAGAGACCCCCCCCCCCCCCCCATATGATTGTAAAGCCCTTTGGGTGTACAGCAATACACAATAAAGTGCTATATAAATGCATCATTCATTGCCTGCACATTTTTTTTTTATTCAGCTTAGCCACAGCGATAGCTGGATGCCTTTGTCTATATTAGGGATTTCTTGCATGTCATAAGTTGTTACTTCTATGACTCAGTTTTGGACTTTCTACACGAGAGCACCCTCCGGCATCGAGTATGAATAAAACATACATATGAGAGTGTTCAGCTCTCCGTAATGTTCACATCACCTAATTTTGGATACAAACAAAAAGTCATTCATAGATTATTTTTTCTAAATCTAGATTTATTCACACTGGCCCCTGAAAACGTCTACGTGAACACACTTGCCTGGAAAACTGTGGGAGACAAATTTACGTTTTACTAAATGTGGGGGGTGGCACGTCCCCCACATATTCTACGCCCATGCTTTGATGTCATTCACCGATCAGTCTGTGCAGTGCTGTGTCAAGTCAAACACACACCTAATCTGTATGCGTATTTGCATCACTTTGACCGTTCTCTGTAGATGGCACCTTCTCTCGTGCCACAATTAGTCGATTATGTACAATGCCTTCATATTATCGGTCAAACTACTTTTTGATCATTACCTTCTGCAAGTATGAAAACAGGAAAACAAAGCTAAAACCTGGATATTTTAGGCAATATAGAAATTCTAACCAATATGTGTCCCGTAAAAATGGTACGTATGGTCACCCTATTTCAAACCCTGAGAGGGAGCCGAGGATCTAGCGGGAGAAGACCAAGATAAGGATGAGCCCATCTCATGTCCCTCTGCTCCCTCCGTCTCGGATAATAATAATAATAATAATCTTTGTTTTCTATAGTGCCTTTAAATGTTGCATCTCAAAGCACTTTACATAAAACAAATAAAACATCAAAATACACCATATAAAGATTATAAAAAATAAGCAAAACAGGAAAAAATAAGGAAACATGCATTCAAAACACTTAAAAATAAAATAAAATTAATATAAAAATTTAAATATAAGCTACCCTAAAGAAATTAGTTTTAAGGCAAGATTTAAAAATGTTAAGAGATTTCACTTGCCTTATTTAAAAAAATAATAATAAGGAGTTCCACAGTTTTGGAGCTACAGAAGAAAAAGCTCATCCATCAATCTTAAATGGGTTGATGGAACAGTTAACAAACCAGTATCAGAAGAGAAAAGGTCACGCATTGGGGTATAGGGAGCTCTGACAAATAAATAAAGCTCTGACCTAAATCCACCCACGGTAACAAACTGCTTATGATCTGTGAGGTAGGACTTAAACCAATTAAGTACACTATCAGAGACCCCAAAAACAGTTTCTAAACAAGTAATTAAAAGAGAATGATCTACAGTGTCAAAAGCACTGAGATCAAGAAGTATCAAAATTGAAAGACAGCCAGAATCTGAGGCAATTAGCAGATCATTAGTGACCTTGACCAATGCTGTTTCAATGCTATGGAATTTATGGAAGCCAGACTGCAAAGGCTAAAAATTATTGTTTTCAGTGAAATGATAAACTGAGTAGCAACAACTCGTTCCAAAATTTTAGCAAGAAAAGAGAGATTGGAAATGGTTTTCATAATCAATGTTTGTCTTTTTTGGTACTGGGTTAACCACAGTTATTTTAAAAGCCGCTGGCACAACACCAGTACACAAAGAGTCCTTTATAATACTGAAGACAACAGGACACAAAGAAACAAAACATGATTGAAACAAACTAGTGGGTATGGGATCAAGTAAGGAAGTGGCTGCTTTCAATTGAGAAATCTCCTTTTAAAGGGAATAGGAATCAAGTGTGCAAACATTTGAAAAAATAATACCAGTGTAAAATGGATTATTTACCAAAGAAGAACAAGATATGGTAGAGGCACAAATACATTTGCGTACATTATCATAAGCAGAGAAGAGGAGTGGCAGGATCGAAATGCAAGCAGTAAATTTTTATTAAAACAAGGTAATTCAGAACATGAATTGGTGAACAGAACACAGGGAGAACAAGGCAAAGGAACTACACGCAACAACTTCTCATAGACAACAACTACCAAGATTGACTAAAACACATATATACACAGAGACACTAACAACATAACACGGAAACAAGACACACCTGGGAATGCAACCAATGAAACAAAAGGACTATAAGTTGACTTAAAAAAAACTCTCTAGACAGAAAGTCTACACATTACATCCAAAAACAAGACAGGGGAATACAGGCTAAGATCATAACACTTCTGCGACCTAGATTTCATGCATAAATGTGTGCATATGCACGCTTAGTGAATGAGACCCAGTGTTTTTGTAAGGTCATAACTGTCAGTGTAAATGTGAAACCCTTGATTAGGAAAACTAATGTTGTGTGTTCTGCCATTGTTGCTGAAAGAGTGCATAATCACTTTTCAGAATCCAACATAAAAATGTTGAATTAGCATATTGGACACCAAATTATTTGGTTTCATACTATCATCAGTTTTGCTGATACCTTTATCATTAATCCCACAACGCAAATCTCCAAATCTCCATTCAAGCTCATTTTTAATAGCTGTAGTAATTCATTAAAGGCATTGTTAATCTAATATAGAGTTTAAAATTTTAGAGGAAAAAACTATCTTGTTTCTTTTATGTTATCTCAAGTTGCCAGGGCAACAGGTTGTTGTCAGAGAGCAGAAAAGTAATAGTGCTCACAAAACTTTTCATGGAAGTCACAGAAATCCAGGTTCTGTTAGAAAGATTAGAACATTTGGGTTCTATAGTGATTCTATTTTAGAAGGATGAGACAGCAGTTCTATATAATATTGCTGCTGTCGAGGAGACAATTTAGATATCAAAGAGGTTTCTTATGTGATGTGTTGTTTCCTACTTTATATGGTTTCTTACAGGCCTTTGCATTTACTTTTAACATTTTCTATTTCTGTTTCTTTTGTTTTAGTTGCTTTCTCTGGTCTGGGCTTTACTTCATTCTACTTGGCAGGCAAGTTGCAGTGCTTCACAGCTGCCGGACGCGGGCGCAGCTGGCGTCTCTGTGCCATGATCTTGCCCCTCTACAGTGCAATGATGATTGCCCTGTCCCGCACCTGCGACTACAAGCATCACTGGCAAGGTCAGAGGTTTGCAGCAGTATTCCACAAAAGCATGCCAGTATTACACTGTAAAAAATAAAAAATAAAATAAAAAAGAAGTTGAGCCAAATTAAAATTTTAAGGCAACCAGCTTCAGCAGATTTTTGAGTTCGCTCAACTTATTTTTGTGGGAGATTCTCAAATTTTTGTTGTATAAACTTAAAACGACAAGTTGAGAAAACTCAAAAATCTGCTGAAGCTGGTTGCGTTAAAATTTTAAGTTGGCTCAACTCTTTTTCTTTTTTTTTTTTTTTTACAGTATGTGTGTGTCATCATCTGGCAGTCAGAGACACTACATTTTACACGTGTGTGTATTCTGAATTATCTGGATTTCTGCATTAATTCCTCAGAAATTAGTTTTTCATCTAAGTCACTATTAAAGACAAACTGTGACCAGTGCTGGCAAAAAAGTCAGAATGAGCAAATTTTCAAAAATTTGTTATTTTTAATTTCACATTCTCCATTAAAAGACCTTCAAAATATATGATTTCTTGGAATTGGACAGAAATGACTGAGCTACACCCATTTGAAATCTACAGAGTCAGCAAACTCAATTCTGAGAAAAATCGGATTAAAGTTTTCTGAAGGTTCCAAAGCAAAATCATTTAGCAACGCTGAATTTTTTCCACCAGTTCTTTTCTTAATAATAATTACTATATTAATAATCACAAAAAATATATTTTTATATTAGATATTTTAACAAAAAAATAAATAAAAAAAATAATGGATGACCTTTTTCAGTTTACATCTAAGCAAAAGCATTCCAATAAGAATCAAATAAAAGTCACTTCAGTGTGTTCATTACAAATAAATTGATTAAAATTATATGTGTATATTTATCGGGATCATGTGCTGCAGGGCCGGAGTGGGACTCATTTTCAGCCTTGGAGTTTCATGCCTCAGACTGTTTTGTTGTTTTAGTTTTTTTTTTTTTTTTTTTGTACTGGCCTTTTCAGTGCTGCCTTTGCACTTTCTATTATACATTTTTTATCTATTACTTTTTTGCTCGCGTATCTCCAACAATGACTTTTTTTTCTTTCTTTTTTTTTTTTTTTTTTAGCAAGGTGAGTCAAAAGATAATGTGTATGTTTATGCCCTTTGCCTTGACACCATCACTGGAAAACCTCCTTGCCTTTTCAAAAACGTCCGCCACAGACGGAGTGGGCGTGCTCGGAGGCGTTTTCCTTTTCTGTGCCGCGTTCCTCTCATATTCAGCGTAGCGATCGGAATGTTTGGATTTAAGGTAGGGCTGCTCGATATTTTGCTTGCGATAGTCATGCGCATCTTGTCAGTAAAGCCGGTTCCGTGATTAGCGTTAAATCTCCATCACCTGTTTTCAAATGGAGCGGCATTTAATACACAGAGCCGTAGTTCACTGACAATCTACGCAATTCACGCTCAGAATCGCAGATGAATCGCCTGCGATATTGAACGTGATATTGCATAGCTTGTCAGTGAACTACGGCTCTGTGTATTAAATGCTGCTCCATTTGAAAACATCCGTCCACACCGCAGACATGTTGCTTCAGACAAGCACGTGCAGGTTGCGGTTTCTGTTTGCGTCATCACAACATTTCGGCTGTATTGTTTTGGGCCAAAATTTTCGGTGGCCGAATATTCGGTGCATCCCTAGTGCAGACCCATCCACTGCCTTTTCCTTGCCCCACTGTCCAACTCTAGCATGAGGACGTCTCCGCTTGAGGCACAGGACCACACATCTCAGTCTTCTGCTGCTACTAATAACCCCTTTTCCAGTGCCCTGCAGCTTCCATAGCAGATGTTGGCGTGAGCACGCCTCCGCTAGCGGCACAGACATATCCACAGCCCTTGCCTCACCCCACTCCCAACCCCTTCCCCTACCCATGGCCCGCAGCCCCACCGCCACCATCCAACTCTAGCATGAGCATGCCTACGCTAGCAGCGCAGGCCCTGGCGCCCGTCATTCCCCCTCTTTTTTTCCCTCCCCTTCTCCCAACTCCTGGAGCTGTCCCAAGTGCGAGCTTACCTCTGCTAGCGGTTCCGGCAGCTACCTTTCCTCCTCCACTTGCTCGCCCTTCTTGCTATCTTCCAAAACGCCATGCCCCTACCCATCCCTCTGAACGCTCTCGCCTTGGAACCACCCCCCTGTATCAAGCAACATCAGGCCACAGATTTGTCAGAAGCCTTCAAGACCTACATGCAATCAGACCGCTTCCATATCAAAGAAGCTCACCGAACCCTCATCAGCTGACCCCCTTTAATGCCAGTCCATCCCTATTCACTCTAACTTCAGACCCGCCGTAGCCATCCCCTCTAACCCCACCAAATCCACCCATAGCGGCTCATCTTCACTTCAACCATCCCTGCAGCACCCCGCTCCCGCAGGAGCCTTATCTGTATTTCCCTACTGCCACAGCAGTGTCTGCTCCCGCTGGAGCCCTATCTATATTTCCCCACAGCAATAACCACTCTGGCAGGAGCCTTTTCTGTATTTCCCCACTGCCGCAGCAGTGACTGCTCCTGCTGGAGCCCTATCTGTATTTCCCCACTGCCACAGCAGTGCCTGCTCCCGCAGGAGCCAAACTCTCTTCTCTAAGGCCACAGCAGTGCCGTTACTCCAAGCGACATCCAGCACCCCACCAACCTTTAAGCTCTGCAAATTTTGGGGGGTTATCAACGCACCTCTCTGGCTGCTGTCCCGTGCTTATTACATCTTTGGGGGAATGCTCTGGGTCTGGGCTAAATGCCGAGCTGTCCTCCCCCTGGACAGCATGCCAAATACGCATAAAATTTACTCAGTTTATTATATGTAAGTGTGAACTCCTGAAAGAAAAAGCAGGCGGGGAAGGGTGCAGTTAGCACGAGTCCCGCTTGCTGTTAAGCGGGAGCAGCTGGCAGAGGATTCTGCCTGGTCTTAAAGCCTTCCTTAAACACCTACGTGCACAAAGAAAACAATGATTTGCGCGAAAAGAATGATTAGTTAACAAATGAGAATTTGTTACTGATATGGTCTGGTGACAATAATAGGGGCTGCGAAAAAATGGTAAATAAAAAGAGTGGCTGTTATGAGTGCAAGCAGCCTAGGAACAGCATAGTTCAACCCAGTGGCATGATAACACAGGCCTTCACAGCCAAAAAAAAAAAAAACAAGAGGGTACTCGCTCCAGAGCCAAATGAGAGGAGCTGGAGCTCTAGCTTACCGTCACTGGAGGTAATGGGTGGAGGTAGACACCCCAACCACACCCTATCCCTACCCTTACCCTATCGCTAAACATTACTCCACCCATTAGTTTCACAGAGGTGGTGCTGGAGTAGGTCAAACTCCACCCATTTGGCTCTGCAGTGAGCAGTACTTGAAAAAAAAAACAGACCAGCCCACCGGGAATCCTCCCGGTGCTCCCGATTAGCCAATCCGGGCCTGGTGTGCTGGCAGAAGCGCTTTTTATGTGAACGCGAGGGCTTAATGAACTCATTTTTGTGTGAGCCTCAAATTCGACTAAAATCAACATTTTTTCACTTTTCATTCCCCTGTAGCTCAAAATTAGCCTTTGTGCATTCCGATCGATTTTGCCAGTGTGGGTAAAGTCTAGGCTAATCTGACTAAACTAATTTCACAAAGAATTGTGATCATTGACGAGAAGTCTGGCCATGTTTTAAAGACTTAAATACTTACGATTTATTTTCATGATAAATATTTTAGCAATTATTAAACTATTATACAATTAAAGTTTGCCTTGATCATGCCTAGAAGCCATGTCTCATACTTGCCAGAAACATGTTCCACAACACTTCTAGGGGGTTGGGGGGATAAATTAAAATCTATGGACAGTTGAGACAAAAGTAAACTTTCTAGCAAAAAATTAGAGGGATTTGTTTACAGAAAAAAAAAGAAAGTTTGTCTGTTATTAGTTTAGTCAGAACTTATGTAGGCCGCAGACAGCAAGGCAGCTCCATATTAGAACAAAGCTATTGTAAAAATAATTCGGACAGTTTATTATAGCCTTGTGTTGATATTATCAATGTAATTAACTTTTTCCAGAGATTTAACAGGGCCAAGACCTGTAGAGCATAACACTGAGTATGCATGGTTTGCAAGAGTTACTACTTCTTTGTAATAAAGCATCAGCAACTGTTTGCCAGCTTTAACATCATCTTTACAGGTTACAAAGTTAATCTACTCTCCTGTCAGATTTGTTTGTCAGACAAAATGGTGGCTTAAGCACTATGATTTTGACTCTATTTGGTTTATGCTATATTCTGGGCCTTAACTTTCATAGACATCAAGGGGATGTATCCCCAATATTAAGATTAGTGGTCAGTCAATATAGGCTTGTCAATGACCATTTGTTCATGTTTTACCTTTGGTTCCCACGATCTTGATCATGATTTAGAATCATCTCACCATGTTCACACACATGCAGAGTAGTTCTGTAATTTAGGGCAGAAACAAACATAATGGAAGTACACTAACTCAGACAAGAAGTTTAGGCAACATGCTGCAAGTGTGATATCACAAAAATAAACCAGATGTGTTATTCGAACATATTGCTATGTTCAACTTTATTCATTATTCAAACATATCAATATATATTCATAAACATATCAATATTCTAACTAACTTTAATTTGTTCAACAAGATTCTATTTCAGGTTCTTCAAATCTGCATAGTTTACCTCAAACTCTGATCAATCTTATCTACCTGTGATTTTCTAGTGATCCTGACGACCTTGCTTAGCTTGCTCAGGCATGTTTGATCAGAGTTGGAGCTAAAACCTGCAGGGCTCTGGCCCTTCAGGACTGGATTTAAGGAATTCAGTTCTATTTCAACTTTTGCTTTGCCCATGATCTGAAAGAAAAACTGACCATAGCAGAAGACACTATATGTTAATTGTGTATGTAGTAGGCTTGGGCGGTATCCAAATTTTGATACCGTCAAACCTCCTCCCTATTTTACCTCGGTATACGGTATTACCGTGAATAATAAAAAAAAAAAAATGACATAAGGCTCAGACAGTGTCACCTTAGGTTCGAATTTCCATCTCTCGCGGTCACCTTTTTGTTGCACAATTTGCAAATTGCCTCGTCCGTATTTACCGCCTCTCCCTTCTCGTTCGGTCGAAACCCGAAATACTGCCAAACTGCAGAAGTTGTGTTCTTTTTCGAGACCCGGGGGCCGGTTGCACGAGATGAACGTAAGTTACAACCTAGCCTAGTTTTGACATAAATGGGCACTAAGTTACAACTTAAGCACTACTAAATATTTTTTCGTTGCACCATTACACTTAGTTGAAGTGTAACTCTATGTATAAACTAAATATTTACGGACGCGTCTGGTCAGGAGTAACGGTTGGAATAAAATAGCAGACTGAGTGAATTGCGTCAATATGCTCTTCTTTTACCTGACAACCTCCAATCCTTTAGGCATATATGATGCTGCTGACATTTACACTCACGTACATATTAAGAGAGAGAACAATATGTGAATAAAAGAACTTTGTTTATTTTTTAGCCCGTCTTCAACACCCCATCTACAGCGCGCCTCTGTGCACTTCGGTCCGTGTTTGCGCATGTCAGATGAAATAATAAATAAATGGCATTTCTTATGTTTTTTTTTTCTTTCAGTATTTATTGATCCTTATTTATTTCAGTTACAGTTTCTGAATGTTATTTACATATAAAAATAGCTTACATATAGACTAATGTTATTAATGTATCGTTTTTAATGGAAACTTGTTTTTACCGTTAGTATACGTGAGGCGAAAGAAGTTAGAATGAAGGATTAATTAAAATCAATAACATTTAAACAAGTTCTGCTCGCGTATTTGAAGGTTTCTATTGGATGATTTAGGGTAAACGTCATTTTATGCGACTACGCATTACTTTACGGAGAGCTTAAGAACTACTAGCTACGTCCTGCTTAACGAACAGCTGGTGCAACCGAAGTAAGTACAAATTTAGTTACAAACTAGCAAGTAGTTACTAGCCTCTAGTGTGAACTTAACATTCTAATTTAAGTAAGAACTTACGAATGGCTGGTGCAACCCTACCCTGGTCACTTGGTGCGCGACTCGCCATCTTTCCCCCTGTCTCTCTTTCTCCTCCACGCTGTCACGTGATGACAACCAAGCATACGCATTTTTAGGCATTAAATAAATTATATTTAATCCTCGTCTCCTATATAAGTGCATTGTTTTTTATGACGGTATAACGGTATTGAGACTGATACCGTTGCTATTTTTAGATCCCGCGGTATACCATATTACCGTATTACCGCCCAAGCCTAGTATGTAGGCCTTTCATAGCATCATGTTGTGCCCATAAGAAATGTAGGCGGTTAAGGCTAGAAGGGATACGTATGGTGCTACTGGGCATGCACACATCAATACAGTGTTTTTTTTTTTTGTTTTTTTTTGTCACACTATACAACAATTACTTTTTTTTTTTTCATTATTGTAATGGGTAGATTTTGGGTTGGGGTAGGTGTAGACGTTAATAAAACACAATCTAATGGGTAGAAAATTAAATGTCATTCTTCATATCTGGTCGGAGCTCTATCCCTTTTAGCCACAACCAATGTAGGCTTTTCATAGCATCATGTTGTGCCCATATGAAATGTAGGTCACCACATGCACTGACAATCTTTTCCTCTGCCACAAATCTTAAATCTCATTCGCACTCATACTGTATGAATGTGGTCCTTAAATCGTCAGTGGATTTTGAGTGTCTCATCACTGATATTAAATAAGGTGAGACACGGTTTTTCACACAAAGCAAATGCGAGACTGTTTCTCACACAAAGCTATTAAATGTCTTTATATAACTTGTACATATATTTTAGGTATTCTAAAGTAAATCTTTGGAGCATTGTACCCATTCTCTTATATTGTGGACAAAAGCAGCTTGTAAATTGTGAGTGTTTTCCACAGATGAATTAAAGTATTTGTTTTATGTCTGCCTGAACTATTCCTGTTCAGGAATTATGCATTTTCAGAGACTACTGTGTTTGAATATAGTATGGCATTTTGAAAAGCTACTATTTATTTATATCGTTACTTATTTTGTCTTTGTGAATTTCTGACTTTAAGCTACAGAGGGAATAAAAAAAGTGAAATCCCTGAAATGAATGACAGCACAAATTAGAGTTTTCCAGCATATAAGCAGCTGGCCCTCTTAATTATCTCCAGAAAAGTGCGCATGTCCTAGATTTTGTTACTAAACTATAAATATGCAGATTAACACTTAATTTGGTTATATATATATATTTCCTTGTCACTTTGCAGAAGGATACCTTATATCAGACAAACAACTGCAAGCAGATACTTATTAGTGTGACTTTATATAGACATGTCCCCTGAGGCCTGCTGGGTTGTAGAACAGAACTAATCTGAACAATAGTGGCATGGACCATTAAACTTGATGGGTCCGATCTGGTCCAAGTAAATACAAACTGTGGACTCATACAAGCTTGCCCTGTAGCATGCTGATCTAATGAGTATGGGTTTGTTCCAGGGGTAATTTATCAGTCTATCCTCAAAATTCTTTTTCAGTCATTTGATTTTATTTTAGTCCTCACATTTTGGGAATGAAATTGCTTTGAGGTTTGGTTATACAACTGTGCGTCAGTGTGCAGTCCAGCTCTTTTAACAACCCTCACAATGGTGGCGCTTGAATTCTTGCTCTCAGGGTAGCATTAAATGGCAGAAGCCATTAGGTGAATCGTGTTTGTTTAAGAATGCTATGTCAGTCATTATCTTCTTTGAACACTAAAAGACGCAGTTCAGTAGAGCCACAATTAGATATAGCCTAGCCTTAAGATAAACGATGCCTTTGTCTCCTATAAAGCTTTGTTTGCAGTAAAATACAATCTATCCTCTATTATTCACGGGAATAACAACAACAACAACAGAATGAAGACATAGTATTATATTAAAGACAGACAGTTACAAAGCTATATGGATGAATGTATAGATGGACCAAAGTCCTACTTTCACTAAGGCTGTGTCTTAGTGAACTTTGTTTTGTTCTTCACAGATGCTTTTGTTGGGGGATTGATTGGCCTCTTCTTTGCCTACATCTGTTATCGGCAGCACTACCCACCCATCCTGGATGTAGACTGCCACCTGCCATATGCTAGTCTAGCTGGAACAACTGCCCACAACATGCCAACCTCCCAGGATCAACCTCTACCCATGGATAATGCCACGAGCCTGCCTCTGGAGGGCATGACTGAGGGACCAGTATGACTAATAGAGACCCACCAAGGCTCACACCCCTCTGACCCCCTACCACACCAATGTGGTATGAACCACACTTGACTGACACTTCAACATTCCAATGAATACATTTTCTTTCGTTTTCTCTCTCTCTTTCAATCATTAAGCAGTTTCAGTTCCTGATTTCTGATCAGTTATAATTAATTTAATTACTGTATTCAGTAATTATCAGTATTGACGAGTTAGAACCTTGGACAATATGTATAAAATTTGTTAGTGCAAGAATCTCTCTTTAAAGAAAAGTACCATGGTAAGTAATAGTGAGAACCATGGTACACAGAAGTTGTAATTATTTGGTGCCATTATATATACTGAGGTACCTCTTCTATAAGACATTTTTGCATTTTTCTGAAATTCTTATTCTAAATATGTAAATCTTGGATTTGAAATCCTAAATCAATTCATTATTTGTTTCCTTTATATGGTTTTGTGTTGATTCATTAGCAGGTGTGCATGCATGTTTAAAGCTAGTGTGGAACTTTCCTGTACTGTTGCTTTTCCACGTATCGCATACCAAGCATAGAGGAATTAGAATGGCAGAACAGATTCACTAGCAAAAATGATCAAGGCATTATAATATTTTTTATGATAAAATCATGGGTTTTGGACACTGAAAGTTTTTTAATGACTCTGGTAATTATTCAGTGCCCATCTATCAAAGTAATGTCTTATTCCTAATTTAACCCTCTGGTATAGGTTCCATGATTTTAGACCAAAAAAAAAAAGTTTGGAAATTTAAAAAAATTGCTACTTCATAGGAATGGACCGCCATAGGAAATGAATGGGAAATAGGCAAAAATACAGAGATGTTTTTGTGTGTATAATCTACAAATCAGCCACTATGCAGAAAGAAATTGCAATGAAGGGGTGACAAAACTTAAGCAATTGTGCCTGAAAACACTGCTCAGTAATGAAGGAATACACAGCACACAACCATTTTTTTCATGCTTTTTTATGCTGCTTCCTTATGTTAAACTGCTTTAAATAACTTTTTTCTTTTTCCTTTTTTTTATATTGCTTGATATATGCAAATGGCACGATTTAAAACTTGCATTGTGTGTTTTGAAGCACAGGCGCACACGAGTTGTAACAACAGTGACTAGTGGCTACACCATGGTATTATAGATGATTTTCTTTATTTTTTTTCCACAAGGTGGAACAAATCTGCCTCCGTTCAATGGATTTTAAATACTTTTGCTCTATTTTTAACTTAAATACTGCATAAATTGAAAAATATATAAAATTACTTTTTTATATATTTTTTAACATTTTATACAGAAAATAGTCCATAATTTAGATATAAATATTAAATAGTAACATGAAATACACCCAAAATGCAAAATATTAAAGAAAAAAATTCTAGCATATTCATTTAACAAAAATAAAATTATTACATGATTTTAGCCTCCAGTCAGTTTTGACCGTGAACACAAATGTGACTCCTAAATGAACAATACCAGAGGGTTAATACCATTAGTGTACCATGGTATTGCCAGAGTCCTTTTTTTGTATGGGTGACTCAAAAACTTAACTCAAAAACGCGAATTATATATTGTCAGAACAGGATGATTTGGTTCTGAAAAATGGAGTGAGAAACATCTCTGTAATGTATGTATTATAGGTTATATAATATATTCCCTCTCCAAAATATCTTGAAACCTCTAAAACAAGCTTATTTTACATTAAAAATATTTAAAAAAAAAAAAAAAAAAAAGAAAGAAAGAAAAGAAAAATAAATAAATAAATAACTTTATTATTTATTAGAAAATGGGTAGTTCTGATTCCAAACTCTGACTGAAAGAGCCACATTTAAAGTTGGTGTAAAATGCAGACAGAAGGTCAGCTGTGGCCACACATTTTATATGAGTGGTTCCAAGTCCTGTTTCTACAGCATGCAGAAATCCAAAATGTGAAGTGTTGTCAGGTCTCTGGGAAAAGTATTGAGAAGTTGCATAAATCAAGATATAGCAACAGTATTATATATACAGGAAAGAACTTACGACACATAATGTATAAAACAAGGAGAGAAAAGAAAAAGAAAACAAAGGGGCCAACAACACATAGATAGTTTTATGCATAGGTACAGTGATAATTGGTGCAATAGATTCATTTAATGTAATATCATGATAATTCTTGTTATTATTTAATTTAGAACCACTGTTCTAAATTAAAGTGGCTGTGTTGCTTGGCAACTGTAAAAAGTTTACTGCTCCCATTTTATTTAAAGATGTCAACACTCGTAAGTTGCATCACATCCATGTGTGGTGCTATGCCAATCACTTTATTATCATTGCCTATATGAAATAAAATTATTTTACTTTATATATTATATCATATGTCTTAATTTTGTTTATCTCTGAATTTATTTGTCATATATTTCTGACAAGCAAAGTCTCCAATCATTTGTATATGGAGATGCAACATTTTTATTATTATTAGACGACTATTTTTTTTCAAATAATCTATTAAAATTTAATTGCTGAAATGTAGCATTGATTTCAAAAGTGACGAAGCTGCCTCTCAGACAACATGCAATTTTGACACTTCCAGTGTGTGAGTCAAACTATTGTTGCCCATAATACTGTGATTTCATTAGCCACTTCAAGTGTAGATGCAACATTCCAAGTCTAAAAATACCACCTGCCTGTGATAAAATCACAATAGCACACAGTCTTTCATGGCTTACTGCTATAATATACACTGTTAGACATTTCAAAGGGTTTTTACAGTAACTTACTGGCAAACTGTATTTGATTTAAAGTTGAAAACTTTACTGTTTTACAGTAAATTACTGTAAATAAAATCCAATTCATCAGTATACTACTGTACAAGCGTATTACAAGCGATTCATTTTAATATAAATTTCATTAGATTTTATCATTTTTATATATAATTCATTTTATTTTTACTCTAAGTACTACTGGCATTCAATTAAAACAGATACAATAATTACAAAATATCAGATTCTGTATTTAAAACATTGCATGTATAACACTTCAAAATACAGACTTCCAATGCTGGAACAGTGCATCTTCACCATTTCTCCTGTCTTAGGACATTTTGCAGTACATTAAGTCCTCTGGATTCATCCTTACAAAGAATCTTTAGGCAACAGAAACATAATGGGGGAAAAAAGACAAGCAGCCAAAGAATACTGCAAAACCCAGGTGCTGCTCCAAAACGTGGCCACCATCTTTGCTCACCATCCACTTTGTTAGTGACAGAAATGTCTTCTCTGAAAAACAAGAAGTAGAAATGGCACAAAACCATAGTTCTCTTACCATGAATTATCAGTCTCAGGGTGGCTGGCATGCTCATGTCTTTCTTGATGCTTCATTGCAGTTGTCTTTAAAACACAAATACAAAAAATACAGTAAATCTTAAATTCCATTAAAAACTATAACAAACTAATTCTAAAACTAGAAAGGCAGCTAGCCATAAAACTAGTTTAACCTTGCTAACATACGATTTTATTTTCCCAATAGGCTACTGGCCAACATTAACTACTAACACCTGAACTAAATTTCACATTAGTTAACCTGATGTTCGTTAAAAATAAGATGACAAAAGTCGTTTGAAACAACAGGGCAGTTTACCATGGTAAAGTTCTGTAACCGCCATGTTGACGAGTAAATGTTACTATGGGTTAAACTGGTGTGCAAAAATCTGACACGAACACACAGACAAACGTACATATATGTTTTACCTTGCTTGCTGGTCTTATTCTCTTGTAAGGTGCATCGACACACAGCGTAGATGTTCTCCAGAGCTCTTTCACTCTCCAGGATTCATCCCCAGGAAAAAAAAGCGCAATTCGACAACAGACAACAATATAGAACCCATTATATATATTATCTACAGTGAATGCGGACAGTAAACTGATGCCCCGGTATATTTCTGACGTGCAGATGTACTCCAAGCGCTCACACTGTTTCTGACACAGTACAAAAGGATTTTTCCAATCATTACAAGCGATTTAACACATCCAGTAGTCAGTCCCAAGCTGTTGCGGCGTTGTAGACACGGTGCAGGGCAAATTGTGTCAATCCAAATGTAAGAAATGAGGTAAATAAAACGACCTCAATAGAATGGCGCCAAAGAGACTGTTACAGCAAATACAGTAGAATACAGCAATTTTAAAAAATACAGTAAGTCTCTGTATGTGGGGTCTGACGTCACAGAAAATTCCCATGATGCAAAGGGTATTACAGTTATTTACTGTAAAGAAAATTTGCAGTATTATACTGGGTGATATACAGTAAATAACTGTGGAAATCACAGAAATGTCTAACAGTGTATTTAGAAATAATGCCACTGAGGTACAGACAGATCATAATGTGTCTGTACTGACTTCACAAATTTAATCTCTGCTGTATTTAGGTTCACTCTGTCTGCTAAAACTCGCTGCTTAAGGAGCTTTCATACTAGGACTTTTGGTGCACTTGATTTGTGACAAACAGACGCATGTGCTGTGCTGTGTTGGACCTTTGGAAACAAGACCAAGTTTTTCAAATTCCAAAGTACAAAAGTGAGGCGAGCAAGCAACAGAAACCATCTATTTTGCCATCTTTTACTGTACTGCCATTACCTAACAAACTCTGATAATACAAACATACCATGGTTCGGAACCAAAAAGTATCATGTGAACACAATCCAGTGGGGGTAACACAAGGAGGCTCAATCAAACTGGGGTTCGGATAAGGCAATCAGACCAAATGTGAATGCTTATTAAATGTTTCTGTGGACTAACTGGTTGTCCATGGCAACCTGCCATTAAATATAGACTTACTGCACTTGAGCTTCCAGAGACTCATGGCATTGACAGTCATTGCCACTGACACCTCCTGTGCATTTCACACTGCATTTCTTCTTTTACTCACTTTATACAGTATTTCACTTTACCTCATTTTGTGTCCTTCAACCTATACTTTTTTTTTAAATACTTCCTTTTCATCTTAAATTTTTTTTTTTTTTTTAGTTATTGTTTAACACATGTACAGTAAATACTGTTGTATATGAATATTATATTGATAAAGTACTATGGTATTAGTCCCTGGTCACTGTACAATGGTTTTGCCTTTTTATTTTAGAAAATTATTCCTTTAGCTTTTGTCTTATTTTATTATCGTTTTGACTTTCTCAGTCCAAATATTCCATAATTTGATCTCTGCCTGTTACATTTTCTGTTCTTTTGTTTGTTTGATTTTCTTTATCTTTATCATCCCTCATTCAGGTTTTCATTAACTGACTTTTCATATCCTTGGGTTGATTAGAAATATAAGAAAATTAATCACGTCTGTAATCACCACAGCAATGTACCAAAATAACAAGTATGTAAGCTCACAGGGCTGTGCCCAAGATAGTTAAATCATCACCAGTATTATAAGCTGAGTATGACCATATTCATTTAAAGGAATTTTTTAAAGGAAAATTCTGTTATTATTTCACCCAAACCCATGTTGTTATTTTTTTTTTATGTAAAACACAAACGAATTCTGAAGAATCTACTGCTCCTTTCCTTTACACATCATAGATAACACAGCTTTTTTTTCTCCAAAAAGGGAAAAACACTAATTTATTTATTTATTTATTTGCTGGATGTAAAGGACCTGTATGAAGAATCTTCCTCTTTTGAAAGCCACAAACAAAAAAGCAGCATACAAGTTTTACATATCAGTCATAAGGGTGAGTAAATAATCACAGAACATTCATTATTAATTCCTTTAATAACTGAAGAAAACATAGTAAACACAAGTTCCCTATCAAAAGCTACGCTCGATGCTGCATTTTATTAAAGCTGTTGAGAACATTTTTTGTTCGGATGGTTGTGGAGCATGTGTGGCAAACACGCCAGGAATTTGGCTGAAATAGCCTTTGTCAGTGACGTCATTGGAATGCGTGCACCTGAGAGGCTATAAATAGACATGAAACAGACACACCTTTAGGTTTCTTTTTCTTCAGGGACCGTATTGTGTGTGTGTGTGTGTGTGTGTGTGTGTGTGTGTGTGTGTGTGTGTGTGTGTGTGTGTGTGTGTGTGTGTGTGTGTGTGTGTGTGTGTGTGTGCGTGTGTGCTTTGCGATCCATGCTGCTTTGCAGTTTTCCATTTGTGTTCAAAAAAAGAAAAAAGTAAAAGAAAATTACATCATGGTTATGTAAAAGGGATTCTGTGAAGAGATGCATGCAAAGTGCTCTGCAGGCGTACCAGGCTGACCTGCAGAAAGAGTTGAGCATGAGCATTATTGAGGAGGCATTTTCAGAACTTCGCCGGGTCGCAGATCTGTCTCTCCAGGTGACTAATCAGACGACACGCACCACTATGGTCACCACAGAGAGGCACCTGTGGCTAAACCTCACAGGCATCAAGTAAAGTTCCTCCCCCAACATGCTCAAGCATCCCAGTCCCAACTAAATCTGGCTTCTCTGAAGTGAGAAGCCCAGAAAGAAATGGTGGCAAGTCAAACCATCAAGAAACCAGACCTGAGAATGGTCATTATGGCTAAAAAGAGGTCCTGAGGTTTGCACGCCCAGGACCCTGAGGGTCGGAAAATTCTAATGAACATTAAGAGCTTCTTCTTGGCAACCTCAGGAGATCCCTGTCCAATCTCTGCTGCCTCAGTTTTTTGGGGGCAGCGGTCTTCAGCTAAATGTTACATGTGTTGTCACGGTTCAGGACAATGAGCATGTAATATCCCCCCAGTAAAACAAAGCGTCAAATAGTGGCTGTTACAGATAGTATGGCAGCATGAAATTACAGCAAAATATCTCTCCTTGGATCCTAAAGGCCGTAGAAATGGGCTACAGAATACAGTTTGTGCATCATCCTCCACGTTTCAACAGCATGGTCTTCACTACCGGGAAACCCAAAACAAGCGCATTTGTTGACAGACTCATACTTTCACATAGAAATTTTGCAGGTTCTTTCATTCAGCCTAGCCTTATCTCCCCGCAAATACACAATATGTATGGATGCAGCACTGGCTTCTCTGCGACTCCAGGGCATCCGCATTCTGAATTACATAGACGACTTGCTGATTTTGGTCCAGTCTCAAGAGCTTGCACTTCAACATTGGGATGTCGTCCTCACTCATCTCAACTCTCTGAGGTTGAGACTTGACGCCAAGAAAAGTACTCTCTCTCCTGCCCAGAGGATGTATTTGGTGGTTGTATGTGATTCAATCACAATGCGGGCACAGCTGTCTCCTGCACGTGTCGAATCCATTCTAAACACCGTAAAGAATATCAAGCTAGGCCAGAAAGTTACTGTTCATTACTTTCAAAATGTTCTAGGTCTCATGGCGGCTGCATCCACAGTGATACCTTTGGGCTTCCTGCATGAGACCCTTTCAGTTGAGGCTCAGAGCCAGGGGATTTCATCCAAGGGCCAATCCCTCACGGGCTGGTTTGCAGTCTAAGATTGCTGTCCAGCCCAAGGGATCTGGAGAGGTCATCTTCTCAATTGGTACAACAATTGCTTTGAAATTATGGTTGTATGTCAGGCCTTGAAATACTTCCTCCAGCACTTATACTTTCATAATGGCTATTGTTCATTAAAACTGACATAAAAGAGGCAGAGTTGTGCTTATCGTCACGCTTTATTGTCGATCGCTCCTTTCCGGCATACACCACGCCTATCAAGTAAGGGTACTGTTGGCAGTGGAAACGCAAGCTAGATCAGAGTGTTTGGTCCCGAACCGTACCGTACTGTACTTACCCGTACCGCTCGGTGGAAACGAGCTATTACATAAATCAGGAGTCCTGGCAAGGTCGGTCAACAAGGGTCTCGTCTGTTACTAATCTGCCCCAAGTTGGCCTTTAGTTAATGTGTAATGTTCCTGTTTGAGCATAAACAACATCTGCAAAGTTCAATGCAAGGGGAGATATTTTCTTTCACAGAATTTGCTTTGTAAGGCCTACAACAAATGGCTGGTAGAGACTACAATGAACTTCTTCCTTGGTTTGTGATAATATCAACCCTAAAATTTACATAATTTACATAAACACTAGCACTCAATCACAACACACTGGGCCAGCTAACCAGCAGAGGTGGGTAGTAACGAGTTACATTTACTTCGTTACATTCACTTGATAACTAATACTTTAGTATATTTAAAAATAGGTACTTTTACTCTTACTCAAGTACATTTTTAGTGAAAAAAATGGTACTTTTACTTCGTTACTTTGGGCGATGCTCCTCTCGTTACCTTATCTTAATGCAATACAAGTTAAAAATCCTTCAGTTTATTCCAGACGTGCCGTCTACTTTTTTTTTCTGGGCAATGAGCAATGCACGTTTGCGAATGATTCATTCTTTTGAGTCAATTCTGTTTGAAGGCTTGATCAAACCAGTTGGCAGACCAGTGAATTGATTCGCGAATCAGTATGAATGATTCGTTCAGTTCCCTCCCACACGCGCTGAATCATCTGAAGCGGTTCTCACTCAGAGAGAGTTGTAACAGAAAGTTTAAGAACATCAAGAGTGTTGAAGACGTGGCTTTGGATCTACAGTCAGTTGAAAGCAAATTTGCTAGCTATGAAGATCTTTCTTAGATGAACGCGTGTGCTGTCAGTTCCACAGGTATAGATTCGATTACAGTACATGATACCACTATGACATTACCAGTTTGTTGCATATGTACCTTACACATTAAATACAATGTACAATTTATTCATTAAATAAGCTGTGACAGAGTATGAAATAAACACCTGCCGAACCCGCGTTAGTTCCAGGAGGAATGCCTTTGCCTAGACACAATTAATATATTTTCACAATATTTACGCTTGCAGAAATAAAGGCTACATTTGTTTACATTTTGCAGAACAGACAGAAGAAGATCCGTCAATGTGCATTTGTTTCGTTATGTTCAGATGTTCTGTAGAGGTCATGTGAGGAGTTTTCACTCTTCTCTGTGTCAGAGGTTATATAGTTATATACATTTATACATAATTAAACTTTAAAATATAATTTAATTTAACTCAGTGATGCAAATCAGAATTTTTATCAGCTGTTACTCCAGTTTTCAGAGTCATATGATCCTTCAGAAATTATTCAAATATATTGATTTATTACCAGTGTTGTTAAAAAAACAGCATGCTGGTTAGGTATGTTTTGAAGCTGGGATGCTGGTTCATGCTGGTCCTTTTCTGGTTTAAGCTGGTCCTTAGTTGATCATGTGCTGGTCTTGAGCTGGTCGGACCAGTTTAGGACCAGCACATGACTAGCTTAAACCAGCTAAGGACCAGCTTAAATCAGCTCAAACCAGCATCCCATGCATCAAAACATACCATACCAGCATATGCTGTTTTTTTCAACAGGGAACAGTTTTGCTGCTTAATATTTTTTGGAACTTGTGACATTTTGTTCAAGATTCTTTTATGAATAGAAAGCTAAAAAAGAACAGCATTGATAATAAATCAGGCTGATGGAAATTTAGATTTGCATCACTGAACTAAATTACATTTAAAAAAAAAAAAAACATTAAAAGTATCTTGAACGGCAATGTGTGTGTGTGTGTGTGTGTGTGTATTTATGTATATAAAAATGTATCTAAATATCTATATATCTAAATAAAAATAGACTATATTCAGTATATGATCCAAAGTAACTAGTAACTAACTACTTGAGTAGTTTTTTTATCCGTTTTTTTACTCTTACTCAAGTAACTATTCAGACTATTACTTTTACTTTTACCTGAGTAAACTTTTTGGGTACTCTACCCACCTCTGCTAACCAATCTGAGCTCATTGCTTATTTCTGAGGAAGGGGCTTCATAGAACCAGGAAGTCAACAGACTGTTTTAGGAGAACCGAAACAACGGTAAAAAATATGAAAAATATAAAGAAAAATAAAAAGCATGAAGGGCAGCATTAGAAATTCAATGCACACAGACTGAAGTAGTTTAAGCCTTTGGTTCTTTTAATTGTGATGATTTTGGCTCACATTAAACAAAAACCCACCAATTCACTATCTCAACAAATTAGAATACTTAATAAGACCAATAAAAAAAAAAAACAAAAAAAAAAAAAAACATTTTTAATGAATTGTTGGCCTTCTGGAAAGTATGTTCATTTACTGTATATGTACTCAATACTTGGTAGGGGCTCCTTTTGCTTTAATTACTGCCTCAATTTGCCATGGCATGAAGGTGATCAGTTTGTGGCACTGCTGAGGTGGTATGGAAGCCCAGGTTTCTTTGACAGTGGCCTTCAGCTCATCTGCATTTTTTGGTCTCTTGTTTCTCATTTTCCTCTTGACAATACCCCATAGATTCTCTATGGGGTTCAGGTCTGGTGAGTTTGCTGGCCAGTCAAACACACCAACACCATGGTCATTTAACCAACTTTTGGTGCTTTTGGCAGTGTGGGCAGGTTCCAGATCCTGCTGGAAAATGAAATCAGCATCTTTAAAAAGCTGGTCAGCAGAAGGAAGTATGAAGTGCTCCAAAATTTCTTGGTAAACGGGTGCAGTGACTTTGGTTTTCAAAAAACACAATGGACCAACACCAGCAGATGACATTGCCCCCCAAATCATCACAGACTGTGGAAACTTAACACTGGACTTCAAGCAACTTGGGCTATGAGCTTCTCCACCCTTCCTCCAGACTCTAGGACCTTGGTTTCCAAATGAAATACAAAACTTGCTCTCATCTGAAAAGAGGACTTTGGACCACTGGGCAACAGTCCAGTTCTTCTTCTCCTTAGCCCAGGTAAGACGCCTCTGACGTTGTCTGTGGTTCAGGAGTGGCTTAACAAGAGGAATACAGCAACTAGCCAAATTCCTTGACACGTCTGTGTGTGGTGGCTCTTGATGCCTTGATCCCAGCCTCAGTCCATTCCTTGTGAAGTTCACCCAAATTCTTGAATCGATTTTGCTTGACAATCCTCATAAGGCTGTGGTTCTCTCGGTTGGTTGTGCATCTTTTTCTTCCACACTTTTTCCTTCCACTCAACTTTCTGTTAACATGCTTGGATACAGCACTCTGTGAACAGCCAGCTTCTTTGGCAATGAATGTTTGTGCCTTACCCTCCTTGTGAAGGGTATCAATGATTGTCTTCTGGACAACTGTCAGATCAGCAGTCTTCCCCATGATTGTGTAGGCTAATGAACCAAACTGAGAGACCATTTTGAAGGCTCAGGAAACCTTTGCGGGTGTTTTGAGTTGATTAGCTGATTGGCATGTCACCATATTCTAATTTGTTGAGATAGTGAATTGGTGTTTTTTTGTTAAATGTGAGCCAAAATCATCACAATTAAAAGAACCAAAAGACTTAAACTACTTCAGTCTGTGTGCATTGAATTTATTTAATACATAAGTTTCACAATTGAGTGTTTAATCTTATCATTATATATTACTGACCCTCTGTCCACCAATTTGATACTGTTAAGTGCTTTGACACAATCTGTATTGGTAAAAGCGCTATATAAATAAAGGTGACTTGACTTGACAATTTGAGTTGAAATACTGAAATAAATGAACTTTTCCACGACATTCTAATTGATTGAGATGCACCTGTACATAAGGATCAAAGGAATCACATGACTAGACAGGAACTATGACAAAATAAGAGACATGAAAACAATGAACATGAAACAAAACAGACATGACACTTATACGTGAAATGATTTGACTGGTCAAATGCTGTGTAGCCACCTGACTAATCACTAATCTATGTCTGAATGTCCACAAAACTGGACTTTCTGAGTGTATATAGGAGGCAGGCTATTTTAGAAAGGGTCATTTCAAGGATGAAGTGAAATGATGTGTGGCCAAGTATAGTGACCCATACTCGGAATTTGTGCTCTGCATTTAACCCATCTAAGTGCACGCAGGTGGAGCGGAGTCGGAACAGGGGGAGGGATGGAGGGCCAGGCCCATGCATGGGAACAGGTTCTGGATCATGGCAATGGCAGACCTAGGCAGTGAAGCCATGGTGGGCCTGGAGGTTAAAGAGGTTAAAAGGTTTCATAAGGAATTTCAGTCTGGTTCTTGTCCTGTAGGTGGGGGGAAAACCAATCTGAGGAAGCTCATGATTTTAATCATCGATTTACATGTTATGTTCATGCGGTGCATCTCTTTGACCATCAGTCATGGTTACTTGCCCCAAATTCGACAATCTCCTTTCTGAGTCGGGATAATCAATAAGTGTTCTTTGTGTCAATGTTGTACGATGTTCTGTGAAAGAGGCTATGTTAGGCTTGCTTCAGACGGGCTGGTGCTAGGGATCTGATTTATGACATCCTGTTGTGTTTTCCTGGGCCTCTTTGTGGAATTTGGCTCTTTTGGTGGTTCTAACACCAATCTGATCGAATCTTAAATTGTCTGATTCGCTCTGATGTCCTACACTTCGATTGTACTCATTTGTAAGTCGCTTTGGATAAAAATGTCTGCTAAATGACTAAATGCAAATGTAATATGAATGTAAATGAATTTACTCTAATTACAAGTAATTAATTTTTGGGATCTGATTACGTAATCCAGATTACAATTAATCAGTTTCTACCCAGCTCTGCCTACAAGGCACGGCCAAGCTTCACCTCTAGGAGTTAGGGCCCATTCAACCAGGGTTACATTCTCTAATAATTTAGCAAGAGGTGTCCTTTTGCAGCAAGTGTGTGATGCAGCAGGGTAGTCCTCCCCACACCAATTAATCAGATTATATAGTTTGGATGTCCATGCTACTCCGGGCTCGCATGTCCTTAGTCAGTATCCCAAACTCATGTCTTAGACCTTTTCAGTGTTTGTGCACACACACACTACACAATCTTAAGGGGTCCAGAGATGTTCCAGTGTGGTGGCATCTGTATTCTCATTCCCATCGGTGTTAATGAAATGCAGCATTGAGTGTGGGTTTTGATAGGGAATGTCTCGGGTTACTTGAATGCAATCCTATTTCCTGAAAAAGCAGTACGAGATGCTGCACCTCATTGCTGCACTGCGGGCGTGTCTGGACATCCCTTCAAACAAAGGTATAACCTGTTGGTATGTCTGTTTCAGGTCTATTTATTACCTCTCAGGTGTAGGGATTCCAATGATGTCACCAACCAAGGTTATTTAAGTCAAATTCTTGGTAGGTTTGCCACACATGCTTCACAACGGTCGAATGGGTGGGGAATTATTTGATCCCCTGCTGAATTTGTACATTTACCCAATGACAAAGAAATGATTAGTCTATCATTTTAATGGTAGGTTTATTTGAACAGTGAGAGACAGAAAAAAAAAAAATAACCAACGAATTTCTAAAAAATTTATTTGCATTTTAATGAGTGAAATAAGTATTTGATCCCCTATTAATTTGCAAGATTTCTGGCTCCCATGTTTCTTTTATACAGGAAACGAGCTGAGATTAGGAGCACTCTCTTAAAGGGAGTGCTCCTAATCTCTGATTATTACCTGTATAAAAGACACCTGTCCACTGAAGCAATCAATTAATCAGATTCCAAACTCTCCACCATGGCCAAGACCAAAGAGCTGTCCAAGGATGTCAGGGACAAGATTGTAGACCTATACACAAGGCTGGAATGGGCTACAAGACCATCGCCAAGCGGCTTGGTGAGAAGGTGACAACAGTTGGTGCGATTATTCACAAATGGAAGAAACTGTAAATCTCCCTCGGTCTGGGGCTCCATGCAAGATCTCACCTCGTGGAGATTCAATGATCATGAGAACGGTGAGGAATCAGCCCAGAACTACACGGGAGGATCTTGTCAATGAGCTCAAGGCAGCTGGGACCGTAGTCACCAAGAAAACAATTGGTAACACTACGCCGTAAAGAACTGAAATTCTGCAGTGCCCGCAAGGTCCCCCTGCTCAAGAAAGCACAGGTACAAGCCGTCTTAAGTTTGCCAATGAACATCTGAATGATTCAGAGGAGAACTGGGTGAAAGTGTTGTGGTCAGATGAGACCAAAATCGAGCTCTTTGGCATCAACTCAAGTCGCCGTGTTTGGAGGAGGAGGAATGCTGCCTATGACCCCAAGAACACCATCCCCACCATCAAACATGGAGGTGGAAACATTATGCTTTGGGGGTATTTTTCTGCTAAGGGGACAGGACAACTCCACCGCATCAAAGGGACAATGGACGGGCCATGTACCATCAGGGTCAGGGCATTGAAGCCAACCAGGGCATTGAAAATGGGTCGTGGATGGGTATTCCAGCATGACAATGACCCAAAACACACGGCCATGGCAACAAAGGAGTGGCTCAAGAAGCACATTAAGGTCCTGGAGTGGCCTAGCCAGTCTCCAGACCTTAATCCCATAGAAAATCTGTGGAGGGAGCTGAAGGGTTGAGTGTCAAATATCAACCTTGAAACCTTAATGACTTGGAGAGGATCTGCAAAGAGGAGTGGGACAAAATCCCTCCTGAGATGTGTGCAAACCTGGTGGCCAACTACAAGAAACATCTGACCCCTGTGATTGCAGTAAGTCATGTTTTTTGAAGGGGTCAAATACTTATTTCACTCATTAAAATGCAAATCAATTTATAACTTTTTTTTAAATGCATTTTTCTGGATTTTTTTTTTTTTTGTTATTCTGTCTCTTACTGTTCAAATAAACCTACCATTACAATTATATACTGATCATTTCTTTGTCAGTGGGCAAACGTAAAAAAAATCAGTAGGGGATCAAATAATTTATTCCCCCACTGTAATACATTGAGGCCTTATGAAGCAGAACAATCTGTCTGTGCAAGAAACTGAACATTATTTACAACATTATTACATTTAATCCACAGCCTGGGCAAGCGGTTCATCGACTTTCAATAAGGAGGTTCAACCAACTCTGAGTTAAAACTTGCACTCTGAGTTGACTTGCTCTGAGTTAGTTCAGTCAACTCTAAGTATGCTGACTCTTAAGTTAAGTGCAGGCACCATGACTATATAAACCCATGATCAATGGAGCACTGAAATTACGATTCACCGTGGCAACAGCACCCGTCAAAAAAAGTTCTGCACAAGTTAATCACTGTTAATATAATATTAGAGGTGAAAACTGGCATAATGGTAAGTTATTGAACTAACATTCATTTTTTTATGTTATCCCAATGCCAAAAAAAGAAGAAGAATATAGCAGCAGCTAAAAATGGTATAAAAACATAATCCAATCAGGTAAATCTTTAGCATAATTGATATTATCAAGTGAATGTCATTTATCAGATTAGCCTCATAAACTGATTTTTACACCATTGGCCTACAGTCCTGTGAAACAACACAAATTTTAAGAAAGGGCATGGGAGCAACGCACACTTTCCGAACCACTCTGCATACAGCGGCCTTACTAATGTCCTCTGCATCCCCAATGTCATACAGAAAACTACCATTTAAAAAGGGTACCCCTCAAATAAATATGCATGTGGATATTTTTCTTATTTTGCAAATTATCTGCCAATGGGGTAAGAAAAATAATTGTGTATTCCAATTACATTAAGATTATTTTTCTTATCTTATTGGCATATCATTTGACTTGTTTCAGGCAAAATTCAGTTAAACAAGACAATATATCTTATGGAATTTTTATTAAATAGAATAAATGAATAAATAAATTAGGTATATAAACTGCTTATGCTTCAAAAAGGGGGAAGAAACCAAAATAAACTCTGGGTTTAACGAAGAAGACCTGGGGCCTGTTTCAGAAAGGAGGTTAAGTGAAAACTCTGAGTATGTTAACCCTGAAATGAGGGAAACTGGGTTTTCCGTTTCAAAATGGGAGGTTTGTCAAACCTGGGAAAGCAGGGTAAGTCAAGCCCGTTTCTGAAAGAGAGGTAACTTATACTCAGAGTCAGTTACCGTGGTAACATTCTCTGTGAACCTAACCAGGGGTGCGTTTCCCAAATATGGTCGTTAGTTCCACTGAACTCTATTAGTAATGACGGAACTTGCGACCATAGTTGTTTTTGGGAAACGCGCCCCTGGTTGGGAACTGGTTTTCGACCCCAGAGTTTATTTTGGTCTCCGCAAGCGATGTTTAAATACCTTATTCGTTCATTCACGCTGCAAAAATGCTTTTCTTACCAAGTATTTTTGTCTTATTTCAAGTACAAATATCTAAAAATTCTTTAGTTAAGATGCATTTTCTATAGATGAAAAATGGTCTAAGATATTTACTTGTTTCCTGGGGATTTTCCTTTTAAGTGCATTTTACATAAAACATGTAAAATTGTCCGCCATAGGATAAGAAAAATAATCTTAACGGAAACAAGAATATTTTAAAGAGGTCATATGATGCGATTTCTTGTTTTCCTTTTCTTTAGTGTGTGTTAGAGTTACAAAGCTCAAAGTCTCCCACGAAAGGATTTATTTTATCTAAATAGAAGGCTGATCCAGACTGGGCTAAAAAGCCTCATTCAAACACGCCCCCACATGTCTATGTCACGATGTGGAAATATTTGCGTAATGGGTAACACTTTAGAATAGGGAACATTTATTCACTGTTAACTATGACATTTCCCTCAATAAATTACTAATTTGCTGCTTAGTAATAGTTAGTAAGGTAGTTGTTAAATTTAGGTATTGTGTAGGATTAGGGATGTAGAATAAGGTCATGTAGAATAAGGCATTAATATGTGCTTAATTACTACTAATAAATGGCTAATATTGTAGTAATATGCATGCTACTAAGCAACTAGTTAAGAGACCCTACCATAAAGTGTTACCGCGTAATGTAGCCCAAATGTGCACACAAAGAAAGAAGGCGTGATTTCAGTAACCGCAGTAGTGTTAATGCAGCCATGTCAGGGAAAGTAGATTTCCGAAAGTAGATGAAGTTAGGAATCGTTGGTTAAGATTTGTTTATAACAGAATAGCACAACCCAAATGGTCGAATTTGTGCAACGCATTTTATGGACGACCATTTTGTGAACCAAGGTTGGATGTGCACAAAGGCTATTTTAAAAAAAGAAAGAAAAAAAAGGTTAAATTCTGACTTTGCTATGACAATCTGGTGCTTCTGAATCAGCGACTGTAAGTATAGTTTATTAGTTTTGCGCAGTGTAGAGTAACGCGTTGTGTGAGAGAGAGGGTCACATCACAGCTGTCTTTACCGCGCGCGGCTTGTGAACTGCAAATACATACGAGCATCATCACTGTATCTGTCACGCAACTCTGTTCCCCTCTCGGGCTTGAACTGATGGTAAAACTAATGACATTATTAACTGTCTTTATATTTACTTTGAAAGCTGAAGCTCGTGATTATGGTAAGGGGCGTTACATTTCCGATGCGTACTTGTTTTGTTTGGGCAATCACAATGCACCGGGTCAGCTGGCCAAGCAGAGCAGACAACGCGTTTGAGACAGTCGGGGCAGAGAGGAACTACAATAATATACAGTATTTGAAAAATAATGTGTTTTTTTAACATTAAAGCATGTCAACATATTCTGTTACACCAAATACACAAAATAATGATCTTTAAAATAGCATCATATGACCCCTTTAATTTCTTACTCCATTGGCAGATAATTTGCAAAATACGAAAAATGCACTTAAATTAATTTTTCCCTTTATGGAATCAAGAATAAATACCTTGTTTTTTTTTTTATTTTGTTTTTTTTTTGCCATATTTACATGCATGTTTATTTGAGTGGTACCATTTTAAATGGTAGTTATCTTTAAATATTGGAGATGCAAAGCACATTAGTAAGGCTGCTGCATGCAGACTGATAAGGAAAGTGTGCGTCGCTCTCAAATCCGTCAAAGAGAAGTTTCACAGGACTGTAGGTCAGTGGTGTAGCAATCTATTTAAATGAGGCTAATCTGATAAATGACATTCACTTGATAACATCTTGCTGCGACCTCTGGAAGTAATTAGAATTTCCTTCAGGATTTCCACTGTGGTTGGATGCACTGATGACACGCATATTCCCACCATCGCACCTTCTGAAAATGAAACTGATTACTGTATGTAATGGAAGGATGCCCGATGGAGGGGTAGTAGCTACGAGATGCCATAACCACCACCACAGCTGTTAAATAAACACAAATTATTCACAACTTTTTTGGTCATCTTTATTTCCTACTAATACAAAAGCAACAGTTATTCTTTTTCCTTTTTTATTTTAAAATTCTTCCAGTACTTGACCATCTCCTCTTCATCTGTCAGCGGTGCTGGTGCAGGTCGTCCCCCAATTTTGTGAGCCTCTGCCTTCTTGCTGTCGACTGAGTACAAGTCATTAGTTCATTTTATTACTCTGAAATGCAACAGGTTGGATTAGAGAATATTTAATTATGTGAAAAGAGTGTTAGACTATGTGGAAAAAGCTGCAGTGCATTGAAATATACACCGAATTATATTTTTAATGTCAAATGTTTGTAAAGTCATTTAGCCTTCACCCATGAACTTTTTATGCTCAAAGCTTTACTTTGATTGAATTGTGTTTGTATATTTCATTTTTAGCTGCTGCCAAGGTTGTTTCTTTTTTCTCTTTTTCCTTTTTTTTTTTTTGCCATGGGATACCATTAAAATGAATAGTAGTTCAATAATTTAGTTTTCACCTCTGATATTATAACAGTTATTAAGTCATTAACAGTTATCAAGAATTAAACTTATGTATTGATGGAAGCAAGCAGACGTCTTTTTGTCGGGTGCTGTTGCCATGGTGAATCGTAATTTTGGAGCTGATCATGATTTTTCATAGTCGTGCTGCATGCACACAGTCAACGTACTCAGAGTTGAATGAACTAACACAATTCAGTCGTTCTGAAACCAAAAACTCTTGAGTTTCCCATCTCACGGTAAGTCAACTCAGAGTTCAAGTTTAAACTCAGAGTTGCTTGAACCTCCTTATTGAAACGGGCCTCTGCTCCCGACCAGGGTGGGGTTCACAAAGTACGTTACCATTGATCAAGGCAAAACTAGGAAACAGGTAAACAATGAATGACAAACAAACTCGAATACAAAACACTCTCAAAAACAACTCTTTCAGGCACAAACAGAACAACAAACATAGAAATGACAATAAAAGACACACTAAAGCACAAAACATCAGAAGCTAGAACAAGAAACAAAGAGAAACAGGAACAGAAAATGCAAAACCAACTCAATCTCAAATAGATCATAACCTTGACTCCACTGGCTGTTTGGAATGTCATATTCATACTATTTAAACTCCTTTTGTACTGTGCTGCATATAAAGCACTTTTCTGTACGTATTTAATACTGTATCTGTAAGGCATACTTGATTGCCAAAATATCCTTTATCCAATCAGAGCACACTGTATGGCAGTGGTCCCCAATCACTTTCCCAGAGCTTCTCTCCTTTGTCTGACACCCATTTCACGTCTTGGAGTGTCTCTACTAATGAGCTGATGATCTGAATCAGGTGTGTTTGATTAAAGAGACATGGAAGACCCAAAACCCAAAGTCCACTGAAATATTTGATTTTCTTTACTATGAACTATTTCACAATAACATAGTAGACAATATATATTATATACTGAGCAGTATGCAGTAAGGAGAACACTGTTCTTTTACATAACTGTCAATAATCCCACTGTATAGTAACGGTCACACCACACAGATGTTTTATCCAATACACAAAATGAATTATGAGAATATGAAGCAGATTCTGCCCACACATTTAAATTTCCTTAACATCTGCCACAGAAATGATCCTCAGATTATGTCAAAAGTGTTGACATCAGTAAATTAATTTTAATGAAACATTAAAAAAAAAAAAAATCATTTTCATTAACTTTGATGAAGTTGAAGAGTTGTGAAAATTCTCTCTAATAGCTGTCTTTTTTTTTTAGTGTGTTTGTGTGTTTTCTCAGTATATTGTGTTATCGTAGAAGAGAATAAAATAAGCTTGTGAAAATGATCTATGTTGTGTCTCAATAGCAAGGACAGCATGTTTAATATCGTTTTAGTGTTATTGCCCAGGGAAAAATGACAACTGATCAGTTTAATTTTATCAAACACCCTCTTGCTGCATTTATTTTTAGAAAGAGAGCACAAAATCATCTTCCAAAGGACGTTTCCCTAAGGGTTTGGCAACACAAATAGCAATGCAAATATTTATCAGGCATACCTGATTTTCATATTTTAGAGAACAATGGCTAAAAGAATATGTTCCAGTTCTGAATGTGATGAAAATAACAGTGAAATTGAAATGGAAAAATGAAAGTAGTCTAGAGTGATGATTATATTTTTGGTGCTATATAATACATGAATAAGTTTACACATTATATAAAAATAAGTTATTATTTCAATAAATGTTTTAATAATAATTTTGAGCATTGATACATAATGGTTGTGTTCATTGCATTGCCATCACACAAAAATGATAGGAGTACAAATTAAAACATGCACATTACATACAGTAAAAAAAAAAACCCTACTGATTTAATATCTGAAGGGGAGATTCTTGCATTCAGTTCTTTGAAATGTATCATATTGTTTAATGTTTTACTTCTTTTACCATTCTTTTGGGCTCTGTTACTCATAAAAGCAAATGTTTAAGAAGTAACAAGTTTGAATCATGTACAAAATGTGATTTGTGTTGTGCAGGGGTCATATTTTCAAAATACATAAATACATGTTTTGCAGACATCAGAATATTCTAGTTTCTATGGCAAATCCTTCTTTTATACCCAACAAATGTTTCATAGTTGTCTTTTAGACAGAAGACATGAAGTCTCTATATTTCATGGTCACTGAACATGGCATGCCAATTCCATTTGTGAGAAGAAACCATTTTATATGAAGAAGCATGCCTGGCCTCAAAAACACTTTGAATTGTATTCAGTGATTATACTTACATGTTAAAATAACAAAACAAAACAAAAAAATGTAATCAAAGAAGATAATAAAGAAAAGAAAGTGTGTTTAAGGTGGTATTTTTCTTGCATTTTTTTTTTTTTTTTTTTTGGTCTAACTGACAGGATTTATTTATTTTGGTGTTTTTGTTGGTTGTTTTTCTCTCCCTTATCTCTTAATTGGCTAAGAAATCAATACACTGCTGGACAATTACCAAAATATTCTGTAATATTTTTTCCAATATTTTCCTAATGGCAATTATATGATTTGTTCATGTATTACACTTTTTCATTTTAATTTTTCTATCACTGAATAAGGCATAAAATATATTGTATAGTTTCTATAGGCTACTGTAATAAATGCTGTCAGTTAGTACTGCATTATTTAGATACATTGTTTATTACCTGGAGATGACTTGAAAAACACACATAAACCATGTACTGTAGCAATCGTGCATGTATTGTCTGCACTCAGCTTAGCCACAGCAATAGCTGGATGCCTTTGTCCATATTAGGGATTTCCTGCACATCATAAGTTATTACTTCTATGAGTCAGTTCAGGACTTTCTGCAGGAGAGCACCCTCCGGCTTCAAGTATGAATAATACATACTTCATGAGAGTATTCAGTGCTCTGTAATGTTCATATCGCCTCATTTTGGATACGAACAAAAAGTAATGCATAAACTATCTTTTTATTGAATTTTCTTCAGGGAACAGTAAAATAAAACAAAAAGCAGCTGTACAAATTTAAAACCCACCCCCTGGTAGACTTAAAAATAATAATAATAATAAATAAAAATAAAATATAATAATAAAAATTAATTAATTAATATTAATACATTAAATAAATAACAATAAAATAATTTTACAAAGATTTTAGAAAAGATGACAACATTAAAAGCTGAATGCCATGAATTTACAGTTTTCACATTAGATCCATGTGTACGAGAAGTTGAGAGTTCCATCGAGATGATGTCCAACAAAAACACAGTCCAGGTTCGTCTGTCCGTTGTGTGAGGATTCCAACAGTTGACAAGCAATTTTTTTGCTGCTGTGAGAGCAGCTAACAGTAAACATCTTTGTTGAACGGACAAGGTGAAGTCCCAAAAGTCATTCATGAAAAAATGGTGCAGAGTCAAAGAGATTACACTTAGCAGAAGATGACAGATTCATATAAAAATGTTTCATTGGAGTCAAGTAAACACTATGCAGCAATTTCCAATGAATCATTTGGTGATTAGTGTTTTTAGAAGACAATTTAAACATACCCCATACCTGATCCGAAAATAAAACTTGCACATCCTCATTAAGATCCTTAGCCCAAACAGTTGTAATAGATAAAGGTTTGTATGAATGCTCAAGGAGAAAGAGACAGATGACTGAAGCAGAGGAGGGAGATTCCTCGGAAGGAAGGATTAGTTTGTGCTAAGGGTGAACAGGCAGTTGAAAGTTCCAAGGCACCCCATACGTCTGTAGGGCCCATAATGTGCAAATACATAAAAAAGGAGGTGCCTGGCAGATTTATATTGAGTTTTGAGATTCTGGAAGGATTTTAAACCACTATCATCATAGATATCTCCCAGAGTGTTTACCTCTACATCCCTCTACAGCCCTGAGCAGCGGAGACCAGGACACCTAGATGAGCCCCAGAGACAGATCCCCAGTGAAGACCTCATAACCTAAACGGCCATCGGGAGAAGACCTCGGGAACCAGATGAGTCCTTTACACAATCTGACCATTCTGCAGTTGTAATTGAACTGGTGGTTTGTCTAGTCAGAGGAGAACTGGCCCCGACTGAGCCTGGTTTCTCCCAAGGTTTTTTCTCCATTCTGTCACTGAGTTTTGGTTCCTTGCCGCTGTCGCCTCTGACTTGCTTAGTTGGGGACATTTAATTTCCAGTGATATCTTCGACTTGATTGCACAGATACTATTTAAACTGAGCAGAGCTGGACGATGACATCACTGAATTAAATAATGAAATGCCATTAACTGAAATTGTGTGTTTAATCTTGTCATTTTACATTATTGACATTATTTTTTCTATTTTGATATTGGAAAGTTGCTTTGACACAATCTGTATTGTTAAAAGCGCTATATAAATAAAGGTGACTTGACTTGACTTGACTTTATTATGAGTCCATTGAAATGGGGTACTGCCTGACAAATGATTATTATTGTGGAAAATAGGCGAATGCCTATGCTATATTGTAACTAGTTGTGAACGTCTTTCAACATCCCTCCATGTAGAGAGGATGTGGGTTACAATGGGACTAAACCGAGATTTACACTGCCAACGCAGAACCCCGAAAAAACAAGATGTTTCAATTTATACAGCTAAACAATAGATTCCTCAATTGCTCTCCAAGACACAGAAGCGTCAGGACCAAATCAAACTGATAAAGGGGCGGTGGGAAAAGGCTTGAGCATACAGTCTAAAATTAGGGAAAGAAAGACCTCCATGTAATCTACATCGTTGTAATGTTGTCAGTTTAATACAAGGACGTTTCATGGAATCATGGAAGAAAAGAAATTAATACGTGGGAGAACATTCATTTTAATCACTGATATACGAGCCTGAAAAGAAGTAGGAAGATGAGACCAATTTTCCAAATCTGAGGATACTTTGGTTATACTATTATAGTTTTTTGAGACGATTTCCAGCAGGGATGGAAAAACATCTACCCCCAAGTACTTAAAGTTTTGAACCAATGGAATAGATATAGAAAGGGACATTGAATCAATTTTAGAATTGAGGGGAAGTAAACATGACTTACTCCAATTAATTTTAAACCCAGAGAGAGATCCAAAATGGTCAAATAAATTCAACACGAGGAATAGAATGTGACGGCTTCTCCAAAACAATAAGATGATATCAGCAAACAAAGAAATACGATGATAAGTATTCCATATATTTATGGGAGAAATAGTTTCAGATTGTCGGGCCGCTTGAGCTAAGGGTTCCAAGGATAGGGCAAATAACAGAGGAGAAAGCGGGCAACCCTGACGATTACCTCGATGTATAAAGAATGGGTCAGAGCGAACAGCACCTGTGAGAACAGTGGCTGCTGGATTGGAGTACAGAACTTTTATCATATTTATGAATCCCGATCCTAGACCCAGATGCTGTTGAACTGCCCACAAATAGTTCCATTCTAGCTGGTCAAAAGCTTTCATTGCATCTAGAGATAATACCGTGCATAGGGAGGACGAACTAGTTGTTGAATTAATAATATGATGTAACCTGCATAAGTTATCTGAAGCTGAGCGAGATTTAATAAATCTTGTTTGGTCTTATTTAGCATATAATTTAACATCAGTCCCTATCAAAGAAAGTGGCCGTTAACTAGAACAGGAATTCAGATCTTTATCTTTTTTTAACAATAGAGAAATAACAGCTATATTAATAAATGGGTGAAATGTGCCTTGAGTAACTGAAAAATGTATCATATCTAACATGAGGGGGCCTAAATCCGACCAAAAAGTAGTATACAATTCGATTAGAATACCATCTATGCCTGGGGATTTCCTCTTGTTCATAGCTCGGATTGCTGACTCCAGCTCCTGAAGGGTGATCGGTTCAGCCAGGTATTCCGAATCCAAATCTGACAGCCTAAGTAAATCAAGGTTGGACAGAAAAGATGCAAAATAGTCAGGGTCACCATCAGCAGAAGTAGTATAGAGGTTAGAGTAAAAAGAGTGGAAGGCGATATTAATGTATTTTGGGTCTGTCATATTGAGCCTAGATTGGGACTTCACTTCTGAAATATTCGCAAACTTTTCACTGTTGCGTAATCTTAGAGCTAAAAGGCGGCTTGGTCTACTCACTTGAAAATAATAATTCTGCCTGGATCTTTGAATCAGGAATTCTGCCCTGGATCTCAGTAATGAATTGAGTTCGGCCATGATTTTACTGAGTGTATTGTTTGAGAAACAACGTTGATTATCTCTAGTCAGATTCTGGAGCTGTGATTCCAGTTCAACTATCTTTTTGTGTCGGTTTTTCTGAAGGAAAGAGGCTTATGAAATTGAGTTATTCCTTGTAAATCCTTTAACTGCATTCCAAAGTGTTCGAGGATCATCCACTGAACCTTGGTTAATTTCAATAAACTCAGCAAATCTATTTCTGAATTGATTGCAAAAGTTTTCATCCTGTAACAATTTAGGGTTAAATCACCATCTAGTGGCATGAGATGGCCGAGGGATCAAAGATAATCTGCACAAATTTCCATCATGATCCGACAGAGATCAGGAACAGATATCGGCATCATAAACAGCTGAAGATAAAGAAGTAGAAATGAAAATATAGTCAATTCGCAAATAGGAAAGTGAAAAAGTGAAAGACTTAGCAGAATGATTTAATAAACGCCAACTATCCACCAATGAGGATGAGGTTACACATTGTCGAAGTTTGTCTGAACAAAAAGCTTGAGAGTGTGATACCTTTGGTCCAGATCTGTCTAGGATATGCGACATTACAGAATTCGTATCCACACCCAATACAATTTCAAAATCCAAAAATTTCAAGAGATAGATTGACAAAACAGAGAAAAAAAAGTAGGGTCAGGAGTACAAGAGGCATAAACTGAAAGAAATACAATATTCCTATTCTCCACTATTGTTTTTATATGTGTTATTCTACCGTCTGAATCACAACCTTTATCTAAAATAGTAATATTTAAAGTCATCCGCACCAATATTAGAACTGCCTTGGTTTTAGTGTCCGAAGATGAGTGAGATACCACTTCATAAAACTTATTATTACACCTGTGTATATCCTCATCTTTCAAATGGGATTCTTGCGCTAACACTATATCAATATTTCTTCTTTGCAAAAAATCCAGAAAACCTGTAAGTTTGTGAGGGCCATTAAGGCCATTAATATTACAACTCCGAATATTAAGGTCAGTAATAGATATCAAACAGAATTACTGCATAATAAGACAAAATACAAGTTTGAAAACAAAACCAGTTCAGTCTACCATTAAACCACCCCCCACCCCCACTTTTCCTGTCATAACATAAACACATTCCCATGAACTATGGCAGATCAAACCAAGAACAAACCTTGATCTGCCAGCACCCCTTAATATGATCCGTGGTGTCAACAAAAACCTGCACATTACTGAAGCACCAACATTGGCCCCATAATCACATATTGACTAGGTAGTATCTCTATTAAAAAAAAAAGAAAGAAAGAAAGAAAGAGAGACACAACTAAAACAAATAAAATAACACCATAATCAGTAAGCAATACTATATGCACAATGAAAGCTTCTAGTAACTATGAATTAAGAAGTGAACATTAAAGTGAACAGTGAAAGAGACATTCAGAGCATCTCAAGCTCACTGAGAGTTGGTGGATGAATGGGATCTGAGAAAAACTCTTGCAACTTCTGGGGAGTATAGCATTTTAGGTTCACCTTGATTGAGAATGACCTTCAGTGTTGCAGGATAAAGAAGAAAATTCTGGATGCCAGCTTCTCTCATTTCCTTCCTAATTGGCGCAAATGCACTTCTTTTTGAGATGACCAGAGAAAAATCTGGAAAGAAAGACAGCGTTGCTCCATCGAATGCTTTCACCAGGGCATGAAGTCTGGCGGCCCGCAGAATGAGCTCCCTGGCCGTGTACCGTAACAGTTTAAAGATGAAAACGCGTGGTTTAGCGCGATCTGAGGAGAGCCTTGTGTACACGCAATGCGCTCGCTCCACTTCAGTATCTTTGCCCACCAGAGATGGGAGCGATGTCGGTAGCGATCTTTTCAAAAAGCCCATAGGGTCGTCCTTTTCAGAACCTTCAGGCAATCTGACCAGACCAGAGTTTACCTCTATGTTTTTAGTTTGTACTGTAACTATACTAAAAGTGAACTTGTAGGTATACTGATAGTTTACTAATTAAATACTTGTAGCATTTTTAGTATACTTTGCAGGATAGTCTCAGTAAACTACTAGTTTAGTAGTTTTATACTGCAAGTATACTTGTAAGTTTTCTTTAAGTGAACTTTACATCATACTTTAAGTATACTACTATGTCCCTATTTATTACTTTGTATATATTTTGTTATATGAAAATCTGAACATACAAAACATCAAAAAGAAGAACAAGGTATCTGCTTGTAAACAATAACCTTTTATTCTAGCTTCATGCAATCTTTTTTTTTATAAACACTTGAATGTGGGTAAGTTTCATAAAAATCACTAGGATATTAAGTAAAGATCATGTCCCATGAAGATATTTTGTAAATTTCTTACCGTGAATATATTAAAACTTAATTTTTGATTAGTAATATGCATTGCTGAGAACTTCATTTGGACATCTTTAAAGACAATTTTCTGAAAACAAATTGAACACATGACTGGTTTTGTGGTCCAGGGTCACATAAACATATACACACACACACACACACACACACACACACACACACACACACACACACACACTGCCATTCAAAATACTTTTAATGTTTTGTTTTTTTTTTAATGTAATTTAATTCAGTGATGCAAATAAGATTTTTTTATCACCCTGATTTATTATCAATGCTGTTCTTTTTTAGCGTTCTATTAATAAAAGAATCCTAAACAAAATGTCACAGGTTCCAAAAAATATTAAGCAGCAAAACTGTTCCCTGTTGAAAAAAACAGCATATCCTGGTAAGGTATGTTTTGAAGCATGGGACGCTGGTTTGAGCTGATTTAAGCAGGTCCTTTGCTGGTTTATGCTGGTCCGACCAGCTTAAGACCAGCACATGACCAGCTAAGGACCATCTTAAACCAGCAAAGGACCAGCACAAACCAGCATCCCAGCTTCAAAACATACCTATCCACCATATGCTGTTTTTTTTCCAACATTGGTATAAATCAATATATTTTAATGATTTTTGAAGGATCATACGACTGGTAACAGCTGATAAAAATTCTGATTTGCATCACTGAAATAAATTAAACAATGTATTATAAATGTTTATACTACGGGGCCGTTGAATGCTTGAATCTGATTGGCTGACGAACGTTCTAAGTTGTGCAATTATTTTCAGGGAAACGCATGACGAACGTAGTTCCAGGCAGCTCTTGACCGCATTACATGACCATATCACTTCGCCAAATGATTTCTGTTATTTCAAAGGTCTTACAACAGCAAAATAACCAAAACCCACAACGACACTGGCCAAATAAATAAATATAGTAAACAATATGATAAAAATGACAGATCATGTTCATGTTTTTGCCACAAAATTACGCTTTATTATGTATGGAAAGCACATACTCTATCTCTCCCGCTCTGTCTCACTCACAGACCGCACACACATAACAGTTACAGTTTGCACACACACTAGCATACATCGCGCTAATGTTGTTAGCGCTACTCTGACGATTTCAGTAAACAACTTAAAGACTACATGACAACGTCAGTAAACAACTTAAAGACTACATTATTTCTCACAAGCGAGGTAACAACAAGGGCACTGTTCGTGAACAAAAGGAACTAAGTTTCACTATAACTAGAGACATTGCTGCCGAACACTATTGAGAGATGCACAGAGGTAATCTCTCTCTCTCTCTCTCTCTCTCTCTCTCTCTCTCTCTCTCTCTCTCTCATAACTTAGTTATTAACTGTATTAACTGCATTATTAGTCTGTTATCAACGGCTCAAGCCTCCGTTACTAGGTTTAAAATGACGTTTTGGAATTAGCAACCGAGGCGCTGGATGAGATGCGGAAGAAATAATCCTACTCACAAAAGCGAGTCAAGTAGAAATACCAGACGAATGCCATGAAATATATTATTCATGAAATAATTGAACTGCACAGGTAGTTCCAGGTCAGTTTAATCACGTTCTATATTAATGCGCTTCCTATAAATATTGGTAAGCATAGTAACATACAGTTACAGTTGAATAGTACCTCCGCTGCGCGTTGGGCGGTTCTTCGCCTCCACGTCGTGCATTCAAATCATTTAATGCACAGCTAGCCGTTGATTATCCTTTACATATATGTACTGTATATAACCTCTGACACTGAGAAGAGTGAAAACTCCTCACATGACCGCTACAGAACATCTGAACAACAAATGCACTTCTTCCGTCTGTTCTGCAAAATGTAAACAAATGTAGCCTTTATTTCTGCAAGTGTAAATATTGTGAAAATATCAATATTAATTGTGTCTAGGCAAAGGCATTCCTCCTGGAACTAACGCGGGTTCGGCGGGTGTTCATTTGTGATAAGCTCTGTGACAGCTTATTTAATGAATAAATTATACACTGCATTTAATGTGTAAGGTACATGTACAAAAAAACTGTAATGTCATAGTGGTATTGTGTACTGTAATCGAATCTATACCTGTGGAACCATAGACAGCACACGGGGTGTTCGTCTAATAAAGATCTTTATAGCCAGCAAACAATAGCCTTTGCTTTCAACTGACTGTTTATCCAAAGCCACGTCTTCAACGCTCTTGATGTTACAACGGCTACTCAGCACGTGCAGCAGGGAACTGAAGGAAACATTCTAGCTGATTCGCGAACCGATTCACTGGTTTGCCAACTGGTCTGATCAAGCCTATGAACAGAATTGACTCAAAAGAATGAATCATTCGCGAACAGGCATCGCTCATTGCCCAGAAAAAAATAGATGGCGCGTTTGGAATAAATTGAAGGATTTTTAACTTGTATTGCATTAAGATAAAGTAACGAGAGGAGCGTCGCCCACAGTAACAAAGAAAAGTACCATTTTTTCACTAAAAATGTGCTTGAGTAAGAGTATCCATTTTTAAATATACTCTAAAATTATTAGTTACCCAAAAAATGTACTCAAGTAAATGTAACTAAGTAAATGTAACTCGTTACTACCCACCTCTGCTCCCCAGTACCGCTATTTACATGACAAAAGTCCTGTTTCTATACAGTTGTAATAGTTTTAGTGCTGTCAAAAGATTAATCGCGATAATGTTTATACTGTGTAGGCTATATTTATTACGTATATAAATACAAATACATGCATGTATATATTTAAGAAAAATGGTATGTTTCTATATTAAATATATTTATATATAATATAAAATATAAGAATATGAATATATAAATGTTTAAACGTAAATATTTTCAAAATATATACTGTATGTGTGTGTATTTATATATACATAATAAATATACACAGTACACATACATATATAATGTAAACAAAAACTTTTATTTTGGATGCGATTAATAGTTTGACAGCACTAATTAGTTTAATTTTTATGGAGATAATTTTGTTGCATAATTCCAGATTATGATTATGATCCACAAATAAATCAGTTTCACAAACATGAATTAAATTCACAAACAAATAAAATGAGATTTGCAGATATCCACCCACCATCTACTCAAGCCATTCAGATAACAACCACATTTCGTAGATTAATTGTAGCACATTCTCACTATAGCCTATCACGTCTTGCTTTACAATCAGGGCAGGAAAAGATTAATTTATTTGCACTCCTGTAAGGAACTGCATTCTATGTACACTTTGTTGAAACAGAGCTGAAAGCGCTATTTTCAAAAACCCTGTTTCCAAAAGTTTGTTGGAGTTGTAAGGCTAAATTTAAAATATTATTATTGCAAATATTTCCACCAGGATCATTGAATCAGGATGAACTTATACACAAATTATGATCATTCACAGATCCCAAGCATGATCGTGCGCCTTTTTTCTTTATCCAGAGTGAGAAAAAGGGTTGGTAAAATCACTCTGGACCTCTCACATCCAGCACACTCCCTCTTTGAACTGTTGCTGTCTGGTCGACACTACAGAGCTCTGAGCACCAGAACGGCCAGGCACAGGAACAGTTTCTTCCCTCAGGCAATCCATCTAATGAACACTTAAACACTTAACAATAAACATGAAACACACAACACTATCATATATTTATTTATTTAACACACATACTTATTACATTTCAAATCTGCACATAATACCTGTACATAGTAAATTGTCTATTTTGTATATTAATATCTTTATTATCTGTGTCTTGTCCTGTCACTATCATTCTGTCACACTGTGGAGCTTCTGTCACCAAAACAAATTCCTCGTATATGTAATTATACCTGGCAATAAAGCTAATTCTGATTCAAAGAAAATAGAACCCATTATTATCATTGATACCGTCTACACTGATGAGGCATGACATGGACAAATGATTCGCACATTTGCATTGATGCATCCAGTTGCAGTTACAGTTGTTGCAGCACAGTGTGAAATGGGCAAACGTGCACAATGGCACATTTTGCCTTTAAAGAGCACCCATTATGCCCCTTTTTACAATATGTAATATAAATTTCAGGTGGCCCCAGAATGTGTCTGAAGTTTTAGCTCAAAATACCCCACAGATCATTTATTATATCATTTTGAAAATGCCTATTTTGAGTGGATGCAGAAACACGCTGTATTAGAGCATGTATCTTTAAATGCAAATGAGCTGCTGCTCCCCTCCCTCTTTTCCAGAATAGAGAAGTGCCTTTGCAACTGGTAACTGCTAAAAAAAAACAAAAAAAAAAACAACAACATCTGTTTGGTTTTAATTATCATGTCTATCATGCTGAAATCACGCGTTTTAAAGCCATATTAGTTTAAACTTCTGATAGACATTTTTCTAAGAGCAAACATCCATAGCACACATATACAAGTGTTTAATCTTATTGAGTGTTTAATCTTATCATTATACATTACTGACACTCTATCCTCCAATTTGATACTGTTAAGTGCTTTGACACAATCTGTATTGTTAAAAGCGCTATATAAATAAAGGTGACTTGACTTGACTAGAAAGTGGCTGCACATGGCATGCGAGTATCAAGTTCTCTTTCACACATGGGTTTATGTTAAAAACATGCATAAGCTTGTAACAGTTTTACTGTCACATTAGTTCTTAGCTTTTTTTTCCATGTCATAGATATGCCCTATCATTAGGGGGCGCTCTGTATTCTGAGTTGCTCGTTTGCCTAAAAGGGGGGAAAGAAGTAGCATTAGGCAGGAAGTAGTGTGCCAAGCACATGTAATGTCTTCTCCTTTACTGGCCTTGGTTGGTGCCCTGATTTGAGGAACAATTTGTTCTTACTCTCAAATGTAAGTAAGGTATTGCTTTGTACATATTTGGAGTTTGTATATATAATTTTTGGTCATGGGTTAGCACTAAACACGAGGAGACTACTCTTCAGAACCTTTCACTACTCATCGTGAGCCAATCCAAGACCTTATTCATTCTCTCAGTAGCTTGTATCTGGAAAATGAACCTGAGGATGTGGAACAAGAATGTGATTCTCCATCCTGGACATTTTCCTCACACGATGCTCCAGCAAAGCCAACAGTATCGTGAAGGACTCCACCCATCCCTCCCACAGTTTCTTCCAGCTCCTACCATCAGGAAGACGGTACCGGAGCATCAGAGCCCGCTCTGCCAGACTGCTCAACAGCTTCTTCCCCCAGGCTGTGAGAGCCCTGAACTCAAATCTCCTCGCCCCTCTCTGAACCCCCATACAAACCCCCTACCCCCTGAAAACATGGACCATCTGAAAACTTATGGAACTCTTTTTTTGTGCAATCGAAGTGTGCTACACACAGGTGAGTGGGCCTGTACAAACCACCTGTAGTAGCACACTCTCCTCCTCTATGCGCACTAGTCACTTTTCACACACACTGATGTGTGTATACAAATCCCACAAAAGACTCAGTAATATACATATGTTTACATGCTCATGCACTACAAATCATCCTGCACTATTCCCCAGCCAGCTGCTGACTGACAATGTTTCTCTTCGCACATGTACAGTATTTATCTGAAGCACTCGTATAGTTTGTATTGTTTGTATTTTTTTTAGTTTATGTACAGGTAAAAAATTCTTTTATATATAGCATATTTTATAGTCAAATCTATCAGTAGGATAGTTGTGTATAGGTTTATATTGTTTTACTGCACTGCTGTATTATTGTATTTATGTAGCACCGTGGTCCTGTGAGGCACGACATTTCGTTCCACTGTATGCCCCGCATGTAGCGGAATGACAATAAAGCTCAACTTGACTTGACTTGACTTGATTTCGATGACCCTCTGTTACCTCCTCCTCCTCCAAACACAGATGATGAAAGCTTATTAACAATGATTATGGCTTCAAGGATGCATAAAGCAGAATGTAGAGTGGAGGGGTTGGAGAATTCATCTGATGTTCGTTTTAAGGATATTCAACACCAGTTGAGGGAGCAATGTAATAGGATGACTGCCATCGAATGTCAGCTGCAGCACATAGTAAAACAGTACCAAGATCATCATGCAGAAGTACAGCAACTCGAGCACTCACTGTCCACCAAGCTGAAGGATGAATGCAGCCAAGTAAAAGGCACTTTGGAAACTAAGGTCCAGGAGTTAGGAAGAGCAATTATGGATTGCCTGAAACGGAGAGATGGCCAGCTGAGGTCACTGATTCAGTCTTCTGGGGGAGTTACCTCTACTCCACATTTCAGCCACTCAATATTAGACCACAGTTCCTTTTGACCTGTACCATATAAGACCCCCATTAAGCTAGAGTTTCCAAAATTTGGAAGTTTAGATGGAGAGGATCCCACATTGTACCTGGAGCGATGTGATGAATATCTGGCTATACAGCCTTTGAATGACTCCGAAATCTTATCCATGCTTCCTTCTGTGTTAACACATACCGCTAAAGACTGGTGGGTAGCCGAAAAGAAGAAGGTAAGAACATGGTCATAATTTAAGTCAGCTTTTCTTGAATCATTTTTGTCTGACGATCACGTGGTCGAAGTAGAAAGAAGGATCAGAGAAAGGAAACAAAGAGTTGATGAAAGCATCAGGACGTTTGCATATCAGTACCGAGCCTTATGTTTGAGGTTGAAGCCTTCCATGATGGAACGTGAGATCCTCCAAGCAACTCTCCGAAACTGCAATCCAATAATTGCCAGTATTTTAAGAGGTACTGTAACTACTGTAGATGATCTGGTACGGGTAGGCACCCTTGTAGAAAGAGATATCAGCGAAGAGAAAGCCTTCTGGAGGCAGAGGCACCAAGAACAAAACTCAAAGCCTATTGAAACAGGTAAATTCACAAAAGGACGACAGCCCAATTCACACATAGCTGTTTGTTCAGAGAACAGCGGAGAGCTACTAACGACATTAACGTTGCCCATAACTATCAAAGGCCGTCAATATCAAGCAATCCTGGATACTGGGAGCACGTATTCATTATTGCAGGAGTCGTGCTGGCACCAGTTGAAGTCGAATCATGAAGCTTTGCAATCAAGCAGAGGACAGTCATTTTCCCTTGCTATAATGGGTATGTACAGTCAGCTTTGGGGAAGGTAGTTTGGAGGGGTACTATTCAGGACCACAGCTATCCTCTAAGAGCCTATGTGATGAGGGACTGTGATTTGGCCTTTTCAGTTGTATTAGGTCTTGAGTTTTTGAAGACATCAGGAATCATCATTGATTTTAAAAAGTCCACATATTCATTGCCTGAAGAATGTGAGAGAGTCCACTTCTTTACCACTTCTTCTCCTTCACCAACAGTTAGTCTGCACCTTGCAATACCTCTAGTTCCAACCTCTTCTACTACACTAACCATCTTAAAGGAGTTAGTAAATCAAGCTGATGCTTCTAAAGCCCAGAAACGTCAGTTAGAAGGACTGATGCTTGACTGGCAAACTGTATGCACTGACAATTTGGGACAAACCAACTTAATTCACCATCGAATCAATACTATTGATGAGATTCCTGTGCGTAAGAGAGCCTATCCTGTGTCTGTCTACAAACTGAAGTTCATTGACGAGGAAGTAGCAAGCATGCTGGACAAAGGCATTATAAGACCTTCTGTTTCCCCATGGGCAGCACCAGTTGTTTTAGTACCCAAGAAAGATGGCAGTACCCGCTTTTGTGTTGATTATCGAGCACTGAACTCCAAGACTCCTCTGGATGGATTTCCGATGCCACAGATTCAGGATATCCTAGAGTCCTTGTATGGAAAGACCATATTCAGCACATTAGACCTTAAGTCTGGTTACTGGCAGGTAGGAATGGATGAGGACAGTATCCAAAAGACCACCTTTGTCACCAAGAATGCCCAGTACAAATTTGTTCGTCTTTCCTTTGGCCATAAAAATGCCGCTGCAACCTTTCAAAGGCTTATGAACAACATTCTGAGAGATTACATAGGGGAAGTTCTGCTTGGTATACCTTGATGACATAGTGATCTATTCTAAAACTGTTCAAGACCACTTTCAACATCTCAAGCAACTCTTTGCAAAACTGGAATTCTCAGGATTGACACTCAACCTCAAGAAATGTTCTATGCTCCAAAAGACCATCACATATTTAGGACATGTTGTTTCTGAGGAAGGGGTTCGTACTGAAGCTTTTAAAGTCAAAGCTGTTTGTTGGGGATTGCCCCACTGAAAACTGGTAATGGTGTTATTGACCGCTGCAGAACTCTGGTCAAGGAGTTGGAGTCATCAGATAGAGTTCAGCCATTTATTGTACAAGAGGAACCATATACACTTAGCAGTGTACTTGAGGTAGTTTCTGGAAATCAAATAACATAAATGAATGCTTATTGTATATATAACTTGACAAATATAACGACAATTACAGCATAATTATTAAACAACTTGCAAAGTACACTAATATGTGAAAGACGAACAAAAGCATCAATCCCAAATATCAATGTTGCAATAATAAACTGTACAGTAATGAATTGTATGAAGAAATGAGAAAGTCACTAGTAAAAGCGATTGTTACCAGGCATTTATCTCACAAAACCTGTAACAATCAGGCGGATTAAACTTATAAACTTTACCAGCACGAGCAGTGATGCTAGCGGGCTAACGCAGCTGTTCTAGCGATTGCAATCACACTCAAAAAGATCGGTAAACATCGTCAATATACTACAATTAACATCAGGATTATACACATAATCACCATCAACACTTCGTGTCATTATTAGCAAAAAAGAAGTAAACTTGCAGCTTCACAAACTTTCTCTTGCATATCAATATGGCATGAGTGATAGTGCGAATGCGCTCTGACTGCGCCACTGGCGTGACGGTAGCGCGACCAAGAACGTCACGCGATTAACCACTTATTCTTAAAGAGAGATTTCACAACACTGTTCAAGATTTTCCAGTACCCAAGAATCTCAAAGAGGTACAAAGGTTTTTAGGTCTTGCAAGTTGGTATCACCGTTTCATCTCCCACTTCTCTGAGCGAGCAGCCCCTTTATATGCACTAAAGGCTAAGAATTCAACTTGGAATTGGACCGTTGAATGTCAAAATGCTTTTGATGATCTTAAGAATGCCCTACAACGAGCACCAGTTTTAATGCCACCTGACTTCACTAAGGATTTCAGAGTACAAACAGATGCCAGCGATGTAGGATTAGGAGCTGTATTGACAAGATTTTGATGGGGCAGAGCATGTCATTGCCTACGCTTCGCGGCTTCTGCATGGAGCAGAGAGGTCATACTCTACCGCAGAGAAGGAGTGTCTTGCAGTAGTGTGGTCCGTGGAAAAGTGGAGACAGTATTTGGAGGGAAGGAACTTTGAAGTACTCACAGACCATTCTGCACTGACTTGGGTATTCAATCACCCTAAACCATCCTCACGCTTGACCAGGTGGGCTTTACGACTGCAGGGTTTCAGCTTTACGGTAAAGTACCGGAAGGGATTATGTAATGTGGTACCTGATGCCCTGTCTGGAGGAGTACCTGTGCAAGAGGTGGTAAGCCATATTGCCCGATGTCAAATTACAAAACCAGACCCTAATTTGCCTGTCAATTGGGATGAAATTGGGAAAGTGCAAAAGCTGGATCCTTCTTTACATGCTCTATGGGAGTTAGCTAAACAATCTACCACAGATTCTAATCGCATCACTTACATCATACAGAATGACTACTTGTTTCGCAGTGTGCCTGACAAGCACCAAGGATACACTCATCAACTAGTCATACCTGCATCACTTAGGGAAACGTTTTTTGCATTTTGCTCACTCGAACCCACTGAGTGGACATTTCGGGAGAATGAAAACCTTAAGGAGACTACTTGACAATGTCTATTGGCCTGAGATTCGTAAAGACGTTTGGAGTTTTTGCACCCAGTGTAAGACGTGTCAAGCCTACAAACCAAGAATCTCAAAGCTATCTGGATTGCTGCAGTCAGTCCCAGTAGTGGAGCCTGGCTGTATGCTTGGAGTAGATCTGATGGGTCCTTTCCCAAGGAGTTCCAGATCTAATGAATTCTTATTAGTCTTTGTGGATTATCGTAGCAAGTGGGTGGAACTCTTTGCTCTACGGTCTGCAAAAACTCACCTCATAACCAACATTCTGACAAAGGAAATGTTCACTCGATGGGGAGCTCCAGCATACTTGGTCTCTGACCGCGGCTCACAGTTCACTGCCCAATTACTCAATGATACCTGCAAGCGATGGGGTGTAGTTCAAAAACTCAGTACAGCATATCCACAGACCAATTTAACCGAGAGGATCAACACGACCTTAAAAACAATGATATCATCTTACGTTCGTGACAACCACCATGATTGGGATAAATGGATACCAGAGTTCCGGTATGCCATTAATTCAGCATGGCAGGAGAGTACTGGTCTTACTCCAGCAGAGATTGCATTGGGGAGCAAATTAAAGGGTCCTCTCGAGCGATTAATCCGCAAACCTCCTAATCCCGATCATGTTGAAAGGCAGAAAGCTCTTCTTGACCAAGTAAGAGAGAAGACTAGCCAAGCCCAAGAGAGACAAGGCAGATACTACAATAAACGTAGGAAGCCTGAGTCCTTCGAGGAAGGAGATCTGGTTTGGATACTCACTCACCCTCTATCTCGTGCTGCAGATTTTTTCATGGCCAAGTTAGCCCCAAGATGGCAAGGTCCTGCAAAGATTATGAAAAGGGTGAATAATGAACAATTACAAAGTGGTAATGCTTGACAACCCAAGTCAATGTGATACTTACCATGTTGAAAAGCTAAAGAAGTTTTATGGGACCGTCTAGCTCTTTTCTTTTAGGGGGAGGGGTGTGTAACAGTTTTACTGTCACATTAGTTCTTAGATTTTTTTTTCCATGTCATAGATATGCCCTATCATTAGGGGGCACTCTGTATTCTGAGTTGCTCGTTTGCCTAAAAGGGGGGAAAGAAGTAGCATTAGGCAGGAAGTAGTGTGCCAAGCACATGTAGGCCGTTTCTCAAACGGAAGACTGCATCCTCCGGAGGTCACATTTGCAGGCTGCATACGTCATCAAGCCTGGTTTATTTCAGTTAACTGAGCATTACATTTGTGAGTCAAAAGCATATTACAACAATTTATGCTTAACTAAGAATAATGGTCAAATTTATAACTGTTAATATTCTAAAATAAGATCTTCTTTATGACGTATGCAGCCTACAAATTCGACCTCCGGAGGATGCAGCCTTCCGTTTGAGAAACGGCCGTAATGTCTTCTCCTTTGCTGGCCTTTGTTGGTGCCCTGATTTGAGGAACAATTTGTTCTTACTCTCAAATGTAAGTAAGGTATTGCTTTGTACATATTTGGAGTTTGTATATATAATACAACCCATCTACTCCTGATATTTTATGGTCAACAAACGGAGGAATTGTTTGGTGATTCAGATTCCACATTGCTTCACTTAAGAACTGCTGGTCTCCTTTTCCACTCTAAAGACTGATTACATTATGACAAAATGCTACTTATGGTTATATCTATGAACTGATGGACTTGCTGGATTTAACTGGTGTTTCCTCAACTCTGAAAGACTTCATGTGCTAATGTTTGGACTTGTTGATGTGAATGTGTGACTCACAACTTTCATTTAATACACATGGCTCACTGAAATGAATTGGTCTCCGTGGTCCCTCAATCTTTATGTGACATTAAACGTAAGGTGTTACAAGCTACAAAAGCACAGCCGGTTACAGCCGGAAAGAAATTGTATTAGATCTGTATATTAAGAGACATCAGCATAATATACAGTACCTATACTGCTGTCTATACTATTAATATGACCCAAAGAATAAAATAAAAGCAGATTGTGTGCGGCTTATTCAGCCACGGACAGCTGCGTTGATTTTCCCTTGGACGGCGGATTTGAGTGAGCCATGAACGGCGGCGGGCTTGACTGGATGGCGAAATGGCCGATGGACTGAACGGCAGGCTGGTTCTGGCTCAAGCCCGGACACTTCCCAGACACCGGAAGATCCCTTCTCTCCAACTCAGTTCTGTGGTGTCTGGGAGGTCCACATGGCGATGGTAATTGGCCCCGAGCCAGAACAGATGATTGATGGCCGCGTCGTGCAGCGCCGTCCCTACGGCGAGCCCGCAGAATTCCCCAGCATACTTGTAAAAGGGGAGATCCTTACGGGCCAAGGCGGCGAAATGTTCAGCGAACTCCACATTCTGTCTTCTGTATCAGGTCCTGGATTCTGTCACGGTCCGTGGTTGTAGAAGTAAGCGCCCAATGCAGGAGTACACGAAAGGAGTCTTTAATAAGCATCAACACACTTAACCATTAAAAATAACATTAATCCAGAACAAAGACAAGGGGAGAACTGAGGACTTATAGAGACAGGGAACAAAGGAGCAAACAAGATGATTAATACAAAACAGGTGATCTAAATGAGCAAATGTTTAACTAAACGAGAACAGAAAATACTAAATAAGGGCAAAAGGGAACAAAACAGAAACAGCCACGTGACACAAACTGCCAACACACATTATGTCCAAACAACATGTGAGAGTGAATTTTGCATAATAGGTGCCCTTTAAGCACAATCGCGGTGACAAAATATAGGGCATAAAAACACCTACATCATCAAATATGGGCCCAAATGACCATCTGGGTACCAGCCTCAGCATTACTGCTGCGTGTACTGGGGATTTGTGAGTGGTCAATGTAAATAAAAACCATGCATTTACTTTGGATGCTGCTAAGTAACTTTTACAATCAAAACTTGTAGGTCTGATTCATATGAAATATTGTTTGACTTATGAAGTGTTACGCTGTGAGTGGACCTGACACTCGTGATAAGGGGAAGAAGAAAAATGCTCTCTTTTTGAGTGTTATGATCTTGAGATATTCTATGTATCAGAATTGTTTTTGTATTTGAGCTCTCTGCTCTGGTGTGTAGACATGTTTGTGTTCTAGGTGGGTGTGGCCTCTGTTAACCAGCTGGAGGTGGTGATTGGTCCCACTATGCACCTTTCCCAGAGATAAGGACCGCCTCAAACACTCGTCTTCTGCCTTCGAGCCTCGTCAACTTCGTACCGTCGTGTCTTTACTAGAATTCTGGTCTAAACATTCTTAGACGCGTAGCATTCATCATGTTGTCGTTTGGGAAAAACCCAACTAACTGTTTAAATCTGTTCAAGTTTATGACACAATAAAACGGTAACTAATGCAAAAAAGAAACATAACTTACTCATCAGATCGATCTCCTCTTCTGGATGAAATCGTGTTCTTCTTTCGAGGGAAATCCTTTATTTACTCAGCATGAACAATAACAGTAGCCGCGATGAGGACCTCCGCTCTTTGTTTTGGGCGTTTACACGCGCGCACGCACCACGTGGCTATTTACATATGAACGGCGCGAGCAGCGCGTGGGCGTGAACTCATTAGAGATAATGAGTCAGACGGGAAAGATTGAACATCGTGTTGGTTTCATACGGATTACTTCATCACAGAATGTTTGTTTTCGATAGGACTTGCTTCATTTCAAAGTAGACACTTCAGGCTTTCTATAGATATATCGTTTGGGATGATGTCCCATGCCTCTGCGTTTAGTATTTCCTGAGTTACAGTTCATTTTAGTGACGCGTTTCTCAAAACAGTTTGCAGAGACGGAGAAGACAGAGAGCACACCCTGTTTATTTTCTTATTTCTCCAAAAGCACAAAGTTGTGTTGTTATTGTGAGTGTACTCAAAAAAAAAAGTAGACACTTAACAGTTTCGATTGATGTATAACACTTATTTGTGTGACCAAAATCAACAGAGTATTTTTAGTGTCTTTTGCACTGATCTTAAAAAAAACGAGTTGGTCTCGCCGGCGATACAGCCGACCCCAGAGAGTTAATTATTGTTCTGTGGATTATCGTCCCAGAGAGAGATATTCTGAGTAGACCTATAGTAAATCTGTTGAGTGTTAGTTATTCTGAGATCAAATTTTATATCTCCTGTTTATCTGAACATTGCCCATTTGACTATGACTTGGATTCTGATCCTGATTTGTGTACGCCCTGGAACTTTGTAAATACTTTTACACGTTTGCCGAATTAAGGGATGTAGGGGGCTAGACGCCGTTTTATTTTGTGTATATTTTTCACTTTGTTTATGGTTGAGGGAGGTAGGGAAGTTGGTTTGTAGTTTGTTTTCTTTATTTTTCTTTGAGCTTATTTAGTTATCAAAAAGAAGTTTGTTTTGTTTATTGTTTTGGCTTTGTCTGCCCCTGAAGATATAAAATAAAACTTGTTTTTTCGGCATCTCTCTGGTGTGGATACTTTCTTTTTCAGTTACGTCGAACCCCTAGAGGTCGTAACATGAGTATGTTTGTGTTTTGTGTTGTCCGTTATCACATCGGTTAGTTGTATGGGCACTCTAATTGGCCCAGTGTTTACAACAAACACATTGTCTTCAGCATCCGGAACTAAACGGGGAGTTTGGAGGCATAAACAAGGCTGTTTGGGGGGTGTTCCAACTGCAGCGAGACTTCCTCTTCTTGTCTGCTAGATTAGGATGACGCCTGAGGTGCAGGATCCAGGATCTTTGGCCTGGATCCCTGAAGCTTCTGGAGGGTAGTGTTGGGCAGTATACCGGTTCATACTGAATACCGGTGTTTATTTTTGTTATGATATCAATTTTTAATATACCGCAATACCGGTGTATGTCGCTTTTTGTTCGGAACACGGCATGACACTGTTTGAGAGGGGTCCCTTTTCACTGTTGCACAACGCTGAATGCGTTACTAAGCGTAGTTGAGTCAGATGTCACTTGAAGACGCATTTGCTAGAGGGACTGCCTATGACAAGAAAAGCAAACGGTGGATCGAAATTACAAACTCTATCACTATGCACTTAGCCAAAGACATGGTCCCGCTTAATACTGTTGAGAAAGACCGCTTCAGGAGGATGATCAAGACACTGGATCCCAGATATGTTATACCCAGTCGAAAATACTTCAGCCAAACAGCAATCCCCAACTTGTACCAACAGCACAGAGCCAAGCTAGAAGTAGACCTGGCGACCATCCCCCACGTCGCAGAAACGACAGATATGTGGTCGAGTCACAGTATGGAGCCATACCTCAGCCTGACGGTACATTTTATAAGTGACGACTGGGTGTTGCGAAGTCATTGCCTGCAAACAAGCTACTTTCCTGATGACCACACTGGCGAATTACTCGCAGCAGGCTTGCAAGAAGCACTTGATTGCTGGGGGCTTTCAGTGCAGAAGTTAGTGGCCATCACAACAGACAGTGGAACCAACATCAAGAAGGCTATCGAGCTGAATAATTGGACAAGACTCCAGTGCTTTGGTCACAGGCTTCACCTAGCCATAGGTAAGAAATAGTTATTATTAGTATTAAACAATAATTAATAGCTGTCAAATTATATGAATATACATGTATAATGAATTATTTCTGTTTTACCTCTACTATTATTATTATTAATAATAATATCATCATCATCATCAATGCATGACTTTTTTTCAACGTGCTTAATGTAGGTTTATTGGAATCATTTGTGTGTGTGTGGAGGGGGGTTGTAAATGAGAGGTATTGGGGCTATAGATTAATGAATCTATTATTAACATTAGGATAAGCAAACTAATATCATTGTTTACCGTTTTTTTACAGAGAGAGGTGTGAAAGATGACCGCTTACAACGCACAGTAGGTGTCTGCAAAAAAATTGTCAGCCTTCTCGTACTCTTGGAAGAAAAGGAAGAAACTGGCCATTGCTCAGGATGAACTGGGTCTTCCAAAGCATGTGCTCACAACTGAGATGCCTACCAGGTGGGGATCACGTCACATGATGATACAAAGAGTACTTGAGCAAGAGAGGGCCATTAGTCAGGTTCTAAAAGCTGAGAGGAAATCAAGGCACTTGGTCCTCAGTTGGCAAGATGTGGATGTCCTGGAGGCTATCAACAAGGTGTTGAGCCCACTCCAGGACTTCACAGATGCCTTGTCTGGAGAGCAATATGTCAGCGTCTCCTACCTGAAGCCAGTACTCCATCTCTTCAACACATCCATTCTTGCTGAGGAAGAGAACGATACTCAACTGACAAAGGATGTGAAGGACTCATATGAAGCCTATTTGAATGATAAATATTCCGATCCAGTCACAAATGACCTGCTCAATATTGCGTCTTTGCTTGATCCATGATTCAGAGCCACCTACACTGACAAAGAAAAGGTGGAGCAGGTTATATCCAGAGCAGTCGAAGAAATAAAGTCACTAAAGGATCAACAAGAAGATGCTCTCTCAGGGGCTGCTGCTACTGCAGCAGCAGCCGGGCCTGTTCCTCCTCCTGAGGAAAAAAGAAAAACAACTTTGTCCAGCTTCTTCAAAAGGCAGAGCTGCCAGGGCACCAGCAGCATGGGCTGCAGTGGAGACACACTCTCAGAGGAGGAAAGCATCAAAATGGAGCAGAGAACCTACTTACAGACCACAGAGGTTGACAGTGATGCAGACCCTTTGGACTGGTGGAGATGCCATCAGGCAAATTTCCCCCGCATTGCAAAGCTAGCTCGGCAGTATTTATGTATCCCTGCCACCAGTGCTCCATCTGAGAGAGCGTTCAGCACTGGTGGCAATATTGTAACATGCCGTAGGGCCGCACTCAAACCAGATGCTGTGGACCGTCTGGTTTTCCTGGCTCAAAATTTGTAATGGCTGAAATGCCTTATTTATGTAGCTTGTCCGTAATGTTCAATGTGTGAATATTATTTCTATACTTCAGGGTAATCCTGCAACCCAAGTTGCACTTTATATTTGTTTTATATTTTCAGTACTGGAATACTGTGTACTGCACCTGGTTTTGAAGCAATACTATTACGAATGCAAGTTGCATACTTTTGTTTTACTATTTATTTGTTTGAATGTTTGTATACCTCAAAGTTGCCTTCATGAAGGTTCAGTTTGTAAAGTAGTTTTCACGAAGTTGCACTTGTTTTATATTTTCTTTTTTGATTTACTTGAACACTGTGAGGTTTACCTGGGCTTGAACTTGAAGGAACAGTATTACTATTGCACACCTTTTCTATTTAAATATTATGCATGCAAGTTGCCTTTGCATGCTGTTCAGTTGTTAAAGAAGTCTTAACTTTGCAGTTATAGGGGAAGGGGATTGTTTACATTGTGTAGTTGCCAGTTGATTTAACAAATGATGTTTTTTTTAAGTTGTTTGCGAAATTTGCACAATAAAAAGTTTATGTATTTTGACTGCAACTGTCATGCATTCTGATTCCTTCACTTCATTAAAATCATGAGTGCCACTTCTTTGTAAACGGCATCATTTGTGGGGCCTTGCAAACCTGTATTAATACTAGTGGAATTTTTCTAAAATATTCACTCATCATGGCAGTAAAATTCTAAGTTAATCTACTGCATTATTTCCTCTCCCAATCAGTAGAAAATGTGGTTAACACTCAATCATGCATGAAAAAAAATACCATCATATACTGTGAAACCGCTATAATTATGAAAATACTGTGATATACATTTTTGGTCATACCTCCCAGCACTACTGGAGGGGTAGTGCTTTGCAGGCTTGAGGCTCAGGCTTTGGAGTAGGCTGAGCAGTCGAAGGCACAGGCTTCCCTGGCTGCTGAGTTGGCGCAGGCCTGGGGCAACTAGAAGCAGTTGCAGAGCTGCAACGCTTGGGCAGGAAGTGTCGCATCGTTTGGGATGATGTCTGTGCAGCAGTGAAGTGTTCTGCAAAGCCCTCAATGGCAGGTCCAAAGAAACCAGTGGGGGAAAAGTTTACTCTCCATCCCTGTTTTAGTGTAAATGGGTTCCAAAGATGGCAAGGGGGTGGGGTTGTTCGTCATGGGGGAGTGGAAGGTGGGAGGAGTCAGGAGCAGGAGGAGCCAGATGTTAATCCAAAGGTCAGCCAGGACGAGGCCCCAGGGTGGAGCCATGGTGGAAACTCAGCAGACCACACCCTGGGGACAACCGATGGAGAAGATGCCACTTTAGGTGGAGACCTAGGTGGAGCCAAGTAGATGGAGAGCCAGGGTGACACCGAGGATCTGGAGGGCCCTCAGAGGTAAGACACACCAGGTTGAAGAATGCACAGGTGTGGGCCTTGAGAGAAAGCTTTTCCTGCTCAAGGCAAAGAAGTTGGACAGCTGTTAAGTCCATCCTTTTTAGATACTCAACATGAGGGTCCGTTTTTCTGTGACGTGTTGGTAGTATAAACACTCACACGATGAAGAAGAATAACTGGAAATAGACTTTAATATTGAAGAGTGCGAGACGTGAATTTAAATTGTTTTTATTTACAGAGGTATATCATGTAACATTTCACGCTTCTCTAGTAAGTTTTGTCTGTGTGTGAAGACGTTGCAGGCTATGGCGCAGTTCAAATCCATGAATGAATGTTCCAAAGTGAAGTAAACTTCAACAAATTTCCCATGCTCAGGGAGTAGGGAGCAATGGACACTGTGTAGGGACCATGTCAGTCGAAACACAGTTCATGCACGGAACTCACTTAACGAGCTGATGATCTGAATCAGGTGTGTTAAAGAGAGACATGCAAAATATGCATACGGGGGTTTGCAAGGACTGGAATTGAGAACCGTTGGTGAAGTGGACGAGGGAAGTTTACATGGACAGACCCTCGACCCAAAAAGTATTGTTTAGTGTAAAACATGTTGAAGATTAGCAGATAGACTGTCGATTCATTAAAGCTGCAGTCCAACTTTTTTTTTGGTTAAAAATGATCCAAAATCAATATTTGAGCAAGTACATAACCAGCCAGTGTTCAAAACTATCACCTTACTTTAGCCCGATTCACCACGGTTAGCTTATGATAATGTTTTCTAATTTGAGTGGTACGGGTAGGTTTTCGCGGGAAATTTGAGCATGGCACTGTGTCATTACGTCACGTCTGTAAACATAAAGAAGTTGTCCAGGCTACTAGGCTATGGCACGTGTGGATGCTGCAGGTGGCGTATTGTTTATAGCCTTGTCTCACAGCAGCTGGAATAATTAAATGTATCATTTTGATGGCGGATTGTAATCCAGAATGTATTATGTGAAACACATGTGAATGAAATTAAAATATATTCCAGTTTTAAATGTGCTTCTGATTACAGATAGCCTGAGTTTACACAAGATTTGTGCAGCAGGCGCAATGATATTACGCAGCGTCTCTCACAACGTCTCCATGGTTGCGAGGCACGCTCCCTGTGCAAGCAGGTGGTCACGATGGTTATGTTGACGGAAGTTAGCCTATTTTCAGCGCCTGCTGCACCCATCGTACGGCAGCAAAGTTCCTTGATTATTACACCGGAATGAGAGTGTAGTTCCTAGCCATATCAGTCTAGAAAATAGCAACTTTTCATTTTCTGTCAGTCTTAGAGTACCACAAGGATTATCAGAAATTATCAGCAAACATGGTATTTGCTTTCACTGTTATGCTAATGATACACAGCTCTATATTTCTTTGCAGCCAGATGAAACATACCAAGTCACAAAACTAACAGAATGCACAAAAAAACTGAATGACGTAATTTCCGCCTGCTAAATTCAGAAGGAAAGAAAAAAAGACAAGTTTATTATTGGACCAAAAACTTTTGGACCAAAAGTTGCTTTGACACAATCTATATTGTATAAAATGCTATATAAATAAAGGTGATTTGACATGACTTGAATTAACAATAAGGAATAAAGTTCACCACAATTTATAGATACATTTGTAGTAAATCAAACTCTCCTGTCTCTGTAGAATGAGTCTGTAGAAACCTTCCACTGAGAAATTCAAAATGTCTGTTATTTAGGTTGCCGACCCGTTTATATACTCACCCCTACCAGTTCCCTGGTGAGGACACAGACAGCTTGACTTGCTGGAAGAGATGACAGACATCCATACAAAAACATTGCAATGCAGCATAAACCCAAACTATTTTCTGAGTGTGCATTAGATTCCTACATAAACCTTTGATGGAATGTTCCCTACCCACACATGCCCAAGCAGATGTTGATGTTCAAAGAGAATGGCTTTCATTACTAATTAAGCCACTGTTATGGTGCCCTACTCCATCTACTAAAAAACTGAAATAGTTTGTTTTTTTAGGCCAGTCGTTTCTTTCTGTGTTTTCTGCTATGCTGCTAGGCAGTGTTGAGTAGTAACTAACTAAAAGTGACGACACCTAATTTAACTATATTTTTCTGTAGAATCACAATATCCCACCTGCTTTGAAAATGTAACAACGTTCATAGTTAAGGGAACAAGGAGGGGGGGAACCGGCAGATGTTTAACATAAATTTTATTTACAAAATGAACAACAAAACGAAAGAAAGCGGCAGGCTGCCCCATAAACATAAACAAAAGCTAGAAACTAAAATGCCCCAGGCCTGCTCTCTCGTCCTTCACTGTCATCACTCCTCCTTTTATCCATCCGGATCGCCTCCATGGGACTTGGTGTTCCACAAGGGAGATGTAATCGTGATAAATTACAGTTCCCAAAGCTAACAGAAAAAGATCTGTCTGTGAGTTCAGATGTAAACCATTTCAGCACATTGCCTTTAAGGCCAACCCAGTGTTCCAGACGCTTAATTAAAATGCCATGGTCTACCATATCAAATGCCGCACTAAGATCGAGCAAAATTAAAATACTGTTTTCACCACTGTCCAGTGAAACAAAAATGCCATTTAACACTTTAACCAACACTGTCTCCGTACTATGACAAAGCCAGATCAACAGCTGGGACCACCGGCACTTTTGGTATTTTAGAGAGTAAGTAAATGTAAATGTATTTGTGTAAATGTATTTATTCAAATGCAGTGACCCTATGTCAAATCTCATTTCTGGTGCATATAAATGCTGCTCTGATTGCAGTATATGTATTTAAAGTATGTATTGCTCCATATCAAAATAGCTACATAGTTGTAAGCTATTTAATCACTTTAAATTAGGACTATCAGTTTTAAAAATCAGCTATCAGTTTTAAAATATACTGTAAAAAAAAAATGACATTTTGAAAAATTGTGGAAACTGAAAAATAAACATTGACTCAACAAACTGCTTCCCCCCCCCAAAAAAATACATTGCACTAATTTTATCTGAAGGTCTGAAGTTAAAATTAAAAATATATATTCACCGAACATATTAAATTCAGCTCAGCCAATCTATTAAGCAGAAGTGAAAAATCTGTGTTGGCCCAACAAGCCTTGCACCAAAAAACGTGTGTATGCATGCAGGGGCGCCTGCAGGATTTAATGGTATGTATGTAATGGTAAAGTGATTATATTTTGTTTAGTTTTTTATAAGGCTAATTTATACAGCACGTTTGGAGCACTTTTTGTTCGTTAAATGTAAGTTTTTTATTTTTATTTAATTATTTTTTTAAGTAACGACCAAGCGGCCAGCGGCAGACAGTCACTACGTTTACATGGACATCAATACTCCGATTTTAATACGATTAAGACAATACTCTCATTAAGAGTCTACCATGTAAACATAGATTTTTGATGACCTTAATCCGGCTAAAGTCATAATCGAAGTAAACAGAAATCGAATTAAGACGTGGAGTATTCCTATTTTAGTCCCATTATCGAGGTGCAGTACAGACATGTAAACACCTTAATCACATTATTACCGTCGTGTAGGACTTTTCGCCGCATTTTGCGACAGGACACATACACACGGCAGCGGTCTACTGTTCGACGGCAAATAAAAGAGCTTCAACATCGCCGTCGTCTGTATGCACTTACAAATAATTAACTGCACTTGAAGCTTTAATAAAATTAAAAATGAAACACCCAATACTATATATGGCATCATCACAAAGACGAACTATATTCTATACGTGAAATTCTGGAGGGGACGTAAGATGCATTTTTTTCTTGATAGTGGAAACAACTTAAAATATGCCATAATTTTTGCTTATAAAGGTAAGAGTAATACATCATTCAGAACTGTAAATGGTCTACTTTTATTTGTGTGCATTCACAATATCAGCAAAATGTTGTGCTTTTATAAAATAAATAGGAAAACGGAGGATGCGCTTGACCTCTCGTCCTGAATAGGAGCGCTTCACAATGATGAACTGAAACTCAATGAATTGAGTCACAAATAAGATAAATATATCTATAGGAAGGTTTAAATTACTACTTTAAAACGAAATAATTCAAATCGAAAACAAAAACTCTTTCATTATGTAATCCGTAAAGATGCATTTCTCTCTAAAGGCATGTCCAATGAATGAGGAGATGGCGAGTCATTTTTCATCACCGTCTAAAATATAAAAATAAGGAAAAGTCTAAAACAGGCCCGATTATGTTTTTTTTTTTGGGGGGGATTTTTATGTTGCTCTGCTCTGAATTCCTTAAGATTTAAAGGATTTACTGCAACACAATTTTGTCTGATATGTGAATTATTTATTAGCCTATTTTTAATCCATGCAGAACAGCTTTAAAAATTACTTTATTGCATTCCAGATGATTTTAAAGAACTTTTCAATATACATTTTACGGGTAGCTTGAATGTAAAACATTGTCATGAATTTGTTGTATTCCCATTTGTAAAATAGGTTACAAATTAATTGTTGTAGTCTAATCCGATCTCATGAAAGTGCGTGTAGCACGATTTTCTCTTTCTATTTGATGTTTATAAGCAGAAATGGACTTTGGCATGCAAAAGACTGATACATTCATTATTAATGGCATGGCTGGTTCAGTCAACAGAAATACGGAGCAAACGGGCCTATAATTTACTGCTGAAATGTTTGCGGGGCAAATCTCAGGACAGTCTGAGCGCTCATGGTACGCACAGTGCATACAGGCGCCACTGTACACATGCGCCTGAGGGAAACCCAACCGTTGGTGTGAATTCAAATGTCTGTGCGCGAGAGAGCGGAGCTGATGCTGAAGAGCGACAAAACATAATTTCCAGACGGATTTCTATCATTAAAGTTATGGTGAGTACTGAACTTTGTCTTTATTAAGTCATGTTTAAGTTAAACAGAGTGCAGGTCTCAGTAATTTCAACATAAAAATGAAAAACGTGGGTATTACATTACCTTACATTACATTACCACCTCTGATAAGTTAACATCAGGTTAGCTCAAGTTAACAAGTATTCGCTAAACAAATTAAACCGAGTTTCCGAATGTTTTACTTTAGGACACAATACATTTTATATAAATTACATTGTATTTTGCAGAATAACGGTGAATTCACGCCTGTACTCATGCCATGTTGGCATTATAATAACCTAGTTTAGCTCATACTGATCTCTCAGTTGGGTGTGTGATAGGCTATACGTTATATCGTTTGCGATAATATCGTAATTGCTGTTTTAGCGATGTGGGGTTTGACATTATGAGTAACATTATATAACACAAAAACCAAACAAAACACACCTACAGATTGCACACATACATTACGGATGAAGGTTAGACTAGTGCACGTGCGCATTAGAGTGTCTTTCACTGCATGATTCAGTCTATTATTGCATTTAGAATGATCACAAAATTGATCCAAGATATGGAGGCAGAAAATGTATATATTTACATAATTTCAAATGGTTAATCAATATCACATGAAGAGTGGCGTTTTTTTTTCCACAAAGCAACATTATTGCAAATGTGATATTGATTTTATACAGCAGTTCAATAAACAAGATGGTAATATTAAACAGGTCCTATTATACTTTTTCACTTTTTGAATTTTAGTCCGTGTGTAGTGTGTATGTTTGGGCATAAAACAATCTACAAAGTAACAAATCTCAAAGTCCACTCCAAAGGGAGATATTTCGATTTTAAAATATCCCTTTTCAAGAACTACAGCGAACGGCTCGTTTGGACTACAAAGTTGTTTTCCTGTATTTGTGACATCACAAATTGTTAATCCTGCCTACGGAAATTTGAATGGTTGGCGGGTGGGGAGAAGCTTGGTTAAGTACATTTCAAAATTGAAACCCAGTGCGGGTATTTTTATATCACTGTATTTCTGATGTAAACCAGCTGTTTTAAGAAAATTTTGGATGTCATTTTCATTTCATTTCATTTCGCATATAATGTCTGATAAAGTAGCGTATGTGAACTCTGTTTTGTGTACAGCGTTACCGGGGAAACCTTGATCTCTACCACTCCAACGTATTACCATTGCACTTATCTATACATAGTAAATGCAGTTATTTTTAAGCTGTTGTTGACATCCCATCTAAAACATGATTTAGCCAAAAAAAAATACAACAACAATAATTACATTACCACTTTAATATGTCTTGCAAAGGTTCTGCACGATCTTCTTGTTCAATATTCTTGAGGTCTGAATTGATATGGCAATATTGATGAACTTGCTGTTTTGGCAAGGGGCGGGGCAGTACTGAAACGCCATCTAAGCTGTTCGCCAATCACAACGCACTGGGACAGCTAACCAATCACAACACATTTCGTTTTTCAGAAGGCGGGCCTTCATCAAACCCGGAACTAATCGAGCTGTTTGCGCCAGGCTGAGGAGAAAGGTGTTGTAATAATGTAAATTATGTAAAAAATAATGTGATTTTCGAACCACCAAGCATGAGAGCATGTTCTAGTACACCCCCAAAACAAAATCAAGACTTTGTAAAAGAGCATATTAGGACCCCTTTAAGGGACTTACGTTTTAGACACAGTATTGGCTGTTTTTGCTCTATTTCGCCAACAAAAATAATTACGAATGTGCGTCTCTGAGCAACATGTAGGTGTTTCATTCCTGAATAAATCAACCGTTTAAATGATTCTGTTCAATCACAACTACTCACTTATTAACAGTGACTGCCACCTACTGGCGGTTTTAATTTCACATTTAAAGTATCTTTTAATAATTCCAAATATCAGTATTCCAGGTTTTAATGTTTAAAATATCAAAACGTTATTTATGCAGTTGTAACTGTAGCTTAAATGGTTCATGTCCTGCATTAAACAGTTTGTTAATGTTTCTAAATGCCACTTAAGATGCAGCTTATGTGTTTCCTCTGCATTACAAAGATGCATTTTGTTGATACTGATTTCATTTGCTTGGTAACAGCCCAAATGTCTTATTCTAATTGACTACTAAAATGTAAGAATTTGACTCAAACGATGATGCACATTTTTAGAAAAAATGGCTTTATGAAGGTAAAAATGGCCATAAAAGGTAAAACTCAATTTAAACGTATTGGAAAATATTCATTTCTATTAGGGGTCGACCGATTCATCGGTTTTGCCAATTAATCGGCACCGATAGTATCAACTGACGGTTATCGGCAAAAATCCATGCCGATAGTTTTCCAGTTTGCAACCATTGCTAGAGTGGCTGAGAAGGGTCCGCTGGCATTATACAGTACGAGAGCGGCCTCTAGAGGTGGAAATCACTGACAGCACGTGTTTTTTAATTTGACACGTGACACTGCATGCTGCACAGAGCGGGAAACTCCAGACTAGCATTTAAATACAATCGACAGAAAATCCTGCGGCGGAACAGAGGCCATTCCCATAGTTTTCTATTAAATTACATTATATTTGTCCCAAATCATTGTGAATGTACATAATGACTTCACCCTAGGCTATAAATTATGTATTGTGCATTTTTCAGCAAAACGTTTGTCTTTCTGTGGCTCTAATAATGTCTGTATGCTTCATATAGAGAGTTGTAATAGATTGCGATTTCTCTTTCCACTTGCTCTGTTTTTTTTTAAACACCAAACTTCAAACTCATTTATGCCACATTGTTCATTCTTGAAGCAAACTTATGTCCGTTTGGGAATTAAATAAATTGTTTTAGACCGCCACTTGAATTGAACACAAAGCGTCTGGGGTGTGTGGGTGTGTGTGTGTGTGGGGGTGTGTGGGTGTGTGTGTGTGGGGGTGTGTGTGTGTGTGATACCTCTGAGTTCTCCTAGACCAGGGGTCGGCAACCATCCCTCTGCATTGGCTCCCTGTAGCGTGGTGTACAATACGCAGGGGGAGGTGTCCCCCTGACTTTTAATAGATGGTTTCAATGGCAACAACATAACCAAACGTTACTGCGCATGCGTGCTTTTGTGGCCCTAACTTGACATAGACAAACAAATACAATCAGTAACAACAGCTAAGTCCCTCTAGAGAAGATTATGTTTTGATAACAAGCAAAATATGTTTGTTGCGTAAATCAGACGGACTGAGATGCAGCAATAACTACTTGGATGGACTTATTAAAAATGCAAATTCATTCTCTGCCAGCAGGAGGCGCTTTAAAGCAGGAGAAGTAGAGGTTTCCCCAGAAACGGCTGTTGGGCTGTACGTTACACAAAGCAGCGCTGAGCTTACAAACGCTGCTTTATCAGGCATAACTTGCTAGATGAAATGAAAATGACATCGAACACTTTCTAAAGACAGTGTTCCTTCAGAAATACAGTGATATAAAAACACCCGCGTCTCGTTTTGATTTTTAAACGTGCACTACTTGCTCATGTTTATTCAAGCCTTTTTGAAAATCGGTCAGTTTTGATATTGTGGCGGGTCGCCACAAATAAATAAATGTATGTGAAACACATCCCACAGCACAACAACCTGAGCCCAACTTCATTACTCATCACTTTAACTTTAACTTTAACTGTGTTTGTAGTCGGCGCCACTAACAAGACCGATAAACAAACACAGACGGAAGTTAACATCGGTCCAGGCGTGTGCGCCTGATGAAACCGTCTGTACAACCTAAACTCTTCCCCTGCACTTTTTCCGGTTTAGTAGCGGTTTTCAAGGGCCAATGTGAATAAAACATAAATTAAATTAAAAGAGAAAAAGATAGTCACGTCGTTTTTTATACGTTTTATTTGTATTCAAAACGATGTGAACATCACGGGGTGCTGAACGCTCTCATGCGCTGTATGTTTCATTCATACTCGAAGCCAGAGGGCACTATCGTGCAGAAAGTAAAAAACGGACTCATATGAGAAGTAATAATAAGTATCAAGGGAAGTGTGAGTGTAATGGATGAGCAGAACGCGTTGAGTTCTTGAAACGTATTGGCGATCGGGGGGACAGCCCGGCAGATTGGCTGGAGGAGTAGCAGAGGCGACTGGTGGCGAGGACCATTGAACGGGGCTGGTAATGATCTCGGTGGGTAAAATCTTCTCCGGTTCTTCTGTGTTTTCTTTGGGGTTATGAATACGGGACAGGGCATCAGCCTTTACATTTTTTGGACCTGGGCAATATGTGATCTTAAATTGGAATCGGGTGAAAAATTAGAGCCCATCTGGCTTGTCGTGGGTTCAACTGCTTGGCCTCGCGGAGATACTGCAAGTTTTTGTGGTCCGTCGATACTATAAAGGGGTGTGCTGCTCCCTCCAGCCAGTGCCTCCACCCTTCCAAGGCAAGCTTGATGGCTAGAAGTTCACGGTTGGCGATGTCGTAATTTCTCTCTGCCAGGCTGAGTTTACGGGAGAAGTAGGTGTATGGATGGAGTTTGGGAGGTGTCCCCTGCTGCTGAGAGAGTACTGCTCCAACACCGGTTGTGGAGGCATCCACTTCCACGATGAAGGGTAAATTTGGATTGGGGTGAACGAGGAGTGGTGCGCTGGTGAAGGCGTGTTTGAGCTTGTTAAATGTTTCTAGGGCACAAGGGTTTCAGGATAGAGACTTTGTTTTACCTTTGAGTAGGTCAGTGAGCGGACTGGTGATGGTGCTGTAATTGGAGATGAACTGGCAATAGAAATTGGAGAATCCTAGGAATCTTTGGAGTTCCTTGATACTTGAGGGAAGGGGCCAGGAAGTGATTGCCTTCACCTTCCCCTTGTCCATGCGAATGCCACCACTGTTGGTGATATACCCGAGGAAGTGGACGGTGGACTGGTGGAAGGTGCATTTCTCGGCTTTGAGATAGAGATGGTATTCCCGTAAATGTTGGAGGACCTCCGCAACGTGTTGGCGATGTTTGGCCAGGCTCCGGGAATAAATGAGGATGTCGTCTATGTAGACGATGACAAAACGGTGGAGGAACTCCCGGAGCACCTCAAGCATAAAGCCTTGGAAGACTGAAGGAGCACTGACTAGACCGTACTGGCTCACCCGGTATGAGATCGATTGCACAGTCCCATGGCCGATGCGGTGGTAGCTGGGCAGCTTTCTTGGGACAGAAGACGTTGCTAAAGTGGGCATAACAGGATGGAATGTCGATGGATAGTTTCTCAATAGGACTCTCAATGGAGGTGGCATGAACAGGAAGTTGGACGGGATCCATGAGGGAAGGTCGTGGTAGCCTGGGGAAACAGCTCTCACCCCACTTTAGGACTTCTCTTGTCCTCCAGAAAAGATGGGGATCATGCTTTACCAGCCATGGGCGGCCAAGGATGATATCCACAGTGGAACCCTCCAGAACCAGTAAATGGTGTTCCTCCTGATGTAGTTGCCCAATTTGCAGTTGTAAGGGTCCCACACGGTGTCGGACGTGACATCGAGTGAGGGGTTTGCCAGTTAGCTGCCGAATACATCCCGAAAATGGGTGATGAAGTTAGAGAACGTCTGAGTGGTGGGACCGGCCTTGTTTACTATAGTTTCTGCTCATCGGACTGCAGGGCCTGTTAGGGAGGTAATTATAAATGCGACCTTGGACTGGTCTGTGGGACACATGTGCGGGTGTAATTTAATGGTGAGGGAACACTGGAGGAGAAAGCCATTGCACTCCTCCGCCGAACCAGAGAAGGGCGCTCGTCGGGCCATGGGACTGGCAAAAACGATCGGAGAAGGAGTGCTGGTTGTTGTGCGGGTAGGTGGAGTAGCAGGAGCTGACGGTACCGGAGGTGAAGGTGATTGGAGTAATATCTTCTTCAAGGAGTCCACTAACTCCTGAAAGGGATCTGGAGACCTCATCCTGTTCGTCGGTATAAGTTGGTCCGATCTTCTGTAACATATAATGCCGAACACAGAGGAGAGTGATGGTACGTGAGTGTTTATTGAATAGGTTGAGGCATATGGAGCAATGATATGTCGACTTGAGGTGAGTAGTAGATTTCTGAGGTGAGCACCAATGAGAGGTGAGAATGATAGTAATGATACTGTCTTCCACAGAATTGCGGAGAGGACAAGGCGAGGGAATCTTCTGGAACACACGGATCACAGAGACAGACGATCTAGGAGGAGAGGAGGACACAAGGAGCAGAGACAGGAGGTAAGGCACAAAGGGTAAGAATCTTTAGAATTGTATCTACTCAGTGAGCTGGTCTTGGGAGTAGAGTCCACGTTGTGTTTACAAGATCGGATGATGAGTGGAACTGAGGCATGTGCTTAAATGCTGGAGTTGATGACTGTGGTGATGAGGTGCAGGTGAGCGTGATTAGAACTCGGGTGATGTGGATCGTTGTGATTGGTGAAGGGAAGGGCCTGACTGATCCGTGACAGTTATATGTAGACAAAATTTTATTTGGAAGTATAAAACACACAGATACAACTTTTTAAAGAAAAAATTCCAAACTTCAGGAGTTTCTGTTTTGAGTACACAGTAAAAAAAGAAAAAAACACCCAATTATTGCTTGCGTTTTTCTTCAAATTCTGGAAATTCATTAATTCGTAGCGAAAACAAAGGGAAATTTGGGACTTTAAATTAGCTAGACTGAAACATCAAGTTCTCCTGTTTATATGATATATGGCACGTGATGCTGACTGCTAGAATAGGTCTGAAAAAACAAAGAAAAGTACTGGCGTGTCAGGTGCCCCAAAAATGTTCTAGGTCTTTAAGGGTTAAGATATATAGAACAGTAGGAAAGACATCATTAAAGTATTCAGTGTGAGTCCAGTGGTTTAACCTAAATTTTATGAAGCAACGCAAGAGTTTTGTTTGCAGAAAAAAAACAAAAAACAATTTACTACTGTGGTGGTGCTTCCCCTATTGGGTTGCAGATCAATATTTTAGTAAATAAGGTGGTTATATATTTATTTATTTATTTTTGTGCAAACAAAGCACTTGCGTTGGTTCCTAAAATTGAGGTTTAATCCACTGGAGTCACGTTGATTACTCTAATGATTACTCTTTTCTACTGTTCTGGACCTTGAATGTGTAAGCTGCATAGCTTTCTATGGAGGTGACGGAAAGCTCTCAGATCTCATCAAAAATATCTTAATTTGTGTTCTGAAGATTAACAAAGGTCTTACAGATATGGAATGACATGAGGGTAATTAATGACAGAATTTTTATTTTTTTAGGTGAACTAACCCTAAAAAGTAAATCTTATGAGATTATTTATTCATTTTATTTTATTTTTTTGACAAACATTTGAAGTGTGTAAGTTTCATGAGCTCAGAGTACCTTTTGTGAGAATGGTAATATTCAGGTGACATTACACTAAACACTGGTTGAAGTAACCTCAGATAAATTATTGAATTTATGTTTTTTTTTAATATATTTTTGCATGTTTGTCAATGTATTAACGTTTAAAGTGCAATTCATCAGCTTTGTGTATCTTATGAGAATTAAAATGCATGATTTTGTAAGGTTTACTGTGTAGAAAATTTCAATGTACTTATCATTGTAAGGTATTTTCCCAATATTGTTGTAGATTTTATTAAAAATGTATTAAAATGTGTCTTTTTTTTTTTTTTTCCTTTTATTTATTTTTATACAGGGACAATGCACAACAAAACTGTTGTGCCAGAGTTAGCTATAAAGCTAATTTGCATCTGCAGTCCCTGGGCAGGATGTTGTAACAAAATTACCAAGTTCAATCAAAACAATACAATACAATACATACAACACATACAATATCACATCATACTCCATTAAAATAAAAAATCAACTCAATGATCACATATTTGATTTTCCTTAAGCCATACTTTAAGCGTAATTTTAAAAATACTAAATGTTGCACACGCTCTAATATAAATGGGTATTAAATTCCATCTTTCTGCTGCTCTAACTGAAAAAGCTGATTGTCCAAAAACAGTTTTCTTAAATTTAGTTGAACAATCACCTCTAACTGATGACCTAGTCTGCCTGATATTGTCCTTACAGAAAGTCACACATTGTTTAAGAGGCGGTGGTGCAAAATCATGAAATAATTTATACATCAAACACACATCAGCAAAAAATAAAAAATTATCAAACGTCAATAATTTATAATTTTTAATAATATTGCAGTGATGATAACTCCTTGGCTTTTTTGCTAAAATTTTCACAGCTCGTTTATAGATAGTATATAATGGTTTTAACGTAGTTATACTTGTATGGGACCAACTTGTAGCACAATAAGATAAATGAGAGAGGATCATTGTATGCATAAAGAGTTTAGCAGCAGCCACAGGTAATTGGTGCCTAATATTTCTGAAGATCATCAAACTTGCTCTAGTACTTTTAGACACCTTTTTAATATGTTTTTTAAAATTTAAATTGGAATCCATAATCATCCCCAAATATTTAAAATGCTCAACAATATTTATTACCTCTCCTTTAACTAAAATATCTGGACAACGCTCATCAACTTTCCTGATTGAAAAATACATTCCCACAGTTTTACTTGTATTAAGAGCGAGGCAAGAAAAAGAAAAAGCCAATCTGAGACTTTGTTCAATGCAGCAGTAAGTTTGATAGCAGCTTGTTCTTTTGTCTTAGCATAAGTATAAACAACTGTATCATCTGCATACATCTGAACCTGGACCTCTGGACAAACTGTAGGCAGATCATTAATGTATGTCTGTGTTCAGTATATCATAATTTAAGGTTTTTTTTTTTTTTAATTATTTTCTTTTGGGACAATGGGGATAAACAATTAACAATTCAGTAAGGTTGCTTTAGCTATATAAATTTGCCAATATACATTTTTAGATTAGGTAAAACAAAAAAATGTATGCTACTACTATTTAAAATGTTTAATTGGGCCAATAACATGGTTTGGTAGATTTAATGTTTTTCCAATTGGCTCAACATATTATTTCTCATAGAGCCAATGTTAACAGACTGTTGCCACAACTGAAAAAAAATTCAATTTGCAGAAATTCAATTTGGCCAGTGGAAAAATTTAGATGTAATCAACCACTAGAAAATTTTGAGTTGGGGAGGTCTGAAATTTTTTACAGTGTAAAAATCCCTGACACTGCTGTTGTCTGCGACACATTAGTGATTGTTTTCCATGAAGGTGTTTTGAAACACAAGTGACACATATAGGTGATTTACAGGTGGTTTGAAATTCATGTAAGTTTAATGCATCTCCTTTTCTTTTTCTAATGCCCCAGGGAAATTTGGTAAAATGTAATTGAATTAGATTCCTATATCATAGAAATATCATCGGAACATTATGTTCACAAATGAATCAATCATATGGAAATTCTACATATTCACTCAGCATTTCTGGACAAAATTCATTGTCAGCCAGTTTCACATTTAGTATGGCGTAACAGATGATGTGCTGTAGAATGCTAAGAGGGGTGTTTACTTTCCATTACAAAGAAATAGAGACAAATGCAGCAGAGAAAAAGGCAGTACACCGTTTGACAGTGATGTGCCAGTGTGCCTAATCACCATTCCAAATCGTTTAGCTTAACTTCGCCTGAGCAACTGCAAGTCACTTTCTGTGATGCTTAAAGCCAAAGGAAGCCAACAAAACAACCCTTTGCCAAGTCACCCTCCAGAATCTCTGCAGAGATTGTGCTATGCAGAGGTGCGAGAGTAATCCCTTTAGTCCAGAACCAATCCTATTACTACAGCTTATATGTCGAATGACTTTCCATACCTACATAATTCCAGCTTTATAGAGCAGGAAGGGTGGGTGTGTGTGTGTGTGTGTGTGTGTGTGTGTGTGTGTGTGTGTGTGTGTGTGTGTGTGTGTGTGTGTGTGTGTGTGTGTGTGTGTGTGTGTGTGTGTGTGTGTGTGTTCTGTAATTTTAGCTTCTTTTAATGCACGAATAAGAGTCAAGGAAAGTCCCCATTAGGTCCCAAATCTGTGAAGTTTGCATGTGTGAGTATCTGTCATTTGCTTCTCCGCAAAAATAGATCTGCGTTAATTAATGCAGTATACAATAAGGTAATATATAATATATAATAAGGTAACACTTTATTTTGATGGTCCCTTTTGAACATTCTGTTGACACTAAGTAATGTTGCAACTACATGTCAACAAACTATCATAAGAGTATTAGTAGACTCTCTGCTTCATATCTACTAACTCCTTATTGTGTTGGTCTCCCAACAGATATTCTACTGACTATAAGTAACTTTGCAAGAACGTGTCAACTTAATCTAACCCTACCAGCCAACTAATACACTGCTAACACTCTAATGAGAGTTAGTAGAAATGTAGGTGCAATGTTACTTATAATCAATAGAATGTGTTAAAGGGACCATCAAAATAAAGTGAAACCGGTAATATAATAAAGTTTTTTCTGTAGCCTTGAAGGAATTATTGAGAGAAAGCTCTTAAGGACTCATACAAAGCCTAAACCAAATATGGCAACATAAACCTTAAATATTACAATGACACACAATGTAACTATAATACAGGGATAGACAACGCTGGTCCTGGAGTGCCACTGTCCAGCAGAGTTTAGCTCCAACCCTGATCAAACACACCCGAACAAGCTAATCAAGGTCTTCAGAATTACTAGGGCTACAGGCAGGTGAGGTTTTTTCAGGGTTGGAACTTTGCAGGATATCGGCACTCCAGGACCGACTGTGCCTATAATATCACTATGATGTAGTCTTTGTATATGTGTGACTTTATCAATGTTTTGATATGTGACCAAAGGCTTATATTTTAATTGTCACTTCAGAAAACTTCAGTTAGTTTATTTATTTATTTGTTTGTTGCACATAGATTTATTTTACTCATAAGACTAAATATAATTCTTTTTTTTTACAATTAATAAAATGAATAAATTTATAATTAATTTACAGATAAGATATTAGATATATGGAATATTGAATCACATAACGCATTTGTTTGCACAATAGACAGAAATAATCTACAAAAAAAACAAAAACATTGTTAAACAGGTTTTGCAGAATACAGTTCGTCAAGAGCAGTTGAAGAGAACTTAACCTCAAGTTATTTTGTTAAGCAATTTCACAATTAAGTTACTAACTGAAAATCTTGCCCTCCAATAATTTGTACTTATTTAATACATGTATTTTGGTAACACTTTATAATAAATATTGTGGTGGTTTCTGCCGGTTCGTTGAGAAATCACTCTCGAAGTCTTGAGGTTTTGATGCCAGAAAAGCATGCAGAGAATCTCTCGGATCTGTCTTTGCATACTCTTTATATAGGTTTCTATTAACAATGCATAGCATTCAGGCCACTATTGCTAGTCTAGATCTCCTCATGACCGCATCATAGTGACAAAAAAAAGTCTTTGTTCATCACGTCAGCACAGGATCATCACATTTTCTCTTATAGCAACTCATCATATTTGAGCACACATAGTTAAATACATGACTATAATAATAAAAACTATATATATATATATATATATATATATATATATATATATATATATATATATATATATATATATATATATATATATAAATACACACACACACACACACATATATATATATATATATATATATATACACACATATGTATATGTATGTGTATATACTGTATATATATACACACAGTTATATTCACATTGATAATACTTGATTAATTCATATTTTAATTAAACTTGGACCTCATTATTGAATTACAAATCCAAGCACCAGAAGCAGCCCACACTCTCTAAGTTTTCTTTAATTGAAAAATATGAATTTTCATTCATTCAAAGGCTATATGGTTGCAATATTATTTTAGTTCTAAACTTTAAATGCCATTGTTTAATGCTTTATTGACTGACGTTTCATAGACCTTCAGTTGTTATGCTTTCAAATTTCATGCCATTTGTAATTTCACAGTATTTTCACCTCCTAAATTACTACACTTGTGAAGTCACAATTCTATACTGGCACAATTTACTCAGGCTAATGACATTTTTTGTATGACGTTAAAATTCTTTTTAGAATAGCCTAATTGTATATAAATAGGTTAATTTATTAATATTGCTGAGAACATTTTAACTACAGGCAGACATAGATTATGGTATAGTACAAATATTGGAGCGTCCCTTATTCTGTCCCTTATTTTCTCAAAGAATAAACACTTATTTTCTACAAGAATAAACACTATTTTCTTAAAGAATAAAAGATAAAGAATCACAATTGTCCCTTATTTCGTATTACTGAGGTTACTTGGCAACCCTAATCATGACGTAATTATCTTTTGACTCCCCTAATTATCTTCCTTAACTCCCATCATTTGAGCCACCTTGCTCAAAAAAAAAGCAAAACCGTTAGTTGTTGGAGATGTGCGAGCGAAAAATAATAGATTAAAAAAAAGGATAATAGAAAATGCAAAGGCGGTACTGAAAGCCAATACAAAAAAAACAACAACAAAGTGGGGCAGTCTAAGTCATGAAACTCCAGTACTGAAAATGAGTCCCACTCCGGCCCTGCCTTGATGTATCACACACAGCACTAATATACAGTTCTGTAAATGGATGCGAAGAAGATTTAATCAATTTTGTGTGAATACATGTGAAGATCTGTTCTTCCTTTGTGGCTTTGGCCACATGGCAAAACTTGTTTCTCCTGTGAGAGGGATTTTCGATCATTCACACTTTGATAAGAGTGAGGAAGAACAAAGCAGTTCCTGCATAAGGGTTGCTATATGTTAATGTTAACTCCCCTCTCCACAAGAGATACTGTTGTTTATCTTAAAGCAAAAGTCATTACTTTACTGTCCACAGAGCCTGGTCACATGAAAATAGAACTTTCCACATACTGTGTGTGTTAGGTCAAACTGTTACGGTTTAGGTTAAATCAAGTAATATTAAAATATAAAAATAATAGTTAAATTTTGTTGGACAGGTTTGTCCTGACCGATCAGCCGATAAGAAATTAAGAGCAAAGCTAACAGAGCAATCACATTCATTAGACAGCATTGCGGCCAAAGTGTGCAAGCAAATGCACAAAATGTGTACACCTACCCCAATCCTAAACCTACCCTTGCAGTATTAAAAATACAGTGTTGGTAGCAAAATCTGATAGATAGCATTATTTGTTAGAACCCCATTGTGGTATCAACCAATTGTGGAGTGTGACTTACTTTCATGTGAGATCGCAAAATTGTTATCTTTTACTCAGAAACTGTTTAAAAAACATTCTATTTTGTGTTTGTTGCCTTTTTACCTTTGAACTTTTGAACTGAGAATATAGCGGAGCTGAGAATATAGCAGAGTTGTGGAGACAACATTATTCTACTATTTAATTGTGTAAAGACTGAGCCATGCAAAGTGGAAACAGTCTCTAGTATGGATAAAGGAAGTATTACAACAAATGCGGTATATCAAGCAATAATTCAGCTCAAAGATAGGAAAACTGGTGGTTTAGATCAAATTACTGCTGAACACCTAAAATTTGCGAGCCCTAGGCCTGTGGTTCTTCTTGCAATTTGCTTCACTGGATATATAGGCTGTTGTCAGAGTCTATGTCAGGGTTCCTCAATAATGTTTGGCCCGCGCTAATTTCAAATAATGTGTCATGAAAATTCAAACGCAGCATCAGAAAGCGACATTAACTTACATCGTGTCTACACCAGATGCGAGCGGTGCGGCGCGACGCAACAAAATACAATAGAACTTATTATAATCAGTGATGCTGTCTACACTGGATGCGGCGCAGCATGGCGCTACAAATCCCGACAGTAAACTGCTGACTCGTTCTATTTATGATGTACTGACACAAAGTGTCAAATGGCATGCAATGCATCGTCGCATCCAGTGTAGATATGTGACAGCAAAAACATGGCAAGTGTGAAGTAAAGAAAAGTGGACACGGAAAATAGATTATTCAAATGTGAATGGTCTGAACAGTTTTGAGTGAGTGAGTGATACCATCTTTGTCATATTCAGTACGCAACAGTATTATTTACTTGTGAAAATAGCATCAAATCAGTTGAAAACACTGTAAATTAAAAAGGTAGGCTATAAAACCTCAAATAGAGCTACATTTAGGCTGAAAAAGTTGCCATGGTGAGCAAGAGTTCTGTAATCAGTTTGAATCAACCAGCAGATAATTAACTTACCTCCATTTGATGTATGATTCTTTTTCTCATTGTTCTTATTAGACTTTTCATCACACACCAGTGGCCAGTTCCTCAGGCTAGCATGGTTATTAAGACATAAACCCTGTTAGATGGAGGAGAGAAAAAAAAAAAAGAAAATAGAGAGAGAAAAAAACCCTCTTTGGTCTTATTGATTTGTCCTACAGAGGCTGAGGTCTTTGTCTGGCACTCTGTAAGGCGAAAGCCACCTACAAGAAAAGAATGTTGAAACTTAAGAAAGGAACTTGAGGTTTACTCTTCTGTGTTCCAGTAGTTTGTTTAAAATTGTATGGCTTGAATCACAGATAAGAGTGATTTTTTTTAGACTATATGACATGTACATATAGGCCCCTAGTCTATATAATATAAAATTATTATAACACTAGTATTTTCACCAGCTAAAAATGGTTTTAAGTCAGTTATTTCTATCTTTTGCTGTGGTGTGTCAGTAGGAAATATCGGTTTACATTTCCAAACTGTCACGAATCTGGTCTGCACTTCCATTCACCCACCACCAGAGGTCACTCGCTCACCACATGGACTTTCACACTACACTTCACAATGGACTCCAATTCCCATCATCCAACACTGATCACAGCTGTCACCAATCACTCATTGCATCAATCACACGCACACCTGATCCCACGCACACACTAATCACACACACTATTTCAACCCTGGACATTCTCTCCCTCATTGCCGAGTATTGTTTGCGTTTATCGCTCCCCGAGCCGTAGCAACTTACAGAGCCCCAGTTAGTTTTCCCCTGCCCGTTTGGATTGTGTTTTCCCGTGTATGTTCTAGCCTGTGTTCCCTGGATTAACCCTTGCCTTGCCGCCTGGACACTGTTTGCCCCCTATTGGATTCTAGCCCGTGTTCCCTGGATTATCTCTCTGCCTTGCCCACTGGATACTGTTTGCCGATCGTCAACCTTTGCTTGCCCTAGGATTACTCTTCGTCTTGTCTCTGCCATACCTGTTTGCCATTGCTCGACCCTGCCTGTATTTATGACCATGCCTATAAATAAAAGCTTGCAGATGGATCCGCATGACTCCCGTCTCGTTAGCCACATTACAGAATACTCGGCCACACCAGGATCCAGCAGCTTTTCTAATGGACCCTTGTCAGGTATGGACCCATTCAATCTGCTGCTTGACCTGCGTCAGGGGAGATTATCCATTAAGGAGTACGTCACTCAGTTTTGTGTGCTTTCTGACAAAGTACCATTTGATGAAGTTGTTCTAAAAGACATTTTTCACTTTGGACTAAATGAACCCGTAAAGTCATGGTTACCTGAAGGAAAATTTAATGTTAGTTTAAGGGATTTCATAGACTATGCTTTGCGGTGTGCTGGCTCTTTGTTTACTGTGGGTGTCGCAGAAGAGGAGTGCGATGCCGCGTCTGTGACTGAAATGGCAGACGTACCAGCGTGCACTCACGAAATGGCAGCGACACCAGAGCCCGTTCACAAAATGGCGGCCACAACAACACCCCGTCATGTCATTGCTGCCATTCACGAGTCACAGCAGCACGTCACGGCTGCTCGCCCAGAGTCACAGCAGCACATCACGGCTGCTCGCCCAGAGTCACAGCAGCACGTTACAGCAGCACGTCACAGCTGCTCGTCCAGAGTCACTTCACGTCTCAGCTGATCTCCTAAAGTCAAGTCACGTCACAGCTGCTCGTCCAGAGTCACAGCGGCACGTCACAGCTGCTCGTCCAGAGTCACAGCGGCACGTCACAGCTGCTCGTCCAGAGTCACAGCGGCACGTCACAGCTGCTCGTCCAGAGTCACAGCAGCACGTCACAGCTGCTCGTCCAGAGTCACAGCGGCACGTCACAGCTGATCTCCTAAAGTCGGGTCACGTCTCTGCTGACCTTCCAGAGTCGGGTCGCGTCTCCGCTGACCGTCCAGAGTCTCGCCAGGCCTTCGCTGACCATCCAGAGTCTTGCCAGGCCTTCACTGACCGTCCAGAGCCACAGCCCATCACGGCTGATCATCCAGAGCCACAGCCCGTCACGGCTGACACACCCAGATCATCAAGGTCAGTCTTCCATTATACCGGTTTGAGGGATGTACCGATGGTGTCTGCACCGTGCAGCTGGTATCCCCAAATCAACTCACTCTAACCCTCCTGTTCTTCTACATATTCCCCTGTCTGAGGCACTTCCCCTGATGGGAATCACTTTGTGTTGCGTTTGGGCTGTGTACACCACCGCAGAACTGCCCGAGGTGGTGGCACCCGCTGCAGCTTCTCCAGAGGTGGTGGTCCATGCTGCAGAACCTCCAGAGGCGGCGGGGCTTGCGTTGACCCCTTGTATGGGGGTGGCACCCAGCAATGAACTCTCCCTGTGTCCTACGTTTACTACTACAGAACCTCCAGAGGTGGCGGAAACCACTGCAGAGTCTCCAGAGGTGTCAGCGGTATCAGTCAATGAACTCTCATTCTGTTGTGTTGCGGTCAAAGAGACCATTACTGAACTCTCCCTGTGTCCTGTGTTTACCACTGTAGAACCTCCAGAGGTGGCGGCAACTGCTGCAGAACCTCCAGAGGTGTCAGCGGTATCAGTCAATGAACTCTCATTCTGTTGTGTTGCGGTCAAAGAGACCATTACTGAACTCTCCCTGTGTCCTGTGTTTACCACTGTAGAACCTCCAGAGGTGTCAGGGGTATCTGTCAATGAACTCTCGTTCTGTCCTGTCACGGCTATGGAGGCCGTCAAGAGACTCTCGTTCTGTCCTGTCACGGCTATGGAGGCCGTCAAAGAACTCTCGTTCTGTCCTGTCATGGCTATGAAGGCCGTCAATGAACTCTCGTCCTGTTCTGTCACTGCTATAGAAACGAACTATGAACTTCCTGTGTTCCCTACCTCAGTCCTTGTGTCTGTGCATGTTCTGTCTTCTCCTTGTGTGTCCGTCCTCCCTAGGTCTCAGGCTCTGCTGTGGGTTCCTGATCCGTCGTGGTGGGCTCCTGCTCTATCTGCTCCACTGTGGTGGTCTTCGGATCCGTCTGCTCCGCTCTGGTGGTCGTCTGCTCCACCTGTTCCACCTGCTCCGCTATGGTGGTCCACTATCTGGCTCTGGTGGTCTTCTGCGCCGCCCTGGTGGGCTACTGCTACATCTGCGCCGCCGTGGTGGTCTGCTATCTGGCTCTGGTGGTCTGGCCGTGGAGATCTTCAGTCCCGTCTGGTCCGCCCTGGTGGGCTCAAGTCCCGTCTGGTCCGCCCTGGTGGGCTCAAGTCCCGTCTGGTCTGCCCTGGTGGGCTCAAGTCCCATCTGGTCCGCCCTGGTTTCCTGCTGTGCCGGCTCTACCTCGATCTCAGACCACTCCACTCCCACATGGACCTGGCCCTCCATCCCTCCCCCTGTTCCGCCTCCGCTCCGCCTCCCTCCTGGATTTATAGACTGTGTGGAGCATCTGGAAGCCGCTCTTTGGAGGGGGGGGGGCTCTGTCACAAATCTGGTCTGCACTTCCATTCACCCACCACATGGTGACGAGGTCACTCGCTCACCACATGGACTTTCACACTACACTTCACAATGGACTCCAATTCCCATCATCCAACACTGATCACAGCTGTGACCAATCACTCATTGTATCAATCACACGCACACCTGATCCCACGCACACACTAATCACACACACTATTTCAACCCTGGACATTCTCTCCCTCGTTGCTGAGTATTGTTTGCGTTTACCGCTCCCCGAGCTGTAGCAACTTACAGAGCCCCAGTTAGTTTTCCTAGTTTTCCCCTGCCCGTTTGGATTGTGTTTTCCCGTGTATGTTCTAGCCTGTGTTCCCTGGATTAACCCTTGCCTTGCTGTCTGGACACTGTTTGCCCCCTATTGGATTCTAGCCCGTGTTCCCTGGATTATCTCTCTGCCTTGCCCACTGGATACTGTTTGCCGATCGTCGACCTTTGCTTGCCCTAGGATTACTCTGTTTGCCATTGCTCGACCCTGCCTGTATTTATGACCATGCCTTATAAATAAAAGCTTGCAGACTGCTCCGGGTGTGTGTTCACGGTGTGTGTGTGTTCACTGCTGTGTGTGTGCACTTTGGATGGGTTAAATGCAGAGCACAAATTCTGAGTATGGGTCACCATACTTGGCTGTATGTCACGTCACTTTCACTTTCACTTTCACTTTCAGATGGATCCGCATGACTCACGTCTTGTCAGCCACGTTACACAAACATTAATTTTGCCATTAATTGTAATAATCCAGTGAGAATTTTGTTTGCACAAGGAGTCTGACAACAGCCACGCAGAGATCTGATCTGATCATCATCCAGTCTATCTGGAATGACATGAAGAAACAGAACAAACTGAGTCAGACTAAATCCAAGGCTGCATTTACACTGCAAGTCTTGATGATCAATTCCGATTTTGTGACTATCTGATTTTTTTTTTTTTTGGACGACGTGCTTACATTTCTTTTAAAAGCGACCCGTTTCCGATGTGTGCATTTTACACTGCACTTGGTGAAACAAGCCAAAAATAGCATATATGACATCACAAATCAGGTTGAAATAATGTACTACATTTAGTTTAATTTTTTGACATGGAACTCATATAGAAACGTTTTTAATGCAATAGTTACATCTATAGGCTACATCAAAATAATTATATAAATTCTTGATAATCAGCTCCTCTGAAAGCTTGCGAGTGGAATAATACTCAGGTGGTATGTTAAACATGTCACATTGTCTGTGTTTTTTTTAATAATTAAAACCAAATGCGTTCATCAGTGATTGTATATCAAAGGCAGGGATATGTTTGTGTGCATTTAATTTTGTGGTTTCAATGGAACGAACGGGACTGAAGTGCTCGTCAGTGCACGAGCCGCCGTCACTGACAACAGCAGCATATTTCAGCGTCAGATCATCTTTTATTTAACACAGACGAACGAAATTAATACTCTGCTACTCAACAAAAGATGTTTTCATGATGTTCTGTAGCGCGAAATGTTTAAAAAAAACTCACTTTTCAATGACGTAGAAGTCGCATTTACAGGGGAATATCCGATCTGACCGCTTACACGGCAGGCGCAAATGCACGGATCCGATTCATATCTGATTTATTTCCACATATGAATGAGGCCTGAAACCGATCGGAGAATATCGGAATCCATGCGATATTTTTTATTTTTATTTTTTTTACTTGTGTAAAAATGCTGTAAAATGAGGATGCTGTCAAAAATAATGTCATAAGCAGATTTTTTTTGTCAATTAACTTCTATTAACTAAATTAAATCAACATTTGGTGTGACCATCCTTTGCGTTTAAAGCAGATTTGCCCTAGGTGCATCTTCAAGAGACCTACCTGCAAAGCTACCTGAAAAACTATGTGTAAGTACACTTAGTACACATTTCATGTTGCATATATCTATTGTAGTCTCGTGTATCATGAAAAAAATTGAAAGTGAACCAACTCCAGTGTAAGGCTAAAAGCAGCCTAATGTTTCTAATATGACTGAATTTGTATTTAACATGATAACAAATTAGTAGAAACATCATAAGTTACTAATTATAATTGTCTCAGGTTACCCATGTAACCATGGTTCCCTGAGAAGGGGAACGAGACACTGCGTCCCCTAGAGGACACTTTGGGGAACGCCCTCAGCGGGACCGGTGTCTGAAGTGCATGTGGAACACGACAATGAACTTGACATTGGCCTATGACGTGTTACTGGTGCGACCATGAGTATAAAAGGGCACCTGTAGAACACGTCATCAGCTTCTTGTCTGAAGGAGACGTGCACAGGAATGCCTGAAGCATGGCAAGGGGACGCAGTGTCTCGTTCCCCTTCTCAGGGAACCATGGTTACATGGGTAACCTGAGACGTTCCCTATCGAATGGGAACTCGCACTGCGTCCCCTAGAGGACACTTTGGGGAACGAATACCCACGCTGCCATGCTGAAGGAACGAGTGCCTTATCAGCAGGCACAAGCCAGGAACTCTAAGAAGTTCTCATCCCCAGAAATACACCAGCAACAGCCAACACACTGTGGGGGTCAGAGTTGAAGCGGGCCAGCTTCTGTATCCACGACCCTAAGTGAAATGAGAGGGCCTTATTGCACAACAGTGCTAGGAATTGGGCGATACTACCCCTCTTCCTAACCGTAGTATCTCAAAGGTTACAGCAAGAGTGGGACGTAAGTCGCGGAATAGCCCACTAACTCTGCATACCTCTCATTTCTGAGTGCAAAGGGAGGAAAACCTCCCCCGGTGCGATATCATAGAGTACATAAAAAGAAGTGGGGACGCGAGAAGCGATACTGCCCATCTACTTTAAATCATATAATATCGTGAGGATTAGAGCCGAGAAAGTGGGACGCGAGCCGCGGAATAGCCCACCATCTCTGAATACCTCTCACATCAGTGCGTATCGCACGGTAAATACAAGAAGTGGGGACGCGAGAAGCGATACTACCCATCTACTTTAAATCATATAATATCGTGAGGATTAGAGCCGAGAAAGTGGGACGCGAGCTGCGGAATGGCCCACCGTCTCTGCATACCTCTCACAATGTTAAGCGTAATACAGAGGCCTGCTTATACTGAAACCGATAAAGAAGTGGGAAATGCAAACTGCAATACTGCCCCCTTCTCAACACATCTTATAATCTTGTGCAGTACGAAGGCAACCTGCCGTTTATATGACATACGAAGTGGGAAACAACAAGGATTCTGCACAACTTTCTAAACCCATAACACAATTCGTATAACAAAGAGAAAATAGCCCACGTTCCTCAGCACATCTCATAACCTAACACCGATACAATGGGAAACCGCCGTTGTACTGAGAAAACTACGAATTGAAATTAGGGACTGATTCCTACACAGGATAAAAATAAAGTAAGGAAGAAAATAGTATTCAACTAAGGCTAGGACTAAGGGGCTTTATTAACAAAGGTTTTGCTTTTCTTTTTTAAAAAAAATGTAAATAAACACAGCCCTGGACTCAGGGCTTCGAATTGCCTTTCTTGGCATCGATAACGTCCCTGAGGTCCTGTCTCTGCCTTATGCGAGGTTGCTGCCTAGTGCCCCGACCCCTCGGGGGGCGGTGCTCTTGCAGTAACGCTCGCCTTCTGACTCTGCCGCCAGATGGGCCCGGCAGCCGGCTCAGCTTCAGGTGGTTGCCCGGACGGACGCCGCTTACGGCGTGGGATGTAGTGCTCAAACGCCGGTGACTTAACCTTCGCCTCCCTGAAATTACGGACCACTATCTCGACAGCAGCTCCGAAAAGCCCGGCAGGCGAAACCGGGGCATCAAGGAGAAAAGACCTGTCCTTCTCCTTTAGCCCCGACAGGTTAAGCCATAAATGCCTCTCCGTGACAACGAGCGCCGCAAGGGAGCGGCCGATGGCACGAGCCACTTGCTTGGTTGCACGGAGGGCAAGGTCACATGAGCAGCGGAGCTCCTCGATTTCAACAGGAGCCACACCCCCTGCCACATCAGCGTCCCTTAGTAGATCCGCCTGGTAAGCCTGCAATACCGAAATAGTATGCAGGGTACCGCCCGCCTGCCCAGCCACCACGTATGCCTTGCCGACGAGCCTAGACGTAAACTGGCACGGCTTCGAAGGCAAAGTAGGAGCCCTCCACGAAGATGCCAGGGGAGCAGCGAGATAACCCGCAAGGGACTCCTCCATCCGAGGCATCTTCGTGTACCCGCTGTCTTCCAACCCGTAGTTGGACTTGCTAGGGAGAAAGACGCGAGCAGAAAAGGGATTCCTCCATGACCTCAACAGCTCGCTGTGAAGCTCAGGGAGGAACGGAAGGCTCGGGGGGGGGCGGAGCGTTTATGACCCGCCAGGAAGCGCTCATCCAGACGGCTAGTAGACGTGCGTTCCTGCACCTCTGCTGACCAGTCCAGGGTTAACCTGGCAGTTGCGCAGGCCATGATGTCCAAAAGTTCCCCATACGCGGGTGACGAGGAGGAGGCGGTTTGTGATGTAGCATCCGCCTCGACTCCTGTCACGTCTATCTGCGCCCCCAGGCACACTACACAAAGCTCATGAGAGTCACTAGGTGTGATGTACCTTTCACACGGTGGGACACATCTTTTAAAACTGTGCTCACTCATTACTTTCAAGTTCTGCTTCTCACACACGCACTTCAGACACCGGTCCCGCTGAGGGCTTTCTCCAAAGTGTCCTCTAGGGAACGCAGTGCGAGTTCCCATTCGATAAGGAAGCTTACATTTCCTCAGTTATGGAAAAAGCAGCTAACGTTACAGAAAACAAGCAAAGAACATTACATTACCAAAGAACATCATCACAATAAACTCAGCGTAGCGCAAGTTTGTGCACTTTAAAAACACTCCTGTTATAATCAGTGATTCTATACTGTATGATGAATAAATCTCTTATACTTACATCGCACATACATCTGCACTTTGTTGTTTATGATGAGAGAACTTCCGAGTCAGTTTGGTTATAATAATGCGCAACACTGTAAAAATGCGGAAAAAGAAATATAATTTAACAAATAAGCCCTAATATTAATTAGATAGTATTACTAGCCTGATAATAATAATAATAATAATAATAATAATAATAATAATAATTGCCTTGCTTTCTTCAAAGGCATCATCCACAGGTGATATCTCTGACTATCGTCGATACACGATACAATCGTCTATCGGCACAACCCTATGGAGTACCTCAAGGCTCAGTACTATGGCCTTTACTTTTCACGCTTTACATGTTACCCTTGGAAGATATTATCAAGAGACGTGGTGTTAGCTTTCATTGTTATACTGATGATACTCAGCTCTATATCAGCTCTTCGCGGCCTGGTGAAACACACCAAATTGAGAAACTAACGGAATGCATAGTTGATATAAAAAACTGGATGATGAGTAATTTTTAACTGCTAAATTCTGAAATAACAGAGGTGTTAATTATCGGACCTAAAAAATGCACACGTAATAACCTATAACACTATCCAGCACTTGACGGCTGCTCTGTTAATTCTTCTTCATCAGTTAGGAACCTAGGTGTGCTGTCTGATAGCAATCTTTCATTGGAAAGCCATGTTTCTAGCATCTGTAAAACTGCGTTTTTCCATCTCAAAAACATATCTAAATTGCGACCTATGCTTTCAACATCAAATGCAGAAATGCTATTTCATGCGTTTATGACCTCAATGTTAGACTATTGTAATGCTTTATTGGGTGGTTGTTCTGTACACTTGATCAACAAACTACAGATGGTCCAAAATGTAGCAGCTAGAGTCCTTACTAGAACCAGGAAGTACGACCATATTAGCCCAGTTCTGTCAACACTGCACTGGCTCCCTATCAAACATCGGATAGATTTTAAAATCTTGTTAGTTACTTATAAAGCCCTGAATGGCTTAGCTCCTCAGTACTTGAGCGAGCTCTTATCACATTATAGTCCTCCATGTCCGCTACTTTCTCAAATCTCTGACCATTTGATAATACCTAGAATGTCAAAATCGACAGCGGGCAGATCCTTTTCCTATTTAGCACCCAAACTCTGGAACAATCTACCTAACACTGTTCGGGTAGATTTAAACACACTCTGTCAGTTTAAATCTATATTAAAGACACATCTCTATAACCTGGCTTACACATAACACACTAATATGCTTCTATTATTCAAATCCGTTAAAGGATTGTTAGGCTGCATTAATTAGATCAACTGGAACCGGGAACACTCCCCATAACACACGATGTACTCGTTACATCGTAAGAAGAATGGCATCTATGCTAATATTTGTCTGTTTCTTTCTTATTCTGTTTCTCAGTCCGTATCTGATCAGATGGTGGATCAGCACCAAGAGATCAGGTCTACAGCCCTGATCGTCAGCGGAGACCAGGACACCTAGATGAGCCCCAGAGACATATCCCCAGTGAAGACCTTGACTAAAACACAATAAAACTAAAAATATAACAAAATAACTAAAAATATAATAAAATACCTAACTACATAACTACTATTATTGTTATAAATTGCAACAATATAAAATATAATACATTTATACATTTAAAATTTTAATTAAAACATAATATACAAATATGAAAAAATGAATAAATACATTCTAAAATAATACATAGTACATAATATATATATATATATATATATATATATATATATATACACACACAACAGAAATATATTAAATAAATTAAACTATAAATTTAAATGATAATAAACAAACAAATATATATTATAAAAATAGACAGAGGAACAATAAATGCTTTAAACTATACATTACAATTATAGCAAATGAATAAATCATAAATGAAGAACTTCAAATAATGAATGAAACACAAATATAACAAATACATTAAATTATAAATTAAAATGCTCCATCGGGACACTACCACGGGAATCAGATAAGCCCTTTACACAATCTGACATGGCTGCGGTTCGAATTGAACTGCGGGTTTCGTCTGGCCAGAGGAGAACTGGCCCCCCGACTGAGCCCGGTTTCTCCCAAGGTTTTTTCTCCATTCTGTCACAGAAGGAGTTTTGGTTCCTTGCCGCTGTCACCTCTGGCTTACTCAGTTGGGGACACAGATTATCGTCGATTTGATTGCACAGATACTATTTAAACTAAACTGAGCTAGACAATGACATCTCTGAATTCAATAATGAAATGCCTTTAACTGAAAATTGAGTGTTTAATCTTATCATTATACATTACTGACACTCTATCCTCCAATTTGATACTGTTAAGTGCTTTGACACAATCTGTATTGTTAAAAGCACTCTATAAATGCCTCATTCATTCATTCATTCATAAATAAAGGTGACTTGACTTGACTTAATACTGCAGGCAGAATATTTAGTTATATGAACAAAAGTCCAAAGTATTTTGTGGCAAAAACGTTTGCTAAGTATGAATGAGTAATAGCAGTAGGAGTGTAATATGGCTCTATAATAGCACTTCTGTGATTCAGCAGTAGGCTGTGTGTGTAAGGTAATATCAATGTTGCTATGCGTTGATATACAGGTGCATCTCAATAAATTAGAATGTCATGGAAAAGGCGCATGCTTTTTGACGCAATCGACCCTAGTTCGAACCCACCTTTTGCCAAACTTTTTTTTCTCTCTTTTCAAATCTCATATTGCATCGGAAAGGCATTTGTTTTCAATAAAAATGAAGGAAATAAGTTGAAAATAAAGTATCGGGTAGGGTTAGTGTAGGTGTAGGGAGGGCTTTATTGACCCAATAAGGTGGCATCCATTTAATAATTTGAATTAAAAATTATTATTTACACTCAATACTATTATTATTGCATACTGTTTTATAATGTACTACAATACTGAGGTGCAGATAAATCAAGTGTAGCGTTATTTCTGGCAGGTCACGTTAGTCAAGCTTGCATCAGCTGACTCTCAGCTGATCCCCATCTACCTATAGGGATACGACACCTATCCAAGCATTCATCTGATTCTCTTTTGAATCAGACTAATTTTAAAATGTGTACATAAATTACTGAACATATCTGCAATACTTTTATTGGTTCTGTTCTGTTTACCCTGGGGGGTTATTGCTGCTCTCCCTGCTCTCATCCATGCTAGGCTGCATGGATGCGCAGGGAGTTCTTGCCCAGAACAGAAGCATACCGTATGCTGTATGCTAATTGTCAATCATCGTTGACGATAGTGGTCCTGACAGAATTGCCTCTATTTGTAATAAGTAGTATAAATAGCAGACAATCTTGCTATTTTAACATAGTGTAAATAGAACCTATAACTACAGGTGCATCCCAATAAATTAGAATGTCGTGGAAAAGTTCATTTATTTCAGTAATTCAACTCAAATTGTAAAACTTGTGTATTAAATAAATTCAATGCACACAGACTGAAGTAGTTTAAGTCTTTGGTTCTTTTAATTGTGATGATTTTGGCTCACATTTAACAAAAACCCACCAATTCATCTCAACTAATTAGAATACTTCATAAGACAAATAAAAAAAAACATTTTTAATGAATTGTTGGCCTTCTGGAAAGTATGTTCATTTACTGTATATGTACTCAACACTTGGTAGGGGCTCCTTTTGCTTTAATTACTGCCTCAATTCGGCGTGGCATGAGGTGATCAGTTTGTGGCACTGCTGAGGTGCTATGGAAGCCCAGGTTTCTTTGACAGTGGCCTTCAGCTCATCTGCATCTTTTGGTCTCTTGTTTCTCATTTTCCTCTTGAAAATACTCCATAGATTCTCTATGGGGTTCAGGTCTGGTGAGTTTGCTGGCCAGTCAAACACACCAACACCATGGCCATTCAACCAACTTTTGGTGCTTTTGGCAGTGTGGGCAGTTGCCAAATCCTGCTGGAAAATGAAATCAGCATCTTTAAAAAGCTGGTCAGCAGAAGGAAGCATGGTAAACGGGTGCAGTGACTTTGGTTTTCAAAAAACACAATGGACCAACACCAGCAGATGGCATTGCACCCCAAATCATCACAGACTGTGGAAACTTAACATTGGACTTCAAGCAACTTGGGCTATGAGCTTCTCCACCCTTCCTCCAGACTCTAGGACCTTGGTTTCCAAATGAAATACAAAACTTGCTCTCACCTGAAAAGAGGACTTTGGACCACTGGGCAACAGTCCAGTTCTTCTTCTCCTTAGCCCAGGTAAGACACCTCTGACGTTGCCTGTGGTTCAGGAGTGGCTTAACAAGAGGAATACAACAACTGTAGCCAAATTCCTTGACACGTCTGTGTGTGGTAGCTCTTGATGCCTTGACCCCAGCCTCAGTCCATTCCTTGTGAAGTTCACCTAAATTCTTGAATCGATTTTGCCTGACAATCCTCATAAGGCTGCGGTTTTCTCGGTTGGTTGTGCATCTTTTTCTTCCACAATTTTTCCTTCCACTCAACTTTCTGTTAACATGCTTGGATACAGCACCCTTCTGAACAGCCAGCTTCTTTGGTAATGAATGTTTGTGGCTTACCCTCCTTGTGAAGGGTGTCAATGATTGTGTAGCCTAGTGAACCAAACTGAGTGACCATTTTGAAGGTTCAGGAAACCTTTGCAGGTGTTTTGAGTTGATTAGCTGATTGGCATGTCACCATATTCTAATTTGTTGAGATAGTGAATTGGTGAGTTTTTGATAAATGTGAGCCAAAATCATCACAATTAAAAGAACCAAAGACTTAAACTACTTCAGTCTGTGTGCATTGAAATTTTTTTTTAATACACGAGTTGAGTTGAATTACTGAAATAAATGAACTTTTCCACAACATTCTAATTTATCGATATGCACCTGTAAATGTGTATACAGTGCCTATTGAATATATTCCACTGCCATACATAATGACTATAAATATAATTTGCATTTCTTCAATAGGCTAGGGATATCCTGACCAAACTCAGATATAAACAAATGATTGTTCTTCATTTACTGAAGTGGTGTTCTGGAATGTTAATCTGTAATTATTTATATATATATATAGTGACGCGTGTCCCGGGACCTCATCAGCGTCGCCCTGGAAACAAAGGAGAAACACCTGCACGTCGTTAACACGGGCCGGCCGGCCACACCTGAAGCGCATCACGACGCGGATAAAAGGACGCCAGAATGGGAGAGGGGTGAGATATGCCTCCAGTTATCGCATCACTAACTCCCCTCTCCTTCTGCCCTAGACAGCAGCGTCTGACCGGCCAGCTCGCCGACGCCACCCAACCTGCCAGCCCGGCCGGGAGCCGCCGTCCCCGGAGATTCAGCCGCCGTCCCCGCCGGAGTACCGCCCTGCTGGCCTCGGACAGCCCCCGAGATGGTGAGTCCCCCTCCCAAACTACTAACCTATTTTATGATATCTTCCAACAGGTTAAGGGAGGCGGGGCCTTTGCGAAGGAACAGCTTGGGGACGAGCGGCTGAAGCATTGCTGGGCCCAAGTGAGGGTGACTGAAGGAAAAGAAGTGCAACCACCACCCCACCCGGTCCCCCACTTCATCGTGGAAAATGGCCTGCTCTACTGTGTCGCACCGCGAAGGGGGGAGGAGAAGCAATTACTGGTAGTGCCGCGGACCAAGACGGAGACCGTGATGGAGCTCGCCCACTCCCATCCCATGGCCGGCCACCTAGGGGCCCAGAATACCATCCAACGAATTCGGGATCATTTCCACTGGCCCGGTCTAGATGCGGAGGTGAGGCGCTTTTGCCGCGCCTGTCCCAGGTGCCAGCGGACCTCGCCCAGCACTCCTCCCCCCAGTCCGCTGATTCCCTTGCCCATCATAGAGGTACCCTTCGAGCGGATTGGAATGGACCTCGTAGGGCCATTGCCGAAGTCCGCCCGGGGCCATGAACACATCTTGGTCATCGTGGATTATGCCACTCGCTACCCCGAAGCCATTCCCCTCCGGAAAGCAACATCGAAGGCGATCGCCCAGGAACTCTTCCTGTTGTGTAGTCGAGTTGGCATCCCCGCGAAGATATTGACCGACCAAGGCACCCCGTTTATGTCCCGGACCATGGCCGACCTCTGTCGGCTCCTGCAGGTTAAACAGCTCCGCACCTCAGTCTACCACCCACAGACCGATGGACTGGTCGAAAGATTCAATCAAACCTTGAAGCGGATGCTCCATCGGGTGGCCGCGGAGGATAAACGGGATTGGGACCGAATGCTCCCGTACGTCCTTTTTGGAGTTAGAGAGGTGCCCCAAGCGTCGACCGGTTTCACCCCGTTCGAACTCCTATTCGGACGTCAACCCCGCGGTCTACTCGACGTCGCCAAGGAAGCCTGGGAGCAACAACCGGCCGCCCATCGGTCCACGATCGAGCACATCCGTGAGATGAGGGAACGGATCGACAGGGTCATGCCGATGGTCCGGGAGCACCTCACCAAGGCCCAGCAGGCCCAACAACGGCACTATGACCGGGCAGCCCAACCACGGGAGTTCCAGCCTGGAGACCTCGTCCTGGTCCTGGTCCCGACCGCGGCCTGCAAATTTCTGGCCAAGTGGCAAGGGCCTTTCACGGTGACGGAGAAGGTGGGGCCCGTCACCTATCGCATACACCAACCCGGGAAACGAAAAAAGGAGCAACTATATCATGTGAATCTCCTGAAACGGTGGGTCGGGACGAGGACCCAACTGGCCGCCCTAGCCACCACCACTCCCGTGATTGTAGACGTTAACCCCCACCTGTCGGCTGCCCAGAAGACGGAGCTACAGCACCTGGTCGGTCAATTCTCCGACGTGTTCTCTCCACTCCCCGGGCGGACCCATGTCCTTCAGCACGACATCCGCACACCACCAGGCACCATCGTCCGGCAGCGGCCCTATCGAGTGCCAGAGGCTCGGCGACACGCCATTGAAGAGGAAGTGCAGGAGATGCTGAAGTTAGGGGTAATCGAGCCCTCGCGCAGCCCATGGTCCAGCCCCATTGTTATGGTCCCGAAACAGGATGGCACCCTCCGTTTCTGTAATGACTTCCACCGCCTAAACGAGGTCTCCAAATTTGATGGGTATCCCATGCCGCGGGTGGACGAACTCCTGGATCGGCTGGGGAGGGCCCGATATATCTCCACCCTGGATCTTACCAAAGGTTACTGGCAAGTGCCCCTGTCGGATGACGCAAAACCGAAGACCGCCTTTTCCACCCCCAGTGGGCACTGGCAGTATCGGGTCCTCCCCTTCGGCCTGCATGGGGCCCCAGCCACCTTCCAAAGGCTAATGGACATCTTGCTGAGGCCCCATCAACCCTATGCCGCGGCCTACCTGGATGACGTCATAGTCCATTCGGAGACCTGGGAGGACCATCTAGAGCGGCTACGGAGGGTGCTCATGGAGCTGCGCAGGGCGGGACTAACCGCCAATCCCCGGAAATGCCACCTCGCACTAGATGAAGCCAAGTACCTGGGCTACCAGGTGGGCCGGGAACTTATCAAACCGCAAGAGAAGAAGGTGGCAGCGATTCTCTCGGCCCCACGGCCCACCTCCAAGACCCAGGTACATGCCTTTTTGGGATTGGCGGGATACTATCAGTGTTTCATCCCTAACTTCTCCTCCTTAGCAGCACCCCTGACAGACCTGACCAGGAAGGGGCAGCCGGAGAGAGTCATCTGGGGACACACCGAGGAGGAGGCATTCAGGAAGGTGAAGGAGGCCCTCACCGCGGCGCCGGTGCTCCGAGCCCCGGACTTCAACTGCCCCTTCCTGCTGCAAACAGACGCCTCTGACACCGGGTTGGGAGCCGTCCTCTCCCAGATACAGGACGGTGAGGAACACCCGGTAATCTACATCAGCCGAAAGCTGACCCCCACGGAGCAACGGTACGCCGCCGTGGAAAAGGAAGCGTTGGCCGTCAAGTGGGCAGTCCTGGAGCTCAGGTATTACCTCCTTGGCCGGAAGTTTACACTCAAACGCAAGAGTCACCCGCTGGTTCCTGGCGCTCCAGGACTTCCACTTCGTCGTGCAACATCGGGCGGGGACGGCCAACGCCAACGCCGACGGACTTTCCCGAATCTGGTCAGCTTTCGCAGGTCTGTCAGGTATTTCTCCCCACCCTCCCCCTCTTTCCCCTCTCGCCCGCAGGGACAGGACGACGCTTAGGGGGGGGGAGTGTGACGCGTGTCCCGGGACCTCATCAGCGTCGCCCTGGAAACAAAGGAGAAACACCTGCACGTCGTTAACACGGGCTGGCCGGCCACACCTGAAGCGCATCACGACGCGGATAAAAGGACGCCAGAATGGGAGAGGGGTGAGATATGCCTCCAGTTATCGCATCACTAACTTTCCTCTCCTTCTGCCCTAGACAGCAGCGTCTGACCGGCCAGCCCACAGCACGAAGACTGCACGGACACCAGACCCGCACCTACGCAGAGCACGGAAGCACTAGTAGATCCTGGAGCACGACAATCTCACGCACGAGTACTACGGCACGCTAAACTCACCAATAAACGCACCCTTCGGGGCCTTTATTGTCCCTCCGTGTCGTGTGATTCTTCCTCCCGTTACAATATATATATACACACATATATGTACACCTAAAAAAAGATATAAATGTAACTGATCCTGCAAATTTTAGACCAGTAAGTCTTATCAATGTGGACTGCAAGGTGCTGGCAAAAATTCTGGCTTCACAGTTGGAAAGGTATAGTACATGGCAGGAGTGGGCAATTAATTTTCCCAAGGGCCACATTAGAAACTGGGGCAGTTTTAGAGGGCCAAACCAATACACTTAACTCAGTTCTGCCCAATATTATCTCTTCATAAAAAAGAGAGACAATGATTGTTTGTGGCTATATCATGGCGAGACTGCATACACAAGTCAATCACAAGTTGGTTATAAGGCTAATTCACACTGCACAGACAAATGCCAACAAACACTTACTTCACTGTGTTACTTCACTCACTTTGACTCGAGGTTTGTTGGTGTTTGTAATTTTTTTTAATCTTAATTTAGGTAATGGGTCATTTAGAATCTTCAATTCACTTAACCTGCATGTCTTTGGGCTGTGGGAGGAAAACGGAGCACTCATGCTGACACAGGGAGAACATGCAAATTCCACTCAGAAAGGCCACCTGTCCCTGCCGGGGTTGGAACTGGAGACCTTCTTGCTGTGAGACAATAGGGCTAACCATAGATATGTACAGTCACAGCCAAAAATATCGGCACCCTTGGTAAATACAGTGCCCTCCAAAAGTATTGGAACAGTAAAGACAAAATTGCTCTATTGGCTGTGGAGTCAAGACAATTACAAATATGATTAAAGGATGAATATGAGTCAAAACTGCAGAATGTCACATTTTATTATTGGGTGATTCAACACATAGATGTTTTACCAGTTAAGAAGTGTTTCTAAGTGATCAGCTGTATCCTGTTGCATTAATTCATCAGATAATAAAAGCAGGGAATGTGTCGTATCAGTTATATCCATTACTTCTGCATTCTGAATCCTGCATTTGATGATGACACACACAAACCAGGATGAAGACTAGGGAGCTGACTTTGAAAGAAAAGTAAAGAAATTTGGATGCTAAAAGAAAAGAGGAAGTCAGTTAGAGCTCTAGCAAAAACAAAGGGCATGGAGAAATCAAGAGTTTGGAAACCAATAGTGACACCAGCAACCAACAACTACCTGATCAGCTGAGAAAACAACAGTAGTTGATGACAGACAAATCATAAAACTGTGAAAATGAATCCTAAAAGACGTGTCTTTAAAATCACCAACAACTTCCAGAAAGCTGGGGTGATGCTTTGACAATTTACTGTCCTCAGGAGACTTTGACACAGAATTACAGATGCTACACAGCAAGATGCAAACATCTGACCAGCACCAAAAATAGAAAGGCAAGATTAGAGTTTGCAAAAAAGCACAAAGGTGAGCCAGAAGAGTTTTGGAACTGTGTTTATGGACTGATGAGACAAAAATGATCCTTTATCTAAGTGATGGGAAAGCAAAAATGTGGAGAAAAAAGGGAAATGCAATGATCCCAAGCATACAGCCTCATCTGTAAAGCATGCTGGAGGTGTTGTCATGGCATGGGCATGCATGGCTGTCTCTCGAACAGGCCCTCTCAACTTTACTGATGACTTAATGTATGATGACAGTAGCAGAATGAATTTGGAAGGGTACAAAACCATCTTGCCTACCAATATTCAAGAAAATGCCACCAGAATCATTGGGAAGTGCCTCATATTGCATCAGGACAATGACCCAAAACACCCTGCCAGTTCAGCCAAGGAATTTATAAGGGCAAAGAAATGGAAAGTCTTAGATTTCCCAAGTCAATCTCCAGATTTAAATCCAATTGAACATGAATTTCACCAGCTGAAGAGGAGAGTAAAGGTAGAAACTCCCCAAAACAAGCAACAGTTGGAATTGCCTGTATTAAAGGCTGGGAAAAGTTTTTCAAAGGATGAGACCAAGAGTCTGGTGATGTCTATGGGTCCCAGACTCACTGCTGTGATTGTGCGCAAGGGATCTGCAACTAAATAATAGCTTTTAATCTTTTACATCTGCCTTATGTTCATCTGTCCCAATACTTATGCTTGCATCAAATGGTGGGATGAACTCTAAAAGTGCTGTTCTTTTTATTTGGCAAACCATGTATGTGTTGAAACAGCTAATAATAAAATGTGACATTCTGTAGTTTTGTCTCATATTCATCTTTTCATCATATTTGTAAATGTCTTGACTCCACAGCCAACAGAGCAATTTTTTCTTTACTGTTCCAATACTTTTGGAGGACACTGTGTGTGTGTGTGTGTGTGTGTGTGTGTGTGTGTGTGTGTGTGTGTGTGTGTGTGTGTGTGTGTGTGTGTATATATATATATATATATATATATATATATGTACAGATACATGTTCAGAGCTTGACAATAAGGATTCCCCGATGGCCCGAGGCCAGCGTGAAGGACGTTCGGGACAGTTGACGGATTTGTCACTTGCCCGATCGGGCCACTGCAGCGTCCTCACGAAAGTTTATTATTTGCATGCGTTTTTAAGCCTTGTTAATTAAAAAATTCAAGTGGCTAGAAAGCAATTGACCTATCAGTAAGCCCCTCCCCTCGATCGCAGACAAACCAATGGCAGTCGAGTATCAGTTGCACGGGGAGCGGAACTCAAACATCTTTAGGTTTCAGCGCCATAGAGAAACATTGGAAGACCCGAAGCTCGGTTTTATGGGGTTTATGCTTCAAAAATGGCAAAACGATGTGCCTGGGGTACTTGTAACACTGATTCCAGGTATCCTGAGAGGATGGGCAATATAATTTATTTTATTACATTTCCTGAATCCAAACAAAACAGCGAAATGTCCCTAAGTATTCAACCCCAATACAAATGAAGACAAAAACGTCCATTTTCTGGTTGTCATACATTCATTAAGTTACAATTTTCATCTGCTCAAGCAGAACGTTAATGTTATATTGTGCTTTAGCAAGGTATCTCACTCTGGCTAAAACTAGCTAATGTTAAAGTTAGTGAGTCCATGCTAACGTACAACCTAAATAGCGGACTGTTCTCGCGTCTTTTACAGTGTAGGTCAAAAACATACAAACGAAGGTCTACATTTCAGTGCCTCTCCATATTAAACTGGTTAAATGTACATTAATTTGTATTAATGTACCTGCCATACATGAACAGTGTTGATCCTATATGTTGTCATCCGCGATTGTGATGACGACCGTAATATGAGACTTCTCCAGCTTGCACTGTGATCTGTAAACCCTAGCTTCAAGTTACCCACCGTATTTATTTTTAAATATTTTATAAATCCCTCCATGGAATATTTCATTCCCATTTGGTGGCCTTCTGTGTCCAAAATTGTGTAAAAACATTGTGGGACAAGGTTTTCACTCTGTAACTGTCATTGTAAGACAGTGAGCAACTCCGTTTGTTTGTCCGAGGGAGCAACAGTAACTAAGGGGGGCGGGGCACGAAAGACAACTCCTTTCAGTAGGCTACTTGTGCGCTGTGTTCTGTTCTATGTGAACAGCGCGCACACAGACAGCCGCGTCTGACACGCGCGAGCCACTTGAAAGGGCAAATACCTAGGGGGAATTCGGGTAATCTGGGACATTGGGTAATCTGGGACACCTAAACTCCAGTGTGTTTATTTCCTGTTCTAATAAAGTTTAGTCAACAGGACTTTTACTATAATTTTATCATGGATGTCATGTGACTAAAATCACATGACTTCATGGGGGCGATTCCACAGAAAGGGGCAGGGCACTTCTCAATCAAGAAGCTCCCCTGGGAATTGCATGACAAGGTCAGTGACATAGGATTCTGACTAGATTCATGTTAAGGACATAAATCTGTCATAAATAAGACAATGTTCCTAATTGTCAAATTATGTTTGTGATCTATTCAAGCAAAAAAAAAAAAATGTATTAAAGTGTTGAAAATGTATTTTAGTTTTTTTTTCTTTCAAACATTTTTTTTGTTGTCCCACATTATCAAATATGATTGAGAATGTGGGACAGCATGCTTTGGGTAATCTGGGACAGTCTTCAAATGGGGGAAATATGCATTTAGGAACTTTATAAATCTAATGACAAGGGCTAATATATGCCATAATGAGAAATGGGTGTTAATGCTGGAGGTTATAACATTAGCACAAGTTCACAGTAGCTAGCAGCTAGCTAAACCAGCTAACTAGAGAGATGTTACAGAGACAGAATCTGGAAAATGTATTCCAATATCAAGCAAAGGTATCAGGATGAAGTAAACCGTTAATTTCATTTCCCAAATTCCCAGTTAGTTTAGTATATTCAGGTGCATCTCAATAAATTAGAATGTCGTGATTTTTACTTGTAAGTTATTTCAAAAAGTGAAACTTTCATATATTTCAGATTCATTGCATGTAAAGTAAAACATTTTTTAAAAAAAATTGTTTTAATTTTGATGATTAGAGCTTACAGCTAATGAAAGTCGAAAATCAGTATCTCAAAATATTAGAATATTTACATTTGAGTTTCAATAAATGACCATCCCTACAGTATAAATTCCGGGTATCTCTTGTTCTTTGAAACCACAATAATGGAGAAGACTGCTGACTTGGCAATGGTCCAGAAGATGATCATTGACACCCTCCACAAAGAGGGTAAGTCACAGAGGGTCATTACTGAAAGGTGTGGCTGTTTACAGAGTGCTGTATCAAAGCATATTAAATGCAAAGTTGACTGGAAGGAAGAATTTGGGTAGGAAAAGGTGCACAAGCAACAGGTATGACTGCAAGCTTGAAAATACTGTCAAGCAAAGCTGATTCAAACACTTGTGAGAGCTTCACAAGGAGTGGACTGAAGCTGGAGTCAGTGCATCAAGAGTCACCACGCTCAGACGTCTTCAGGAAAAGGGCTACCAAGCCACTTCTGAACCAGAGACAATGTCAGACGTGTCTTACCTGGGCTGTGGAGAAAAAGAACTGGGACTGTTGCTCAGTGGTCCAAAGTCCTCTTTTCAGATAAATGTAAATTTTGCATTTCATTTGGAAATCAAGGTCCCAGAGTCTGGAGGAAGACTGGAGAGGCACAGAATCCATGTTGCTTGAAGTCCAGTGTGAAGTTTCCACAGTCTGTGATGTTTTGGGTTGCCATGTCATCTGCTGGTGTTGGTCCACTGTGTTTTCTAAAGTCCACAGTCAATGCAGCCATCTACCAGGAAATTTTAGAGCACTTCATGCTTCCTTCTGCTGACAAGATTTATGGAAATTCTGATTTAATTTTCCAACAGTATTTGGCAACTGCCCACACTGCCAAAAGCACCAAAAGTTGGTTAAATGGCCATGGTGTTGGTGTGCTTGACTGGCCAGAAAACTCACCAGACCTGAACCCCATAGATAATCTATGGGGTATTGTCAAGAGGAAAATGAGAAACAAGAGACCAAAAAATGCAGATGAGCTGAAGGCCACTGTCAAAGAAACCTGGGTTTCCATACCACCTCAGCAGTGCCACAAACTGATCACCTCCATGCCACACTGAACTGAGGCAGTAATTAAAGCAAAAGGAGCCCCTACCAAGTATTGAATACATATACAGTAAATTAACATACTTTCCAGAAAGTCAACAATTCACTAAAAATGTTTTTTTATTGGTCTTATGAAGTATTCTAATTTGTTGAATTAATGGATTTTTGTTAAATGTGAACTACTTCAGTCTGTGTGCATTGAATTTATTTAATACACGAGTTTCACAATTTGAGTTGAATTACTGATATAAATGAACTTTTCCACGACATTCTAATTTATTGAGATGCACCTGTACAATGGTTCAAATCACTGAGCAGGAGGGGGATCTGCACCCAGGCCAGTTCACAATGTTCTGTTCACAAACAACCCCCCCCCCCCCATACACACCCACACACACAGTCATTTGTCAGCTAAAATATGAAAATATCCATGGCCTATAATTAACTCAATGAAATGTATTACAAAATACAATGGCACCACAGCTTCAGGAAAAGAGAGGAACAGAAAGAACGAGGAAGAGAGAGAGAGGCAAATAAGAGACATACGAAGAAGCTAAACCAATGGAATGAGAGTAGAATGAAGAGAGCTATTGGTGATATTGTGTTTGGCATGCATAAAGTATGGTGAATATAGGCTTTTTTAGGCCTAATACATATGTCCCAGATTACAAAGTGACTTGTCCCAGATTATCAAATTCAGGCAGAATTTTTTTTTTTTGGCACAAAAACACTTAACAGGTGTAGCATAATATCTACATTATTTTTTCTGGTCAGGTTAGAAAACATCTTAGGGATTTCATAAAAGTCTAATGTGTTGATCTAAAGTGTTAGACAGATATAAAAATAAATCGCAGAAGTCAAAAGTGCTCCCTCTGGCATGATAATCTTAATAATATCTTGTAGTGTCTGATGCACCACGATTTTCAAATCTGAGGGAAGATTTGAGGGAAGATAATCTGCAAAGATTCTCCTTATGTGTATTCTGCAACCAGATTTCATAATCAGTTAGGATTTTAAAACTCCTGTAGTGTGAGCCCGGCTTAAGAGAAATCTAGCCTGTGTTGGGCTTGAACAAATGCACTGAAGTCTGGAAATGTTCATTTTTTTTGAAGTTTCAAAACTATCAACTTTATATAGAAATGCAAGTACATTTATTTCAAAGACCAGCATAACAGCATCAACTTAAAATAAATAAATAAATAAATGCCCCATGCAGTGTTGTTTGTTTGATTGTTTTACCTGAGTTCATTTTTCTTGTTCCGTGAGAGAAATCTAGCCTGTGCTGGGCTTGAACAAGTGCACTGAAGTCAGGTTGAATATCAGCTTGAATTAATGAATGAATGCATGAATGATGCATTTATATAGCACTTTATTGTGTATTGCTGTATACCTAAAGCGCTTTACAATCATGTGGGGAGGTCTCTCCTCAACCACCACCAGTAGTTTGGTGGTGGATATCCAGCTTGAGGTGGATATGCGAAGGACAGCACACAAGTGATCATCACTCAGAGAAGATCTGTATCTGGATTTGTTAAACTTCATCACTAAGAATGTTTGTTCACAAATGTAGGTAGATCCAAAGAGAACCAACATCCTCTGCATGCCTCCTAATGTGTGGAAAGTTTTCCCCTTTAAGAGAAGAATAAAATTACAGCAGTGATACTGACTGAAAGTGCTCTCCCAGTAGTTTATCAGACTGCAGGTAAATGAGTTCAAGCTGAACATCAATGAGTGCATTGTCCACACTGCAAGCGAAGGGAGAAGAAATCATGTGCATTTTACTCTCAATTGTTTTGAAGTCTTCAAATCGCCTTGAAAACTCACCATGCAGTGCCCCTATCATGGATGAGTACCTGTGGAGGTGATCAGCTGATGGTGTGACTTCTTTCAGTGTTGGCATGTGGGTAAGAACTTTGCCCTCCAATTGGCTTGAAAGAAACTTCAACTTTCTCATGAAAGCTGTCACTAAGCTGTACATTTCATGTACAAAGAGGCCCTTGCTCTGCAGCTCGGTATTTAGTTCATTCATAAGTACAGTCACATCAACAGCAAAAGCCAGATCTGCCATCCAGTCTGCGTCTGGGAGCCCTGGGATGTCCTTGCATTTCATACAAAACTCCTGAATTTCTGCTCTCAAGTCCCATACTCTTTTAAGCACCTTGCCCAAGCTGAGCCATCTGACAGTTATGTAGTAGCCTATGTCACTATGTTCACTTTCATACTCCTCCAAAAGTGCAACAAACTGTCTATATGATTCAGTGCTCTTGCCCTAATGAAGTTAACTGTTTTAGTCACAACATCAATAACATGGTTGATTTTTAGCACTGACTTGCACAACACCTCCTGATGTATAATGCAATGCAAAAGTATCAATTTCTGTTTGGGTTTATTTCAGTCACTTTATCTTGCATTTGTTTCAAAAGTCTGACATTTTTTCCTGTCAGATCTGGACAGCCATCTATTGTAACACCTGTCAGTTTGTCCCATTTTAGTTCAGTAATATTTCAAAGGATGTCCCTATCCCTATTAACAATTTCTGATCTTGTTTGCTTTTTACTGAACAGCTTCATCATGTTTGAGTTAGGGATCCTTGGAAAACTGCTGTATTAAATGTAAACAATTCAAGCTTCAGGTTACAGATAATAAAAGTTGAAAATATAACAATAACGGCCAAAACTGTCAGATTTAAGGATTATTACAATACATGGCAATCTAAAAATGGGAACAATATTTAAAATACTTTATATCAAGTGAAGACGTTCCTATCACAGCGAACGCCTATCAGAGCCACAGATGCAAATAAACATGGATTACCAGGAACTCTGCTGTTATTTCTACTATCTCTTAGGAATTATAAAAACCTGAGGTGGACTGAGTTTATAGCTAAACTCTAACTTAGTCCTGCTATTTTAGCGCTGATCAAACAGATGCAGCAGCGTTATACAGCCTTATAAGCTAGATTTGCTAGAAGACGATAGAACAATACTCACTCTAAAGTTGTTGATGTAATTTGAAATGTTTAATGCCCCTCTCCGTGCAATGAAATTCATTTATAGTAATCCGGGCAAGTTCTTGTAAGATGAAAAATCATCTTCTCCTCTTGTCATTTTGAAAGCTCTACATATTAAGGAACAATGACTTCTGGCACAGCACCGGATTTAAGTAAGCCCCCTGAGGAAAAATGCGGAAGTGACTGTGCATAGAGCAGAACTAAACTGTCCAAATCGAAAATAATATTGATTTATTTTCTTCTCGATTCATGAATCGATACATTAAGATTACCAGGATATCAAAACATTCAGTGAAAAGACATTGTTCGTTTAAAAATCAATTACACAATCACTTACATTGAGAATTTCTTGTGGCGTCTTGAGGAAATAACTGTCAATACTGCCCCCTATTGGTTGGGAGCATTTCCGTTGTGTTGTGGCTTAATGTCGTTTGTTACATGTCTGCCTGTCTGAATCCCCGTTTTCCTTATTTGGTTAGTTTCCATTTCTTGTTAATTATCTGTGATGGTCCCCACCTGAGTTTGATTACCTTGTTTGCTCCTTTTGTTCTCCCTCCTATAAATGTCCTCAGTTCTCCTTGCATGTTTGTCCGTGATTTATGTTAAATAAAAGGAATAGTGAGTTGAAGCTACTTGTTCTCTCATCCTTCTTTTATGTTTTACTTCCGTCAATGCCACAACCACACACCCACGTAACATCGTTGTGTTGTGGCTTAATGTTGTTGTGTTGTGAGCTTATGATTGCTTTTTTAATTGCGTTGTGTTGTGCACTACTGGGCCACCGTGCTTAGGGCTTCAACAACTGAGAGCAAGGCAGCCTCGGCCGAATGTCCACTTCTGAAGCATGACTGGTTGCTGTCCAGGAGGTTTTACTGTGTGAGAAATTAAGGCAGAGACTTTAACACAACTCGTTCAAGTGTTTTTGGAGTGAAAGGAAGAATGGAAACCTGTCTGTAGTTCTCTAAAAGAGTTGGGTTAAGAGTGGGATTATACGTATGAGCCTGTTTAAATGCTGAGAGAAAAATACCAGTGTGAAGGGATGTGTTAATGATGTGAGTGTAGGTACAACTGCAGGGGAAATGGCTTGAAGGAGATGAGTTGGAATAGGATGAAGCGGACAAGTAGTTGTAGTTTTTAGTAGTAGTAGTACTGCTGCTCTGAGCTTGAGAACGATGTTCGCTGAGAACATCAGACAGCCAAGGGGTGGTACTGGCTGGCCTGGAAGACAGGCAGACAGTGTCTAAACAAGAGGTAAGAGTGGAGCAGAAAGTATCAGTAGCACTGTTAACATCGAGAGATGATAACCGTTTAGGGGGAAGAAGCGAAGATAAAAGCATAGCAGATAGGCGGTAGGGTGAGAGTGAGCATAGGTTACGTCGAAAAGTGACATGTGGAGGGGTATGTGTTGTGTCAGGAACCATGTTGAGGTTAAGAGTGAGTAGGAAGTGATCCGAGGTGTGCAGTGGAGTAACTAGCACATGATCAGTGGAGCAGTGTCGTGTGTAAATAAGGTCCAGTTGGTTGCCTGATTTGTGAGTAGCCGTAGTTAACACTCGCTTGAGATCAAAAGAGGCAAGCAGAATGTGGAAGTCTGCAGCCTGAGGTTTATCTAGATGAACGCTGAAGTCTCCAAGCATAACTAGGGGAGTACCATCCTCAGGAAAGGTTGAGAGCAACACATCTAATTCTAGGTATCTCCAACATGTTTTACACTAAACAATACTTTTCCATTGAACTATTTTTAGAGTTTACCATGAAAAAAAATGCTGTTTTATAAGAGAAGTCACTGACTTTTTGCGTCAGGTGGGATTCAGCTTACGGCATTTCTCATTCATTCCTATGGAATCCATAAAGGTTAAGGCTAGAAGGGAGACAGCTGTGGCTACTGGGCATGCGCACATCAATATAGCATAATTTTTATCACACTGTAAAACAATAATTAGTATTTTTGCATTATTGTAAGGGGTATGTTTAGGGTCGGGTAGGTGTAGACGCTAATAAAACACAATCTAATAGGTAGAAAATTAAATTTCATTGTTAGTTTCCGGTCAGAGCTGTATCCCTTCTAGCCATAAACATCTGTAAACGGCAACTGAGTGTCATACAACTCTGACTGAAATTCAGTGATGTTGGTTATGAAGCCACACGTGATCCAAGTTGACTGTTACGCTTTCTCCAATGGGCTAGTTGCATATCTCCGCCATCTTGGATTTCCGGTCTAGCGAGTGTGTGCATAGATACTTCCGGTTGTGCTAAACACCTGTGTAGAGAACCGGAGAAATCCAAATATTACCTTCTATATATGTTTACAGGATTTATAATATCACTTCAAATGCAAATAAGATCTACACTGCTATTATTACTATACTATAAACGTTAACTGTGCCAGTGCATTTGAAACTTGAAATGTTTGGGTCTGGTGAATAAATGAAATACACTAATTCCTGTACTGTTCATGAAACGAAAGTTGAACTCATGGTGTGTACACACAGCAACACAATGTCTTTTCCCCTTACCAATCATGCAAATGTACAAACTGCTTATTTCTTGAAAATGTTTTACATAGATTTTTTAAATGAAATATTTACCTTGTGAGACATGGGCTGCGATTGATCTTCATAAATATTCATTTCTCAGTTGTGCACATACATCCAGTTTGTTCCATCATCATTTTCACAGCATATTTTAATATTTTACACAGTTAAAATTACATCAAACATATTTTTAAGTGGAAAAAAGGGCTGTAAAATGATACAACTAATACATGACTAATTTAAAGAACTGTTTTATCTGATAATTAATGCAAAATAAATCGTAAAAATACATGCGCTGCTTATAGACAGATAATGATTTATGCAAGATCTTTCACAAAACAGGTAAATATTAATAAAAACACATAGGGAAATGCAAACACCAATCTTTTAATTAATGCAAACCTACCATATATTAGCCTATGTTAAATTGTACAGTTACAGTTATAAATTGTTATCAAATAAAGTTAATAAAACAAAAATCTCTGAGTGTCTCGTTTGACAGTAACAAAACTTATGATCTTATAAATAGCAGTCAGAACTAAATCAACTCTCGAAAATGTACAGTATTGCAGATTATATAGACTGACTAACCTCTGACACTGAACGGCATGAACAAGAAATAAAGCAATCTCCGCGTTGTATCTTGATGAATTTCCACACAGAGGTATGCAATAATGTAGGGAGGATGTTTTCTCTTGTCTTTGATATACCACTATCCACTATTTAATTTGAAAAAACATGAATTATATCTAGTCAAGTTTTGTATGTAAGTTTGCCTTAACAGTAAATGTGAAGACCGCAAGACCGGAAGTAAGTATGCACACACTCGCATTGTCACCGGTGCCCCGAGCCCATAGTATGTAATACCAAAGACTATAGAATAAAGACGTGTCACTCGTATAGTTTTGAATGGGGAAAAATGCAACGCTCAATATGGCCACTCTACTGAAGGAAGCCCTGCCTTCTGAATAAAAGAGCCAATTGCTAATCGGTAAAGTCAGAGCGTCACTGCAAGTCCCGTTTGCTGTAAAAATAGTTAGAATTCTGAGACGTGCACTTAGGGCTGCGCACTGGCTGATCTTGCCTGAAAAATAAGCTTTTTTTTAATGATATTTGAGCAAAAGAAACAACATTTATGACACAGTTGTTGTCAGATTTCATTAGTGATTTCAAATATGAAATTTAATTGGCTTCCAGTAAAGTACAGAATTGATTTTAAAATTCTACTGTTTGTTTTTAAATCTCTTCACAATTTGGCCCCACAGCACTTAACCGAGTTGTTACAGACTCATACATTGTCGAGATTGCTCAGATCTACTAATTCTGACCTGCTACATGTTCCTAGGACAAGGCTAAAAACGAGAGGTGACCGTGCCTTTTCTGTTGTCGGCCCAAAACTTTGGATTAGTCTCCCCTTTCTTTGGAATAGTCTGCCCCAACCTTGTCTGTTTAAATTCACTCTAAAGACCTAGAGGGACTGCTGTGGGAATTCTCACCCCAAGTTGAACTCAAAAGTTGGCAACCCTGCTTACAGTAATGAGAGTATTTGTAATTCATTACTTTACACCACCGGAAGTATGTAAGGTATGCAATATCCATAAAGATATATCCAAAAAAAAAATCTTTTTTTTTTACGAATAAACCTGCTGTAAACACATCAACATAAAACATAAAATAAAAATACAGAAAATCGTTATTCAAATAAACACACTATTGTCAAAGATACTGACCTTATAAACACCTAAGTTCAAGAAAAATCTCGAAACATGTTTCTCTTGTCCCTGCACACATGCACTTATTTATTTATTTTTTTTGTTATTTTTTTTTTTTATCTTCAGTCGCACCTGGCTTGGCTGTGTATTTTCAAACTGCAGCTGGCTTGACCGCTGCACTTTGAGAAAGTTCCACAGAATTTAATCACTAATCTATAATAGAGATTATAGATATTATATTACAGATAATATATTATGTGTTTAATACGTAGGATTGTTATAGGTAAAAGGATATTAGACATTTGGAAATTTACTCAAGCTTGGGTATAAAACTGTAGGCCTATTAGTTATAACTTCTTTAATGGGCAAAAAATAAACAATGCTAATATAATAAGTTAGCTCACCAGTACTCAGAATGAGAGTTTGCTTACATTATTTGATTTTAGTCATATTTTGAAATCTTTATATTACTGTCCAGATTTTTAGATATTTTTAGGAAGCTATCTCGTTGCTCACGTTTTTTTTTTTTTTTTTTTCTGTCATTTTCTATAACATCAGTCACATTCAGCGGCTAAACAAGGCAATAACAAGTGAACGTAAGTGTTTTTTTTTTATTATTATTATTATTTTTTTATTTAAACAGTGAGTTTATTTTTGTATTCAGTATAGTAAGACAAATATACAATGGGGTACATGACAATTACTGCATTGTAACCCGGGGGGTACTATAGATTTGACGGAACATTTTCTGGACGGAACAGTAACGAAACGCACCGCAAACACTTCCTAATAACACAGCTCGACAATTCATTACATTTAACGACCCAAAACGTTCCACTTTTTCATGTAGTTTTGACATGGCTTCAACCATGATTCCATACACGGTCAATATTAAACTGGCTGCACGAACATTGACCGGAACTGTTAATTTACAGAACAAGACAGCAGTAGACTGGTGAGTAGCTTATCTTCTGCAGACAATATTGACTGTCAACAAACCCACAGAGTTTGCAGTTTACAACAACGCGTTGCTTGCATATAGGCATGTGGTAAATTTTCATTATTAAATAGAGAAATCGAAATTGAGCAATCGAGCTGTCACGTTGATCTGCTTTTGATTTTGTGATGTTGCATTGTATATTGAGAATTCAGTGTATTCACATTCATCACAACGACAACAATAAAATCAATGGCAATAATAAAAATTGTCGTTAATATTAGGATTACGCGCATTAACGTTACATGACAACACTCGTGTGTCGGTACCAAATGTACATTCTTGCTTAACAAATAGTTTATCCTGTGTCAACACAACCAAAGGTCCCCGGCTCAAATTTGATTTTGTTATATATATATATATATATATATATATATATATATATAATTTATTTAAACTGAGTAATCCATTATTTTGTAAAGGGGGGTATCTTGTAAAGACAGATTACAGGCAGGGGGTAAAAATGACTTTAGAAAGATGGCAGCATCAATGTGTTATTTTCACACAGAAATCGGAAGGTCTGTTAGTAAAACCTGTTGACTTTTTTTGCTGTTGTTGCTTTATATGCCAATGGTGTTTTTTTTTCCCAGGCCTTTTTTTTTTTTTTTTTTAGGCCTGTAGCTCAAGTAAACAGGTATCATAATGCCTTTTTAGATTTTGGGTTTTAACAAACTTTTCTTTTGGCATATTCATTTTTAAGGCTCTATTTGGTCACATTCCAACGGTATTACAATCTCAATATTGCTCCAGGAGTAAATTGTTAAATTGTACACATTTTCAGTGGCCAGAAAAATGGGTCACTTTGGAATTAGCTGATAGTTTTTTACTTATAAAGAGAAATGTTTGAAGAATGTTGAAACTAGAAATGTATCTGGTTTCCCTGTATCAAAACAACTGCATAGAACAGATCTGTCTGTGTGCCATAAATATTCTTTTTCCAAAGTTTGTGTGTCTGTAACTCAAGAAATATTAAATATATGCCAATACCATTTTAAATATCATTTTAAATTATGATTATTAACTCTTTCCCAGCCAGCATTTTTGATCATTTTTCCCCCCTAAATTTTATGGCCCACAGAATATTTTGTTGTATGAATATCTGGACATGCAACACATCAAAATAAAGAACAGAACCTCTACTTTAAAAAAACAATTTTATTCTAGCTACAAGCATTTTTTTTTTTATCAACGTTTTGAGCAAAAAGCTGAGAAAATCGTATTTTTATAAAATTGTACATATGGATCACATTCATTAAGATGATCAAAGCAAATATGCAGTAGATCGCTTCCATCAGAACCCACAAAGCTTGCAAATTCCTTTACCACTCCCTAGATTGACATTTGACTTGGTAACATTAGGCAATTTTTATTTATATGCTGTTTATTGTTGTTGATTGCATTATTTTTCATATGCATCTGCTTACATATTAGATCGCTCATTTCAGCGTCTTCCTTGCATAGGCTATGCCAGGAGGTGCATAATAGCGCCAAGTGTATAACAGTGAAAACACAGGAACCTGGAAAATTCTGTTTGACAGGGAATGAGTTAATAAACTTTTCTTTTCTAATCTTCATTTTTAAGGTCCCATTTGTTTCAGTTCCAGAGAAACGGTGAGCCCAATGAAACTCAATGTCCAGTTTGTTGAATTTGTGTACAATTTAAAAATTTACTCTTGGAGCCATGTTGAGAGCCCTTTATCTCTGGAAATGAACCATATAGTAGGGCTGCACGATATATCGCATGCGATAGTTAATGCGCATCTTGTCAGTAAAGCCGGTTCTGTAATCAGCGGTTATTTCCATCACGTGCGTGATTTCACATGGAGCAGCATTTACTACACATGCGATATATCATGCAGCCCTAATATAGAGCCTTAAAAATGATGATCCCAAAAGATAAGTTTGTTAAAATCCAAAATGTAAAAGGGCATTGAGATATCTTTAGAACTTCTTGAGTTACAGACATGGAATTAGGGGAGGGCGATATGGAAAAAATATATCACGATTTTTTTTTTTTTTTTTTTTAGAAATATCACGATTCACTATTTTATCACGTTTCTTTGTCATGTTGGTTTTATTGTTTTGCAAGTTGTCTGAGTATTACAGCCAAACTATATTATAACTAGTTACCTAGCTGGGGACTACTTTCAGGCGCTGCGTAATATCACTGCGCCTGCCGCGGCCATGTTACGGCAGCAAAGTTTCTTGATTATTACGCCGGAATGAGAGTAGTTCCTAATCATATCAGCCTAGAAAATCACAACTTTTCATTTTCCGCCGGTCTTAGTACACGATATAACTACAGAAGAGTCGAGTTTTAAATAGGACAAATATCGAAACTCTTTGGTCATTTTTGAACGCGATGCTACTGGTCTAATCGGATTCAATGATCTATGCTAAAAGTGCTATCGCCAGACCCGGAGATCGGCTGAATGGATTCAAAAACGGTAAAACTCAACTTATTAACTCTGGGGGAGTTGGAGAATGAGCCTATTTCCAAAAAAAGTGGAATGTTCCTTTAATGACAGTCGGCTGCATGTTTAATACTGTCCCTTTAAGACCTGCACGCATCTAAAGCTGCTTTTCCACTGTCGAGCCGAACGCTACTAAGAACGGTCAGTTATGTTTCCAGTTATTATTCCACGTGAGCCTGGTACGGTGCGGCACGATTACAAACCGTTCTCGGCTCTGAATTCTTGGCACGGTTAGACAACCGTGCTGAGCCATGCTGCTAGAGTGCGCGTGCGTGACTTCGCCACTCAGGATCTGTCACTTGTCTGTTGCCTGGCTGCTAGCTTCTCCGTAGCTTGCTAAGCGCGCTATTTTGAGCAATGTAAACACAAATTAGTAATAAAATCTAAAGAAATTTCTGATCATCCTCCATAACGCGGTGGTTATTTACACCTCATATCATATGTAAACACTTGTGTTACCACGGCAATGACTGACGCATTTGAATTGCATTCCAAAGAGATCCGTTATCAGCCCCGCAGTGGAAAATGAAACCGTATCCGTGCTGACTGCCCTGGATCGGCACGGAACGGAACGGTTAAGCAAAGAGAACCGTTCGGCCCGATAGTGGAAAAGCGGCTTAATATGCAGGCAGGCATCCGTTTCTCTGTCATCTGTTTACTTTCATTTTAGACATAACCAACTGAGTCTATATGTAAACCTTGTGTGGTTTGACAGTATTAGCGCAAAAGATAACTTAGTTCAGTAATCAGGTGCTGTTAGACAGGCTTTTTAGCACGCGAGCTTCTAGTGAATGCACTCAGAAAAAGCGCGCATCAGACCAGCGGAACTGGCAAGGCTTGTATGCAAATAATGTACTTTTGCGATCGCGAATAAGTGCAGTGTCCTGTCAGAGTAACTCTACCGCTGTATACAGTACAGGTGCATCTCAATAAATTAGAATGTCGTGGAAAAGTTAATTTATTTCAGTAATTCAACTCAAATTGTGAAACTCATGTATTAAATAAATTCAATGCACACAGACTGAAGTAGTTTAAGTCTTTGGTTCTTTTAATTGTGATGATTTTGGCTCACGTTTAACAAAAACCCACCAATTCTACTATCTCAACAAATTAGAATATGGTGACATGCCAATCAGCTAATCAACTCAAAACACCTGCAAAGGTTTCCTGAGCCTTCAAAATGGTTTCTCAGTTTGGTTCACTAGGCTACACAATCATGGGGAAGACTGCTGATCTGACAGTTGTCCAGAAGACAATCATTGATACCCTTCACAAGGAGGGTAAGCCACAATTCATTGCCAAAGAAGCTGGCTGTTCATAGAGTGCTGTATCTAAGCATGTTAACAGAAAGTTGAGTGGAAGGAAAAAGTGTGGAAGAAAAAGATGCACAACCAACCGAGAGAACTGCAGCCTTATGAGGATCGTCAAGCAAAATCCATTCAAGAATTTGGGTGAACTTCACAAGGGATGGACTGAGGCTGGGGTCAAGGCATCACGAGCCACCACACACAGACGTGTCAAGGAATTTGGCAACAGTTGTTGTATTCCTCTTGTTAAGCCACTCCTGAACCACAGACAACGTCAGAGGCGTCTTACCTGGGCTAAGGAGAAGAAGAACTAGACTGTTGCCCAGTGGTCCAAAGTCCTCTTTTTAGATGAGAGCAAGTTTTGTATTTCATTTGGAAACCCAAGGTCCTAGAGTCTGGAGGAAGGGTGGAGAAGCTCATAGCCTAAGTTGCTTGAAGTCCAGTGTTAAGTTTCCACAGTTTGTGATGATTTGGGGTGCAGTGTCATCTGCTGGTATTGGTCCAATGTGTTTTTTGAAAACCAAAGCTGTTTACCAAGAAATTTTGGAGCACTTCATGCTTCCTTCTGCTTTCTGCTGACCAGCTTTTTAAAGATGCTGATTTCATTCTCCAGCAGGATTTGGCACCTGCCCACACTGCCAAAAGCACCAAAAGTTGGTTAAATGACCATGGTGTTGGTGTGCTTGACTGGCCAGCAGACTCACCAGACCTGAACCCCATAGAGAATCTATGGGGTATTGTCAAGAGGAAAATGAGAAACAAGAGACCAAAAAATGCAGATGAGCTGAAGGCCACTGTCAAAAAAACCTGGGCTTCCATACCACCTCAGCAGTGCCACAAACTGATCACCTCCATGCCACGCCAAATTGAGGCAGTAATTAAAGCAAAAGGAGCCCCTACCAAGTATTGAGTACATATACAGTAAATGAACATACTTTCCAGAAGGCCAACAATTCACTAAAAAATGTTTTTATTTTTTATTTTATTGGTCTTATGAAGTATTCTAATTTGTTGAGATGGTTGGTGGGGTTTTGTTAAATGTGAGCCAAAATCATCACAGTTGAAAGAACCAAAGACTTAAACTTCAGTCTGTGTGCATTGAATTTATTTAATACACGAATTTCACAATTTGAGTTGAATTACTAAAATAAATGAACTTAGCCACGACATTCTAATTTATTGAGATGCACCTGTATATAGAGACAGAGGCACCAGAACTGTAATTGATAGAATGTGCGCTGTAGCACGATACTACGATATTTCTTCAAAAGCAGATTGTGGAGAGATTTTTATCGTCCATGATCAAAAATTGTCATATCAAATAGGGCTGTCGCGATAACCGCAATATCGCAATACCTATTGATGAGCATAACCGCAGAGGAATGCAACAACCGCAGCAACCACGATATTTCAGTGTTTTCTTTTTCGTAAGGTTACACCCTTCTTGTTTTACACTTCGTGCATGTGTACTGAATATTAGTAATGATAATGTGTATCATGCTGATTTGCACAGAGGCTCAGTAAATTTGCACTTAACAAGCCTAAAAAGACAGCGAATGAGAGGGAGATCGACTGATCGCGTGCGATTACCTGCGTCTGTCCTTCGGGCAGAGTCATTTGTGAAAACAGGTTGTCATGTCCAAGGAAAGCGAAATCTGTCTTAGCACTGACGCTCTGCTGGTCAGCTGAGCCTTTAAAAGTGGCGCTCAAAGTTAAAATGGTTTAAACAGCATGTTTCATTACAAATCTCTGAATGAATCAGCGCTTTTGAACGTGTAGTTGAATGAGCGGTTTAAAGACTCACTCAAAGACAGTTCCTTGATGCCACCTTGTGGCGTAAAAATGAAACTGCACTGACTGACAGCCCGTCTAGAACACGCAGCTGAAATATCAACAGAAAAAGTATTTTGTCAGTCAGATTCGAGGATCAGAACTAACTGTTATATATATATATATATATATATATATATATATATATATATATATATATATATATATATATATATATATATATATATATATATATATATATATATATATATATATAGGCTAACAATATACTAATGATCTTATTGTCAGGTTTAAGTTTTGTTATGTGGACCGTTATTTTGTCATTCTCTTCTGTTTACTTCACTTCCTGTTTCAACGCGATTTAGTTTCGGTTTTATTGGTTTCTGAATATGACCTCCTTACATCGTAACACATACACACAGATATATATATATATATATATATATATATATATATATATATATATATGCGCGGTAATACCGCATACCGCGCTATTGAGCCACTCAAAATTACCGCAAGGGAAATTCCTTAACCACGACAGCCCTAATATCAAACACCCCTACATGGAATCTTTTTTTTTTCTTTTTTCTCTCTCTCCAAAGTTTGCATTTTCCATTTTTGAACAGTCAATGTTGGCATATAATACAAGAAAGATAACTAAATTCAACATTTTATTAAACTTACCAATCTATGTGTGAAAATACAACTGACAAATCTCTGAGTGAAAATAACAATGATGCTGCCATCTTTCTGAAGTCATTTTTACCTCCCTCTAATTTGGCTCTGAATCTCAGGTGAAATTTGTCAAGTGAAATTTACTCATTGCTTTTATTGCTGTACTTGTTGAAATTTGGTTGATTTGACATGAAATTACCCTATTATACTGTTTAGAAAAAAATATGTAGTTGGGTTAGGGGTGTGCAATATGACGATTTTTGATGGTGGACGATTAAAATTTCCCAGGCCTACCTTTAATTTATTTGTGTTGTGGTTTTTAAGCACTCGTAACTCATTTGTAACTGTAATGTGGAAAGAGAGAGAGAGAGAGAGAGAGAGAAAGAAAGTAATAGGCATTTTTTTTTAATGAAATGTTTTATAAATGTGTTTATACATTGTAATTTCTCAACTTGTTAGGTTCTCTCTGATACTGTTTTCCTTTTCCTAATCTGTTTCCTCTCTTTCTGCTTAGGGGATGGCAGGGACTGATTGCTCAAGGCTGTCACTCTAGTATCCTCATCATTGATCCAAAAACGGCTCAGACCATTCAGGTCTTGGAGAGACACAAAGCCAGTGTGGTCAAGGTGGGTTTTAAATGTTTGTTCACACACTGCCTCACAGTCTCACAGCATTGTTCATTTGACCAAAACAGAAAGTTGAATAGTAGAATTATGCTTTCCTTGGTTAATTTGTTATAATACCAAAGGAACATTTACCATCAGAGAAGTACGGTGGCCAAGAAGTGCAAAACAATTCTGAAAACAAAATAACAAATTACAAACGCAAATGCAAACCTAAAAAAACAAAATAACAAATCAGAAAACACAACAAGTCAGAAAACACAATGACAAATCCGAAAACATTAAAACAAGTAAGAAAACACTGACAAATCCGAAAACAAAATAACAAGTCAGAAAACACAACGACAAATCAGATAAACCGGAAGAGGTAGGTATAGTTTGAGACAGTGCCATTGGTGGGAGAATAGATTACTCACCGATGACTGGACGAGACATCTGTCAATCAGGGTATACAGGAAGAACAGCAGAGTAGCGGTAGAAAGTTCGGAGATGGTCTTAAAGTAACAGTTTATTTTGTTTTTGGATTTGTCATTGTATTTTCTGAATTGTTATTTTGTTTTTTAGATTTGCATTTACGTTTGTAATTTGTTATTTTGTTTTCAGAATTGTGATTTGTTTTGCACTTCTCGGCCACCGTAGAGAAGTTCCTGTTATAGTAACAAATATCATGGCAAACAGGTCTCACTATTCCCATAAAGCAGTGGTTCTCAAACTTTTTACAGTCGTGTACCCCCCCAGACATTTAACGTCCTTCATACATGTTAAAATTGACAGTGCAACCCTTCTCTCCTTCTACACTTTTAAGCCTACCTATTTGCCACCTTACTTAAAGTGCCCCTATTATGGGTAATGAAAGGTTCATATTTTGGTTTTGGGAGTCCCCAACAACAGGTTGACATGCATGGAAGGTCAAAAAACACTTTCATTGTCTTATAATATGCATTTATTTTTACCTTATTTGCTCAATGACTCCCAAACGATTCGTTTAATGATACATTTTTCCAAACCCCTCCTAGTGACGCTAATCTGTGGTGATTGGTCTCATTTTCATTCCACCATGCCTGATAAAGCAGCGTTTGTGAGCACAGTGCTGCTTTGTGTACAGCGTTACTGGGGAAACTGCTATTTTACCACTCCAAAAGCAGCACCTTGTGGCAAAGAACGAATTTGCATTTTCATTCAGACCAATGCGAAAAGACCAACAAGTGGGCAGGCAATATGCTAATGTTTCATGTTGACGTCAACATGAAACGGCTTGGGGTTCCTTTTAAAAATGATTTGTTTCAATGATTCAGAGTCGACTTTCTTTTGAGAGACAATAACTTTATACACGGTGCACTTTCAGATTTAAAATGTTGCAGGATGTTTTCATTTCATTGATGTTACACACTGCATGAAAGGTAATTTTCAAAAATCCATAATAGGGGCACTTTATGGGAATTATGAATTATGTCAAATCCCTGCAGAGGGCACAAATGGCCTGACGATCAGCTAAAACAGATTGACTAAACAGATTGACTATATTAATCAATTGACTAAACATTTAATTCAAATGTCCACTTAATCTTTAATATTTGGCCACTTTTTTATGATAGAAATGCCACTACAGCCACTGTGATGTTTCGAACAAGAACATGTGGACATCAAAACATGCAAACTAAGAGTGACTTTTATTCTGTCGTGATGAACAGTCATCATATTTTGAAAGATAATATTGTATTCTCCTGTGTTGGTGTAGGTTTATAAATTATTTACTTTATAAATCTGATGGAATGGTGCGCATTGTTCCCAGCTGAACATTATAGGCAACTCAGACTAGGGCTGCACGATTATGACAAAAATCATAATTGTTGATTATTCCCTTGAGATTGTAATTGCGATTCTTAATAACGATTATTTTGAACAGATTTATGCCACTGTTTGAAGCTGCATGCCATATTTTTATATAAAATATATATATTTAAAAAAAGGCTGAAAACCCTCTTCCTGAACTTTTATTGCTTTTCTATAGCATTGAGCCTCAAATTCCAACTATACATTGGTTTGGTTTCTTCTTTAAACAAAAAAAAAAAGGTAAAATTATGCATGGTATAATGATGTTATACTAAAACTAAAAGGAAAAAAAAAAAAAGAAAAAATGGTTTACTAGAGCTATATATTTCATTTACAATTAAATAGATGAAATTTCAAATTACAGTAACATTTTACAGTACAATTTATATTATCAGGGCTCCGACTAACATTCGAGAGCAGTGGCACCAGCACCTGATTTGGTAGCACTGAACATGTAATATTACAAGTTTTGTCTCTTAGAAATGCACATTTTTAAGTGGGGGGTTCTTGTGGCTATTGTACACAATGATTACAAAATTGGTCTCATTTTTAAAAAGGTTTCTATTTAATGAAAAATTAGCCTTATTAAATGAACTATTATTTATAAGTTTTTTTTTTTTGTTTTTTTTCCTTCTGGGGTTTTGGTCAATATTGATAAATAATATTTTGCTGAATGTGTTTTTGTGCTGGCACCTTGGCTGGTTTAGGTCTGTCATGGATTAATAAATATGAAAATAAAACTGCCAGTAGGTGGCAGCAAGTCCCCCAGCACGGAATGAAACACTGTGTTGCTATGCGCTGTTGTATAAAACTAATATGACATTGTGCTTGCGGCATCGCGCACATGCGCTGATATACAGAAAAGTACATTGCTTGTGCAATGAATATAAAAATGTAAAAACCCATACATGGGCATTTTTTGTTTCATTGCTGGAATTATGAGGGCATTCTAACTGTATTATAATGGGCTCTCAAGATGTGTTTTTTTTTTTTTTTTCTTCAAAGTTGGATAATGTCGGCTCTCCTATTGTCTCTGCCCCTCACAGTCACACACACATTATGTCAGGAGAATGTCTTTAAATTCTAATCAAGGAAAAATCATAGCTTCTGTTGTCTTCTTTTAAAAGAACTTAAAGGGGTGGTTTACTGCGATTTCACTTTTTTCATTTTAAATAGTGTGTAATGTTGCTGTTGGTGCATGAACAGTATCTGCAAAGTTGCTGCGCTGAATGTTCAACATAAGCGGAGATATCGTCTTTTAAAAATCAGGAAGTTTAATGCCTACAAAAATGACTCATATGGGACTACAACGAGATACTTCCCGGGTTGCATACGAAATAAACCCATCAACCCCTCCCTTCTGAACATGCAAAAAAGGGGGCAAGGCCATGTTCTGCGGCTTTGTCGAAGAGGAAGAGTTATAGTGGAGAGTTGTAGCCGTGCCGTCGAAACGGTGTTATTTTCACCCAGCTGTCAGGACGCTGTAGTTCATCAGCAATGGTTAAAATTTATGTTTGATTATGTTCCTGACAATTACAATCCTAATTTAGCTCTCTGTGCTGCGCATTTTACGGAAGACAGCTTCCAGAATCTACACGAGTTCAATGCCGGATTCACACAGAAACTATTACTAAAACATGGAGCAGTTCCAACTTTAAAATCAGAGGCAGCAGTTGTTGGGCCACAACCTGTAAGTAAGATTTAATAACTTTAAAAATATTCTAGTACACAATAGACATTTGGACTGCCGTGTATGTATTTGAGAACTGAGAACGCGCTGTATGAGAACTGAAGAAGTGGAGCGCGCGCGCGCGCGCGAGAGAGAGCGCGCGCGCTTCTATCAGCGCGATTCCGCCTATCCCGCCTTCACTAACTTTAAGTTAATCAACAACGAATTGTGACTCCCGTGAAAAACGGGACGGTCTGGTCACCCTATCGCTAACCCTTCAGGTGCTGAGGCCATTGTTTCAGATCGCTAGTTTGTGTTTTGGTAGCCAATCTGTCCGCGGCTGCCATACTGAGACTAGATATACGAACACCCCTCATCTGACTGTAATCCAATGACAGGGAGGCACATTTTGAAAGACAAGACAGTTAACTTAGCCTATAGGGTGTATTTTGAATGTCTGGTAGTCCTCAAATAACATTTTAGTCCCGTCTCGTCTCGTTAACGAAGACGCGGCATAAATTTCGTCATAGTTTTTATCATCAGATATTATTTTTAGCTCGTCAACGTCTAGTCTTAGTCACAGAAAAAAGGTTCGTTAACGAATATTTTTCGTCGTCGTCTTCGTTGACGAAATTAACACTGATTGACACCCAGCGGTTGAACTAGGTATTGCAGTCCAAATTCAAAATATTGGAGACGGTTTTTTTCACCCGGCCCCTCCTCCTCAGACTTGACGCACACGCAGGTTGCCAGATTAACGACACCAACAGGAACGAGCGCACATGCCGATGAATGAAATTAAATACGCTGTGTTTTCCGCAACCTGGCAACCCGCGGTGCCGAAATACAATTGTGTAAACTGGCAGTGGGCGGGTTTCACAAACCATAACAAACACAGACGTTCCGGGCCGGAATGCATCTTTTCAAAGGGGAATAACTGACTGTAGAATTGTTTTTCAGATAAACAAGTATGTTAATTTAGCATGTTTCTTAAATATCTGCAAACATATTATGGTATTTTTATGCTTTAGTAGAGTCAAAATCCTACATACCGCACCTTTAAATGTATTTGCATGTATAGTTTCAGATGTAATGTTTTAGTTTTATCAAGGTCGTAAACAAATGCCAACGCTGGTTTAGTAAACATTTTGGACCCGAATTTGTAATTATGTACTAATTTTGTAAATGTATTTTCCATGTATACTTTGATGTAATTTTTCGATTTGATCAAGAACGTAAACACAACGCGGTTTGGTTAGTAGCCAGTTAGTTTCGATGTTATTTTGTGTGTATAAGACAAACCTGTACAAACTTATTATATGTAATCACAACAGCAAACTTCCATTCAGAAACGTTTATAAGAGCCGTGCTTGCGGAAGTTCTGCTTGACTCTCTTCATTACCGCTTTCTGGGTCTGATTCTGGCTCAAACTGATAAGGCAATATTGACACCATTATTTACATTTGACCGGAGCACGTGCAGCTGTCGCTCGTGAAGGTAATGGGTGTGAAGTTTCCAGACAACGTGCAGTACGCAGTTTAGCCAATCACAACACACCGGCCCAACTAACCAATCTGAGCCCATCGCCTGTTTCTGAGGGAGTGGTTTCAGAGAATCAGGAAGTCAACCGGTCGTTCAAATGACAGAGGAGAAAGCGGCTTACAATAAAGGTGAAATATATGAAGAATAAGGCGTTTTTTAACAAACGAAACATGAAGACATGTTATATTGCACCCCATAAACACAATCAAGCAAAGAAAAAAAGCAGTAAACCACCCCTTTAAAGTTGTGCTTCAACCATTTTGTGCGAAAAATGATGAAATTATTTCTGCTTGTGCTGCTTGTTACAGTACCAAGTTCTGATTGGCCAATTTTTTGGGTTACGAGTAGAGGTCGACCGATAGTGGATTTTACTGATACCGATAGCTAGGTTGGACCATACTGCCTGATACCGATTAATCGACCGATAGTTTTCCAAATGGATACTGAAAGAAAGCTAGTGCTTTACTATAAAAAAAAAAAGAGTAACAGTACTGAACCATACTTTGTAAATGAATAAAAATATTAATAATATTTACTATATTGATCATTAAAGTTATTTCATAGTTTGCTAATGTTAAAAGAAGAAACTTTAAAATTTAAAAATGTAGCCTATTAGTAGTTAATAGTGAATGTTGAAATTAACACTCTAACAAGGAAAAATACTACAGTTTTCATTAATGCTACCAAAGGACTCTTATTGTTAAGTATTACCATTTAATTTCAACAGTCATGCTTAAAGATGGCCATTTTTAAATATCTACACAAGGCCATAGCATTAAAATTGCATACATGTGGATATTGTATTTGTACTCACACTTTATTTGCTTCTATTTTTTAACACTTTTGTCTAATCAAAAAAAAAAAAAAAAAGAAAAAAAAAAAAGGGGACACATCGGGCAAAAACGCAGCGCTGACTCTAGGAGAACTCAGATGTATCACACACACACACACACACACACACACACACCAGACGCTTTGCGTTCAAATCAAGTGGCGGTCTAAAACAATTTATTTAATCACCATCGGACATAAGTTTGCTCCAAGAATGAACAATGTGGCTTAAATGAGCTTGAAGTTCGGTGTTTAAAAAAACAGAGCAAGTGGAAAGAGAACGCATGATCTGTATTATAGCTCTCTATATGAACCATACAGACTTTATTAGAGTCACAGAAAGACCATCGTTTTGCTGATAAATGCACAATGCATAATTTATAGCCTAGGATGAAGTCATTATGTACATTCACAACGAGTTGGGACAAATATAATGTAATTTAATAGAAAACTGTGAATGGCGCTCTGTTCCGCGGCAGGCTTTTCTGTCGGCTGTATTTAAATGCGCGTCTGGAGTTTCCCGCTCTGTGCAGCGCGCAGTGTCACGTGTCAAAATAAACAACATGTGCTGTCAGTGATTTCCGCCTCTAGAGGCCGCGCTCGTACTGTATAATGCCAGCGGACCCTTCTCAGCCACTCCAGCAATGGTTGCAAACCGGAAAAACTATCGGCATGGATTTTTGCCGATAACCGATAGTAGCAGCAATCAACTATTGGTGCAGATTAATCGGCAAAACCGATGAATTGGTCGACCTCTAGTTACGAGTCCGACCCTAACCATTAGGCCACGACTTCCCCAAGATAGTACAGTAGTAGTTGTAGTAGCCTAATTCATAGTAATTATACATGGCTCAAAACTTAAGCACCCTCTCAAAACTGTTCTGAAGCGTGCTTATTGTTTATGTTTCCCACAGACTTGCAAATGCAAATTCATTCTCTGACACCAGGTGGCGCTGTTGGGGAGGGAGATATAGTGGATTCCCGGTAACGGTTGTAATCAAATAAGCGCTGCGCTCACAAATGCTACTTTATCAGGCATTATTCTACGGGGCCGTTGAATGCTTGAATCTGATTGGCTGACGAATGTTCTAAGGTGTGCAATTATTTTCAGGGAAACGCACAGCGAACGTAGTTCCAGGCAGCTCTTGACCTCAATACATTTACATATCACTTTGCCAAATGATTTCGGTTATTTCAAAGGACTTACAAGAGCAAAATAACCAAAACCCACAACGACACTGGCCAAACAAATAAATATAGTAAACAAATGGATAAAAACGACAGATCATGTCCAGGTTTTTGCCACAAAATTACAATTTATTATGTACGGAAAGCACATACTCTATCTCTCCCGCTCTCTCCCCCTCACAGACAGCACACCACATAACAGTTTGCACACACACTAACATACATTGCTCTAATGTTGTTAGCTCTACTCTGATGATTTTATCAGTAAACAACTTAAAAACTACATGACTTCTCACAAGCGAGGTAACAACAACGGCGCTGGTCATGAACAAAAGGAACTAAGTTTCACTATAACTAGAGACGTTCCTGCCGAACACTATTGAGAGATGCACAGAGGTAATCGCTCTCTCTCTCCCAGATAGCACACGTACCTCTGCAAGACGTCTGTTAAAGATCTCTTGATCTGGAAAGCATCTCCTGTCTACAAACATCTGACAGATATTTGTAAGATGTCAGTTTTACATATATTTTAAAACATAAACATCTTAAAGACATCTAATAGACGTCTATTTGACACCTGATAGGAGACGTACTGTAGACGTATTGCAGATGAGCAAACCCCCTAAAAAATATATCTTGCAGACGTCAAATAGACGTCTCCGAGATGTATGTGTGCTATCAGGGCTCTCTCTCTCTCTCTCTCTCTCTCGCTCTCTCATAACTTAGTTATTAACAGTATTAACTGCATTATTAGTCTGCTATCAACGGCTCAAGCCTCAGTTACTAGGTTAAAAATGATGTTTTGGAATTAGCAACAGAGGCGTTGGATGAGATGCAGAAGAGATAATCCTACTTACAATAGCGATTTAAGCAGAAATACCGCATGAATGCCATGAAATATATCATCTGATCGATGTCTTGAGGTGTGGCAACCGTAGTATAAGCGGAATAATTGACTTCGGTCCATTGAATTATTAGAAAAATAATGCACACCCGAGGTGTAACGGCCACTCCGTTCCACGTCGTGACCGCATCACCACCTCTGGTGTGCATTATTTTTCTAATAATCTAACGGCCCGTCGTCAATTATTCCTTACAGGAAAGACGAAATGAAAATGACATCGAAGCTTTTCTAAAGACGATCAGTTCTTTTCAAAGATGCATTCATATAAAAACACCCACGCTGCATTTTAATTTTGAAACGTGCCGTGCTCAGTTTATTCAACGAATTATAGCCTAAGCCTTTTGGAAAACCTGTTTGTAGCGGCCAGTTTTGATATTGTAACGAGTTGCCAGTCTTGCACAAATAACTCAATGTATGGGAAACACTAGACACTGCTATAAGTCAAATTGGCCATGTAATCTAAGTGATAACAAAAATAACAGCCTGCTGCTCATAACTGAGTGCACTGGCCACGAGCAATGAGATCGTGGAGGCTATTGTTGGACCCACAGACACATTTAATGCCAAAAGTTAACTTGCACATTATAATCAGCCCAGACGTTTAAACTGAATTGTTTCTACTTTCATATGCAAAAGCCTTGTTGCACTTATAAATATGATAACTTTCCAGCATCAACTCTAGTAGGGTAAAATGTAATTATGCTTTTGAAATGATCTGTTATGCCCTGTCATCATTAGCCGAAGCTGTGTGTGAACAAGGCACGGCTTTAGAGTGTGAGTCTCACGCAGCCTCAGAGGGAGAGAGGTTCTCCGGTACGGCATTCCATAACAACGCTTAGCTGCCAGCAGATGTGCCTGCCTAGAAATCGGCCTAATTTGCAGCACAATCAGCCGATAAATTTTAAAAGCGCCAAAAATCGGCCAGATTAATCAGCTGCCAATCAAATGGTCGACCTCTACTTACGGGATTTTGCTGCTTAATTGACAAGGGTTAACATCATAAATTGACACTACAGATAATCTGTCAGTTTGACTGAATGAGCTGTACATTTTCCTTCAAGTTCTATTTTCAGAAGTCAGGAGAATAATGTAATGCTTGGTATTTTAATGTCACAAGGTATAAAAAGCAAGACCAAGAGCTCTGCATTCTCCTGATTATTTTCTTCTTTGTCCATTGTATTCCACTATAACTATATGAAATACAGACAGCATATGCACATTTCTACCAATTTAATTTGATATATCCTATTAGTAATGACCAGGAATGAACTAAGAATCTCTCGTTTTTCTCCTCACATCTCTTACCAGTTTTTCAGTTTTGTTTCACACTGATGCTTTGAAATATAATTGTCTGCTCTTTTCATTTATAATCCCTATTAACAGTATTTACTGGAATGTTTCTGAAGTAAAAGCAATATTTACTTTGTCAAAATGACAAAAATCCCTTTAAGATGTTATCACTCAATGTTCCAGTTAATAAATTTTTGATAAAGGCAACATATATGTTTTACACACGCATACACACACACACACACACACACACACACACACACACACACACACACACACACACACACGTTCGTTTTTGTGAAAAGTGGGGACATTCCATAGGCGTAATGGTTTTTATAGTGTACTTACTGTATATGCTATTGCCCTACACCAACCCTACACCTAAACCTACCCCTTACAGGAGACTGTGCATTTCATCTTTCCCCAAAAAAACCTCACTCTGAGTGATTTATAAGTGTTTTGAAAAATGGGGACATGGGTCAATGTCCTGAGATGTCACCTTCACCTTGTAATACCTATGTCATACCTTTGTCATTATACAAATCTATGTCCTGACTTTTCACAAAAACGCGCACACACACACACACACACACACACACACACACACAAGATGATATATTACGACTGATGTATTTCACATCTCTGTAATATTACTGCAAAAATAATAGGGCTGCCCCCTAATAGTCGACTAACCATTAGTCGACCAGAAGAGGCTTGGTCGACCAAAATGTTTTTAGTCACAGTAGAAAAAAATTGGCAAAGTCACGCAGTTTGTGATGGACAGATCGTTGATGGCTGGTCTATGTGGTAATACAGTACTCGGGCAGGACATCCAAATGCTCAACTATCATTCATCGACCTCAAATATGACTTATCATCTGAAGGATGTAAGTATTAGCAGCTTTACATGGCTGCTCAATCTAATGTTAACCTAGAGAAATGTGCGCTGTTCAAGTGTCTGTGCGGAGTGTGGAAGCTGAACAGTAACACGCTTATTGCATGTTTGGCGCCACCTATTGTTGTTTGTGTGTTATTGACACGTCAAAGTCTAGACCCTGAATATAAGATGACCATGTTTTTTCAGATGTATTTCCAAGAAAAAAACATTGTCTTATATAGGGGATGGGGGCGTGATGTCACTGCTCTAGCGCCGCGGTGGCTGATGGGAATAATCGCCATTTTGTGAGGCCACTTGTTGCGATGCGCCAAGGAAGTTGTAATATGAACGTGTTTTAAATAGGATACAGAAACTTAATAAACTGTAAATCAACATATTAAAGTTATTCAACAAAACATTATTTAGTCAAGAGCAGTGAGCGATTTCCTGTCTTTTGTTGTTTGATTAACATTAATGACAGACGACACAGCCTTATTAGGCTGCTGTCACAAGACCTGTTTCACGGATCCAGTACTTATACATATGCGTTTTCTTTCGCAACTTAAGACAAGACAAGACAATGCTTATGAGGATACTCGTCAGGACGACCATTTTGACATTATTTTGTGTGTATTTGGCCACTTAAGCGCAACCAGCTGTGTTTGTTTGTTCGCAGCACAAGCTTTGGATGTGACTGCAGCGCACAGAAAAGCGCTCATCTGGAGCGCACGAGTACCGAAAGACTTAAGACGTGAAAATAATACATTTCTGTGATGATGCAACAATGACCGATTAGGCAATTGACAGTTCTGTCAACTGTACCGAAACGCGAGCTAAAGTCTTGTATCGCAGCGTGCAGCAGATGTGAAGAGATGGTCAAAGAGAGAGGACGCAGTACAGCTGAATCACTCACGTTTTTTTCAAATATCTGGTTGTGTGATTTTATTTACTCATCTAACCTACACGCTATATTGAATAAATGTTTTGCAGGAATTTCCCTCATTTTAAAGTCGAAAGCTGCGGGAATATATGTGCAATCCCACACCGAATTTCAGGACCTGATTAAGCATAATTCTACTGTACATAGAATTGTGAAACATGACACTTCCAAAACTTTATTGGCCTGGAAATTGCTGTTTTAAAATTCCATGACTTTTCCAGGTTTTTCATGACTGTATATGAACCCTGAATGTGACGATCGAGTGCGGTTAAGTTAAGTCAAGTCAAGTCACCTTTATTTATATAGCGCTTTTACCAATACAGATTGTGTCAAAGCACTTAACAGTATCAAATTGGAGGACATAGTGTCAGTAATATATAATGATACGATTAAACACTCAATTTTCAGTTAAAGGCATTTCATTATTGAATTCAGAGATGTCATTGTCTAGCTCAGTTTAGTTTAAATAGTATCTGTGCAATCAAATCGGCGATAATCGCTAGAAATTAAGTGTCCCCAACTGAGCAAGCCAGAGGCGACAGCGGCAAGGAACCAAAACTCCCTCTGTGACAGAATGGAGAAAAAAACCTTGGGAGAAACCAGGCTCAGTTGGGGGGCCAGTTCTCCTCTGACCAGACGAAAACCACAGTTCAAAAGTTCTAACAATAGTAGTATTATGTAGTTAGGTATTTTATTATATTTTTAGTTATATTTTTTAGTTTTATTGTATTTTAATCGAGGTCTCTGGGGGTCATCTGGGTGTCCTGTTCTCCGCTGACGATCAGGGCTGCAGACATCATCTCTTGGTGCTGATCCACCATCTGATCATAGGAAAGAAACAGACAAATATTAGCATAGATGCCATTCTACTTACGATGTAACGAGTACATTGTGTGTTATGGGAAGTGTTCCCAGTTCCGGTTGATCTAATTAATGCAGCCTAACAATCCTTTAACGGATTTGAATTATAGAAGCGTATTAGTGTGTTATGTGTACGCCAGGCTAAAGAGATGTGTCTTTAATCTAGATTTAAACTGACAGAGTGTGTCTGCCTCCCGAACAGTGTTAGGTAGATTGTTCCAGAGTTTGGGTGCTAAATAGGAAAAGGATCTGCCGCCCACAGTCGATTTTGATATTCTCGGTATTATCAAACGGCCAGAGAACGCAGCGGACATGGAGGACTATAATGCAATAAGAGCTCGCTCAAGTACTGAGGAGCTAAACCATTCAGGGCTTTATAAGTAATTAACGAGATTTTAAAATCTATCCGATGTTTGATAGGGAGCCAGTGCAGTGTTGACAGAACCGGGCTAATATGGTCATATTTCCTGGTTCTAGTAAGGACTCTAGCTGCTGCATTTTGGACCAACTGTAGTTTGTTGATCAAGCGTGCAGAACAACCACCCAATAAAGCATTACAATAGTCTAACATTGAGGTCATAAACGCATGAACTAACATTTCTGCATTTGACGTTGAGAGCATAGGTCGCAATTTAGATATGTTTTTGAGATGAAAAAACGCAGTTTTACAGATGCTAGAAACATGGCTTTCAAATGAAAGATTGCTATCGAACAGCACACCTAGGTTCCTGACTGATGAAGAAGAATTGACAGAGCAGCCATCAAGTGTTAGATAATGTTCTAGGTTGTTACATGTGGGGTTTTTAGGTCCGATAATTAACACCTCTGTTTTTTCAGAATTTAGCAGTAAAAAATTACTTGTCATCCAGTTTTTTATATCGACTATGCATTCCGTTAGTTTCTCAATTTGGTGTGTTTCACCGGGCCGCGAAGAAATATAGAGCTGAGTATCATCAGCATAACAGTGAAAGCTAACACCATGTCTCCTGATAATATCTCCCAAGGGTAACATGTAAAGCGTGAAAAGTAACGGCCCTAGTACTGAGCCTTGAGGTACTCCATACTACACTTGTAATCGATATGATACCTCTTCATTCACTGCTACGAACTGATGGTGGTCAGATAAGTACGATTTGAACCATGCTAAGGCGCTTCCACTAATGCCAACAAAGTTTTGTAGTCTATTCAAAAGAATGTTGTGGTCGATAGTGTTGAATGCAGCGCTAAGATCCAGTAGAACTAATAAAGAGATACAACCATGATCAGATGATAGAAGCAGGTCATTTGTAACTCTAATGAGAGCAGTCTCAGTACTATGATACGATCTAAATCCTGACTGGAATTCCTCACAGATATCATTTTTCTCTAGGAAGGAATATAATTGTGAGGATACTACCTTTTCTAGTATCTTTTGAAAGAAAAGGGAGATTTGAGATCGGTCTGTAATTAACTAGGTCTTTGGGGTCAAGTTGTGGTTTTTTAATGAGAGGCTTAATAACAGCCAATTTGAAGGTTTTGGGGACATATCCTAATGACAATGATGAATTAATACTAGCCAAAAGAGGATCTATGACTTCTGGAAGCAGCTCTTTTAGTAGTTTAGATGGAATCGGGTCTAACATACATGTTGTTGGTTTAGATGATTTAACAAGTTTATACAATTCTTCCTCTCCCACAGTAGAGAATGAATGGAATTGTTCCTCAGGGGATCTATAGTGTGCTATCTGATGCGATACTGTAGCTGACGGCTGCAAGGATACAATTTTATCTCTGATAGTATCGATCTTGGAGGTAAAATAGTTCATAAAGTCATTACTGCTATGCTCTTGGGAAATGCCAACACCTGTTGATGCTTTATTTTTCGTTAATTTAGTCACTGTATTGAATAAATACCGAGGGTTATGTTTGTTTCCTTCTAGAAGAGACTAAAAGTAATCAGATCTAGCAGTTTTTAATGCTTTTCTGTAAGATAGGGTACTTTCCCACCAAGCTAAACAAAATACCTCTAATTTAGTTTTCCTCCAGCTGCGCTGCATTTTCTGGGCTGCTCTCTTTAGGGCGCGAGTGTGCTCATTATACCACGGTGTTGGACTCTTATCCTTAATCTTTCTTAATCGTAAAGGATTCTAAAGTGCTAGAAAAGAGAGAGTCCATAGTTCCTGTTACATCATCAAGTTGTTCTGAGCTATTGGATATACTGAGGAACTGAGATAAGTCAGGAAGATTATTTATAAAGCAGTCTTTTGTGGTAGAGGTAATGGTTCTACCATATTTGTATATGGAATATACAGGAGACTAGATAATGATCTGAGATATCATCGCTCTGCTGCAAAATTTCAATGCCACTGACATCAATTCAATGTGACAGTATTAAATCTAGAGTATGATTTCGACAATGAGTAGGTCCTGACACATGTTGTTTAACACCAATAGAGTTTAGAATGTCTATAAATGCTGATCCCAACGAATCTTTTTCATTATCAACATGGATATTAAAATCACCAACGATTAGGACTTTATCTGCAGTCAGCACTAACTCCGATAGAAAATCAGAAAATTCTTTAATAAAGTCTGTATGGCGCCCTGGTGGCCTGTATACAGTAGCCAGTACAAACATCACAGGGGATTTATCATTAATACTTGTTTCTTTGAATAACGTTATATGAAGCACTATTACTTCGAACGAATTATACTTGAAACCCGACCTCTGAGAGATACTGAAAATATTGCTATAAATTGTAGCAACACCTCCCCCTTTACCTTTTGGACGCGGTTCATGTTTGTAACAGTAATCTTGGGGTGTAGACTGGTTTAAAGTAATGTAATCATCTTGTTTTAGCCAGGTTTCTGTCAGACAAAGCACATCTAATTTATGGTCAGTGAACATATCATTTACAAAAAGTGCTTTTGAAGAAAGGGATCTAATATTCAATAAGCCAAGCTTTATCTGTATTATATAGTTTTTTTTTATTTGTTGAACATCAATAAAATTGTTACTATTACTTTGGTTTGGATGTTTTCTGTATTTTCTAGTTCGGGGAACAGACACAGTCTCTATAGTGTGATATCTAGGTGAAAAAGTTTCTATGTGCTGAGAGTTAACTGACTTCTGTGACGTGAGGCGGCTAGCAGACGATCGGTTTAGCCAGTCTGTCTGCTTCCTGACCTGGGCTCCAGTTAGTCAAGCACAAACTCTAAGACTATGTGCCATATTTCTAGAGAGAAGAGCGGCACCACCCCAGGAGGGATGAACACCATCTCTTTTCAACAGGTCAGGTCTGCCCCAAAAACTCATCCAATTGTCTATAAATATAGGTGCGGATGGTTGGCCATCTTTTCCAGGTGCCGTTTTCTTGCGTCCGTTAGCAGTTTGTCTCTATATAGTACATTTTGTTCTTTTAATCGACTTTTCAACATTTAAGTCTCGCCCGATGTGGCCTCACAATATGGCGGCACCCTCTTGTTTACGTCCCAGAATGCACTGCGCAGTGACGTCGGTTGCCAAGCTCTGTTCGGGTCAATATGGTAATTACATCACAGATATGAAAAACATATCTATAGAGAGTGAAATGTCTACTTTCAATTGCACCAATTCAAATAGAAAACAAATATTCTCAGATTATGTAATCCTTAGGTGCGTCCACTGCGGAGATGATGAGTCAGTGTCGCCGACATCATCTCTTATGCTGAAAACAAAGAAAGCACTAGTGTATCAATACATTATTAAAATGTTAATGCAGCCTCCTTACTGTTTTTCCCTGACACATTCATAATCATTAATTCTGCGGTGCGCTGTGGCAAGCTTTATGTGTGTGCTTGAGTGATTATTGAGACAGAGTGACACGCGTCATTTCTGACTTATAACAAAAAAACAGAACAAACCCTAAAAGCTGCAACGTATGTGACAAGGCGTAGAGTAAACAAGCTAAAAAATGCAGAACTGCGTTTTTATAAGCTGTCGACCCCAAAAAACAAGTGTTTAGGAACTCAAAAGTAGAGCGCAACGTGTCACATGACTCTGAGAACTATGCCCACTGGAAACGTAATTGGCGACAGGAACCATTCATTATTTTTAACCATATCAAAGGATTATTTCACTACCCTATGTGAACCTGAGAGGAGGAGATATATATAGAAACTAAATTTTATTGGTCCATGTCAGTACACCTTTTCCTTACCTTCTTTTTGTTTGATAAAAGATCCAACTGAATGGCCCAACGTGAAATACCCTGACATCTTAAACTATTTGTGTCCTTAAACAGTCCTTTTTTTGGGTCAACAGCTTATAAAAACGTAGTTCTGGGTTTTTTTTTTTTAGCTTGTTTACTGTACACCTTGTCATATATTAGCTTTTAGGCATTGTTCTGTTTTTTTGTTATAAGTCAGAAATGACAAAGAGGCAGCTTCCTGCAATACAAAGTCAATGGAGAGCATTGGATTGTTCAACCCCCCGTTGTGGGAGTGGCCTAATTGCTTCTCTATAGGTTATGCAGGCAATTAAAGGCTCATTATAATGATTTAAATGGTTTATTAATAAATGTGCGATTAGTTGACTAATGCTTAAAATGAACGACTAGTCGAGCAGGAAAAATCTCAGCCCTAGGAAAAGCATTTGGGGTTATTCATGACCTGTTGTAGTAATTTGTTAATGCCTTTATACTTTTAAATTTAATTTTAATAATCGATGGTTGAAGGGTGAGTAGGATGTGACCTTGTTGCACCCAGTTTTTGAAAATACTTATTGTGTTCAGAGAGTGAATCTTTTGCTGATTGTTTACTGTTTAATGGAAGTTGATCTCATAATTTAAGCAAAGCATCATGAAGTGTAGGAAAAAGGTGAAAAGGCTGTAAACAAGCCTGCATTTACCAACAGTACAGTGTCCTGCTCTCTGCATCTATTTTTCATCCCTGCAGTGCACTTTCATATGCAAAAATATAGACAAATGAAGGTGATATGTAACACATAAGGCAAAACAACTGATGTTCTGGTCTTTAGCACTCAAATTTTATTGATTGAGTGCTAGATATAGGGATGACATTGTTGTGTCTGGGATTTTGACTTTTAATATCTGTTGATTATATCTGAACATACATTTATGTTTTTAGTGATTGGTTATTGTTTGTACTTAGTTACTTTTCTGTGATTATAGTTCAGTGGTGCTTTACTAGTGCTTAAACTCTGGGTTAGGGGATTATTCACGTCAAGTCACCTTTATTTATATAGCGCTTTTAACAATACAGATTTTGTCAAAGCAGCATTACAGTATCAAATAGGAAAATAGTGTGTCGGTAATGCAAAAGGACTGGTAAATACTCAATTTTCAGTTAAAGGCAATTCATCATTGAATTCAGTGATGTCATCATCCAGCTCAGTTCAGTTTAAATAGTATCTGTGCAATAAGTATAAGTATCTGTGCAATCAATTCGACAATATCGCTGGAAATTAAGTGTCCCCAACTAAACAAGCCAGAGGCGGCAGCAGCAAGGAACCAAAACTCCATCGTTGACAGAACGGAAAAAAAAAACCTTGGGAGAAACCAGGCTCAGTCGGGGGGCCAGTTCTCCTCTGGCCAGAAAAACCAGCAGTTTGTGCTGAGGACTCATCTGGTTCCCGAGGTCTTCTCCCGATGGCCGTCTAGGAGACAAGGTCTTCACTTGGGGGTCTGTCTCTGGGGCTCATCTAGTTGTCCTGATCTCTGCTGACATTCAGGGCTGTAGAGGTCGTCTCTAAGTGCTGATCCACCATCTGGTCAGGATACGGACTGGATCCGGGTGACTGCAGTGACCATCTGATCTCGATACAGACTGGATCTGGTGGCTAAGGTGACCTCGGAATAAGAAAGAAACAGACTAATATTAGCGTAGATGCCATTCTTCTTATGATGTAACAAGTACATCGGGTGTTATGGGAAGTGTTCCTGGTTCTGGTTGACCTAATTAATGCAGCCTAACAATCCTGTAATGGATTTGAATAATAGAAATGTGTTAGTGTGTTATGTGTAAACCAGGTTAAAGAGATGGGTTTTTAATCTAGATTTAGACTGTCAGAGTATGTCTGCCTCCCGAACAGTGTTAGGTAGATTTTTCCAGAGTTTGGGCGCTAAATAGAAAAAGGATCTGCCGCCCGCAGTTGATTTTGATATTCTAGGTATTATCAAATTGCCAGAGTTTTGAGAAATCAGCGGACGTGGAGGACTATAATGCGATAAGAGCTCGCTCAAGTACTGAGGTGCTAAAGCATTCTGGTATTTATAAGCAAGATTTTAAAATCTATACAAAGTTTTATAGGGTCACTATTTAACACATCACTAACCCAGAGTATTAAAACATCACAGTATAACCTGTCCTGTATCATTTTTACTTCTGACATGTATTGTACCTCATGTCATATGGCTTTTTAAGGAGTGATGAGTGAGTGCTTTTCTAAACAATCATTGAAAAGTTACCAATCGGATGAATAATAATAAAAAGAGGCCATGCAAACTTAAGGATGTCTTAGGTGTGGGCTCGTTTGACTGGACCAACTTCTTGGCAACACGCTTACAACCACTCAGAACACTTTATTAACTGCATCAGAATATACAAATGGAAGAAAAAAAACTAAAAAAAAAAAACTATTTTTTGTTGTTGTCCTATTTTTACTTCATTAGGTAAAATGGTCCAGAGAAAACTATCATCACAGTCTCAGCTCACCCTACTCTCTTCGCCTGGCATCTGCAGATGCAGCAGGGAAGATTATTGTGTGGGATGTGGTGAGTGGAATGGCACACTGTGAGATCCAGGAACACACCAAACCTATTCAGGGTAAGAAGCCTATTTACTAAGTTTGTGTTAAAATAAACTCTGTGCTCTGAGTAAAATAGACGTTTATTTAGACCACTAGTCAAAATTAGTGAATTGTATTTATCATGAACTTTAAAAATTACTTCTGTAGACTAGGCTTGGGCGGTAATACGGTAATATGGTATACCGCGGGATCTAAAAATAGCAACGGTATCAGTCTCAATACCGTTATACCGTCATAAAAAACAATGCACTTATATAGGAGACGAGGATTAAATATTAAATATAATTTATTTAATGCCTAAAAATGCGTATGCTTGGTTGTCATCATGTGACAGCGTGGAGGAGAAAGAGAGAGAGGGGGAAAGATGGCGAGTCGCGCACCAAGTGACCAGGGTAGGGTTGCACCAGCCATTCGTAAGTTCTTACTTAAATTAGAATGTTAAGTTCACACTAGAGGCTAGTAACTACTTGCTAGTTTGTAACTAAATTTGTACTTACTTCGGTTGCACCAGCTGTTCGTTAAGCAGGACGTAGCTATTAGTTCTTAAGCTCTCCGTAAAGTAATGCGTAGTCGCATAAAATGACGTTTACCCTAAATCATCCAATAGAAACCTTCAAATACGCGAGCAGAACTTGTTTAAATGTTATTGATCTTAATTAATCCTTCATTCTAACTTCTTTCGCCTCACGTATACTAACGGTAAAAACAAGTTTCCATTAAAAACTATACATTAATAACATTAGTCTATATGTAAGCTATTTTTATATGTAAATAACATTCAGAAACTGTAATTGAAATAAATAAGGATCAATAAATACTGAAAGAAAAAAAAAACATAAGAAATGCCATTTATTTATTATTTCATCTGACATGCGCAAACACGGACCGAAGTGCACAGAGGCGCGCTGTAGATGGGGTGTTGAAGACGGGCTAAAAAAAAAAAAAAGTTCTTTTATTCACATATTAGGCCCTTTCGCACCGCAGGAACCTTTTCATAGTACCGGAACTAATTGTGGAACTACTCACTTTTTCGCGTGTTCGCACCGCGGGAACTAGGAACTGTTTTAGTTCCCGGAACTCGTTTGGAGGAACTAAATTAGCTCCTACTTCAGAGTAGGGTCTAAAACAGTTCCATAGGAACTATCATGACGTACGTGTACGCTGATTGGCTAAACGCGTACGAAAACGCTCTACCCGCCATGATTTAAAACGCCGTGTAAACACATACTGTGTAAACATTGCATCAACTTATATTTTGCAAGAATGGAGAACAGCGATATATGGACGGACGCTTAAGTGCAGGCACTTTTGAACATTTTGGACTCCTTTCCGATCTTTCAATCGCTTGACGTATAGCCTAAGTTACGTCGACATTCCATGTCCATTATTGTGAACCCCGCGAGACACGACAAAAACACAGCTCCGATCACAGCGTCCTCCATCCTCCTGTTGTTAATGTTGTTGTTCTTTATTTTCGTTGTTGAACGCCGCGCACAAATGACGTCGCTGTCGACCGGCTTACGTCACTTCTTAGTACCCACTGTCGGTGCGAATGCGACCCTTTCAATGGTACTGGGAAATAGTTCGCGCAAAATCGTCCCAGTACTTTAGTACTGTACTTTTAGTTCTGGAACTAAAGCGGTGCGAAAGGGGCTATTGTTCTCTCTTAATATGTATGTGAGTGTAAATGTCAGCAGCATCATATATGCCTAAAGGATTGGAGGTTGTCAGGTAAAAGAAGAGCATATTGATGCAATTCACTCAGTCTGCTATTTTATTCCAACCGTTACTCCTGACCAGACGCGTCTGTAAATATTTAGTTTATACGTAGAGTTACACTTCAACTAAGTGTAATGGTGCAACGAAAAAATATTTAGTAGTGCATAAGTTGTAACTTAGTGCCCATTTAAGTCAAAACTAGGCTAGGTTGTAACTTACGTTCAGCTCGTGCAACCGGCCCCTGGGTCTCGGAAAAGAACACAACTTCTGCAGTTTGGCAGTATTTCGGGTTTCAACCGAACGAGAAGGGAGAGGCGGTAAATACGGACGAGGCAATTTGCAAATTGTGCAACAAAAAGGTGACCGCGAGAGATGGAAATTCGAACCTAAGGTGACACTGTCTGAGCCTTATGTCATATTTTTTTTTTTTATTCACGGTAATACCGTATACCGAGGTAAAATAGGGAGGAGGTTTGAAGGTATCAAAATTTGGATACCGCCCAAGCCTACTGTAGACAGATATAAATTGTGTACGTATGGACTTTTTACATCAATTTATATATCAAATACTATATATGCATCTGTTTATATAACAATGGCAGTTATGAATTTAGTGCGGAAGAAAGTAGTTACACACACAAGAGACATTCTTTGGTTTTTCTTTATTTTATTTAATTATTTGTTCAGTTGATATTGCTCTCTCAGTTGTGCAATACAGTATTAGTAGGACCAGCACAGTACCTGTGGCACTTGGCCTGTGTCCTCTTGCCTATGGCCAAATCAGTGCCGTAATAAAGTGAAGACATATCACACTCTTGCTCATTTCATATTGCTGATATTGCAGAGCTTATATATTATGGTCTTCTGAATAAAGAAAATGAAGCTTGCTATTGGACCATTTAGATATTTTGCATTGTGATGTTATTTTGATCAATTAACTCTTAATCAAGCGTGTCTTCAACTGAAATTCTCATTACCATAATGATTTTTATTTTTAATAGCCATGATTTCCATTTTTGTGGTGATTTTCATTAAATAATCAGGTAACACTTTACAATAAGGTTCATTAGTTAACAACATTAGTAAACATGAACTAAGAATGAACAATACTTCTACAGCATTTATTAATCTTATGTCATGTCAATTTTAGCATTTACTAATGCATTATTAAAATCACAAGTTGTGTTTGTTAACATTAGTTAATGCAATCTGAACTAACATAAACAATGAACAACTGTATTTTCATTAACTAAGATGAACAAACAATGAACAATAATCATTACTGTAATGCAGTAATTCTTTACTGCATTACATCAAAAAATAGTGTAAGGCAATTATCAATATAATTTTATATAAATTAGTAATTTGTTAAAGACAGTGCAGTATAAACTACCTTAGTAACATATAGGGCCAAGCTTTTAGTTTACTATATTATTATTATTATTATTATTATTATTATTTATTGTTATTTCCAAATTGGAGAGTGTCGCAGCACTATGATGGGAACAAGAAAATGATGAAATTTGGCACACTTGTAGTGATGGTCATAAATAGTGATCTGACCAGCTTTGGGGTCTCTAGGACCAACTCTATAGCGCCACCACCAGTTCAAAAATTCAACATTGATATAGTAATAACTCAAACCCCTTACTCTAGAAAAATGTAACTTAGTACACCTGATTCTTCTCTTCATGCTGATTCCATTCTATAGCTTACATTAAAAATCTGCCTATTACAGTAGCAGCCATTTTTAAAAGTACAGTATTCAGTTTTTTCACTACTCCTTCAAAATCCTATACTTTTGGGGCTTGGCCCCATATTGCTGCTGGCAGCTACAGTTAGGTCCATATATATTTGGACACTGACATAATTTTAATAAGTTATGCTTTGTATGCCGCCAGAATAAAATGAATTAAAATCAAGATGCCATTGAAGTGCAGACTGTAAGGTTTAATTCAAGGGGTTGAACAAAAATATAACATAAAAAGCTTAGGAATTACAACCATTTTTATACACAGACCCCCATTTTCAGAGACTCAGATGTAATTGGACAAATAAATATAATCATGAATAAAATGTTCATTTTTTATATTTTGTTGAGAATCCTTTGCAGGCAATGACTGTCTTAAGTCTGGAACTCATGGACATCACCAAAGACTGGGTTTTGTGATGCTTTGCCAGGCCTTTACTGCAGCTGACTTCAGTTGTTGTTTATTTGTGGGTCTTTCTGCCTTTAGTTTGTCTTCAGCAAGTGAAATGCATGCTCAATCAGGTTGAGATCAGGAGATTGACTTGACCATTGCACAATAATCCATTTTTTTACCTTCAAAAACTCCTGGGTTGCTTTTGGGTCATCGTCCATATATGCTATGAAGCACCGTCCAATCAACTTTGCTGCATTTGGCTGAATCTGGGCAGACAGCATTTCCCTATACACTTCAGAATTCATGCGGCAGCTTCTGCCTTCTGTCACGTCATCAATAAACACCAGTAAACCAGTGCCACTGGAACCCATGCCATCACACTGCTTGACCATGTTTCACAGATGATGTTGTATGCTTTTGATCATGAGCTGTTCCAAGCCTTTTACATTTCCATTTTTTCTTCCCGTCATTCTTGTGCAGGTTGATCTTAATTCCAGCCACCCAAAGAATGCTTGTCCAGAAGTGGTCTGGCTTTTTAGATGTTTTTTGGCAAAGTCTAATCTGGCCTTGTTTGCACCTTGTGGTGAACCCTCTGTATTTGCTCTCATGAAGTCTTCTCTTGATTGTAGACTTTTACAGTGGCATGTTTTCCTCCTGAAGAGTGTTCTTCACTTGACTGGATGTTGTGAAAGTGTTTTTCTTTACCATGAAGAGGATCCTCCAATCATCCACCACTGTTGTCCTCCATAGACGTCTGGGCATTTTTTATGTTGCTGAGCTCCCCAGTGTGTTCTTTTTTTCTCAGAATGTAACAAACTGTTGATTTGGCCACTCCTAATGTTCCTGCTGTCTCTCTGATGGATCTGTTTTGTTTTTGAAGCCCAACAATTGTCTGTTTCACCTGCATGGAGAGCTTCTTTGACTTCATGATGTGGGTTCATATCAATAGCTTCCAAATGCAAATGGCACACTTAGAATCAACTCCAGACCTTTTACCTGCTTAATTGATGTAGATATAATGAATTAATAGCCCACATCTGTCCATGAAATGGCTTTTGAGTCAACTGTCCAATTACTTATGGCCCCTTAAAAAAGGGGTGATGTACATATTAAAGAGCTGTAATTCCTTAACCTTTCCTCCAATTGTGATGAGAATACCCTAATTAAAGCTCAGGGTGTGCACTTTAAGTCCATATCCATTATATAATTGCAACTTAAATATGTTTTGGTTAACAGCTAAAATAATAAAAATTGTGTCTGTGTCCATATATATATATATATATATATATATATATATACACACACACACACACACACACACACAGTGGGTACGGAAAGTATTCAGACCCCCTTAAATTTTTCACTCTTTGTTACTGTATATTGCAGCCATAAAATCATTTGTTCATTTTTTTCCCTCATTAATGTACACACAGCACCCCATATTGACAGAAAAACACAGAATTGTTGACGTTTTTGCATATTTATTAAAAAAGAAAAACTGAAATATCACATGGTCCTAAGTATTCAGACCCTTTGCTCAGTATTTAGTAGAAGCACCCTTTTGATCTAATACAGCCATGAGTCTTTTTGGGAAAGATGCAACAAGTTTTTCACACCTGGATTTGGGGATCCTTTGCCATTCCTTCTTGCAGATCCTCTCCAGTTCTGTCAGGTTGGATGGTAAACATTGGTGGACAGCCATTTTTAGGTCTCTCCAGAGATGCTCAATTGGGTTTAAGTCAGGGCTCTGGCTGGGCCTTTCATGAACAGTCACGGAGTTGTTGTGAAGCCACTCCTTCGTTATTTTAGCTGTGTGCTTAGGGTCATTGTCTTGTTGGAAGGTAAACCTCTCTCACCAAGGCTCTTCTCCCCCGATAGCTCAGTTTGGCCGGACGGCCAGCTCTAGGAAGGGTTCTGGTCGTCCCAAACGTCTTCCATTTGAGAATGATGGAGGCCACTGTGCTCTTAGGAACCTTACGTGCAGCAGAAATGTTTTTGTAACCTTGGCCAGATCTGTGCCTTGCCACAGTTCTGTCTCTGAGCTCTTCAGGCAGTTCCTTTGACCTCATGATTCTCATTTGCTCTGACATGCACTGTGAGTTGTAAGGTCTTATATAGACAGGTGTGTGGCTTTCCTAATCAAGTCCAATCAGTATAATCAAACACAGTTGGACTCAAATGAAGGTGTAGAACCATCTCAAGGATGATCAGAAGAAATGGACAGCACCTGAGTTAAATATATGAGTGTCACAGCAAAGGGTCTGAATGCTTAGGACCATGTGATATTTCAGTTTTTCTTTTTTTAATAAATCTGCAAAAATGTCAACAATTCTGTGTTTTTCTGTCAATATGGGGTGCTGTGTGTACATTGAGGCAAAAAAAAATGAACTTTTTGAATGAATTATTTTAGCAAATGGCTACAATATAACAAAAAGTGAAAAATTTAAGGGGGTCTGAATACTTACAGTACCCACTGTGTGTGTGTGTGTGTGTGTGTGTGTGTATATATTAGTCCCCGACTAAGGATTTTCACAATCGAATCGGAATTTTCGAATCATGCCGATAGTCGAATCATATATTTGGGGGCGGGGCAAAATACATTACCAAGAATCAAGTCAGACATTCGACAGTCATAAATACACAGGGAAAATGTGTAACGGACGCCTCGCAGATACAAACGGGGTAAATAATGTTTTATGTTTTGATTAAAAGATAGTTAACATTAAACGTCAGCGAAACCCTTAAGAATTCGCCAAAAAAAATTTTACAATAGTGCATTATAACTAGTGGTGGTCCGTTATCGGCGTTAACGTGAGACTCTTATCGGGCGATAAAAAAAATATCGCCGTTAACCTATTCTCAAAGTTGGGTTGGGAGCTGGGTCTATACTGCGCAAGCTATGATGACTTTCACCTTGATATATTAGCGCGGATGTATACCTAGCCGAATTGCACTGTAGGGGGCGAGAACGAGTCTTCGAACCTGTGTGTATGCCTACTGTGAAATTACCACATCAAGCCTTATTTTATTTATCTTATTTACATGACGGCAAATCATTTCTGTCTCTACGTTACATGGTCGCGCTCTCTGTATCGCGCGCACAGCGGAGTTCCGCCCCGGTTCACACACACACACACACACACACACACACACACACACACACAGACACACACAAACGTAAACGCACACACAAGTGAGCACACTCCTATTTGTAAATATTAAGCCACAAAACATCTATTCAAATATGACTTCTGTGTGTCTCTGTGTTAATGTATGGCGCAGACGCACAGGTTTGTTTACTACTCATACAGAAGCTCGCATGTCGCTTGCGGCGATATTAACGTCTGTCCTCTCACTAAATGAGGACATAAATACATGAACAACGTCTCCAGAACTGCTCTGAGAGTCACTTCATGAGCATTCGAGCGTTTCATTTGAGAAAAACTATCCTCACGGCAACCCGTCAAAATAAAGGTTCGGTTTCACTTGAAGACATTGGGCAGCTACTACTACTACTAAAACTATTAAAACCTTATCTTTAAGGAATAATCATACAATGTCTTCAATGTTATTATCAATATTAAATCCCCTTTATTTTTATGTCCCCCCCCCCCCCCCCCCCGAAAACGGTAATTAGTCCTTTAATCTTCATAGGATGATTCCACACTGCTAGTTGTTTACTACTAGTAGTGAACTTATTCTGATACTTGGCAGAATTCAAATGAGCCATTTTAATCTAGATTAATTCCAAGATTACAGTGAGATTAATCTAGATTAAAAAAATTAATCTATGCCCACCACTAATTATAACGTTATATATATGATCATAGTTATAACGTTCTGCATTTCTGTTTTGAGCTGCGCGCGCTGAAGATGACCAGTAGAATGAAGCAGATGATAGCAGGTTTTTAATCAATGGGATTTAACTTATTTATCTCACATAGAATACGCTTCGTTATTTATATAACATAACATTAATATTACCACTTATAGGCTATCTGCACAAAATGCCCCGAATGCACATGAAGGCGTCTGTGCGGCTCTGAATGAACTCCTTTTGTGGACGCGTTCTTCACGCAATAACATGCAGAAACACAACTAAACACTAAAAAAAAAATCACAGCATTTCATTATAACAGTGTTCTCATTATAATGCTATGTACAGTATATGACAGTTGTTACGGTGCACACAGCAGGGAGGAACGTGGAAGACGGAGACAAGGAGTAACTTCAAAATAATAGTCTTTAATGAGGACATCAAGGCAGGGCAAGACAAGGCAAGGCAGACACAGACAGGAACACCGGGGAATAACGAGTAGACCAGACAAAAGCTAACTAAACAGGCAGGAACTAAATACACATGACAATTACTGATAATTGGACAAAACACAGCTGGACAAGACTTAACTAATAATCACACTTAACGAGGACAGGAACAAGACCAAATAAGGACACAAAAGGCGGGAACACATGACACACACGACAGAGGACGTAACAACAGTAGCAGTCATAGTTATTAATATTCTGCATTGTTGTCCTGCTCGCACCGCACGCTGAAGAGATAATCACCGTACTACACAGCGCTTTACTGTAGCGTAACTCAACCAAAGGCATCTTATACGAGATAAATAATATGCTTATATACTCTACCTGATCGAGAAAAAAATGCAAAAATGGAGCGGCATTTAATACACAGAGCCGTAGATCACTGACAAGCTACGCAATATCGCATTCATTATCGCAGATGAATCGCCTTCGATAATGAACATGATATTGCGTAGGTTGTCAGTGAACTACGGGTCTTTTTATTAAATGCCGCTCCATTTGAAAACAGGTGATGGAGATTTACTGCTAATCAAGGAACCGGCTTTACTGACGAGATGCGCATGCATATCGCATGAGATATATCGCCCAGCCCTAGGCTGTATATTAACTTATTGGGAGAAAACCGGTAGTTCGATGTGAAATCAGACACTGAGCACCCCCATTTAGCCAAAATGGTATGATCATAACACCCCACGAATATTCGACTGTGAGATTGGGAGTCGAATCAGGCTCCTTGAATCAAAGCATCGAATCTTCGACGATTCGGGGACACCCCTAATATACATATATACACACACACACACACACACACACACACACACACACACACACACACACACACAGACACAGTATCTCACAGAAGTGAGTACACCCCTCACATTTTTATAAATATTTTATTATATCTTTTCATGTGACAACACTGAAGAAATGACACTTTGCTACAATGTAAAGTAATGAGTTTACAGCTTGTGTAACAGTGTAAATTTGCTGTCCCCTCAAAATAACTCAACACACAGCCATTAATGTCTAAATCGCTGGCCACAAAAGTGAGTACACCCCTAAGTGAAAATGTCCAAATTGGGCCCAAAGTGTCAATATTTTGTGTGGCCACCATTATTGTCCAGCACTGCCTTAACCCTCTTGGGCATGGAGTTCACCAGAGCTTCTCAGGTTGCCACTGGAGTCCTCTTCCACTCCTCCATGACGACATCATGGAGCTGGTGGATGTTAGAGACCTTGCGCTCCTCCACACAGCAAAAAATATGTTGGGAGATTTGTCACCATGGGTGTTAAAATGATCAGTTTCCGGGTGAACATACAGGTTCATCTTTGCTAGTGTTAAAACAATGCTGACGAAAGTGTTTATTATACAAACACTGTGTTAGTGTTTAATTTTAAGCACTAAGGGCGTTAAGAAATTATTACTCGCAAGTATACACACTTAACACTTTACGGTGATTAATCCTACACACCCAGTGTATTTATTTAATGTTGATTTAATGTAAACATTGTAAATACTTATTTTAAAATGGTAATGCAGATTAAAACATATACCTACACTGCAAATTTTAAAGAGTGAATTTAACTGCCTCAACTGGTGAACACTGCACCAATGTTCAGGTAAAAATATAAAAAAAATAAACCCACAAAACAATACACTTTTACAATTATTTTTAATTGAAACATTGTAAATCTTTTTCCCTGAGCCAAAATGTTTTCACATCCAATGTTTTCAATGCATGTAACGAACATGTTCTTACAACAATTAAAACATCATAATGTCAAAGCAAATCAGTGCAAAGGCACAAAATACATATTCTTATTTGGTCCATATGTACACTTAATGTCATGAGGTTTATAATTCTTACATTTATCAGCTCAAACAACAGCATCCCATTCATTAGCATCCAGGCAGAATGCATGTTAATGTTCATTGAACAAAGGTGTTTGGACCTCCTTGTAAAGAGTAGTTTTCAGTAAGACGAGATGTGTTTCTCTGCAGTTTTCAGCCAAGCAAGATACCCACTCCCACTTGCAGCATCACAAAAGTGCTCCTGTAAAATAGGAGAAAAAACAAAAAGGATTATTTCACATCCATTTATCAGGTGAAATGTCAGGGACAAGTATCAATTACAATATAAGAATGGTTAACCCAAAACTGAAAATTCTGTCATCATTTATTTATACTCATGTGGTTCCACACCTGTAGGACCTTCTGTCTTCTGAAGAAAACAAAAATAGATATTTTAAATAATCAACAGAAGAAACTGTCTTACATGGCATCTGTGGAAAGGCATGAGTATAAGTAAACATTTACTGTTCACTTATGGTTGGGCTCCTCCTACCAAAATGAATGCACATAAATGGGACAGCACATACAATAAATAACAATACAAGCATACCAAAAACTTATATTTGATGCATTTTTTAAGAAACATTTTTAGAAGGAGAATAGACTCTTTATAATTATTGTTTAATAATAAAAAAATTAAGCATGACAATCAATAATCTTAAAATATACAATTGTGGCTTACCCATGTCTCTGGTATGCGTAAGCTCTTCTCATCCCACTTAATGTATTAATGCTTCATACTCTTCAAGCACATCATCTTTCGATTTTTCTGTTAAGCCAGCATGAACCATCTGTAACAATATTAAAGGAACAGTTAACTTAAAATTGTAATTCCATACGATTCACATTTGCTGAACACAAAGCGCATGCTCATGCTTTGAAAGAAAGATAATAAAGTGTCTTAAGTAGTTTATGCGACTCGTGCCATATTCCAAGACTTTTGAGAGCACAAAGTCACATTGAATGATGAACGATTTAACTCACTCAGTATTTTCCTTGAGAAGACCAACTTCCCTGTCTGCTCCGCATCGCCAGTGAAAGAAAATGTCTCTCTGAGAAAGGTTTAGGAGCGCCCAACACATAAATATTGCTATTAATCAATATGTGATGTAATAAAATACAAATTTTAAATGAGGTAAAACACTTACTACTTATCTTTTCCCTGTTAAAAGCGACCATTCAAATGCATCTGTGAGAAACGTTTAGGCTCGTTTAGGTGCACACAGCATAAAAATATCGTCATAAAGTAGTATTATTTTATAAAATACAAAATGTAAATGAGGTTTAACACTTACTTTTGGTGTTTTCCATGATAAAACCAATTCCCCGTCTTCTCCGCATCATGAGTGAAGGAAAATATCTCTCTGAGAAAAGTTTAGGAGTGCACATCACACAAATATCTCTATAAAACAATATGATATTACAAAACACATATTGTGAGTAAGATTAAACACTTAATTTCGCTGTTTTCCGTCCTCATATGATATGCTCCGCATCGTGAGTCTAAGAAAATGGCGTCTGTGAAAAATATTCCAGATGTGTCAGACGCGCACACGAGCAAATGTCCCGGATGTGACTAATAACACAACAGTGTGTTATAAGAGTTTCTCTGCATATTTACACCGGCCAGAGGGTGCTGTCTACACTAGCTAGTGTTAATCCCCTGAAGTTCATCACCACAACTTTAATACTTTACTCTAAAAGTCCTTAACACTAGGATTTCAACACTGGAGATTTTGCTGTGCACCTTCCGTTTGAGGATGCCCCACAGATGCTCATGCTTGGCCAGTCCATTACCTTTACCCTCAGCTTCTTTAGCAAGGCAGTGGTCGTCTTGGAGGTATGTTTTGGGTCGTTGTCATGTTGGAATACTGCCCTGTGGCCCAGTCTCCGAAGGGAGGGGATCATGCTCTGCTTCAGTATGTCACAGTACATGTTGGTATTCATGGTTCCGTCAATGAACTGTAGCTCCCCAGTGCTGGCAGCACTCATGCAGCCCCAGACCATAACACTCCCACCAACATGCTTGACTGTAGGCAAGACACACTTGTCTTTGTACTCCTCACCTGGTTGCCGCCACACACGCTTGACACCATCTGAACCAAATAAGTTTATCGTGGTCTCATCAGACCACAGGACATGGTTCCAGTAATCCATGTCCTTATTCTGCTTGTCTTCAGCAAACTGTTTGCGGGCTTTCTTGTGCATCATCTTTAGAAGAGGCTTCTTTCTGAGACGACAGCCATGCAGACCAATTTGATGCAGTGTGCGGCGTATGGTCTGAGCACTGACAGGCTGACCCCCCACCCCTTCAACCTCTGCAGCAATGCTGGCAGCACTCATACGTCTATTTCCCAAACACAACCTCTGGATATGACGCTGAGCATATGCACTCAACTTCTTTGGTCGACCATGGCGAGGCCTGTTTTGAGTGGAACCTGTCCTGTTAAACCATTGTATGGTCTTGGCCACTGTGCTGCAGCTCAGTTTCAGGGTCTTGGCAATCTTCTTATAGCCTAAGCCATCTTTATGTAGAGCAACAATTCTTTTTTTCAGATCCTCAGAGAGTTCTTTGCCATGTTGAACTTCCAGTGACCAGTATGAGAGAGTGAGAGCAATAACATCAAATTCAACACACCTGCTCCCCATTCACACCTGAGACCTTGTAACACTAACGAGTCACATGACACCGGGGAGAGAAAATGGCTAATTGGGCCCAATTTGGACATTTTCACTTAGGGGTGTACTCACTTTTGTGGCCAGCGGTTTAGATATTAATGGCTTTGTGTTGAGTTATTTTGAGGGGACAGCAAATTTACACTGTTATACAAGCTGTACACTCACTACTTTACATTTTAGCAAAGTGTCATTTCTTCAGTGTTGTCACATGAAAAAATATAATAAAATATTTACAAAAATGTGAGGGGTGTACTCACTTCTGTGAGATACTGTATATACATGGACATAGCTGTGTATTTTTCATTGATATTGATACATGTATATTGATAACCTGCATTAGATATGGACTGGCTGTGGGCTCAGGATGCTTCTCGTGATCTTCTTCTGGCTATCCACCCTCCCAACTATATTGTTCTGTGGAATGGAGACACTGGCACCAAACTTTGGAAGAAGAGCTATGCTGAGAACATCCTGTCTTTCTCCTTTGACCCCTTTGAGCCCTCCAATCTGGCATGTATGTATTCTATCATATTATATTCATAATAGTACTTAGGGATGCACAGATACGGTTGCTGGAAGTGATATTTAAATTGCAAACAAATCTTTTGAAATTGGTCTTTCTCTTTGATTTGTTTAAAGTGATTATCACAGCTAGAACACTTTGCTTAAATCAGTAAATCTAACAAAACAATTATTATGTCAAACATTATATGATGTTCCACTTAGTCTAACTCTACTGTACTGAACCTTTCAGCATTGCTGATGTACTGGTTGCAGTATCTTTGTTCAGTACAAAATGGTATTGTGCATCACTAATAAAAGTTATTAGTATAGTGTATAATATATGGTTTAATGCAGTTTAATGAAGTAAATACCAATTTACTACACTGTTTCTCTAATTTTTGCTATTTGTTCTTTTCTATGTCATAGTGCTAACCAGTGAGGGTATAGTGTTTATCACAGATTTCTCACACTCTAAACCGCCGGGAAGTGGAGGTAAGAAGGTTTATATCGCCAGTCCTCATTCCAGCCCTGCCCATAGCAAACCTGCTGCGGCTCAACCAACCGGTGCCAAAAAGGCCCTCAATAAGGTCAAAGTGCTCATCACGAATGAGAAACCCACGTAAGTTTAGCACAACCCAGAAGCACCACAGGATGTTTGACATTACATTATCATTGTTTTTTGTTTTTGTGAAAAACTGAATAATCCATGAAAAAATAATAGAAAATGTAAAATGTCCTGGAAAAACCTGTTCTCCTAGGCAACCCTCTACATTGCGAGTAAATCACTCACATATGCGACTAAATCTTCACTCTGGGCGACTAAATGATGTCTAATATTAGCCAATGGCTAATAAATTCTCAGATTTTACTCGCCAGTGTGTGAGTTGGAGGCTAAGTGTAAGTTCAGCACAAAGTTCAAGCGATCTCAATGGAAGCGCAGCGCACCTGTGTTTGACGTACTGTGAACTCTAGTGTGAAGCGCACGACTCGCTGTCGATTTTTGAGTGCAGAGAGAGCGAGAGAGAGTCTTACATACATGCAGAATTGACGCGCTACATGTAAATGATATTCTTTGTTGCATTTTCCTGTCAAAATAACAGAGTTCCTTTGGATTTTTTCAGCTTTTAAGAACTGCCGGGTTTTCCGGTAGTGGGCGGAACTAATGCGCAAACGGCAATCTCATTGGCTGGTGCTCAGCTATTATCATCCCGGTTTTGATTTCAGTGAATCAGTTTGAGCGAACGCACACAACCTGATTAATATTCATGAATCCAGCAGCTCATTAATCCTTAGTGCTTTTTATATTGTTCTTATTAGTAGAATTTGTATTATTATTATTATTATCATCATCATCATCATCATCTTATCAGCATTATTGTTAGTTTTTCCCCTTTTTTTTTATTTTTATTTTTTTTTTTACAGAAACACTGAGTGACCAAAAAAGCACCACCACCAGTCCTAAATTCAATGCATTCATACATGGTTACCAAATTTTAATTGTAATTTACTAAAGTTCTATCATTAAATAATACTTGATTATCAAATCGCATGATTGTCATGAGTTAACTCGTGATTAATCGCAACTTAATCGCACATTTTTATTTGTTCTAAATGTACCTTAAATTAATACTTTTCAAGTTTTTAATACTCTAATCAACATGGGCATGGACAAATATGGATGCTTTATGCAATATAGGTTTATTATTAGTGAAACCATAATCAACATAGAGCATGAAGTCTAGACATGTTTCAAAGGTCATAGATGTTTTTCAAATAACTTGTTCATGTCTATTAGACACATGAAAAAAGAAATACCGGGTTCCCATTACTTCTCTTTCTTTGCACTGATTAATTTGCTCACACAAATCTTTTTGCATGACAGGGCAGCTCACTTCTTAACATGCAAAATGTACATTTATTATTTATTATTAGATTTGTTTACCTCTCACATACTGTATTTGCCCACATACTGTATTTTGATCCAGCTAAATTCTCAATAAAACTGTTTTCATTGATATATTTTACTGTTTATGTTGTCAGACAACGGAATGAGTATGAGATTGTGACTGAAATGCGACCCCTTAAGACTACATAACCAACTCTCCCGTCCAAGATGTTAATCTGCACAAAAATCCTGATAATCGAGCCATCGTCTGATGAAATCAAATACACATAAGATAATGGCAATAACTGTGCTGTGATTTCGGCTATAGCCTACTTGCATGTAAAATTAGAGAAGCATCATAATATATGTGTTTAACTGAAAGCGCTGCTCCTCTCCACCGCTCGCTGAGCAATGCAGACGCATGGAGAGAGAGAGAGGTGTGTGCGTATGCGCTGGGAAAGAGAGACCTCGCGCTCGCGCGGCAGTACCAGTGAGTCTCAGGAACTAAATAAGGTTTGGGCAGACCCTAAAGGTTTTTCGCTAGGCCCCTTTTTTGAAGGGGGGGGGGTCGCTAAATGGGTCTGCAAAGTCGCTAAATTGGCAACACTGTGCATCTCCATTTCTACAACTACGGGCTAGGCCACGGGTCAAACAGAAAATGCGAGCTGCGTTAATCGCACGTTAATAAAATTAGTGCCGTTAAGATTAATTTGCTTTTGCTTTTGCACACACACACTAGGGGTGGCACGGTACACAGCTGTCACGGTTTGGTACCTACCTCGGTTTGGGGGTCACAGTTCGATACGATTTCGGTACAACAGGGAAAAAAAAAATCGGTCCCACTTTACATTAGGTGGCCTTAACTACTATGTACTTACATTTAAATTAATAATTTGATACAATGCACTTACTGTGTACATACAAGTTTATACATTGCACTTATATTTTTAAAAATACCTATATGTAATTACATCTGTAATTAATTTCTGTAATTACATTTATAATTACGCTGTTGGCCCATCCCTTACACCTTAACCCACCCTTAAACCTACCCATACCACCAAACCTGTCCCTAACCTTACCCGTATCCCACCTCAATAGCCGCAAAGGTGTTTTGCAATACAATATGAACACAATAAGTACATTGTACTTATTTTTTGATGTAAGTACATAGTAGTTAAGGCCACCTAATATAAAGTGTAACCAAAAAACTACTATGCTCAGTTTCTTTTCATTTATTTTGAACAGACAGTAGTGCAAATTACATTTTTTTCCATACTAAATATTGTTACATGTTAGATATATAAAATCTGTTTTGTTTTCATTGTGAGTGTACACAAATAAAAGCAGACCTGTATACAGGGATTATTAATAAGACAATACGTGTTTAAAGTTGATTCTGCTGGTATAAGGAAACAGTTGAAGTGATCGCGCCAGAGCGAGCACGCGCACCTGCACACACACACACACACACACACACACACACACACACCACACACACATCAGTTCCAGCATTGCTAACTTGACAGCACAGTTGGTACTTTATCAAAATAAAATACAGTGAGCCAAACATCAGCGCGCGTGCTTCTGTATCACTGTTGGAACGCGACTGAAGTACAAAGCCTATCATTTACATAATAAATAATAGTTTAGCATTCAGATACATTACATTGCAAATATGGAAATATTATTGGATTTGTGCTGAATGATAGAGGTAGGATACTCGAGCACAAAGCTCCATTTCGCAAACAGTTGAGTGTGCAAGCCTTTAAAGTATACACCCTTGTCAGTCTATGTGAGAGACGCATTCAGAATCAGCACATGGTCACTGTCTAGTGGGCTTTGTTTGTGCGCAACTCATGGCATTCGCTGTTCTTCTGCTGGCGGTTAACAAACAGCGCTGCATTACTGCGGGCTCCTCTCCGCGCTCACACCTTCCGTGGCATTCTCCCTCAAGGCGGGCATTGTTGCTGGCTCACGCACCTTGACTGACGAAACAAAACCGGAGGGTAAATGCAGAGGTAACTGTTTCGGTCAGTCCTTCTGTCACACTTACTCAGGGACATGGAACGAGTAGACAGGGAGTACTTTCCAAACACGTAGGACATGCCAAACGTCAGCCTCAAAACCTTAAAGGTGCCATAGAATGGAAAACTGTATTTACCTTGGCATAGTTAAATAATGACAGTTCTGTACATGGAAATGACATACCATGAGCCTCAAACACCATAGTTTCCTCCTTATGTAAATCTCGTGAATAAAAAAGACCACTGAAAAATAGGCGAATCAGATCATAACACCGACTGTGATGTAACAGTCGGGATCACTACGCCCCCCCCCCCCCCCCCCCAACATTTGCATAACGTCTACCCGCCCTTGTTCTATGCCAGACGCCAGCCGAATCATCAGAAGTTCTGCAGGTATTGTAAAGAAACAAGTGGGGACAACAGCGAAAATGGCAGATCATGGAAATAAATGTTATGCTCCAGGCTGTGCAGGGGATGTGAAGTGCAGGGATGGGTTGGTGTCTGTTTTCAGAAAGGCTCGGAAAGCAAATAACACGTTCTAATAAAATAACGTGAGACACTAAAGGGACATGGTTAGCTTGTTAGCAGTAGTCTGTTGCATTACAGTACATAAGATTTCACTTACCACATAAACAAAGTAAGGAGAGATGACTGTGAATGATGGCAAAAATTTACAGATCTTGAGCACCACTGACAAGCATCTGATCTTGTAAAATGTGTGGTAAGTACTGCCGCTCCATAGTATAAACAGAGTACGTGCGATCGCAAATCTCGAAAAAGTGAAACTATAACGTGATCGACCGATCGTTCAAAAGCAGTTTCAATACCCAGCGTATTAATAGTGGCTCCCTGATGCCCGCATTTTATATACAGTATAATTACCCGACGATATAACTGCGAGAGAAAGTATTGAAATATATATTTTCCTCCCTGTGTTTACTTCCAGCTGTGAGCTACTGAAATGAGCTGCACTGTGAAACAGCCAATCAGAGCAGAGCTCATTATTATTCATGACCCTTCTAAATAAGCCAATAACAAACCATTTAATTCTAGGGAGAAATCCTAGGGTTGTAAATGTACATGTAAAACCATTTCTGGAGATTTTTTTGCCCTTACCTAAGCCACATACCTTCTATGTAGATATCAGAGAACAATTTAAAATACTGTATCAGTGCATTCTATGGCACCTTTAATGACTTGGAGAGGATCTGCAAAGAGGAGTGGGACAAAATCCCACCTGAGATGTGTGCAAACCTGGTGGCAAACTACAAGAAATGTCTGACCTCTGTGATTGCCAACAAGGGTTTTGCCACAAAGTACTAAGTCATGTTTTGCAAAGGGGTCAAATACTTACACTGAACAAAATTATAAACGCAACTCTTTTGTTTTTGCCACCATTTTTCATGAGCTGAACTCAAAGATCTAAGACTTTTTCTATGTACACAAAAGGCCTATTTCTCTCAAATATTGTTCACAAATCTGTGTTAGTGAGCACTTCTCCTTTGCCGAGATAATCCATCCACCTCACAGGTCTGGCATATCAAGATGCTGATTAGACAGCATGATTATTGCACAGGTGTGCCTTAGGCTGGCCACAATAAAAGGCCACTCTAAAATGTTCAGTTTTATCACACATCTCAATGCCACAGATACAGCAAGTTTTGAGGGAGCATGCAATTGGCATGCTGACTGCAGGAATGTCCACCAGAGCTGTTGCCTGTGAATTGAATGTTAATGTTTCTACCATAAGCCGTCTCCAAAGGCGTTTCAGAGAATTTGGCAGTACATCCAACCGGCCTCACAACTGCAGACCACGTGTAACCACACCAGCCCAGGACCTCCACATCCAGCATCTTCACCTCCAAGATCGTCTGAAACCAGCAACCTGGACAGCTGCTGCAATCAGTTTGCATAACCAAAGAATTTTTGCATAAACTGTCAGAAACCATCTCAGAGGAGCTCATCTGCATGCTCTTCGTCCTCATCGGGTCTCGACCTGACTGCAGTTCGTCATCGTAACCGACTTGAGTGGGCAAATGCTCACATTTGATGGCATCTGGCACTTCGGAGAGGTGTTCTCTTCACAGATGAATCCTGGTTTTCACTCTACAGGGCAGATGGCAGACAGCTAAAGTATGGCGTTGTGTGGGTGAGCGGTTTGCTGATGTCAACGTTGTGGATCGAGTGGCCCATGGTGGCAGTGGGGTTATGGTATGGGCAGGCGTATGTTATGGACAACGAACACAGGTGCATTTTATTGATGGCATTTTAAATGCACAGAAAGACCGTGACGAGATCCTGAAGCCCATTGTTGTGCCATTAATTCACGACCATCACCTTATGTTGCAGCATGATAATGCATGGCCCCATGTTGCAAGGATCTGTACACAATTCCTGGAAGCTGAAAACATCCCAGTTCTTGCATGGCCAGCATACCCACCGGTCATGTCACCCATTGAGCATGTTTGGGATGCTCTGGATTGGCGTATACGACAGCGTGATCCAGTTCCTGCCAATATCCAGCAACTTCGCACAGCCATTGAAGAGGAGTGGACCAACATTCCACAGGCCACAATCAACAACATGATCAACTCTATACGAAGGAGATGTGTTGCACTGCGTGAGGCAAATGGTGGTCGCACCAGATACTGACTGGTTTTCGGGATCTGAGAAAAAGTCTTACTGATCTATAGAAAAAGTCTTAGATCTTTGAGTTCAGCTCATGAAAAATGGGGTCAAAAACAAAAGTGTTGCATTTATAATTTTGTTCAGTGTATTTCACTCATTAAAATGCAAATCATTTTACCCCCCCCCCCCCCCCCCCCAGTGTGTGTATATATAGTATGTGTGTGTAATTATAATAATAATGTAATATTTCCACACAAATTACACTTTTGAAAATGATTGCAGTGCAGTTTGTGTGAAGAAGATAATCTAAAATAAAACAAAAAATGGCCGGTCGATCGATGCATCTGTACTACACTGTATAAATTAAATATAGATTAATCATTGTTAAATCTACAAAGTTAACTTGGCAAGACAGGCATTTTGACATTTTGTATGTATTTGCCCACTTAGGGGACTCGTGGCTATCTGCATGCGCTGTTCACACAGAACAGAACACATTGCACGTGTACTGAAAGTAATTATCTTTCACGCCCAAATGCTTTCAAATAACTTGAACTTTTAAATTTACAAGGCTTAAAAAACACATGCAAATGATAAACTTTCGTGAAGACGCTACAGTGGCCCGATCGGGCAAGTAACAAATCCTTCTACTGTCCTGAGCGTTTTTTGCGCTGGCCCCGGGCCTTCGGGCAGTCCTTATTGTCGAGCCCTGTTAGTGAATGAGACCCATTGACCGATTACAGGAAGCCAAAAATGAAATACTGACAGCAGGGAGTACTTCTGTACGAAGTTGATACTGAAATTAACTGAAATTATACTAGCCTTTCTGAAGTATTTGTGGTACTCAAATTAGTACCCGCTGTTCGGTAGCCTATTTTTACTATGGAATTGAAATGGACTAGTTGCACTGTTTGTGATGGTTATTTATGTTTTCAATGTACTGTAGTCACCTAGTTAACTAAACAACACTTAAAATGAGTGTCTACGCGAAGTCTTAAAAATCCAGATATTTTCAGGGACAAGATTTGAGATTCTGATGAATATTATTACAACGCATCTTTATTTTTTGTATTAAATGTTTTTTCATTGACAGTCATTTCCTTATATGCAAATTACGTGTCTATGCCGAAATTATTAATTAATATTAGGGCTGTTGATTTAATCTGTTAATCGAATTAATTACTTATGGAAAAAAATAATGAATTAAAATGTTTATGCAATTAATGTACCCCCCCCCCCCCCCCCCGCTACACCCCTTGTTCATAATCATTAGGTGTGTTTGACTCAAAGTGGTGCTGCACAGACTGATCAGTGTATGACATCAAAGTACCACGAGAACAATTCAAAAACATGTGGTATGAGTTTAATTTAATCCCAACCCCAAACAATTTAATGATATATAAATTATTTTTTTTAAATATTTAAAATAGCCCAAGCATACCTATAGACATATAGAATGCTGCATCAAACAAATTTGTGAGTAAAGGAAATAATAATAATAATAATAATAATAAAGCAACTCCATAGTGGATTCAAAGTGATCAAGGGTATAGGATGTTCCAATTCAGCCCATTGCAAGGGTTTCGCCAGTAGTGGGCACTCAAGCAATGTAATCAATGATGCATATCCGAGTTAAAGAGATGTTCAGTTGGCCGTACCGCAGCCGATTAGTCAGTAAATGAGTGCAAAACGACGTTTGCAAGCACCTGTTGCTAACTGACTGTTTGGAATTATAAATATGAGCATAGTTCATCTGTTAATATTATGCACTTTTTTGTGTGTGCTGCATGAGACAAAGTAATATAGCTAAAACCACTGTATTGCTGCTCTATAGTGTAAATGTATGTTGATTTTATCAGATGATGTCGTGATTATAAATGAGAGTTACTCCTGGTTAACATGTATTAATGCAGGGGTGTCAAACTCAGTTACTGGAGGGCCAGAGCCCTGCAGAGTTTTGTTCCAACACACAAACCATGTCGTTTTTAAATAACCCTGAAGGACTTCATTATCTGGATCAGGTGTGTTTAATTAGGGTTGGAGCTAAACTCTGCAGGGCTCCGGCCCTCCAGGAACTGAGTTTGACACCCCTGTATTAATGAGTCGTGTTTAATTTTTCTACAATATTCACTCATCATAACAGTAAAATAGGGCATTCTAAGTCATTCTACTGCAGTATTTACTCTCTCAATCAATAGAAAATGTGGTTAACACCCGGTCATGCATGAAAAAAATAAATGCCGTCATAAACCGGTATAATTTTGAAAAATACCGTGATATAAATTTTTGGTCGTACCACCCAGCACTAATGCCAATACAGATTTTTTAAGTACTGTACTGTAATTCTGTGTGTATCTAGCATCAAGCAAGTCCCAAATTTTATGTTCTCATTCATGCATGTTCTTTAAGCAAAAAAACCCAAAAACATCAGGTACAACTGCTTTGCTTCCAAAGGACATATGCAACTTTTTTATTAATATATAATAACAGTTCTTTATTTAGGCTACAATAAAATGGCACAATACATAGTAATGTATTATAGGCCTATTTAATTCATTGTTTTAAACATCTAGTCTATCTATTCTTTTGTCATCGCACTTCATAGGTGCCACCATGTCAGATAGGAATTCATCAGCCTGAAGCATCAGCATCATACTCAGCATTCAAAGACCTAAGTAACAGGCATAAAATATTCCTAAAATAAGCTGGTTATCTTGGCAGAATGTTGAGTTTAAAAAAAAAAAGGTATTCTTGCAATTTTGGTGATGCCATGAGAAAATCCACACAGAAATTGGAACCTGGCTTAAGTTTCAATTTTCTCACCTTTCACGGCACTGACCTGATTGTTGCTCATGCAGATTGATATTAAGGTCTGTTTGCGGTTTCTGATGGTAGAAAATCTGAATTTCTGAATTGAATGATATGAGAATTAGCAGGTGTTTCTGCATCAAAAATAAACCCAGAGATGAAAATTTAGTTAGCCAACCGCCTTTCTTTCTTTCTTTCTTTCTTTCTTTCTTTCTTTCTTTCTTTTTCTTTCTTTCTTTCTTTCTTTCTTTCTTTCTTTCTTTTTCTTTCTTTCTTTCTTTCTTTCTTTCTTTCTTTCTGTTCAGATCAAATCGCAAATAATGTAGAAAATAGATCCGCATGGCCCAGCTGACGTTCAGTGGATTTAAGTTCAGTGGATACTCTCCAAAATGGCACCAAGGTGACACAGAGGAGACGAATTGTTGAGTAAAGTCGTTTTACTCGATCTTTTGTGCACAAAAAGTATTCTCGTAGCTTCGTAAAATTACGGTTGAACCACTGATGTCACATGGATTATTTTACCGATCTTTTTCAGTTCCGATTTACTGATTTTGTTCAGTTCTTTTTGTTATAAGAAAAAAGTTATTAAACCTGTTATATTTTGACAACGCTTTTTTTGCAACTAAATTTCAATACCATGATAATACCGTATACCATGATGAAAGCATTAGAAATTAAACGCAGCATGAAAATTTTGATACCGCCATATGCCTAGTCCCAACATTAAGGCCATACTTGTCTAGTGTTCTTCTCAACATGATCTCACAGAATTCCATGTAATGACCACGGACTTAATTAACCCCCGAATCTGTGTGGGGTGGCATCACGGAATCGCCGAAAATTCCGTGATGGGCTCACAGAAGTGATACCAATGTAATTCAGTGACAGGCATCAGCCGTGGTCCACGCACGGATCCACTGGTTCAGCACTTTAAATAGGAAACCCTTAGCATCAGTATGCCGATGCGATATACTTGGAAATTTATCGTCATCATTATTGTTCAGAACTGGGTAGGTTTAGGGTAGGGGTGGTGGATTTTCAGAAAAAAAAAAATTGTATTTTGTAAATCATTGTCTGAATAATTTTGATTGCAACTGTATATGTCTGTGGTGCAGTGATTTTTGCACTTGGAAAAATGATTAACACTAGTAGAAAAGGCTAGGTGGCCTTCCTCAGATATATAATTTCATCCTAGCGAGAGTCATCAGTAATAAACCATTGTGTATTTTGATGTTAAAATGTAGGTTACACAACCTCATTGCAGTGTTCCAGATATTTTCTTTTACCGGCCAATAATGGTTCTGAAAGAAAATGCGCTGGGACACTGCTGTTGCTATAGTAATGAAAGAAACTTTCATGCTCATTTGATCGACAGATAAACCACATACTCTCATTTCAGTGTTCTTTGTTAATGTTGTGGTTCTTTCAGCAAAACGTTTGCTTTGCACATTACGTAACAGCATTATGTTAAAGAGTTTTTTAATGTTTTTTTTGTTGTTGTTGCTCTGTCCATGTAGTAAATGTATGTCCTCGAATAAGTGGAGTTTCACTTTTTAGTTTTACTGCTCATGTAATGTCAATGGTATGACCAAATCAGGGGCAGCTAAAATTACAATTTAAAACAAGTCTGAGATGATATAAATGTTAATTCATTGACCTTTGTTGGTGTGAAAATTTTAAAAACTTTTTTTTATTTTATACCAGTTGGTGAATGAGTTTTCAGTGAACAAGTTTAACTATTTCTCATACATGTCACAGACAATACAATAGACAACACCCTAGAAACAGCACCAAACACTAAAAACATTATAATAAACCCATTATTTCAACTTATTACTGTTCATATAATTAATCGCTACTGGGACAGAGCTGTTCTTATACCGTTCTGTTGTACACTGCGGTACTCTAAACCGTCTATTAGACAGAAGATGCTGGAACTCATAATACAGGGGATGATGCCTGTCACTTAAAATTGAGACAGCCAGTACCTGCCTGGTATACAGCGAAACCGGGTTAAGTAACGGCACCCCAGTCAACCTGCTGGACCATTTCACAATTTGGTTAACAGAGTTTCAGCTCTTTAAAGATAAATTCCCATACCAAGATAAAAAAAAAAAAAAAAAGTTAATTCCCTATATTATTTAAACATTCCTTAATCCAAATATTACTATATTACACATTTACTTTACTTTGAAAAACATGCTTTGATGACATGCTTTGATCTCACCGCCACATGGTTACGTACAGTAGCTCTCAATAGTTCCAAATGAACCAGTGATGTCAACCTGATTGAATGGGTTTAATCGGGACAGATGGCAACCATGGCTATATTTGCAGCATTTTTCTGCAGATATTAACACAAAATCTGCTTTGACTACTAAATTTGCTTTATTTTTTTGGTAGCATTGTTTGGGAATTATAAAAAGAGAACATTAATCAGGTTTTCTTGTGTTTAATTATGGAGGGAAGGGGGATGCTCCCATAACATTATCTGTTCAGGTAACAGTTATATTACACAGTTTTGTCAATAGGGCAAAATCAACAAGCCAACCAATTGCATTCAACAAAACATTTTTCCTTGAAATGGGCAGTCATCATTGACATCCTGAAGGGAGAGAAAGATGGCAAAAGTGTTCAAAATATTCATTGCTACAAAAATCGGTACAAAAAAACAATCTGTAATGTTCTCTTTAGGCTGCATTCAACAACATCTTTATAATCAAATATAATAAACTGTACAGTCATGGTCAGAATTATTGGCATCCTTGGTAAGTATCATCAAATAAAGCTGTGAAAATAAATCTGCATTGTTTTTCCTTATGATCTTTAATTAAACAAAAATCTAACCTTTCAACAAGTAAAACTTGGTAAATAAATAGTTAAAAATAAATTACATTATGAAAGAAATGTTTGTTTTTTTCTTTCTACTACATTTTGGCCACAATTATCAGCACCCCTCAAAATTATTGAGTAAAATATCTTTGAAGTGTATTCCCATTCATATTTACAGTGTTTAGCATACCAGAGAAGACTACGAACGTGAAATTGTCCAGCCATGACTTCCTGTTTCACAGGACTATAAATATGAGGCAACACAAAGGCTAAATTCACTTAATTATTCATCATATTGAGTAAAACCAAGGAATATACTTCTGATGTGTAGCGAAAACTAGTTAAGCTTAAAGAAATAGAAAATGGCTGTAAGAAAATAGCTGAAGCATTGAAAATTCACATTTTCACCATCAGGTCAGTAATTATGAATTTCCAGTTAACAAAAAAATAATACAAATCTGCCTTGGAAGGGGCCATGTGTGGACATTGTGGGTTCTAGCAAATAGCAACAAATAATAAATCAAAACCTGATTGCTTCTGCTGTAAATCTTATAATAGACAGTGGTTGGATCTTCCATCAGGGCATTGATTCCCTGGAAAAAATAAAATAAACAAACAAACACAAAAATAGATCACTGAACACAAAATTAAGGTTCTGCCATGGCCATTCCATTCCTCTGACCTAAACCCTATACAAAATTAGTGGGGTGAACTGAAGAGGAGGGTGCACCAATATGGACCTTAGAATGTGAAGGATCTTTGAAGGAATTTTAATGTTTTATGCATTCATTTGATCACCACCATTTTTTTTATAATAAATTTGTATTAATTCATAAATTCATAAATAAATTAATAAATAATTCTAACAGACATCACAGAATTACTTTTAAAAAAAAAATCAATATTTCATATGGCCATATTATTGCACAAAATTAAGAAAATATTAATTTTGTAAATGCAGTTGATTAGAATGCTTTTTAGTTTTTTAAAATGTAATTTAACCATTAAAAGAGAGTCCAGAAATTGAAACAAACAAAAACAAGAAAAGTAATCCAGACTGTAGATGATAGGGGTGTAACGATTCATCGATATGGAACGATACATCGATGCCACGCGTAAAATATCGATATCTGTAGTATAAATAGGCACCTTTATTTTGGAAATGTCCACATTTTCACATAATGTCCGTCTATGCATTACCGCCAACGCGTGCATTCTCGTTCAAACTCGCGTATTAGGACTCAATATAAGGACTGCCCAAAGGCACAAGGCCAGCATAAAAGACGCTCGGGATTGTTGGCAGAACAGTCGAGCGCTGTGTGAGAAGTTTTCTGCGCACACATCTGAACTGCACGCACACAGACAGCCGCATCTACACCACGCAAATACTAAATTGAGCTCTCTTCCGCTTTTTTGTGCATGGATGAGTAAATACAGACAAAATTACATCAAAATGCACGTTTTGGCGAATATCCTAGTAAACACAGTTGGATAGGCATATGTCTTAAGGTAAACAGTTGAGAAAGAACTTTCTTTCTTAAAGTGAAAGCTATATAATAAATCCAATGCTGTCAAAGAAAAATACAAGTGCTCACTGCTCCTGACTAAATAACCTTTGTAACATAAAAAATTATTAATCTATATTTAATTTATACAGTGAAGACTATGCAGTTATTTTACATTTGAGTATTACATTTCTGTAGCGTACCTGAAAATTTCTTTTAGACTCAGCTGAAAAACCTGAAAAGCACTGTTTATTGAACTGGTGTCTTTGTTCTATTGTATTTATTTTCTGCTATTGCTTATAATTTGGTTATCTGTAGAAAAGATTTTTAGCACTGAGCCCATAGTAGCAGCCAGAATTGTTTTTCCAATTGTTTATATTCTTTATTATTTAATTAAATATCGATCGATATACTCCTATCGTATCGTAGAATTTTTTTGAGGTATCAGCAAATATCTTATCGCTGGGTCTGAGAATTGATATCGTATCGTATCGTGATGAACCATCCGATTTGCACCCCTAGTAGATGATGTTTGAGCCATATTTACAAAAACAATTCAACACGTCTGGCGAACTGATTCATTTTTCCTCACAAGCATTAATCAACCTTTTAAATACAATTTTGTTTCCTGGAAGACATATTAAAACCTATCCTTTATTCACAGAAATGTTATTGTTTTTTCGTGCAATATGCATCCTGCAATCAGTGAAGTTTGTCTCCCAATCCAATTGGCTATGCAAGAACATTTAGCATTGAACACCTTTGGATAAAGATACATCGTTTTATGATTTGTGATTTATAAATGTACATAACAGCAGGTTAGACAAACATCGAAACAGCCAGGATAAATTGATGTTTTAAATGTGACCTGTCTATGTGTATGTGTTTGTGTGCAGGGCTGAAGCAGTGACTCTTAATGACTGTCTCCAGCTGTCATATCTACCATCTAAGAGGAATCACATGTTGCTGTTGTACCCCAGAGAAATCCTCATCCTAGACTTGGAGCTCAGTCAGACCGTTGGAGTGGTTGCCATCGAGCGCTCTGGTGTACCCTTTATACAGGTGTGTGTGAGGAGGGAATGTGAGAGTCTGCATTCACTTTTTCAGTTTAAAGGGATTTAAACTGAAACAAAATTTAAAAAAAAATGTGCACATTTTTGCTTATTTAACTGCATTGTGCCATCTGAACAATTGCTAGAAGATGTGATCCATACCGAACCAAACACATACAGGGCTCTTGGTACAGAACACACAATGACACAAATACTGTAAATGCATATCTTGTCCTATGCAGAACCAAAGTTCAGAACCGTAGTCATATTTAGAAGAATGTATTGTAGTATTTTTTTTTCATGCACCATGAGCACTGTGGTCTTTAACAAAAATCATGCCACACAAATAGCATTCCTCAATTCAAGCACGTGGAAGATGTGACTATTTTCTCCTCCTGCTGAAAATGAGCAGAAATGTGTAAAGGCACACTGAGACTGCTTGCTTCTGACATCTCATTTCCAGCACTTCTTCAAACAGACAGAGAGGTTCTTTCCAGAGATAATGACAAACAGACACAATAATAACATAACTATGAATAAGGATGAAGCATATATGGTTGATATTGTCAACAGACTGTGTGGTCACAATTATAAATATAGGACCATTGATATAAACAACTCACATTTTATATGTACAATTAGCAGAATAATTGCAACAACAACAAAAATGGAGATGAGGTGTCAGCCAAGTAGGAAGCAATATTTAACCCATAGCAATGCTTTGACAAGAACGTCACAAATAGTCAGATAAACGATAAATAAATTACTTGAGTGATTTGTTATAAAAGTGTGCATCGTATTTGCTAAACACGGAGGTTTGAATGTGTGAGATGCATTAGAACAGACCTCATTTGTTCTCACGCCTTCTCGCACATTTGAGCATCTTTTTTTTCCTTTTAATGACAATTGGCAAACACACTTCCAGGTACATAGCGCCACCTACTGCATGACCCCTGCATGACAGCTGACATAAAATAAAGTTTGGGCTTAGGATAGCCAATACCGTTCAGTTATAAAAGAAAATCCTTAATCGGCCCTGATAATGATTCTTGAGATAGGCTCGAGACATCCCTACACACATACAAGGGTAACAATTTTTGATAGTCCACTTTAGACATTCTACTAACAGTAAGTAACTTTACAACTACATGTCAACTAGCAGTCGTTAGAGTATTAGTAGACTGTCTGCTTAATATCTTCTAACGTTTTATTTTGAACCCATACAAGCACTCTCTATGTGGTCAATGTACTGTATGTCTGTGTATGTTTGTTATGAGCATGCACATGCACATACTAAGTCTCATTTACAGACATCTGACACAGTGCTCATATGTGATCTTTTTTATCTATTATTTTACCATTTCATATTTCCACAGTAAAAGTTGGCATTATTTGTTTACTGGTGTTCAAAATCATTTACACATATTTATGGTATATGTGTGAAACAAATGGCACTTGTTTTTAAGATTGACCTATTTACATGTGATTTCTCGAGCGCGTTTGTGTATTAGATAAAGTCAGTGCATCTTCTAATCTGTATTTTGGTGAGGGTTTTTTTGTGTGCAATAAAATGCGTGCGCACACACACATTAAGTGTTATAAAGCACTTGTCAGGAAGGCAATTTGCATGACTGATGGTGCAGCTGCAGGCACTCATACTCTCAGTCTAGGCTGACCGTGAGAGCCTGGCATAAGCCAGTAACATGCACAAACAGTAAAAGCTCACAAATTTGCTCTAGTTTTTCCATTACCAGAAACTAGATTTAAACTTGTTTTTAATATTCAGTATACATAGAAACAGTGGTATGTGTACAATCAGGCCAATTTGAATATGAAAATATATTTACTTATTATTTAGGCACATGTGGGGGCTTTTTTTCTAAATGAATCAAAAGTAAATTTCCCTCTCAGCAACTATCAACAATAATATTGTGGTCAATACAACAAAATGTATTTGAGTTATACTTAATATTGAATGACATTGTGTACAAAACATAGTTCCTTTTTTTTGGTATCTGTCAGTCTGAGACGTCGTTGTCATTATGTGTTGGTATTGGTTTGTATGTGTCTTGCTCAAACAAGCTCAAATTTCATTGGACAATGTGAAGTGGAGTGGTCTTATTCATAAAACAGTTGAAAAATACACAGCCACTGTCTGTTTTCTTTTCATTTTTCTCTCTGACGAACATGAAATGACTAAAATAGATGTCACATTATATACAGTGCCTTGTGAAAGTATTCATACCCCTTCAGGGATCAACGCTAAGGATGTTTTCTACTGGCCCGGCCAGTGGTTCAAATTTCTACTTGCCCTGCCAACATTTTCACTGGCCCTACCACAAAAAATAAAATAGTTGCTGTTATCATTGTTTTTGATCTATGTTATCTTGTAATCTAATAAATAAGCTTATGACACCAATATTTTAGATATCAAATACATTTTCCAGTTCTCTATTTCAATTTCAATACCACAGCAAAAATCACTAGCCAAAAATAAACATAAATATAAAGTTTAAACATTATTAAAGACAAGTGACAGCCAGTAACTAAGAACAAATGAACAAATTACAAGCATTACCACAAATAAACATAGGCCTATAGCACAAAGATAGAATTTAAATTATCCTTTTGGTTTTTATGTTTTGTAGATGTTCAGGTACAGAAATCGAAAAATCACATATAAAATAACATTACTCTGTGTTGCACCTTGATTTTTCATAACCATTTGAAATTTTAATCATGGATTAATCCACAAAAAAATCAAACAAACAAACAAAAAACATGTGCAATATTTGATTTATATTAGACTGTATAATTTCAAAATCTGAAGCAAAAACAGAATGACCTGACTTTGAGAAATTATTCTAACATTACATGAAACATTGACACTAAACAGAAACAGCAGACGGGCTGAGTGAGACGCAATTTCACTCTCTGACAGCAGGCGGCGCTTATGGAACCATGATACAGCGTTTCCTTGGTTACCACGGTAAACACAGCAGTGCTGCGCATATTAATTTAATATGCATTATATGGAGACAAGATGAAAAGAAAACACCATTTCTGAAAACAGCCAGTTCCCCTCAGAAACACGTTCATTTAAAAAAAATTCCACATTTGGATTTTCTTCCTATATTTTGTGCATCGTGAACAGTGATCTTGTTCTGCCTGCTAATGCTACAGTGTTTTCTCCACTTTGCCCGTTCAGGCAGCTCACACGTGTCAAGTAGCCTACTGAAAGGAGTTGTCTTTCGTGCGCAATTGCTTTTTAATCGCTTGAATTTTTAAATTAACAAGGCTTAAAAATGCATGCAAATGATAAACTTTCGTGACGACGCTGCAGTGGCCTGATCGGGCAAGTGACAAATCCATCAACTGTCCCGAATGTTCTTCACGCTGGCCCTGGGCCATCAGGCAGTCCTTATTGTCAAGCCCTGCCCTTAATTTTTTTTTGCATTTATGTTGCGGTCTTATTATATTTTATTTTATTTATTTTATTTTATTTTTTTCCACATCAGTCCACACTCCATACACCATAATGGCAAAGCAAAAAATAGATTTGTAACAACTTAGCAAGTTTATTAAAGGAAAACATGAAGTATGTACATTGCATAAGTATTCAAACCCTTCTTAGTTAGCACTTTTACTTTCTCAAATGTTTTTGGGTATGATGCAACAAGCTTTGCACATCAGCATATGGCAATTATCTCCCATTCTTCTCCTCACCTCTCAAGCTCTGTCAGGTTGGAGGCGAGCTGACAGGCATTTTCAGGTTTCTCCAGAAATGTTCAGTTGGGTTCAAGCCCAGGTCTGACTGGGCCATTCAAGGAAATTCACAGAGTTGTCCCTAGGCCACACTTGCACTGTCTTAGTGTGTGCTTAGAGTCATTGTCCTGTTGGAAGGTGAACCATCTGCCCAGTCTGAGGTTCTAAATGTTAGGGACTAGGTTTATATTAAGGCTATCTCTATGTTTTGCTGTGTTGAGGTTTCCTTCTACTCTCACGAGTCCTCCAGTCCCTGCTGCTGAAAAATACCCCCACAGCATGAGACTGCTACCACCTCACTTTACTGATGGGATGGTTCTGTACAAGTGATGAGCAGTGTCTAGTTTTCTCCATACATGCCATGTATGATGCTTAGAACTGCGTTTCACCAGAATAGAGAATCTTGTTTCTCACTGTCTGGGACTCCTTTTAGTTTTTTTTTTCTTTTTGCAAATTCCAAGTGGGTTTTCATGTGTTTTCACTGAGGAGAAGATTGAGTTTGGCCACAGTGTTATAAGCCATGATCGGTGGAGTGTTATAGTGATGTTTGTCCTTCTGTACATTTCTCCTATCTCCATATATGATCATGGAGCTCAACTAGTGTGAGCATCAGGTGCTTGGTCACCACTCTAACCTTTGCTTATTGATAGGTATTTGCCTTTCCAAATCATTCTCATTCAGTTGAATTTGCCACAGGTTAACACCACTCAAAGTGTAGTAACATCAATAAGCAATATTGGAATTGTCCTGAGTTAAATTTCTTACTTATGCAATGTAATTATTTCAGTGAAAAGTTTTTGTGAAAAAAGAGAAAAAAAAAAAGTGTAAAGTAGTTTAACATAAGGCAACAACAAAAACATGTTAAAAAAAAAAAATGAAGGGTACGAATACTTTCACAAGGCACTGCAAGTATGTACAGGTGCTGGTCGTATAATTAGAATATCATCAAAAAGTTTATTTATTTTCACTAATTCCATTCAAAAAGTCTATGAACTTGTATATTATATTGTATATTATATATAAAACTTGTATATTATATTCATTCATTACACACAGACTGATATATTTCAAATGTTTATTTCTTTTAATTTTGATGATTATAACTGACAACTAAGGAAAATCCCAAATTCACTATCTCAGAAAATTAGAATATTACTTAAGACCAATACAAAGAAAGGATTTTTAGAAATCTTGGCCAACTGAAAAGTATGAACATGAAAAGTATGAGCATGTACAGCACTCAATATTAGTTGGGGCTCCTTTTGCCTGAATTACTGCAGCAATGTGGCGTGGCATGGAGTCGATCAGTCTGTGGCACTGCTCAGGTGTTATGAGAGCCCAGGTTGCTCTGATAGTGGCCTTCAGCTCTTCTGCTTTGTTGAGTCTGGCATATCACATCTTCCTCTTCACAATATGGGTTAAGATCAGGTGAGTTTGCTGGCCAATTAAGAACAAGGATACCATGGTCCTTAAACCAGATACTGGTTGCTTTGGCACTGTGTGCAGGTGCCAAGTCCTGTTGGAAAATGAAATCTGCATCTCCATAAAGTTGGTCAGCAGCAGGAAGCATGAAGTGCTCTAAAACTTCCTGGTATACGGCTGCGTTGACCTTGGACCTGAGAAAACACAGTGGACCAACACCAGCAGATGACATGGCACCCCAAACCATCACTGACTGTGGAAATTTTACACTGGATCTCAAGCAACGTGGATTGTGTGCCTCTCCTCTCTTCCTCCAGACTCTGGGACCCTGATTTCCAAAGGAAATGCAAAATTTACTTTCATCAGAGAACATAACTTTGGACCACTCAGCAGCAGTCCAGTTCTTTTTGTCTTTAGCCCAGGCGAGATGCTTCTGATGCTGTCTGTTGTTCAAGAATGGCTTGACACAAGGAATGCGACAGCTGAAATCCATGTCTTGCATACGTCTGTGCGTAGTGGTTCTTGAAGCACTGACTCCAGCTGCAGTCCACTCTTTGTGAATCTCCCCCACATTTTTGAATGGGTTTTGTTTCACAATCCTCTCCAGGGTGCGGTTATCTCTATTGCTTGTACACTTTTTTCTACCACATCTTTTCCTTCCCTTCGCCTCTCTATTAATGTGCTTGGACACAGAGCTCTGTGAACAGCCAGCCTCTTTTGCAATGACCTTTTGTGTCTTGCCCTCCTTGTGCAACGTGTCAATGGTCGTCTTTTGGACAACTGTCAAGTCAGCAGTCTTCCCCATGATTGTGAAGCCTACAGAACTAGACTGAGAGACCATTTTAAAGGCCTTTGCAGGTGTTTTGAGTTAATTAGCTGATTAGAGTATGGCACCAGGTGTCTTCAATATTGAACCTTTTCACAATATTCGAATTTTCTGAGATACTGAATTTGGGATTTTCCTTAGTTGTCAGTTATAATCATCAAAATGAAAAGAAATAAACATTTGAAATATATCAGTCTGTGTGTAATGAATGAATATAATATACAAGTTTCACTTTTTGAATGGAGTTAGTGAAAGAAATCAACTTTTTGATGATATTCTAATTATATGACCAGCACCTGTATGTTTGTGTGTGTGTGTGTGTATATATATGTATATATGTATATGTAGGGCTGGGCGATATATCGAATGCGATGATCATGCTCATCTCGTCAGTAAAGCTGGTTCCGTGATTAGCGGTAAATCTCCATCACCTGCTTTCAAATGGAGCGGCATTTAATACACAGAGCCGTAGATCACTGACAAGCTACGCAATATCGCATTCATTATCGAAGGCCTTTATATTATTTGTGTTTAAATAATTTGGTCCCACTTTATATTAAGTGGCCTTAACTACTATGTACTTACATTTGAATTAATAATTTGATACAATGCACTTGTGTGTACATGCATGTTTTTACATTGTACTTATATTTTTTAAAATACCTATATGTAATTACATCTGTAATTCATTTCTGTCATTATATTTATAATTACACTGTTGACCCATCCCTTACACCTTAACCCACCCTTAAACCTACCCCTACCACCAAACCTGTCCATAACCTTACCCGTATCCCAACTCAATAGCAGCAATAGTATTTTGCAATACAGTATGAACACAATAAGTACATTGTACTTATTTTTTTAAGTACGTAGTAGTTATGGCCACCTAAAAAAAAGTGTGACCAATAATTTGTATTATTTGCACTAATATTCGTGCCTTTGGTGCCACTGAGACGTTTTTGGAAGACTGCACATTTTAGGAATTTATATGATTTATATGAAACATTGAGGCTAATGCTTTTTTGTCTTGTTTGCAGGTGGTTCCTTGTGCCCAGAGAGATGCTCTTTACTGCCTCCACGAGAACGGTTGCATCACACTGCGTGTGTGCCGTTCCACAACACCTTCTCCTAATGAAACAGGCAAGACAGATTTTGTTTCTTTATATCCATCCTTCCATCGGAAGGGCATATAAGTTTTTTTTTTTTTCACCACAAAGGTGTGCATATTACAGTATAGTTGTTTTTACTGAAAATGTAATGACAGGAATGATATGGGTAATCCTATAAATTAAATATTTTATAAATGACAGGTAATTCATCTGTGACTCTTTTGACATTTTGAATTTTATATTTATGCAACTAAGCTATGGTTCATGTTGCACCAGCAACACCCCTGAGTAAGTTCTTTCCCTGTTTTTATTTGACTTGTGATGAGAAATGTGGTAATTTATCTTAAATAGGTGATATGTTCTGTTGTTCCAGTGATTGATCCAGAGCAGAATGTCCAAGAGTTGGTATACGATCTCCGTTCCCAGTGTGACGCCATCCGTGTGACTAAGACAGTGCGGCCCTACCGAGTGGTTATCTGTCCTGTCAACGAGAACAGTGCCGCCCTCGTAGTCAGTGATGGACGGATAATGCTGTGGGAGCTCAAAGCTCATGCCAGTAAATCAAATTTAAGCCTGAGGTACAGTTCTTTAAACACAAAAAACTGATTTATATTGTAAGACATTACAGACTAGTAGCAGTCTCGAAAATAATACTATAATGAAGGCTTTGCTTACTTTGCTTGATATACCTTCTTGGAGCATCGATTTTATGCCATTTTAAATACCACATATTAATTTAATTAATCTGCCGTATCGAACATGTTACTATCTGACTCAACCAATGGTGTTAGTTTTCAGAACTGTTATTGAAAATATATTTTCACATGTCAAAAAAAAAAAACTGTGCAGTCGTTGTTGTATTTATTGTATAGTGTATATGCTTGCTTTAATAAAAATGTACTGAATTTTAGTAATGATAATAATACAATTACAAAAAAATCATAGAAGTATTGCACAAATGAGAATTTGGTAGAGAAATGTGCTTAATTCTGAAAATAATGCCACAAAGCAAAACATCTTTATGGTTCCAAAAAAATAAAAATAAAATGAATAAAATAAAAAAATATGTATGTGTTTGTTTGTGAGATTTACCTACAGTACATCTTTTCTCCCCCCTCAGTTCTGGCTTGCCACCTTTGTATTCTCCCGTAAATTTTTGTGGAACACCTTTACATCAGAATCAAAAATGCATCCCGGATCTTTCTCTGAATACAATGATAGGTAAGCTAGCCATTCTCCCACATACACACACATTCCTTTTAGCTTCTAGATATACCACATTTAAAGAGTCTCAAGCTTCATTCTCCTGCCTTTGGCTTGAGGAGATATTTTCAGACAGAAGAACCTGAGACCACACTCGTCTTTTTCAGCAAGAGGCTTTTATCTGTATATCTTATTTATCGATTTAGAAACAAGCCTTGATAACATTCTTAGTCTGTCGTTTGGCTTATCTCCTGTTACATCTTTAATTTTAGGCATTGAACAGCTTTTAAGAGCACTTTTTTGTGTTCTATGCTTGAGCAATGCTATTGGTGGGCTTTTAGGGTTTAGAAGAAGTTTTAAACCTGTATGACTTTATTTTTTCCATGGAACATAAAGAGTATTTTAAAGAATGCAATTCAGTAAATGAGGACTGATGCTTTCAAAAAAATAAAAAATAAATAAACCACATAATGGCTATGTTTATACTTGGTCACTTCATGCGTGAACAATGAGCAAAGCAAACCTGGTCTTTCATGATCTGGATTTAATTGTCACCTTCTCTCATTTGGCTTTACAGCAGCCTTAAAGAGTTGCTCTGTTGTTTCAGTTGATATGGTGTTAGATCAATTATGTGATTGTGTTCCAGGTCACAGTCTGATTTCTGGAGTGGATTCCCCACGACCCCTGGCAGGTCAACAAGAAGTACATCTGAAGTTCCTGTTGACAGGTCTGCTGTCTGGCCTGCCCTTGCCCCCATTCTCCCTCCGGATGTGCCCTCCGCTTACCACAAAGAACATCAACCACTACCAGCCCTTATTGGCTGTGGGTGAGTACTTCACATGCAAGGACCAGATACATCTTTCTTCTCCATTCATTAGATGACATTTAAACATGCCCCAGCACAGCACAGCAAAGTGTTGGTGTACAGTCTCAGCCCTTATGAAACACAACATATGTGACCTGTGGTGGCAAAATGAGTCACAATGAACAAATTTTCCAAAAATGAGTTGTTTATTTTCATTAAAAGACTTTCAAAATGATGTATGATTTATTGTAATCGAACAAAAAATTACTGAGCTACACTCATTTGAAGTCGATGGAGTCAGAAAAGTCAGTTCTGAGAAAAATCGAGTTAAAGGTTCCAAAGCAAAATCACCTAGCTGAACGTTTTTCTGAAGGTTCCAAAGCAAAATCACCTAGCAACGGTGCATTGTTTCCTCCACTTCCTTTCATAATATTAATTGCTATTTTAATAATCACAATATAGCCATTTTTTATTTTATCTTTGTTATTAAACATAATAACAGATGCAAAAACAACAACAACAGGAGAACAAATGTAAGAAAGAAACAAATAGTGCATTACTATTTTCATTGTACATCTAAACAAAAGCATTCAAAGAAAAAAAAAATCAAATGTAAAAAACACTTCAGTGTGTTCATTACAAATACATTGATTATTAAAACTACAAAATCAGTTCAAGAGCAGCGACCTTTTCTTTTATTGTTAGATTAACATTGAGACAGACAGGCTATATATTAAGACCTGTACTGCACGGATCTAATATAATGTCAAACATCATGTTTTCCCCAAACATTTACTTAAGACATAACAGATTATGTTTGCGTGATGAATAGCCTACTTAAATACTGTAATTCTGTGTATACAGTATGTGTATATTTATTGGGATTGCGTACTCGCGGAAGCAACTTTTTTTTTTTTTTTTTGCCTGTAGCTCAAAATTAGCCTGTGCGCATTCCGACTCATTTTGCCAGCTCAGCTCACATATCCTATAAAATCCTGAAAAGTGGCTTCCTGGCTTTGTCTTGAGTGCGGTTTGCTTGTGCCATGAGTGTCAAGCCCAGAACAAGTTTAAATTCGCTTGAATGCTTTTTGTCTGGAACTGGCTAGGAGTTGGATGGAAGTTAGTCATTAAGTAAATGTTGGTTATTTTTAATATCGCAATTTCCTTTCTTTCCCTCTCTGCCCACATACACACACACCCAACTTCAGTCTTCAGTCTACCACAGAATACATTTTTAAGCCAATCATCCAATAACCCTGACATCATTGAATAGTTTTAGTCATTGAATAATCATAATTGAATGAATTATTTTTAGAGTTTTATGACAGTCATTCTCCATACAGATGAATGGATAGTGCCAAACAGTTCATCAAGCTTGTTGCAAAATTGTTGGTGACTTATGAAAAATGTCTCTTCAAAAAAATATTTTCCACAGTGTAGTTAAATTATAGCTCACTCAGTATAGCTCACTTAATCAATATATCATGCAAACATATTTATGATGGATAGTCAACAAAGTGATTAGCTGTTTCCACACAAAATGATCTTTGTGGCATTTCTTTACGTCTTTTCTCACTGGTTGGTTCCTGTTACATCACCCCACCATGCTGAGGTTTAGCTCAAGTGTAAGGATTGCAGATTTTTTAAGTTTAGTTTGACTAAAATTTAGGTTTTGTTTAAAGATTGCAAATTTAGACATTCATGTAAGGTGAGAATTAGATTTAGAGCCTGTTTACACTTGATCACTTTGTGCGTTTTCTCTGATTCGATAGCTATCCGATTGTGAAAATACCAGGTGTAAATGCCCACCGAAATGCTTTCGAGACTTTAAAGGATTGGTTGACTGCTTTTTTTCTAGGCTTGGTTGTGTTTTTGGGGTGCAGTCTAACATGTGTTAATGCGGTAACACTTTATTTTAAGGTGTCATAATACAGAGTAATTAACTAATTAAGTACTTAGTAGTAGCCGTTGTACTTAAATTAAACAAAATGTTCTTACCATGTAACGAAGTTATGGAACAGCCTGTAATTACAGTTTGTAATTATGTAGATGTAATAAGCAGCTACTGTTACACATATGTAACAGGCTGAGTCTGTTACACAGCTACTAGTACACTTAAGTACAATCTTGATACACTATTTTAAGTAGCTTATGCCTGTGTAATATTCTGTAAGTTTAAATGTAATTAGAAAGGTATTACATGTATTTAAGCTGTGTACTGGTGAGTTAAATCAAACTAAGATACAGCTGGGTAAGGTGTACAGTATAGATACACATGAAGTACACTTAAGTACAGTCTTGAAACACTTTATTTTAATTAGTTTATGTCTGTGTACTTACATTTATAATTACGTTGTATAAAGTCTGCAACACATATGTAATAGTCTTTTGATTACATAAGTAGCTGTGTAACAGACTCGATAGTAGCTGCCTATTACTTCTACATAATTATAAACTGTAAGTACAGGCTGTTCCATAACTTAGTTACATGGTAAGTACATTTTGTTTCAAGTACAACGGCTACTACTAAGTACTTTAACTAGGTAATTACTCTGTATTATGGACACCTTAAAATAAAGTGTTACCATTAAGGTAATGCTTCATTTAAAAAAACGAAACAAATAAAACATTATTTTCATATTATTTACCTTTATTCTATACCGCTCTGTCCCTTCTCCGATGAACGCTCTGATGATTTCCTGGTTTCGTGAAGCCCCTCCCTCAGAAATACGAAATGGGCTCAGATTGGTTACCTGGCCCAGTGTGTTGTGATTCACTAAACCACCTAGTGCACGTCCAGAAATGTTATGCCCCTCACCTCAGTGGCATGTGCTCCAGTTGTATTGTAAACAACGATGTCGTCAATATTGCTTATCAATTTGAGCCCGAATGAGACCCAGAGAATATTAGTGAAGAGGATCGCGCAGAACCTGTGCAAGCACGGCTCTTACAGGACATTTCAGAATGGTATGTTTTTTTGTTGTTGTCTCAGATACGCTGTTATTTGTAAATGCTACTGCTTATGTTAGCGTCTAATATACGGGTGTATCTTGATTTAAAGGGTCATTAAACCCTGTTTCAGCACTGGTTAAATCTCACCACAGTTAAGATAAAAAAAAAAAACGCTAAAAAAGTGCGCTGTGGAGTGGAGGGGGAAGAGGGGAGACAGACAACACAGACAACTTCGGTTTCAGACAGTTTCAGGTCACTCCCATCAGGTTATAAACACACATAAAAGCACAACCAATCTATATGAACGCGCTGTTGCGCCTCTGATAACTTTTAAGGCTTATTTTGCGGAGTTTATATAAGCCTTTTGACGGGTTTTGCAAGGAGCTGTAAAAACGGTTTCGCTCACTAAGTGAATGAACCACGTTTCTGCTGAACTCTTATTACAAAGCAAAAACAAACACTCCTTTTGATCCATGAGCGTTTCTCTCAGTTAATGTACGTGATTTCACAGTCTGAAGAGTCAACACATGCTGTTGTGAATAATTAAGTGAAGCGTCTTCTCATAGGATAAGGACACGCAGTCTCATGAATAATTTAATAGACACAGACACGCGTCACTGATAGAATGTGCACTGTAGCATGATGCTACGATATTTCTTCAAATGTAGACCATGGAGACATTTTAATTGTCCACGATCAAAAATCAGCATATCGCATACCGCCAAGTAAGACTAACCTATCTTTCAAGTGCTGATAACGCTCTCTCCTGTTGTGGTTTTTTATCTTAAAATTGGCTTATGATTAATAAAATACGGTGCATATAAGTTGCTTTTGTTGACGTGAACTGTTAAAATTGCATATCACGCTGGAATTGAAGATCGGCTATATATCCATTTTGCAGAGACACATTTATGTGGCCAAGTGTAAATGAAAACAGAATGATATCCATGAAAAATCAGATTGATATCCAATCAGAGAAAACGCATGACGTGATCAGGTGTAAACAGGCCCTTAGAATTATATGTTTAGAGAATAATGTAGACAGAAAAATAATCAGATTAATTTTTATGAATATATAAACTCTTTGACACTAGATGTGCAATATTGACAAAAATACCATCACAATATTTTCTGTGATTTTAGACTGTTTAATGTAGCTCAGAGGTGGCATAAATAATGCCACATTAATGTTTTTCATTGCTCTTCTCAAAATCAGTGTATCATATTCTGTATTAAGATGCACATATTGAGAGTTTGTTTGTTTTTCACATAAGTAATGTATAGTCTTTTTCTGAGTGAGACCTCATTTTTTGACAGCAGAGTGAATGAGCCGAGAGAACAAAATCATATGAACTGAAATGACGAAACTGTGATAAATTCTTATGCAAATGTCATTCATCACAGCAAGGCCATACTGTAGCTGTTCTGTTACTCCTCCTTAAAGATTCTGCAAAGATTGAAAGCGTTGCACAGATATTAAAAACTCAAGTGCACAATTTACAAAACAAATTAAACTTTGACAATTTGTAGACTAATGTATGATTTGAACTAGCTGTGGCTAAAAATAGAGCTCTAATTGAGTTACATCTGTTACTCAGTAACAGAGAAAGGAAAAATATATTACAGTTTAAAGACTTCATAAGTATGTGAAGATCTGTTATACTGCATTATAGAAATATCAATGTGTTCCAAATGAGGTTTCACCCGGTTTAGTCAGTGGATCTTAAATTGCAATTTGAGCTCTGTGATTGGTGGTCTAATTTTCTCCACTCGTCATCTCATTATTGGAGTCAACACAGTGGTGCAGCCTTTATGATATTTTGTTGCTCCCTGTATGCACTATATACATCCAATTGAGCAAGCACACCAAGCGCTTAAAACCATGTAATGCAAATTACTCTTGATGGATGCCTTTCTTAAGTAACTCCATAGCACAGTTTTCAGGAGTGCTTCAGGGATGATACAGAACTTCAGACACTCTTTCTGCCTCAATGCACAAAGACTGTTGCTGAATCGTTCCCAAGAGCTGATTTGTTTTAACCGTCAAAACTTTAAAGATGCGATCTTGATGAGTGGTCATTTAGCACTTGAGGGAAAGAAACTCCATCTGCAACTGACTCCACTGGTGTGACATTTGAAGCCAATTGTACAGTTTTAGATGTATCAGTGTCAGTCAGTTCAGTCTGCATACTATCCATAAGAGCCTTTGAACTGAAACCAAGAGCCTGGTCTTCTCCGATAAAAATGAAGTGAACACTTAGCTGTCTTAAGCACTCAGATCTGAAATTTCTCTTGCTTGTCTTATAAAACTCTGTGATTGATGGAAAATTATCTATGAATAGCCTGTATGCATGTGGTCTGACACTGTGGTGCCTACTACGTATTTCCTGTGTGTACATCCAGCTCATTATTTTGTGGCAAATGATTCTGTGGACTTTAAAGCAAACATATTTGTCCAAGAGAGCTCAACGCACTGCAACTGAAAGAAAAAAGAAAAAAACGCAAATAGAATAAAACGCCACAAATTAAGAAAATGTCTTTTATCAGTTAGACAGCACGTGCTGCAAATACTCACAACGTATATCACAGACCACAATGGAAATGTTTCAAGGGGACCCTAACAAGTGATGAAGCTGGCTGGGACATGCTTATTGTTCAATATGTACTTGTGGTGTTGTCGATGACCTGAAATTGTTTATTTTAAAATCCTGATGTGTATGATTCCTTAGCCTTTTGGATAATATCAGTCTAAATAATCTGACAAAATACACAATTAATTGTGAAACATTATGTAGTCTGGGTAGCTTACTTTCACAACTTGTTTGAGTCCCATTGAAACATTTCTGTTATAGTCTGTTCTATTTGCAGCGAGTTTCTGTATTTTATTGTACTGTGAGTATTTGCAGCGCATATATGTATTTTGTTGCTTTGTGAATATTTGCAGAACATGTTGTCAAACTAATGATGTTTTCTTAATTTGCTGGTGTTTTTTCAATTTTCATATGATTTCTTCAGTTGCAGCACGAGCTCTCTTGGCCACAATACATATCTCTTTTAGGGCTGAGTATCACCAACAACCTCACATGCATATCCCATTCAATTTAGGGTTGCACAGATTTGTCAAGTAGTTGTCACTAGTCCATGCATTGTGTCTGTGTCGCTGTTTGCTGATCACAACTTCAGTTGTGCTTGTTCAGTTGACCTATCGGTAAGCCCTGCCCCCCTTAGTTACTGTTGCGAACTTGGACAAACAAACGGAGCTGCTAACTGTCTTAAAATGACAGCTGGCAGTGTAAAAACTATCTTTTTGATAAATTTTGGACCCAGAAGGACCACCATTCAACTGGGACTTAAGGGTGAATCCCATTTCTCTGTCTTACCCCTTCCCCTTCGTCTTTCCCCTAGCCCTTGTCCCTCGAAACCGAGTGGTAAGCGCTAGGGGTCAAAACATACCCCTATGAAATGAGACACCACTTGGTTACGGTTACGTCATCATACACCGTTGCTAGCTGGCTGCTACGTCACCAGAGCCGCCAAGTGTTAATCACAAACTTTGGATCGTTTTATAAACTTGTTAAAACTGTAGACGTGCATGGAGTCCATTCAAGGCTAGTCTGCGGGACTGTTGTGCAAATCAGCAATGTAACGTTAGCGTAGCAAACTAGCGATTTTTTTTTAAAAGAACATGGTTGCAAATATATATGTACAGGACTGTCTAGAGCACAAAACAAGACTGTCGTAATTTTTAAATAAATTATTTAAGCCGAAAATACTTAATTGTTGCCGGTTGCGCAGTGTGTTCTGGGTACCTCTTGGTTTCAAGTAAGCTCGCGAAAATGCTTGGTTTTAAGGGGTATCTACCACTTCCCCTTAGCCCTACCCCTCGATCAAAACGAGAATTGGGATAGCCCTTACTGTCACATGAACGCGCAAAACTAAGGGGAAGAGGTAAGGGGAAGGGGTAAGACAGAGAAATGGGATTCACCCTAAATATGCCATGGAAGGATATATAAAAGATTTTAAAATAAATATTGTGGGTATTAATTTGGAAGCGAGGGTTTACAGATACAATGCAAGCGGGAGAAGTCTCATGTTACTTTCGTCACTATCGTGGATGACAAACATCCTGGATCAACACTGTTAATGTATCGCAGGGCATGATTAAATTAATTTAGGTTTAACCAGTTTAATATGAAGAGACAGTGAAATGTAGACCTTCGTTTATGTGTTTTTGCCCTACTCTGTACAAGACGCGAGAGCAGTCCACTATTTGTACATTAGTATGGACTCACTAACTTTAATGGTAGCTTGTTTTAGCCAGAGATACCTTGCTGAAGCACAAGATGACATTAAAAATTTTAAATGCTTGAGCAGAGTATGACAACCAGAAAATGAACATTTTTGTCTTCAGTGGGATTGGGGATGAATGCTTAGGGACATTTTGCTCTGTTCTGTTTGGATTTAGGGAATAGAATAAAATAAATGCATTGCCCATCCTCTCAGCATACCTGGAATCAGTGTTACAAGTACCCCAGGCACATCGTTTTGCCATTTTTGAAGCATAAATCCCATAAAAACAATGCAAACTTCAGATCTTCCGATGTTTCTCTATGGCGCTGAAACCTACAGATGTCAGAGTTCTGCTTCCCGTGCTACTGATACTCGACTGCCATTGGCTCATCTGCGTTGGAGGTGAGGGGCTTACCGATAGGTCAATTGTTTTCAATTGAATTCAGTGGCTGTTTGGTCACAATTTATTAAAACTACAGGACAGGGCAGCTCTTCTGAAAATGCTAAATGTACAATTATTTATTATTACATTAGATTGTCTCTCTCTGTGCCCATTTTGATGTAGCTAAATTCTCAATAAAACTGTTTTCATTGGTATATTTTACTGTTTCTGTTGTCAAACAATATGAAATAGTGACTGAAATTGACCCATTAAGACATAACCAGCTCTCACTTCCAAGATGTTAATCTGCACAAAAATCCTGATAATCGAGCTGTCGTCTGATGAAATCAAATACACATAAGATAAAGACAATATCTGTGCTGTGATTTCGGTTATACTTGCATGTGAAATTAGAGAAGCAACATAATATCTGTGTTCAACTGAATTAAAGCACTGCTCCTCTCTGCCAGACGGCAGAGAGAGAAAGAGAGAAAAGTGCGTGCAAGTGCTGGGAGAGCAGTACCGGCGATTCTCAGAAACTAAATGAGGTGTGGGCGCTTTTTTGAAGGGAAAAAATTGCTAAAGGGGTCTGCAATGTCGCTAAGTTGGCAACACTGTATCTCCATTTCTCCAACTAGGGGTTGGGGCGTGGGTCAAACAGAAAATACGCGCTGCGTTAATTGCACGTTAAAAAAATGAGTACCGTTAATATGATTTTGCGTTAATGCGTTATTAACGCGTTAACTTTGACAGCACTAATTAAAACACATTAATAAACATGCAAAGATCGATAATATCACTGCAGTTCCAGGATAAGTAGAATCATGATTCATTGACTAATTTTATCTGCACATTTCTACAAACGCTAACAGAAAAACCTACCCTTAACATAAACTGTCACCCAGACTCTGCCCTGTCCCCATCAATAAACCCTCTGAAACACTTCACTTCCTCTTAGACTTTCTCATTCACTCTCACTCATATCTCCTCTCAGTGCCACATCTATCAACTACTCCTCCACTGACAGGATGAATAATGCTCTGTTCAGTCTGAGCAGGCTGTTTTATGAACAGTGTCATTAAAATTTCTGAGGATGTTTACTAATTATTTATCTGGTAACTAGGGGTGTGACGAGACACTAATCCCACGAGACGAGACGAGACACGAGACAGGGTTCACGAGAACGAGACGAGACGAGATTTTTTGACTTTTTTTTTTTTAAATCCTCAATGATGAAATATATAAGGAAAATAGTCTTTTATTCTTAACTGAAAAACACAAAATGCAAAAAATGTAGGTGCATTTTGAAATCAACTTATACTTTATGAAATTAAACTTATGTTTTAATGAATTATATGCAGTAATAAACAACATGTAAACTAGAGCTGCACGATTCTGGATAAACTGAGAATCACAATTTTTTATTTATTTATTTTTAAAATTGGAGATCACGATTACGTAATAAATAACGTAATTTACTTTATTTTAAAATTATATATATATATATATATATATATATATATATATATATATATATATATATATATATATTCATTTGAACAATTAAAAAATCAGTTCAATGAAGGAGTCAGTGTCTCACTTCATAAAGACTTGTTTCACTATTGGAATCTCCTGAATGAATGATTCAATGTCAAATACATTTTTAAACGGGTTGTCGCCACCTCCTGACGCAAGATGATAAGCGTTACTATACAAGTGTTAAGATACTTTCGTTTTGATCGCTACTGTAGACAATAAGTGTTTATACCCAAACTATAAACCTTTATCCCAGTGCTTCTGTTATTTAAATGTCTGTAACACAGAAATAGTGATTTGTGGTTGAAAAAACTATTTCTGGATCAGCAGCATGAATGCAGATTTGAATGTTTTTAACACCTGTTTCACATCGTAAGCGTCAGTGGAGCGTTTAGTCTGACAGCATTCACATCGGAAGCGTGATGATGATCGACCCTCTGATTCATCAACATCTCATGCTCCACTGACACTCGCGATGTGATGTGAAACAGTCTTAATAGAATCGGTGTCATTCAGGAATAAGATCGCGTGGGTGTTTGAATCAAGATCACAAGCGCAATTTTTAATGATTAATGGTGCAGCTCTAATGTAAACATTGCAAAATATTTTGCGAGGATATCGTCACGTTCTCGTGAGACCAGTAGGATCTCGCGAGATCTCGTGCCACGAGATCTCGTCACACCCCTACTGGTAACGCTTTAGAATAGGGAACACTTATTCACTATTAATTATGATTTTCCCCTCAATAAATTCCTAATTTGCTGCTTATGGTAACACTTTATTTTAGGGTCTCTTAACTCGTTGCTTATTAGCATGCATATTACTACAATATTAGCCATTTATTAGTGGTAATTAAGCACAAATTAATGCCTTATTCTATATGACCTTATTCTACATCCATAATCCTACCCAATATCTAAACTTAACAACTACCTTACTAACTATTAATAAGTAGGAATTATTAATTAGGAATTTATTGAGGGAAGTCATAGTTAACAGTGAATAAGTGTTCCCTATTCTAAAGTGTTTCCATTTATTTATTTATTGTAATGATTACGATGATGATGATTAGTATTTGTAATCAAAGGCAAAAAAAAAGAATGAAATTAATAATCCAATCATACTAACTTTGCCAATTACAGCATTTGTTTGTGTTTTACATGTTTACCCATTAGGTACAAGCAATGGCTCTGTGCTGGTGTACAACTTGACCAGTGGCCTCCTGCACAAAGAGCTAAGTGTCCATTCCTGTGAAGTCAGGTAAGAAGCCTTGGTTTACTCTGTAATCATATACATGTACATGCATTCTTTTACGTTAGAATATCATACATCTGAACACTGGTTTTTAGTTCTGATGTATTATACACTATGCACTTAGGGAGTTTTCACACCTGGCTTTTTTTTATGTTAGTTTTGAACCCTCCACATTCTAGTTTTGTTTAGTTATATAGGAAAACTGCAGTCATGCTCTGATCCACAACAAAATAACTGGTCAGAGATCGCGTGAATGTGTTGGTCTCATTCCAATTGAAAATCAGCTCTGGAGCGGTTTACTTGTGGTTAGAAAGCAATCTAACCCAATGGACCAATGATCCAAGCTGTGTCACAATTCATAATGCGAAATGTATTACTTAAAAAAACAGAAGTGGTTAATTCTGTGAGTGGGTACATTAGTTATCGCAGTTGAAATCCACCGAGCACCTCTTCATCATTAAATGTCATTATTTTTTGTTGTATTGCAAGACAGATGTGCAGAGAAAGCTGGTAACTGTTGCTGATAATTTTAATGTATAAATAATCTGCATATTTAAATTGATTGTTTTATATTTAGCCATCTATTTTATTTAGATTTTTATTCACAATTCACTATTGGATTGTAGTTCCTTTCCTTGCTAAAGCTGTTAAGTACACAGTTGTGTACACAGTACAGCTCCAACTAGCTTTCCTGGACATTTCTAGTGAGTCTGAAAACCTTGTTTAGTTGGTTCAGTTGTGTTTAATTAGGGTTAGAAGGTCCTTTTAAAGAGAGGGTTGGAATGAGGGTTGATTATTTTCCACATAACTTTTTTCCTTAAGACTTAAACCATCGTCATAACAACACACATAAACCATATCGTCTTCACATTTCATCTGTTAAGTTTTATGCTTATTATTCAGCTTAGTTACAGCGATAGCGGGATGCCTGTCAAAAGTTATTACTACTTCTCATATGAGTCCGTTTTGGACTTTCTGCGCGAGAGCGCCCTCCGGCTTCAAGTATGAATGAAACATACAACGCATGAGAGCGTTCAGCGCTCCGTGATGTTCACATCGTTTTGGATACAAATAAAACGTATAAAAAACGTTACTATCTTTTCTCTTTTAATTTAAATGATGTTTTATTCACATTGGCCCTTGAAAACCACTACTTTAACACACTGGGCCGAGAAAAAAGTGCAGGAAGAGTTTAGGTTGTATTAAAAGGACTACAACGAACTACTTCCCGGGTTTGATACGTCACGGACCCAGATAAACCCCGCCCTCAAGAACATTTAAGGAAGGGGGCGGGGCCATGCTGCGCTGCTTTAGAGAAGAGGAAGAGAAAACTAGGGGTGCATGTAAACATGAACACATGTTAGACTGCACCCCATAAACACAATCAAGCCTAGAAAAAAAACAGTAAACTAGGGGTCGACCGATTATCGGCCTGGCCAAATTTTTATGATTATCGGTATCGGTCATTTTCAAAACAATGTGCCGATAAAATTATTTAATTTTGAAACGCGCTATTTGGCTCTGATGCAGCCTGTCAGAACTCACCACTCTGTGGCCTAGAGCAGTTTCCGCCCACCGCGCATCTGATTTGTTGGGAGTCACGAGTTAGACCAATCAATGTGGAAGACTAAGACACTCTCACACTGAAAGCGCCTGCTACAGTTTCAGTGATCACGCATCAGTTGTCTCTCAAAGGCAGCAGCACACGTTGCTCAGGTTGCAGTAAATCACAATCCACTACACTGAAGTTGCAAAACACCTCAGTATTGTCTATTTATGGTTTCCGGGATGGGGAAAACGCAGATGGAATCGCCAAATCCAGTCATATAAAGAGAATTTACTGTATAACGCGGAGTCACGGAGTTCGTCAAAGTTTGGATGAATTAATCAAAAGTAGGTCAGTACACTTAAATCGACTCGCGCTATGGACTAGTATCTGTAAATATTAAGCCGCAAAAAGACTTATTTAAATATGAATTCTGCATGTTCTGCGTGTCTCTGTATATGGGAATGGCACAGACACGCGGTTTTGATTAGTACACACACACACACACACTGAAGTGTGCGACGCTCGCGGTGTTTTCAGCATCTGCCGTCTCACTAAATGAGGACATAAATACATGAACAACATCCCCAGAACTGCTCTGAGAGTTGCTTCATGAGCATTTGACCGTTTCATTTGAGTAAAACGATCGTCATATCATATAGAGCTTGGCAACCGACGTCACTGTGCAGTGCATTCTGGGACATAAACAAGAGGGCGCCGCCATATTGTGAGGCCACATCGGGCGAGACTTAAAACAACCACATGAAAAACAATGTTGAAAAGTCGATTAAAAGAACAAAATGTACTATACAGAGACAAACTTCTAACGGATGCAAGAAAACGGTACCCGCACCTATATTTTTGCCTGATTTTGATTTAGATAACCGCACCCAATCGTCACATTCAGGGGTCATGAAAAACCTGGAAAAGTCATGGCATTTTAAAACAGCAATTTCCAGGCCTGTAAAGTTTTGGAAAAATAAATAAACCCAGAAAGACTTGGAAAAGTTATGTTTCAAAATTCTGTGTACAGTAGAATTATGCTTAATCAGGTCCCGAATTTTGGTGTGGAATTGCGCATATATTCCCGCAGCTTTCGACTTTAAAATGAGGGAAATTCCTGCAAAACATTTATTCAATATAGCGTGTAGGTTAGATGAGTAAATAAATTCACACAACCAATCATTTGAAAACAGCGTGAGTGATTCAGCTGCACTGCGTCCTCTCTCTTTGACCTTCTCTTCACATCTGCTGCATGCTGCGATACAAGACTTTAGCTCGCGTTTTGGTACAGTTGACAGAATTGTCAATTGCCTAATCAGTCATTGTTGCATCGTCACAGAAATGTATTATTTGCACATCTTTTTAAGTCTTTCGGTACTCGTGCTCTCCATAGGCGTGTAGCGAATTAGCTTAAAAAGGGAATTATTTATAATTAATTATAACTGGTTATAATTAATAATAAATATTTAGATTAGATCTTAGAATTAACTGTAGCAGAATCGATATTACAATTACTTGATCTGTGCGTCCACCGAGCAGACAATATAATTATTTATCAATTCTAGGAAGATTACTTTCCTGGCCAAGGAACAATAGCCTTCCTACTTATACAGTGCTAGCAGTAGTTTAGCATGTAGCAAGGAGCAATCATTCAGTGACTTTGAAATGTGAGCGGAACACAGAGACAATCAATTGTGAATATAAGGGATTTAATAAACGAAACTATAACTAACATACAAACAAGATAAGCAAAACATATATATAGAATGAAGGAAAGTAAGGAAAAGAGAGAGAAGAGCAAAGAATGGCAGTATTTCACATCAATTAACCACAACCTAAAATGAGAATCTTCAGGGACACAATTCACCTTAAAAGGGGTTCAAACTTAAACACGCATCTAATCATTTGTAAATGGTTACTTGCATTGATTTGTTGCTGAATAAGAGTCTTGATGCGGTAGACGAGGTTCTCGACGATTTCTTTAGGAGTGAGTTGAAGAAGTCCACAGCAAATCCACAAAGTTACTTGAAGGTAAACACTGCCAGAAGGTTAAACTCAAGAGGAGAGTTTTGGAGTGTGTTTGTCTCAAGAAGAAGAGGTTTTGAGCAAAGATTAGTCTGGGTTCGGAACTTTTGATGGTTCATGGCCGCACCTATTTGGTGGGTGGAGTGGCCAATCAGAGGCATGCATTTTGAGCGGGAGAGATATCCTTTGTCTTCGTTTATGGCCCATTTGCATTTTATTGCTGATCTGGACCGCTAGTGCAGCTTTTAATTCAAAACATAGTAAGAATTGTGCAATGCATTTCACGATCACATAGTGTACATTATTGTGTGAGAAATAAAGAGAAGATCATTTTGATACCAAGAAGGTAATCTCCAAATTATATTAAAGAAGAGATACACTCATACACTGGAATATAGGCATTTAACGTCTAACTAATACAAGAAAAGGGTTTTAACTAAGTTAATATAACAGGGGGATATACATACAACACATGCATATAGCAGATACATTTATAACTGCTTAATCATGGCCTAAATAGAGAAATTGTCTTTAGGTGTGTGTGACGTGTATTGGAAATTGTGAAGACAACTGGTCTGGTCCCTGGCACGAGGGGTCACCCCCCCCCCCCTTCTGTGGAATGTGTTTGAAGCTTGATACAGACACCTAGTCGATCTGTTTAGCATCCTTTTGATAGTGATAAAGACCATCTGCAATTTAGTGCCCATATAAATGTAAACGCTGAGGCCAGGTCAGTAATTTATATGCAAATGTCAAAAGGCTAAAAGGGTTTTTTTTTTTCTTTAAAACAAACTGTAATCAGCCATCACTGATCCTAAACAGATGTTACAGGCGCTTTTATGTGCACTGCAGTCACATCCAAAGCGCGCGCTGTGAACAAACAAACACAGCTGGTTGCGCTTAAGTGGCTAAATACACACAAAATAATGTCAAAATGGTCGTCCTGGCGAGTATCCTCATAAGCATTGTCGGTTTTCTTAAGTTGCGAAAGAAAACGCATATGAATAAGTATTGGATCTGTGAAACATGTCTTGTGACAGCAGCCTAATAAAGCTGTGCCGTCTGTCATTAATGTTAATCAAACAACAAAAGACAGAAGAAATCCCTCACTGCTCTTGACTAAATAATGTTTTGTTGAATAACTTTAATATGTTGATTTACACTTTATTCAATTTCTGTATCCTATTTAAAACACTTCCTCGGCGCGTCGCAACAAATGGCCTCACAAAATGACGATTTTTCCCATCAGCCACTGCGGCGCTAGAGCAGTGACGTCATGCCCCCATCCCCTATAAGCTATACAGAAACTTAAGAGGTCCTCATGGCAACCCGTCAAAATAAAAGTTTGGTTTATCTACTACTACAACAACTTTAGTTTAAAAGAATAATCACACAATACGCTATTTCTTCCATGTTTTAATTTTAATGGTAAACCCATTTGTTTGCCAAAAAATTGACTTTAACTCTCATTTGATTAAAAGATAACTCAAATTAATGTTTTATGGCTTCAATTACACTGTACTGTAAATTAAAACTAATCGAAATTACTGTCACACAGGCCAAGATTAAGATACTGTCACATAGGCCAAGATTAGGATGGCATAAATTGTGACATTTCAATAGGCTATTGAACCAAGTGTGCCTATAACAGGCTATTAGTGTTAAAACAGTTGCAGTCTTCTTCACAACTTCTACAATGGAGCTATAAAGACAATTAAATTATTTACACTTATTATATTATAATTATGAGAGGTTATACTATTACACATACATTTCTAACATGTAAATTATTGAAGCCAAATACCTACATATGCCCAAGCTGTTTAGCTGTAGTACAGTATTCATAGGCTTAATCATGAAGCATGCAGTGGCCCCACTTTTAACTGTCTTTATATTACCCTTATTGTAGATGGATGCATGGAGGATGACAAGAGTAAGAAGTGCAGTCAACACCAGGGAAGGCAATTTTTGTCAGAGCCCTTGTTATTCTTAATTTTGACATTAATTTTCATTTTTACATCAGGCATAATACATCGGTAAAATATCGGTTATCGGTCCACTTTGTATTTAATAATCGGTATCGGCATCGGCCCTGAAAAACACATATCGGTCGACCCCTACAGTAAACCAGCCCTTTAAATGACACTTCATTATGAATATATAACTGATCGACTTGAATGCCTTTTTGTTTGATTTTACTGTTCTGTTTTTTTTTGCGATTGACTTTGTACCTTCAAAAAAATATATTTTTACAATTATTCTTTAAAAATCTTCCTTAAAATAAACAAGAATTTTTAATAAAACATGATGTGAACAAAAATGTACCCATTAAGCACAGCCAGACTTTTTTAATTTAATGATGTATATCTTAATTGAAATGCTTTTGTCATTTAAAATAAATTAAAATATTTTTGTGTGAGAGATTAATATTTTATTTTAAAATAACTTTTTGTACTGAAACCAATATCTTGTGCACTAAAAATGTCTCAATGTAGATTTTGGTGAGCTTAATAGGTACGTTTACCCTATATATTTTTTCATTTATTTTTCTTTAAAATGAAGTTGTCTATATTTATTACATTGTGTTTAACACACAAAACAGTGATTATCAGGTCAACACACTGAGGTATAGAAATTCTACATTGATTATAAAAAAACAGTGCTGATATCGGATCGGTATTGGCCAATATGGCCCTATGAAATCTGTTTTATTTTTTCCAAATTTATTTATATATATATATATATATATATATATATATATATATATATATATATATATATATATATATATATATATATATATATATATATATATATATATATAATTTTATTTTATTTTTTTTCAGTTTTATTTTTTCTGGACTCTATTTTAATGGTTACATTTAAAAATTAATAATAATCAAATAGCATGTCTAATTAAATAAAATCATGAAACTTTAACATTTAACAGTAATTTATTAGAGGTTTAACAAAAATTACATTTTTAAGGCCCTATGAAATATGTTTTATTTTTCTCAAATTCAATTTTATTTTTATCAAATTCTGTGAATCTGTTTTCCGTGAATTTTCTGGATTCCATTTTAATAGTTTAATTAAATTTTAATAATCAAAACCATGTCTAATTAATTTATAAAGACTAGATTTAATAAAGAAATGATTAATTAATTTATTTTTTTTCAGAAATACTGTGTTGTGTATTTACAGTTTCCTGGTAAATCAATTATTGTAAATATTCCTTAAATATTGTTTTAATAATATTGTATTAGTAGTAGTAGTAGCACTATCATTACATTAAGTAGTATTTCTGTCAAGTTAAGCCGAACTTCTATTTTGATGGGTATATGATATGGTATATGGTATTTTTTTTTTCTCAAAAGAAATGGGAAAAGGCTCTCACAGCAGCTCTAGAGATTACGTTAATGTGTTCATGTACTCATATATTGAGGTGGCAGAGGCTGAAAACACAGCGAGTGTCATGCACGCTTCAGTATGTGTGTAGTAAACGAAACCGTGCATCTGTGCCATTCATTCATACAGAGACGCACAGAAAATGCAGGATTCATATTTAAATTCCATGATATTCCACATTATACAGTAAATTCCGTTTTTATGACTGGATCCCACGATTCCATCTGCATTTTCCATTTTGTGGTAATTGTAGGGCCCTAAATAAACAGTGTTTTACTCAGGAAATACAGCTTTTATCAAAATACATTCTTTAAGTACCAGTACTACTCAAATGCGGAGTCATGTCGTTTTTAAAAGCAGTGTATCACAATACCATTTTTAGTACCAGTATATCGTGCAACACGAGTGTAGTGTTCTAGGCTACATTCACAATGTCTACCTGGGGCATTGCAATGCCTATGCAGACTGCAGTGTGTGTCTGTGTGTATATTAGTTCTGTCAAAGTTAGCACGTTAATAACGTGTTAAAGCAAATTCATTTTAACGGCACTAATTTTATTAACGTGGCGGGCATTCTCTGTTTGACCCGTGGCCTAGCCCATAGTTGGATAAATGGAGATGCACAGTGTTGCCAACTTAGCAAATTTGCAGACCCGTTTAGTGACTTTTTTCCCCCCTCTTCAAAAAAGTGCCTAGTGACAAATTTTTAGGGTTTGCCCAAACCTTATTTAGGCTAGTTTCTGAGACTCGCTGGTACTGCCGCACGAGCGAGAGGTCTTGCTAGTCCAGAGTGCACACACACCTCTCTCTCACTGTGTGTCTACTCTGTTTATCGAGCGGCGGAGAGGAGCAGCGCTTTTAGTTAAACACCGATATTATGTTGCTTCTCTAATTTTACATGCAAGTATAGCCGAAATCACAGCACAGCTATTGGCTTTATCTTATGTGTATTTGATTTTATCAGACAACGGCTCGATTATCAGGATTTTTGTGCAGATTAACTTCTTGGAAGTGAGAGCTGGTTATGTAGCCTAGTCTTAATGGGTCACGTTTCAGTCACTGTTTCATATTCATTCCGTTGTCTGACAACAGAAACAGTAAAATATACCAATGAAAACAGTTTTATTGAGACTTTAGCTGCATCAAAATACAGTATGTGGGTGCAGAGAGGCAAACAAATCTAATAATAAATAATAAATGTACATTTTGCATTTTCGGAAGAGCTGAGCTGCCCTGTTGTGCAAAAATGTAAACAGGTTTGTGTAAGTAAATTGCTCAGTGCAAAAAAAAGAGAAGTAATGGGAACCTGGTATTTCTTTTTTGATGTGTTTAATAGACATGAACAGGTTCTTTGAAAAACATTTATGACCTTTGAAACATGTCCACTGTTCATGCTCTATGTTGACTATGGTTTCAATAATAATAAACATACATTTGCATAAAGCATCCATACTTGTCCATGCCCATGTTGATTAGAGTATTAAAAACTTGAAAAGTGTTAATTTAAGGTACATTTAGGACAAATAAAAATCTGCGATTTAAGTTAATTAATCACGAGTTAACTCATGACAATCATCATTAAGCCCTAATATATATATATATATATGTGTATGTATGTATGTATGTATGTATGTGTGTGTATATATATATGTATGTATATATGTATGTATGTATGTATGTATGTGTATATATATATATGTATGTGTATATATATATATATATTAGTGGTGGGCATAGATTAATTTTTTTAATCTAGATTAATCTCACTGTAATCTTGGAATTAATCTAGATTAATCTAGATTAAAATGGCTCATTTGAATTCTGCCAAGTAGATCAGAATAAGTTCACTACTAGTAGTTAACAACTAGCAGTCATCAAGAAGCAAACATAATATGGTGGCAATTCGTGGTGTAATGGTAATTAATAGGCTAATTAATTAAATTAAATTATTTAATTTAATACATAAATTGTATTATTTGCGGTGTGGAATCATCTATTTTTTCCCGACATAAAAATAAAGGGGATTTAATATTGATAATGCTCATGAAGTGACTCTCAGAGCAGTTCGGAGATGTTGTTCATGTATTTATGTCCTCATTTAGTGAGACGACAGACGTTAATATCGCCGCAAGCGTCATGCGCACTTCTGTATGAGTAGTGAACAAACTTGTGCATCTGCGCCATACATTAACACAGAGACACACAGAAGTCATATTTAAATAGACGTTTTGCTGCTTAATAATAGGAGTGGGAGTGTGCTCACTTGTGTGTGCGCTTACGTTTGTTTGTTTGTTTGTGTGTGTACGAACCGGGGCGGAACTCCGTTGTGCGCGCGATACAAAGAGCACGACCATGTAACGTAGAGACAGAAATGACTTGCCGTCGTGTAAATAAGATAAATATCATAAGGCTTGATGTGGTAATTTCACAGTAGGCATACACACAGGTTCGAAGACTCGTTCTCGCCCCCTACAGTGCAATTCGGCTAGGTATACATCTGCGCTAAAATATCAAGGTGAAAGTCATCATAGCTTGCGTAGTATAGACCCAGCTCCCAACCCAACTTTGAGAATAAGATAAGATAAGAGTCTCACGTTAACGCAGCACGTTAACGCCGATAACGGCCCACCACTAATATATATATATATATATATATATATATATATATATATATATATATATATATTAGTGCTGTCAATCGGTTAAAAAATGTAATCGCCTTAATCACAGTCATGGGCTGTGATTAAGCATGATTAATCGCAAATTTAAAATACTAGGATTTACCTGTAAATGTGTTGAAAAAGAAATGCATGAAACTAGTTTAAGGAAACAGAACCTTCCGCCAGGTATGAGACATAATCCTTATTATTCTTTTATCATTATTATTTTGTTTTTATTCAGCCATTATCAGCTTTTATACTGGCAATAAAATGTTTACCAAGCCAAATCGCTTCAATCCCAGTATACATTTACCCAACTATTATCAAAAGTATTTCTAAATAAATACAAAAAAACATTTTCTTGCGACCTTTTGAAGTATTATGGCAAAATGTATTATGAAGAAGAATTGGACCTGTTCTGCAGCTGAGAAACAAAATAGTTGACATGTATCAGTCTGGAAAAGGTTATAAAGCCATTTCTAAAGCCCCGTTCACACTACAAGCGACACGCAGCGACAAAGTGACACAAGCCCATTTATTTCAATGGAGAGCTGGCAATTTCCGGTGACACGAGCGATAGCTACTGGATGGGGTGTGTCCAGCAACCTGACAAACTTCAGAATCCTTCAATTTTATGCAAATGAAGAGCGACTTCCGGGAGCAACAGCCAATAGGAAAGAAGACGGTAGAGCTCATGTGATTGTTCTTCTCTCAACAAAAGTTGCTGCTAGTGTGAACGGGGCTTTAGGCTTTGGGACTCCAGCGAACCACGGTCAGAGCCATTATCCACAAATGGAGAAAACCTGGAACAGTGGTGAACCTTCCCAGGAGTGGCCGGCCTTCCAAAGTTACTCCAAGAGCGCAATGACGACTCATCCAGGAGGTCATAAAAGAACCCAGAACAATATCTAAAGAACTGCAGGCCTCACTTGCCTCAATTAAGGTCAGTGTTCATGATTCAACAATAAGAAAGAGACTGGGAAAAACGGCATCCATGGGAGAGTTCCAAGGCAAAAGCCGCTTGCTGACCAAAAAGAACACAAAGGCTCGTCTCACATTTGCCAAAAAAAATATTGATTATCCCCAAGACTTTTGGGCAAATATTCTGTGGACTGATGATACAAAAGTTGAACTTTTTGGAAGGTGTGTGTCCCATTACACCTGGCATAAAACCAACGCAACATTTCATAAAAAGAACATCATACCAACAGTCAAACATGGTGGTGGTAGTGTGATGGTCTGGGGCTTCAGGACCTGGATGACTTGCCATAATTGATGGAACCATGAATTCTGCACTCTATCAGAAAATCCTGATGGAGAATGTCCGGCCATCAGTTTGTGACCTCAAGCTCAAGCGCACTTGGGTTATGACACAGTTAACCACCAGATCCTCAACACAGTCAACCCTATAGGCAAAGGGCATCTCAGGAACCACACTCCAATGGTTTGAGTCTTACCTATCAGATAGGTCCTTCAAGGTATCTTGGAGAGGTGAGGTGTCCAAGTCGCAACATCTAACTACTGGAGTGCCTCAGGGCTCAGTTCTTGGACCACTTCTCTTCTCTGTCTATATGGCATCACTAGGGTCTGTCATTCAGAAACATGGCTTTTCATCACTGCTATTCTAATGACACTCAACTCTACCTCTCATTCCATCCTGATGATCCGAAGATAGCTGCTCGCATCTCAGCTTGTCTAACAGACATTTCTTGCTGGATGAAGTACCATCACCTTCAACTCAACCTTGTCAAGACAGAACTGCTTGTGGTTCCATCAAACCTATTGTTTCATCACAATTTCACCATCCAGTTAGGCACATCAACCATAACTCCTTCAAAAAAGCCAGAAACCTTGAAGTTATGATTGATGATAAGCTGACTTTCTCAGACCACTTTGCCAAAACTGCCGGTCCTGCAGATTTGCTTTATTTAACATCAAGAAGATCAGGCCCTTTCATTCGGAACATGCTGAACTCCTTGTTCAGGCTCTTGTTCTGTCCAGGCTGGACTATTGCAATGCTCTCTTGGCAGGTCTTCCAGCCAGTTCTATCAAACCTTTACAATTAATCCAGAACACAGCAGCAAGATACATTTTAATGAGCTGAAAAGAATGCACATCACACCTTTGTTTATCAATTTGCACTGGCTACCAATAGCTGCTCGCATAAAATTCAAAGCATTAATGTTTGCCTACAAAACCACCAGTGGCTCTGCACCCCTTTACCTATATTCATTACTTCAGACTTATGTACCCTCTAGAATTTATTTAAAATTATTTATTTTTATTTTTTTATCGACTATCCGGGGCTTTTTGGGGGCCTTAACGTGCTCAAAAACTCTTTTTGCACACACGTTGGAATCTGCGGTCATTAGGACGCTGCAAAGGCTGGGACCAGGGCGTGGCACAGGGGCTCTACGGCGCCCCCTCGAACACAGTCAGAAATCTTGATGTAAATCTCACACATACATGTATTCATATGAAACTCGGTATACATATAGATCTAATTGAGCCGAACAACTTTCTTGTATACTAAATATACAAGAGAAAATAAGATAGGTCTCTAATTTGCAACCAATTTGTTTCCTTTTTAGAAAAAAAAAAAATTATTGCTGAAATTGCATACATTAATAACCATGAAAACTAAAACCATTTAATACATTTAATTGCCAAATTACATTCAAAATACAAATATATCAGTATCAGCAAAATGGTGCTGTGGCTGTGTTTGGAATTATTTTTGTTGACTGTGTCTAAAATATAAGTCTCTTATTAACTTCTTGTTGAACTGTTGCATAAAATCAGTATCACATTTGTAATCATGCTGATTTTTAGAGGTGAAAATTGCCACTCTTCATGTAATATTGACTAACTTACCTTCTGTGGTATTTTTATGCATAACTGTATGGGGTGTGTGTGTGTGTGTCAAAGAGAGAGAATGAGACAATCAACATGATTGATGCTTAGTCTTTCATAAAACATAGCTAACTTAAGGACATCATAACTAGCCACAAAATTGATTTACGGTGTTAAATATGTCCAGTGTTTATCGGGTTGTGCGTCAGTAATAATGGTCCATGGGGAAACACAGTGTGTGTATAGTTACAGTAAATGGACTAAACGAAGCCTCGAGGCGATGATTTTTTGTATTCGAGTTACTCGAGTAATCGTTTCAGCCTTAATAAGCACAGAACACTATTTAGAGACCCAGCCTCAGAGGAGATAATAGAGCATTGAATTTATTGATTTACCGTATATTATGCTGCTGCCACACAGATCTAATATAAACGTGATTTCTTTCCCAGCTGTTTACCTTCACAGATATAACTGACTGTTTATGTAACTGTGTGTTTTAACATAAACTTGTGTGTCTTAGACAGTTTAAGCGCAATAAGCATGAAAGAGAACTTTAGTACTCTAATGCCATGTGACAGCTGATTCCTGTGCACGTGCTTTGAATATGTGTGCTCAGAACACTGTATATCGCAAGTTTAAACTAATATGGTTTAAAACGCATGATTTCAGCGTGATAGACATGGTAATCAAAATCAAACAATTGTTTTTTTAACCCTCTGGTATTATTCATTTGGTAGTCACACTTGTGGTGTTCATGATCAAAACTGATCAGAGGCCATAATCATTTAATAATTTAATTTTTGTGAAATGAATATACTATATTTAATTTCAATTATTTTTATTTTTTTATATTATATTTTGCATTTTGAGTGTATTTCAGGTTACTAATTAATAGTCATATCTAAATTATGGCCTATTTTCTGCTTAAATTGTATTTAAGTATTTAAGTTAAAAATAGAGCAAAGGTATTTGAAATCTATTGAATTGAGGCAAATTTGATCTACCTTGTGGGAAAAAAACTAAAGAAAATCATCTGTAATACCATGGTGTAGACAATAGATGCCTGTATAGCCATATATATTCAGTGCTGTGTATTTCTTAGTTACTGAGCAGTGTTTTCAGGCATAATTGTTTAAGTTTTGCCACCCCTTCATTGCTGTGAACTTTTTTTTTCTGCATTGTGGCTTATTTGTAGATTGTAGATCTCTGTATTTTCATATTTTAAAACAGCATGTATCTGCTTCCACTCAAAATAGGCATTTTCAAAATTATATAAAAAATGACCTCTGGGGTATTTTGGGTACACCTGAGACTTGTATTACATATTGTTAAAAGGGGCATAATAGGTCTCCCTTTAATAAACTTTTAATAAACTTTGTAACTGTACATATATTATATACAATGCCCTCCACTAATATTGGCACCCTTGGTAAATATGAGCAAAGGTGGCTGTGAAAATAAATCTGTGTTGTTTATCCTTTTGATTTTTCATTAAAAAGATTCACAAAATTCTAACCTATCATTGAAGTAAAACAGTTGAAAGTGGGGAGAAAATCTCATGATGAAGATGAAATATTTTTCTCCAATGCATGTTGGCCACAATTATTAGTACTCACTTTTGTGACCAGCGGTTTAGACATTCATGGCTGTGTGTTAAGTTATTTTGAGGGGACAGCAAATTTACACAAGCTGTTATACAAGCTCACTACTTTACATTATAGCAAAGTATCATTTCTTCAGTGTTGTCACATGAAAAGATATAATAAAATATTTACAAAAATGTCAGGTGTGTACTCACTTCTGTGAGATACTGTATATATATCAGTGGTGAGAGGTGACTTTTTTAACAGCCCCTACATCACCACATGTTGTTCGGGAGGGTTTCAAGAAAAATTCTCCTCGCTCATCCAAAAACAAACTCCAGCATATTCAGATGTCAGACACTTGAACTTCAAATGGCACTGGCTTCTATGGTCAGATGAAACTAAAATAAAAGAGCTTTTTGGCAGCAAACCCGCCAGATGGGTTTAGTAAAAACAGGGATAAAAAGTACCCCATGCCCACCGTTAAATATACTGCTGGATCTTTAATGTTGTGGGCCTGTTTTTCTGCCGGAGATTCTGGACATCTTGTTCAGATGCATGGCATCATGGATTGTATCAAAAACCAACAGATAAAAAATCTCAACCTGTCTGCCTCTGTTAGAAATCTTATAATGGTCCGTGATTTTTCCATCAGGACAATAATCCAAAACAAACATCGAAATCAACACAAAAATGGGTCGCTGAGTGCAAAATGAAGCTTTTGCCATGGCCATCCCTGTCCTCTGACCTGAACCCTGTAGAAAATAAGTGGGGTGAACTGAAGAGAAACAGCACCAACTTGGAGCTGTGAATCTGAAGGATCTGGAGAGAGTCTGTATGAAGCAAAGGTCTCTGATCTCTTATCAGGTGTTCTCCAAACTCTTCAGGCATAATAGGTGAACAAGCTGTTATCTTGGGAAGAGGACGTTGCAATAATTGGGTGCCAATAATTGTGGCCAACACGAACAGCCACTTTCTATTTTGTGAAGCTCAACAATCTTGGTTGTGCACATCAGAACTATATTCTTTGTTGTTGTTTTTTTTTAGCTTGTGATGGATGATTAAGGGAATCTGGCCTTTGTGATTATACTTCAGAGATATTTTAGGCAAGGCAAGTTTATTTATATAGCATATTTCATACACAGTGGTAATTCAAAGTGCTTTACATAAAAGGAAGTGAAATAGTCATTAAAAATAATAATAATAACAAGAAATTAAAAATAATAATAATCACAACAATAAAAACTAAGTGATTTAAAAATTGATTAAACATTTAAGAATACAAAGTGATTATACATAGTGCAATCAGTTCGGACATAGCACAGTGCTCATTCAACAAATGCACAGCTAAAGAGGTGAGTTTTGAGTCTGGATTTAAATGTGGCTAATGTTTTAGCACATCTGATCTCTTCTGGAAACTGGTTCCAACTGCGGGCGGCATAATAGCTAAAAGCAGACTACCCTTGTTTTGTGTTAACCCTTGGTATTTCTAGCTGACTCGATCCTAATGATCTGAGTGGTCTGTTAGGTTAATATTCAGTGAGCATATCTCCAATGTATTTAGGTCCTAGGCCATTTAGAGATTTATGAACGAGTAAAAGTACTTTAACATCAATCCTAAATGTAACTGGAAGCCAGTGTAAGGACCTGAGGACTTGTGTGATATGCTCAGATTTTCTGGTTCTAGTCAGAATCCTGGCAGCAGCGTTCTGGATGAGCTGCGGCTGTCTAATGGTCTTTTTTGGGAGACCGGTGAGGAGACCATTACAATAATCCACCCTGCTGGTTATAAAGGCATGAACAAGTTTCTCCAAGTCTTGACTGGAAACAAAACATCTAATTCTTGCAATATTTTTGAGATGATAGTATGCTGATTTAGTTACTGCTTTGACATGACTACTAAAACTAAGGTCTGTCTCCAGAAACACCCCAAGATTTTTGACCTGGTTTTTAGGGCTCCACTGATGAACGACTGAACTTCAAGTCTTTTAAGTGTTTCAAAGGGTTCACTAAAATCCTTCTTAAGCAGTTCTGACTGCTCTTTCGAAATATTGTTCTTCCCCACATGGATGATGATACGATTTGCAGTCTTGTGCTTCATTAGAATGTTCCGAAGTTCCTTGTTCACATCAGAGACGGTTTCTTGAGGAAAGCAGCATGTAGTTGTAGTCCTGCTACTGATGTTTCTGTTAATAGAGTCACCCACTATTAGAGTCCTGGGCTCGGTTGCGCTCTGAGCTGAATGCCACTGTCTGCTCGACCTTGAGTGCCTGTTAGTAGCGATGTCAGCTGCTGGCTAATTCGATCCATGTTTTGTCACATTTGGAGATTCCTCACCCACTCATAAGAATTTCTTGGGGTGCCAATAATTGTGGTCATGCATTGGAGAAAAACATTTATTTCATCATGAGATTTTCTCCCCTATTTCATGCTTCAATAATAGGTTAGAATTTTGTGATTTTTTTTTTTTTAATGAAAGATCAAAAGGATAAACAATGCAGATTTATTTTCACAGCTGCCTTTGCTCATATTTACCAAGGGTGCCAATATTAGTGGAGGGCACTGTATATCAGACCACCATCAGCTGTCGCCATCAGACTACCATTTGAATCAGTCATTGAAAAACCCATGTAACTCGAAGACTATTGCAGACCGTGAACACCTTCACTATATGGATGTTGGATTCCTATAAACGTGTTCGCTAAAAATATGATGCCACAGTGTTTCCAACTTGCATTATAATTTGCTGGCCCGCGAAATCCACTTTCCTGCAGAGATTATTTCCAATCCTAATCAAACACCCTCCTGAACAAGCTAATCAAGATCCTCAGGATTACTAGAAAGCTACAGGGCAGGTAAAGTTCAAACAGAGTTGGAGCTAAATGCTGTAATGTAGATCTCGAGGACCTCAGCTGTGGCGGGTAACACAGTCATTCCCACTAGCCACTCTGGCAGGTTGAATTTTATATACAGTAACAGAGCTCGACATTAATGCTTTCAAGTAGCTTTTTTGAAGGGGGAATTAAAACATCTAATTAGGGAATTACTAGGGATGCACTGATACCGATACTGGTCTCGGGTATCGGCCCGATACTGAGCTCCTGTACTTGTACTCGCACTCGTTAAAATGCCCCGATACCAAGAGCCGATACCTCACAGCATTTGATAAGTGCCATATTCAGACAAAGAAACAGGACAACATGCAGAAGAATGGAGTTATTAGAGATTAAGGATGTCTACGAAGCAGATGTATGCAAAGAATAATGTTAAACATTCAGTATTAATGCCTTTATAGCTGATGTGCACGAACTGAAAAGTAAAGCGCTGAGTGGATTGAGCGCACGCAGGCGCAGATGCGCGAGCTTGTCGAGTGAATATACTTTTCTCACAGACATCACTGGAACGTTTGTTGTTCGGTCGGATATGTCAAAAACAATGCATAAGTTACTTAACGGTAGGTAGGGAGGGAGGGAGAGTGAGAGAGAGAGAGCGAGCGCGCGCGCACTTCTGTGGTCTTTGTTGATGTTCGCTCACAAAGCATGCATCACTTGGATTAAAACTGAATCGTAAATATAAGAATTTATAGGGGCATTCACTATAAAATAAATAATTTATTTTCAACCTTAAGCATACACAACTTTCTGGCGAAAGTGAAACTAGCAGCCTGTGTGAAATGCGCGAGACTGTACTGTCCCTCTTATTCTGCATCAGTACAAATACGTGCGCGCGCGTGCTGTGTATGTTTTGCTTGCTTCATGAGAGTTTCTGCATTAGAAAGAAAGACTTCTATTTCTGAAAATATCACAGTTAGGAGATTTATAACGAGTGGTTCCCTGCATTATTACAGCAAAACGTGTGATTTTAGCAGCTCTAATGCAACTGAATTAAAGATGATGTACCATAGAGCAAAAAAAAAATGAACAGTGAAAGTAACAAAAACTTGTAAAATACATTTTAATGTGCATAATTAAGTGTGAAAATAACCGAAGGATATACAGTCAAACCAAAAATTAGAGACCAAATATAATTTTTGATATTTTTTACCAGTGGGTACAGGACACTATAGTTCATTTATGTAAGTGAGGATAGCAAAATAAAGTAAACTGTGACATATTATGTCCAGAAATTCTTCATACAGTCGACTACCAATAAAATTGATACAAATTTGGAACCAAACATTATTCAGACTGAGTCTGGGAAAAAAAACTGAAGTTCAGGTTTGCATGAACCTGGTTGACAGCATGCCCAGGAGACTACAGGCTGTCATTAAGGCTAAGGGTTGCCTGACAAAGTATTGATAGTTGTGTAAATATTGTCATACTAACAGCTGTCTGAATAATTTTGGTTGATTGTAATCCATCACATACCTTTCTATCAAAGTTATCTTATATTATCGAGCTGAATTTGTTCTGACACAGTTTAACTCTGAGTTATTGTCATATTTTACTACTATAAACTACAGCGAATATACTGTGATAATGTGATTAATGTTGAAGGTGTCTGAATAAATTTTGGTTTGACTATCTATTTGATAAATTAAGTTAACCAACTAACATTATACATACTCTTTTGGTTTCTGTACCCAGCATTTAAAAAATTCACAAATGCAATGAAAATATCGGTATCGGTACTCGGTATCGACAAGTACCAAAAATAAAACATTAGACATTTGTGCTCAATTTAATAAAAATAGTTCCAAAGATCACGTGTCTGAGCAATGACACATGCGGTGTTTGTTACCAAATGATTCAGTGTATCGAACGAATCAATGATTCAGTAACCCATTCATAAACTCAGGCATTTGGTTCATTCTTGATTAACACTATTAACATCTTTAGCTTTTAATTTAAAATTGTAAATTAAAACAACATTGTTTATGCAGTTGTAATTTTGCAGCATAAATACATTCATGGCATGCTACATTTGAGCTTCATTACATTTGTCTTTGTAAAAATGCATCTAAAATGCCACTTCAGCTGCTTCACTTTATTCTGCAGTGGAAAGATTTATTTATTGGTAACTGTCCTATAGTGTCTCATTATATTAACTATTTGATATGAAAAAATATGCATATATTTAATAAGGTTCGTAAAAAAGACTGTCTTTTATATTGGCAAAAATGACCTGGAAATAAATGTAAGTAAATTTTAGTATGCAGTCATGAACTTTAATAATATAAAATGTAATTTCCCAGAAACAAAATTATGGCTGGTGAAAATGCTGAGTGGCTAGTAATTTTGGAAAACCACTAGCCACAGTGGCTGGTAAGCCCTGCATGATTTGTTATGGAAAGTGTTCCGTTATTAATGGTAATTAATGCAGCCTACCAATCCCTTATAGTATTTAAATTATAGAAATTTGATAGTGTGTATGTAAAGTTAAAGAGATGAGTTTAATCTACATGCTGTGTGCCACCTGAACAATGCCAAAAAGACTGTTCCAGAGGCTGCTCAATAGGAAAAGGATCAACCGCCCACAGTCCATTATGATATATTATCAACTAAGATAACTATTATCAACTGGGCAGAATTTTGAGACTGCAATGAACGTGAAGGACTTTAGCTTGCAAATGCTACAAATTCTAGAAATGTGGCTTTCAAACAGCAAATTGCTATCAAATATCACCCAGGTTCTTGACTAATGACGAAGACTTGACAGAACATCTGCCAAAACTTATGCAGTATTCTAGGTTATCATGTGTAGAGGTTCTTAGTCCAATAATTACAATCTTTTATCTGTTTATTTAAGTTTTATTAGTAGGTAGTCATTATTTATATCAACTATGCATTCCGTTTGCTTTGTGAATTGGTATGTTTTGTCAGGCTTCAAAACTAAAATAGAGCTGAGTATAACTAACTCCATGTTTTAGGGTAGAATGTTAGGGTGAAAAGCAATGGCCCTAGTACTGAGACTTGCGGTACTCCATACCAAACTTGTGGTTGCTAATACATCTCTGCATGTATGGCTACAAATTGATATTGGTCAGAAAAGTATGATTTGAACTAGTGCTGTCACGATATCAGATTTTTCACTACATGATTATTGTGGCCAATAGAATTCTGGTAACACTTTAGAATAGGGAACACTTATTCACTATTAACTACGACTTTTCCCTCAATAAATTCCTAATTTGCTGCTTATTAATAGTTAGTAAGGTAGTTAAGTTTAGATATTGGGTAGGATTAGGGATTTAGAATAAGGTCATGTAGAATAAGGCATTAATATGTGCTTAAATACTACTAATAAATGGCTAATATTCTAGTTATATGCATGCTAATAAGCAAGTAGTTAAGAGACCCTAAAATAAAGTGTTACCAGAATTCTTAATACCAATATATTGTTATTGGTATATAACACTTATATAAGTGTTAATATAATAAACACTATATATAACCATATATATATATATATATATATATATATATATATATATATATATATTACCATATATTATGCTTGGTCACTGTTATAACTAGGGAGAAGCCGATTAGTCACCAGAAGGGACGGACGGCAGCGCGTAAGTGTTGCAATAATTGGTCGTAGATCTGTTGTTTAAATTATTTACTTGCTGCTAGGAAGGAATACTTTGCTTCCTACCCATTTCAATTCTGCATTTTTGTTGAGGTTTATATTTTGAAAATGGTCATAGGTGTAACATGGCCCATCTTATGGAGCTCAAATAATAACAGAAAATAGGAAATGTTCTCATCCACGGTGTTATTTATTTATTTATTGACACCATATATGATATTTTCCCACACACATACATCTTCTCATCTCTCAGCAATGACTGTTTTGTTAAGAAAACATCTGTTCTCCATCTTTTAGTTTAAAACAGGACTTTTTGCAACACTGCACAAGTTTGCAAGCATCATTACAGTGTGAATTGAGGGACATGCAGTACCATACCTGAAACCGAAAACTAATAAATACAGAAATATTCCCTCTACAACTGTGGGCTACCACACAGGCACGTGCACTCGTTTAAGAAGACTTTGAAGGTGGTTATGCAACATAATGCCAGCAAGGGTCACTCATAATTCATTAAATATATAATAAACAGGTCATTTTGCTGACATGTGTATTACAGGGAACATTTTTGACACTATATTAATTGTTTATTTTGCTAAGGGTGTTGCAAAGGGATACACAGAACCATTGGGTGAAATGTGCTTTATCATGAATAAAACTAACTGTATAGGGAACAAAATGTCCCTTATGTCTCCACCTTAATTGATTCCAAAAACACATTAAAGCATAATCAGATCTGTATTATGCACTGATGTACTGACTTTTCATGGTGCCACACACACAGAAAGTCTAAAACTTTCCCCCAGTCTTGTGCCCTCAATCCATAGAGGTTTCTCATTTCCATATTATCTACATAATTCTGAGAGAAGTGGCCTAATTAATCATGTGGCCATTTTGTGTCTGATTAGTGCTGTCTGCTTGGATCCCCTAGCCAAGACACACCACTGCTCTGTCTCATTAGACAGTCCATCATTCTTTCTTACCTCCTATTCTAAACACAGAGAACTTTCTCTAGACTTTCGCTTTTTATTTTTATTTTTTGAATCAGTCTGTTTTGATTTACAATAAAGGCCTGTCATGTCAAGTTTACAAGAGCTCAAGTAAAGATAGCTAAGGATGTTGCTGTGCTATGGGTGTATTGTGCAGTAAGTGGAAAAAGAGGAAATTCAGAAAATACAGTCAAAGTTTATGTAGCGCCTGTAGAATCAGTATAAATAATAGTAAAAATAAAAGTCACGTCATCTTAATTTATATAGTGCTTTATACAATACAGATTGTTATTAAAAGTACGGTAGGCAGTTTTGGAAAGGCTAGCAATAGCAAGCTATCTTTGAAAGGGTAAGATCCCACCCTCCCTGCAAATCACTCAACAAAGCCACGTCTCCTCCAAAACACATCATTTGTACACAAACAGGGTGCACAGAGGTATGCAGATATGTATGTTGACAGGCAGGTAGGACAGCGTATCATGGCCCTCGAACCGAGGGATATGGTTGGACCAGCATTTTATGGCCCTACGCATTCCACAGATGATATAAATGCATTAAGACCACGTAACTTGGTGATTGCTATTGGGTTGTGAAGAGACTTTCAACCAGCATAACAAAAAAAATTTTCAACCAAATCACCTACCCCATCCTTTAAAAAGCAGCTTCATAGTAATACACAGGAAAAGAGCAGTATCGATGCAGACTTCATCAAATATGAGACAAATTTTTATTCTGCTGTAAAGGATCTCTACTGGATTAATTTAAAAAAAAAAAAAAAAAGAAATGTTCTTCTAATTTTATTCTCTGATATTCTCATCTCTTGCAGAGGAATCGAATGGGTTAGTTTGACTAGTTTTCTGTCCTTCGCCACCTCTGTTCCCAACAACCTTGGACTTGTGAGGAATGAACTGCAACATGTGGACTTACGCACAGGTAAAGCACACACATAGACACATTACACACTGATATTTTTATGTTGATTGAAAAAATTACTTTGTTCAGTTTCAGTGGTATTTCATTATTCAAACATCACTGCTGCAATTGTTAATACTAAAATTTTGCAAACCTATTCACACCCAGAATGCTTACAACAACAACAACAACAACTATATTTCTGTCATGACAACTCTCTGAAAGATTGGCATGGTATAGACATGACGATGTTAATGTATTTGGTCTTGGCGGAATAGATCTGCAACACTGCTGCTGCACATATAACATACATGAAATTACTAGTGCTGTCAAAATTAGCACGTTAATCCAGGCGATTAATTTTTCCAGTTTAATGGTGTTAAAAATATTTTACGCTGGTTAGGGTTGGCCACCCTGCTCACAACTGCTGCTTCTGTCTTTTTTTCTGGACAAGAATTGTGTTTATTTAGATGCAGAAAGTCTTTACGAGCACATCAAACAGGGGACTTTTCAGACACGCTCTCCACTTCACCTCAGCGTCAGGCACTAGTCAAATGAGAAGTGGTACAGGTGATGAGCTTCAGTAGAACAACAGTGAACTGTGGTCAGATAAGATGTGGTCAGTCAGGCTGCATGTCATTAAAAATTAATTTTACTGTCCTGGCAGCTGTTATACTGTGCTCGTAGCGCGTGCTCTTCAATTACACACACAAATGCGGTGGCGCGTGCTCTAGCCTGTATCGTTTCATATTGAAACGTGAATGAAACTATGAGCATGCGTGCCAGATCCACGTGACGTTCAGCAGTGGCAGCTCTTAAAGTAATAGCAGCCAAAGAACCTAATGACCCAGCTGCTGTGATGTCTTGTCTCTCAGGTGAGACTCACTTAATATTCATGGCCATTGCCACTCCCTCGCATATAGACCCTCGATGACAAAACATGTCTTGAAAATTTTAAATCAATATATTGTTTTCTGTGAATGAGTAAGCAGAATGATTTTTACATAATTTTGAAGTAAATATTCTAGCCTACAAGACTGATTACTCAAAAGTCTTATTCAGAACTATTTAGTGTGGGTTTTAAGGCCTTATTTCAGCTACATTTTTTTTCCCCAAAACTTACTAACCACGCATAATATTTTTTTTCTAAAAAATGCAAACATGTACATCCATCTTGGTCACATATTATTGTAGCACAGTTTGTTCTGAATACAAAAACAAATTACATGTTGGTCAATAGCATGTTTTAAGTAGCTGAAATAAGCACAAATATCAGGGCATGTCAAAACTCAAGGGCCCCAAAATGACCTCAGACCCCAGAGGGTTAATCAAAAGAAGAGCAAAATTAAAACAGGAAATCAATAACTTTTGTGGTTTTTAAAGGGTTAGTTCACCCAAAAATGAAAATTCTAGGGCTGCCTTCGACTAAGAATTTTTCTGATCGACTAGTAGTCGTTCATTTTAAGCATTAGTCGACTAATTGCACATTTATTAATAACCCATTTAAATCATTATAATGAGCCTTTAATTGCCTACATAGGCTAATAAGCGCTCAAGCACGCGCATAAAGCTTGCCACAGCGCACTGCAGAAGTAATGATTATGAATGTGTCAGGGAAAAACTGATAAACAAGTGCTTTCTTTGTTTCGGTTTAAGAGATGAACTCGGCGACACTGACTCGTCATCTCCGCAGCAGTGATGCGCCTGTATGCATGTTCTATATGGATTACATAATTGGAGAATATTTGTTTTCCATTTGAATTGGTTTATTTGAAAGTAGACATTTCACTCTCTATAGATATATTTTTAATGTCTGTAAAGCAAAGATATACATGGACTTTCGCACTCAAGTTCACACAGACTGAGACAGCAAAAAGCGCATCCTGTTTGGTTTCATTATTTTACAGAAGTGCATTTTGTTGTTATTGTGAGTCTTTACAGATTTGAAAGATGTGTTACTCTTATCTTTATGACCGGAGTATTTTAAGAGCAAGTGACTGCACCGGTGCCTGCTGCAGTGAGCTACTGTTCAGCTTCCACACTCCGCACAGACAATATCTGTTAATTATTTTCATATAACAAAAGAAACATTTGAACATTAAAATGCAAGAAAACAATACACACATTGGGCCTCATTCATGAAACATTCGTAAATATAGGAGTAAATTCTGAGTAATTTGCACTTAAAATGAACCTTCCCGAAAACTCTCCTCTGGATTCACAAACGCTTCGTAAACATCCGTATTTATTGTTAAACATGCGTATGTTAATGAATTCCAATCATTCGTAAACATTATATTACATCAGGGTTTCCCAAACTAGGGTCCGTAAAGGAACTGCAGGGGGATTGTGAGTTTAATGAAAAGCTGATTAATTAAATCATAAATTCAAATGAAAATAAATCATTTTAAAACACACTCCCTTTCGAGGACAGGCTCTTCACTCGGCGGCCATATTTGCAATGCCTCCAGGCAGCTCATACAAGACCAATCTTAATGAACGGGGAAACCTGAAATCTCAAAAACTGCTCACTGAACTCACAATTAAATTCCATATGTCACATTAGCAACAAAAATCTGAAATTAATTGCCCCATTAAATGCCCCATAGCATTTAAAAAGCTTATTTTTCAGGCTAGACCAGCCAATGTGCTGGTCTAAAAAAAAAAAACTTATGACTGTGCATGTGCATTGACTGGTCTAGTCAGGGCTGCGTTCAGCCCCAACAAAACATTGCAAAACGTTTTTTAAATGGAAACGGTGGTGTGTTGAACACTCTGTTCTGATGATGCAAGAGTTGCAATTATGGCAGCTGAGAAGGCCATTCTTTGTGTTCTTTTTGAAGAATCTTCGGAGCCTGATCGGTATAAATAAGTGTTTAATACTGCAAAATACGTTTGATGTAACAGTCACTGCCCTTGCCCTCCATTCTTATGTAAAACACTTAATTACCATTGTGTATGAAATTTGGTATATAAATAAACTTGCCTTGGAATGAAGCTAAAAATATAAACATCTACATCATGTTGATATGCTATATTGTTACTATAAAACTCTTACGACAAACATGCCTTCTAATATCTTAAATTGTTGCGTATACCAAGCTGCATCAAACACATTTGTAAACGACTTTACTTGGACCCATTGTGCGAGCTGTCTCTTTAATACCACGTGGTTTATATACATGTTGCTGCTGATGAGAAAACATGTTGTTCAACCCGGAAACCAAAGCAAAACGTTGCGCACTGGTTTGAGCTTGAACCCAGGTTTCTGTGGCAAATATGGCTCTTTCATTTAGATGGTGGAACTATTCCTCCATATTGCGCGTTACAGTTTCTCCCATTCATAAATATAGGAGTGAACTGTCTTTGTATTTCTATAGACATTGTTTTAAATAAAACACTTACTTAAAAAGAGGAAATATTTTTATTTACCTGCATGCCATGTGATCATTAATCAACATCAAAGAAACCGTGAACATGCAAATGTAATACTTAATTATTGAAATATTTATTTTAAAATCCCAGGGGTACTCATAGCAAATATATATGGTGAATAAGGTTTAGATGAAAAAAAGTTTTGTAATGCCTGCATTGCATGTAACTAAGAAATAATGTGAATACGTGCATTTTAATTAGTTATAATTAATAATACATGGTTAAAAAACCTACAGAGTAATAATTCAAATAAAAATGAATGTTCTTCAGTAGTTGATGCAATGTTGAAACCCTTCTTAAACCTGAAATGATTTTCACAAATCCAGTGGTCAAATGCAGTCGCCACCTGACTAATGACTGATCTTTGTGTAAATGTCCACAAAACTGGACTACATATCCATATATAATATGTATTTATGCCATGGTCTGTCTGAATACTCAATTCCGGTTGGCTGGCAGGTGTTAATTAAATTTGTTTAACCTACAGTTACAGTTGAATAGCAATACAGACAAAAATAACCATCATGTTTATCGTTCCGGTCAAATATTGCTGCTCAAATATTATTAACATCTTTAATATGTGAATGCTGGCAAATGATCATGACATAAACAGGATAATCAATGGCTAGCTGTGCAAATGTAAAATCTCCATCACCTGTTTTCAAATAGAGCAGCATTTAATACACGGAGCCGTAGATCACTGACAAGCTACGCAATATCGCATTCATTATCGCAGATGAATCGCCTTCGATAATGAACGCGATATTGCGTAGCTTGTAAGAGAACTACGGCTCTGTGTATTAAATGCCGCTCCATTTGAAAACAGGTGATGGAGATTTACCGCTAATCAAAGAACCGGCTTTGATGCGCATGCATATCGCACGCGATATATCGCCCAGCCCTAGGGCAATAGCACATATAGTTTGTACAGTATAAAAACCATTACGCTTTTGGGATGTCCCCACTTTTCACAAAAACAAATGTGTGTGTGTGTGTGTGTGTGTGTTTTGTTTGTTTATTTGTTTTGTTTTTTTGCAAACATGATTTATTCTAATGAAATATTCTCATCGGTTTTCTATCAGCTGTGACCTGGCTGTGACATAGGCTATAAATCTGCATGTTTTGTTTTTTTTATATTTTATCTAAGGGCATTTTTTTTTATTCTATTTTTTTTTCCCCCTTTATAGAGGGCATTACCCCACTAATCTAATTAACTTTCATTTCAAATTCTTACATCTGATCCGTAAATTCAATTATAATAATGTGATTGTTATTATCTATACGTTATCATAAATAATTTACATTGAAAAATACAACTAGCCTACATTAAATTATGAGATTCCTTTTTTTTTCTTTTTTTTTTTTTTAAATTGAATATACAAACAAGAAATGATGGTGGAAATTATACTTTTAGACTAAATTAAAACGCCAGTAGTGAACATTTAATGAGTGAGTCATTGAGTAGTTCATTCAAATTATTTTTTCAAACGGCAGATTCATCAGATGTTTATGTCTGGGCTAATGAAACTTTGACTCAACCGATTCGTTCAAAACACTGAATCATTCAGCAATGAATCGGATGGTTGCTTTGAGATGCGCAGTGGTTCCGCTAAAAATGTAAGTGTCCTAATATTATTGTATTTGCTCATTGAACGGTTTATAGAACTATTAAACAGTCGTAATGGTGAAAACGTTGAGTGATGTTGCCTAACTAACTGTATTTTAAACATAAAAACTTTCTATTTTGAATTGTTACCTCAGTATGCTGAGTTTATTAGTGTTGTGTGTTTTAATTTCTCCTCGAGAGGCTGCGTGAACTTCGCCTCAGCAGTGCAACCTTATACTGTAAATAGATGCATTAAAATATCCACTATTCGCCACTTACTCTAAATGTAATAAAATCTGAATAATACTTGCATTTTGGTGTTTACATAGTTATTTTTGGTTAGTGATGTTTTAATCATGTTACTTGTCTGGCATTACTGTCGAGCCCTGAAGTCTATGTGCCGGGGCTCAGCCCCGGACGGCCCCGGCCCAATTTAAACCCTGTATATATGTATGTATGTATATGTAAGTGTGTATGTAAGTGTGTATGTATATATGTGTATATATATATATATATATATATATATATATATATATATATATATATATATATAGTGTATGTATATGTATGTGTGTGTGTGTGTATATATATATATATATATATATATATATATATATATATATATATATATATATATGTCTACGAATGTATATATATTATGTGTATTAGGGGTGGCACGGTACATGTATTCGTACCGAACCATCACGGTACAGACGTCTCAGTTCGGTGCATGAGGCCTTACGACGAATCCAGGAAAATCACCCCCAATCCAGAAGGGGGCGCCCGCAGTAATGCAGCGCTGTTTGATAACCGCCAGCAGAAGAACAGCGAATGCCATAAGTTGCGCACTTGAAAACAATGCCCCCTAGACAGTGACCATGTGCTGATTCTGAACACGTCTCTCACATAGACTGACAAGGGTGTATACTTTAAAGGCTTGCGCACTCAACTGTTTGCGAAATGAAGCTTTGTGCTCGAGTATCCTACCTTTATCATTCGGCACAAATCCAAATATTCCATAATATTTCCATATTTGCGATGTAACTTATCTGAATGCTAAACTATTAGTTATTATGTAAATGATAGGCTTTGTACTTCAGTCGCGTTCCATCGGTGACACAGAGGCGCACGCGCTGATGTTTGGCTCACTGTATTTTATTTTGATGAAGTACCAACTGCGCTGTCAAGAACTGATGTGTTTTGTGTAGGGCTGGGCGATATATCTCATGCGATATATCGCCCAGCCCTAGTTTCGTGTGTGTGTGTGCGCGCGCGTGCTCCGAAGCGATCACTTCAACTGTTTCCTTATACTAGCAGAATCAACTTTAAACACTTATTGTCTTATTAATAATCTCTGTATAAAGGTCTGCTTTTATTTGTGTACACTCACAATGACAACAAAACAGATTTTATATATATTACATGTAATAATATTTAGTATTTTCACATCTAGATGGAAAAAATAGTAATTTGCACTACTGTCTGTTCAAAATAAATGAAAAGAAACTGAGCATAGTAGATTTTTTTTTTTTCCCCTGTTGTACCGAAATTGTATCGAACCGTGACCCCGGAACCGAGGTACGTACCGAACCGTGACATCTGTGGACCGTGCCACCCCTAATGTGTATGTATACAGTATATATGTATGATATGTTAATGATAATATGCTAATGTAAGTAATAAATAAGGTAATATATTATTCTAATATGGTTATTATATTTATTTTATTGGCATATATAACAGTTATCTGTATAAATTATAAAACACTATGACAAGGTAATGTTTAATTTATTATATATATTTATTACTAGGGGTGTAACGATACATGACTCGTGGTTGAACGATTCACGGGCATTTTCCAAATGGAAGTGATCATCCCTGTCCCCTTGTAGTGGGGAGCGATGTAATTTCCTCGTCTTTAGCTGGGATGTTCGCTAGCGGACAACCGCATTAAAAAAATTATATATTATTTTTTATATATTATATAGCATATTTTAAAAACTTTTTAAAATATAAAATGTATGTTTATTTGCAACAGTTATGCTAACAACAATAAAAAGACTATTGACATTTAAACAGCGAATCTGCTGAAGCACACCGTGCTGCGTTGTCACGGGAACATCCCAGCTGAAGATGATGAGGAAATTACGCTCCCTTCACCAAGTGCATTCCAAACGACTACATAATGACACGCACGTGCCCTGCTCACTCCCAAGTCCCCACTCCATGGGGACAGGGATGATCACTTCCATTTGGAAAATGCCTGTGAATCGTTCAACCGCGAGTCGTGTATCGTTACACCCCTATTTATTACATTTTATATTATCATCTCACACATGGATCGGTATTTTCTATAATGTATTTCTGTAATAAAAATTCATATCTGATAATTAATATATAATTAGCATCAAATAAACCATATACTTCATATTCTCAAGGATTTAAGGGGAAAAAACATAAATAAATGATTGCACAACCATCAATTAGGTGGCGATATGCACTAAGCATGTAAAAGACCACTGAACAAAAAAAGAAAGAAAGAAAAAGCATGGTGCGCTTTTTCTTAGCGTCCGTTTCCATGGTGACTTTTCGATTCGTCGCTCTGTTGAGAATGTTTTGAGTCTTAACCTGGAACATATTTGAAACAACTTATTCCTGGATGCATTTTTGGAACCACATACCTCGAGTAAGCAAGGTTTGTGGTTAATCAACCGAAAGATCAGGGTTTAGCTGACGGTAAGTTAACCGTGCTTTCTGGAATACACCCCTTGGTTAGCCAGGGCGTATTTGTTATTGTATGTGAAAAAGTAAACATTTTGTTAGCCATGGTTCACTGTGCCTCTAAGCTGGGCAATTTCAGAGGGCCACCTAGCATTTTCAACTGGTTAAAAATGCTTTGGTGGACACAAGGCCTAAATCCGTATCAAACTAATAATTTTAAGCAGGCCTATAATTTGTTTGTTTTATTATAAATTTGAGAGTACTTTTATTTTTTTGTTTGATTATTCATTCATTAATGTATTTATTGTGCTGAACATTTTACACACAATTCATATTTTGTGCTTTCTCTCTCAGGGCGATGCTTTGCATTTCGAGGTGAACGTGGGAATGATGAACCAGCAATTGAAATGATTAAAGTGTCACATCTGAAGTGAGTAACATGTTTTCTAGTTGCAAATACAAATGTTATTTTGTTTTGTTTTATTTTATTCTTCCATTACATTTCATTTGTTAATTTCATTAGTTTCAAAACTTTCACCTTTAGCACTTTCCAAACTGCAGTTTGAAACTGTTCAGGCATTCATCAGTCAATCAAACAAATAAGACAGCAAGATATATATCCTGTATGACCCATGTCTCCACTTTTCAAAACGCTTATAAATCACACAGAGTGAGGTTTTTTGGGGAAAGATGAAATGCACAGTCTCCTGTAATGGGTAGGTTTAGGTGTAGGGTAGGTGTAGGGCAATAGCACATACAGTAAGTACACTATAAAAACCATTACGCCTATGGAATGTCCCCACTTTTCACAAAAACGAACGTGTGCGTGTGCTTTAATGAAGGCTGTGTATTGATATAAAATGGTGATTAAACTGACTGGAACTACCTGTGCATTACATGGTTTTAATGCACACTTTCCTCTCTAATATCTAGTATTCAGTCAGACCATGGCTTAAGGGTACTAGTTCATTCAGTATTCATTACTTTTAATGTAGGTTACTTTTAACATGGGAAACACTTTTTGATCTAAACAAATTCATTGGTCTTCTTTAGGCAGTACCTGGTGGTGGTGTTTAGAGATAAACCTTTGGAACTCTGGGATGTCCGCACAGGAACCTTGCTGCGTGAAATGGCCAAGAACTTCCCTACTGTCACTGCCCTGGTACTGTATCAAACTCACAATGTGCTATGTAGCTTATAGTGAGCGTAAAACATTTTATTGTTTTAAACTCTTGGTAAAATATGTTCTCGTGATTTAAAATTACAGCATTTGGGATGCTTTTGAAGCACAGTAAAATCTATTAGCACATAAGAAAATTGGAAGTCCGTATGTGCAAGTGATGTGTTGTGCGTGTTCTTCAATGAAGGCTGTGCATTGCTATAAAACCGTGATTAAATTGACTGGAACTGGCATGCCCACGGTGAGTGGAGTCTGTGAAGATTCTACCTGCCTCCATCCTCACTCACTGTTTAAAATTGCATTAAGTTCATAACATTATGCAATTTTTGTGTTAACACATTTGTCACCTTTGAGCAGAATTAAATAGTCTTACACATAAACATGTAAGATGCCATTTTTGTGCCACTTTGCAAATGGAAATCTTATTCCCTTATCTGTCAATCACTTTGATGTTGTGTCAAAGTACTGGCACTAGGGTCACACTTGGGAGCCCCAAACACCTCTGATACTTTGAGAAAAGGCCAATGAGAGTTGGTGAGTGGAATTTGCATGCATTTTTTCAATCTTCACAAGGACTTTTTCAATCTTCACAGAACAACATTGTCGCGGACAGTGGTGTGTAATGCTGTGTTGTATAATAAATGATAAGACACTTGTTCTTTGCTTTGTTTGATTTTAAAATAGAAGGGAGGACTTCTAGCAAACCAATCATAGCGCTTGAGGTCCATATATAATAGATGCAGTGTTACATTTTTGGAGAGCTGCACATCAGGCTACACACAGCCTATGGCAGTGGTCTCAAACTCAATTCCTGGAGGGCCATAGCTCTGCAGAGTTTAGCGCCAACCAGGTCCAAATCACACCTGCTTGGAAGTTTCTAGTAATCCTGAATACCTTGATTATCTGGATCAGGTGTGTTTGATTAGGCTTGGAGCTAAACTGTGCAAAGCTGTGGCTCTCCAGGAATTGAGTATGAGACCAATGACCTATGGCATAGCTGCGGCTTTGGTTCGACGTGGAAGTATAAATTGGGCATGAAACCATGAAATAGGATATAAAAGGAGATGGTGCACATCCACTCATCCACATCATCAAGACAGTCAGACTCACTTACGCAAATTAGTTTGGCAGGCGCCTGCCCAGGTTCAGCTGCAATCTCACTGAAACTATTTCAGAGACTCCTGGGGCATATGGCATCCTCCATGGCTGTAACATTGCTTGGATTGATGGATATGAGAGTGTTTCAGCACTTTCAGACTTGAATATCACACTGATATGTCAAAGTGACTGACAGACAGGGAACGTCTTGGTTACTGTTGTAACCTCCGTTTGCTAATGGAGGGAACAAGATGCTGCGTCCCTCCTGCCGCAACACTAAACAACCCACTGAATGACTCTTGGCTCCTCAGCAGAAACCTTGAATGAGTAGATGCATGAGTAGTTTGGCTTTTTTCTTCTTTCTTTTTTTTTTTTTTTTAAATAAACAGTTGTTTGGGGCTCCCAAGTGTCTAGTGTCAGTACATTGACATGACATCTACTGTATAGTCAATAGTAACCAAGACATTATGTATGTTTCAGTGTGACTAATTATAACATTTATTTGTGTAAACAGGAGTGGTCTCCATCACATAACCTTAAAAGTCTGAAGAAAAAGCAGCTTGCTGCACGAGAGGCCATGGCCAGACAGACCACCCTCGCTGATGCTGAGCAGAGCAGTGTGGAGTCCTCTGTCATCAGGTCTGATTGCCCAAAAAGGATAGTTGTCATCCTCTACTGATCATCTTGTTGTTCATTCTTCTGCAGAACACAAAAAGAGATTTTGTGAATAATGAAAACAAATAATGACCAGGGCCTGTCAAGCTCCAAAATCTGCATTGAAGCAGCATAAAATTATAATATATAACTTTATTATATTCCAAATCGAAGTACAGAGAGATTGATTAATTAGACTATTTATTATTAACACTGAAAATTAAATTATTTAATGAAAATCTTCCTCTCTGCTGCAGCTTAAATATTATTTTTGCTTGTGCACATTTAAACTTGGTGCATGAAGATGCTTAGATATTAATGCCAAATAGCACTGGTTCTCACACGTAATGACTAATTGTGTCGTGGCAAGTTTGAATATGTGGAAGCATGAATGAGATTGCAGCGGAGGGCAAGACTTTCAATGAATAACTTAAATTGTAGTCTTTTTGTTTCAAAAAAAAAAAAAAAAAAACTTGAAGTGTGACTTCAGAATCTGGACACACAAGTTGGATGGACTGTTTTATTAAACTTTGTTTTTGTGTGCTTTTTGACATTTAAGAGTTCTAAATTTCCATTATTGTTGTATAGAAAATGGTGGACAGTGCATTTTTCACCATTTCTCATTTCTCAAAAAGTGAGTAATACAGGTTTATAGCATTTATAACACACGTTTCTAGAATTGATTCACTAATAATTGGTATTTTGTTACTGCACTTCAAATGCTTTAGTCTAAGAGGTTTGTTTTTTAATCAAAACTCTTAACAATACTCTCTGTTGTTTTCTGTCAGTCTGTTGCAGGATGCTGAGAGTAAATCTGAAATAAGTCAGGGCATATCAGCTCGAGAACACTTTGTGTTTACTGACACAGATGGTCAGGTCTATCACATCACCGTGGAAGGCAACACTGTAAAGGATGGGGCACGTATTCCACCTGATGTGAGTGTCGTTCATGTGTGTTTTGCATCCTGTGTATGAGTTGTTGTTGTATATATTTATTTATTTTCCTGTTCAATTTTTTGTTCTTCTTTACAAAAGTAAACACAGACTCAAATACAGGATTTACTTGCTCTGTCATACATGATCTTGAAACGTTTTCGATTTGCTGTTTGGTGAAAAAAAAAATCTAAATTTGTCAGGTCACCACTGACACACGGGCGGCGTTTCCCTATGACAGTCGCCATACCCTAGCCCAGTCAGGTGTGCCGTGGAAAATTATCTAAACTTCATATCTCTAGAATATTTTGTTAATATAATTTTAAATCAGTGCTGTTGGTCTTCCTTATGTCTGTTTGAGGGCTTTACAAATATTTAAGCAATGAAAAGCAATTAAAAGAGCTTGTTAGTAAAACTTTGTAACGCCATTGGATCCTCAAACTATCAGCGAAACCACGTAACTTCACCCTGCCTCCATTCAGAATGAAGCGCCGCGCACAGCCTGGAAGAGACAGATCTCCGCTTGTTTGAAATGCAAGGGTAAATAAATAACTGATGTTTGAATAAGCTACATATAAGCCCATATAGCTACTATAAATGTTATAACCTGTAATGTTAGGTTGATGAAAGCGTAATGCGATGCACTCAGATACAGCCGTTCTAAAGACAGACAAAACACATATCTCTGTCATTCGCTGGTCAGAAACCTTGTTAACTACTTTTGAGCTTGATTTTCATATAATGTAAAGTGCAAGTGTCTGATAAAGCCACAATACCAACTAATTACTGAAACGCCGCCACTGCTGACACAATTTAGCTTTGCAAAGGCATGTAGGTTTAGACTCACCAAATATGATGTTGATATGATTAAATCTCTAGGAGTGGTTTGTTAAAGTACAAATCATGGAAATGGCTTTTTTTTTTTAAAAGAAAAAAACTCTACTGTATGTCTTACAGCCAACAACTCTAATGTCGGTGTTAAATTTCATGAAATTGTAGGAATTCTAAGAGCATTAAAAACACCTGAAAAGAGTATTAGCATTTGGTGCATTACCATGACAACAGTATTTAAGATATCAAGAATTGAAGTGATTTTGGTAAACATGAGGATCACTTCAAAGCCTGTTTTAAGTGAGACACTTGTGAAGGTAAAATGATGCCTAAAAGATTTGCATGCGCAGGGTAAGATTTGTAAATATGTACATAAGATAGCAAGCGTAAATAGAATTTGCACTTTTTGCGAAGATTGTGTTTCAAGTGTAAGAAAAAAGAGATTTCCTGACTTTTATTTTTGTAAGTTTAATTCATGTATTGTGAAATTGCAGCCTTATACTAACGCAAAATCAGCGTTATCTGTATTCTTCTGACTTCCAGTGTTCCACGCATACACTTTTGGCAATTTTTTTCACCAAAATACATCCAAAAGCATTGCAAGCCTGGGAACAGCATTCTGCAAGTGAAAACAACTGTGTCAAGAACTTCAAAACAGATTGATCGTGTAAAACTATGTGTGGGGGGAAAAAAAATAAAAAAAATAAAAAACTGTTGCAAATGACTTCTTGTGTGCATAGGGCACAAAGTATCCAAAACAGTCTTTTAGCAAGTGTGAGGGCAAGGCAGGATTTACGGTAACACTTTAGAATAGGGAACACTTATTAACTATTAACTACGACTTTTCTCTCAATAAATTCCTAATTTACTGCTTAATAGTTAGTAAGGTAGTTGTTGTGTTTAGGTATTAGGTAGGATTAGGGATGTAGAATAAGGCATTAATATGTACTTAATTACTACTAATAAATGGCTAATATTCTATTAATATGCATGCTAATTAACACCTAGTTAAGAGACCTTATAATAAAGTGTTACCGGATTTCCTTATTCTTGCAGCCAATCAAATGAGGGTTCTCACTGACTCTTGATTTACTCTAATGTGATTGGTTAAATAAACACTTCAGATGGCAGAACACATCTTTTCTTAATCTTCATTTAAGCGTAGTTCTCAATATGTGCTTTATAAGTGCTAATAAACAGCCAATATGTTAATAATAGGCATGCTAATAAGCAACTAGTTAATAGTGAATATTGGTCCCTAAAAAGAATTCCAAAACAGTCCTCATCTCTGCCGAAATGCCTGCTAAACGCAGCTCGGTTGTGCAGCGCGAGAGATCAAAATGACAGAGACGTGCAAAGTGAAAGTGCAGAAAAGCAGTGTCTATTTCATGCACAACTTGAACAAACTTCATCAGGTAAAGCTGTCAGCTGTGTGGATATTGGCAATATCGTTAACAATTCTCTTTTATAATCATTACTAATATGGATTCTTGTTATCAAGATCTTTAGTCTATATGCTGAGTTCTGTAAATGCGTGAACTTCATATTAGCCTGTTTGCAGCGCACTTGCCGTCCAGTAATCACAATAAGCTTTGTGCTTTGTTACTTTTTAATAAACAAAGTATCAGCTTTAACATTCTGCCAAATTCATTAAAAAATTCATAAAATAAATACGGTTTTGGCGCTCTTTAATGAGGCAGGCGCAGTCGCTTTAGCGCCTCAGTTCAAGCGGCAAGTGAACCCGTTATATCTTTCTCTATTATAGTATGAAATTAATGTGAATTAATATCAAAAGGTAGGCTATTTTATAAGAGAGCCTACACTTACTGAAATGTCTCATGTAATCTCTCATTCTGTGTCAAACTGTGGAAATCTTGTAAAGCTTGTAAACAATGCCACGTAACAATGCCTAACCACTAAGCTCATCAGTAGGCTAGAAAAATAATTATAAAGAGGAGCATTTTGCTATGTTTATTCGCTCTTGCATATTCATATTTTTACTTAACCTGTTTTCGACGTGATAAAAAATGCAAAAACCGACTGGATGTGTGAGAGATTTGACAACATTTCTATAGGATACACTGAGGAGGAGCCCAAACTAACACTGTAAAAAGCGATCAGTTGACTTTTCTTTAAAAAATTGAGGAAACCCAGGGCTCGCAAAATCTATTGCGTTTTCCAGTTGGGCTACCAAAATGTATCACTGTCCTGCCCAACGGGCTAACGTAAATAAAATTTATGGCCATAAAAAGTTTTAAATATGTTAAATGGTATAAGAAAAGTCTTTTTATAATTTCAAGAGGTCTTACAGTTGGGGATGAAAAGACAGGAACCGCGATACAGCTAGATTAAACTTCAAAAGGCAATGATGTCATTGAATAAATATGAGTTTGGTGTAGGGAATATTAACAAGTCCTGCCCATTTGGAGCTGGCTCCAACCTCCGTTTATACCTATCTTGGAGACGCCGCTATATTTGCTCCTAAAGCGCCAACTTAATGCATAATTAAAGAAATACATTAAGTGAACTTGACAATTCTGAGTTACGCTGACAAATATGTGTTGTTTTCACTTTTTATTTTAAGTTGGACCAACTTAAATTTATTAAATTACAATTACTTAAAAGTTATTATGGTCAATGATATTGGTACAGATTCTGTGTAATAAACAATTCTTTGTGACTGTATATTTCAAGTTGGAAAAGACGTTTAGTTCCCACTTTAAGTGAAGCTTAGTTCCCAGGTCATCTACAAGATCGATTAAAATGCTGATGAAGTCAAGAAAAGAGTAGACGAACACATGACTGTATGATTGAAATGTCAAAATGTCAAAATAAAATAAAATAAACAAAACGTGTTTATTCTGTGACACCTAAAAAAATTTGGCGCCTTCGTTTTTTTCTTATAGGAGCCAATGGCTCCTTACTCGATTTTTGTTGTCTGGAGCCCTGGTGTGTGTATATATATATATGTATAATATAATTTTTTTTTTTTTTTTTTGGTAACACTTTATTTTAGGGTCTGTTAACTAGTTGCTTATTAAAATGCGTATTACTAGAATATTAGCCATTTATTAGTAGTAATTAAGCACATATTAATGCTTTATTCTACATGACCTTATTCTACATCCCTAATCCTCCCCAATACCTAAACTTAACAACTACCTTACTAACTATTAATAAGCAGCAAATTAGGAATTTATTGAGGGAAAAGTCTTAGTTAATAGCGAATAAGTGTTCCCTATTCTAAATTGTTACCTTTTTTTATTATTATTTATTTATTTTTTTTTTTTTTTAATAATACGACTTTAAATGTGATTTGTGTTAATGACAATAATAATGACAATAGTAATGTGCTAATTAGTATCTTAGTAATTAGTAAGTTACGTCGCTCCAGTAGTATGTTACGTTTTTTGCGCTGATAGCTCTGTCTGTCTGGATTCCAACTAACAGTTCCCTTGAATGCTTATAATAAAAACAGCCATCTATACTAATTGAAAATTTGGATTACGATGAAATTCTCAACATCTTTGATTCAAAACCCAGACATCAGACATTAGAACAGACATCAGTCATTAAAGATAAGGTTATATGGGTAGATTTTAGTCTGGCCCATCATGGCATTGTTATGCAGTATTTGCATTGTAATATTTGTGAACAAGGGATTTTCTGGAATGTACTGCAAAGCATATTGGCGAACAGTTTTTCTCTCTTTTTCTGGCAGTCACTCCAGTGCATATGTATTTGCAGGTTCCTATTTTCTATTTTCAATGTGTTTTTGCAGTGTTAAGCAATGTAGCCATTATTTGTTGATTTCTTGATCACAATAGCCAATTAGTTCATCAGAACCCATTCACCACTCAAACGCCGTTTTTGTTCATTGCTGAGTTCTTGTAGCCTGTTTTGTTTTAAGACATAGCCATATGTATAGAAGGCAAATTCTGTTTTCTCAAATGCACATTTTGGTCATCATGGGATATCCTTGATACAGCTGTACCTACCCATCTGTATGAAAAAAATAATTTTCTAACATTCCCTTGCAGTGATTTGAGAGTATAAAATTTGCAGTTTCAAACTTTTCTGTTGAAAGAGGAGATGAAGAGAAAATTGCTCCCTTCTTTATCCTCATTATCCTTTCATCTTCTGTGGGGCTTTTTTCACAGTGTACTTATTTCTGATCATTTGTTCAGATCCATTTTGTTTTTATTTCACTGTGCATATTTTGTGTTTATAAGCAACCCGTTTCTCTCTTCAGCATAACCAGTAAAACAGGAACTAATATTCTTGATTATCAGTGTCTTTCTTTCTGTTCATCTATTCTTTAAATTTGTTGCATCAATTCTCTGAATGTTCAAGATGCTTGCTTAACTTTTTTTCATGCAAAACAGTTGTTCAGTATGCAATTTTGGACATTTGGACATTAGTTTGTTACTTTGTTGTCATTGCAGTGACCTTGCTTTATTCCATGTTTGCAGCAAGTGGCATCCAGCTATCATCTTTGAAATAAATATGGTTATTGGTTATATGGTGCTGTGATGTCCATGATATAAGCAGTTTTGGCACAGTGTCTCCTACTGGTCAAGAGATGAGCACTGGACAGCTATATATACAGTGGGTACGGAAAGTATTCAGACCCCCTTAAATTTTTCACTCTTTAGCCCTATTCGGATGGGACTAGTTTTACAGGGGGTCGTTAGAGAAATGTGTGTTTCACAGACGTACTTGGTGATTTTAATCCCATCCGAATCTGCCATGTCTGTGTTTTTCTCACACAACCTCTGTAATAATTCCAGAGCAAATTACCTACTGTTTTTCAGCAAACTCTGTGATCCTCTAAGAAAACTAATCCCGTCCGAATGCGAATGTCTGTGATTGCCGGTGAGATTTTTTTTTTTTCACAATGCGTTTCCTTGTGTGTTTTGGCCAACGTGAATTACCGTAGACACTCTTACCGTGCTCATGTTTGATATATATTGCCTCCTTGGAAGGAAAAAAATAAGTAAATAAATTAAAAACAATAATAAAATCAAGAGTCAGATCATGTAATCTATTCAGACTGGCTATTGTAAATTCTGCGTCAGGTAAAATTACTCGTGTTCATTTCTGCACTCAATTACATAATATTTTAATTACATATGCACCTTTATGAAAATTAAACACGGGTTTACTACAAATAAATAACTAAAGTAAAACTAAAGCAACCACACATTAACATGGTTTTGTTATACTAACCATATAGCTTCACCATGGTATTTGTAGTAAAACTGTTATACTAATGGTAATCAATCCGAATGACACGCAATGCACGCATACAGAGCGCGTGACCTCTGAAACGCCCAGATGTACAAAACAGCCCCTCCCACCTCTGTAATAAACACAGAGATGTTAGTCCCGTCCGAATTGGTGCATGAAAATTGCAGACGCCAGGTAATAAGAATCGAAACTCAAACGTAGTTTAGAAAACTAGTCCCGTCCAAATAGGGATTTTGTTATATTGCAGCCATTTGCTAAAATCATTTAAGTTCATTTTTTCCCTCATTAATGTACACACAGCACCCCATATTGACAGAAAAACACAGAATTGTTGACATTTTTGCAGATTTATTAAAAAAGAAAAACTGAAATATCACATTAAAGGTTACAAAAAAATTTCTGCTGCACTTAAGGGTCCTAAGAGCACAGTGGCCTCCATAATCCTTAAATGGAAGACGTTTGGGACGACCAGAACCCTTCCTAGCTGGCCATCTGGCAAACCTGAGCTATCGGGGGAGAAGAGCCTTTGTGAGAGAGGTAAAGAAGAACCCAAAGATCACTGTGGCTGAGCTCCAGAGATGCAGTCGGGAGATGGGAGAAAGTTGTAGAAAGTCAACCATCACTGCAGCCCTCCACTAGTCGGGGCTTTATGGCAGAGTGGCCCGACAGAAGCCTCTCCTCAGTGCAAGACACATGAAAGCCCGCATGGAGGACTCTAAGATGGTGAGAAATAAGATTCTCTGGTCTGATGAGACCAAGATAGAACTTTTTGGCCTTAATTCTAAGCGGTATGTGTGGAGAAAACCAGGCACTGCTCATCACCTGTCCAATACAGTCCCAACAGTGAAGCATGGTGGTGGCAGCATCATGCTGTAGGGGTGTTTTTCAGCTGCAGGGACAGGACGACTGGTTGCAATCGAGGGAAAGATGAATGCGGCCAAGTACAGGGATATCCTGGACGAAAACCTTCTACAGAGTGCTCAGGATCTCAGACTGGGCCGAAGGTTTACCTTCCAACAAGACAATGACCCTAAGCACACAGCTAAAATAACGAAGGAGTGGCTTCACAACAACTCCGTGACTGTTCTTGAATGGCCCAGCCAGAGCCCTGACTTGAACCCAATTCACCTAAAAATGACTGTCCACCAACGTTTACCATCCAACCTGACAGAACTGGAGAGGATCTGCAAGGAGGAATGGCAGAGGATCCCCAAATCCAGGTGTGAAAAACTTGTTGCATCTTTCCCAAAAAGACTCATGGCTGTATTAGATCAAAAGGGTGCTTTTACTAAATACGGAGCAAAGGGTCTGAATACTTAGGACCATGTGACATTTCAGTTTTTCTTTTTTAATAAATCTGCAAAAATGTCAACAATTCTGTCAATATGGGGTGCTGTGTGTACATTAATGAGGGAAAAAAAATTAACTTAAATGATTTTAGCAAATGGCTGCAATATAACAAAGAGTGAAAAATTTAAGGGGGGTCTGAATACCCACCGGCCACCCACCGGACATTCTTCTTCAGGATTTTCTGATAGAGTGCAGAATTCATGGTTCCATCAATTATGGCAAGCCATCCAGGTCCTGAAGCTGCAAAGCAGCCTCAGACCATCACACTACCACCACCATGTTTGACTGTTGGTATGATGTTGTTTTTATGAAATGCTGTGTTGGTTTTAGACCAGATGTAACGGGATACACACCTTCCAAAAAGTTCAACTTTTGTCGCATCAATCCACAGAATATTTGCCCAAAAGTCTTGGGGATAATCAAGATATTTTTGGTAAATGTGAGACAAGCCTTTGTGTTCTTTTTGGTCAGCAATGGCTTTTGCCTTGGAACTCTCCCATGGATGCTGTTTTTGCCCAGTCTCTTTCTTATTGTTGAATCATGAACACTGACCTTAATTAAGGCAAGTGAGGCCTGCAGTTCTTTAGATGGTGTTCTGGGTTCTTTTATGACCTCCTGGATGAGTCGTCTTTGTGCTCTTGGAGTAATTTTGGTAGGCCGGCCACTCCTGGGAAGGTTCACCACTGTTCCAAGTTTTCTCCATTTGTGGATAATGGCTCTGACCATGGTTTGCTGGAGTCCCAAAGCCTTAGAAATGCCTTTATAACCCTTTCCAGACTGATGCATGTAAACTATTTTGTTTCTCATCTGTTTATGAGTTTCTTAAGATCGTGGAATGATGTGTTGCTCTTTAAACATGCTTCACTTTGTCAGACAGGTTCTATTTAAGTGATTTCTTGATTCAACAGGTCTGGCATTAATCAGGCCTGGGTTTGGCTAGTGAAATTTAACTCAGCTTTCTAAAATAATCACAGTTCTTTCATGATTTAATAGGAGGGGGCAAGCACTTTTTCACACAGGGCCATGTGGGTTTGGATTTTTTTTCCCTTCATAATAGAAAACTTCATTTAATAACTGCATGTTGTGTTTACTTGTGTTATCTTTGATTAATATTTTAAATTTGTTTGATGATCTGAAACATTAAAGTGTGACAAATATGCAAAAAAAAATTAAAATCAGGAAGGGGGCCAACACTTTTTCACACCACTGTGTGTGTGTGTGTATGTATATGTATATATATATATATATATAATGTGTGTGTGTGTGTGTGTGTATGTATGTATGTTGTTGAATGTATGTATGTTGAACAGTTGGACCGAAAATCACAAGACATAATTGGCACCATGCCCTGAGGTAAAGTTTGGAGACAGTGCCACCTTGTCATCAAAATGATAATGATTTATTAGTTTTGCCTATTGGCATGATCTTATTAGATTCCTTGGGTTATGCCGCGAACATCATTACCTATTATACTATATTTGGCTGAGCTTGCTGAATTTTGTTGAAAACTACTCCTATGTTCTTGGTCAAATTTTCATAAAATTTGTGTGGATCCAATGTTACTAAACCGATATCCAATTATGGAAAATTCTAAAGTACAACATATCAGGAAAAATGTCAGTAAAACTGGAAAAATGCATGAAAGAAATAATCTTCAGGAAAACAATGGTATCCTGCTCATTTTCAGTAATAATAAACAGAGTATTTCCAAGAGGGTCCTTGCAGCATATCAAATAGCAAATGTCTATGACAACTGGTAATATCACATATCATATTCTGGTTGTCTGATTATGAGATATTAGCAGTGTCCTGTGTCTTGTGTGCAAGAAACTGAAGCATTTCTACTCTCTTCCAGGGCAGTATGGGAAGCATTGCTTGTATTGCATGGAAAGGAGACACCCTAGTTCTGGGAGATGTAGATGGAAACCTCAATTTTTGGGACCTAAAGGCTCGTCTTTCAAGGTACAAATGTATATTACTAAAGACTCAGCAAGTAAAATGTGTCTCCATGCATGTATGTGTTCAAACTGATTTATTTCCAAAACTCCGTACATTACTGTATACGACAGCATCCTTACTGAAATGAAACCTAAAAAAGAACTGAGCTGAAAATATACAACTCTGTGCATCCCATATTTGAGTTGCTTTTAGTTTGTTTTTAAAATGTCAGATTTGTTTACATATTTCAGGGCTGTACCTACACACCGTGGGTGGGTGAAGAAGATTCGTTTTGCTCCTGGGAAAGGCAACCAAAAACTCTTGGTGATGTACACAGATGGAGCTGAGGTCTGGGATACCAAAGAGGTATGTGTTTACCTTTTGATGGATGGATGGGTGAGTGGGTGGGTGAGTTGGTTGGTTGAATGATTAATCCATTGATTGATTCTTTAGCAGAAATGGTTCAGCTAATGCACATGCATACATTTCAGAGCAATAAGACAAGGCAGTGCCTTAAAGGGATAGTTCAAAAATGAAAATTACCCCATGATTTACTCACCCTCAAGCCATCCTAGGTGTATATGTCTTTTTTCTTTCGGACTAATGCAATCGAAGTTATGTTAAAAAAAAATTACTTTCTCTTCCAATCTTTATAGTAGCCTATAGACTATATAATCCTACGTCATCCACTGGAACGCCACAATCTAGTGAACGCACGTACATCAGTTAACAGAAGCTAGAGATTGCGGTTTATAAAGTTTTATATATGGATATTTTTCTTATACAAACGCTTCACTTCAGAAGGCCTTCATTATCCCCCCAGAGCTGTGTGGAATATTTTTTATGATGTATGGACTTTTGGGCTTAAAAACCAGATTCTTTTACTGGTATACAGTTCTGGTTTCATAAAGAGCATTTGACTCAAATAACATAGGCCAGTATGTAGAATGTTTAGAGAGGTACAAGATGCATATACTGTTATTCGTTTAAAAAAAAAAATGCTTTAATACCAAATGGCTTAGACTGAATTTAATGTTGTAAGTAAAAGAGTTCCAGTTGTCCGCTTTTTAAAACCAAACTGGTTGTCATCAAGGAGGTTGGTCTGTGAGAGAAAAGCTGGTTTAAACAACTTTTTTATTTTTTAGTTGTGTGAAATTTTGAGATGTGTTTGTAGCTACATTAAGCTATGTTCATAAAGTCAGTCCAAATCTGATTATTTATGTATCTGATTGGACAAATGATTGACTATTCACACTGGACTACTACGTCTTATGTGGCAGTAACATAGGAGATTGGCATGTACTGCTTTATTTCTTGCTCATAGATCATAGTTTGATTATAATTCTGAGTTTATCCTGATTCGCTGATCCTGAAGAAAATATAAAGGAACCACACTCCAACAGTTTTTTTGGAAACAGCGCTTCAGCTTTATTTGAACGAAGCACCCATAGTTCCTTACAGGGTGCAAAATGAATCTGTTCTCACCCTGAGTGTAAAGCAAAATGTGATTGTTTGTAGCAAGAACATGCTACAATTGGTCAGTGCAGTGTAGCCATTATCTGATTGTCTTGAGTAGACGGTGGGTGGAGTCCAACTGTTTGTTGATTTGTGTGCAGGTGTTTATGCTAGAAATGTTTAAAAATCCACAAATGCATGTGGTGGTCCACATAAATGAGTACAAACCCTCTCTAAAACTTAATAAATTTAGTAATTACTCTTTACATAGAAGACATGTTAGGGTTTTTGGAGATGTAATAGTCCAGCAAATCTGATTGATCAATTGCCAAAGAAGCATATCAAAATTATTCAGGAAATAAGAATTTCCTATCATAATGATAAATGCTGTCCATGAGGCTATCAGCACCAACGTGATGAGTGAATTTTTATTTATTTATTTATTGTTTTTGCTAGAAAAGAGCTGGCAAAAGCTATGAAAAGAGTGTTTATCTCATAAAGTAAGATACAGCCTGCAGAAGTAACTTGCATGGTTGTCCCCATTGGAACTACCTACTGTAGCCAAAGCAAAATAAACTCATTTAACCTTTTCCAAGGCCCATATTTACAAAATATAGACTTCTAAGAATCCATGCTCTGGTCTCATTAGTCCAAGTCAGTCATCTAACAGCATCCAAAATGTTGTGGTTTTGCTAGAGGAGGATTAAAGTGAGAAGTGCCTGCTTTCCACAGTGAAGTTCAGTGGTAGTAAAGCTCTTCTATAGGGATGTATGAGAGCTGAAGGTGTGAGAGAGTTGTGCTTTATCAATGCTGCCATTGATTTACACACCACTGTGTGATGGAATACAAAAACTTGAAACAGAAAATGCTACCCTCTTCTCATTCCCTGAGTTGTTGAGCATTTTCTCAACGTGACAATGATGATATGCATTCTTCCAAGGTGAAAATCCTTCAGTGGACATATATTTCACCCTAACTTAACACTCTTGAGCACCTGTGGGGCATTCTGAGTTGATAAAAACTCTCCATTAAAGACCAGGGCATTTAAGGTGGTCATCTTCCAGGATATAAACGACAGATGTTACAATTTGTTGTGAACTTGTACACTCAGTGCTAAGAAGGGTCAGAGCAATATAGGCTAAATTTATGGAGGACATACTAAGTACTAGAATATTTTTTTTATGATTTACTGTTTTCTACAAAAAATCATCCTTCATAAGGTAAAGAACATTCTATGAAAGTTTAACCTTCATATCTTTAATATTAACTGAGTAAGGGCATGTGAAAGATTGAAATTATAGTGAAATTAATGGTTGAAATCCAACTTTGATGCTTGTTATCTCATAATTAGATTTTGAGACTTTAGCCTGGATTTCACAGAGAGGGTCATATATTATACATTTGTTGAATTAAATCGTAGGGTGTACTCATTTCTTCAATGCTGCATTTAAACAAAATTGGGTAGTTTACTTATTTTACAGTTATTAATGACATATTCCTCTGTTTTTATTAAATATATGTTTAATACATTTAAATTTTGCCATCTTTCCATGAATTGAATTAGAGATCATTAAGAATTACATCTTTTGTATTTTTTCCAAGGGGGTGTACTCATTTATGCTGCGTACTCTATTCACAATTTCACATATGTTTTTATATCACAGAGTGAAAACAGCTTGTTAGTATTTATCAGTTGACTCTCACATTAAAGTTCATCCAAAAGTCTCGCTCTCCGGCTGCTGACTTTACTTAACCACACCGCCTCTACCACAGACTTTCAGCATGCATCCTACAGCAGCGCCTGACATATTTACATTTTATGTAGAGTGAAAAAGCGACACAAAAAAAATCCGATAATCTGTCAGACAGAAATTGATTTCCAGAATTGTGATTTGGATAGGTAGGATTTGTAAAATTATTAGGCCTACACTTTTCAACATCTGTATCACTTCATTTGTCTCTGCACATTCCAGACAGGCTTTCGTGTTAATGCAGTGACTTCAGTGCAAATTAAATTGTTGCAGCAGTAGGTGGCAGTATGTGACTGCAAGTGACACCTATTTAACACATGATCTATTTTCAGTCTGTATATTTTATTTATTTATTTTCCTTGCCCATGTTAAAGGGAGCAGGAAATGTAGTTTCAGATTTTTATAATCTGTTATGTTTTTTGCATTAAAAAGGTCGTATTTGTAAAAAAATTATCCTTTTCAATCTCTGTGAAAAATACTCCGTTTTAAGGAGTATTCCTTTTGCAGAAATGTAAGTAAATGCTTACTGCTCTGATTGGTACTTTATCACACTGTATCCACACCCTCCTTTACAGCATTTTCTGTTTGTTTTTTTTCTTTCATACGCAAGAGCTGATAGAGCCTGTATATGTTTGAGTCAGATCCTGAGGCAGAGAAAATTGAAACAATGCAACCACAATTGCAACAGTCTGTTTCAGTGTGGTAATTGCTTTTGTGTGCTTAATTGCTTAATTTTCTGTATATAGTTTTAAAAGTACTAGTATTACTTGTATTGCATAAGATGCTGCATGTAGGCGAGTATGTACTGATTTTATTAGCAACACTCAAACAATGGAACACTTGGTATCTTAATAGCATTAAATGCTGGTTTGACATTTATTACAAACAACATTGTAAGATTATGAATAAATGTACTTACCTGTGTTGCCTCAGAGGGTAAAAGGCTTGGCACTGCAGTATCTTCCAATAAAAGATGTTTTGAAAACCAGCAGCATGTAAAGAATAATTCAAAACAAAAAGTCCATTGTGCAATGTGAAGATCAAACAAAAATCTTTCAGTCACTCAGGTACATTACATACTGTATAACAATGACGCATGTAAAGGGGGGATTTCAAATCAAAAGGCATTTCAGAAGATTAGGGAAAAAAAATATTTCCATTTTAAACTGGGGGAGTTAGTTTTGATTTCTGACAATAGCAGTATGTGTTTAGAGTAACCTTTTATATGTGTAAATATCAAGAACATTTTGATTCTCCATTTCATGACCCCTTTAACAGGTTAGAGTATTCGCATTCACACAGCATGGCAAGACATTGTATGGGTCAAAATTATCGATTTTTATTTTATGCCAAAAATCATTATGATATTATGTAAAGATCATGTTAAATGAAGATATTTTGTAAATTTCCTACCATAAATAAATCAAAACTCAATTTTTGTTTAGTAATATGCATTGCTAAGGAATTCATTTGGACAAGTTTAAAGGTATTTAGAAATCCACAAATGGATTGACCCCATATACAATTATATGTATAATAATGCAGAAATCCAAACTTTAAATTGAGCATTAGTGTCCTAAACTTGGTCAATCCTTCATGGGCCAGAGCCCCAGAACTTGGGGTGTTACTGTCTCTCTGGAAAGGAGACTCAGACCGTGGGGCATCTTTAGTGTCTCTTTCCTCACAGGCTAGAGACTCAGAACATTGGTAATCTGTTACTCTCTCACCTTAACAGGCTAGAGTTCCCATAAATATCCTAACATCATTTATGCAACTGTAACTGCAGTATGAATGCATTTGTGGCATATCTGACAATATACTGTGTGTGTGTGTGTGTGTGTGTGTGTGTGTGTGTGTGTGTGTGTGTGTGTGTGTGTGTGTGTGTGTGTGTGTGTGTGTGCGTGCGCGCTCCGGCGCGATCACTTCAACTGTTTCCTTATACCAGTAGAATCAACTTTAAACACTTATTGTCTTATTAATAATCACTGTATAAAGGTCTGCTTTTATTTGTGTACACTCACAATGAAAACAATACAGATTTTATATATATATATAACATGTAACAATATTTAGTATTTTCACATCTAGATGGAAAAAATTGTAATTTGCACTACTGTCTGTTCAAAATAAATGAAAAGAAACTGAGCATAGTAGATCCCCCCCCCCCCCCCCGTTGTACCGAAATTGTATCGAACCGTGACAGCTGTGTACCGTGCCACCTCTTATATATATATATATATATATATATATATATATATATATATATATATATATTTACACACACACATACATGTTGGTTTATGTGGTTTACGGGGACTCTCCATAGGCGTAATGGTTTTTATACCGTACAAACTGTATGTGCTATTGCCCTACACCAACCCTACACCTAAACCTACCCCTTACAGGAGACTGTCTGCATTTTTAGATTAAAAAAAAAACACCATTTAGTATGTTTTTTAAGCCTTTTGATTTACGGGGACATAGGCAGTGTCCTCATAAACCACCTTCAAATTGTAATACCTCTGTCATTCCCATGTCATTAAACAAATTTGTGTCCCCGTAAATCACATAAACATGCACGCACACACACACACACACACACACACACACACACACACACACACACACACACACACGTGTTCTAGCATTGCTAACTTGACAACACAGTTGGTACTTTATCAAAATAAAATACAATTTGCCCTTATAAAGATAATAAGGAATAAAATATGGCTGTAAATATCTCCTTTCAATGGAAAAGTTCATTACTGTCGCTAGTTAAGGATTTATTTATTTATCTATTCATTCGTTTATTTATTCATTTATCCTGACTTCTCTGAATCCTGCAACGTGTTCTCCTTTTTGTTGTTATAGAAATGGCTTTCTTTAAAGACTAAACTGTCACATACTTCTACAGGTGCAGATGGTGAGCAGCATCAGAGTGGGGCGGAATGTGAATTATAGGATTCTGGATATTGACTGGTGTACATCAGATAAAGTAGTACTGGCATCAGATGATGGCTGTGTGAGAGTGCTGGAGATGGCCATGAAGTCTGCCAGTTATAGAATGGATGAGCAGGACCTGACAGGTGAGTCTTTAAAAAGTTTTTAGTTTAAAAGCTGTGTTGTGTAAACACCCCCTAATAATGCAGAATGTTGTATTTCAGGGTTTGTGTACAACAGTTATAAGTAGTTTAAATTAAGAATGGGACTTTTTGGTTTAAAATGCAGGTTACACTTTATTTTGATAGTCCGCTTTAGACATTCTACTAACTATAAGTGACTTTGTAACTACATGTCAACTAATTCTCATTAATTTGTAACTACATGTTTACTAACTCTCAGAGTGGACTGTTAGGGTAGGTTTAGGGTTAGTAGAATAAGTTTACATGTACTTGCAAAGTTTCTCATAGTCAGTGTAAGAAAGTGATGAGGACGTTGAAGATCTCGATGAAGATGTTTATTGCAGCATAGCAGTGACAAAGCACATGTAGTACCTTGGGTTCAGCGGAGTTGGAATGAACCCAGAACATCCTATGTTTAAACCTTTTATACATTTTCAGTTTACTACCCTTCATGTAAATGGAGTTTCTCCTGTTGTAACAGCTGTAGTCTGTATGTTAATTAAGTTCTGACACCCCTTTGTCTGAGGTGGTTCTCAGTCTCCCACACCCGCACCCATTCTACAATTGGTCACCATTTGCTCAGGATGTGATCATCTCAAATGGTCTACAAACAACAATAACTGTTGACTTTTTCTTCTTCTCTATAATAATTAAGCCATTTTGGGAAATGAGCATGATCAAACATATTGTAGATTGGAAGCTGGGTCGAGGCAGACTATAGATTCTTACATCAGTATGTTGTATGTTGTGGACCCATCAAAATAGAGTGTTAGAAGATATTAAGCAGACAGTCTACTAATACTCTAATAACTGTTAGTTGACATGTAGTTGCAAAGTTACTTACTGTTAGTAGAATGTCTAAAGTGGGCTATCAAAATAAAGTGTTAACAAAATGCAGATAAAAATATAGAACAAGTGATCAGAAAACATTATTTTAGCATCCAAGCAGTGTGCACACAAAAAGGTTTAATTAGATCTAATTCTAAATGTAAATGGTGATGGGTGATAAATTGATGGAAGAGGTTGCCCACAGTTAATGTGATCTTGTGAAGGGAGAGTCTCTCAAAGAGAAAGACAAATAAGGATTTTTTTTTTTTTTGTCCAGTCTGTCCTGAATACTTGGTTGGCCAAGCATTTTCATTTTGACAGTGGTATTCCTAGTTTATATTAATAACTGTAGAAGTTAATGGAATTCTCCATTTGGGTATATGATAAATGTGTTGAGGGCTGTATTTATCCTTGTGTTTATATGTGCATACAGTATGCTTTGACTTTGTATGCTGTGATTTTTTTTTTTTTTTTCTTTTTCTTTTTCTTTCTTTTTTTTTCTTTCCAGTGATATAACTTTAGTCGGTCCTTCCATCATGTCAGACTTGGTGGTCTACAATAGACTTTTGTATGTTCCTGTCTCTGTTCTCTTTTTCAGATCCAGTATGGTGTCCCTATCTTCTACTGCCACGTGCTGCTCTCACACTGAAGGCCTTTCTGCTACTGCAGCCATGGTCCGATACATTCACCATGGACATCACTCATGTGTATGTGACAGCTTCATTATTTTGTTACATCTGTATCCATTCAAATGTCATTCACAGCACATTTTACTCCAGTCTGTTGTGATAGTTGTCTTTGCTGGTATCACTGAAAAAATCTGACCTTTACGGCTATTTCACATATACTCTGTTTGCTTGTAATTAACATTTAAATGCAAAAGAAAAGGCATGAGAGCTGACTGTTTCTGTCAGTGGTAAGTTTTAATTTAATATGTTTGTGATAGGCTTCTTTTAACGTAAGAAAAGTAGGCTATTCTGTATGCTGTTTAAATGTGTTGCTACTTGCTTGAGCAACTTAATATACAAATCTAGAAGTCAAATGCATTGAATAATACATTGTTTATATTTATTGAGTTTAAACGTGAATATTTATATGAAAGATTGTATTACTAGACTGTGATATAAGAGGATCACAATGCTGAAAAAGCATTTTCAGTAACAACGTTTGGATTTGAAATCAAAATAATGGATAAAGGTTGTATGTGTGGTAAATAGTCGTGCGGTTAGACACAAAGTTTTTATTCCTTAGGGGTGGCACGGTACACAGATGTCACAGTTCGGTACGTACCTCGGTTCGGGGGTCATGGTTCGATACAATTTCGGTACAACAGGGGGAAAAAAAATCTACTATGCTCAGTTTCTTTTCATTTATTTTGAACAAACAGTAGTGCAAATTACTATTTTTTTCCATCTAGATGTGAAAATACTAAATGTTATTACATGTAATATATATAAAATCTGTTTTGTTTTCATTGTGAGTGTACACAAATAAGAGCAGACCTTTATACATTGATTATTAATAAGACAATAAGTGTTTAAAGTTGATTCTGCTGGTATAAGGAAACAGTTGAAGTGATCGCGTCGGAGCGCGCGCGCGCGCACACACACACACACACACACAAGACACATCAGTTCCAGCATTGCTAACTTGACAGCGCAGTTGGTACTTTATCAAAATAAAATACAGTGAGCCAAAAATCAGCACACCTGCCTCTGTGTCATCGCTGGAACGGGACTGAAGTACAAAGCAGTCGCGTAGCTATGGGTGGGCCTGGGTGGGCCCGGGCCCACACACTTTCATCAGTGGCCCACCCAATAAGAAGTTTGTAATTTTCTAAATGGATGTAATTTATTAAATGGTACTAATAAACGTCTTATTTCACACTAACTTTATTTATTGGCAATATTAAATGCTTGTTTTCATGGTCAAATACAGATCGTTTTCCCTCTTCCTATAGGTGCATCATATGCTTGTCAAAATGATGATTCGTTTTCTGTTAGTCCCACCCACAATGTTATGTCTACGACCTATGTTTACGACGTACGGATATAATAGTAAAATGTGCGCGTTTGTGAAGTTAAATTTGAAAATAGCCTAGTGAAGCAAACATAAATCAGATCAATTCTTTTAAAAAGTAAAGGTCTTAGCAATAAATCCGGACCCTCTACAAATGAAACCCAACAGACCACCTGAGGGTGCTGAATTTATGGATCGGAAACTTCTGAAGCAAGCATGTTTGAAGCATCATATTATGATAGGTACAGTGTTTGATCCGCTAAACAGATGCGTCCTTTGTGGAAAGAAACACATAAACATTGTGATAGATCCTGGTCGCCACAACAAACAGCATAATTCGCAGCTGCGCGTATTTCTGCGGTCCTCGTTGCGCGTGAACTGACAGAGATGCTTGATTATGAAATCATCTGCGAAGCCCCGTTGTAACTAACATTAGCAATACGTTTGTTACCGTGTTTATTCATCTTTGTTAACCAGTTGAGCTCACGCAAATGTTAACATATACAACTTTTAATTTTAATAATGTCCTATTAGTAAATTTTGAAATGAACATTAATATAACAGATTACTAATGTTAATGCATGCTTTAGAAGTACTGTGTATTTAACCTTGGTGCTCTATTTTTTGTTGGCAATTTGACATGCAGTTTTCATATACACACCTGGCCCACACAGTTTTATGTAGGCCCACCCACTTAAACATTTCTGGCTACGCTAGTGGTACAAAGCCTATCATTTGCATAATAAATAATAGTTTATCATTCAGATGCGTTACATCACAAATATGGAAATATTATAAATTTGTAACTTTGTAGATCTTTTTATGCCCAAACATACACACTACACACTGACTAAAATTCAAAAAGTGAAATTGACCCTTTAATTGACCCTTCTCAAAGACCCACGTCACTTAGTTACTGTTGCTATGTACGACAAGCCATGCCTCTCACACCATACATCATGTTCTCATGCAATGAAAAATACATTGCGGAGCAAAGAGGAAACTGACAATGCGCCGACAGACAAGACAGAGCAGGTTACTTCTGATATGAAACAAAGTCTCAGCTTTTGTCAATACATACCATTATGTGTCTCTTTAATGTGTCATGTATGTAACACTTACATTTAGTTTTTAGAAATTTAGCTTTCAGTCATGCTCATATAACAATATGTTTTTTAATTAATTGAACCTTCTCAGGGAGCTTGATTGACAGGTGATCTGACAAATCATAATGAATCCGCCATTTTGTCCGACAAAAAAAATCTGACAGGAGAGTAGATTACTGCTGCATTCAAGTCCTCCTGGGATGTTCATTGGTACGAGCTAGTAAGTTGCCATGTTTCTCATTGACACGCCCCCAACTCGTACAGATAGTTTAAACAATATCCCCACTGATAAAAAATCCCCACTGATGATTACAACTTTGTGGTAGCATTCATGTGCATGTAGCTCATAAATATGAACTGTTCGACATGACCTGAATGCACCATACCTTCGGTGGACTTAAAGTTGAAAAATTGTGTGTATTGACATCTTTCCACAGTTGAAATAAAATATGTTCTGATTCATGTTTATTTAGTGTAAATATGAAAAGACCATCGTTTCACTTGCTGCTTGAACTGCGCTGGTACAGCGATCCAAAGAGACTCAAAACGGTATTTATTGTTTAAATTTGTTTAAAAAATTACAAAATTTGAAAGCTGAGACCTTGTTTCATATCAGAAGTAACCTGCTCTGTTCTGTCTCTCGGCTTGTTGTCAGTTTCCTCTTAGCCCCGCGATGTATTTTTTACTGCGTGAGAAAGGCATGGCTTGTCAGACATAGCAACAGTAACTAAGGAGGGGTTTTTTGTGAAGATTCAGTTGTTTGCCCTTTTAGTGATATGAAGCAGGCACAACTGTGCAAAGACAAAATCTTTTATTAATTATAAAGGAATCTTCAATCAATTGATGAATGAGATTTTAGAAGTCTACAATTTAAACATAAAGTAATGACCTGGCCAAAAATGAAAATTCACTCATTATTTTCTTGCTCTAATGTCTTGTCAGCTTATGTCTTATGTGGTCTGTCATGCTTGAAAAGGAGAAAATATCATAAAATATTCCCCATTTCTTGGGCCCTAATCACTGCAGTGATTAACATGTTTCTTATGTTATTTTGAAACAGTTATTTTAACCTTAACTGTTGTGGTGCCTAGCTTTTTACTTCTCAAACGTACCCATGTCTGAATCCCAGGATGACAATACAAAGATTCACCCTGCTCAATTTGTGAAATAGTGGTTCAGTGTGCATGAAGAATCATTTTCTTGTGAACTGGCCACAAAAGTGTCCTGAGATTAACCTTATTGAAAGTCTTTAGAATGTGCTGGAGTCAATTTTACAGAGTGGTTTGACTCTCCCATTGTCAATACAAGATCTCAAGCAAAAATTAATGCAACTCTTGATGAAAATAAATGCTGTCATTATTGCATGAATTGTCCAAACAATCCCACAACAAATACACAATATAATCAAAGCCAAAGGTGGTCCAACAGAATATTGTGCAACATTTTTTGGACAGGCAGTGTAAAGCTGAATCCAACACATCCCAATAGCATTTTGACCTAGTATTATTCTGTTGTTCCCTGTAAGACATTGCTTCATATGCATCAATTTGGTGTTTTTCAGTTTTAAATATTTGTTTATCATTCAATCATAGCTGCCAAATTGAGTTTCCTACAGGGTTCTCATAATTGTTGAAAATCTGGAAATATTGAGAATTTACCATATTTTATCTCCCAGATGTTGTAAATATTGCTCCTTTTATGTAAAACTTGCGCACAAGCCAGTTATTTCAGCATGGTTACAGTTTTTCATCACATCTGTTATCACGTGTAACTCTCTCAAAATATATTTTTTAAAGAAAATAAATAATAGAAAATAGAATTAGAATAGAGAGTGCTAGAGTTAGAGGGTCAAATAAAAATGGAAGAGATGTATTTTTAGCCATTTCTTGGAACTGGCTAAGGATTGAGTTGGGCAGGTCATTCCACAAGGAGGGAACAGTAAATGTAAAAATCTGTGAAAGTGATTTTGTGTCTTTTTGGGATGGCACTAAAATTCATCGTTCACTTGCAGAACGCAAGCATCAGTTTATCTTAGTTTTGTAAAGTTAGTGAATTCTATTTTGATCTATTCCTATCATAATTACAGTAGGTAGTCAAACAAGATGCCTATTACCGCCACGTGTACCTACCATGTGGGCTAGCCCACTGTACAATTGAACAGACAAAAGATAAACTGGTGGCTTGTATTTTGTGCTTCCTTCCTTAGAGACTACAAAGAAAAAGATGAAATCAAGGGGCTGATCCAGGAACAGCTCAACTCTCTTTCTAAGTATGTATACTCCCAGAATAGAGCACAGAACCGTTTCTACAATTATTCTATAATTCAAGTATGTTTATTTGGGGAAATTTATTTTAACTTCCCAAAGAAGTACCTATAAATAAAAGCAGGGAAAAAATTATGCTCAAATGGCTCACATTAAGCTTTTTAAATAGCATGTTGCCCTGTCTAACGTGATTTATTCAGTTTTGTTATGTGTATTATTATTATTATTATTATTTCCCAGATCATCCAATATTTTCTTCCCACTTAGTGACATCAAAAGCGTTCTCCAGGATCCAAATCTGAACTTGCTACAACGCTGCATCCTTGTGTCTCGGTAAGTGTCAGTACAGCAGGGTTGTACCCAATTTTAATTGAGAATGCATTTTGATTCATTTTCAGTGTTAGAACCTTCTTGTATTTGTTGTAATTATTCCTATTTAGGGGTCACAGTACCTTTGATCCTGGAACCCTATTGTATTTAAGATTTTTATGATTCTTATTCTTTTCATTTTTCTGATCCCTAAAAGTGTCAGTACCACAGAAACCATAAATCATAGAGACACATAACTTAGTAGAATCATTAAAACTCCACCAAGTTAGGAGTCTTCCACCTCCATTATTCGGGCTCAGGCACACACACATCCATACACTAGGTGGCACAAAAAAAAAAAAAGTCACAAACTGACTTAAATGTTCAAGGCTCTCACAGGTTGTACTTTACCTCTTTTCCGGGCTGAGATAGATGCTTTCAGTCCTGGTGAGACAGCTTTGGCACCATGTAGACTGCTGGAGCTGGTGCTTGGCCAAGAGTGGCAAACTTGCATTTCCACTGGCAGGGAGCAGAACGGTCTACATCACCAACATATGACCAGAATCGCTTGTTGTCTCTTGCAGAAGCAGAGCGTTGGTCTCTTCTGCCAACCACTGCTGAACTGACACATTTTTGTTGTTAATTTTAATTTGCCTGAACTCCGGCGGAATTTGAAAATGGTGCCTTTCAAACTGTGGTCTGTAGGTTCACTTGTTCGAGTTCAGCAATGTTTCAGGGCTAGTTTGGAGCCAGGATATGGGGACCAGCCCAAGATTTTTTTTGAGGGGAAAAGCACAGCTCAGGTCCCAATTGACCTATCGGTAAGCCCCGCCCCCCCCCTTAGTTACTGTTGCTCCCTCGGACAAACAAACGGAGTTGTTCACTGTCTTTCAATGACAGCTACAGTGTGAAAACCTTGTCCCACGATGTTTTTGCACAATTTTGGACACAGAAGGCCACAAATGGGAATTAAATATTCCATGGAGGGATTTATAAAATATTTAAAAATAAATACGGTGGATAACTCGAAGCGAGGGTTTACAGATCACAATGCGAGCAGAAGTCTCATATTACGGTCGGTCATCACAATCGCGGATGACAACATGCAGGATTAACACTGTTCATGTATCGCAGGGTACGATTAAATTAATGCACATTTAATCAGTTTAATATGGAGAGGCACTGAAATGTAGACCTTCGTTTATGTGTTTTTGATCTACACTGTACAAGACGCGAGAACAGTCCGCTATTTAGGTTGTGCTTTAGCATGGACTCACTAAATTTAACGTTAGCTAGTTTTAGCCAGAGATACCTTGCTAAAGCACAAGATAACATTAACGTTCTGCTTGAGCAGATGAAAATTGTAACTTAATAAGTGTATGTCAACCAGAAAATGAACGTTTTTGTCTTCATTTGTATTGGAGTGAATACTTAGGGATATTTTGCTCTGTTTTGTTTGGATTCAGGAAATGAAATAAAATAAATTATATTGCCTATCCTCTCAGGATACCTGGAATCAGTGTTACAAGTACCCCAGGCACATCGTTTTTCCATTTTTGAAGCATAAACCCCATAAAACTGAAGCGAGCTTCGGATCTTCCAATGTTTCTTTATGGCTCTGAAACCTAAAGATGTCCGAGTTCCGCTCCCTGTGCAACTGATACTCGACTGCCATTGGCTCATCTGCGTTCGAGGGGAGGGGCTTACTGATAGGTCAGTTGGGCTCTGGCTCCAACACCAGCCCGGGTGAAAAAGCGGTATTAGAAAACTGAAATGTATACACTGAGTCAGACTGATAATGTAAACAGAAGTCTGCGCACAACTCTGGTGGTAGTTTGTGAAGTAGTCGGGTGTCAAGAGCAGCAAATTATAACTCCACTTCTCTCTCTATGAAGGGTTTCTAGCATACCAACAAGAGATCAAACATGAAGACAATAAACTCACAATCATGGTAGTATATGGGTTATCTGTGTTCTTAAAGTCATCTTGGGTATTTTTGTAAGAATAAAGTCTATTGAAAAATCAAGGCTAATCAACATATAATTTAACAAAGTATAAAATAATACACCTGAAGGCCCTCAAGTCATAGATAGCCTGTCTAGCATGCTGTGAATACAGATGAAGAGTGATATAAACAGTGCAGCATCCCAGTGCTGTTATACTAAACAGCTTCTCTTAAATATCATACAGCTTGTTATCTCAAATTAATGAAATGTAACAATGTTTTTAGCTACCAATAAGAGTGGAGTGTATAATATTTCAAGAATTTTAATTTTTTCCACAGTCAAAAATAATAAAAAAAAAATTCCACAGTAATCAATGTCAAATATTTGAAAAGAAATGTGTGCATAATAGCTTCTAACTTTCTTGACAGCAGGAAAAGCCTCATTCATTATTTTTTATTAGGCTGTTTGGTGATGAATCGGACCTTCAGTTTTGGACGGTGGCTGCTCATTACATCCAGTCTTTTGCCCAGAGCTGCCAGCCCAGCGGATCTGTCCCAGAAGGCCAAGCACCAGCTGAGGGCCCTCAGAGCAGCCACCTGGACATTTGCCACGACATCCTATGTGAAAGCTCTTTCTTCCAGGTATGAGCTGCTGACAGATGTATTAAAAGCGTCATGAAACCCTAAAACACATTTTTTTAGATGTTAACATATATGAACAGGTTGCACATTAGTGAAAACAACTTTAGCACTTATTTTGTCTATTATTTAGGTAAAACTGGTTATTTTTAATTTTTTGAAGCAATTTCGTTCTTCCGATTCAAAAAGCAAAGTTGAGCCTACATCACGGAAAATTACATATATGCGAAGGGCTGGGAAGGTTACCTTTAAAATGTATTTCAGTGCAGATTACAAAATACATGCTTTTAAAAAGTAATCAGTAATGTATTTTGTTAGATTACTCAGGTTTAGTAACTTAATCTAAATACTTTAGAATACTTTGAAATACTTAAGCTTTGTAACACAAAGGAACATATTAACTTAATGTCTTGTTTTTGTTCTCTGTTTGCATTTTTTAACAACATCAGTGTTCCACAGCATTTCTATGAACAACAACAACAAAAAAATAAAAAATAAAATGTTATGTCATTTAAATCTACCAGTTAATATAAATTCAATTTGAATATAATGAATAGGATTCCGAGCTGTTTCTTGCTGCATTCCAAGCTTCAAAACGAATCCAAATACACCAAACATATCATAAAAGTAGCCAAAACAACGGGCATAGTTCTCCAAGTTATACAATAGATTTGTTTAATGAATGGACCAAACTTTAAGTGATGACTTCATAATCCTCTCTATGGAGAAGCGATCGCAGAGTCAAAATTGACAGGGCTCGTTTCCCAAAGTAACTACGGTCGCAAGTAATGTCGTAATAGTTCAATGTGCTTTAACAACCACAGTTCGCTAACTACGCTTTTGGGAAACATACCCCAGATCTATCCAGTTTATTGTGAACCATTCACGCTGGTTTTGTTAAACAAAAGAAATTATTCATTTAAGATTGACTCAAAAGAATCATCTGTGCACGAATCAAATCATGAACTCGCATTACCGCACCAAAGATGATCTATTCTAGAACATTTCGAATGAATAAAGACACAAAGCTATTGTATGACTTTAGAAACTTTTATTTCATGCTTGATTCGTATGGATCTGTTAACTGAGTGCAAAGTGTGAAATCTAGGAGAATTCTGTGTCATTTTTAAATTCTTAGAAATATTAAACGTAATGATTCAACACTCAAAATATGAGAAAATAGAAAAACAACTTCCCTCAAGATGCTTTTTCAGATTAGACGTTGTATCCTCCGATGCTGATAGAAGTTTTGTTGCAGGTAGGCATTGCACTGCACTGAGATGTTATGTTCAGGGGCAGTTCTAGACCACAGTAACTGGGGGGACCAGACAGTGGCCACTTGTGCTTTTAGGGGGCACAATTTTAAAATTCATCCTAACCTAGTTTAAGTATTATTCATCCAACCTGATCAGTGTCCCTCTGCGGCTGCGAGCGACATGATCTCGTTCGGTGCGAGCGACGACGAGATGGACAGCCTTTCCCTGGCAGCGTCTGATGCGGAGGAGTTTTCAGGCTCGATGTCTGCCCTCTTACCGCCGTCTTCCTCTTGCAGCGCCAGACCCAGACGCCAGAGGAGCTCGTCCGTATCATGACAAAGGATGTCGTTGAGCTCGGGCTCGAGTGGTCTCGTCCCCCTTCTTCCCGGAATTCCACGACGAGCTCACTCAATTGTGGCACACCCCTTACTCATCTCGCATCAGACCTTCTGCTTCCTCTGCCCTCACCTCCGTTGACGCCTCCGAAGAGAAGGGATACGAGCACCTGCCCCCTCTGGATGAGTCCGTGGCCGCGCATCTCTGCCCGCCCACGGCGATTGGATGGAAGGCGAGGGCAAACCATCCATTCAAACCGTGCAGAGCCACGTCTGCACTTGCTGGACGTGCCTACTCGGCAGCTGGACAAGCAACTTTGGCGCTGCACTCAATGGCGGTCCTCCAGGTCTTTCAGGCCAAGATGCTCGCCAGCGAGGAGGCCGGTCTCAATGCGGCTTCACTCAGGGACCTGAGGAGTGCGACGGACCTGGCCCTGCACGCCACCAAAGCCACCACCCAGGCTATCGGCCGGTCTATGTCCAGCCTGATGGTGTTGGAACGCCATCTCTGGCTCACCCTGATGGAGATGGAGGCGGATAAGGTCCGCTTCCTCAACGCTCCAGTCTCAGCCAGCAGCCTGTTCGTGCCGACGGTGGAGGGCTTCACGGAGCGATTTACAGAGACTCAGAAGTAGTCTCAGGCGATGCGACACTTCCTTCCGAAACGCTCCAGTTCCTCTGCTGCTGCCAGTCGCCCCAAGCCTGCGCCGACTCAGCAGCCCGCCAAGCCAACGTCAGCCACTCCCGAACCCCGGCCCCCTAAGGATCGGCAGGATAGAGGACGTTCCTGCTCTACGAGACGTTACCCCTTCCCGAAGCGCCAAGGACCCCGGCCCAAGATAGCCCTGGATCCTGCGTCTCAGAAGTCCTCCTGAACAGCCAGACAGAAAGAGGAGGGGCCCGAGTCTCGCTACCGCCGGACCACCCCGCAAACAGCCTCTAATGTGCCTCTTGTCACCCCGCTTAGCACTGGGTGCAGTGGGAAGTGTGTTATTTGTTCCCCAAAGGCCCTCTTTAGCGCACGGGTGTCCAACCGCTGTGATAGCTGACAAAATAAAACGCATACATTTTAAAAATAAAATAAAAAATCCTCTTCTGTCTACCATAAGCGTCCTGCCCTTATGCAGCCAGTCTCCAGAGCCTATCCATCCTCTGGCCACATGGGCAGAGGCCTGGCTAGCCATCCCTGATGTGTCAGAGTTGGTAATGGCTACAATAAGATGAAGTTATTCACTCCAATTCGCTCGAAGGCCACTACACTTCCATGGTGTGGTCGCCACCACAGTGCGCAGCAAGAACGCTCAGGTCCTGCGCGCAAAGGTGATGAATCTGCTGGAAAAAGGAGCCATAGAGGTCATTCCTCCAGCCCAGAGCGAGTCAGGCTTCTACAGCCGCTACTTCCTCGTCTCCAGAAGAGACGGTGGCCTGTGACCTATTCTAGATCTCAGACGCCTGAATCAAAACAGATCCTCTCGTAAATACACCCAGGGGACTGGTTCATGTCGCTGGATCTGAAAGACGCATACTTTCACATCCAGGTTGGCCCCCATCACAGACAATTCTTAAGATTCGTATTCGAGGGGGTGGCATATCAATAGAAGGTCCTCCCGTTTTGTGGCTCATTCTGGCCCACTCGGAGGCATTTTCAACATCACACAAGACCCTCATCCTCAGCCACTTAGATTGTCTGGGGCTCAGGGTCAATCTTGCCAAGAGCGTTCTGTCACCCAGCCAATGAGAGTTGTTCCTGGGGACAGTTACCGACTCAGTGCAGATGGCAGCAACTGTCTCAGCAGAACAAGCCATGACAATTCAGCGTCGTGCGGCCTCCTTCAAGGAAGGGACTGTCCACTCGCTCAAGGCTTTCCAGAAAATGCTGGGCCTTATAGCAGCTGCTTCGCCAGTGCTTCGATTGGACTTGCTTTACATGCGGCCCATTCAGTTCTGGCTGAAGCAGAGGGTTCCATTTGCGGCTTGGCATCACGGTTGCCATCGCATAACGGTGAATCGGGGCTTGTGTATCAGCCCTGAACCGTTGCAGGGACCCCCTCTGGTTGAAGCAAGATGTGATCCTAGACATGGCGCACAGAAGGAAGGTTGTCACGACAGGCGCTTCCAACATGGGTTGGAGAGCTCTGTACGAGGGCAAACCGGCCTTCGGCCTTTGGTCCAAGGAGGAATCAGGTCTGCACATCAACTGCCTAGAGATGCTAGCAGTGTGCCATGCCTGTCACTTCTTCCTGCTGGACATAAGGGGACAGACACCATGTGCTAATACGCTCAGACAGCAGGTCCATGGTGTCTTACATAAATCACCGGGGCGGCCTCGTCTCGAAGCGCCTCTGCACGCTGGCAAAAGGCCTTCTTGTTTGGGCTCAGACCAGTCTGCGTTCACTGAAGGCAACGCATGTGCCGGCAAATTGAACCAAGGAGCGGACATGTTGTCAAGGAACAACATCTCATCAGAGGAGTGGACACTCCACCCGCTCGTGGTTCAGAAAATCTGGCTAGTCTTTGGCAGAGCTTGAGTAGACCTCTTCGCCTCCGAAGACAACTCTAGAGCCCCGTCTACCAGACGCCTCTATGCTCTGAAATGGTCCATTTTCTCGGCTTGGCTTGTCAAGACTGCGACTTAGATCCGGTAACCTCTGAGGTATCAGTGGTTTTCTCATTCCTGCTGGAGATGCTGGATAAGCAGCGTTCTCCATCCACCATCAAGGTTTTTGCTTCAGCCATAACAGTATTTCATGCCCCTATTGCTGTCCGATCGGTGGGCAGAAATAGTGAGGTGGTCCAGTTTATACGAGGCACCAGGAGACTTAACCCCCCGTGTCCTCGTACAGTTCCACCTTGGGACTTACCAACCATTCTAAGGGCCTAGAAAAGGCCCCCCGTTTGAACCACTGCAATCTGTGAGCCTCTCGTTAAAGATCACTCTCGTTAAAAACTGCCCTGCTGTTAGCACTGGCATCGGTTAAGCAAGTAGGAGACCTACAGGTCCTTTCCATCAACCCTGCTTGCCTGGAATTTGGGCCTAACGACTTCAAGGTCGTCCTGAAACCAAGGCTGGGTTATGTACCTAAGGTGCTCTCCACTCCGTTCAGAGCCCAGGTCATAGCGCTTTCCGCGCTTTTCCATGGACGTGCAGTTTCACTGCGTGATTGAAAAAGCTTCAGTTGAAGAGGAAAAAATGAGTTTTTCCCATACAAGCGTCTTATGACGCAGTACTCGTTCCCATGTCTCAGGGAACCGAGGTTACGCAAGTAACCGAGTACGTTTTTCTTTTTATGTAATTTACAGGACAAACTGTGCATTTCACCCAAAATTGTTTGGTGTGATATGATTCCAAATTTAGGGGGGCCAAAGAGGGGGCCAAGCTTGTTGACAGGGGGGCACTGCCCCCCCAACCCCCAGAACCGCCCCTGGTTACGTTACCTTTTTCAGATTTATGTAATAGTCATTGTATTTCCACGAGAAAAATGCATTACGCGAATGGCTTTCTGTTGTGTCATCCATTTTTTTCACTACGAGTTGCTAAATGAACAGGCTGCTGCACGCAGTTTTTTTTTTGTTTTGTTTTGTTTTTTTTTCAACGGAGAATCAGTTGCCTTATTAGTTAAAATCCCCAAACTGTTTACATAAATATTAAATTAAGAAATTACATTAAAATTCAAAGTAATCACTTTGGTAATCTAAAATACTTTTCGGATGTAACTGTAATTTGATTACCACCTATTTAAAATGTAATTATAACGAAATACAGTTACGATGTTTAAAAACACTCGCTGCGTGGATCATAGTTCATATCCAGACCAGAGCAAGCATGTTTCAAGTTTGTGAACATATTTCATATTCTCTCATGCTCAAAACATGAACCAGCACGAGCAACATATTATGTCTTCTTCAAATAAAAGATGCAATAAGGGCATTCACTGATACAGCAGCAGCTGCAACTCATCTGATCACGAACGCAATGACACGACGGATTATTGTTAAAATTCAAAGAGGAGTAAACAGAAAGTAACTGCCTTTTATCCTTTCTGTTTTAAAGATATTTTAATATGAATTTGTCTGTATAATGAGTCTTTGGTAGGTCTGTGTTTTATTGGTTGTTTTCTCCCATCTCCCCACCCTCTACACTATTACTTTTCCACAGTTTTACACACCCATTTCTGGAGTGTTTTTCAGATCCAAAGTGTGAAAGACCAGTGCTGAAACGGGGGGTTTCATGACACGAACATCACATGGTTATGGATATTATGGAAGAGAATATTATAGCCGCAGCACCAACTAGAGAAGAATGCTCAGAATCTTTGTCCCCCTGCTTGGTGTTCACCCCATGTGACCATTCCACTGTGAAATAAATTTAGTGTGTTTTTAAATAATACTATTTCAAACATAATTCATGTAAATTTAATCTGTAATCACTCTCTGGGGCCAGAGTTGCCTATTATGTTAGTGTCCACAAGGGGGAAGCCAGAGTCCAGCAGGCAGGTACATGCAGGTGAACTGCTAATATTTGATATGTTTTGGTTGCGGGGGCAAGCCACTGTTCCTGTGATGGTAGACAGGAGAATCTGACAGTTTTAAGTGTCAAAAGCAGCAGATAGATCCAGCAGAATGAGAACTGATGATTTGGAAACAGCTTTCGCTATATGCAGGGCTATAGTGACCGAAAGTAAAGCAGTCTCAGTTGAATAGCTGCTTTTGAAACCTGATTGGTTAATGTTCAGTTGGTTATTCTGTGAAAAAAATAATGTAACTGAACCTATAAAGGTGTGAACCAAAAGGTCCATTCCATTAGAATAACAAAGGAAGAGCATTTCTCAGCAACGTCTTGTAGATTGCAGGATCTTCAGTGGGAGGTCCTAACAGTATCTGTTGTTTGTTGCCCTTTTGTCTTCAGGTATAAAATTATATCCCACAGACAGAACTTTGGCAGAAGCTAACATTCTTACAAGGGTTAAAGGGATAGTTCACCCAAAAATTAAAATTCTGTCATCATTTACTCACTCTCAAGTAGTTCCAGACCTGTTTGAATTTCTTTGTTCTGCTGAACACAAAGGAAGATATTTTGAAGAAAGTTTGTTACCAGGCTGTTTTGGGGCACCATTGACTTCCATAGTAGGAAAAAAAATACTATGGAAGTCAGTAGTGCCCCAGAACTGCTGTTTTTGTTTCCCACTTTCTTCAGAATATCTTCCTTTGTGTTCAGCAGAACAAAGACATTCATACAGGTTTGGAACTACTTGAGGGTGAGTAATTAATGACAGAATTTTCATTTTTGGGTGAACTATCCCTTTAACATTGTTTGAAGGATGGCATGCTAATATCGCTACTGAAGAACTGATACATTCGCAAGCCACCCAAACAACAGCACAGCAAACATTTTAGGTTAGAAGGGGTAGTTATGCACTGGACTGTTTAGACAGATATTAAAATGGATCATAAAGTGTCATTTGCTGTGTTCACTTCCAGATATGAGAATTGGGTGGGAGAGAACTTTCATCTACGGAACACAAAATGACTTGTAAATCACTTTTCTCTCTCTCATTTAGAGGTTTCAGCTGGAGCGTGTTCGTCTACAAGAAGTGAAACGATCCAGCTATGAACATACCAAAAAGTGTGCCGACCAGCTTCTGCTGCTGGGACAGGTAAACTACAACATTCATTTGATGAGTTTACATATGTCATTATAATACAGTAAAAAATGCAGTTAAAATACTAATGTTTGGCTTAAAAGTGACTTAAAATTTACTAATCATTTAGTACTTTTTAAGACAATACACTTAATAAATATCACAATAAACAGTTCTTCCACAAAGTAAGATATTGATGCAGTAATTTTATTACAATTTTATTTCTAATCTAATTGATTACATGATGTGCAGATTAATTAATCTAATTAATCACAAATTAATTGCAAAACAATTTTGACTGAAGAATTACCCCCCAAAAGATAAGGCATTGTGTTAAAGAAGCAAAACATTGAATAGACATTAAAAAGAAGTTGCTTTAGAAAGAAATGTATAATAACTTTATATATATATATATATATATATATATATATACGCACAGTGGTGTGAAAAAGTTTTTGCCCACTTCCTGTTTTTTTTTTTTTTTTTATTGTTTGCATATGTCACACTCGAATGATTCAGATCATCAAACTAATTTTAATATTACACAAAGATAACCCGAGTAAATACAAAATGCAGTTTTGAAATAATGATTTCATTTATTAAGGGGAAAAAAGCTGTCCAAACATGCCTGGCCCTATGTGTAAAAGTAATTGCCCCCTTTTGCCGCACTCAAGCGTTTGCAATAACTGGCAATGAGTCTTTTACATCGCTGTGGAGGAATTTTGGCCCACTCTTCTTTGCAGAATTGTTTTAATTCAGCCACATTGGAGGGTTTTCGAGCATGAATGGACTGTTTAAGGTCATGCCACAGCATTTCAATTGGATTTAAGTCCAGACTTTGATTTGGCCACTCCAAAACCTTAATTTTGTTTTTCTTGAGACATTCAGAGGTGGACTTGCTGCTGTGTTTGGAATCATTGTCCTGCTGCATAACCCAAGTGCACTTGAGCTTGAGGTCACAAACTGACGGCCGGACATTCTCCTTCAGGATTTTCTGATAGAGAGCAGAATTCATGGTTCCATCAATTATGGCAAGTCATCCAGGTTCTGAAGCTGGAAAGCAGCCTCAGACCAGACCATCACACTACCACCACCATGTTTGACTGTTGGTATGATGTTCTTTTTATGAAATGCTGTTGGTTTTACGCCAGATGTAACGCGACACACACCATCCAAAAAGTTCAACTTTTGTTGTATCAGTCCACAGAATATTTGCCCAAAAGTCTTGGGGATAATCAAGATATTTTTTGGCAAATGTGAGACGAGCCTTTGTGTTCTTTTTGGTCAGCAATGGCTTTTGCCTTGGAACTCTCCCATGGATGCTGATTTTGCTCAGTCTCTTTCTTATTGTTGAATCATGAACACTGACCTTAATTGAGGCAAGTGAGGCCTGCAGTTCTTTAGATGTTGTTCTGAGTTCTTTTATGACCTCCTGGATGAGTCGTCTTTGTGCTCTTGGAGTAATTTTGGTAGGCTGGCCACCAAAAGTGGTTAATCACAGTTCTTTCATGATTTAATAGGAGGGCGCAAGCACTTTTTCACACAGGGCCATGTGGGTTTGGATTTTGTTTTCTCTTCATAATAAAAAACTTCATTTAAAAACTGCATGTTGTGTTTACTTGTGTTATCTTTGATTAATATTTAAATTTGTTTGATGATCTGAAACATTGAAGTGTGACAAACATGCAAAAAATTTCAAGATCAGGAAGGAGGCCAACACCTTTTCACAGCACTGTATATGAGTTTATACCTAGACTTATTACAGAAATTACAATAAGGGACTGATTTAACTTTCATTTTATACAGTCTACTTGGAGTGATGTATGCCCTCTTAATAAGCTTACAATTTATCATCTGATGTGCAAGGATCTTAGATGAAATGAAACAACTAGCCCATACCACATCATAGGTGAACACATTAGTAGAGGTCGACCGATAGTGGATTTTACCGATACAGATAGCTAGGTTGGACCACGCTGGCCGACACCAATTAATCAACCGATAGTTTTCAAAAGCAGTAACAGTACTGAACCATACATTGTAAATGAATAAAATTATTAATATTATTTACTATATGGGCCATTAAAGTTATTTCATAGTTTGCTAATGTTAAAGGAAGAAACTTTAACATTTTAAAAATGGGGACTTCCGGTCTACGTCTTTTCGAAAATGGACGCATAATCCATTAGCTCCGTCAATTTGCACGAAGTCGGCGCCCCAGAGCCAGATATTAACAACTTTTAAGTGCTGACAGAGTTATGGATGGGGCAAATATGGAGAAAATGGGAAGACCAAGAAAAAACACTACAAAAGACGATGAAAACAACCCAAATGTACTTGAGCAAATTAGCGCGAGCGGTGACGGAGCACATGAGGGAGAGCAAATTAGCCTGGCGAAGATTCTTAACGAGATTAAAGACTTTCGACAAGACAGCCATAAACAACTTCAGGATATAAAAGAAGAATTGAATAAGTCTAATAAAAGAATAGAATTGATGAAGCAGAGACCCGAATCCAAAACACTGAAGAAGTGCTGGAAGAGATGCTACAGCTAACTGAACAAATTGAAGCCAGGCTAAATGACCAAGAGGGTCGAGCCAGACGGTCAAACATCAGGATCTACGGCGTACCGGAAAAAGCTGAGGAGAACTCTTCTGACATGATTTCTTTCCTGGAGGATTTTCTTAAATCGACCCTGGATCTGAGCCCACCAGTGGATCTCCAGATTGAACGGGCTCACAGAGCCCTCGCGCCCAATCCACCAATCGCAGCTAAACCACGCTCGATAATTGCCAAATTTCTCAATTACAGGACAAAAGAGTTGGTTATCAAAACGGCCTGGGAGAGGAAGGTGATCGAATGGAAAGGTAACAGGATTTTTTTAGATCATGACTACGCCCCCGATGTGCTGTGGAAACGGAGGAAATATCAAGAAGCTAAAAGGATTTTGAAGGAACACGACATCAAGTTCCAGACGCGATTCCCGGCCAGGCTAAAGGTGTTCTATTCTGAAGGAACGGTTCTCTACAATTCCGCAGAAGAGGCAACGAATGATATGGAGAAAAGAGGTCTCCCAGTGACCGTACACAGCACACCTTCCTCGCTGAGGGAGCGCGTTCAGCAGCTGACCTGGAGAAAGACCGGCAAGAAGCGCGGTGCACCTGCTCGCACACACCCATCTTACAAACTTCTTGCATTCAGACGTTAGCAAACAGGTGTTCAGTGAGTGAAAAGAAGTGTTCTTTTCTGTGGGGCTAAAATTGAAGGTACTCTTTTGTTTTGTTTTAAAGCATTTTCATTGTCATTTTATTTTCTTGGTTTAAGTTACTCTTCCCGATTCAAGAAAACATGCATTTTAAGTGCAACTTATACCGAAGGAAGAGACGAACAATTTCTTGGACGAAATGACTTTAATTACATGGGCCCTTAGTACGCTGCAAGTACAAGAGGCTTATCCCTTGGAGCATATTTATCATCTTTGCTCATTTAAGGGTCGATATGTTGCGACCTCTTACTTGGAAGTCTTGACTTTATTTTTATTTAATTTGTTTTCGTTTCAGTTGGAAGTTTGGCTTGTTCTTTGTTACTTGTTCATGTTCATGTTCATGGTTAATTCAGAAGGGGGCGTTATTCGACGTCTGTTATAAGAGTTTGAATAGGAGGGATCAAAAAGACTTAAAAATATGTGGAATAAAAGAAAATGAGTAATTACATAAAGGTAGCATCATAAAACGTAAATGGGTTGCTTAATCCTGTAAAAAGAAGTACGATTTTGACTAAACTTAAAAAAGAGAAAATCGAGATAGCATTGCTTCAAGAGACCCATCTCAATGTAACAGAACATAACAAATTGAATCGAATGGGATTTAAATGCGTTTTCTCTGCTTCCTTTGGATCTGGACATAGGAGAGGGGTTGCGGTTTTAATCTCTAATAAAATTACTTATGAACATCTTGCTGAAATAAAAGATAGAGAGGGTAGATACATAATGATAAGAGGTAGAGTTGAGGGCACCTTGGTCACTATTCTTAACGTCTATGCCCCTCCAGGCAGTAAATGTTCCTTTTTTAAGTCTTTGGTAAATCTAATAGCATCTGAATCGCAAGGCATCTTTATTTGCGGGGGGGATTTTAATGTTCTTTTAGACCCTAAATTGGATTCTTCTAACACTTCCACTCAACTAACGAGTCCACTAAGAAAACAAATAAATACAATGATAAAAGAAATAGGTCTGATTGATGTATGGAGAGACTTTCACCCAGGACAAAGAGACTATACATATTATTCACACCCGCATACATCCTATTCAAGAATTGATTATTTTCTTGCATTTGGAAAAGACAAATTCAGAATTAAAAATTGTAACATAGGATTAATTGATATATCTGATCACGCATTAATATCTCTTTATCTAAATTTACAGAATAAACCCAAAAATACTCTCTGGAGACTAAATTCTGGCATCCTGAACAACAGTGATCAGGGAACAACTTTTTTTAGAAATAGAACAATATGTGGAGCAGAATGATAATGGTTTAGTCCCCCCTACAATATTATGGGATGCAAGTAAAGTGGTTCTTAGGGGTAAAATTATTGCTATTACGTCTAAATTAAAGAAATGTAGGCTTGAAAAACTTAACACACTTACATATAGCTTAAATAAATTAGAATTGGAAAACAAGAAAGGTCCTAATAAAAATTTGTCTCAGGAAATTAAGAAAATTAAAACAGAGTTGGACTACCTATTTACACAGGAAATAGAGAAAAAACTAATGTTTTTAAAACAAAAATATTATGAGTCTGGAGGCAAAGCAATGAAATTATTGGCCAGAAAATTATGTAAGCAACAGGCAGACGCGACAATACAGAAGATACAAGACCCAATATCAAAACAGCTATTACATAAGTCGGAAGATATTCAGAGAGTGTTCGAAAATTACTATAAAAAACTCTATACTCAAGCACAGACTGTTGATCCCATTAAAATCGACTCTTTTCTCATTCCATTAAAACTCCCTTTGGTTAGTGATACCTGGAATGCTAAATTATCGGCAGATATAACTGAGGAGGAATTAAATAAAGCAATATCCAGGCTTAAAACAAATAAGTCACCGGGTCCAGACGGTTTTTCATCTGAATGGTATAAGGCATTTAGACAACAAATTATCCCTATTTTATTGCCAGCGTTTAATTATGTTTTACATGGAGGAGAGTTGCCACCCTCGTGGCGAGAAGCCATTATTTCCGTTATTCCAAAAGAGGAGACAAACAAACAAGACTGTACAGCTTATAGACCGATCTCTGTCTTGAATATGGATTACAAGTTGTTTGTCTCTATACTAGCTAAAAGGCTTGAATTGATAATGCCAGAACTAATTAACTCCGATCAAACTGGCTTCATTCGGGGTAGGCAAACGCAAGACAACATCAGACGGACTCTCCAAATTATCAGTCATATCCAAGATTCTAATTTACAAGCTGCCCTCCTAAGTCTCGATGCCGAAAAGGCTTTTGACTCGGTCAATTGGCTTTTTCTTAAGGGTATTCTTACAAAATTCAATTTTCATGAGAAATTTATTAAAGTAATTCAAAACATATATTTGAGTCCCACCGCGAGAATTAAAATAAATGGTAATCTATCAAAGACTATTACACTGGAGAGGGGCACTAGACAGGGGTGTCCTCTATCCCCTTTGCTCTTCGCTTTGTTTATCGAACCCCTGGGGCAGTGGATCAGAGAAAACTCAAAAATAAAAGGTATTAATTTCAAAGATGATGAACATAAAATAGCACTATTTGCTGACGACATATTAGTTTATCTAAAGGATCCAACCAAGTCATTGTTTGAGCTATTGAAAACACTACAAATCTTTGGGTCTTTTTCAGGTTTTAAATTGAATAATCTAAAAACACAGGTATTAACCTTTAATTATAATCCCCCAAACGAAATTAAAAAGGTTTATTCCTTAAAATGGGATCTTAAATTTATTAAATATTTAGGAATAAATATCCCTAAGGATATGAACAATTTGGAAAGGCTTAACTATGATCCTATTAATAAAAAAATAAAACTTGACATTGCAAGGTGGAATCTTTTACCATTTTTTAACATGAGATCTAGGATTGATTCAGTCAAGCAAAACATTCTTCCAAGATTGCTCTTTCTAATCCAGTCTTTACCTGTTTCCTTGCCTAAAAACCAATTCTCAGAATGGGATAAACTGTTGTCCAGATTCATATGGCAAGGCAAGAAACCAAGGGTAAAATTTAAAACCTTGCAGCTGAGTAAAGAAAGAGGAGGGGTGGCCCTTCCATGTTTGCAAAAATATTTTTGGGCAGCACAGTTGAGATTAATTGTCTGTTGGTGCAACCCAGAATATCAAGCAAGATGGAAGGACATAGAGAGTGGTTGGTTTGACGAGATCCCTATTCAAGCGATCATTGCAGATGAAAATTTAATTAAAAATAAAAAAGGAAATCAATAGATTAAAGTAACTTTAAAAAATTGGTTTGAGATTATTAGAGATTATAATTTAAAGGATTCTGTGAATGTATTGAAATGGGCTTCATACGATTCAGATTTTAAACCAAATACTGTAGACTTGCAGTTTAGGCTATGGGCTAAGAAGGGGATCACTGCTTACTGTACAATTATAGATAAAGGACAATTATTAGATTTTAATTCTCTAAAAGAAAAATTTAATTTAGATTCCAAGGATTTCCTCAGATATCTTCAGATCCGACAACATTACTGTCAACATTACATTAAAATTAAAAAAGGGACTGATGGAGATCCAAATAAGAGTGCTCTAGTTAAAATATTCTCTTCAGTTTACAAGGCTGAACCAATGTTGAAGACTATTACTAATCTATATAGAACATTGATGGGTTTACAAGGAGATTCATCTCTGTACATTAAGGAGAGATGGGAGAAAGAAAGTGGTATTACCATCTCAACTGAGGACTGGGAAAATATATGTAAACTACAATGGGCTACTTCTCGTTCTTCTTATTGGAGAGAATTTTGCTGGAGAAATACTATTCGGTTTTTCCTTACTCCAAAACAGAAAAATAAATTCCTAGGCAACTCAAATTGTTGGATACTTTGCGGCTCTCAGGATGCTAACCATTTTCACATATTTTGGGACTGTCCTAATATCAGAGGTTTTTGGAAAGATATACATAATGTATTAGAAAAGATTTTGAACACTTCAGTTGATTTCAGTTTTGAGATACTTTACATGGGCAATTTGTCAATGGTTTCCTGGGAGAGGAAAAACAAATATATGTATAGAATTATTCTTGCTTCAAGTAAAAAGCTATTACTAGATGCTGGTATAAACCTAATCCGCCACAAATACAAGACTGGATTGACATTGTAAAAAGTATTTTTATTATGGAGAAAATTACATTTTGTATAAATAACCAAAAAGATATGTTTGTTGACTTTGGGGCCAAATGGATTGAGTTTATAACTCCTATTGAACCGAATGTTTTTTTGTTATAGAACATATGTTTTGTGTTTATATATAAATATTGTGCCTACATCCCCCTTTCTTTTGTAAATAGTTTCTGCTGTAATTGTAATATATTTTAAAGAGATATGTTGATCTGTTTTTTGTCATGAAGAACTTTGAGTAGTTTTTTCACCCCCGAATAGGGAATATAAGTTGGAAATGCTGTAAAAGTGACACATGTCATAAATGGATGTTGTGAATTGTATCTCTTTCCAATACAAACTTAAATAAAAAAAATAAAAAAAAATTTAAAAATGTGAATAGTGAATGTTGAAATTAAACGAACACACTGTAACAAGGAACAACAACTAACACTCTAACAACGCTGCGTCTAGGAGAACTCAGAGATATCACACACACACACCAGACGCTTTGCGTTCAATTCAAGTGGCGGTCTAAAACAATATATTTAATCCCCAAACGGACATAAGTTCGCTTCAAGAATGAACAGTGTGGCATAAATGAGTTTGAAGTTCGGTGTTTAAAAAAACAGAGCAAGCGGAAAGAGAAATCGCGATCTATTACAGCTCTCTATATGAAGCATACAGACTTTATTAGAGCCACAGAAAGACAAACGTTTTGCTGAAAAATGCACAATACATAATTTATAGCCTAGGGTGAAGTCATTATGCACATTCACAATGATTTGGAACTAATATAATATAATTTAATAGAAAACTATGTGAATGGCGTTCTGTTCCGTAGCAGGATTTTCTGTCGGCTGTATTTATATGCGAGTCTGGAGTTTCCCGCTCTATGCAGCACTCAGTGTAGCGCTCAGTGTCACGTGTCAAAATAAACAACACGTGCTGTCAGTGATTTCCACCTCTAGAGGCCGCTCTCCTACTGTATGATGCCAGAGGACCCTTCTCAGCCACTCCAGCAATGGTTGCAAACTGGAAAACTATCAGCATGGATTTTTGCCGATAACCGATAGTTGTGGCAATCAACTATCGGGGGCCGATTAATCGGCAAAACCGATGAATCGGTCGACCTCTACACAATAGTATTTATTAAATCCTCTGGAAGCTGTGCTTTGCAGTCTTATTATTTTTGGAAAGTGGAATATGACACCTGTGTTCTGTAATTTTAATTTAAATGTTCTATACAATTAAAATATTTCAGTTGACTAATAATGATCAGAATCAACTATTATATTTTCTTTCTTCATCAGACGGACCGTGCAGTGCAGTTGCTTTTGGAGACCAGTGCAGATAACTCCAGCTACTACTGTGACTCTCTCAAAGCCTGTCTGGTGACCACCATCACCTCATCCGGCCCGTCTCAGAGCACCATCAAACTGGTGGCCACAAATATGATTGCAAACGGCAAGCTGGCAGGTAGAGCAAAAAGAGTCAGCCTTGTTTGTACCCTGTGTGATTTCTTTCTTGTATAGAACACTAAAGGAGATCTTTGTCTAAGCTCTTTTCCATATTCAATTCAATTCACATTTATTTGTATAGCATTTTTTCACGATACAAATCTTTGCAAACTTGGCTGTAGCCAGGGTTTGAAAATTAGTGAGGTCTGGAGTGGGGTTAAGAATTGTGTTATAATAACCCCTACAAATACAATTCATTATACACTAACACTTTAAAAGAGACAGATATATAGATGTTTGTAAAAGATTTAAAAGGTTTTCTCTGTTTTTGAGGGATGAACACTGTTAAATTATATATTTATTGCATCAAAATTTGTTATTTTTTTACTAGCCTATAGGATAGGGGTAGATAATTTTCAGTTGTTAATTAATCATGCAATAATACATATTACTATAGTTTTCATTAATGATCAATGCTATATAGATGATAACTTTGTCTAGTGTTCTTCTGAATGTTTTAGCATGATTTGTGAAAACTTTACTATTTAACTCATTTCTATTAACTATTTATAAATTTCCCATGGCAGAAACAGAAATGCAAATAGAGAAAAATTAGCATAGTTGCTGTTCAAACCAAGCAAAGAATGATAGATAATGTGTTCAAACTAAGCAAAGAATGATAATGTGCATTTGATCAGATATAACTGTAGTACAAGGTTATGAGATACATTATGTGAATGCTTGGCTGAAGAGATGTGTCTGTAATGTAAATTTAAAAAGAAAGAGTGTGTCTGAACCCTGAATGTTATCAGGAAGGCTATTCCAGAGTTTGGAAACCAAATGCAAGAAAGCTCTACCTCCTTTAGAGGACTTTATTTTAGGTACAACCAAAGGTCCAGAATTTTGCAACCTTAAGGATCGTCATGAATTGTAATGTGATAGAAGACTGGTTAAGGCCTTATAAGTAGTAATATTTTGTAACTGATACAGAACTTAATAGGTAGCCAAGTGTAGAGATTGTAAAATTGGGGTAATATGATAATATTTTCTTGACCTGGTAGGGACTTTATCAGCTGCATTTTGGACTACCTGTAGCTTGTTGTTTGAAGATGCAGGACAAACATCTTGCAGTGCATTACAATAGTCCAGGCTTTAGGGGTCATCGGATGCAAAATTCACTTTACAAGATGTTTGAATATAACTGTATGTTGGAAGTGTGTGTACACATCCATCCTATAATGATAAAAATCCACCCAGTGTTTTTTTTTTAAATCCCCTTTCTCAAATCAGGCTGTTCTGAGATTCCTGTCAGAATGACGTAGTTCTGTACAGGCCCCTCCCACGATAGTTGATTGACCGTCTTACCTTAGACCCGCCCTGAGTAAACTGTCATTCGTCCGTCATTATGTCGACTCCAGTGCAGAGGAAGACAAGAATGTCTCCGATTAAGCGATCAAGGTGTTTTGTCGTTGGATGTAATAATGAACATAGCAGTTGTCATTTATTCCTGACGTCTGAGCCACTGAAGACGCAGAGGATTAACGTTACTTTCATTTTGAAGGGAATGCTATGATCCCGATCTACATAAATGCGTCTATGTTCATGCAAATCATTCGTGATCCTGGTTAGCCAGTTTCGTGGCTGGAGTTTACAGTCTGCTCGTCAGTCCACAGAAGAGAGCGGCGGGGTCAACAGAGCTCATTATCATTTAAAGCAACATGGACTATAATGGCTTGATGAAAACAGAGCTGATTTTGACAGGGTAAAGAAGGTGTTTTTACACTACCATTGAGAAAATTTAACCAAAGTATGTTATTGACTTTTCATTAAGACCCTAAAGAATCATATCAACTTGTGTAAAATGGGCATCTGATGACCCCTTTAAGGTTATGAATGTGTGAACTAGCTTTTCTGCATCAGAAACAGGTAGCATGTTCTGTAGCTTGGCAGTGTTTATAATATGGAAGAATGCTGTTTGTATAATATGGTTTTCAAAAGACAAGCTCCAGTCTAATATAACACCCAAGTTTTTGATTGTAGAGGAAGGAACAGTAAATTCGTTTAGATATAAATTGTAATCTAAGAGATTACCTGTCAAGTCAGTTATAATTTTAACAAGGGCAGTTTCTGTGCTATGATGGGGCTTGAAATCTGACTGAAACTCTTCATAGATAACATTTTTTGCAGGAAGGAGCACAATTGAACAGACACAAATTTTCCTACAATTTTAGACATAAACAGAAGATTTTAAATGGGTCTGTAATTTGCCAGTTCACTGGAATCTAGTTGTGGTTTCTTAATAGGCTTAATAACTGCCAATTTGAAGGGTTTTGGGACGTGACCTAGAGATAATGACGAGTTAATAATATTGAGAAGTGGTTCTTCTGCTACAGGTAACAACTCTTTCAGTAATTTTTAGTGGGTAAACATGTTTTTGGTTTAGAAGAAGTGATAAGTTTATTTAGCTCTTCCTGTCCTGTGGTTGTAAAGCACTGCAATTCTTCTGTGGGTGCGATGAATGAAGCTTAATTACATGATGCTGTAGTTTCTACATTTGTTATTGTATTTCAGATGCTATCTAGTTTATTAGTGAAGAAATTCATAAAGTCATTACTGCTAAACTGTGAGGGAATATTTGGTTTGGGTGACGTCTGATTATTTGTTAACCTAGCCACTGGGCTAAATAAAAAACCTTGGACTGTTATAGTTACTTTCTATGAGTTTGCAGATATGCTCAGCTTTTAGGGCCTGCCTATAGCTGGACATACTGTTTGTCCATGCAATTCTTAAAACCACCAAGTGAGTTTTTTTTTTTCCATTTGCGCTCAAGATGAGTTTCTTCCTTGAGAGAATGAGTATTACTGTTGTACCGTGACACAGTAAATTTTTCTCTTTTAATTTGACTGGGGCAACAGTTCTATTTATTAGAGAAGATGGTGCCCATATTGCTAGTCATTTCATCTAGTTCATGTGCATTTATGGGTACACAGAGCAGTTGATACATATCAGGCAGGTTATTTGTGAATCTATGTGATGAAATATTTTCTGAATCCATATAATGAAAACAAATATTGGTCAGTGGCAGTAAACTCCAAAAAGAACAAAAAACTATCAAAAGTTTATAAACCTTATTCTCTACAATACAAGCCATAAGTTAGATTTTTGTCAGGAGTCACCAATATTAGTTATTGTATTGTATTCTGGGATTGCTATCCCATATCCCATTGCTATTGTTATCGATAAAAGATACTGTACATGTATTGCTGTCTGAATTCAGCCAAAACACAGTATCTTTGATGCCTACATAATTTTTGTCATGAAAATATGTCCAGGTCATATTTCAAACCCAAAAAAGACAGAATAAAAAATAAAAATAAATTATTTTTATTCATAAAGAAAATGAAGAAATTATATATTGCATATGTAATAATTTGCCCACATGGGTACCACTAATGTAATAGTTTCCTCACAATGGACCAGAATGCAGTGAGTCCCACAGGTGGCACCAAAATAATTTTGTGAGTTGCAGTCACGTCACTTGAGGTGACTGTAAGAGTGTCAGATGATTCCTTTCTCCTTTTATAAATGGGGCATTAAGGACTCTCATCTTAGCATTTAATTACAACCAAGGAAATTTGTTGAATAAATAACAATTAAGTAATGTACAGTATTGTTCAAAATAATAGCAGTACAATGTGACTAACCAGAATAATCAAGGTTTTTAGTATATTTTTTATTGCTACGTGGCAAACAAGTTACCAGTAGGTGCAGTAGATTCTCAGAAAACAAACAAGACCAAGCATTCATGACATGGACCCTCTTAAGGCTGTGCAATTGGGCAATTAGTTGAATTAGTTGAAAGGGGTGTGTTCAAAAAAATAGCAGGGTGGCATTCAATCACTGAGGTCATCAATTTTGTGAAGAAACAGGTGTGAATCAGGTGGCCCCTATTTAAGGATGAAGCCAGCACTTGCTAAACATGCATTTGAAAGCCTGAGGAAAATGGGTCGTTCAAGACATTGTTCAGAAGAACAGCGTACTTTGATTAAAAAGTTGATTGGAGAGGGGAAAACCTATAAAGAGGTGCAAAAACTTATAGGCTGTTCAGCTAAAATGATCTCCAATGCCTTAAAATGGAGAGCAAAACCAGAGAAACGTGGAAGAAAACGGAAGACAACCATCAAAATGCATCGAAGAATAACCAGAATGGCAAAGGCTCAGCCAATGATCACCTCCAGGATGATCAAAGACAGTCTGGAGTTACCTGTAAGTACTGTGACAGTTAGAAGACGTCTGTGTGAAGCTAATCTATTTTCAAGAATCCCCCGCAATGTCCCTCTGTTAAAAAAAAGGCATGTGCAGAAGAGGTTACAATTTGCCAAAGAACACATCAACTGGCCTAAAGAGAAATGGAGGAACATTTTGTGGACTGATGAGAGTAAAATTGTTCTTTTTGGGTCCAAGGGCCACAGGCAGTTTGTGAGACGACCCCCAAACTCTGAATTCAAGCCACAGTACACAGTGAAGACAGTGAAGCATGGTGGTGCAAGCATCATGATATGGGCATGTTTCTCCTACTATGGTGTTGGGCCTATTTATCGCATACCAGGGATCATGGATCAGTTTGCATATGTTAAAATACTTGAAGAGGTCATGTTGCCCTATGCTGAAGAGGACATGCCCTTGAAATGGTTGTTTCAACAAGACAATGACCCCAAACACACTAGTAAACGAGCAAAGTCTTGGTTCCAAACCAACAAAATTAATGTTATGGAGTGGCCAACCCAATCTCCGGACCTTAATCCAATCGAGAACTTGTGGGGTGATATCAAAAATGCTGTTTCTGAAGCAAAACCAAGAAATGTGAATGAATTGCGGAATGTTGTTAAAGAATCATGGAGTGGAATAACAGCTGAGAGGTGCCACAAGTTTGTTGACTGCAGATGTGAAGCAGTTTTAAAAAACTGTGGTCATACAACTAAATATTAGTTTAGTGATTCACAGGATTGCTAAATCCTAGAAACAAAAACGTTTGTACAAAATAGTTTTGAGTTTGTACAGTCAAAGGCAGACACTGCTATTTTTTTTAATACACCCCTTTCAACTAATTGCCCAATTGCACAGCCTTAAGAGCGTGCATATCATGAATGCTGGGTCTTGTTTGTTTTCTGAGAATCTACTGCACCTACTGGTAACTTGTTTGCCACGTAGCAATAAAAAATATACTAAAAACCTTGATTATTCTGGTTAGTCACATTGTACTGCTATTATTTTGAACAATACTGTATCTGACCAATCAAAAGGATTTGTGAGATACTGTTGACTGGCTGACTTCATACAGTTTGATCATCACAATGAAGGTACAAGTGTAATAAAATATTTTATTATACTATCGTATAGTGTCTAAACATGAACTTTTGAGGTAAGTGTCCCTGCTAGCTCTATAGAAATGAATGTGAGTGGAGCAGGAGTTAAAGAGGTATTTTATTCACAATCAACTAGCTAGCTAAATAATTTGTTACAGTTGATTTTTGCAATTACTGAGGATGACACACACAGTGCCATATACAGTATTTTTGTTGCATGAGAGACCCAGCGAATCAGCAAGGAAGACAAAGAAACTGGCCAAAAGAGTCCCAAACCCGTAATAATTAAAACTGTCCCACGATATTATGCACATCTTGAAAATATATATTGTTTTTTTTTTTGTTTGTTTAAACTACTACAGTGTCCTTATTATAGTTTTATATTCAAAAAACAATACTGTTTATTTTTTATTTTAGTTTGAGTTATTTTAGTTTTAATAATTAACCTCTAATAGTCTGCTTCTTAGATTAAAACAAATATACATATTAACTAATATATTATGACATATGAGTATCTGTGTGACATGTTGAAATGCATGCCATTTTATTAGAGTATTTATTAATAACGTGACTATATTGACATTTAGCATATACATCCATGTGTTAAACAGGCTACCACTTTTATTGCTCCAATGCAATGTAAACGACATCAACAACAAAAAAACATGATTCTAAATATTTTTCTGATGCACTTTTATTTTAAAAGGCATACATGAAAGCTGTTGACACTTCTGTCATATGCAGTTTAAGTAGCCTAAAGATCGAGTGCCTGCCCCCGAGGGGGAAACGTGATTTCTACCGAGGGGAACGCTAGAGCCCTGCATTTCAGCCCGAGCCTGACGGCCCCGACTTTTTTACGCCTCTAGGGCCGGGCTTCAATCGGGCCAATTTTCACGTCATAGTTCAGACGCAGGCCGGGCCTCGGGCCTATTTTATGCTTCTCCTTATTTTTATATTTTATGAAAGAGTTTTTGTTATAGATTTGATTTATTTCGTTAAGTAGTTATTTAAAGCTTTCTATAGATATATTTATTATGTCTATGGGGCATGTATTCGCTGACTTTCGGTTCATTTTTGTGAAGCACTCCTGTTCAAGACGAGACGGCAGAAAGCGCATCATTGTTTTCTTAAAAGCACGACGTTTTGTTGCTATTGAGAGTGCACACAAATAAGAGTAGCTTGGACCTTTTACAGTTCCGAATGATGTATTACTCTTATGAGCAAAAATTATGGCGTTTTTTAAGGTGTTTCCATTGAAAAAAAATGCAATTGATTGCACTGGCGCCTCCATGTCCTGTGCTTCAGCTTCGACTCTCCAAACAAACTATTGGATGCAGCGCACATTTATCCAGGTTTAACGTTTAAACATTGTGATATGCTTGAACTGTTTCAGTAGGCTATATCTATAGATTTTATTTTAGGCAAGTCGTGATGATTTGAGAAGGCTAAATTGATCAAACATAGGCTATGATCAGCCAGCCAGTCTGCCGCTGGCCGCTTGGTCGTTACTTTAAGAAAGAAAAAACTTATTTAACGATAAAAAAAAATGCTCCAAACGTTTTTCTAAATTAACTTCATAAAAAACTAAACAAAATATAATAACTTTGCCATTACATACAAAACTGAACTATTTTAATAGCTGAAACAGTATTATAATCTGATTTGGGAGAAGGGGGAAAAAATACAGGCTCGACTCGGGCCGGTAATTCTGTTAAACTGTCGCATATAATATAATATTATATACACACACTGAACAAAATTATAATCGCACCACTTTTGTTTTGCCCCCATTTTTCATGAGCTGAACTCAAAGATCTAAGACTTTTTCTATGTACACAAAAGGCCTATTTCTCTCAAATATTGTTCACAAATCTGTCTAAATCCGTGTTAGTGAGCACTTCTCCTTTGCCGAGATAATCCATCCACCTCACAGGTGTGGCATATCAAGATGCTGATTAGACAGCATGATTATTGCACAGGTGTGCCTTAGGCTGGCCACAATAAAAGGCCACTCTAAAATGTGCAGTTTTATCACACAGCACAATGCCACAGATGTCGCAAGTTCTGAGGGAGTGTGCAATTGGCATGCTGACTGAAGGAATGTCCACCAGAGCTGTTGCCTGTGAATTGAATGTTCATTTCTCTACCATAAGCCATCTCCAAAGGCGTTTCAGAGAATTTGGCTGTACATCCAACCGGCCTCACAACCACAGACCACATGTAACCACACCAGCCCAGGACCTCCACATCCTGCATCTTCACCGTCTGAGACTAGTCACCCGGACAGCTGCTGCAACAATCAGTTTGCATAACCAAAGAATTTCTGCACAAACTGTCAGAAACCGTCTCAGGAAGCTCATCTGCATGCTCGTCATCCTTATCGGGGTCTCGACCTGACTGCAGTTTGTCATCGTAACCAACTTGAGTGGGCAAATGCTCACATTCAATGGCATCAGGCACTTTGGAGAGGTGTTCTCTTCACGGCTGAATCCCGGTTTCGCCAAGATGGCAGACAGCGTGTATGGTGTCGTGTGGGTGAGTGGTTTGCTGATGTCAACGCTGTGGATTGAGTGGCCCATGGTGGTGGTGGGGTTATGGTATGGGCAGGCGTATGTTATGGACAACGAACACAGGTGCATTTTATTGATGGCATTTTGAATGCACAGAGATACCGTGACAAGATCCTGAGGCCCATTGTTGTGCCCCATGATGCAAGGATCTGTACACAATTCCTGGAAGCTGAAAACATCCCAGTTCTTGCATGGCCAGTATACTCACCAGTAGGGTTGGGTACCGTTCACATTTGAACCGGTACCGGTACCTGAAATTCGGTACCTTTTTTCGGTACTTTACTCTCTGTGTAATAACAAAAACATTTATTTCAGTGAAAAAATAAGTCCAAAACTCTAAATTTTAACATTTTTAACAATATAGGGCCCTAGAATTTTTTTTTCTTCCAGACATTTTTGTGTTTTATTTTTTCTGATAATCAAATGAAGGCATTAAACATTTATTTATTTTTAATCAAATGAAAATGAAACCCTTTTATTTTTTGGCAAACAAACAGAGGTTTACTGTTAAAATTAATACATGGTAGAAAAATTGTGTGAATATTCCTTTAAAAAAAGTTCTAATAATAATTGTATTTTTTTTTTCACAATTAAGTTGTTAATGTGGTTGTAATAATTATTTTTTCATTTAATTGTTTTATTTACATTTTTCAGTAATTGGAATATATAAAGATGTACATTATACTGTACAAAAGTAATACAAGAGCAATATATTTCTGTTACATGTTAAACCGCACTTTTATTTTGACAGGTTGCCGTGAAGTTTGTGTGTGTGTACAATATGATATGCTGGTTTTCTCAAATGTAACGGTAAAATTCTCATGAAGTGACTCTAACAGCCTGTAAGTTCATGTGTTCATGTTGTGAGATGCAGAGAAAATCATCGGAGTTCACGTGTGCGTCTCGGCCATTCAAACATACCGAGGATAAAGGAACATGCAGGATTCATATTTAAACCGTCTTTTTGCGTTTTAATATTCACATACACTAGTTCATATCGCGAATCGAATTAAGTGACAGACATTCTTTTATTCATCCAAAATTTGACGAATTCCATGGCATTCCGCGCTATAGAGTAAATACAGTTTATATGAATGGACTCCGCCATCCTGTCCGCGTCTTCTCGGAAACCATGACCCTAGAAATTTAAGCACACTTCAGAACGTTTTGGTTTACCATGTGTTGTGTTTTAAAGAGTTGCAGTGGTGACATCATGTCACAGGGTCTCTCTCTCTCTCTCTCTCTCTCTCTCACTCTCATGCGCCCAAATGCGTTCTCAGGTACGGAAATTTGGTACCGAATGATTTAATGTGAATCGATACTCGGTAGTACCTACGCAATTCGGTTGGTACCCTTAAAAGTACCGAGTTCGGTACCCAACCTACTCACCAGACATGTCACCCATTGAGTATGTTTGGGATGCTCTGGATTGGCGTATACGACAGTGTGCCAATATCCAGCAATTTCGCACAGCCATTGAAGAGGAGTGGACCAACATTCCACAGGGCACAATCAACAACCTGATCAACTCTATACGAAAGAGATGTGTTGCACTGCGTGAGGCCAGATACTGACTGGTCTTCAGACCCCCCCCCCCCCCCCCCCCAATACCGTAAGACTGCACATTTTAGAGTGGCCTTTTATTGTGGCCAGCCTAAGGCACACCTGTGCAATAATCATGCTGTCTAATCAGCATCTTGATATGCCAAACTTGTGAGGTGGATGGATTATCTCGGCAAAGGAGAAGTGCTCACTAACACAGATTTAGACAGATTTGTGAACAATATTTGAGAGAAATAGGCCTTTTTTGTACATAGAAAAAGTTTTAGATCTTTGAGTTCAGCTCATGAAAAATGGGGGCAAAAACAAAAGTGTTGCATTTATAATTTTGTTCAGTGTGTGTGTGTGTATATATATATATATATATATATATATATATATATATATTTATATTAAAAGTGGGTCGCGGCTTGATGACCATGGGAAAACGTTGGTCCCAAGGCCAAACCAGTTGAGAACCACTGGTCTAGATGCTCACCATCTGTTCTGGGCATAGTAACTGTTTTATGTTGGGATAATGTCTATATTATACCAACCTGAATTACTCAAAATATTTGCTTTCAGTGTTTGCTTAAAATGTTTGAATGCTTTAAACATGTTTTTTTGTTTTTGTTTTTTTGTTTGTTTGTTTTTTTTGCTGTTGTCTCCTCACTGTTTCTCTCTGCATCTCTGTCTCTTAGAGGGTGTGCAGTTGCTCTGCCTGATTGACAAAGCAGCAGATGCTTGTCGTTATCTGCAGACGTATGGAGAGTGGAACCGTGCTGCCTGGCTAGCCAAGGTACTGTACTTTGAGCAAACAAAATCTAGAGCCAGTGATAAATCAATTCTTTGTGATATATTCACAATGGCTTTGCTAGCAATATAAAACTGATAAACGCTGTGAATATACTTCTGATTTAAACGTTAGTAGCAAAAAATGTGTTAGAAATGGTTCAGTGCGTTTACACAAATGTACTTATAGAGAGAGCCAGTCATCCAGTTAGATTGGAGCAGCCAGCCAATTAAACTGCCGTTTTATGTGATCAATATGCAGCAAACAATCTGTAAATAGTGAGGACAATGAATGCTTTGGAATCTCATATATCTTAATGTCTATCGTGATGTCTCTCTCTCTCTCTCTTTCTCTCTCTCTCTCTCTCTCTCTCTCCCTCTCTCTTTCTTTTTCTCTCTCTCTCTCTCTCTCTCTCTCTCTCTCAGGTGCGTCTGAACCCAGCAGAAAGTTCAGATGTGCTGAAGCGCTGGGCAGAGCATCTGTGTTCTCCTCAGGTAAATCAGAAATCAAAGGCCATCATGGTCCTGCTCTCATTAGGATGCTTTCACAAAGTGGGCGAGATGCTTCACAGGTATGCATTTCTTTTCTTTTTGTTTTTCATTTAGTCCATTCAGAGTATTGTTGCCCATTCATCCTTTAAAATGTAATATCTGTTTTAGGAATGAAGCATAAAAAATTGTAAAATAAAAAACAAACTAAATTGCCATAATTTACTCATCCTCATGCTGTTTCAAAATATATGGCTTTCTCTTTCTTAGAACACAAAAGCAAATGTTTTGGAGAATGTGTGGCTTTGTTTATATCAAACCTGACACAGCACATGCCAAAATGAAAGATATTGTCTTCAGAAGTTTAGGAAGATACTTACTGTATACCTTAGTATTTTTTTCTATCGTAAAAGAACAGCTTTTCCTTTAGAACTTTTCCTTTGTGTGTTTTATGGAAAAAAAAAGTCATATGGGTTGGAAAGTACCTGAGGGTAAATTATAGTTTTAAAGAGGTGGTTGATTGCAATTTCACTTTTTTAACGTTAGTTAGTGTGTAATGTTGCTGTTTGAGCATAAACAATATCTGCTAAGATGCAGAGCTGAAAGTTCAATGCAAACAGAGATATCGTCTTTTAAAATTCTGGAAGTTTAATGCCTACAAAAACGTCTGGTAAGGGACTACAACGAACTACTTCCCGGGTCTGATACGTCACGGACCCAGATAAACCCCGCCCTCGGGAACATGTAAGGAAGGGGGCGAGGCCATGCTGTGCAGCTTTAGAGAAGAGGAAGAGAAAACTAGGGGTGCACGTAAAAATCTATTCATATATGAATCGCGATTCTGTCTTCTAACGATTCTAATGGATTCACAAGTTTCAAAATTAATATTCTAAAACAGCGGTTTTTAATACTGTTCCTCGCGTCGCCCTGCTCTGCATCTCTCTCTCTCTCTCTCTCTCTCTCTCACTTTCTCTCACTCTCTCTCTCTCTCTCTCTCTCTCTCTCTCTCTCTCTCTCTCTCTCTCTCTCTCTCTCTCTCTCTCTCTCTCTCTCTCTCTCTCTCTCTCTCTCTCTCTCATTCAGATCGTCAGATCAGCTCCAACAAACTGTTCCAATTATACATTTTCACATAGCAATGTGAAGCGTTATACATGGACGCGTGTGCGGTTGCCGTACTGTATTAAAGCTTTAATCAGAATAAAACCGTATATTAAAAGCTAACATAAGCAGTAGCATAATAACAGCGCATCTAAAAGTATGAGACAACAAACAAACAAACATACCATTAAGAGCCGTGCTTGCACAGGTTCTGCGCGATCCTCTTCACTAATATCCTCTGTGTCTCAATCAGGCTCAAATTGATAAGAAATATAGACGACGCCATTGTTTACAATACAACGGGAGCACATGCAGCTGAGCTGAGGGGCGGGACATTTAGACGCACGCTCGGTGGTTTAGTGAATCACAACACACTGAGCCAGCTAACCAATCAGAGCCCATCACGTATTTCTGAGGGAGGGGCTTCATAAAAACAGGAAATAATCGAGGCGTTTGTCAGAGAAGGGACAGAGCGGTGTGGAATAAAGGTAAATTATATGAAAAAGAAAGCGTTTTTAAAAAAAAAACGAAGCATGAACACATGTTAGACTGCACCCCATAAACACAATCAAGCCTAGAAAAAAAACCCAGTCAACCACCCCTTTAATTTTTGAAGAATGAGTTTAAAATTGGATAATACATTTTTAGATGAGAATATCAATGCGTTACTCAATGCCTGAATGTCAATAAACTCTTTGTAAAAGGCATTGTTTTATGTATCATCTTAGTGAAAATGACACATCCTTGGCATTCTGTTAAAAAGTGTAGTATCCACCAGTTTGACATTTGAATATGCGTGTTAGAGGGCATGATGCTCATATATGCCTCTGATATATCTTTACATTTCTTGACAGCATGAGATATTTCGACCGTACTGCACTCTTTCTTGAAGCCTGCTTGAAATATGGTGTGATGGAGACAAATGACGACATTAATATCCTTTGTAATGCATATTCCAGTTTTTCAATACAATACAACAATATGCATATATTGTTTATTTGTTTGTTTGCAAACTAAAATATTAAAGACCCCATGAAAATGTAAACATTTATTGAGCAGGGGCTAACAACAGGCTCACACCTCAAGAACGAAATCAAGCTTTTAAAATTGTTCCATAGACCAACATCACACCCCCCAACATTTCACCAACAAGGGAAAGCTGACTAAAAAAAACATAAGAAGGTGTTTGCACTTCACATGCAGACTTCAGCCATCATCGATATTTAACCAGTGATTTAGCAATAAAAATGTTACTGTGACAGTAATTTATTCACTCATACTTATTCAGTCATGCCTGTTTCCGTTTTGTGTTATCACAGGAATGCACAGCCATGCAAACAACTTGATTTTGGGGCTTACTTTAGCATTTCTATTAATTTTCCATGAAATTACGCACTCTGAGGAGGTTTGAGCTCTCTCCTATCTCACTATACTGTTATCCTTTCAGCCAGAGCAACAGAAAACATCTCTGGTTATGCAGTGTAACCAACCTTGCGTTGAGTAACTGGAGATGTTTCCTTTTCAATTTCAGCTCTCTCAACAATGTGTCAAAAAAATCTGCTGCCAAAAGTAACAGCAGCAGAATTAATATTACAATCAACTAATCTGTTCTTCCAGTGAACATTCAGTGTAATTTAATATCAACTTTAAGAAATGTTATTTTCGTGGCCAATACAGTACTAATGCACCAGAGCATGTAGCAAGATCGGCTCGTTAAAGGAACTTGGTTTGCAAGTGGTGACCATAGAAACAATACTTAACTTAACTTAAACGTGAACACATTAACTAGTCTAAATGAACATACACACACACACACACACTCATACATACATGGGGAAATAGGAACATAAGTGAGTCAGCTAACCACCTAAACAGAACCATTAGCGCCTTTGTAACAGAGGGGCCTCTGTTTAGTCACTGTTAGACACTGTTGCCAGTAAGTTACTGTAATTAAGATTTACAGTAGTAAACTGTATTTGATTTACAGTTGAAAACTCTACTGTTTTACAGTAAATTACTGTAAATGAAATCCAATTCATCAGTATACTACTGTAATTCATTCATTTCAATATATATTTCATTAGATTTTATCATTTTTAATATATAATCCATTTTATTTTTACTCTGCATAGGTACTACTGGCATTAAATTAAAACAGACACAATAATTATAAAATATCAAATTCTTTATTTAAAACATTGCATGTATAACTATTAAAAATACAGATTTCCGATGCTGGAACAGTGCATCTTCACCATTTTTCCTGTCTTAGGACGTTTTGTCCTCTGGATTCATCCTTACAAAGAATCTTGAGGCAACAGAAACATAATGGGGGAAAAAAGAAAAATGGCCAGACAATACATAGCCATCTGTAGGGGTGGGCGATATGGCAAAAATATAATATCACGATATTTTTAAGAAAAATCACGATTCACGATTTTATCACGATTCTTTGTCATGTTGGTTTTACTATTTTGCAAGTTGTCTGAGCATTACAGCCTAACTAATTTCCCTATTATAAAGACGAAAACTTTCAAGGTAATAAAAATATTTAAAAAGAATGGCAGATATTTAGGCCAAAGTGGGCAAAGATAAAAATCTTTGTCATTATTTTATCTTTGTTATTTAAAAATGAGAACAAAGAACACATTACAAATACACATACTATACAAATAAAACAGTGTTTTATTTTCAGGTACAATAGGTGTATTATCAGGAGCATTCGAGAAATTGAATCAACAAATATAAAAATAAAACACTATATAGATTGATTCCTATTAAATCAACTGTATTAACATTTTTCAGTCAAGAGTAGTGAGTGATTTTTCTCTTTGTGTTTTGGTGTTTTATTAACATTGAAGGAGTAATTAACCCCAAAATATATGTTTTATATTTATACAATCATTTACTCACTCAAAAGTTTCTTTAAACCTGAATGAGTTTCTTCTGCTAAACATAAATGCTATTTTGAGGAACATGGAAAACCAAACAGTTGCTGGTCCCCAGTGACTTATTCCATAGTATTTTTTTTTTCCTTCTATCAAAAGTCAATGTGGACCAGATACTATTTGGTTAGCCACATTCTTCAAAATATCTACTTTTGTGTTCAGCACAAGAAAAAAATTAATACAGGTTTGGGACAACATGCGAGTTAGTAAATAATGACAGAAATTAAATTTTAAGGTGAGCTATCCCTTTAATGACAGTCGGCAGCATGTTCAGTACTGCCCCTTTAAGACATGCACGCATATAATATACAGAGGCATGCATCCGTTTTCTCTCAGCTGTTTACTTACTCATTTTAGACATAAGCAACGGAGTCTATACATAAACCTTGTGTGTTTTGACAGTATTAGTGCCCATGACAACTTAGTTCAGTAATCAGGCTCTTTTTGACAGGCTTTAGCACGCGCGCTTCGGGTGTACAGGCTCAGAAAAAGCGCACGTCAGACCAACGCGTGAATAAAACATTTAACCGGCAAGGCTTTAAAGCAGATCCGAATAATTTACAGTATATTGAAACGGAGGAATGTGCGCTATAGCACGATACTGCGATATTTCTTCAAAAGCAGATCGTGGAGACATTTTTATCGTCCACGATCAAAAATCGTCATATCGCACACCCCTAGCCATCTGCAAAAACCCAGGTGCTGCTCCAAAACGTGGCCACCATCTTTGCTCACCATCCACTTTGTTAGTGACAGTCTTCTCTGAAAAGCAAGAAGTAGAAATAGCACACTTTTAAAAGGCAAACCTCATATAGAATACACAAATCTCTCAAAACCATAGTTGTTCTCTTACCATGAATTATTAGTCTCAGGATGGCTGACCTGCTTATGTCTTTCTTGATGCTTCATTGCAGTTGTCTTTAAAACACAAACACAAAAAAATGCAGTAAATCTTAAATTCCATTAAAAACTATAACAAATTAATTCTAAATCTAGTTTAACCCTCTGGGGTCTGAGGTCATTTTGGGGCCCTTGAGATGTTTTGATATGCCCTGATATTTGTGCTTATTTCAGCTACTTAAAACATACTATTGACCAACATGTAATTTTTTTTGTATTCAGCACAAACTGTGCTACAAATAATATGTGACCAAGATGGATGTACATGTTTGCATGTTTTAGAAAAAAAATAATATGCGTGGTTAGTAAGTTTTGGGGGGAAAACGTAGCTGAAATAAGGCCTTAAAACCCACACTAAATGGTCCTGAACAAGACTTTTGAGTAATCAAAAAGTAATCAAAAAGCGCAGTTTACCATAGTAAAGTTCTGTAACCGCCATGTTGACGAGTAAATGTTACTATGGGATAAACTGGTGTGAAAAAATCTGACACGAACACAGACAAACATACATATATTTTTACCTTGCTTGCTGGTCTTATTCTCTCTTAAGTTGCATCGACACACAGCGTAGATGTTCTCTGGAGCTCTCCCACTCTCGCGGGTACATCCCCGGGCAAAAACCGCCGCGCTGCCCCACTGCTTACGTGTCTTCCTCGGACGTGAGTGGTGCGGCACGACTCGACAACAGACAACAATATAGAACCCATTATATATACTATCTACAGTGAATGCGGACAGTAAAATGATGCCCCGGTATATTTCTGACGTGCAGATGTACTCCAAGATTTCTGACACGAAGTACAAATGGATTTTTCCAATCATTACAAGCGATGTAACACATCCAGTGTAGTCAATCCCAAGCTGTTGCGGCGTTGTAGACACGATGTAGGGCAAATTGTGTCAATCCAAATGTGAGAAATGAGGAAAATAAAACGACCTCAATAGAATGGCGCCAAAGAGACCATTACAGTAGTATACAGCAATTTTAAAAAATACAGCAAGTCTCTGTATGTGGCGTCTGACGTCACAGAAAATTCCCATGATGCAAAGGGATTTTCAGTTATTTACTGTAAAGGGAATTTGCAATATTATACTGGGTGATATACAGTAAACTGTGGAAATTACAGAAATGTCTAACAGTGTAGTTAAATGTACGATACTTGCATTGCCTTGGATGTTGAACAAGCATCCGGATACAGTCTTGGATGAAACTCTTGATGGTTCAATAGTTTGAAGGTGGTGAAGCTCTGATAAAGTTCGTCCAGGTTGAGTGAAGCAAAACATACTTCACCAATGTTATTCTGACTTGGATGTGGTTGGGAGAGTTCTCTCCCAGATGGAAACATGCAACATTAACAACTTTTTGCAGTGTCACAGTCAGACTGGATGTCTCCATTTCTCTCAAACTTTCTCTCTTTACTTGGGGTCTGGAGGTCATGAAAAGCTTTGATCCCAGCCACACAGATTCTGAACATAGAAGCATGGCTGTCTTCTAAGTGCACTTGCAAATTATAATATGACTCGTCACCATACCGTGCTGGGTGCTGTCAGCAGCTCCACTAGCTTCAGAGAACAATGGTTGGTTAAGTCATCTCAGCACTAACTACAGTACTTGACTGTCTTTCCAACTTGATTTTGTGTATCACTTAACCAGGAACGGAGGAACGCTGACTTGTGAGTTCTCGGCCAGCAGTGAGTTAGAGCATCCACTCCCAGAGGGGACTGTATCAATGTAAAGAATAAATTAACTGTACTGTTTGGGGTGCAGTCTCCACTCTCCATAGATGCCTTGACTGTACAGCAGGGGTTTTCAAACATGTCCTGGAGCACCCCCAGTGCTGCATATTTTGTATATCTCCCCTATTGGACACACCCAATTCAGGTCTTGCAATCTGTACTAATGAGCTGATGAGTTGAATCAGGAGATTTACAATGAGGGAGATATACAAAATGTGCAGTCCTGGATGTGCTCCCAGTACTGATTTGAAAACCCCTACTGTATAAGATTTCACATTAAGGGGCTAGAGCATCCAAGCAGCTTTTGACCAAAACCTGCAGTGGCCGCATATGAAGCAGACAAAAAAAAAATACTGTCAAGCCAACAACCCAAACTTTCTCTGAAACTTCCCTGACTGGAACAAAGTGTTAACTGAAGGGAAATTAATTATGATATTTATAGGAAATTTTAACAATCACTGTTTTACGGCTGATCCACTGAATCGGCCAGTGATTAATTGAACGACCGTAACTATGAGTTCTGCAACCAATTTTAATATCAAAATCATAGTGAAAAACACTATTTATTATCATGGTAACAAGATCGGCAGTTTAAGACATTAACTTGTAAGCACAAAACACAAGATACTTCTCTTTTCAATACAAACAAGACTTTATTGGACAAATCTACGCCATAAAGTAATGCAATGTAAACATTACTCACATTCACACAAGTTGCAGGAAGAAAAAAAGTGATAAAATAAGGAGTTTAAAGAGAGTGAGAATATGGAATCCCAAGTTTCTAGCAATTTCTTAGACCTCAACAACCATCAATCAATTTATTTACCCTTGTACCCAATTTTTTCAATGAGGCTATGAAACTTTATATTAAATGCACTAGTTCAAACTAGAATCTGGAGGTATTATACTTACGTTCCTCTATGTTTTGTGGCGTTGTGGTGGAAAGGGGATTTCCCAGGTTGTTGCTTTGTCTTAGGTCGGGGTATTGCTATGTTTCTCCTCCCAATACATAAATCAACATTATCTTGTTAGTCACATGGTCCAAATTTCCCACTCTTGCAGAGTATAATTTAAACATGATTTCTATAACAAGAATATGATCAAACACACACTCATACCAAATTTGAACATAAACTTAGAAACTATTCAATGGTTATTAAAAGGGACACGAACAATGAGAGATTAGAACGTGATAGTCACATGTGTGGGTTACAGACATGACATTACTCTTAGCATCTTAGTGTCTGGTCTCTGTCATGGGTAGGGGAAATCAATCCAAGGAAGTCTTAACTCATGATTTTCCTCATGGTTTTACTCATGATGGTCATGTTTTGTTGTCTCTTTGTCTCCTTTGATTCTTGGGTTATCCCAAGTTACATCTCCTGACTTCGATAAATTTGGCCTTTGTTCATGACCACTCCTCAAGCTCCATTTGGCCTGCTTTGAATTCAATGTGCCAAAAATCCCTGTTCATTGGCCCCGAGGAAGCCCAGAGGTGGCCCGATCAAGCCCCGGAGGTGACAATGGAAACTCGACTGGCCCTGGCACTCACAAGCATTCTCTCATTTGGCCCGACAGTGGTTATGCACCTATTTACTCACACTCATGCTGTCCCAGATGTCTATGACATTCTTTCTTCAGATTAATACAACATAGATTTTGAGAAAAGTAATCTAGCTCTGTGAGACCCATATAATGCAAGGGGTGCCCAAAAGTTGACGCTTCAAAAACTGCACAAAGCCACCATGAAGAGCAACCCGTAAGACCTTAATGAATAAATCAACTTTGTCCGAAGTAAAATGATTTCTGAAGACATTAGCTGTGTTCTGATTGATTGGGTCCCTATGCAGTGTCCACTGCCCATATTCCCTATGCCATTTGCAGTGCCCTTCAAACTTATCATCTACTCTCCGTTTAGATTTAAGTTAAGTCGTGACGTATTGTCAAGTATGGTGACCCATACCCGAAATGGTGCTCTGCATTTAACCCATCCAAGTGCACACACACAGCAGTGAGTAGTGAACACACACACACACACACACACACACACACACACACACAGTGAACACACACCCGGAGCAGTGGGCAGCCTTACTCCAGCGCCCGGGGAGCAATTAGGGGTTCGGTGCCTTGCTCAAGGGCACCTTAGTCATGGTATTGAAGGTGGAGAGAGTGCTGTTCATTCACAATCCCCATACACCATCCCCACCTTCAATTCCTGCAGGTGTGGGAATCAAACCAGCAACCTTCAGGTTACAAGCCCGACTCCCTAACCATTAGGCCACGACTACCCCAATAGTAAATCTCATAGGAATCTCACTTAACCTGTGAAGCGCGCTTTACAAACCACTTATGTTCAAATGGAAGACACCTATTGATTCAACCACTAGGGCCAGGGATGAATTACTGACCGGGTCAATGGGGCCAGTGCCCAGGGGCCCTTGACTACCAGGAGCCTGGGGGGGCCCTGGGTTTAAAGGTTGCACCATCCAGTTTGGTATACAGAAAACCCAACAACAATGAAAACGAATGTTTATTTAATCTGGAATGTATTGGTCCTATAGCCTATATAAGGCCTCTTAGACTAGGCTTTTTGTCTATGAGGGCTCCCTGGCACTCCTGTTACTATTGGGCCCTATTAATATGAATGCCTCCAAACCTCAATCTTATAGAACCATTATTCCATCCTGTTTCAAATCATATTTATTTGAACCACTCTTTGAGCTTCTTTCTTTGTGTGAAGGGTATAAGAAAATGTACTATTTTAGCAAAATGAGAAAGAGATGTATTTCCAAGTATGTTTGCATACACAAGGAATTTGCACAAAGTTGTACATGTGTATATACAATTATTATAATAATAATCTCCATCTTCCCTATAGGTTGTAGTTAAAATAATGCATGCCTTTAAGAAAGAAACAGTTGGAGATGCTGTGCCCATCACTTTTTCCTTTTGCCTAAATTGATTATTCTAAATGGGAAGAAATGGCAAAATCTGGTTAAGATTTAATTTTTTTAACTGTCAAAAGTTACACACATATTACAGTTGTTTGAATGTCTACAAAAGACCTCCTTCAAATATAAAAGTAGGCTATAACCATTTTAGTAATGTGTATATTTGAAATTACAGATACACTTTTTCATATTTTGGTAGCTAAGGCCGAACTGTTTGGTGCACTTTTCATGCCCAAAAACATTGACATAATCAAATCATTTTTTTATTCATGGAATGCATTAAATACACTATATTGCGAAAAATGTAGGAACATCCCCTTCTTATGAACATGTTTGACTAGAAATTTCCATGAATACAAATCTTAATGTTTAAGCATATAATGATATTCTAGGGAATTGTGTGCTTCTAATTTTATAGCAACAGTTTGGACAGGACCCTTTTCTATTCTAACATGACAATGCTTTGTAAAAGGCAAGGTTCAAAAAGAAATTATTGAGTCAGTGTTGTTTCTACCCACGCTGCAAAAAACAAACAAACAAAACTGCTGTACAGATGATTTATTAACAAAGGTGTTGCACAGGCATTTGAATATTAATAATAATCTCAACTTTCACTTTCTATTACTGTGGATGCGCAGCTAAGGGAAAGAACAGGAATGGTGAAAAAAGGGTGCGAGGTGGCCGTTGAGGTAAATGGAGGTAGGCCTTTTGAAGTCATAATCCGTCCCTGACTAGGGCCATATTAGTTACTGTTGTATTCACTTTGTGTTTTTCAAAGTTTGCATTACTATCCACTTGAGTTATAGGGATTCACAGTGGTTGCAGTGTGTTAACTGTGACAGGCTAATTTATGGTGACAGAATGCATGCTTGCCTACTCTTGTGCTACACATAAAATCAAGCTACCTGTTTCAATACAAAATACATCAATACAAGAAAATAAAAGTCAAATCATTTCCTGGGGTCTTTAAGAGTCACTTTGACACACTGTTTAATGTTTGAAGAAATTAATTTCACAGGGTCTGAACAATGGCCTAAATAAATATTTGGACACTTCTACATTTAAAGGAACACTCCACTTTTTTTGGAAACTCCCCCAGAGTTAATAAGTTGAGTTTTACCGTTTTTGAATCCATTCAGCCGATCTCCGGGTCTGGCGATAGCACTTTTAGCATAGCTTAGCATAGATCATTAAATCCGATTAGACCAGTAGCATCGCGTTCAAAAATGATCAAAGAGTTTCGATAGTTTTCCTATTTAAAACTTGACTCTTCTGTAGTTATATCGTGTACTAAGACCGGCGGAAAATGAAAAGTTGTGATTTTCTAGTCCGATTTGGCTAGGAACTATACTCTCATTCCGGCGTAATAATCAAGGAACTTTGCTGCCGTAACATGGCCGCAGCAGGCGCAGTGATATTAGGAAAACTATCGAAACGCTTTGGTCATTTTTGAACGCGATGCTACTGGTCTAATCGGATTCAATGATCTATGCTAAGCTATGCTAAAAGTGCTATCGCCAGACCCGGAGATCGGCTGAATGGATTCAAAAACGGTAAAACTCAACTTATTAACTCTGGGGGAGTTGGAGAATGAGCCTATTTCCAAAAAAAGTGGAGTGTTCCTTTAAAATGGTCCTTTGCAGTTGAAAAAAATTGGCTTACAAAACACCATTTATTTATGTGTACTGGTGTCCACTTAAGTTTACTAATACTTTTAGGGGTCACATTAGGTTATATGTAGTAAGTAGTTACTTGTTTTTTTTGCTTTTATATTACTTTCATTTCCCAGTCTTCCTTAACCACAGCATCTCCACATAAGCTTATAGGTGCAGCCTTTGTGGAATACGCTAAGCTGCTTCGCTCCATCGGGCTGAAACAGGGTGCTGTGCTATGGGCGTCTCGTGCTGGAGAGGCGGGAAAGGAGCTGCTGGATGAGCTATCCCAAACAGAGAGTATGGGGCTAGAGCCCAGCCCCAGTGAGGAGGAAGTGGACAAATCTCTTGGCAATATAGAATGACCTGCCCCAAGTACACCAGTGGGGGAAATAGAGGATATGTAAAGAGAAACTTAAATAAAGATGCATAATATCTTTTAAAAAATATGTATTATTGCACCCACACGCTTAAAACATAAAGGTGCTTCACGATGCCATAGAAGAACCTTTTTTGTCTAAATGGTTCCATAAAGAACCTTTAATATCTGAAGAACCTTTCTGTTTCGCAAAAGGTTCTTTGTGGCAAAAGAAGGTTCTTCAGATTATAAAAAGGAAGAGATGGTTCTTTGACTGAATGGTTCTTTGTGGAACCAAAAATGGTTCTTCAATAGCATTGCTGTTAAGAACCTTTCAAGCACCTTTATTTTTAAGAGTGCATAAGCATGCAGGTAGTCGACAAACACACATCTTTTCATTCAAATTATTTGTCTGGATTCTTAGTTATCTTTTACAGTTCTCTGCTGGTTGTGAGATGTGTTGTACCCCAAAACATTCCCTTAGCACCTGTTGTCATGCTGTAATGTATTCCAAACCTGCTCTTGCACTTATTTTATCAACTAAATATTGTCATAGTGAATTAAAACGATCTCAAATAATAATGTTAAAAATTCATTAAAAATACATTTTGAGAATCTTTAAAATGAGTTTATATGTGTTTGACATGAAATATGCCTAAAATTTCAAATGAATGGTGTGTTAAAGGATTAATTTCATGAAACACCCAGTTTCACCCCAACATTATATATATATATATATATATATATATATATATATATATAATTTTTGTTGTTGTTGTGGTGAATTATGACCCAGACATATTTTTAAAGGTTTCATGAGTATCACTGTAAGTTCTCTAAATAGTTAAAATTTGAATGCAAAAACATGAGATGGGTGCAGCTTTTGCTATGTTGTGTATGACTCATTGGTTAAATTTGGTTTGTTGGCTGTGTAATAAAGATGTGAATTTATTTAGCTTCATGTTTCCGGAGAGTTGCTGTATTTGGATATTGTCCTGTTGAAATAAGATGTCACCACATATCCTTGATATTTGTGGCACCAACTTTGTGTCTGTGATTTACAAATGAGTTGTTGTTTTGTTTTTAATGATTAATTCATTTGTTGATTTATGATTGTTGGAATGACCTGCCTTTTGGTATGATCCTGAGTAATAATTTGTCATGACTTCATAATTTAAGTGTTGTTCCTATTTAAACATTTGTCATGAATGTTCCAGGTGTTTCAGCTTACTGTATGGATATATGTATATAGGTAAAGCAATAAATATAGCTTGTACCATCCATTTTGATTTTCTTTATTACAATTTCAAAACTTTTTTTAAATGTAATTCAGTTTTGGTAACACTTTATTTTGATGGTCCCTTTTGAACATTCTGTTGACACTAACTAATGTTGCAACTACATGTCAACAAACTCTCATAAGAGTATTAGTAGACTGTCTGCTTCATATCTACTAACTCCTTATTGTGTTGGTCTCCCAACAGATATGCTACTGACTATAAGTAACTTTGCAAGAACGTGTCAACTTAATCAAACCCTAACCCTACCAGTCAACTAATACACTACTAACACTCTAATGAGAGTCATTAGAAATGTAGGTGCAACATTACTTATAGTCAATAGAATGTGTTAAAGGGACCATCAAAATAAAGTGAAACCCAGTTTTTGGTAACACTTTATTTTGATGGTCCCTTATGAACATTCTGTTGAGACTAAGTAATGTTGCAACTACATGTCAACAAACTCTCATAAGAGTATTAGTAGACTGTCTGCTTCATATCTACTAACTCCTTATTGTGTTGGTCTCCCAACAGATATTCTACTGACTATAAGTAACTTTGCAAGAACGTGTCAACTTAATCTAACCCTAACCCTACCAGTCAACTAATACTCTACTAACACTCTAATGAGAGTCAGTAGAAATGTAGGTGCAACATTACTTATAGTCAATAGAATGTGTTAAAGGGACCATCAAAATAAAGTGAAACCTATATATCTAATTTATAAGACAAAATATGATATCACAGAGTGCTGCCATCTATATCTGCTGTGCTGTGTATTTATTTATTTGTCTATTTATTTAGACCCCTTCAAGATTCATTATCAATTGTTCTTGTTGTTTTGTTTGTTTGTTTTTTAATAGAAAAAAAATCATGCATTCCTTTAGCATTTCAATTACATGTAGCTGCCCCATGGGCATTTCATTGACGGCTGCTCTGTCAATTCTTTTTCATCAGTCAGGAACCTAGGTGTGCTGTTTGATAGCAATCTTTCATTTGAAAGCCATGTTTCTAGCATCTGTAAAACTGTGTTTTTCCTTCTTAAAAACATATCTAAATTGCGACCTATGCTCTCAACGTCAAATACAGAAACACTAATTTCATGCGCTTATGACCTCAAGGTTAGACTTTATTGGGTGGTTGTTCTGCACGTTTGGTCAAAAAACTACAGTTGGTCCAAAATGCAGCAGCTAGAATCCTTACTAGAACCAGGAAATATGACCATATAGCCCGGTTCTGTCAACACTGCACTGGCTCCCTATCAAATATCGGAAAGATTTTAAAATCTTGTTAATTACTTATAAAACCCTGAATGGCTTAGCTCCTCAGTACTTGAGCTAACTTTTATCACATTATAGTCCTCCACGTCCACTGCGTTCTCAAAACTCTGTCCATTTGATAATACCTAGAATATCGACTGCGGGCGGCAGATCCTTTTCCTATATAGCACCCAAACTCTGGAACAATCTACCTAACACTGTTCGGGAGGCAGACACACTCTGTCAGTTTAAATCTAGATTAAAGACACATCTCTTTATCCTGTTGTACACATAACTCACTAATATGCTTCTATTATTCAAATCCTTTAAAGGATTGTTAGGCTGCATTAATTAGGTCAACGAGAACCAGGAACACTCCCCATAACACACAATGTACTTGTTACATCGTAAGAAGAATGGCATCTACGCTAATATTGGTCTGTTTCTTTCTTATTCTGTTTCTCAGTCCGTATCCGATCAGATGATGTCTGCAGCCCTGATCGTCAGCGGAGAGCCCCTGAGACATAAATTAAAATTATAATAAACAAACAAATATATATTATAAAAATAAGCTGAGAAACAATAAATGCATTAAACTATACATTACAATTATAGCAAATTAATAAATCATATAAATTAAAAACTTCAAATAATGAATAAAACACAAATATAACAAATACATTAAATTATAAATTAAAATGCTCCATCGGGACAAGACCACGGGAATCAGATAAGCCCTTTACACAATCTGACTTGGCTGCGGTTGGAATTGAACTGCAGGTTTTGTCTAGTCAGAGGAGAACTGGCCCCCAGACTGAGCCTGGTTTCTCCCAAGGTTTATTTCTCCATTCTGTCACAGAGGGAGTTTTGGTTCCTTGCCGCTGTCGCCTCTGGCTTGCTCAGTTGGGGACACTTAATTTCTAGCGATTATCGTCAATTTGGTTGCACATATACTGTTTAAACTAAACTGAGCTAGACAATGACATCTCTGAATTCAATAATGAATTGCCTTTAACTGAAAATTGTTGAGTGCACGTGCTCAGCGTCATATCCAGAGGTTGTGTTTGGGAAATAGATGTATGAGTGCTGCCAGCATTGCTGCAGAGGTTGAAGGGGTGGGGGGTCAGCCTGTCAGTGCTCAGACCATATGCCGCACACTGCATCAAACTGGTCTGCATGGCTGTCGTCCCAGAAGGAAGCGTCTTCTAAAGATGATGCAACAAGAAAGCCTGAAAACAGTCTGCTGAAGACAAGCAGACTAAGGACATGGATTACTGGAACCATGTCCTGTGGTCTGATGAGACCAAGATAAACTTATTTGGTTCAGATGGTGTCAAGCGTGTGTGGCGGCAACCAGGTGAGGAGTACAAAGACAAGTGTGTCTTGCCTACAGTCAAGCATGTTGGTGGGAGTGTCATGGTCTGGGGCAGCATGAGTGCTGCCGGCACTGGGGAGCTACAGTTCATTGAGGGAACCATGAATGCCAACATGTACTGTGACATACTGAAGCAGAGCATGATCCCCTCCCTTCGGAGACTGGGCCGCAGGGCAGTATTCCAACATGACAACGACCCAAAACATACCTCCAAGACAACCATTGCTTTGCTAAAGAAGCTGAGGGTAAAGGTGATGGACTGGCCAAGCATGTCTCCAGACCTAAACCCTATTGAGCATCTGTGGGGTATCCTCAAACGGAAGGTGGAGGAGCGCAAGGTCTCTAACATCCACCAGCTCCATGATGTCGTCATGGAGGAGTGGAAGAGGACTCCAGTGGCGACCTGTGAAGCTCTGGTGAACTCCATGCCCAAAAGGGTTAAGGCAGTGCTGGAAAATAATGGTGGCCACACAAAATATTGACACTTTGGGCCCAATTTGGACATTTTCACTTAGGGGTGTACTCACTTTTGTGGCCAGCGGTTTAGACATTAATGGCTGTGTGTTGAGTTATTTTGAGGGGCAGCAAATTTACACTGTTATAGACGGTTTCATCAGACTCGTGCGCGTTGCCACGGTTACACGTCTGGCCTTAAGTTAACTTCCGTTTTGTATTTGTTTATCGTTCTGGCTCACTGATCTATGATGGTAATATGGCGCCGACAACAAACTCAGTTAAAGTTAAGGTTATTAGTAGACTGAAGTTGGGCTCAGGTTGTTGTGCTGTGGGATGCAACCTGACCTCTGGAACAAATGCCTTGTTGAAAATAAAAATGTTTCGGTTTCCTAAAGACCAGAGGAGACTGCATGCATGGATCACCGCTGTGCGGAGAGAGGCTTGGCTGCCAGGCAAGAATTCAAGGATCTGTAGCACTCACTTCTTTACAGGTAACAACCTTATGAAAAGCCATCGCTAGCTGACCAGCAGTAACAAGCGGGCAATAGTTACAAATTAGCTACATTTATTGCTACACACGTAGATAACATTGTATACATTACATACTTTTACACAGTAACGTTTGCTCTGTGTTGATTCGCTTTAGATATGATTTGAACTAACGTTAGCGTTATGAATGATAACATTAACTTACCTGATATCTACCAAACATAAGAACCACAATGGTTTTCAATCAATGCTATACAAATAACATACAGTATTTAACAGTCGGCTTTGGCTTGCTCCCTGGGGACATAATACAATAATGCATAGCTTTTCTAATGAAGCTTTAAATAAATTACTAAAGGACTTTTACTACATTTTACATTATAAATGATATATTTTATCTGTAAAGCTGCTTGGAAACAATTTGCATTGTGAAAAGTGCTACAAACAAATTTGACTGATCTAATTTCATTGCACTAGTAGGTTACTAATATTTTTTTTTTATTTTAGTCATTTTTAAGCAATATCATAGAAAGAATGCATTTTTTACTCAAAAATGTGCATGTAACTAGAAAAGTGATGGATTATGCAAAGTTTGTATAATGCCCAGCAAGGTGCAGTACTGTGAACACTAACTGTTCCTGTCACTTGTTTTATTTTAGGTGCACCATCAGTGGACCCATGCCATCCTGATTATGTTCCATCAATGTTTGTGTGGCAGGGTAGTTGGATTCTCCCTGTATAGAATATTGTTAGCCTATCAGCAGGCATGGGTGGGTTTATAAAGAGCTGATTGTTGTCAGTCGGACATGTCACTCTCAGGTGCCCCCTGCCCCTTTTCTAGCACGGCGTTTGCTGTTGGGTGCTCGTTAGCGGTGTGGCTAATTTCGCTTTGGCTTGATTTCGTGCATCTATTGGAAGGGTAAGCATTGTAGCGGCGGCGTTTAGTGTTTATTTTAATGTTATATTTAAAGGGGTCATATAATGGTACATGCACTTTTACAAGTTGATTGTACTGAAATGTGTGTTAGCAGTGCCTGTACACAACCATCATAAAATGATAAAAATCCATCCAGTGTTTTTTTTTAATCTCCTTATTTGTTTTACCCTGTCTCAAATCAAGCCGTTCGACCGTGTGACGCCACACGGTCGGACGCCCCTCCCACGATGGTTGATTGACAGCAGTGTTTCAACACAGACCCGCCCTTGCTCGTGAGCGAGCTGTCAATCATAGTCCGCGCGTCATTGTTGATATACGCTGGAGCTGTCTATGAGCAGAATGGCGTCTAAGCGATTGTGGTGTTCTGTTCTCGGGTGCAATAATGAACACAGCAATCATTTTGATGTTCCTAAATCCGAACCGCTGAAGACACAGTGGCTGGGTTTTGCTTTTGAAGGGAATATTCCCCACGAGCAACATCAATGTTTTCATGTTTGCGCGAATCATTTTTCACCAGACTGCTTTATAAATGAAGGTCAGTATAAAGCTGGTTTTGCTAAGAAGCTGCTCCTGAAAAAAGAATCGGTACCAACTATTCGTGTTCCTGCTGAACCTCCAGAAGAAGTGAGTGTAACGTTTAATTAACCTTTATATTAATCTTTATATTAATCTTTGCAAATTGCTAACACGCTTCACGATGTATGTGGCTAATGTTTACATTCAGGGTACATGCATGTTTTCTATTTACGACGTTCTCAATATAATTAATAATCCCACGTTTATAATGAACAAAACGTTATTGTTATTGTGTTATTACAAACTGTGTACGCAGGTATTAAAGTTAACATGATAACACTACACTAAGCTTACTTTTGTAGATGGTTTATAACGGTGTCTGTTAAGAAGTAATGTAAAAAATTTAAATAAATAAGAAACAGTTATAACTGCATGAAAATTAATGGTAACACAATAGCTGCAAAATACTGTTTACATCCTGCAAATGCATATGATCCAAGACTATAAATACTCTAATTGATGTTTTTCAATATTATGCCAGAATAAGTTATGTTATCTGATCACATATTTACTGCCATTCTTCAAAATATACCCTCAACTGTTGTCAAGGCAACACTCCACGTGTGTTGTGTCAAAAACGGGGCGAGCAAAGCTCACTAGCATTTAAAAACACACGCACTAAAACGGTGTGCTGAAAACAGAGCTGTTTTTGAGCAGGTAAAATGAGTGTTTTCTTACAATACTAATGAGAATTTTTAATTAAAGTATATTACAAACTTTCAATTTAGACCCTAAAGAATCATATTAGCTTGTACAAAAATGGCATTATATGACCCCATATGTTTAATGTTATTGTTTTTGTACCATTTTATAGCTGTACGAGATGTCAACTGGTTAATGTTGCGACATGTGTTTGGTCGAACTGCCTACTCTGGTATGTGTAAAATGGTGTACATAACTGGGGATTTTAGCTATATGTGGGAGCTAGTTATGTGTGTGTTTTTGTTGCAGCATCCTGCTGTTTGGATGGTGGTATTATCCAGTGTACTCCCGCTGCGGTCAGTCCCTTGCTTCTACGCTGTTTTGCAGAGGTGCTGGCTCTGCTTTGGTGTGGTGGTTGGTTGCAGTTTCCAGTTCGTCTGGTTCTGTTAACTTCTATACTCTTCAGCACTTACACTGGCTTCGTTGATCTGACGTGACTGACTGCTGCAGTGTCCGGTATGTAGAAACGAAAACATGATTGAGGGTGTCAGGTCTCTCATTCGAATTGCTTTTATTTAATGATATGTTGTCTTTTCTGTTTAGTAATGTGTTGGAGGGTTCCTGCTACAGTGCGTGTGTTTAATTGAACATCAGTACCCAGAAATACGCTGCTGTCTTGTTCCTTGCTGATTTGTTTATTTTGTATTAGTTTATTTTTGTGTGTTCTTTCTATTGGATGGTTCATCTTGGGTTTATACATCTGTTTATATGAGGCCCCATCGGCCTCTGTATGTTATAGGCCTAATGCCTGATGACCTCATTCATTTTATTATTTGATTGTTCTTTTCTTTTGAACTGTGTATTTTATTGTGTTTGGTTGGTTTTGGGTTTTTTGACTGCAGGTGCTGTGCCCAACAAAACCGAGGGAGGCAGAGTTTCCGCACTTCCGTGGTGGTGGTGCTGTCTTGTCACCGTGTGCAGTGTTGTGCTGTGTCAATCACCAACAGTAATTTCACTGGGTATCGTGTGTGTGTGTGCACTGATAGTGTGGTAATTGAAATTTATGCTTCTTTAGGAGTTGATACCAGTTGGCAGTATCATTCTGAGTTGTTGTTGCTCATGTGACTTTCTTAACCAAATTTAATAGATTCAATAAAACAATTTCTACTTTTGTACCCACGTCTCTTGCTCGCTCATTTGGTAGACTTGAACCTGTTTCCTTGTAGCACCTGAGGGTGCGTAATATTTCCCTGGGTGCAAGTCCCAGGGTGGCATAGTCATCTCTCTAGTGTTTCTGTTGTGCAACGCCGCGCTGCTACATTCGCACACAAAAACACCACAACTGATGGTTCGCAGAAGTTGGAGCGATACCAGAGGAGATCATCTGTGGTTGAGCCCATGGATTCACTTTCCTTAGAGGTCACCCAGGCTGACTCTGAAGAAGAATACACTGCTGTGGGTACAGATCTCTCAATGGCAGACATTGACCAACTACAAAATGAAAACACTGAAATAAAAAGAAAAATGGCTTCACTGGAGAAGAAACTGGAGTCTCAAGAAAAACGACTATAAGATCATATGTTTGGCAGTCTATCCGATTTTATTTTAAATGATGACAAGCACACTCATTTTTACACTGGCCTCCCATCTGCTTCTGTGTTTTTCACAGAAAAAACAGAAAAACCTTCTCACTTACCTGGCATCAATATGGAATGCATCATCAACCATACTTAGCCTTCCCAAGCAGTTTCTTGTAGTCCTGATGAAGCTTCATCTAGGCTTAACTCATCAAGACCAAGCTTTTCGCTTCAGAGTGAATTGTGGAACTGTCTCAAACATCTTTCATGAATGGCTCGATGTGATTACTAAAGAATTACAATGCCTTGTCCGGTGGCCTTCCAGAAAAGAAATCAAAAGAAATCTCCCCACCCTCTTCAAGACTACAGGTTTCCAACAAGTCAGATGTATAATAGACTGCACTGAAGTATTCATCGAGAGGCCGACTAGTTTGCAAACACGAGCAATCACATACTCCCACTACAAATTACATAATACTGTGAAGTTTCTTGTTGGTATTAGTCCAACAGGAGCTATTACATTTTTATCAAAAGTCTGGGGTGGTCGTGCTAGTGACAAGGTTATAACAAAAAATTCTGGGTTGATTGACCTCCTTGAACAAGGAGACCATGTAATGGCTGATCGAGGCTTCAATTTTACCGAATATTTTGCCACCAAATGTGTCCGTCTTCACGTACCAGCATCTACAAAGGGAAGAAAACAATTGACAGGATTAGAAGTGACACACTCTAGAAAAATGTCACGAGTGAGAATCCATGTGGAAAGGGCCATAGGAAAACTGAAGTCATTCAGAATTCTGCGGAACACCCTGCCAGTCAGCATGGTCAAACGGAGAAATGATAACAGTGTTTGCAGAATAGATAAAATGATAATTGTTTGTGCAACACTTTCAAATCTGGGGAAACCACTCATACCAAAATGAAACAGGACTGAACAACAAATTAATTTGATATGAGATAATGTTTTTTTTAATAAATATATTAAAATGAAAATACATGAATTATAATAAACAAAAACATGCATTATAATATTTGTAGTGTTGCTCTTGTGTATCACAATGTTTCACATAGGTTGTAATTATAAAATGAAATTATATATTCAGTAATGAACACTAACAACTGTTGAATAAAGTACTGTAGAATACGATTTCTGCTGTTTTTAATGTATTTATGTATTTAATGTAAACAGCTCAAAAAGGCTGGAACAACCAATGCTTTCTTAAGAAAAAACACACACCATTTTTCTTGTTAGACTGATTTCAGATCAACACTATTGAGCTGCTTTTGAGACCATTTTTATGTAGCGGTCACTCAACTGCAGTCTTCCCTCAACAAATTCATCCACAACTTTTGGTAGCATGTGTTTAAAGTAAAAGCTACGTAGTCTTTGCATATATGTGGTGACAAATCCATTGTCATAAGGGACATCAAGCTCCAGATGCCGTACTGGGGTCCAAATAACAAGACAGGATGTTTTCAGCCCGAGACAGTGCATCCCTAACTGTAACTGCCTGTAGTAACCTCTGGGGCCTTTTGGGTTCACAATGTACTGCCCGCCCTCCACTCTGATGTCTTGGTTTGTGGCAGTGAGTGCATCATTAAGGGATGTGCAAGCACTGAGTGTGATGGGGCATTTCACTTCTAGCAACTTATCATCAATGATACCATCAGGGCTTGCTGCCAGCCATGGGTCTCCTTCACACACCATCAGCCCTCTGTCCATCACTATGCAGCCCCTCTCCCTAATCTGCTCCTTAGCAAGTCCCTCGCTTTCCTTCCCATACCTTGTGGCCACACTCCCCTGGAACTTTGGGTAGAGGTGTTCATTTAGAAACTTAGCCGGGTCAGTTGTCTCACGCTGAGGCACCTTGCTGGCTGTGCTTGCTGTTATGCGCAGCTTGCGTGCATCATGCCAGAGTGGTTCTATGCTCTGTTTCCTTGTGTTTCTCTCTAGTTCCACCACTTGACCTGGGTTCAGTTTAATGAATGCGTCATAAAATGTTGTGCACTTTAGACAGCTCAGAGCACTACCATGTTCATTGTGGGGCTGAGCTAAGCTGCTGAATACATTGAAATCCTCTCCCTGAGCATCCTGCTCTCCCTGACTGCTGGTGAAATCCTGACTACCTGACTCAGAGGCTGTGTCTGTCTCACTGCTGTCACACATAACAGAAAAGAGAGCGCAGTCTGGCACAACTTCCTAAAAGAAATGGTGAAAAGACCTTACCTACTCTAGTACTGAATCTTTTACATTAGACCAACTGGTTGATTTGTTAGAGATATAACTTACTTTCAGGGCTTTAAAAAGTTTTTTTGGTGAGCCATCTGTATTTAGTGGGGGAAGGCAGAGGGGAGCTTGTAGCTTGATCTTCTTGCCAGGTTTCAAGAAATCGCACTGAGCTACTGGTTGTGGATCAGCCTAAAAGGATATTTGAAATATACATTACACATAAATATACATTATAGTAACAATGTTACGGTGCACACAGCAGGGAGGAACGAGGAAGACGGACACGAGGATAAACTTCAAAATAATAGTCTTTAATCATGACATCAGGGCAGGGCAAGACAAGGCAAGGATGACACAGACAGGAACACCGGGGAATAACGAGTAGACCGGACAAAAGCTAACTAAACAGGCAGGAACTAAATACACATGACAATTACTGATAATTGGACAAAACACAGCTGGACAAGACTTAACTAATAATCACACTTAACGAGGACAGGAACAAGACCAAATATGGACACAAGAGGCGGGAACACATGACACACACGACAGAGGACGTAACAAACAACAATTAAGGAAAATAGACATGATATACGTAATGTTGTATAAACCCCCCCCCCACCACCAATTTCACACTGAAATGTTAAAAGTCCAGTATATAATAATAACCATTGTTATTATTATTATTAATTAATATAATAATTGCTAAAATACTCCCCTTCTTAGTTACCCGTGACCAAACACTTGGTTTTGAAGTGACAGATGGGCCACTCTGGAGTCCATCCTGGACACACTGCTCCACGGTAACCAAAATCGTACCCACATGACACACCTCTTCATTGCTGCATAGATCCAAATAGACATTTTATCAATGGGATAAATGCCAGTATTGAAAAGGCTTATCTAAATGCTACTGTAAAATGTAACGTTAGCTGTATTGTTTAGCTAGCCAGCCATACTTACCCTGCCATACAGGTGCAATGCCCACTCTGGACTTCGCCGGACTTCTTCGCAACTATCCAGGCAGAGTAGCTCTTTGAAAGCGTCTGACCAGCCTCGATTTCCCCGTAAACAACACAGGTACTTCCATTCGTGTAGGTTAGAATGCTTTTAACTTTTACGGAATTAAAATAGTTATACGCATCCAAGCTGCGATATGCCTTGAACGCCTCCCTTGTATTTACACATTCCTTCTCGACCAGGTATTCAAAGATGTGTACCTGACTGACCTCCGGTAAATCAGACAGGTCGGTAGACAAAAAATGGTTTCACTTTATTTTGATGGTCCCTTTAACACATTCTATTGACTATAAGTAATGTTGCACCTACATTTCTACTGACTCTCATTAGAGTGTTAGTAGTGTATTAGTTGACTGGTAGGGTTAGGGTTTGATTAAGTTGACACGCTCTTGCAAAGTTACTTATAGTCAGTAGAATATCTGTTGGGAGACCAACACAATAAGGAGTTAGTAGATATGAAGCAGACAGTCTACTAATACTCTTATGAGAGTTTGTTGACATGTAGTTGCAACATTACTTAGTGTCAACAGAATGTTCAAAAGGGACCATCAAAATAAAGTGTAACCCAAAAAATTCTTGTCTCAACATTTTGTTGAACGGGTCTGGTAGAGTAACTTTAACCTCGTCACATTTAAGTTTGGCGAAGTAACGTTTTTTTTTTTCCTCTACTGGAAACTCAAAAACATATTGGATAGACATAGATTTAACTTTTTAGCTAATTTACTTATCTCTCTCTCTCTCATTAATATCTGATTTACTTGTTATTTATATTGCTTATTATTATAAATAATATACTCTAGAGGGACTTCGCTGTTGTTATTGTTTGCGGAAGTTTACCAGGGGTGTATTCCAGAAAGCAGGTTGTGACATACCCGGGTATGTTTGAGGATAAGTGAGAGGATAACCTCAGCTTTCGGTTCCAAAATCGAAGGTTACTTTCAGGGTATGTAAGTAACCATAGCAACCTGCTCTCTGAAGATAACCTTATGTTCCAGGGTTAGTTCACTTCAGCGCTATCAGAGCATGTATGGTCTACTGACGAGCCTTCAGTGGGCGTGACAGATAGCGCACAATATTATATATTATTACAATACAGTTATGTATATGTATGTGTGTGTGTATATATATATATATATATATATATAGTTGTGTATATATATAGTTGTATGCTATTTTAATGATAAAGCGCTAATATAAGTAATAAATAAGGTTAGCCTATATATTGCTCTAATATGGTTATTATATTTTATTGGCATATATAACAGTTATCTGTATAAATTATAAAACACTATTATGTAAATGTAATGTTTCATTTATTATATTAGCCTATATATATATATATATATATATATATATATATATATTACGTTTTATATTATCATCTCACACATGGATCGGCATTTTCTATAATGTATTTCTATAATAAAAATACATATCTGATATGACTTAATATATAATTAGTATCAAACAAACAATATAATTCTTATTCTCAAGGATTAAAAATTAAATGGGGAAAAACCGTCTATACAAGCTGTACACTCACTACTTTACATTGTAGCAAGTCATTTCTTCAGTGTTGTCACATGAAAATATATAATAAAATATTTACAAAAATGTGAGGGGTGTACTCACTTCTGTGAGATACTGTATATAATGTTTAATAATTGTATTTTCATACTTTATTAATGATCAATTTAACATTTCTAAATTATTACGTTATTTACAAACCAGTTATTTAGGAGTTATCAGTGGTTCATACGATCATTTAGAATGTGTAAGTAAATGATTAATAAACTATTTAGATGTACATTTATAAATCTTATTATTTAGACACATGATAATAATTGCTCAGTGTGTTAATAAATGCTTTACTAACACACATTCCTGCTGTAATTCATGATTAAGTCAGGTAGTTATAAAACATTTAGTAGTTGCCAGCCATCTGTTTTTGTAAGCTCATCTAAAGTGAGGACTATTTATACCTTGTAAAGCATTTATAAAGCAGATTTAAAGGCTCATTTATCTCCCAAACAGAAAAGTTAAACAAACACAACACAGAGGGATACAGAACACAGAAATATTTTTTCAGGATGCAAAAAATGAAACTACTGTACACTTGATAAAAAATGGAAAGTAAACCTCTGCAATTTCATTGAAAAAAAGAAAAGAAAAGACAGAGAGAGGGCAGAAGAGCTCCAGCAAAGAAAAGAGGCAGCAGAGATATTAGTGCACTATGTGTCCAAAATTTGATTGATGAGGGTGTCATAAAAATTCCACCCCCACCCATAACTGAACACCTGTTTGGACACCTGTTTGTACATCCCCCACCCCTCAAAGTGACCATCTGTTTTATCCATCCCAGTAATCGAAAGGAATTTATGACTGAATGTGCTTTTTGTGGGACCGTTGAAACTGTTATGTGCTTTAAACTTTAAATTGTGAAACGGTGTTAAACGGAGATAAAGGGAAGTTTTTATTAAAGTTTTTCACACACATATCAAGAAAAAACATCAAACATTCACGTAAAATGAGCAATGACTGTTTTTCCTGTAAAACAAGTCAAGACGAGCTAGTGTTGTTAAAACAATTTTAGGAAAAGGCAGAGTTTGACAAAGTTAAATAAAAAGAAGTAGAGGTGAGCGCATTCGCTCATCTAAAACAAAAAGGCATCAGGCATGTTCGTTAAAACAACAGCATGCGATACTTGTCAAAATCTTGTAGTCTAACATTACAATTTTAAAAAAGGTAGGTTAGAGTTTGCTACAAGTTAAGTAAAATAGAGCTGACCAACTTACCGTGATCTAAAATAAATAAATATCAGAGGGCGATCGTTAAAACAACAGCATAAGCTTTGTGTCAAAATCTTGTAACATTACAGTTTAAAAGCTAGCGTTTGTTACAAGTTAGAAAAGAAAAGAAGGGAAAAAAATAACCGTGACCTAAAATAAATAAATAAATCAGAGGTGATCGTTAAAACAACGGCATAGGATACTTGTCAAAATCTATGTTGTAGCCTAGTCTATCATTACAATTTAGGAAAGTTAGCTAGCTTTTGTCACAAGTTAGAAAAGTTAAACAAAATAAAAAGAACCGAGCATCTCGCGCTGATACATCCTCACATGCAGCTGTCAAAACTCAGAATGGTGACATCCGGTCCCAGTCAAACCACACCTACTGCCAGCCCCTAACACCATAAGGAGAGACCGACGCAAAGATTTAAATGTTAAAGGAATTACACAAAATAATGTTTTAACATTAGAATGAACGTTATTTTTAATAAATCTTTAGCATTTCTTAATTAATGAAACAATTCAGCATTCATCCTAAAGCTTTTCACTTTAAAATTAGGTTACACAAGTTTTGTTTCATTTAGTTATTCACACTTAATTTAGTAATTCCTTTATTTACTCTTTGATTTTTGTCAAGCTTAAGACTTCTGCCATGCTATATAACCCAGATTTTTTCACTTTAAAAATTAGGTTACACAAGTTTTTTTCTAAACATTCACCTCTAAGCCGAAGGGGAAAATGTTTTATTTTATCTATTTTAGTTTAGTTATTTTCACTTAATTTAGTATTTCCTTTAATCGTTCCTTGATTTTTATCAATCTTAACTTCTAGTGTGCTACATCGGTTAAAACACTCGTACAAACAGGAATGAAAGCAAATGTTTTGGGGTCTTCGGATTTTCTTGCCGTAAGACTTGTTATCAGTTGAAACAGGCGTACGTAATAAAACGTCTAAACTTTTACAACATCACACGAAATGCAAAATATCGCAATGAAACGAGAGAAGGTTTGAAGATGGCATGCAGAATCCGTGACACTGCGTTATAGGCTACCCTATCAGTTGCACAAGCAAATATCAGGATGAAAAGTGGTAAAATAAGAGAGGATTACTTTTTGATTTACTCGCCGTTAACACTTGCGGTGTATTATCTATCAATTGAAACAGACGTGCGTATTTAAACGTCTAAAGTTTTACAACAAGCACCTGCGACAGTCTTCTGGGGCTGCAAACTTTGCCTAAAGTTCACTGATCAAAGCATCTCCATTGCATCTATTTTATGACATACACCTGCGAGTGTGAACTTTGTCAAAAGTTCACTGGATTGGTTCACTGACTGGTCAAAAGATGAACCTTATTTATGACACATCTGGTGAAGTTAAACATTAGGTGTAGTTTAGGAAGAAAATACTCAAACATAAACACAAACACTCAACACAAACGCACATAAAATTCTAAATGTTTAAATGTAGGGGTTGTTTATGATGTCTCATACAAACTTTTTACAAATAAAAACTTTTAGAATCACACGGGGTATCTCTACAAGATGATGAAAAGCAGCATGATTAAACAACGATATAACTATTGTTTTAACAAATAAGTTAAGATTTGTAGTTTTTTATATCTTTCAAACCTAAAACCATGATCCTCTAAAGCAAGGATTAGAAGCAGTCAAACGATCCTCTGATGAATACAGAGATTTTTCTTCATGAATTAGACCTAAATTAGACTGAAAATTAATTGTCATAGGTTGTTTGCAACAAAAGTAATTCCTAAAATATAGCTGCAAGCAGCGATGGTGGGCCCAAGCTGTCAGTGCAAACGCCACCCCAGTGGCATCAGGAAAACAGTGCACAGTGAGCACATGCATTACAGTAACCCTCTGGCAGTTTGGATTTGAGGGATACTGCAATGAAAGGGTTAATCCAAACTATGAAGACTGTGAAACATACACACAACAATACATAAAACTTTGGTAACACTTTCAGTACGTTTTCAGTTACTAACATTAACTATATTAATTAACATGAACAATACTTTTATAGAATTTAATTAATATTCAAAACTTATAAACATTATTAAAAATGTAAAGTTAATGTAATAATCTGTTAACATTATTTAATGCATTGTGAATTAACTAACATTTTGATTAACTAACATCAACAAACATTAATAAATGCTGTGAAATTATATTGTTAATTGTTAGTTCATGTTAGTTAAAGCATTTACTAATGTTAACAAATGAGAGCATATTTTAAAGTGTTACCAAAACCGGTAACAATTTATAATAACTGCACACTATGAATAATTAGTTAAGCATTAGTAAATAGTCGATCCATCCTTTATAAAGCATAGTTCCAGCATTAATAGGCATTAGTAAGCATTTTATAAATACAGTTATAAATGTTTTGTTCTTGAGCATATATATTGAATATATATATGGATCCGCACGTCTCACGTCTCGTCAGCCCCATAACAGAATACTCGGCCACACAAGGATCCAGCAGCTTTTCACGCGGACATTGGCCAGGTATGAATGTGGCTAGCCTGTTATTAGGCCTCGAGCAGGGCACGCGATCGCTCTAGGACTATGTGCAAGAGTATTTAGATGTCGCTTATTTTTCTGATCTGCCAGACTGTGCCCTGATAGACTTTTTTTGCGAGGGCATTAATCAGCCGGTAAAGTCACAACTCATTCGAGAGGGACCTCGGGCTTCACTTAGTCAGTTTATTGATTATGCTCTTATATCTGTTGGCTCTTCTTTCAGTGTGGTTGTTGCAGAGGATGAACGCGAAACTGCATCTGTGCCTGAAATGGCGGCTGCTGAACTCAGTCAGGACAACGACCTTTGGCTCGAAGGAAGATCACACCTGGAGCATATATGGCAAGCCTGGAGCTCAAGCCTGCCGGCCGCCGCTGACTCAATGCCCGCCGGTCGCCGCTGACTCAAGCCCGCCGGAAGCCGCTGACTCCAGTCCAGTTCCCGGGTTACCGTGGAGTAGTCCACACGTTCCGGCCAGGAGTGCCGGTCTTGTCTTGCCCACAGGAACATTTTAAACCCTAGTCTAGTCTTGTCCATGGAGACTCGTCGAGGGCAGGCGGCTCTTGTTGTGGCCATGGAGGCCATTCCTACCGCCTGCCCCCCTGTCTTGGAAGTGGAGGCGGTTGCTGAGGGACCTTGGGAGGGCCCCTGACTCCCTGTCAAGTTAAGCCCTGGAGGGCTCCTTATACCCCCTGGATTCTCCTAGGAAATTTTTTTGGGGGGGGGGGGGGTTAGTAGAGCTCCGGGTGGAGTGGCCGGGCCGAGGGACCCGAAGACCATCAGCCCTGACCGCCTGAGCTCCCAGCCCTGCCAGGGCCTTTGTCTGTTCCACTCTGGAGGTCCCCGTCCTGTGTTCCAGTCCATGTCTGTCCTGAGGGGCCTCCAGAGTGCCCACCCCCCCTCCCTGGTGGAACTGTTACGGCGCGGGTCGCGCCTTTCGGGAGGGGGGAGTACTGTTACGTCCTGTGTCGTGTGTGTCATGTGTTCCCGCCTCTTGTGTCCATATTTGGTCTTGTTCCTGTCCTCGTTAAGTGTGATTATTAGTTAAGTCTTGTCCAGCTGTGTTTTGTCCAATTATCAGTTATTGTCATGTGTATTTAGTTCCTGCCCCTTTAGTTAGATTTCGTCTGGTCTACTCGTTATTCCCTGGTGTTCCTGTCTGTGTTAATCTTGCCTTGTCTTGCCCTGTCCTGATGTCATTATTAAAGACTATTATTTTGAAGTTACTCCTCGTGTCCGTCTTCCTCGTTCCTCCCTGCTGTGTGCACCGTAACAATTGTAAAAGACCATATTTTTTGTAGTGTTGCTGTTTTGTGAGGGGAAAAAAACTCAGTAGGTATGTGAATACAAGGAATGTATTTTGTTACACTCCATCACTTTGTTATTTTGCAAATGAAACGAATAAAGTTTATTGCTAGAATATTAACAAATAGTTACTAACTACAGCTGCATCTGAAGGACTCGGACCGGTCTAGCCTACGGAGAACTGTTCTTGTTGCCTAGCAACTGTGACCGCTGCAGTTGATGAGTGGCAGTAAACTTTGTAAGTGGACTTTTTATATTCAACTGGATAAAACTAAACAGGGTTAAAAACCTAAATATGTTCATCATGGTCCATTTATGTACATAATAATGAATAATAGAATAAACTACAAATTATGATAAGTCAACATTTAACAGCTTTATTTGTATTTTTTCATGTCATTACAATATTCAAGTAAGTCGAAACCCAGTACTTACATTTAAAGTGTAATTCGGTCATTAAAAGTCAAAAACTAAAAAGTCAGGCTCCAGTTATTTTCATTTGCATTAACAAATAACATCTATGGCAGCTCACTTCTCGCTACACGACAGGAGTGGCAATCGGGAACACCTGCTGGCACAATCAGGAAATCCTGCTCGAAGGCTGGACTCAGACGTGCTGACACCTTCATAATCACCTTCATAAACATATGTCATGAATATGAAGGATTTTTATGTATGTTGTTTTTATTCATGTCATTCACTCAGGTAATGCAAAAATGACATTGTTTGAGATGTCTTTGTTATGGGCTAGGGGTAAGGGTAGGGGTAGGGGTAGGTCAAATAATGTCATCTTTGCATTAAAAATAACATAACTGAGCAAATGTCACTTATTACAATTGTCATAAACATGCATAAAACCTCCTTTTGCGATTATGAAGGTGTCATGTCAGTCTTATTCACATCCCTTCAAGTAAAGTGTTACCAACAATTTAACCCAGAATGCTGGTTGTTTATTTGACCCAACCAGTGGGTCAGGTTAACTGTGTTGCTGGGATAAACATTACCTAAATATTGGGTTATTTGTTGTCTTATTGCCTTGCTACCTTTACATTTACCAATAATAATACATAACGATCACAAAGGAATGTAAAATTATTATTATTTTTCTGTAATACAATTATGCAACTGTAAAAAAAAAATGCAACTGTAAATATCAGTTTAATTAGTTTTCACATTTCTGCTGTCACACATTTCATCCAGCCCTTACAGACACAAATAAAACAAGTTTTTGTAGATCAGTTTCTTTAAAACACAAAACTGTGTTAACTACTGTAGATTCCTATTCTTATGTCAACATTGCATCATCAGAACACTCAAAAATTGATTATTGGCACACGAGAATCAGTCCAAACATTGTGCTATTAAAACTAAGCCAAACAAAGAGTCCTACAACAGACATGTGACGCAAAATTTGAAGTGTTACGTGGCCAGAAAAAAAACTGTTGCCCTCAAAAACTTCACACATGAAGACTCATTTCCATCAATATGATATACTTCATGCTGGAGAAATTCTCAGGTAGGAAGACACTGCTTAGTGTAGTTAACATAAATACAAAAAAGGACTTGAAACAAAGATCAACAGCCTCAAGTAACGAGTCCATTTCAATGACATAGCCCGAAACAATGGTGAAGGTCTGGGATGTCATGGTCTTGTCCTCAAGGCACAAAATGTGCAGGAAGGCATCACTGATCTCTGCATTTTGCAAATATTCCACCATGTTGGTCTCCTCCTGTTAAATACACGACACTTAGTCTTGCAACATAACTAACAAGTTAAGTGTATTTTATGGAAATCATATATAATCATATACAGTTGAGGTCAAGTGTTTACACCCCCCTCAGAATCTGCAAAATGTTCATTATTTTACCAAAATATGAGGAATCATACAAAATGCGTGTTATTTTTTATTTAGTAGCCCACTGACCTGAATAAGATATTTCATATAAAAGATGTTTACATATAGTCCACAAGAGAAAATAATAGTTGAATTTATAAAAATGACCCCGTTCAAAAGTTTCTTAATACTGTGTTACTACCTGAATGATTCACAGCTGTGTTTTTTTTGTGTAGTGACAGTTGTTCATGAGTCCCTTGTTTGTCCTGAACAGTTAAACTGCCTGCTGTTCTACGGAAATATCATTCAGGTTCCACAAATTCTTTGGTTTCCCAGCATTTTTGAACCCTTTCCAACAATGACTGTATGATTTTGAGATCCATCTTTTCACACTGAGGACAACTGAGGGACTCATATGCAGCTATTACAGGAGGTTCAAACGCTCACTGATCCTCCTTCACAGAAGGAAAAACCATGCATTAAGGGTGAAAACTTTTTGAATTTGAACATCAGGGTAAATTTAACTTATTTTGTCTTCTGGGAAACGTAAGTATCTCCTGTAGCTTCTGAAGGGCAGTACTAAATGGAAAAATATGATATTTAAGCAAAATATGTACACAGCTTTTCACCTCCATCATTACTCTAGTCTTCAGTGTCACATGATCCTTAGACTACTTAGGACACTACTTAGCAGGACCAAACTAACTTTCTTATTTGTTATGGACCCACAGAGCATGCTCATGGGGTATACTTTTGGCCCAGATACTGTGCCCCAGTGTGCCCACATATGCCCATATTTGACCAGTGTGCTCGCAGTGGGCCTCATTTACGAAACGAATATACACCAGAAAATTTGGGGTACGGTTATTTCAACACAAAACATTAATTGCAGGTGCAAAAGTGATATGGAACCAACATCACTTTGTAACATTATTTCAATGTAGGTAGCATTGGCACCTCAACTTTGACTTAACGTTGTTTCAATTTCTAGGGAGGTAGCACGAGCAGGTAGCACAACAGATCAAAATCTCAAAAACATACTGTTTTGATTAATAACTAGTACCCAATCACATTACTAAGTAATGACTATAAAATTTGGAATCTGTCCTGGCAAAACGACTTAAATCTGGCTTTGGTGGTTTAATTGATGAGTGCCACTCAGGGTTTATGAAGGATAAAGATGTAATTAAAAAAAGTTACATTTTTGGGCTAGCAGGAGATACCTGGTCGACTTTTATTATCAAAAGCAGAAGGTATGAGTTTCTTGTATTGCCATAAGTCATCATTTCTTACAAGATAAATTATTAGGCTATATAATTTCATGTGGAAAAATAAACCACACAAAGTTAAAAAAAGAGGATCTAAGAAATAAGATAAATGACGAAGGTCTTGGTTTTGTTGACTTTACCTTTTTTAACCAAGTGTTAAAAGTAAATTAGTTAAAAAAAAATAATTAAAAAAAAAAACAGATGGACTTAGCCTTCATATTTCCTTTTAAGAAGATTGGAGGTAGTGATTTCTTACAATGCCTTCTTAATTGCTAAAATATCCATTAAATTATAAAAAATTCACCATCAGGTTTTATTAGTCTAACGGCTGGTAGGCTATAACAAGCGCTTTGGAAGAGAATTTGGTTTAGAGCTACAAACATGTAAGCCCGAAGTAGAGATGCCCTGAGAGGACTTCTAAATGTGATGAACAAATATTATGTTGTGTTATATTTAATTAAAATTTTTTTTTTTTGGGTAGTATCAATTTAATTAAATTTATTATGGAGTGGAACGTATGATGAGTATCTTTGTGACAGGATGAATGACAGGCTGGTTTGCAGTGATTACACTATGTCACAGAGCACATTGGTATTATGATTGCTACAACGTATGAACTCAAAGGTATATACTTTTAGTCACAAAAATATTACATACTTTGAGGGCATAGTATAGGCGAACTGAAACGCAGTTGGTGTTTAGAAACGGCTATGTTAACGACATTTAGAGAAAAAAACTACAATCCCCAGAGGTCACGTACTTCCGCCATTTTGATTAAGGCGGTCCACAGACAGCAAGCACCTACCACGTTTTGTTTAATGCTTGCCTATGTATGCTGAGCTAATAGTGGAGTGTGCAGTACATTTTACAGATCTACTGGTGTTTTACATTCCATCTGCTGGACGTATTTAAAAGCCATGGCCGAACCGATACGTGCGTTGTGCGATGAGCTTATAAAGGCAGTGAATGTGATGATGGAGGCAGAATCGAGCCAAACATACCGCCTGGAGGCCCTAAAGGTGAACTATCGTCTAATTTCAAATACGATTAAAAGACTATATTATGAATGCATTGATTCATAAATCCATATTGTGTAAGTCACTTATGAATAACGTTGTTTTGGCAGCTCCCGTTAATCATGCCTTTCACATCCCCCCCCCCCCATAAATTCATAAGCACAAATCGTGATCTTAATAAGTTTTGATGTTCTTGTTTGTTGCCTTATCATACCTTATCAATATCTATCAAGAAGCATGAAGAAGGTAGGAAAATGCGACATTTCTTTGACTATCTCGCATACATAAACAATGTTGCATACACATTTACATCCTCGCCTTTACAGATGCAGAGCATTCGGTACAGTATGCACAATGACACAAACAGTGCTTGTTAACAGACACTGAGGTGAGGTGTGTCACACAAATAGCCTTCATGTGAAGCTCACGGGAGACGAGACTATTTTAATGCAGTTTTTTGTTGTTGTTGTTGTCCTGATCAGTCACCTGAACTGCACATACTAAACCATGAATTATGTGTAATGATGCAGTACAACTATATGCTGTTAAATTCTCTAATAGGTTTCCTTGTTGTTGTTGTAGTTTATTGAAGGTTTCAAAGAGAAAAGTCCCTTCTGTGTTGAATGTGGTCTTCAGTTAGCGGAGAAATCACAGACTGCAGTGGTCAGACACTTTGGGCTGCAGATACTGGAGCATGTAGTCAAGTAAGTGTTTTAAACCCTTTAGTTTGTACACCACAATGAATGCTGAGCATTAAGCTGAACACTTTTTTTGTTTGTTTTTTTGAACAGGTTTAAGTGGAATGACATGGCACCACAAGAAAAGCTCCAGCTGAAAAACTGCACTATGGGCCTGTTGTCAGATGTAAGCATTTTGGAAGCATATCTACTAAATCATCTTATTGCATGGTTTATTGAAATCGCTTATTCATATTATTGCTTATGAACATAGTTATTCATGTTAAGTTCTGTTTTAGGGTACACATCCAATTCTGCAAGAGGAATGTCATGTTAAGGATGCCCTCTCACGCATAGTTGTTGAGATGATCAAGAGAGAGTGGCCGCAGCACTGGCCTGACATGCTTAAGGAGATGGAGGCCCTTACAGCTATGGGGGTATCTTAAGATTTTTGGCTAACATTAAGGGTGATGTTGTAGGACTGGGGTGCTAGATCATGCTCTTGAAGATATGCCTTCATGTCAGAGTTTAGTTACAACCCTCCTCTTAAGGGCAGTTGTGGCCTAATGGTTGCGGCTTCGAGTCTCAGGTCCGGCAGGAATTGTTGGTGGGGGGAGTGAATAACCAGTGCTCTCTTCCACCCTCAATACCTCAAAGGGTGAGACCCTTGAGCAAGGCACCGAACCCTCAACTGCTCCCCGGGTATGTGTTCACAGTGTGTGTGCGTGCACTTGGATGGGTTAAATGCAGAGCACAACTTCCGAGTATTGGTAACCATACTTGGCCTCTAGGGGTGTAACGATTCACTAATTGTCTCGATGCATCGATTACAAACCCTGACGATGCATATGCATTGATCTTGGAACATGGATTTTTGAATCGCGAATCGTCGATTTCGGACAGTAGTCGATTTAAAACACTAAGAATCGAGTGAATCGCGATTTCTATAGCAATTCAATGCTTTCAAAATATCTACACATTAAATTACTACAAGCTAGGGCTGGACGATATGGCCAAAATTTATATCACGATATATTTCTTAGTTTCGGGCGATACGATATAATTCTGATATCGATATGAACACTATTAAAAAAAAAGCCTCATAAAAACTGCCAAGGATGCCCACGACAGATGTCTGTACCTGCAAACTTATGAAAAATGAATTTGCCAAATCTATGAACTATATAATATTTTAGGGGGGGGGAAACAGCACAAATAAATTAATGTTTACCTTTTATTTGTATTTAGCCTTCATACAAACAAGAAATGTGAAATCACTGTCAAATAAACATCTCAGACTCACCTTATTATTACTATTAATATCTTTAACTTCAAACTATAGGCTAAAATACACTACCAGTAAAAAGCTTTTGAACAGTAAGATTTTAGTTTTTTAAAGAATTCTCTTCTGCTCACCAAGCCTGCATTTATTTGATCAAAAATACAGCAAAAACATTTTAAAATATTTTTACCATTTAAAATAACTGTTTTCTATTTGAAAATATTTTAAAATGAAATTTAAAAATATTCCTGTGATTTCAAAGTTGAATTTTTAGCATCATTACTCCAGTCACATGATCCTTCAGAAATCATTCTAATATTCTGATTTGCTGCTCAAAAAACATTTATTATTATGTTGAAAACAGCGGAGTAGAATTTTTTGAGGTTTCTTTGAATAGAAAGTTCAAAAGAACAGCATCTATCTGAAATAGAAATCTTTTGTAACATTATAAATTACTTTATCATCACTTCTGATCAATTTAAAGCATCCTTTCTAAATAAAAGTAATGCAATCTAAATCTCTGCCAGTAGGAGGCGCTTTGAGAGCGGTAGAAGTCTATGGGTAGAACTAGCGGTTTCCCCAGTGATGGCTGTAATCTAAGCAGCTCCGCTCGTGAATGCAACTTTATCGGATAAAATGAAAATGCCATCAAAACTATTCTGAAGACAGTCGGTTCCCTTCAGAGATACATTCATATAAATCACCCGTGCCGCGTTTTGATTTTGAAACTTGCAGTGCTCATGTTTATTCAACGAAGTCAAACGCCACAAATAAATCAATGTATTACACACTAGTAATGTATATCGGAAATTTGTTTATAAATCATATCACCGTTATTGAAAAAATATATATCGCGATACATATTGATATCGAATTATTGTCCAGCCCTACTACAAGCACGAATTAATGGAGACCTTGAACAGTGTTCGTGCCTCACATCTCTCCTACGCGCTCCACTATTTACCGCCAACAGGATTGCGCTCGTGCTCCTTTTGTCTCACTGACACGTTTTTTGAGCAGCTGATATGTGATCTCTCCTTAGTACTTGTGGCCAGTAATACTAAAGTGAAGTAGTTTTAGTTTTCTGTAGTTTTTCAATGGCTCTCTGTCATACTGTAGACATTACCTGAGCAGTCGAAGGCTGCGCATTTATTGCATGGACGAAGCAAAAATGTAAGCATCTAAAGCATACGCACAGTTCCATTGAACGATAAATGTTTTAACAATGTTTTTGAACCTAATGTATGAAGGAAACTGTTAAAATAACCACAGCATTAACAACCTTGAAATAAGAGCGCAAGGTTTATCTGTTAATCAGATGTATGAAAGTAGCGTTTGTTGCTATAGCAAACAGATATTGGGCACTTTTTCTTTCAAAATCATCATTAGCCGATGGAGAGGAAAAGTTAAATACTATAGCATTTTATTTTATGAAAATGAGATAGACGTTTTTGCACTGAAAGATAAGTGATCTCGCGTACGTAGAACTTAAGGCATGCCAGGAAATGCCTAATATGGACAAAGGCAGCTAAGCTGAATAAAAAGCAGAATGAACTAGTGAAATGTTAAGACAATAAATAATTAAAATTCATGAATGATGCAGTGCTAATCGACATATCATTTATTACAGTACAGAAAATATGAAGTGTATTTTCTATCTTATTCTGTGCAGAAAATTGAAATAATTGTTTGTAGTATGTAAAACAATTATAAAATTGCCATTAGGAAAAAAATATAGATTACAAATGATTGATTGTTGTCCAGCAGTATATTCGACTTCTTATAGCAAATTCAAAGTAAGAGAAAAAAAAATTATTTCTTGTAAAAAAATAAAATAATACATACATTAAAATTATTGTATTTGGCATTTCTGTAACTTCTGAAATGATGGCTAGTACGCACCTGGTGTGATAAAATGTTAGCCTATACATAATACTTTTAAAGCTCTTTTTTTTTAAAATCTTGGTTTACATAAATTTCTACATATGTCATGCCATAGCATCATTAAACTAGCATCTAACAATGGACAAAAGTGTTTTTTTTTTCTCTCTCTCTAACCATAAAGGCTGTTGTGTAATTTGCCCCCTGACTAAGCATGTAAAGAATTTAGGGGAAGCATTTAAATAATCCTGTGAATGCACTTAAAGGAACACTCCACTTTTTTTGGAAACAGGCTCATTCTCCAACTCCCCCAGAGTTAATAAGTTGAGTTTTACCGTTTTTGAATCCATTCAGCCGATCTCTGGGTCTGGCGAGAGCACTTTTAGCATAGCTTAGCATAGATCATTGAATCCGATTAGACCAGTAGCATCGCATTCTAAAACGATCAAAGAGTTTCGATATTTGTCCTATTTAAAACTTGACTCTTCTGTAGTTATATCGTGTAGTTTTAAATAGGACAAATATCGAAACTCTTTGATTGTTTTAGAACGCGATGCTACTGGTCTAATTGGATTCAATGATTTATGCTAAGCTATGCTAAAAGTGCTCTCGCCAGATCCGGAGATCGGCTGAATGGATTCAAAAACTGTAAAACTCAACTTATTAACTCTGGGGGAGTTGGAGAATGAGCCTGTTTCCAAAAAAAGTGGAGTGTTCCTTTAAAGAATGCAGAATCAAATAGAATTTAATTGTGAATCGCATCGAATTGAATCATCGAATCGAAAACCTACACTATATTGCCAAAAGTATTGGGTCACCCCCTTCTAATGAACAGGTTTCACTACTTTAGTAATTTCCATGTACAAATCTTAATGTTTAAGCATATAATGATATTCTAGGGAATTGTGTGCTTCTAATTTTAAAGCATCAGTTTGGACAGGACCCTTTTCTATTCTAACATGACAATGCCTCTGTGTATAAGGCAAGGTTCAAAAAGAAATGATTGATTTAGTCAGGGTGGAAGAACTTGACTGGTTTGCAGAAAGCCAAGTCCTAATCCAAGCTGAACACCTCTGGCTTTAAATGCAGATCTTGAGCCAAAAACTCTTTACCAAACACAATGAGTTGTGCATATGGGTACAGTCATTTTAGACACTTGCAACAGAGATGGAAATACAATTTTGAAATGCATAAATTATGTTTCCATCTTTCTTGCCACAGTTTTGGAAGTGCCTTTTTCTGTTCTAAAGAAGGGGGTGTCCCGATATGTTTGTCCATATAGTGTATGTACAAGTCATTGGTGTTTGGTAAAGAGTTTTTGGCTCAAGAACTGCATTTAAAGTCACACCAGACATGTTCAGTATTAAAATTATTTCTCAACCGTTGATGTTATTTAGGTATGCTTATATGTAGTTTGAATACATTCCAGGGCACAAGAAAAAATTAAATAAAATTGTTGTTCTTTTCTTTGACCCATGTTATCTTGTATTCTAAAATATTTCAACAGTAAGGGTGGGGGGGGGGGGGGGGTGACTGGGAAAGGTTCTCAAGCCAGGATTCAAACTTGGGAAGCCCGTAACGCTGGTATGTCGTGCTTTGCCCACAAGGCTATAACTACTGTGGTTGGGTAAACTTGGGTTCACAGTGGTGAACGGGAGACTACATCAAATCAAAGACTTTAGGGACTGAAATCAAATATGTATTTTTTTTAGTGCTTTTTAGTCAAAGTTAACGGGTTAATGCAAATAAATTTTAACGGCACTAATTTTATTAACGCAGCCAACATTTTCTGTTTGACCCGTAGTTCGAGAAATGGAGATGCACAGTGTTGCCAACTTGGCGAATTTGCAGGCCCGTTTAACGACTAGCGAAAAATCTTTAGGGCTTGCCCAAACCTTATTTAGGCTAGTTTCTGAGACACGCTGGTACTGCCGCACGAGCGCACACCTCTCTCTCGCTCTCTCTCTGTGCGTCTGCTCTGTTTATCGAGCGGCGGAGAGGACCAGCGCTTTCAGTTAAACACAGATATTATGTTGCTTCTCTAATTTTACATGCAAGTATAGCCGAAATCACGGCACAGCTATTGTCATTATCTTATGTGTATTTGATTTCATCAGATGACGGCTCGATTATCAGGATTTTTGTGCAGATTATCATCTTGGAAGGGAGATCTCGTTATGTAGTCTTAAAGGGTTGCGTTTCAGTCACTATTTCATATATATTCCGTTGTCTGACAACAGAAACATTAAAATATATCAATGAAAACAGTTTTATTGAGAATTTAGCTGGATCAAAATACAGTATGTGGGCACAGAGAGGCAAACAAATCTTCTAAGGGTGTAACGATAAATTGATTAATCTAATGCATCGCAATTCTCTCTGAAATCGATTCTGAGCTTAGTTTTAACAGCAGATGGCACTACATGCTTTAGAAACAGCTTGCTTTCAGTTCCTTACACACATCACTTGAACTTAAAATAATCACTCATAAAGTTCAAAAAGGTTGAAGTGAATTACAAGAGTGTCCACAGTGGGTTGTGTTTACATTAATCTTGTGTCATAAAAGCAGAGGTACAAGTACATTTAACCATAGACATTTAACCACTCGGTTGAGAGCACAAGCGGTGTTCTTCGTGAGCATTTGAGTGTGCAGTTAAAAACTAACCTAGAGTGCCATCTGCTGTTAAAAACTAAGTTCAGAATCGATTCAAGAGAGAATCACGATGCGTTAGGAAAATCACAGAATCGATCCATTGACTTGGTTGGGATTGCTGGGAACGCCCACAAAAACGTTTACGCCGTGGGGGAAAACAAACTATTGGAATGAATGTACGGAGACCTTGTTAGATGCTTGATCTTTACTTTTTGTTATGATTTTGATTGATTTTTGCTTGGTGCAGTGCTGAAAAGTTGCTGTGTGGCATTCTGTGCCTCTAATAAGTAAAAAATAAAAATAAAAACCCGATCTGAAGATTTATATACTGCCGAATAAACTGACGGAGGTAGCACATCTGAGCGGGTAGCACACAACATCAGAACTCCGACAGCTGTTATTATGGATATACAAAGTATGAAACATATCAAGCTTAATATTCATATTTATATGCACTCCAGCTAGACTACACAACTTCAATGACCTGTCATTAGTCCCGTCCAGTTCTGATGGGCTTTACAGCAACCCTCCTTCACATAAAATAAATGTCGCTCCCTGATATTTTGTGATGTAAATGTCATATTAAAACATTTATTTCATAATATTATATACAATCCCTTACGAAAATTAACAATGGCATTACTATAGTAAATGTAGGCTAGGCTTACCGTGTTTTTGGGGTGTTTTTATTACCAGTTGTAGCTAATAACCACAGTTTTACTACAAATACCATGGTTAAACTATGGTTAGTGTAGCAAAACATGTTTAATTTGTTTTTACCATGGTTTACCTATAATAACCATGTTTTTTTGGTTGTAACCACGGTTAATTTTCGTAAGGGATATTTTCATGTTATTTTATATATTTTTATTTTATGGCGTGTATTTGTGAAAATGATTAGGTTATACGTTTAGCACACACCACATAATGCTGTACATTTCAAGGCACTTTGTAGACCTTTGATGCTACCTATGTTTTGTCAATGTTAAAATTATTTTTAATATATAAATAAAGTATGACAGGCTTTTACTCTAGTCTTTATCACTTTATTAAGATTAAGCAAAACAAAACGACTAGTGTTTACTTTCACAAGCCGTCACGTATAGGCTTGTAGTAAGCTGCCTCTTGCCTGGAGACTCATTCAGGTAACAAAAAGAATCGGGAAATGATACCTCTGGCCATTCAGTTGGGTCGTTTGTCCAGTCACAGACACCGTACAGACAGTCAGACACAATACGGATCAGTTTTTCGACGTATCGTGCTCTGTCGAGCAGCAGAAATGATTTGGTCAACACCATGCTTTTTCAATGAGGGGGAAACGTTCATTTTCCCCCACGCTGTCTCCGCCCACACGGCTATGACACGACACCGACCAAGTCAATTAATCGATTTATCGTTACACCCTTACAATCTAATAATAAATGTACATTTTGCAATTTTAGAAGAAATGAGCTGCCCTGTTGTGCAAAAATGTAAACAGGTTTGTGTAAGTAAATTGCTCAGTGTAAAGAAAGAGAAGTAATGGGAACCTGGAATTTCTTTTTTAATGTGTCTAAGGCTGCATTTACACTGCAGGTCTTGATGACCAATTCCAATTTTGTGACTATTTCCGATTTTTTGGACGACGTGCTTAGATTTCTTTTAAAAGTGACCCGTATCTGATGTGTGCATTTTACACTGCACTTGGTGAAACAAGCCAAAAATAGCATATGACATCACAAATCAATTTGAATAGTACATTGAGTTTAATTTATTGACATAGAAACGTTTTTAATGCAATAGTTACAACATTTTTAATGCAGTCTATACATCAAAATAATTATATATCCTAGTACAAATTCTTCAGGGATGCGTTTCCCGAACAACGTTGTAACTCGCTGATTAACCACCGTAGTACGATGCATTGTTTTGGAAACGAACTAGCTAGTCAGGACTGTTACCCGAACACGGTCGCATCTCCATCATTTGAACCACATTAGTTCAACAACATAGGACCATTGTTAATGACGTCACACGCATGTGTTGGAGGAATAACTTCTGTTATTTAACTGATTAGAGATCTCCAAGATGCTGCTGTAATGAACATGGCACCTACTGACTAATTTACTATTTTTTGTTCCCTGTCATTTTGCTTTATTTGATGTGATTCATCGCGAGTTCCCTCTTACGTCACACTCTGGGGTTCCCTTAGGCATTTATGCATATGCACACTTTTCAAAAACGGCACTTACAAAAATACATAATTAAAATGCATTTTATATTTAGATAGAATGGAAGATACAAATAGTACTGCATGTTAGTTTGCTTGTTGTGCCTTAGAGCATATTTATTTAAGCCCATATATCTTAACAAGAAACCATGGAAATAATTTTCCAGTAACTGTTATGCTGATGTTGCGGCTGGTCAAGCAAATGGTTGTGCTTGTTTCTGTATGATATAATTGTATCTATTAAAATACTGATATTTTGGTCTATAACTCCTCCCCGAACTTCCCTCTGCCCTGTATCTTGCTCTCTCATTGGCTGCAGGTCATCGCCGATGTAGTTTTCAGTCAGAAATCATTGCACACAGCGTGATTGTGAATCGCCGATTCTCTCACATCGCGTCTTTGACAATTCACACTGCGCGATTGTCACTCGCATGAACGAGCAGCGATTTGCCTCTGATTTCGGCATTTGTCGGCGATTTATTAAAACCTGTTGGCGAGTGAAAAATCGGGCTAAAATCGTGCAGTGTGAACTCGGCATAAGTTTGTGAAAAGACTCATGGCTGTATTAGATCAAAAGGGTGCTTCTACTAAATACTGAGCAAAGGGTCTGAATACTAAGGACCATGTGGTATTTCAGTTTTTCTTTTTTAATAAATCTGCAAAAATGTCAACAATTCTGTGTTTTTCTGTCAATATGGGGTGCTGCGTGTACATTGAGGAAAAAAAAAAAGAACTTAAATGATTTTAGCAAATGGCTGCAATATAACAAAGAGTGAAAAATTTAAGGGGGTCTGAATACTTTCCGTACTCACTGTATATCAAACATGAGTGCGTTAAGAGCGTCTATGGTAATTCACGTTAGGAAACGCGTTGTGAAAAAAAAATCTCACCGGCAATCACAGACATTTGCATTCGGAAGGGATTAGTTTTCTCAGAGGATCACTGAGTTTGCTGAAAAACAGTAGGTAATTTGCTCTGGAATTATTACAGAGGGTGTGTGAGGAAAAACACCGACATGGCAGATTCGGACGGGATTAAAATCACTAAGTACGTCTGAAACACACATTTCTCTAATGACCCCCTGTAAAACTAGTCCCGTCCGAATAGGGCTTATGACCTTTGAAACATGTCTACTCTTCATGCTCCATGCTGACTATGGTTTCAATAATAATACACATACATTTGTATAAAGCGTCCATGTTTGTCCATGCCCATGTTTATTAGAGTTTTAAAAACATGAAAAGTATTCATTTAAGGTACATTTAGAACAAATAAAAATGCGCAATTTAAGTTGCGATTAATCACGAGTAAACTCATGACAATCAGGCAATTAAAGGAACACTCCACTTTTTTTGGAAATAGGCTCATTCTCCAACTCCCCCAGATTTAATAAGTTGAGTTTTACAGTTTTTGAATCCATTCAGCCGATCTCCGGATCTGGCGAGAGCACTTTTAGCATAGCTTAGCATAGATCATTGAATCCAATTAGACCAGTAGCATCGCGTTCAAAAAAGATCAAAGAGTTTCGATATTTGTCCTATTTAGTAGTCTGGGACTACTTTCAGGCGCTGCGTAATATCACTGCGTCTGCTGCGGCCATGTTACGGCAGCAAAGTTCCTTGATTATTACGCCGGAATGAAAGTAGTTCCTAATCATATCAGCCTAGAAAATCGCAACTTTTCATTTTCCGCCGATCTTAGTACACGATATAACTACAGAAGAGTCGAGTTTTAAATAGGACAAATATCGAAACTCTTTGATCGTTTTTGAACGCGATGCTACTGGTCTAATTGGATTCAATGATCTATGCTAAGCTATGCTAAAAGTGCTCTCGCCAGACCCGGAGATCGGCTGAATGGATTCAAAAACGGTAAAACTCAACTTATTAACTCTGGGGAAGTTGGAGAATGAGCCTATTTCCAATAAAAGTGGAGTGTTACTTTAATCGTGATTTAAAAAATAAATAAATAAAATTGTTTTAATCGATTGACAGCCCTAGTATTTTTGCCTTCTAGTTTGCTCAAAAAGCAAAACTAAGCTACATGATAGTGTTTTCACGACTTTCAAAAAGTGGAATAATAATAATTATTGACTCACCCAATTTGTTTAAAATGAATGTCACATTTGCAATCGTCTTGATATTCTGGAAAAACAACACTCTTGGTCATGTGGTGTTGCTTATCACATATTACATACATTATATTATATAAAAACTCAACATTTTGACTTTCTACCACAGTATGTTTATGTTTGTTTCTTTGTCCTTATTTCTCTGTGAGTCTCTCTCTCACAGACAGACAGGCTGCACGAGCCTCAACTTGACCTTGTTACTGTCATTCCATTATCAGTCGCAGTTTACATTTGAATTTAATGAAATCAGAATCATTCTATCATTTTGGTCCCTAGTTATATTTTGTTATTGATGTTTTAATCAGGCTACTTGTCTGGTCAGGCAAGTAAATTCTCTTTTACCTTGCCCCTTCAAAATGTCCACTTGTTCCAGACAAGCGTTAATGTCGAGTTTGTGGGTGTGTTTACATTTCTGACCAGCATAGTGTCGCCATTTGTGTGTACTTTATGTATTTTGTGCATATTATTTGTGTATTTAGGTTAGGATACTCTTTTACTACTTTGTCACATAAACGGAAATACAAACTCTTTTTTTGGCTATATGTCATTATTTACGCAGACTTTATATTAAACCTTTATAATTAAACCTTTAACCTTTATATTAAACCTTTAACCATAATAATCAAGGAACTTTGCTGCCGTACCATGGCACAGTGATATTACGTAGCGCCTGAAAGTAGTCCCCAGCTATATTATAACTAGGTACCTAGCTGGGGACTCCATTCAGGTTCTGCGTAATATCACTGCACCTGCTGCGGCCATGGTACGGCAGCAAAGTTCCTTGATTATTACGCCGGAATGAGAGTAGAGTTCTTAATTATATCAGCCTAGAAAATCGCAACTTTTCATTTTCCGCCGGTCTTAGTACACGATATAACTACAGAAGAGTCCAGTTTTAAATAGGACAAATATTGAAACTCTTTGGTCATTTTTGAACGTGATGCTACTGGTCTAATCGGATTCAATGATCTATGCTAAAAGTGCTATCGCCAGATCCAGAGATCAGCTGAATGGATTCAAAAACGGTAAAACTCAACTTATTAACTCTGGGGGAGTTGGAAAATGAGCCTATTTCCAAAAAAAGTGGAGTGTTCCTTTAATTGCATCAATAACCTCTAGAAGCTTTCATTTCATCCTACACACTTAACACAAAAATAAGTCATTGGATTGATTGTGCAGCCACCTAAAGTGTCTTGCTAGTTTATTAGAAAAATAAATTTGACAAAATATGATGCGTACAACTGATCAGTTGGCCTTATGAAGGTTAAAATTACCCTAGAAATCATTTTAAGGAGGCACATATCGCCCCTTAATGAAAAAAGTAAATTTCTCTCACTGCTATGAACTGACCACTGCACAGAATTGAATGATGATAAAAGCGTTGGGAGTCATCTAAACACAACAGCCAGCCACACAACTAGTTTTAACTAAGCTCTGCAGGCATCTTCAGGAGTCAGAGTGTGGACATTTTGTTGCTCTGCTGCTTAATGACCCTTTTACATGCAATTTTAGTAAATAGTAATTTTAATAAATAATTTAAATAACTGTCTATTTGAATTAACAATCACATTCTAATTTTCTTCAGGATGCTCAGACGGAACTTGTAATGCTTGTCCTACTGCGGTTAGCTGAGGATGTGATCACATTTCAGACATTACCCACTCAAAGACGGCGAGATATTCAGCACACCCTTACACAGAATATGGACAGTATCTTCACCTTCTTGCTTGGCATACTGCAGCTCCATGTGAATGAGTACAAGAAGTTGGTTAGTTCTTGAGAAAGTCATGAATAAATGACAAAACATTTCTGAAATTATTTTATATATGTATTTATTTTTTACATTTTGGTGCATGCAACAGAATACTGTAATGGTATATACATTGACTGAATTGATTTTTCCATGTTGTTTTCTAGAAATGCATTGCTGGTCAGGAATTGAAGGTGAGTGGACTTCATGGACACCTATTTAGGCTTTTCAGAATTTTGAGTCATCTCACAATTTTGAACAACGAGTTCTGTTTACATTTGTTTCCACCACTGAATAGAAAATAAAGGTTGATGTGAGATTTTCTCACAATTCTGACTTTTCATTGTAATTGAGTTTATATCTTAAAATTCAGTTGCAATCATCTTTATTTTTATCCCATGCAGTGTTTCCTCTAGGTTTACAGCTTTGGGCTCCTAAGTTGAAAAATCTAGAAGCGCATTAAAAAAAAAATTAGGGGAGCAATGCAAATTTTTAGCTTAATTAGGGGATATAAGGAGACATTCACAAGCACAATTATTTAATTTATCAGAATACAGAAAGTACACAAGGTTTTTAAATAATTTTGCTTCAGACTCTATTTAATAGGCTAATTATGTAATTATTTATAGTCCTATTAAATTGTATGTACGTTAGATGTGTGATGGTATCAAATTTTCACAAGTTGTTGAAGCTTTTGTCACAGTATATGGTTTTATCACAATAGCCTATATAATTAAGTAAAACAAGTGTTGTCCTCCTAACAGGTTAAATAACTTTATTAAAGATCTTTACTAATGAAAGACTTTATATAAAAAAACACAAAAATGTAAAGTAAACAAGATAAGTATAGATAGGCCATGTTTTAGGTTAGATTAAAAGAAAAAAGTTTAAGTTTGAAAATAAATAGCTTAAGTCTTTAAGTATTAATTATTTGGTGCTATGGTGAAGACTAAAGCGAATATAAATATCCAAATAACTGTTTGAAGCATTTACACAGTTCAGAAAGTAGCAGCTGCTTTGTTTACAGGGTTACTGGGGTAACGGGTGCATTTTCGCCTCCGTCAGCTCTCTCTGTTCTGCAAGTGAACAGTGCATTATTGTGCCATCCCAAAGAGGTACAAAACTGTAATACGTTATACTCAACTCTGGCTATTAGTTTGTTTAATGAAAGAACAAGGTATAGACCTGTTCTATAGGAAGGGTAACCTTACATGACTTCTGTTGTAATCTGGCGCTATATAGAAAATAAAGTGAACTTGACCTTCAAGGGGGTGCCGTTGGAGGGGTGGGCCTCTCCCCTAATATAATTGCTGGGGAAACACTGCCATGCCAGTGCCAAAGGTATGCAGTAGGGATATTCACACTGCACTTAACCCCGTTTTTTGTTGTTTTAAACACCACTTTTAACCCCAGGTAAAGGAATGTTTCACACACATAATTTAGAAGTGGGGTTAGCACCACTTTTTACCTGAATTTATGAAACCCTGCGTTGTGTTGCAAACCTTGTACAGTGTGAAAATGAGCGCTATTAGAATGTTACAGCAACAGACATCCAATCGCATGCCTCATTTTAATATGTTTTGGACAGTTACAGAAATACTGCACACACTTCAGCATTTGAGGGGAAAAATGTCAAATGGTGTCAAAACATGTGAACCGAAGTGAAGAAGAGACCGTTCTTACCTTTTATAGTCTGAAACATCCATTCTGCAGAACTTGATCGTACAGTTGGCAATATATAATACGTGGGTGTGTAATGCCGTTATGTAAACACGTTGAGTGCTGTGTTCATCCAATCATTGACATTGACACTGAAAATATGCAAATAAGGACTTTAACCTCGGGTTTAGGAATGTGCAGTGTGAAATTATATTTTATGAATACTCAGGATTAACTTTTCACACTGTATAAGCAGTGTGAAAAACAAGATAACCCAGGATTCTGTTTACCCTGGGTTTCGAATGACCTAGGGTTAGAGCCCTGCATTTTGGCCCGGGCCCGACGGGCCCCGACTTTTTTACGTCCCTAGGGCCGGGCTTCGGGGCAATTTTCACGTCATAGTTCAGACGAGGGCCGGACCTCGGGCCTGTTTTAATTTTCTCCTTATTTTTATATTTTAGACATCCATCAATGTCTAAGCCAAGTGCTTAGAAAAGCGCTATATAAATGTAAGGAATTATTATTATTATCAATTAGTGATGAAAAAAAATTGCCGCGCTGGTGGAAACAACACTAGACTGTGCCGCGACTGTGAAGAGCGGCTGGACGGTGTTTAGTGTCCAGCAGCAGCGATCGCACCATCAGCACAGCTGTTCTGCGTTCAAATACACGCAATAAAGCTTGCCGTAAAGCCCCAGCAAAAGTAATTACCATGAATGTGTCCGAGGGGAAAAAGTAAGGGGATATTTGAATCAGTGTGGATTCATCTCCTCATAGACGCGCCTTTAGAGAGAAGTGCATCTTCACGGATTATGATTATAATGAATGAGTTTTTGTTTTCAATTTGATTTATTTCGTTAATTAGTAATTTAAAGCTTTCTATATTATATTTATCATGTCTGTGAGGCATCTATTCGCTGACTTTCGGTTCATTTTTGTGAAGCGCACCTTTTCAAGACGTGACGGCAGAAAGATTATCGTTTTCTTAAAAGCACGACGTTTTGTTGATGTTGTGAGTGCACACAAATAGAAGTAGACCCTTTACAATTCTGAATGATGTATTACTCTTACCTTTATGAGCAAAAATTACGGCCTATTTTAAGTTGTTTCCATTGAAAAAAAAAATGCAATTGATTGCGCTGGTGCCTCCATGTCCTGCGCTTTAGCTTCCACTCTCCTCACAAACTACTGGATGCAGAGCACATTTATCTAGGTTTAACCTTTAAACATTGTTATATGCTTGAACTGTTTTAGTATATCTATAGATTTTATTTTAGGCAAGTCGTGATGATTTGAGAAGGCAAAATTGATCAAACATGCTATGATCAGCCTGCCGGTCTGCCGCTGGCTGCTTGGTTGTTACTTTAAGAAAGAAATAACTTGTTTAACGAACAAAAAATGGTCCAAACGTTTTTCAAAATTAGCTGAAACATGAGCCGTTTTGGGAGGGGGGAGACGGACTCGGGTCGGACTCAGGCCGGTAATTCTGTTAAGATGTCGGACATGGGCCGGGCTAGGGCCTAAATTTGAGGCCCGTGCAGGGCTCTACCCAGGGTTAACTGTTTCAAGTGCGAAAAGTGAAAATAAATGTTTTTCTTTTTTATTTTAACATACAAGTAAAAATAAATATAGTTCATACACAACATTAAACAATTTACACCATATACATATTAGGGGTGTGAATTGGTACTGGTTTCACGATTCAATTTGATTACGATTATCATGTCAACAATTCGATTCAGTTTGATATCACATTATATCAAAAAAATTTGGTGCATTTTAATTAATTTATATAAGCAGGCTACTTTTTTAAAATAATTATGTTAATTAATATATGTGACCCTGGACCTTAAGTCGCTGGGGTATATTTATAGCAATTGCCAAAAATACGGTCAAATATGGGTCAAAATGATAGATTTTTCTTTTATGCCAAAAATCATTAGGACATTAAGTAAAGATCATGTTCCATGAAGATATTTTGTGCCATATGCGGGAAAACGTCAAGCTCAGATTTTAAAACAGAGAGTGCATTTTTAATACTCATGTTAAAAGCGCGTATGCAAATGACGTCATAGGCTATAATCGATTATTGTCTATTACTGCATTGATGCAGAATAGTCCACATCCGCATCGATGCAACGATTAATTTGGACACCCCTAATACATATTAGTCTATTTTAAAATAAGCTCACATGTTGAAATGTATTTGAAATGCTATGATCTTTCTTTATTGCATTGACTGTTCCGGGATGTGGGGACTCTCGTGTTCATTTCTACATTTTCCAGCTCATTTTCCACTAGAAAACTTACACACAACTGTAAGTTTTCCATGCACACCATGGACTTTTAAATAACTAACAAACACAAAATTTTAGCTAACATGATTTCCATGCTAATCGTACCTGCAAATGTTTGGTTGAGAAGCCTTTGTTAAAGCAAGAGTCTTCATGCATAGTTTACGCTGTACAACAATGTTATTTCCTTTATCCTTTTTGAAGAATCCTCTTAGGAAGCATCGTAATTATCTGTAGCAGCATCTCATCCTGCGTTTGAGGAGAATAATTGTAGATGGGTGTTATTTGCGCACGCACGCTCGCTCACGTGAGACAGCATGAGTCAACAGAACTAACAGAAACTATGATAAAGCAGCGCTAAATATAGCGTTATGTCAAAAAATTCATTTATTTTTAAATGAAACAAATGTAATCCTGATAGTATTCCCACTTTTTACAAAATGTAGCCGTAATCTGAGTACTTTGTTTTTTGATGTAACTAGATTTTTGTATTCCATTACTCTTCAACCCTGTTTATAGTTTACTGTTTATAGTTTACTTCATTTTTTCCCAAAATGAAAATTCTGTCATTAATTACCAACCATCATTTACTCCGAACCCGTAAGACCTTCGTTCATCTTTGGAACAGAAATGAAGATATTTTTTATAAAATTTGAGAGCTCTCTGACCCTTGCATAGACAGCTACGCAACTGAAATGTTACCAGACCCAGAAACTAAGTAAGGACATTGGTAAAACAGTCCATGTGACATTAGTGGCTCAACTTCAATTTTGCGAATCTAAGGGAATACTTTTTGTGCGCAAAGAAAATAAAAATAATGACTTTATTCAACAAGTCTTATCCCCCGAGTTATAGTCTTCCGTTGAAGACTGTAACTCATCAGTTAGTGATTGTGACACGCACAAGAGTGCGCATGCAGCAAGTGCATGGGCATTCTTTCCCCTAAGATGAACAGAGTAATTAATGGCAGAATTTCATTTTGGGGTGAACTATCACTTTAATCTGCCGTCAGACTATCTGAGACGTCATTGCCATAACACGTTGCTATGGGTTGCATCATGCTTCGGAAAGACACTGGTATAAATTGGGACTACTGATGTAAACTTGTATTTTATGTATACATTAAGCAGAAAATTGCAACATAAGTAGCTAATAGTGGAGAGATGGTTAGAAAGCATATCTCCACTATTAGCTATTTATGTGGCAACTTTAAGAAGTAGTTTACATCAGTAGTCCCATTGTCTACCAATGTCTTTATACAGTATGTGCAAATATACAGGTGCTGGTCATATAATTAGAATATCATCAAAAAGTTGATTTATTTCACTAATTCCATTAAAAAAATATATCAGTCATTACACACAGACTGATATATTTCAAATGTTTATTTCTTTTAATTTTGATGATTATAACTGACAACTAAGGAAAATCCCAAATTCAGTATCTCAGAAAATTTGAATATTACTAAAGACCAATACAAAGAAAGGATTTTTTTAAATCTTTGCCAACTGAAAAGTATGAACATGAAAAGTATGAGCATGTACAGCACTCAATACTTAGTTGTGGCTCCTTTTGCCTGAATTACTGCAGCAATGCGGCGTGGCATGGAGTCGATCAGTCTGTGGCACTGCTCAGGTGTTATGAGAGAGCCCAGGTTGCTCTGATAGTGGCCTTCAGCTCTTCTGTATTGTTGGGTCTGGCATATCGCATCTTCCTCTTGACAATACCCCATAGATTTTTTATGGGGTTAAGGTCAGGCGAGTTTGCTGGCCAATTAAGAACAGGGATACCATGGTCCTTAAACCAGATACTGGTTGCTTTGGCACTGTGTGCAGGTGCCAAGTCCTGTTGGAAAATGAAATCTGCATCTCCATAAAGTTAGTCAGCAGCAGGAAGCATGAAGTGCTCTAAAACTTCCTGATATATGGCTGCTTTGACCTTGGACCTCAGAAAACACAGTCGACCAACACCAGCAGATGACATGGCAGCCCAAATCATCACTGACTGGAAACTTTACACTGGACTTCAAGCAACATGGATTTTGTGCCTCTCCTCTCTTCTTCCAGACTCTGGGACCTTGATTTCCAAATGAAATGCAAAATTTACTTTCATCTGAAAAGAGGACTTTGGAGCACTGAGCAACAGTCCAGTTCTTTTTCTCCACAGCCCAGGTAAGACGCTTCTGACGTTGTCTCTGGTTCAGAAGTGGCTTGGTAGCCCTTTTCCTGAAGACGTCTGAGCGTGGTGACTCTTGATGACTCCAGCTTCAGTCCACTCCTTGTGAAGCTCTCACAAGTGTTTGAATCAGCTTTGCTTGACAGTATTCTCAAGCTTGCAGTCATCCCTGTTGCTTGTGCACCTTTTCCTACCCAAATTCTTCCTTACAGTCAACTTTGCATTTAATATGCTTTGACACAGCACTCTGTAAACAGCCACCCCTTTCAGTAATGACCCTCTGTGCCTTACCGTCTTTGTGGAGGGCATCAATGTTCGTTTTCTGGATCATTGCCAAGTCATCAGTCTTCTCCATTAATGTGGTTTCAAAGAACAAGAGATACCTGGAATTTATACTGTAGGGATGGTTATTAATTGAAACTCAAATGTAAATATTCTAATTTTCTGAGATACTGAATTTGGGATTTTCCTGAGTTGTCAGTTATAATCATCAAAATTAAAAGAAATAAACATTTGAAATGTATCAGTCTGTGTGTAATGAATGAATATAATATACAAGTTTCACTTTTTGAATGGAATTAGTGAAATAAATCAACTTTTTGATGATATTCTAATTATATGACCAGCACCTGTATACATAGAGAGAGCGTATCTTATATATGTATACACACATGCACATTATTTTACTGTCTGCACAACTCTGTATACATTGAGCTGTATACATTCAACTCTATGCATATTTTGCATGTCTCTCTTAGTTAACACACCTGATAACCAGCTCATTAGAACCATGTTCCGATTGATATGATCCCTACACGGTGTTCATTGCTCCCTACTCCCTGAGCAGGGGAAATCCGTTGAAGTTTACTTCACTTCGGAACATTCATTCACAGATTTGCGCTGCGCCGCTGCCTGCAGCATCTTCACACACAGACGAGTGTGACATATAGCCTACCTCTGTAAATAAATACAAATACCTCTGTAAATTTAAATTCACGTTTCACACACTTTAATGCCCTTTGAATGGAACTGGAATGGAACTCGTTTCGAACTGGAATTATGGTGGAATATCCTGTGATGTCCACTTCGCAGGGCACTTACGTTCGAATAGAACATGTTGTGCATAATAAGAGATACACACGAAATATGCAGAGCAGGGGGGCGTGAGGTCTGGGATTGGGAAACACTGCTCTAGGGGGTAAAATTGTGTACATTTTAAAGTTAAATTCATCTATCTAGGGCACTTTGAGAGCTCAAAGTTAAGCACTCCAACAAAGGTTCAGTGTGCAAACTCAATCCTCTTTTTGGATAGAGGCACTAAATTATTATATCTAAATTACACTCACACTGATGAATTTGGAAGGCAAACAAATTAGAATATTATAATAATAATAATAATAATTATAATAATAATAATTTTATATTATTATTCCTATGACAGTAATAGCCATATATTGTAAAATAACTGCACTAAAATAAATGAAAATGAGTGTTTGACAGGTATATAATTTGATCTTACTCAACAGTAGGGAAATTACAATACTTTTGTCCTAATTTCCACACATTCTCAGATGCGCGCTAAACTCACAGCTTGTTCAAATACAGACTTCACTGAATTCACTGTGAAAGGAGCCACTCTGAGATGCTGGAAATACCGGATCACGAGCTGATTGCGTTAAAAAAGTGTGTGCTTGGCTTTGAAACAAGCCGCGCAAATAGACTTGATGAGGGGATAAAGCCATATACGATTTAGTTTGTTTGATGGACACTTAGCAAAAGCAATGGCACGAAACAACGTTAAAGACCTTTTATGTTATAATGAGGAGTATCATCAATAAATTTTTAGTTTATTATGAAACTGGCGGTACAGATTAGACTGTGGCACGCCACCACAGACTAGTTAATGAATGGGAAACACTGTACAAGCACCAGATCGGGACTCTGTATCGGCAGATACTCAATTCAGTGACTCGGATCGGATGGGGGGGGCACAAAATCCTGATCAGGACATCCCTAGTGTGAGATTGGATTTGTTGCATCTAATAAATGTGGTTGTAAATCATTAAAAACTAGAACATTCACTCTGAAGAAAAAAAGGATGGGGGGGATATGTTATATTTCCTGAGGTGCAGTTGTAATGTTAGTAGGATTTTCACATCAAATATGTTGCCTATTACATTACTGTACATAAAATTTCACTTACCACATGAACAGAGTAAGGATGACTGATGGGATGATAGCTAATGATTTGCAGATTCTGAGCACCACTGACAAACATCTGATCTTGTAAAATATATGGTAAGTACTGTCGCTCTGTAGTAAACACAGAGCATATTGAACGGATATTGAAAGTGAAAGTAAAAGGGGAGCACATATTCAAAAGCGATTTCAATGCCCCGCATATTAGTAACGGCTCCCTAATGGCCGCAATTTATATACAGAATAATTACCCAACGATATAATTGCGAGAGAAAACGCTGAAATAATTTTTTTTTCTTCCCGTCTTATGTTTATTCCCTTTAAGGGTTCTTGGTACATGTCATTTCCTTTACCCAACACGGTATTCCGACTCGGGCACAACCCCAATGGGAAGTGTAAATATTTTTGATTTATAAGAAACTTAATAGTTAATAGGAGAAACTGATTTTTTTTTTTTTAGTCCGGACTACCCATACTATAGACTGGTGTGTTTTTGTATCAAAATACTGGTGTGTTTGAGATTGAATTGTGATTTTACAATCGTTTTTAATTGAATCGTGACCCCCAAGAATCGATATGAATCCAATCATGAGGGACCGAAATAGTCCCACCTCTAGTATGCATTGTATTCTTCAGTATTGTCTCTAGATGCCTAAAGGAAATACATTGTGTGCTAGATGAGATCAGAGATTCCCTGCTGGACTACAGGGCAATCAGGGTTGCCAGAGAAGGTTAAGGCATGGATACACCAACACAGCATTTTAACTTGCATACTGTAGCTGCTCCTGGTATTTGATGTCCCACTGTCCACTGTGGTGGGCAGTGTTGGGCACGTTACTTTAAAAAAGTAATTAGTTATGGTTACTAGTTATTTCTCACAAATAGTAACTGAGTTAGTAATTGCGTTACATCATTATAAAAGTAACTAATTACCAGGGAAAGTAACTATTGCGTTACTTTTTACAAAATGTTCAAATGTCAAATAACTTTGGATGCCCCCAATATTAAATGTTAAATTAATGAAATAGACACTAAAAAGAATAAATTATTATTATAAAACATTGTACATTAATCTACACTATCTACTGACAATTAGTATCAGTCAGTCAAGCATTATGATAATTTTATATTATATGATGATAGAACTTTAGTAATTAGAATAACCAAGTATGAATGCATATTTGTCATCAATATAAAACGCACTAAGGATTAATGAGCTGCTGGGTTCATGAATATTAATCACGTTGTCTGAGTTCGCTCGAATTGATTTGCTGAAATCAAAATAATAGGGGAGCGCCAGCCAATGAGATTGTCGGTTGCACATTAGTTCTGCCCACAACCAGAGAAAGCGGCAGTTCTTAAAAGCTGAAGAATTCTGAAGGAACTCCGTTATTTTGACAGGAAAATACAACATAGAATATCGTTTACATGTAGCGCGTCAATTCTGCATGTTATGAAAAACTCTCTTGCTCTGTATCTTTCTTTGCGTGCGTGTATGTGAGAGAAAGCGACTGCGAGTCGTGCGCTTTACACTAGAGTTTACGGCACGTCAAATACAGCTACACGCATCCATTCAGATGAACTGAAAAATTAAATTCTAATAATATAATATAGTAACGCCACATTTTATTGTCAGTAACGGTAACGGCGTTGTAACGGGGGAAAAAGTAATTCGTTTGATAACGAAAAATAAATAACGCCGTTAGTAACGCCGTTTATTTATAACGCCGTTATTCCCATCACTGGTGGTGGGTCAATCTGCACATAGCTGGGTTTTCCAGAAGTCTGGAAAGTGCATTGCACTATATTGAAAGAACAACAAACTGAAACTCTCTTTCAACAGCCTTACCAATGAATTTGTCAAATCAAGCACCCATTTCTATCTGTCCATGAACTTTTTTTTATTAAGACATAGAGCTGGACTAGTAAGACTTGAAAGAAGCAGATTGAGAACTGCTGTCAGACTAGTGAATAATCATGATGAACATGCAGCACTTGTGTCTGTGAGAGAAGGGATGGAAAGCAGTTGAACATAGTTGAAAAATATTGTATAAGTTAGTGCTGTCAATCGATTTAAATTTTTTTATCGCGTTAATCACAGTCACGGGCTGTGATTTAATCATGATTAATCACAAATTTAAAATACTAGGATTTACCTGTAAATGTGTTGAAAAATAAATGCCTGAAACTAGTTTAAGGAAACAGAATCTTTCACACTTCCGCCAGGTATGAGACATAATCTCCTTATTCATTTATCATTATTCTTTTGTTTTTATTCAGCCATTACCAGCCTTTATACTGGCAATAAAACATTTACCAAGCCACATTTCTTCAATCCCAGTATACATTTACCCAACTATTATCAAAAGTATTTCTAAATAAATTAAAAAAAAAAAAAACATTTTCTTGTGACCTTATGAAGTATTATGACAAAATGTATTATGAAGAAGAATTAGACCTGTTCTGCAGCTGCATTAGAGCTAACATTAGCATCATGCTTCATAAGACAATTTATGAGATTAATAGTGCACTTTTACTCAGAACTCACCATCGTGTGTTTGTAATGACTTCCTTTTGCGATCACGTGGAATTTGGTCGTTTACTGTTGTTAAAATATGCTATTTATTGCCTTTTATATCACTGCACAAATTAGCATTTCAGATGTACACATTCAGTCTCAAGAAAATCACATACAGACCATATCCTATAGTAAATGTGTTTATTATCTTATATAATCTACAGTGGCTGTTGTCATTTATTTCTGCTGTGTAAAAGCCTTAACATGTATGCTGTACTGAAACTCACGTTGTTTGTGATGTTACAACCGCCTCTCCGTTCTTAAGTTGCCAGGGATACATTTCAAGTATTGAAATGTTTATTTGTGTATGTAGACTTTGAGCGGCCGCGGTACATTAAAAAAAGTAGCCCAAAAAAACTCAAACCACGGCTCTGTAATTTTTTTCCCGCGACTGTATTTTCAAAATAGCCCACTTGTGCCATTACCCTGGCAACACTGGCTCGCTCTCTGTACCCTCATCACACAATAATAGATAACCTTCCGCGTTGCGATGAAGTTGGGGTCAAACCTTATCAAACGATTAATCTGCGTTAAAAAAATATTAACGCGTTAAATTTTTTTGATTAATTGCATGCGTTAACGCGTTAACATTGACACCCCTAGTATAAATTGACAAATTGACTAGGTGCTCGGAAATTCAGTTGCCTATGGTAGACTCTACCAACTTGGGTGACAGCATCTCATCTAAGAAGACAATATCACTGCCTTGCCACTTCCAAAGTGTTCATTAGATTCTTCAGTGCACTTTAGAACCACTCCCAAGTTGTAGACTGTTTAATTATCTAATATGTATACACAGCACATGGCCTTGGCCTTTTCCTCTGGGACCTATTGTTTGAACTTTTTACCTTCCTAAAACATAAGCACAACATTTCAGGTTACAGCATAAGCAAACTTCCTGAGAGAGCATATATTAGAAATTAAATAAAATTAAAGAATGTCCATATCCCTTAAAACACTTGCATTAACACTCTTTCAGAGAAAACATTTAATTCACCACCAAAAATGTCCACTTCTTAATAGAGCTTGTTGTGGAATGTTTTTTTGTAGGCTCAACAATGCACTAATCTACCATCTAATCAACCACTTGTATTTTATTTTGTTTTATTTATTTATTTTTTTTAAAGTGCCCCTATTATGGGTTATGAAAGGTTCTTTTTTTTGGTTTTGGAAGTCCCCAACAACGGGTTGACATGCATGCAAGGTCAAAAAACATTAATTTTCTTATAATATGCATTTATATTTACCTTATTTGCTCAATGACTCCCAAATGATTCGCTCAATGATTCATTTTTCCAAACCCCTCCTTTGCGTGACACTAATCTGCGGTGATTGGTCCGATTGGTCAATTTCATTTAAGGTATTGTTTGTGATTGTGAGCAGTGCTGATTTGTGTACAGCCGTTACCGGGGAAACGGCTATTTTTAACACCCCCAAAAGCAACACCTAGTGGCAACAAGTGGGCGGGCAATATGCTAATGTTTCATTTTGACGTCAACGTGAAACGGCTTAAGCATTGTAAGTGGTCTTTTTTGCTTGTATATTCTGGTTACAAGTAAATGAGATTGTTTTAAAATTCTTGGGTTATAGGAATAGTGTATTTTGCCGGTGCAAAGTGCAGTAACTTGGCTTTTGGTGCCTATGCCATACAACCATACCGAATTTGCCATATTACTTGTGCTCATCAGATATACACCAAATATGGCTCTTATCATCACCATTTACAGTACACCGTTAAAATGTTAAAAAGTATCAAAGGCTGTTATGCTTGGGTCTATTTTGTTTCTTTCTTTTTTTCCCCCTGGTACATTTTCTTATTCTGCTCTGCCTAATATTATTTGCCAGATTAAATTACCTTTTTATTTATTTATTTATTTATTTTTTTCAGGCAAAAGCTCACTGGCGAGTTGGTGTAGCCACTCTCAATACTCTGGCTGGCTACATTGATTGGGTTGCTCTGGTCCACATCACCAATGACAACTGCCATCTGTTGGAGATCTTCTGCCTTTTGCTGAGTGAACCTGAGCTTCAGTTGGAGGCTGCAGAGTGTCTACTAATTGCCATTAGTCGGAAAGTAAGTGACAGCATTGTACATCATAAAACTCTTTTCAGCTAATTTTCCCATAATATTCCTTATTTTTTATATATATATATATATATATATGTGTGTGTGTAATATTTAGTATTTCCACATCTAGGTGAAAATGTTTTTAATTTGTACTACTGTCTGTTCAAAATAAATGAAACTAAACCAAGCATAGTAGATTTTATTTTATTTTTTCCTGTTGTACCGAAATCGTATCGAACTGTGACCCCTGAACCGAGGTACTAGAGATGGGTATCGTTAAGGTTTTAAAGGTATTACTATTCTTACCGATACTGCTTATCGATCCGGTACTTGTACTTTAACGGTATTATTGTTGGTACTTTTTGTTTTACTTATATATATTGTTAACGAAGACGTGGCATAAATTTCATCATAGTTTTTATCATCAGATATTAGTTTTAGCTCGTCAACGTCTCATTTTAGTCACAGAAAAAAGGTTAGTTAACAAATATTTTTCGTTGTCGTCTTCGTTGACGAAATTAACACTGCATTAGAACATGCAGAAACTAAGAAATCAATTTTTCTGCTAAGATATTTAGGAAGGAAAAATAATAAAAATCAAAATATAATAATACAAAATTGATAAATCAAAAACGTGAAATGTTTGTCCTATTCTGACCATAAAGAGAAGTTTAAAACCGCAATTAAACTTCTGATTTCTACAATGTTCAGTTTGGAGCAAAAATCTGCTTTTAAACTTGAAAACCTGGGCCCATATTCTTAAAGATTCTAAGAATCCTCTCAGAGAGCTCTTATTTAGCTTAAAAATTTCTAACTAGGAGTCTTAGCTTAAAAGTGATTCAGGACCAATCTGAGAGCAACTCTGAGTGAGGAAAATGGAAAAACTTTTATCTTAGTGAGGAGGCGGGGCTGACCCCGTTGCTAGCTATGACACAGTCTTTTGAAGACTGTGATTGGTTAGTTGTCCAAGAAGGAAATATAAGAGCGCTTTTAAGAGTAGGGTTTATTATAAGCCTTCACTTTGAGATTACATGCGTAATTTTTCCTGTTTTACCGTTCTCTCTCTCTCTGTCTCACACACACACACACACACACACATTATATATGTATGTATATTCTTTATTTACCATGCTGTCATACTTAACGTATTTTATAGGAAATGAACAGCGACACAATAAGGTTCTGAAAGTGCTGTCAGGTACAGACCCAAATCATCACTGCTGCAGAGTGGCATTTTTCCAGTTGCCAAATATGTTAATGTACTTAATGTAGTGATTACGTCCATTTCTGGCACTATGGCATTCCTGCGCGGTGTCGGATGTTAGCGTGCCTCTAATAAGATCGGTCACAAACGTGGTCCCTGCACAATCTAATGTGTAGCGTCTTATTAACTCAGTCATGCATTGTGTGTAACACATTTCTTCTCCCTCTTCATGTTTCATCCATTTTCTCCGCTGCTAAAGAAACTCTTAAGCCTCTTAAAAGTCCTCGTCCGTACTCCTAACAATTTTGGACCTTAAGACCTCTTTTAAGGGTTAAGATGCTTTCTGAATTACTTTTTTCTTTACTAGGATCTTTTCTTTAATTTTAAGGGGAAACACCCACATTTCTAAGAATTTTCTTAGAATTTTGTTACTAGGAGCAACTCTTAGTGCTAAGATTTTTCATAAATACGGACCCTGACATTTATCGTGATAATTATCGATATCGACTGATATGAAAACATTATTGTGATTTAATTTATTTTGGTCAAATCACCCAGCCCTAATCCATACTAGAGAATATACAGATGAATATTCCTTATTTGGAAATAGTGTTGAAATATCTTAGGAAGTGGTTGGGATATTACCTCCTGCTTTCACCTAAGGGTCTTTTCGGAGACAAAACTCAGATTCCTCAGAATAATAACTATGACCCTGACCCTGGTTGCAAGTGTGCGCCTGCAGGTGTACGGCTGTACGCACTGCATACCATGAGCGCTCAGACTCTCCTGAGATTTGCCCCACAAACATTTCAGCAGTTATTATGTGTCCTGTATTTCTGTCGACTGAACTAGCCATGCCATTAATTATAAATTTACGTTCAAACCGCTCTCTCCGTTTCACCGTAATCTCATGAAAATGTGTAGGCCTATCAGTAGCACGATTTTCTGCTCGTCAAAGTCAATTCCTGCGTATAAATATTACGCCAAATAGAAACAGAAAATCATGCTATGAGATCGGGTTAGCCTAAATCAATTAATTTGTATTTGATTTTTTTCACAATAAAAACAAAACATTACGCTTTTGTAAAATAAAGAAAAAAAATAGGGTGAGCTTTCAGCCCTCTCGGTTTCCTTGAACTTGCGTCACAAAAATGAAACCAAATTGGTGTAGACTTGTCGTGCAGTTTTTTTTATTTGGTTTTGTTAATATGTTCATTATTTAAGTGAAATATATTTGTTTAGAACTGTTTATTTTATTCCTTTCATATATGCGGTTTTATTGTTTTTCTCCCTACACAAGCGCTGCTGGTGCGTGATATGATGATGTGTGAATCTTTGAGTACAAATGAGGACTTTAAAGAGGCTTAAGAGTTTCTTTAGCAGTGGAGAAAATGGACGAAACATGAAGAGGGAGAAGAAATGTGTTGCACATAATGCATGACAGTGAGTTAATAAGACGCTACACATTAGATTGTGTAGGAATCATGTTTGTGACTGATCTTATTAGAGACACGCTAACATCTTCGACACCGTGCAGAAATGCCATAGCACCAGAAATGGACGTAATAACTACATTAACATATTTGGCTGTTCATTTCCTATAAAATACATTAAGTATGACAGCATGGTAAATAAAAAATAAAGAATATATATAAATATATAATGTGTGTGTGTGTGTGTGTGTGAGAGAGAGAGAGAGAGTGAGAGTATTACGCCTGTCATTTCAAAGTGAAGGCTTATAATAAACCCTACTCTTAAAAGCGCTCTTTTATTTCCTTCTTGGACAACCAACCAATCACAGTCTTCAAAAGTCTTCTAATTTCATTCATCCTGCTGTTTTATTTCTCTACTTTTTAAAATTATTTTATTGTGCCTGTTGTGTTAACCTCGGAGTTTCTCATGTATAGGGAAAGTCGTCATAACCTAATTTTCAATTGTTGGCTGCATTATTTAAGACTTTCTTTATCATTTTTAGTTAATCAGCAAATAAAAAGCATTAATCCATCATCATATTTATCTCTTGCAGTAAAATGTGACTGAGTCGACTTATTGAAGGCTGATTTAAATAGGCCATAAAAGCAAATAAAGCTTGACTGCTGTTATTGAAAGAACTTGCCAGTGGTGCAAAATAGACAACCAATAAAGAGCAACACTGTTGTGTGAAGTTTTGACTGAACCTATTCTGTACTTTCACAGGGAAAGTTAGAGGAAAGGAAACCATTTATGGTACTCTTTGATGAAGTTGCCATGAACTACATCCTGTCTGCTGCACAGTGAGTAAACGTCTTACTCTAAATCAGGGTTCCTAAATCTGAAGAGGCATTGTCTTCTAGGTTTTAGCTCAATCCCAGATCCAGAGCCGAATTTGAGGAACCCTGCTCTAAATGACTGTATACTATTTGTATGACTGTACACTGCTCTTTGAATTTTATTTTAATATAGGTCAGCAGGTGGTGCAGCTCTCTGTAACCAGTGAGTTTACATTTTCTCTTGAAACTGCCAAGCTTAGTTTAGATTAACTAAATTTACTTCTGTTAGTTATAACTACAACTGTCCATTTTACAATTCAGATCATCAGGCGGCATTGTGGAAAGAAGATACACTTTTTTGAAGAGGCTGTGTCAGGTTCTCTGTGCCCTGGGTAGCCAAATCTGCTCTCTAGTGGTAAGGTTAAAGCATACACATCACTGTTTTGTTGCAATGTTTTTTTTCTCTCATGAAACATACAAAATATTTTTATTTCTCTTTAGGGTTCCGATATTGAAGTACAAGTTCCTGTTAATCTGGATAAATACATGGAAGCCCTTTTTGCCTTCACTACTCATCCTAGCCAGGTTGAGTGGCATTATAGCTACTCAGTGAAACTCACTGGTCAACCAAGATTTTTTTGCTGAATTTGCTCTATTATGCGTTCCATATTTATTCATTATTTATATATTGTTTAAAACAGTTTCTGAGGTCGTCCACGCAAATGACCTGGGGAAACCTATTCCGACATGAAATTTTATCAAAGGATCCTGTAGTTGGCCAGATGGCGATAAAATATTTAAGAGCGGCAAGGATCAATCTTGTTAAAGTAAGTGTTGTGTATACCAGACAGAGCAGCCTTGAATAATGCTTCTTATCATACTTAACTGCTCTGTTTTCCATTTACAGACTGGATTTCCCTCAAAGAATGATTGTCCAGGATGTGAATTCTCTAGAGTGGACTTTGATAATGATGAAGATTTCAACTGCTCCTTTAATTGTGAGTTATAAGTAGTTAGTAACTAATTAGCTCAATTTAATGCTATTACATCAGTGTGCATACATTTTTTTTTTTATTATTTACATATTTGTATTTTTTTAATTGTTGACTGACAAATACAAACCTCTTTCTACCAACAAAAATTTCTTGTTACTAATTTTTTTTATATTTTGTCCAGTTGTAATTTTGGCAATCAAAGGCACACATCTAGGGCCCTATGATTTCCATGATGCAAAAAACGTGGATGGAATTGCAGAATCCAGTCATAAAACCTAAATTTACTGTATAACGTGCAATGTCATGGAATTTGTCAAACTTTGAATGAATTAATCAAAAGTAGGTTATTACACTTGAATCAAATTGTGATATGAACTAGTATCTGTGGAGTATTAACCCACAAAATTACTATTTAAATATGAATCCTGCATGTTATGTGTGTTTCTGTGAATGAATGGCGAAGATGGGCGGTTTTGTTTACTACACACATACTGAAGTGTGCGGGACTCACGGTGGTTTCAGCATCTGTCGTCTTTCTAAATGAGGACATAAATACATGAACAACATCTCCAGAACTGCTCTGAGAGTCACTCCACTCATTTGAGTAAAACTTTCCTCACATTATATACACACAGAAATGTAAAGGTATTCACGGCAACCCATCAAAATAAAAGTTCGGTTTAATTTGAAGACATGCCAGAAATATATTACAGTAGAATGTACTACTACTACTACTACTACTACAACTACTATTACTACTAAAATGATTAAAACTGACTTTTTATTTAAAGATTAAAACATTAATGAAATAAATGTTTTATGCTTTCATTTGATAACCAGAAAAATGCAAATATACAACACAGAATTTCTGAAGGGAAAAAAAACATTTCGAAATGCAATTTTAAGAATGAATTTTAATAAATTAATTTTTATGCATTCAAATAATTAGACATGCTAAAACATAGAATTTGGTAACAATAAAACATATGGTGGGAAAAAATAAATTGCAATTTTTTGTTAAACGTTTAATAAATTGATGTGAAATTGTATGTTTCATGATTTTAATTAATTAGACATGCATTTTGATTAATAATATTTAATTTAACCATTAAAAATGAGTAAAGGAAAATTAAAAAAAAAAAAAAAACTGATTTCATAGGGCCCTACAAATCATATAATCAACCCAGTTGATTTGAAGTTACTAATTAAAATGCTTTCATTTCAATGGTTATTCAAACAGCGAACAAGTTACAGAAATGAGCAAAGAACAAATGATTAAATAAATAAAACTGCATTTACAATGGTTTGGTTAACCCCTGAACATTTTTTTTTTCATAAACAGCCTTCAGGGCTCAGCAGGGGGAAGCAGTTCGTCTGGCTTGTAAAATTGTTCCATTTGAGGCCTTCCAAATTGCAAGGGAATGGGTGCAGTCTCAGATCTGCACACCTATAGATACTGGAAATACAACATGTGAGTACTGTTAGTAGACTTTCTCATGGTAGGTAATCTTTCATCTGCCAAATGTTTGTGCAGTTTTTGGAATTGTGCTGCGATTTTTCTCATTCTATATTTATCTATTCTGCATCTCATTTATTTCATTCATCTTATTCCTCTGTATTATGATGAATACCCTTCAGTGTATTGGAAACATTGATCTTTTAATGCAAAGATTACATAATGTTTGACCAAAAAATGGTCATGTACAGACACACAGCAGATCATTTTTAAACCTCAAAAAATGCCAGATACCAAACTTTATTTAACCCTCAGGTGTTTGGTCATTTTATGATTTTAAAAATCATAACTTCATTGGAATAGAATGAAATTTGGTTGCACTTGCTATGTGAAAATCTCCAAAATTGTGGCTTCTATTTGAAAAAGCTAAATAGTCATAAAGAAAATAGTCACACTTATGTTGTTTATGGTCAGAACACCGTAGGAAATTAATTGGAAATACGAAAAAACAAAAATATGTCCTGTTTATTTTTGTTATATTTTTATTGAATGTTGATGTTTAAATTACACTGCACATTTTAGAGTGGCCTTTCAATGTGGCCAGCCTAAGGCATACCTGTGCAATAATCATGCTGTCTAATCAGCATCTTGATATGCCACACCTGTGAGGTGGATGGAGTATCTTGGCAAAGGAGAAGTGCTCACTAACACAGATTTAGACAGATTTGTGAACAATGTTTGAGAGAAATAGGCCTTTTGTGTACATAGAAAAAGTCTTAGATCTTTTAGTTCAGCTCATGAAAATGGGGCAAAAACAAAAGTGTTGCGTTTATAATTTTGTTCAGTGTAGATTATGGGTAACAAAACAAAAATCTCTGTTTTCTAGGGATGTAATGATATCAAAATCTCAAGATACGATACTACTGGAATATGAAGTCCACGATACGATATTTATTGTGATGTTTAGAAAAAAAAAGAGACATGAATAATTCTATTTTTTTTTTTTTTTTTTGGACATTTTAAAGGTAAAGGGGTCATATGATGTGTTTTCTAATTTTCCTTTTCTTTAGTGTGGTATGTAGCTGTTTGTGCCTGTATAAGATCTGCAGAGTTACAAAGCTCAAAGTCTCCCACAAAAGGATTTATTCTATCTAAAAGATAAGGCTGATCCAGACCGAGCTAAAATGCCTCATTCAAACACGCCCCCACATGTCTATGTCACGATGTGGAAATATTTGCGTAATGCAGCCCAAATGTTCATGCAAAGAAAAAAGGCGTGGTTTCAGTAACTGCTGTAGCGTTGATGCAGCCATGTCAGGGAGACACTGTGTTTCAGTGCGAAAGCAAAAGCATTTTATTTGGCCTTACGAAAGTAGATGCACTTAGGAATCATTAAGATTACTTAACAGAACTGCACAACCCAAATGTTTGAATTTGTGGAACGCATTTTATGTACGACGAAAACAAAGTAATCAGTGACATCATTTATGAACTTTGCAATTAAAGAGTAAAAATCCTGTATTTTTTTTTAAAAGATTTAGTAGTTTTGATCAGGACTGAGGTTGATTTAACAGATTTATGCAAAAAAAAATTGAAAAAATATTTATCTGATACAATTTTACAGCAGTTTAGTTTAGTGGATGTTTTCATCCCGAACGTAAAGAAAGGGTAGTGAATTTGAACAATGCACAAGGGTTAAATAACTTAATTTGACCCCTTTAAATTATTCTATCTAATGCACTTTGAGAGTTCAAAATTAAGTGCTCCAGCCCATGTTCTTAACTAAGAAAACTTAAGTCAGAAAAAGTAAGTAAGTGTACCGGAACTTTAAAGGGGACTCAAACCTTTTTTTTTTTTTTTTTTGTGGTATACTCTCTCAGACTAAATTGCATTCACACTGGTGTTTTAGGAAGCCAAACAAATTAGAATATTATAATAATAATAACAACGACAGTAATGGCCATATATCGTAAAACAACTGCACTGTAAAATAAATGAAAATGAATAAACTCACGCTAAACTCACAGCACATGCAGTAATGGAGTTCACTGCATTCGTTCACTCTGAACAGAGCTGTTCTGAGGTGTGGAAAACAGCGGCTCACGAGCTGATCACCTGAACAATGTGTGCGCTTCACTTTGAAACGTGCAGCAAAAACAGACTTAATGAAGGGATTAAGCCATATTGTGCTTTTGGTTCTAGTTGGACAGATACTGTGCCAAAGCATAATGGCCCAAAACACTTTAAAATACAGGTAACACTTTACAACAAGGTTCATTAGTTAGCAACTTTAGTAAACATGAACTGATAATGAACAATACTTCTACAGCATTTATTAATCGTAGTTAATGGTAATTTCAGCATTTACTAATGCATTATTAAAATCACAAGTTGTGTTTGTTAACATTAGTTAATACACTGTGAACTAACATGAATAAACAATGAACAACTGTACTTTCATTAACGAACATTAACAAAGATTAATAAATAGTGTAATAAATGCATTGTTCATTGTTAGTTAATACATTAACTAATGTTAACAAATGACACCTTATTGTAAAGTGGTACCAAAATACCTTTTATGTTAGAAAAATAAGTTAAACTTTTTGTTTAACTTAGTTTAACTTAGTTTTTGTTTACATAATATGTGTGTGTACTGTGTATATTCATTATGCATATTTAAATACACACAGATGCATGTATACATTTCAGAAAATGTTTGAACATACATTAAATATATTAATATATAATATAAATTATATGAAAATAAATATAGACATGTAAATATTTTGAAAATATATATACTGTATATGTGTGTATTTATATATACATAATAAATATACACAGTGTATACACACACACACACACACACACACACTATGTAAACAAAAAACTTGGTAACACTTTATTTTAAGGTCTCTTAACTAGTTGCTTATTAGCATGCATATTACTAGAATATTAGCCATTTATTAGTAGTAATTAAGCACATATTAATGCCTTATTCTACATGACCTTATTCCACATCCCTAATCCTACCCAATAACTAAACTTAACAACTACCTTACTAACTACTAATAAGCAGCAAATTAGGAATTTATTGAGGGAAAAGTCGTAGTTAATAGTGAATAAGTGTTCCCTATTCTAAAGTGTTACCAAAAACTTTTATTTTGCATGCAATTAATCGCAATTAACCGTTTGAGAGCACTAGTTTAAATATATTTTTAAAAACTACACTCTTTGCCTGGAAGACCTATCATATCATATCATATCGTCATGTGACCACGATAATGTCGAGATTGTTTGCTATCGCAATATCATGATATTGATAATATCTTTATGTCCCTACTGTCTTCTGGTTTGACTAATCATAATGCAAAAGCTGACACTTCTAAATAAATAAATTAAAATTACATCAATAAAATAAATCTAAACTTTGTACAAAACTAGTCTTTGATAATCTCTATATCCTAATATAAACCTACATATAGCTGCTAGCAGAAATTAAGAGGCCAAGCACTACAGAAGCAATGAGTTACTAAAGGCATTTTAATGTGAGTTTAGTCGAAATGGCTGAAAATCATAAATATACTGGTATAATTTACTGGTTTATTGCTTTTGGCCAGTAGACAGTGCTGTTAACAAATTGATATAAAGTGGTCAGCGTGAGGTGGCGATGACATGCTCCAAGTTTGGTGTCAGTATGTCAAAGCTTTGTAAGCCCTCAGATTCAGTTTGGCATCAAATTAATTGATGAAATTGTTGATATGATATCCATAACTTTTTGTTTCGTAAGTTTGTAACAAAAAAGTATGTCCGACTCCCAACATGATATGGGGAAAAAATTAATATTGTTTGTCCCATGGTTATGGTTAATGTTAAGAATGTTAATGTCCTCAATCTGTGTACCAAATTTCATAACCTTTCTGCAAGTGGTTCTATGGGCTGCCATACACTCAAGAGCAGAACAAGAAGAAGAAAAGTTTTAAGTAGAAATAAGTGGCCCATAATTACAATTAATATTTACAATATAATTAATAATAAACTAGGCTAATTACCAGAGAATCAAAATTTGTCTAAAGATTCACCTTAGATCAAACATTATATAAATAATTGTTCAACGCATTTCTTTTTGATTTGTGATTTGTAAAAAGAGACGCAAACATGACACACAGTTAAAAAAAAAAACAAGTTATATTGCATAATATAGTATCCATGCAGATTTTACCTCTTTAAAAAGACTCCCACAAGATTTACCATTATAATGCAGAATGTTATCCATCACTTGTCCTACACAATTTCACTGTGTGGTTGCATTTATAATTTGGGAATTATGCTTTGAATCCTTGTGGAACAAGATTTAAGTTAGACTCCCATGCTGAACTGAACAGATTCTCATTCACAAGATAATAAACAAAATTTTTGTTTGTAAATTATGTGTCTGTGTTCATTCATTTCATTCATGGACTTAAAAGATTGATATGTTCACAATTGAAACACCATTGCAATACAAACTAAGCTTCACCAGTGCTGGGTACCACACCAGTGACAATTATCAACAGATGGTAATCAACATAGTGCTGTAAATTGTTTCTGGTACTTGTTTAACCCTGGAAGGTTCCTTTTAACACTGCTTAATTAGTATTGTTATCTGCTGAAGCTGAAGAAGAATCTCTGTTCTGCTCTGTCTCCGTCAGCGGTTCAGTGGGATGCCATGACATTCTTCACAGAAAGTGTGTTGGGACAGCTCTTCAAAATTCTTGAAAAAGAGGTAAAACAACCAGTTTCTCTCATGGTACAGCGGTGAGAGATTTAAAGAGGTATCTTGTCATTGAGATGTGTTTTTTTTCCTCCTCCCATTGCTGTAGAAAATTCCCATAGATGAGGGTATGGAGCTGCTGCAGATGGTTGTAAACTATGAGACAAGAGATCCTCTCATTCTTTCCTGTGTTCTTACCATCATATCCACTCTCTTTCCCTTCGTCACACACCAACCACACTTCCTGCCTCAAGTACTCTTTAAGGTGAGGTATATAATCCGTCATATGAAAAATGTGAATAAATGTCGAGTCAAATTTTGTCATTCCAATTGGAGTCCACTCAGTTGGGAGTTTCGTGTGTTATAGTCAATTTATTATTTTGTAAATTATTATGATTTTATTAATTTAAAAAAAAAAAAAAAAATTTTCAATTTGCCCCACTGAAAGCAACTTGATTAGAAAGCGATTTCTTTGTGAGAAGTGCTTTATTCATCACTACAACTATTGACAATGGGCTTTTTTTTGCACAGTTTTGCTAATGTGTCTGCACATCTAAAACACTGTCTAACCACTGATTTAGGGTGTCAAGTAAATTTTAGATTGATTATTTTTTATTTTTTTTCTTAACTGTTGCAGCTATACTTTGCTTCTCTAATCTTCTAGATCTTCTAGTATCAGTCAATCAGTATGATGCTCTAATGTGTTCTCTCCCCTACTCCCCATAATATTTTGTTCTCGCTCTGCTATAGCATTTATAAAAAGAACCCTGAAACTTGTTTGATGCATTTGCAATTTTTTTTTAACTTAATAGTAGCCTGTATATATGTATGTGTGTATATATACATATACATATACATATACACACATATATATATATATATATATATATATATATATATATATATATATATATATATATATATATATATATATATATATATATATATATATATATAATACACACACACATATATATATATATATATAAATAATACACACACACATATATATATATATATATATATATATATATATATATATATATATATATATATATATATATTAGGGGTGTCGACGATTTGATGCTTCGATTCGAGGAGCCTGATTGGACTCTCAGTCGAATATTCGCGAGGTCTTATGATCATACCATTTTGGCTATGGGGGTGCTCAGTGTCTGATTTCACATCGAACTACCGGTTTTCTCCCAATAAGTTAATATACAGCCTATTATGATAATGCTGTAAATAAGAACCTTAAAAGAAAAAAAAGCTTTAAATAAATATTTTAACGTGCGTGAATAAATCCAACTTCCCCTATAGATTAAAGTTTCACTTTCTAATCCGTCACCGACAGAGGAGCGTTCTTGGCGGCTGGGATTTAAATCTTTAACAAGACTCAAACTGACACAGGCAGAGTGGAAGACTTCGTTTATTTTTCTCGATCAGGTAGGGTATATAAGTATATTATTTATCTCGTATAAGATGCCTTTGGTTGAGTTACGCTACAGTAAAGCGCTTTGTAGTACGGTGATTATCTCTTCAGCGTGCGGTGCGAGCAGGACAACAATGCAGAATATTAACTATGACTGGCACTGTCATATACTGTACATAGCATTATAATGAGAACACTGTTATAATGAAACGCTGTGATTTTTTTTTTGATTTTTTTTAGTGTTTAGTTGCGTTTCATGTTATTGCGTGAAGAACGCGTCCAAAAGAGGAGTTCATTCAGAGCCGAGCAGACGCGTTCATGTGCATTCGGGGCATTTTGTGCAGATAGCCTATAATGGTAATATTAATGTTATGTTATATAAATAACGAAGTGTATTCTATGTGAGATAAATAAGTTAAATCCCATTGATTAAAAACCTGCTATCATCTGCTTCTACTGGTCATCTTCAGCGCGCGCAGCTCAAAACAGAAATGCAGAACATTATAACTACGATCATATATATATTTTATATATATATATATATATATATATATATATATATATATATATATATATATATATATATATATATATATATATATATATAACGTTATAATGAGAGCACTATTGTAAAAAAAAATTTGTGAATTCTTAAGGGTTTCGCTGACATTTAATGTTAACTATCTTTTAATCAAAACATAAAATATTATTTACCCCGTTTGTATCTGCAAGGCGTCCGTTACACATTTTCCCTGTGTATTTATGACTGTGGAATGTCTGACTTGATTCTTGGTAATGTATTTTGCCCCGCCCCCAAATATATGATTCGACTATCAGTCGACTATCGGCATGATTCGAAAAGTCTGATTCGACTATGAAAATCCTTAGTCGGGACACCCTTAATATATATATATATATATATATTATATATATATAATAACTTAGTGTGCAATAGATGTGCTAAAAACCTATCATCATCAAATGTCTTTTTTTTTTTTCCCACTTACATTTAGATATTTCCTTCCATCACATTTGAATTGGTTGAAGAATGCAAGGTAAGGTGCCCATACTTATGACTGCGTGTCATTCTCTAATCAAACAGTCTTGTTGATGTTTTGTGAATGTGTTCAGGCACCTCGAACACGAGCTGTTAAGAATCTGAGAAGACATGCCTGTTCTTCCATCATTAGGATATGTCGAGATTATTCAGATTTTATGCTGGTATGTTGAAGCATGCATCCATAATACAATTCTTTACAATGCAAAACATATTTAATTTTAGTTATGGTCCTAAAGAAACAGGTTACATTATATTAGCATTATATAATGTACAGGTTACATTATATTAGCATTCCCTTCTAGGACGCTAATGATAATAGATTATTTTTCTTGCATTGTAGCCGTGCTTTGACATGATGTATGAGCATGTGAAAAGGTTGTTCTCCAATGAGCTGCTGCTGACACAAATGGAGAAGTGTGCTCTTATGGAAGCCCTGATATTAATCAGCAATCAGTTTAAAGACTATAACAAGCAGAAAGCCTTTCTGAAAGAACTCATGGCACCTATTACTGCACAGTGGCTGTCAGAGGAGATGAAGAGGTATGAATGGATATTGTTGCCCGGACAGGCGTTTACTGAATTTATTAAACAGAAATTTAACACGATAATGATATGAAATCATTGATATCTAGCTTATGTACATGCATCTGAGGCTGTCTGATGTATGAACCTTCCTTTAATTTTGTGTTGTGCAGTGTGTTATGGGACCCTGCTACCTTTTTGGCATATGTTGGTGCTGATCAGGTGATCAGTGACACTGACACAGAGGATCAGATGGGTATCAACAGATCACGGGTAGGTGTCACTACTTCTCAAATGATTGCATGCAGTCTAATGTGTTTGCATAGCTGTTGGATTTTGTTGTAAATCTCATCAGTTTTGCTTTTGTCTTCAATGGCAGATTAGTTTTTGTGTGAACACCATACTTGGGGTTGTAAAGCGTGCTCGTTGGCCAGCTGATCCTGAGGAGGCAAAAGCAGGAGGCTTTGTGGTCAGCACAACCTCTGATAGGGCCCCTGTCTACAGAAACCCTTGTGCGGAGCCCCTGCAGGCCTTGCTGCCTAACCTTTTTGCTCTCATCAGGTAAATTAGGTCATTTACTAGAAAAACAGACATTTGATATGGAATAGTATATGGTGAAAAAAATCATGGATAGTGTACAGGTATTTGCTGTGCTGTGCTATGTACTGTTTTTCCACTATTGTAACAATGTTTGGAATAGTTTGACGTTGTTCATCCTTTCAGGACCCAAAATAGCTTGTTCTTGCCAGAGAACATCAACCGGCTTAGCAAGACTTTTACAAGGGTCTATGATATTATGGATGTGGAGAGGAATTTTGCTTTAGGTAGGTTTCTCATTTGTCCTATCCTTTTATGAACACCGTCATTTAGGTTTTGCTGTGACTGGTAAAGTCAAATCGAGTCTCATGTATATCTATAGTACTTTAAACAATATAGATTTTCGAAGCAGCTTCACAGAATTAAACAGGAAAGTAAGGGTGATGTTGCAGATTTCATAAATTATGAAACAAATTCAATTTCAGCTTTTAAGCAGCTCTGCTGAAGGCAGGATTGTCATTATCTAGCTCAATTCAGTTCAAAATTGGTTCTCATCTGATAGTGTCAGTGCAGTTATATCAACATTGCCTTTAAAACCCCAGACTCTTGCTATCTTAAAGAAATAATGCTTGATGTCTCCTACAGGAATTCCTCAACCACTTTTAGATGCCTACGACTCTTCAGCATACAGAAACATTGCTGAACGCATGCAAGGCTTCTTCTCCTCACTCTATGATAACTGGTTGGAACAATCAATTTTTTTTCTTTTTTGTTTGTTTAATAGAGAGAAGAAAAAAAAACCTCTTCAATGGTCTAAACTCATTTTCCTGATCCTGTTTACCCTTTTCTTTTATGTCAATTTATTTTAAAGTTACCACGTGCTTGGGAATGCAGGTCCCTGCATGCAGCAAGACTTTTATGCAATAGAAGGCTTGGCAGAGAAGATTGTTGGTTCTGCATTTACCCATCTAGACAGTGTTCCAGACCACAGGCTCCGCCCCTTAGTTCATATCCTTTATATAATGATTTTTTGTTTGAACTATTAGTTAAACATACTTAAGTCAGTAACATTTGTTGGTAACACTTCATAATAAGGGTACCTGAACCTAATATATTTATTATTACTTCAAAATGAGCTAATGATTAGTGATGGCATGAACTAATCAGGAATGAATAAACAACTACCCTTAAATATGACTAGGCTTATATGGATTCATTCTTAAATAATGACCACCTTAACTACATGTTAGGGTTAGGTTGCATCATAAACATAATTGGATGGCACAGGATTAGTTTGCAAATATTTACAGCGATTCTTCTTATCAAATGTGGAGAATACTAATTGCAATTACCACCCATAATTTGATTTCAGTATATTTTGTGTGATTCTCACGTGAGTCTCCTTTAAATTCACCCTACTGGCTTATAAGCCTTCATCCAAAAATGAAATTTGTCATCATTTACTCACCCTTATGTTTTTCCAAACCTCTATGGAAATTCTAATGCAGATATAAAAATACTATGGAAGCCACTGTACAAATGGTATGTTGTGGCATTACCCTGACTAAAGTCTATACCCAGCTGTATAAACAGCTGTATAAAAACAAGAATTGTTTTATGTATGTTTGTATGTATATTTATGCATATATACTGTTGAGCCAAAACATCATGACCACCTGTCTAATAAGGTGTTATATGGAATATACACTGTACCCAGTTTGTTGTTTGTCCTCCTTTGGACCACTGCTGGTAGGTTCTCACAGAAGCACCCCACAAGTCTCGCTATTTCAGACATTAGGGATGGGCGATACCAGTTACTTTGTTTTTGATACAATATGCTATTTTTTTAAAGTCCAGTATCGTCAATATTAATACCGATACAATACTTATAAACAGAATTTTTTAATTATGAAAATTATTAAATTACTATGAGTAAAATGGGTAATGATACCCACTTAACTTTATAATTGAAAGGCATTTTAACATTCAATATGCCTTAATTGCAACTTAATGTGTTATATTCTTGTTTACACATAGTTAAAATATGTTTACTGTAGTGGTAACCATGGAAACCTACAAATACTATAGTTGAACTATGGTCACTTTAGTAAAACCATAGTTCATTTTCATAAGGGACTGCCAGTGACAGGCTGTTGCATGCATAAAATGCAACCTTTTTATTCTGACAGTGTATGATTTATATTAACATTACAGAATAGAACATGATCAATATGAACTTTTAACATTCAATTTAAATAAATGTAGTTGAGATGATTAACAATATTCACTTCACCTATGGGTTGTCATAATGTTTTTGCTCATATAAAGAGTCTTGCAAAAAACAAGTAGTTAATTACTGTACATATCTTTAAATAAATAAACAAATACATAAAATAAAAATAAAAAAATACTATAATTATTACTTCAGTTTACCAACGCTCAACATATTGGATAAAAATACTTGTATTAATATTGTAATATAACTATTTGTTATACAACTATTTTTATGGTGCGCCATTAATATGTACAGATGTACACACACTATGTACACTATATATGTTTGTGTGTATGTGAATATGTATGTATGTATGTATTATTTCATAGTCAGTGTACCCTGCAGCCAAAGACTGGTTGCTCACTGAAGCTAAGCAGGGTTGAGCCTGGTCAGTACCTGTATGGGAGACCTCCTAGGAAAACTAGGTTGCTGCTGGAAGAGGTGTTAGTGAGACCAGCAGGATGGGGTCCCAGTCTCTGATGGTACTGTAAAAGCACCGTCTTTCAGATGAGATGTTAAACCGAGGTCCTGACTCTCTGTGGTCATTAAAAATCCCATGGCACTTTCTTGTAAAGAGTAGGGTTGTAACACCAGTGTCCTGTCCAAATTCCCTCCACTGGCCCTTATCAAATATGGCCTCCTAATAATCCCCATCCACTTGATTGGCTCTGTCTCTCTGTCGTCTCTACCTGTAGCTGGTGTTTGGTGAGCGCACTGGCGCCGTTGTCCTGTGGCTGCAGTCGCATCATCCAAGTGGATGCTGTACACTGGTGCTGGAGAGACCCCCCTCACGTGATTGAAAAAGCACTTTGGGTGTACAGCAATACACAATAAAACACTATATAAGTGCCTCATTCATTCATATTGTTGTGGGGGCTATTTAATTTAGTTAACTCCTAAAAGTAACTATCAAACATGTACTCGCATGAAGTCGTTGTTATTCAGGCATGAATCCATCTTTATTCATTTGTGATTAGTTCATGCTTTCACTAATTATTAGTTTATGTTGAAGTAAGTTTCAATTTGGGTAATTAGTACATGATTATTTAGGTACCCCTTATTATAAAGCTTTACATTCACCTTGGTTTATGATTATGGAAGTGACATCACTGTCATTAGATTTGGATTCTTGTGGTTGTTGACTCTGACTCATGAATGATGTGCTGTAAGGTGCAGTTGTTTTCCTTAATGTCTTTCACGTTTGTTCATGAAGCAGCTGGTGATGTCCTGTCCTCATGATTATTATGACAGCCTCCTCAATCCTTTGCTGGGCCCACTGTTTACCTATCTACTGCAGGTAAACTTAATATCATATACAATATCTGTAAGTATGTGGTTATCAAACCAGAGCATGTTGGTCTTGGGTGTGTTTTTTTTTTTTTTTTTGTTGTTGTTGGTTTTTTTTTTTTTTTTTAAATGCTTCGTTTTTAAAATGCCTCCCTTAAATAATCATGGTCATACATTTACTACTACACCGTGTAATTAGTGTTTTTAAATTGTGCAATCTGATCAGATTTCCCAATTTGATTCACAGATAAACAAAGAAAAAATATGCTAGCTTAAGAAAGCTAGAAGAAATGCATAATAATGTAATTCCAGACAGACTGGATGATAAGATCAGATCTCTGTGTGGAGCACTGGCTGTTGTCAGACTCCTTGTGCAATCAAAAACTCACTGGATTATTACAGTTAATGGCAATATGAATGTTTGGAAATGTAAACTGATATTTCCTACTGACACTACAGCAAAAGATGTACGCCAAACAGACGGAGCTCAATGAAATAGGAGTGTAGTAAATCTGACTAAAAGTTACATTTTGCTAAAAAAAAAATGTATAGTTGGACAATAAATGTGACGTAGAATTTTCAACTTACAAATATTTTGTGTATTGGTATTTTTGTGTATTTGTATGATAACACTAACTGTAAAGTGACTGTAATGGGGTAATCAAAATAGCTTTTTTAATCAATTAGTCTGTGCTTTTTTATTTTCATTTTTAGTTTAGTGAATTTAAATTCAGCTTTTAAAGCAATATTTTTGTTTTTAGATTGCAATGTTAGAATGTAATGTGATTTTAACCCTTTTTGCACATAATATATGCCTACATGATTTGGCCTTTAATATGCATTGTTTCGTTGGACAACATTGGGCAGGATGTGAAATATATGTAAGGAATAATTGAATCCGGGCCGTTGAATTATTAGAAAAATAATGCACACCCGAGGTGGTGATGCTGAAACGACACGAAGCGGAGTGTGCATTATTTTTCTAACAATTCAACGGCCCGGAGTCAATTACTCCGCTTGTACTATGGTTGCCACACCTCAAGACATCGATTAGATGATGTATTTCAAGGTATTTGTCTGGTTTTTGTACTTAAAATGCTATTGTGAGTAGGATTAATTTCTTCCGCATCTCATCCATCGCCTCCGTTGCTAATTCCAAAACGTCACTTTAGATCTAGTAACGAGGCTTAAGCCATTGATAGCAGATTAATGCAGTTAATAACTAAGTTATTAGAGAGAGAGAGAGAGAGAGAGAGAGAGAGAGAGAGAGAGAGAGCGTGTGAATTACCACTGTGAGTCTGTTTGTCTCTCAAAAGTGTTCGGCTAATGTCTCTAACTTACTAATAGTGAAACTTTAAGTTCATTTTCTTCGCAAACAGCACCGTTGTTACCTTGCTTGTGAGAAGTAATAGTTTATAAATTGTTAAACTTACTGTTACTGATTAAATTGTCAGAGTAGCGCTTACAACATTAGCATGTATGTTAACGTGTGTGTGCAAACGCTCCGGTTACTGATGTAACCTTGGTTCCCTGAGATAAGGGAACGAAGGTTGTGTATGGGAAAACTCCTGTTTTACTCTGTACTGAAGCCTGATTTGTTCACCTTTGTGTAGCTGCACAAACCAATAGCGCTTTAGCCCTCCAGAAAGGATGGAGCCTGTGTGTGTGTGTGTATATGTGTGTATATATATATATATATATATATAGTGTCACTTGAAAGTTTGTGAACCCTTTAGAATTTTCTATATTTCTGCATAAATATGACCCAAAACATCATCAGATTTTCAAATAAGTCCTGAGAGTAGACAGAGAACCGCATTTTTCTTTGTCATTTATTTATTGAGAAAAATGATCCAGTGTTGCATATCTGTACGTTGCAAAAGTATGTGAATCTGGTGTGACCCCCTTTTGCTGCAGTAACTGAAGGTAAAGTTTCTTGTAAATGCTGATCAGTCTTGCATAATAACATGAGTTTTAGCCCATTCGTTAGTGCAGAACCACTTAAACTCTGTGATGTTGGTGGGTTTCCTCCTATGAACTGCTTGCTTAGGTCCTTCCACAACATTTTAATTGCATTAAGGTCTGGACTTTGACTCAGCCATTCCAAAACATTAACTTTGTTCTTTTTTAACCATTCTTTGGTAGAATGGCTTGTGTGCTTGGGGTTGTTGTCTTGCTGCATAACCCACATTCTCTTCAGACTCTGTTCTTAAACAGTTGTCCTGACGTTTTCCTTTAGAATTTGCTGGTATAATTCGGAATTCATTGTTCTATCAATGATGGCAGGCTGTCCTGGCCAAGATGCAGCAAAACAGGCCCAAGCCATGATACTACCACCACCATGTTTCCCAGATGGGATAAGATTCTCATTTTGGGGCCCTTGAGATGTTTTGAAATGCCCTGATATTTGTGCTTATTTCAGCTACTTAAAACATACTATTGACCAACATGTAATTTTTTTTTGTATTCAGCACAAACTGTGCTACAAATAATATGTGACCAAGATGGATGTACATGTTTGCATTTTTTAGAAAAAAAATATTATGCATGGTTAGTAAGTTTTGGGGAAAAAAATGTAGCTGAAATAAGGCCTGAAAACCCACACTAAATAGTTCTGAATAGTTCAGTCTTGTAGTCTAGAATATTTACTTCAAAATTATGTGAAAATCATTCTGCTTACTCATTCACAGAAAGCAATATATTGATTTAAAATTTTCAAGACATGTTTTGTCATCGAGGGTCTATATGCGAGGGAGTGGCAATGGCCATGAATATTAACCAATGAGAAGTCCTATCCTTGTCTTCTTACCCTCTAAGAGGTGTCTAGCTGTTGTCCTAGCATCTCTATCTGATGGTAATGGACAGTTTGCTAATCTTAGTCCACCAAGATCCAATCAAACTGCAACAAACTTTTGTCAATTTATTATGGTCAGAGAGGGGGTCAGCCCTACCATAAACTGGGCCCTGGAATGTGCCATTCACTACAAATGAATGACTCAGTTTTTCCTGCTGCCACCTTTATAGTGAATTTTTGTTTCACTTTTTTCTGCAATTGTATGTGCAGTGTAAAAGTTTTATACCGCTGTTTTCTGTGCCACCTCTGCAGTGCAAAAATGTTCTAATTAAATTTGTTTTAAATAAAAGAATGTTGCATAAAAATGCATAAATCTAATAATGTGAGAAACAATAGCCTATTTAAAGGTAAAATTGCTCCTGGAAAATAAAATAAAAATAGGGGCGCAGATCCTTTAATGCAAAGTTAAATTACATTAATTTGTCACTGCTATAAAACTAACCATTGCACACAATTTGCAAAACTTTGGGAATCAGCTCCCCATGACAGGCATAAATCAGTTAGGTTCTAGCACAAAAATTAAATATTGTCTAATTACCAGTTTTAACAAAATCCCAGTAAAATCTTAAGAGATAACTGTTTTAATTTTTGCACACTCCTACTCTGAAATTTTTCTGTAAGTTTTATAGGCCACAAAGTCTGTTTGACTTCACGGTGGTTACATCATTCAGGGTTGTTACATCATTCACACTCTAAACTTTCAGGAGTGACAACCGCATTTTAAATACGGGAGTGAATCTCCTAAATTCAAATTTTTTTGTGTGTACTGAACAGAACTCACTCTCGAAATAGCTATCATTGACACCATGGTAACCACAGCAATGTTCTGCCATATTGCATGTTCGTTATACACCTATTTTTGAACAAAAAAAAAAGAAAAGAAAAGAAAATACACCAACCAAACCACTGTCGACAGTCGAAGTTTGGCATTTTTGTTTTTTTTTGGCTTCTTGTTTGGGATTGGCTTAAAAAGTGATACAGTTTATGGAGTTGAAGTAGGGAGTTGCAGCTCATGATATTTTGTTATTGGGCTGATTTTCAAGATAAAGCATTTGGATTTAAGTTTGTTCTTGTTCTTTTTTTCAAAGTTAAGACATACCTTGTTCCTTATGATTTCTTGCACCACAAAAACAAAAGAGAGACACTACTCTAATACGTTATTAACAACTGGTTGTTCAGTTCTGTGCACACTGCATAGAATTTTTGTAAATGCTGGTGTGACTACCTGAATTTTTTGGAAGTTAATCCAGTTGTAGAATGCAGTTGTCACTCCTGTAAATTACCAAAAAACAATATTGACTGCAGTACAGGATTTGCCTAATGTTATCTCCTATTTTTTTACTTTGTTGAAAACAGAGACTGAACTTTCGGTGGCAGATCATCAACCAGCGGACCAGTCTGTGGTAAGACATTTCAGTGTTGATAATACTGTCAATATTTGTATGCATATTGTGTTGTGTACAGTTCTGAAAATTTATACACTGTTTTCAAGTTGACAAACTTTTCACATTTATTGTGTAACACCCCAGGCTTACTGTAACTCTAATTTTAATGAAACAATGAGCTACTTCTCGGGTTGGTGACATCACAAACCCATAAATTTACATAAACCCTGCCCCCGGGAACATGCAACAAAGGGGGCGAGGCCATGTTGCACTGCTTTAGAGAAGAGGAAGAGTTGTTGCCTGCCATCAAAACTAGGGGTGCTCGAAAAAATCTATTCATGTGTGAATTGCGATTCTGTCTTCTAACAATACCAATGGATGTACAAGTTTCAAAATCAATGTTATACAGCAGCGGTTCTTAATCCTGATTATAGAAGCTGATATTAGAAGCTAACATAAGCAGTAGTATTTACAAATAATAGCTTATCTAAAAGTATAGACAACATCAAACAAACAAAGAAACATAACATTCTTAAATGTCCTGTAAGAGCTGCGCTTGCACAGGTTTTGCGCGATTCTCTTCACTAATATTCTCTGGGTTGGTTGCACCAACAAGGATTAAATTAAGCAAAGTTTAGAGCTAATCAAGGATTTGTTGATCTGGGTTTTATTTTAAATCGAGCTGTGTTGCACCACTTTATTTTAAATTTAGATTAACAAATCAGGGATTAGAATTCTAACCTGCGATTAAAACCTTCATCTGTGATTAATTTTCTCCACCATGATGGATTCGTCATGTAATTAAACAGCAGCAATATTAATATTCCTTATCCTCTGTCTATGACATGAATTGCTTTTGTCAATAAAGGAAATAAACTTGTAAAAGGTCTGCCGTCTTTATAAACCGCTACGTAGAGACCGTTGATCAAACGGCTGATCAAGCAAGCAATGAAAACTTTGAGGCAGTGCATACAGATTTCATAATCTTGGAAATGTATTTATAGTATCAAGTATTGCAGTATAGCTTATGACAAAACAACCGAGATAAGAGGATAAAAGGACACATCATTTGATGCAAATGACAATTATCAACCTGAATTCAAAGACCGAAAATTCTGAAAATCAAAGTGAAAAAAAATTATGCAGCAGGCTAGTCCATTTTGCTAAAATTTCATTGCAGCAACTCAAAATGGTACTCAGTAGTTTGTATGGCCCCCACGTGCTTGTATGCATGCCCGACAATGTCGGTGCGTGCTCCTAAAGAGACAACGGGTATTTCCTCCCAGATCTGTACTAGGGCATCACTGAGCTCCTGGACAATCTGAGGTGCAACCTGGTGGCATTGGATGGACGTGGGGTTATGTGTATTCCAGGTAGAAGAGATTTTACATAACACTTTTTTCTCTCTGCATGTGAGAAAAAAGCAAAGCGACGGCGAGTCGTGCGCTTCACGCTAGAGTTTACAGTGCGTCAAATACAGGTGCGCTGTGCATTCATTCAGATGATCTGAAAATAGATCAACGGAGAGAGAAACTCTGAAGCGCTCAGTCAGAATGTTCCGCGAGTGACAATATATCTGTGCTAAACTTACACATAGCCTCCAACTCACACACTGGCGAGTAAAATCTGATTATTTATTAGTCAGTGGCTAATATTAGACATCATTTAGTCATCCAGGGTGAAGATTTAGTCGCATATGCGAGTGATTTACTGGCAGTGTGTTTGTGGCAACACAGCACAACTTCCTGTGTTTGAATTCCAAGCAGCGAAGAAGAATTGATTTCCGATTTGCAGCGTTAAGCAAGTGCGCATAACTATAGGTCTTGTTTAAGAAAATGGTATCGGATCGGTACATGGGTTCAAGTACTCGCCGATACCGATGCCAGAATTTTTTGTGGTATCGGTGGAATTTCCGATACTAGTATCGGAATCGGAACAACCCTAATGCAGAGCAACCACCCACTAAAAAATTACAATAATTTAACCTTGAGGTCATGAATGCATGAATTAATGTTTCTGCATTTGACATTGAGAGCATAGGTCATAATATAGATATATTTTTAAGATGGAAAAATGCAGATTTACAAATGCTTGAAACATGGTTTTCAAAGGAAAGATTGCTATCAAATAGCACAGCTAGGTTCCTAACTGATTACGAATAATTAACAGAGCAGCCATCAAGTGTTAGACAGTGTTTTAAGTTATTACATGCAGAGGTTTTTTAGTCCAGTAATGAAGCAAAGAGATTTCTGAAATTTGTAGAATCAGCTGGAATCCAGGCACCCAAAGATGATAGTATTACTAAAGTAGTATTACTAAACATTTAGCAAAACCTAAAACATGTGCCAGACTGTTATTTATAGACTTCTCTTCTATTTTTAACACCATTAAACCACATTTGTTAATAGAGAAATTAATATCTCAGTTTAATGTTGATTTAAACATTGCTGGATGGATCATAGATCTTAGAAAGGTCACAGTGTATTAAAGTCAATGAGTTATATTCTGAAATAGTGTTGTCAAACGCACTGACCGTGATACCTGTAGTGTGTGGGACTCGCGTCACCCAAGACGTTGTGATTTTGGGTCACACGTCACTCAAGGTGCGCTTATGAGTATATCAGATGACCAATTCCCACCTCACTTAGTTTAGTGCACCAGTCAAAGACTGGCAATTTGGCAATGTGGGCGTGTTTCCCACAAGCTGTTCAATAATTTGAATTGCACACATTAGAGGGAGCTGGTCAACTGATTTATCTGAAAGATTGGTGGTTTAGCTAGCTAGTAGAGCCTTGAATCATCAACACAAAGAAGACACAATTGTAATAAGATAAATGAAATTTATTAACAATAGATATGCAAGAGTAAATACAACAACTAGTGATGATACCAATAAGTGAATATGCACTGCTAATAGAGAATAATAGACAACTAAATATGAAGGAAGATACTGAGTAAATCGCAGAAACAAATAAAGGGAATGAACACAGAATGGCTGAATGCAATGCTGTTGAGCTGAATGTAGCAATGGAAGAGATTTCTATGGAAATGTTGCTTATGGGAACCATTTAATGGCTCTGGTGGAATTAACGATAAATAACTGCTTATTTATCTCTGAACAAATAATATAGCTATTATTCGTAATGCTGACCCCCAAGTAAATGTTATCTAAACAGGTTAGAGAAACATAGGCTGCAGGTATAAACTAAGCCAAGGTCTTTAGGAAAGAGGTTTGGTAAGTTTATAATTACGTTCCACAGGCGGGTGATCAGTCCGGCGGTAGAGACGTCTTCCACTGGTGATGCAGACTGCGTGCAGTGGGGAGGGCACAGAGTTGCGTTCTGGTAGCTGTCAATACGCTGACCTGGAGGATGCTGAACTGCTGTTGTGCCACAAAGGGTCCTTAGAGCATGGACCGGGCAGCTGGGTCAGATGGGTCTTTACGGGGTCCTTTGCAGCCTGGCTGCGTCGTTGAGGTGCCGTGGGTTTCAGGCAGTGTCTGCCACTGCGGAGGTCCTTTATGGACTGGGCTGTGCTTTCAGAGCGGCAAGAGTCAGACGGGGTCCGTCACTGCTGGGTCCTTTGCAACTGAAGGACAGCCAAATGCGATAAGGAAGGTTTGCTCAGGAGCTGAGTTAAACCTTAGCTGTCTTGAAATCTCTTTCCTCGTCAGGCCAGAGACTCAGAACGTCGTATCTGCTACTGTCTCTCTGGATGTATCAGAGACTCAGAACTTTGGTGTTTCTGTTAGTGTCTCTCTAGATGAAAGACTCAGAAACGGGGAGTGTTCCTGTTGCTGCCTTCCCGGTAACAGGACTCAGACTCAGAACAAGGAGTGTCTTTTGGGAAGGTAACTTTATCTCTTTTTGATGAGGAGGAGATTGGAATCAGGCGCCTCTCCGTTCCAGGAATGTGATTGGCCACTTGTGTCCAAGGTGGCCATGATGTTGCCCGCCCTAGTGTGGAACTCATTTGCATACAGTGGAGTACAAAGTTAAACAGTGTCTTTAACATTTTACCCATGCAATATCTCTTTACCAAACCTCTTTCAAACTATTATCAGCATCATTAGGAGCAAAAAGAGTCCAAACATGATAGGAAACTGTTGAACTATCACTTATTCATATCATAATATGTTAATAGGCCTGCTTCTGTGAACTGTTGTGTTAACAGTCAATGGCTATCAACTAGGGGTGGCACAGTACACAGATGTCACGGTTCGGTACGTACCTCGGTTCGGTGGTCACGGTTCGGTAAGATTTCGGTTCAAAGGGGGGGGGGGGGTCTACTATGCTCAGTTTCTTTTCATTTATTTTGAACAGACAGTAGTGCAAATTACAATTTTTTTTCCATTTAGATATGAAAATACTAATATTACATGTTATAGTTATATATATATATATCTGTTTTGTTTTCATTGTGAGTGTACACAAAAGCAGACCTTTATACAGTGATTATTAATAAGACAATATGTGTTTAAAGTTGATTCTGCTGGTGCAAGGAAACAGTTGAAGTGATCGCGCCGGAACACGCACACATACACACATACACATACGCACACACACACACACACACACACACACACACACACACACACACACACACACACACACACACACACACACACACAAAACATATCAGTTCCAGCATTGCTAACTTGACAACGCAGTTGGTACTTTATCAAAATAAAATTCATTGAGCCAAACATCAGCGCGCGCCTCTGTGTCACTGTTGGAACGTGACTGAAGTACAAAGCCTATCATTTACATAATAAATTATAGTTTCGTATTCAGATACGTTACATCGCAAATATGGAAATATTATGCAATATTTGGATTTGTGCCGAATGAGAGAGGTAACGTTAGGATACTCGAGCACAAAGCTCCTTTTCACAAGCAGTTGAGTGCGCAAGCCTTTAAAGTATACTCCCTTGTCAGTCTATATGAGAGACGCGTTCAAAATCAACACTTAGTCACTGTATGTTCGCGCGAAACTGTCTGAGGCAAAACTGTCTGAGCACGGGGCTACATTGCGCATGCGTCGAACTGTGCGTCGAACCGTGCGACGCACACGAACCGAACCGAGACAAGCGAACCGAACGGTTCGGGTGTTTTTTCATGTACCGTGCCACCCCTACTATCAACATAAACTGTACTTCATCTGAGGATGAAGTGAATCCCTTGCAGTTTGCATCCATTTAAGGTCTTCAAACATGGGTATGAATGGATTTGGATAGATCTGTGTGGCCTTTCTTTGTTTCAGCCACTGCTGTTGCATCCAGAGATCTGGAGGAATTTTTATGGAAGTCATTTCCTAAACCTTAGGATTGGGTGTGATGGTGAGGGTCAACCCGTAGTCCAATGAGAAATCCTCTCTTAGGTGGTCGTGGATGCAGAAGGTCTCCCTTCCTGTCCTGTTAGAGGTGTCTGGCAGTTGTCTTGGCATCTTATCTGATGGTTCTGAACATCTTTTTATGTTCCTCCACCAAGATCCAATCACAGTGAGGCACATCTCCCTCCACACCGGCAGTTAGAGAGGGGCCCTGCCATAAACTGGTCCTTGGAATGGCAGTTTGACTGTTGTTCCCTACATACCATTCGGTAATGAAATTTTAAAAATGTCCATTTCACGCTAACATTTGAGCGCTATTGAGCAGATCCTTAAACAGTGCTGATTGGTCATTGTTCACACACTCAACAGATATGACTGTGATTGGCTACAGTGATCATTCACGCTCTTCACCGAGCACTCACACAGAAGCACATGGGAGTGTTTAAAAGCCGTGTCCATCAGCGGATCTGTCTATGTGCAGATATATTAGGGATCCGCTGACGGTGACCGATATTATAATATTAAAACTACTTTATACTTTTCGCCCATTGTTCTGTACTGATGTGTGTAGGTCCCTTCAAGCTCATGTTCATCTGCCTCCACTTTTGAGTAGAGCCTGACTGATATGGCTTTTTGGGGGCTGAATATTAGGAGTAAAAAAAAAAGTGTAATATCGATATATCGGCTGATATTCCTTGTGTATATTATATAGTACAGTATCAGTCAAAGGTTTGAACACACTTCCCATTCATGTCCAAACTTTTGACTGGTACTGTATATAGAATACAGTATATACATAAAAAGAATATATACTGTATGCATAAACATTTTTTGCAATGATCAATCAAATGTGGTGATCAAACACGTGAGTTGATATGTAATGGAGGCAGGGTATTTAACAATTTAACAAACTTTATTTTTAACAATTCTGTGACGTCTTTTTTTTTTTTTTTTCTCAAAGATTCTGTGTTGTGCATTTTCTGGTAATCAAATGAACATGAGGATTCATTTTTAAGTCTTTTTGCAGTTTAATATTCACAGATATTAGTCTGTATCGCAATTTGATTTAAATGTACTGACCTGTTTTTTATTTATTCATGAAAAGTATGACATTCTGCGTTATACAGTAATTTCTGTTTTTATGACTGGATTCTGCGATTACATCATCTGCTTTGTGGAAATCATAGGGCCCTAGTAATAGTAATAAGTAGCAAACGAGTATGATAAGCTCATTGTGAGAATAAAAGGCAGAGACATTGTTCATTTACCTTTGAGCCATTCAACAGACTCAAGCCACCACCGAACTGCCATCTACTGGACTGCAGAAAGATACTAAATTTTGATTTCTGCTACGTTACTGACTGTACTGACAAACTATGCTGACTTAGGAAATGTGATGTGACCTATGTGATATGACATGGCGGTTTTAAGGGATCAAGGGGTCAAGCCAGTCGCCGCCTGGATTTGAATGTTCGTCTATTTATGGAATTATGGTATGAATGTGTGGCATGGCCAAAAAGATGATAAAGACGCTTTTTGGAAGCTTGATGTATCATAACACCTTAATTCCACAAAAAGATGTGTAGCAAATTCCAGGTGGCGGCTAGCTTGACTGCGGTGAGTTTACATTATGTTGGACTTACAGGTGCTGGTCATATAATTAGAATATCACCAAAACGTTGATTTATTTAACTAATTCCATTCAAAAAGTGAAACTTGTATATTATATTCATTCATTACACACAGACTGATACATTTCAAATGTTTATTTCTTTTAATTTTGATGATTATAACTGACAACTAAGAAAAATCCCGAATTCAGTATCTCAGAAAATTAGAATATTACTTAAGACCAATACAAAGAAAGGATTTTTAGAAATCTTGGCCAACTGAAAAGTATGAACATGAAAAGTATGAGCATGTACAGCACTCAATACTTAGCTGGGGCTCCTTTTGCCTGAATTACTGCAGCGATGCGGCGTGGCATGGAGTCGATCAGTCTGTGGCACTGCTCAGGTGTTATGAGAGCCCAGGTTGCTCTGATAGTGGCCTTCAGCTCTTCTGCATTGTTGGGTCTGGCATATCGCATCTTCCTCTTCACAATACCCCATAGATTTTCTATGGGGTTAAGGTCAGGCGAGTTTGCTGGCCAATTAAGAACAGGGATACCATGGTCCTTAAACCAGATACTGGTTGCTTTGGCACTGTGTGCAGGTGCCAAGTCCTGTTGGAAAATGAAATCTGCATCTCCATAAAGTTGGTCAGCAGCAGGAAGCATGAAATGCTCTAAAACTTCCTGGTATACGGCTGCGTTGACCTTGGACCTCAGAAAACACAGTGGACCAACACCACCAGATGACATGGCACCCCAAACCATCACTGACTGTGGAAACTTTACACTGGACCTCAAGCAACGTGGATTGTGTGCCTCTCCTCTCTTCCTCCAGACTCTGGGACCCTGATTTCCAAAGGAAATGCAAAATGTACTTTCATCAGAGAACATAACTTTGGACCACTCAGCAGCAGTCCAGTCCTTTTTGTCTTTAGCCCAGGCGAGACGCTTCTGACGCCGTCTGTTGTTCAAGAGTGGCTTGACACAAGGAATGCGACAGCTGAAACCCATGTCTTGCATACGTCTGTGCGTAGTGGTTCTTGAAGCAATGACTCCAGCTGCAGTCCACTCTTTGTGAATCTCCCCCACATTTTTGAATGGGTTTTGTTTCACAATCCTCTCCAGGGTGCGGTTATCCCTATTGCTTGTATACTTTTTTCTACCACATATTTTCCTTCCCTTCACCTCTCTATTAATGTGCTTGGACACAGAGCTCTGTGAACAGCCAGCCTCTTTTACAATGACCTTTTGTGTCTTGCCCTCCTTGTGCAACGTGTCAATGGTCGTCTTTTGGACAACTGTCAAGTCAGCAGTCTTCCCCATGATTGTGTAGTCTACAGAACTAGACTGAGAGACCATTTAAAGGCCTTTGCAGGTGTTTTGAGTTAATTAGCTGATTAGAGTGTGGCACCAGGTGTCTTCAATATTGAACCTTTTCACAATATTCGAATTTTCTGAGATACTGAATTTGGGATTTTCCCTAGTTGTCAGTTATAATCATCAAAATTAAAAGAAATAAACATTTGAAATATATCAGTCTGTGTGTAATGAATGAATATAATATACAATTTTCACTTTTCGAATGGAATTAGTGAAATAAATCAACTTTTTGATGATATTCTAATTATATGACCAGCACCTGTATATTGAAAAGGGAAACTCGTCGGGTCGTTATTTATTAACTTTACTGTAAGTTATGTATTTCACAAACTACCTAGCACCTTACCGTTAAGACTACGCTTGGCTCTAGGGTTGCCACCCGTCCTGTATTTAAAAGGAAAATGATGCGTCCTGTATCAAGTCAATATGGGATGTGATTTTTCCCATATTTTACAAAAGCCAACACATAGTTGAACCAACAAATAAATATTTTGCACTGTTTATAATACTAATAGCAATTATAAGAAATCACTTTTGTAAGAAGTATTAGAAAATCTCATTTGCACACGATTACATTTTGGCGTCTATTTCCATAGCAACGGAGTCTCCAGAACGCGCACAGCTTCAGTCCTTTCTCACGAGCACAGCATGCACTAAACCTTCGCGATTTTAAAACATCTAGAGCTCACATCTGCCCTTTGAACATAAGGCTCTCCAGATGTAGGGCTGAATGGGAAAGTTATTAATGGGTCTGTCCAGTAACTAATGATGAACGCACAGTTTGCAGAGAAGCATCTTGATATGCCACACCTGTGAGGTGAATGGATTATCTATAAGGAGAAGTGCTCACTAACACAGATTTAGACAGATTTGTGAACAATATTTGAGAGAAATAGGCCTTTTGTGTACATAGAAGTCGTCTTAGATCTTTGAATTCAGCTCATGAAAAATGGGGGCAAAAACAAGTGTTGCGTTTATAATTTTGTTCAGTGTATATACATACGTGTGTGTGTGTGTGTGTGTGTATATATATATATATATATATATATATATATATATATATATATATATATATATATATATATATATATATATATATATATATATATATATATATATATATATATATATATATATATATATATATATATAATATTACTGTCAATCGATTAAAATTTGTGTTAATCACAGTCATGGACTGTGATTTAATCATGATTAATCACAAATTTTAAATACTAGGATTTACCTGTAAATGTGTTGAAATAAAGAAATGCATGACAAACTAGTTTAAGGAAACAGAAACTTTCACACTTCCGCCAGGTATGAGACATAATCCTCATTATTCTTTTGTTTTTATTCAGCCATTATCAGCCTTTATACTGGCAATAAAACATTTACCAAGCCACATCGCTTCAATCCCAGTATACATTTACCCAACTATTATCAAAAGTGTTTGTAAATAAATACAACAAAACATTTTCTTGCGACCTTACATGAAGTATTATGACAAAATGCATTATGAAGAAGAATTGGACCTATTCTGCAGGTGCATTAGAGCTAATATTAGCATCATGCTTCATAAGACAATTTATGAGATTAATAGTACGCTTTTACTCAGAACTCGCTTCAAACCACCATCGAGTGTTTGTCGTAACTTCCTTTTACGATCACATGTGGAATTTGGTCGTTTACTGTTGTTATATGCTATTTATTGCCTTTTATATCGCTGCACAAATTAGCATTTCAGATGTACACATTCAACTCCAGAAAATCACATGCAAATATCCTATCGCAATCGTGTGTTTATTATCTTATATAATCTATAGTGGCTGTTGTCATATTTATTTCTGCAGTGAAAAAGCCTTAACATGTACGCTCTGGCTGAAACTCACTTTTTTTATGATGTTACAACCGCCTCTCTGTTCTTAAGTTGCCAGGTATACATTCCAAGTATAATACACATTAGTAAAAGGATCTATTTTAGGCAGCCGTGGTACATTACAAAAGCAGCCCAAAAAACCGCAACCCACGGCTCTGTCATTTTTCCTGCGACTGTATTTTCAAAATAGCCCACTTGTGCCGCTACCTTGGCAACACTGGTTCGCTGTACCCTCCTCACACAATGATAGATAACCTTCCGCGCTGCGATGACGGGAAGAAGTTGGGGCCAAACCTTATCAAACGATTAATTTGCGTTAAAAAATATTAACGCGTTAAAATTTTTGGATTAATCGCATGATTGTCATGAGTTAACCCTCTGGGGTCTGAGGTCATTTTGGGGCCCTTGAGATGTTTTGACATGCCCTGATATTTGTGCTTATTTCAGCTACTTAAAACATACTATTGACCAACATGTAATTTTTTTTTGTATTCAGCACAAACTGTGTTACAATAATATGTGACCAAGATGGATGTACATGTTTGCATTTTTTAGAAAAAAATATTATGCGTGGTTAGTAAGTTTTGGGGGGAAAAATGTAGCTGAAATAAGGCCTTAAAACCCACACTAAATAGTCCTGAACAAAACTTTTGAGTAATCAGTCTTGTAGGCTAGAATATTTACTTCAAAATTATGTGAAAATCATTCTGCTTACTCATTCACAGAAAACTCAATTCACAAAAATATTGATTTAAAATTTTCAAGACATGTTTTTTGATCGAGGGTCTATATGCGAGGGAGTGGCAATGGCCATGAATATTAAGTGAGTCTTACCTGAGAGACAAAGGGCCCTCCCTTAATGGCCTCTAATGGCCCATCAGTGTGACTGTGACTGTGAGGCAGGTAAGAGAGAATGTGAGGAGATTGAAAAAAAGGTTGTTTTTTTTTAATTATTTGTATTTTATTTTCAACACAGTATAATCAAAACATACATAATGAAGGTCAAAGACACATTATTGTGCACACTGATCTAACCACAGAGATGTGAACAGACTTTGAGTCATTCCTGCAACAGATTCTGTTCAACAAGTGAAACAAGTAAATCATACCTGATATTTACGCGTGTTATTTAAGTGTTTCTACTTCTTTCCATGGATTCAAGAAGAAAAAAACATAATCAGTAGAAAAGGAGCTTGTTTTAACATAGAGTATCAGTGTAGTTGAACATGTGATGTTGGTACAGAGCTCTCAGAGGAAAACTGTTTGAAGAGACGTCAGGATACATCTGGTGCTGGTATCTGATTCAATAAAACACAAACAAAAAAACATTTGTGAGCATGTTAATATCAGGAGCATCTGTATATATATATATATATATATGTTTTGTAGCCATAGACTCACACATGCTTTGTACTATCATAAAAAAGAAAAAGAAATCTTATATCTGAGAAACTAATTATTATTGTTTAGCACGTTATTAAAATCTATTTCTGAACAGAGTAGGCTATTAATAATAAACATGTACTAAACATACTTAGACTCGTAGCATTCATCATGTTACAGTGTGCACTCATATTACTTTTATTGTTTTATATAGAGCATGAAAACATCATCGCGCCGTAAGAAATTGAAATACAGTGAATTGCCCCTCATATTAAAAATGTTTTACACGATTTCAAACATTGTAGTCAGGAATTATAGTTTGGGAAAAACCCAACTAAGATTTTGTAGTCATATAGTCTAGTATGTATGATTTTATAGTAGCCTATGATATGATTCTGTAGCCACAGACTCAAGCATGCTTTGTACAATAAAAGGATGTACTTTGTGCTATAAAAAATGATATTTTATATCTGAGAAACTAATTATTATTGTTTAGCATGCTATTAAAATCTATTTGTGAACAGTATTAATAATAAACATGGTCTAAACATTCTTAGACGCTTAGCATTCATCATGTTGTCGTTTGGGAAAAACCCAACTGTTTGTAAATCTTTTCAAGTTTATGTCACAATAACACTGTAACTAATGCAAAAAAGAAACATTACTTGCTCATCAGATCGATCTCCTCTTCTGGATGATATCGTGTACTTATTTCGAGGGAAATCCTGCTTTTACTCGGCGCGTCTTCCAGAAACGAACAGTAGCCGCGATGAATCTCCTCACTCTTTGTTTGTTTTGGGCTTTTACACGTGCGCACGTCCCACACGGCTATTTACATATGAACAGCGCGAGCTGCGCAAGGGCGGGAACACATTAGAGATAATGAGTCAGACGGGACAGACTGAACATCGTGTTGGTTTCATATGGATTACTTCATCACAGAATCTTTGCTTTTGATAAGACGTGCTTAATTTCAAAGTAGACACTTCAAGCTTTCTATGGATATATTTCTCATGTCTCTGCGTTGAGTATTCGCTGAGTTACTGTTCATTTTAGTGACGCGTTTCTAAAAACAGTTCGCGGAGACGGAGAAGACAGAGAGCACACCCTGTTTGTTTTCTTTATTCTTCAAAAGCACAAAGTTTAGTTGTTATTATGAGTGCATACAAATAAAAGTAGACCCCTTACAGTTTTCTATGGTGTATTGCTCTTATCTGTACGATCAAAAATGTCAGAGTAATTCAAGCTCATTTCGACCTTATCAGGAAAATCTGCCTCAAAACACGTATACGCGTTTGTCGACCCCAGAGGGTTAAGGCCACCTAATATAAAGTGGGACCATATACCATATACAAAATGAAAGCTACAACTTCCAGTGTTGATCAGGTACCATCTTTTCTGTTCAGATCATGTTTTGAATTCCTGTGTCCTGTTGTTTTGAGTAGTATCTTTGTGCACTGGTGTGGTGTCAGCAGCACTTAAAATTGCTGCTGTCACCCCTGTACCAAAAACTAACATGGACTTTGATAACCTGAATAATTTTCATCCCATCTCTAATCTTCCATTCCTCGCCAAAAGTTTTGAACAAACAGTGGCTTCTCAATTGCTTTCTCATCTTTCTTCTAATGATCTTTTTGAGCCACTTCAATCTGGATTCCGTAAACTCAATAAAAATGGCTTCTTATTCTGGCCTTCTGTCTATACTGATTCTTCTTGATCTTAGTGCCGCTTTTGACACTATAGATCACTCTATTTTAATCACCCATTTAGAGACTCTTTGGAGTTTCTGATTCTGCATTGAAGTGATTTAAGTCCTACCTCTCTGATCACAGCATGGGCGGTTTCAGGTCTGAGGTCGGTGTGGTGCACTCTGGTATTCCCCAGGGATCAGTTTTGGGCCCTTTGCTTTTTAGGCCCTTTTTCCACTTGGCCAACTTTTAAGAACAAATAGTCTTAACTTTCACTTTTATGCCGATGACACTCAGATCTACATATATTCAAAACCTGATGTCAATATGCCTGTGTCTTTTCTTTCTCGATGTTTTACTGGGATTAAAAAATGAATGTCTGAACTGTAACAAGACTGAAGTGATGCTTATTGGTTCACCTCACCAGTTGCACAAAGCTGAGTCCATAACCTTAAGTGTGGATGGCTCTACTTTACAGTTTCAAACTAAACAAAAAATTTGGGGGTGATATTTGATACCAACTTAACATTTGATCCGCATATTCGTAATACAGTCAAAGCATCTTATCTTCATCTCAGAAAAATTGCCAAATTACGTCCCATGTTGACTTTTTCTGTGGCTGAAAAGTCAATCAACACTTGTATTTTCATACGTTGATTATTGTAATGCTTTACTGGCAGGAGTTTCAAAAGCTGCCCTTAGTAAATTAAGTTCAGCTGCTAGAATTCTGACTAGGACCAGTGCAAGGGTACACATGACGCCTATCTTAGAAAAATTGCACTGGCTTCCTGTTAGTTTTCGTATTGATTTTAAAATTCTCATGCTCCACTTATAAGGCCTTGAATAATTTGTCTCCTCGATATTTGTTAGAGCTTTCAAGCCCCTACACGTGTTCTATGCTCTTCTGAAGCTGGTCTTTTAACTGTGCAAACAACTCTGCTAAAAAACTATGGGAGATCGGGCTTTCTCTTCATTGGCTCCTAAATTGTGGAATTCTCTGCCCTCTGAGATTAAGAATACAGAATCCCTTAATGTTTTTAAATTGTCCCTTAACTTTTTTAGGGTAGCTTTTATGTGATTAATGTGATTACTTTGTCTTTTATTATATTGGCTTTGTATTGTTTGGTTAGTTTTTTTATTGCCTGTAATTTTATGTGTATATTTTAACTTCATATTTTTACATGTACTGTATGTAAAGCGCTTTGAGATGCTACTTTTAGAGGCACTATATAAAATAAAGTTTATTATTATTATCAAAGGGAGAAATCAGGAATCGCATGTTCAGAGAGACTGTTTACGATTTATTGAATTATAAAAAGTGGGTGGATTTTTATTGTTATAGGCTGGTTGTTTTCACACACTGCAGCCACACAACTGTGATGGTTCTTGAGTCTGGACTGGAGTGGCATAAGCTGCAGCTGACAGAGAGTGAAGTGATGGTTTGTGAGTGGGGCTGGTGAATTCTTCCTCATTGGCGTTGAAGACGTGAGTTAACCAGCACCCATTCCACAAAAGCAGTGAGGCTCCCTCCCCAGATAATTTCATCGTAGTTACTTAACATCGTAGTGGTGTCAAGTCCCATGAAATAAAATGTCGTCCGGCAGTCATCTGGCAAATGAGTGTGGTAGGCAAGGTCCAAGAAATCCCGTGTATGGTCCTCAAGGTAGCACTCCCCCTGTTCCAGCAGGAGGTGAAGAACATAGTCCATAGTGCACTGAACACAAAATAAAAAAATTAAAAAGGCCGCTGTATATATTATATATCATGTGCAAAGCCATCAAATATATTGGTAACACCTTACAATAAGGTGTCATTTGTTAACATTAGTTAATGTATTAATTAACATGAACAATACATTACACTATTTATTAATCTTTGTTAATTTTAGTTAATAAAAATACAGTTGTTCATGTTTGTTCACAGTGCATTAACTAATGTTAACAAACACAAATTTTTGGTTTTAAAAAAAAAGGTAAGGTTCAACTTTTAAGGCTTTAATAATGCTTTAGTAAATGCTGAAATTAACATTAACAAAAAATAATAAATGCTGTAGAAGTATTGTTCATTCTTAGTTCATGTTAACTAATGCAGTTAACTAATGAACCTTATTGTAAAGTGTTACCAATATATTTATTAATTTCTTCTTCTACCATGTCTATACCAAGTCTATATGGCAGCCCGTAGAACCACTAGCTGAAAAGTTAAGAAATTTGGCACTCGGATAGAGGAAAGTTTCGATAATAAAGGAATAGTTAACCCAAAAAGAAAAATTGCTGAAAATGTATTGAAAATGTGGATGAATTTGTTTCTTAATTGGAACAGATTTGGAGAAATCTAGCAATATATCCCTTAATATATCACTCAACAATGGATTGCATCACTCACCAAATGGAGCCTATGCAGTTAATAATTGCCGTCAGAATGAAACATCAAACTGCTACTAAAAGCATCACAATAATCTACATGTAATCAACACAACTCCAGGCCATCAATTAACATCTTGTGAAGTGAAATGCTGTATGTTTGTAATAAAAAAATTCACAATTAAGTTTGTTTTATCTTTAAATTATTGGCCAAAATATTGATAATCCATAATAATGCTCCTCCTTAGTCTGATGACCCCCATTCATCGCAGAAGATCCATTGGTGAGCAAGTGATGTAAATATAAATTATAAATTGAGTTGTGTTATTTGATAAACACCATAGTAATTTAAAAAATCTAAATGGCTTGAAAATGGAAAATATTGATATTGTTTGAAAATATTTATTTCCTACTGACACACTATAGCAAAAGATAGAAATAATGGACTTAAAACCATTGTTTAGCTGGTGAAAATAATAGTGTTCTAATAATTTTGGCCACCACTGTACAAGTTATCATTAAGTCGATGGCATGATGCCCAGCTGGATCTTGTCACTCTCACCCAACACTGACCACACCACATCATTTTGGTGGTAGTGCCACCAATTGGTCAAAAGTGATAAACAATTGCACATTACACGTGATGTGATGTTTTATGTTTTAATTAGTCGGATGCTCCCTGCCATGTTTGCTTAACTTCTTGTTTTGCCTCTTTTGTGCTTGGCCCCTTAATTACTGCTTGCAGGTATATTTTATTTTATTGTTGTTGTTCATATTTTAGTGCTCAAGAGGAGGAGGAGGCCTACGAAGAGAACCATGTCACTCAGGAAGTGGTGGAAGAGCAGCTGTTGCGGCTGGTCACACGGGAAGTCATGGACCTTCTAAGTAAGTTTCCCTTTATGCATGTGAAGCTTTTCAAGTTTGATTCAATTTTTTATACAAAAGAAAAAACTGTTAACATGTCTCCAGGTGTGACTTGCATTACAAGAAAATTTCCAGAGCTATCTTCAAACAAAGAAGAAGTAGATGGTGAGTCTCTTCCATGTCTCCTTGTTCTTTTTTGCTGAAGACAAGTTATTTTTCAAACAGGGACTAAGGTGCAGAACAGTGGTAACAGTGGTAGCAGTGCTGTGGACTGACTGGTATGTCAATTTGAAATATTTAGCTCTAGAGGTACAATAAAAAGGAGAGGGAGAAGTGCAATAAAAATGTCAATATCTTTAAACTTGTCTTTATTGAAAATGGGGGCTGGCTAAAATAGTAGGTTTTACAGAGGTCACAGCTACAGGGATTAAAGTTTTCTTTTGCTACAACGGATTTCTGTTAATTGGAAAAAAAATAAGGGAAAAAGAAACATGTTGTGCATTTGTTGTTGGTGTTCAAACAAAAATCATCCCTGCCACGGCCGCAGCTTCTCACAGCTTCTAGTAACGCCGCTCGCATCATTCACAATCGGGTTATTAGCAGAGAACACAGAGCAGAACTCAAATTTCTACTTATTCCAGCAGGTTCCACGCTTATAATGCAATGACAGATGACGGAACGTATCATTTGCACGTGCTTTTGGGTCTTGAGGACTCACTCGTGTGCTCTCATTTTCTGTGCGCCCACAGATCGCGATGAGAGTGACAGCTTTTAATAATTATTAAGCAGGGATGTGATTTTTTCCGGATTAATCCGGAATTCCGGATTTTCCGACCTGAAAATGTGACCTATGTGAATCATGGAGATCTGTTAAAAAAGGGGGGGGGGGGGGGGGCATCTCTCAGCCATCACCATGGTAACCTGGGACGGAACCACAATCGCCGTCCCCGCGCAACAGGGCCACACAGGGCGGCACGTCAGATGGCAAAGAGATGCATTTTTCCTTCCTTTCCAAGTATCAACAAGGACGTATTTGCGACCGTTCGCAAATGGCGAAGTATGATTGGTCAGATCACCTGTCAATCAAGCTCCCTGCTGCGCAGTGTAACACCGTGTCCTAACTACACGCGATGCGACGCTGCGACACGCGATAAAAGGTATCTTTTCCATGTTAATCAGAGTTTTTGTCCTAACTAGCTGTGACGGCGACACGCGAAATTTCTAATTTAGAAACGGTTTCTATTTCCGCGACGTCGCGGCTGGAACAACAACATACAAACTATATGACAGTAGATAATCTCAGGTGATTATATGCTTTATTCAAAGTTAAACGTGTCTAATATGAGTTTAAATATCATATTGTGTGACCCTATAGCCATACTGAAAGCAACAACAGATAGTTTACCTCAGACCTTGAAAAATAAATTAAATCAAAGATGACCGTTAAAACTGTGAACTCACTGCGAACCAACGAGTGTATTCCATAACAAAGATGTTATCAGTCACTCAGTATGTATATTTAATGATGTTAAAAAGCTTTAAAATTTATGAATTAGATTATAAACGTATCCATTTCGTTGCAAGAGCAGTGAGCTTCCAGAGAGAGCCCGCCCACACACGCTTCTGATTGGCGTGTAATATTTGATTGATTCTGTTGCGTCGCTGCGTCGTGTCTGGTGTGGACACCCAAATTGCTTGTCGCTGGAATCTTGTCGCGTCGCGTGTAGTTAGGACACGGTGTAAGTTACCTCAGTCGCTCTCGCGCTACAGTGGTATCGTGACAAGAACATTGCCGGATCAGATGATCTGGGTATGTATTATTGCTTGTTTCTATATATAACCTATAAGTTACTAATTTAACTTTGTTGTCGATTGATTAGATGATCGATTTTGAGTGATTTTCCACTATGGCAGGATGTTTAAGCTGCATTAACATTAACTTACTTGTATTTGCTAGCTATTAGGGATGCTCATTTTGGTTAATTTTCCCAACCGACAACCGCAAATCATTATCCGATTATTAACCGTTTGTCTTAGTATATTTTCCTGCTTTTTTGTCCTTAGCCAATCACATGCCTGATTAAGGGAGCTTGCAAATGTGATTATTGATTTTAATATAACAGTTCAAACAAGTACTGCCTGATTTTGTTCTGTTTCATCAATGAAAATAGTTCCAAATAAAGTAACAGCTCAGCCGCTGCGCATTTCTAAAAGCAAACACTTTTAAAAGCAGTTTTTCATTCATGAATGAAAGTGCGCTTTTGAATAAATCTATTGAGTCAGTGATTCATGATTACCCATTCATAAAGACAGTCACTTGTTTCATTCCTGAATGAATCAGCCATTCGAATGAATTCAGTGATAAAATCAGTGACTTGCCGCCACTTGCTGGTGGATTTAGTTTTATTTTTAGCGTATAATTTCAGTTATTTAAATAATTTAATATTTCAAAATTGTATATTTAAAACATAAATTTTCACATGAATTTAATTGCACTCATGCCACCTCTGAGTCTTTTATGCCAGTCTTCAAGCCACTTTTATGTTCTTCTGTGCCACCTCTGTAGTACAAATAATTTTTTTATTAATACTAATTTCATGTGATTGGTAACTTATTTGTCTTATTCTACCTCTTATTATATTGTTTTAAATATAAATTTTAAAAAGCTTATAAACATAAATTTTAGAATTTGACATAGTTGAAAATGATGCCATTACAAAAGTAAAAAGAAAATACCCCTGTAAGTCACTTTAAGGAGTCAAATGTCACCTCGTATTAGGAAGGCTAATTTTTTTTATCAGAATTTGATTATTGATCAGAAGGTGCTCCTAATTTTTTTTTTAAATTGAGGACAAGCGCTCCTAAAAAGAAAAGTAAGCATAGAGCCCTGTGTAACAGTATATTAGATCCATGCATGAGGTCTTAAAGAGACAGCAGCCTAAATAAACCTTAAAAATGACTGTCTTTCATTATACAGTGAAGACTTTTTTCTTTCAATCCAGTGTGACTTTACTGTAAAAATCCAGTGTTATTTTACAGTTGAATAGATCTAACCGAAAAAATTAAAGTACTGTTAATTTAATTTGTATCTTGTTATTGTTTTTGTTTGTACTATTGATTGCTTTAATTTATTTGTTCTTAATTTATCATTTGCTTTTTTCTGTCTTTTTTTAGTTAAAATAAATTCAATTCTGAGTGCACGTGATTCTTGGATGGGGAGGGGCGTGGTCCATGGGAAATAGCCCTGCTACCACAGCTGGAATAAATTCTATAGGAAACACTGCATACATTTAATATCTGCATTTAATTAAAAATGCATTTACAAAGGTAAAAAGAAAATGCCCCTGTCAAATGTCACCTCATATTAGGAAGGCAAATTTTTTGTCAGAATTTTTTATTATTGATTAGAAGGTGCTCCTAATTTGTTTTCTTTTAATTATGAGGGCAAGCGTTCCTAATTACAAGAAAAGAACTGCTCTTAAACTGGGTGTGTGACAGGTATGGTTGTGGAATGGGGTTTGGCCGAGGAAACATTTTCAGTCAAAAGTTATTTATTTATTTATTTTTTTTGCTTTAACCCCTGCAGCTAATGAAGTTAGACTCTAGAGGTGTAATTTTGAGCGAGAAAAAGTTTATTTGCATAATCGGGGTGGGCTATGAGATTTTAGTAGAGCCCCTGCTCCTCTCCTTTGAAAGGAGCCAGTTGAGGTGGTGCCTCCCTCCGGTGGAGATGTTCCGGGCATGTCCAACCTGGGAAAAAACCCTGGGGCAAACCCAGGATATGCTGGAGGGATTCTATCTATCGGCTGCCCTGAGAACGCCTTAGGATCCCCCAGGATGAACTGGAGGAAGTGGCCAGGGAAAAGGAGGTATGGGTGTTCTTACTCGGCTTGCTGCCACTGTGACCCAGTCCTGGATAAGATTTGGATTAAGTGACTGGTCTTACTGATTGTCCAGTGAACTGGCCAGAAATATTAATAATCCTAATACTCACCCAACACACTTTTAACTCTTTTCCTGCAGTTGATGGACTTTTCTGCAGTTTATGAAACAACACTTTCTACCATTGATAGAATTTTCTAGCTTTCCGTGTTTTCATTGTTATATGGTAGGGGGCGGTATTATGCATCTTCTGAAAAAGTACAGAATCTCTGGATCAAAACAGGCAAAGAATAAGCAGAAACAAGCACTAACATATTTAAGTAGATGCATTAAAATAATGCGATCGTCAAGCATTAAGCAGCATATAAATCAGAACTGCCTAACGTTAATGAAATGTGATAAAATAAAATGTCAACCCAGGCAGTAGTATAGGACTGTGCATCTTTTGGGAGTGTCGATGGGAGCAATCTGTTCTATCTATGTTTTGATGGAAGTTCTGAATCTGATCTGGATGTAGTCTTTTACAAAATAATGATTTTTCTCAGCTTTTCTCAACCCACATTCAAGTGTTGATAAAAATAATGCAAGAAGCTAGAATAAAATGTGGTATTTGTTTAAAACCTTCTTTCTTCTGACATACTGCATGTTTATGTTCATTCAACAAATTTATTATTTTTATTTCAACATGCCTTCTGATGTTCATTCATGTTTATTTTGTGCTGTAACTAGATGTAAAGAGGAAAAGATGATTGATTCACATTCCACTTGAACTGAGGCGGATACAGTGATCTGTCACACCTCTTTAAAAGAGATTAAAAACACATTTATTGTTTAAATATTACAATCAAATTTACAGAATTTAAAACCTGAGACTTTGTGTTGTATTTAAAGTAAAAATTTACAAAGCTTATTGTGATTATTGGGTGGCTGGTACTCTACAAAATAATAAATGGACTTGAAAACTTATTATAAATATTATAAGCGTTTACAGTCAATAAAATTCCAATATTCGAAATAGTCATGTAACGTTGTTTACCTGAGAAAGAACAACGATATAACTTGAGCTAACTGAGTTGGAGCCCACTTTAAACTTTAGAACATTTTTATTGCTTTTTAATGTTAAGTATATGTGAAGAGTTCAGAACTCACACACTGTTTTCTGTGTATGCACAAAGCGCCCACAGAGAGCGGTGTCTCAGACAGTACACCATTACCAACTGAGTTCACTTTTGTCTTATCATACTTGAATGGCCAATTACACACAATACATTTTGGCAAGTGTATCTTAAGTGCAGTCTTAACTGAATTAAAATAAGTTTTAAAGTGTCCCTATTATGGATTTTTGAAAATTACCTTTCATGCAGAGCTACCTAAAAACGTATGCATTCATTTATTTCTCACAGTTTACTTGTCTAAATGTAACATTTTTATTAAAATGTTGGGTTGCATGAGTCAAAACTATCTTTTTTTTTCTTCAATTTATAATTTCCTGAAAAATTGTTTTAAATCCTGTTAAAGTTAAGTTAAAATGAACTCTTATTTTGATGGGTTGTCTTGATGACCTTTGAGATTCTGTGTGTGTGTGTGTGTGTGTGTGTGTTTGTTTGATAGATTTGTCAAATGTGAAAATCTCATGAAGTGACTCTCAGAGCACCTCTGGAGATTAAGTTCACATGTTCATGTCTGAGACGGCAGGCACTGAAAACAGAAAGCGTCACACATGCTTGGAGTTTTTGTAGGCAAAACCATGTGTCTGTGTCATTCATTCACACAGAGACATGAACATGCAGGATTCATATTTAAATAGTAGTCTTTATCCGGTTTCATTATTCACAGACAAAGTAATGAAATGCCTTTAACTAAAAATTGAGAAAATTGAGTGTTTAATCTTATTATACATTACCGACACACTATCCTCCAATTTGATACTGTTAAGTGCTTTGACACAATCTGTATTGTTAAAAGCGCTATATAAATAAAGACGACTTGACTTGACTTGATAAGTCCATATCATGATTTGTTTAGCTCTACTTTTGATTTATTCATCCAAATTTCCAGACTTCATGACATTCCACGTTATACAGTTAATTCCATTTTGACTGGATTCTGTGATTCTGTTAAAAATCATATCACCCTAAATTTATTTTGCGGACCTTTTGGCTATAGGTCACAGACCCCAATTTGAGAATGCTTGATTTAAGTAAAGACATTCTTCATTACTGCTGTGCTGTTTGGAAATGTCTGAACCTATTGATGCTTTTTTGTCGTTAATTTAGCTACTGTATCAAATAAATACCTCAGGTTGTGGTTTTGTTCTAAAAGAGTCAATGTAAACTTTTCTGTAGGTAAAAATACTATCCTTCCACCCAATGTGAAATACCGCTAGTTTTGTTTTCTTCCAAGTGCACTACGTTTTTCTGGATGGTTATAGCGGGCAAATATGTTCTTTATACCATGGTGTCAGACTGTTCTCCTTGATCTTTATGATCAAAGGAGCTACTGTGTCTCCTGTGCTAGAAAATAAAGAGTCTATAGTTTCTGCTGTCTGGTATGGTGAGGAGTTTAGATAAATCAATAAGTTTACTTACAAAGTAAACTTTAGTGGTAGAAGTGAAATTTCTACCATATTGTAACAAGGAGTTGATTTTGCAGCCTTGACTAAACAGAGCATACCATAGACTAGATAATGATCTGAGATGTCATTGCTCTGCTGCAGAATTTCAATATCAATTCCATGTGACAATATTACATTTTCATTTACATGTAAAGCAACTTACAAACGAGGACAATGGAAGCAATGAAAATCAACAAAAGAGCAATGATATGCAAGTTCCATAACAAGTCTCAGTTAGTTTAACGCAGTACACGTAGCAAGGGGTTTTTTTCGTTTTTTTTTATTATTATTATATTATACATGAAAAGAAAACAGATAAAGTATAAAGAACAATATTAAATCTAAAGTATGATTATGTCATAAGTCATAAGTCACCTTTATTTATATAGCGCTTTTACCAATACAGATTGTGTCAAAGCACTTAACAGTATCAAATTGGAGGACAGAGTGTCAGTAATATATAATAAGATTAAACATTCAATTTTCAGTCAAAGGCATTTCATTATTGAATTCAGAGATGTCATTGTCTAGCTCAGTTTAGTTTAAATAGTATATGAGCAATCAAATCGGCGATAATCGCTAGAAATTAGGTGTCCCCAACTGAGCAAGCCAGAGGCGACAGCGGCAAGGAACCAAAACTCCCTCTGTGACAGAGTGGAGAAAAAAAACCTTGGGAGAAACCAGGCTCAGTCGGGGGGCCAGTTCTCCTCTGACCAGACGACACCCACAGTTCAAAAGTTTCAGGTTCTAACGATAGTAGTATTATGTAGTTAGGTATTTTATTATATTTTTAGTTATATTTTTTAGTTTTAATGTATTTTAATCGAGGTCTCCGGGGGTCATCTGGGTGTCCTGGTCTCCGCTGATGATCAGGGCTGCAGACATCATCTCTTGGTGCTGATCCACCATCTGATCATAGGAAAGAAACAGACAAATATTAGCGTAGATGCCATTCTACTTACGATGTAACGAGTACACCGTGTGTTGTGGGAAGTGTTCCCGGTTCCGGTTGATCTAATTAATGCAGCCTAACAATCCTTTAACGGATTTGAATAATAGAAGCGTATTAGTGTGTTATGTGTACGCCAGGGTAAAGAGATGGGTCTTTAATCTAGATTTAAACTGACAGAGTGTGTCTGCCTCCCGAACAGTGTTAGGTAGATTGTTCCAGAGTTTGGGTGCTAAATAGGAAAAGGATCTGCCGCCCGCAGTCGATTTTGATATTCTAGGTATTATCAAACGGCCAGAGTTTTGAGAACGCAGCGGACGTGGAGGACTATAATGCGATAAGAGCTCGCTCAAGTACTGAGGAGCTAAACCATTCAGGGCTTTATAAGTAATTAACAAGATTTTAAAATCTATCCGATGTTTGATAGGGAGCCAGTGCAGTGTTGACAGGACCGGGCTAATATGATCATATTTCCTGGTTCTAGTAAGGACTCTAGCTGCTGCATTTTGGACTAACTGTAGTTTGTTGATCAAGCGTGCAGAACAACCACCCAATAAAACATTACAGTAGTCTAGCCTTGAGGTCATAAACGCATGAACTAACATTTCTGCATTTGACGTTGAGAGCATAGGTCGTAATTTAGATATGTTTTTGAGATGAAAAAACGCAGTTTTACAGATGCTAGAAACATGGCTTTCAAATGAAAGATTGCTATCGAACAGCACACCTAGGTTCCTGACTGATGAAGAAGAATTGACAGAGCAGCCATCAAGTGTTAGATAATGTTCTAGGTTGTTACATGTGGGGTTTTTAGGTCCGATAACTAACACCTCTGTTTTTTCAGAATTTAGCAGTAAAAAATTACTCGTCATCCAGTTTTTTATATCGACTATGCATTCCGTTAGTTTCTCAATTTGGTATGTTTCACCGGGCCGCGAAGAAATATAGAGCTGAGTATCATCAGCATAACAGTGAAAGCTAACACCATGTCCCCTGATAATATCTCCCAAGGGTAACATGTAAAGCGTGAAAAGTAACGGCCCTAGTACTGAGCCTTGAGGTACTCCATACTGTACTTGTGATCGATATGATACCTCTTCATTCACTGCTACGAACTGATGGCGGTCAGATAAGTATGATTTGAACCATGCTAAGGCGCTTCCACTAATGCCAACAAAGTTTTGTAGTCTATTTAAAACAATGTTGTGGTCGATAGTGTCGAACGCAGCGCTAAGATCCAGTAGAACTAATAAAGAGATACAACCACGATCAGATGATAGAAGCAGGTCATTTGTAACTCTAATGAGAGCAGTCTCAGTACTATGATACGATCTAAATCCTGACTGGAATTCCTCACAGATATCATTTTTCTCTAGGAAGGAATATAATTGTGAGGATACTACCTTTTCTAGTATCTTTGACAGAAAAGGGAGATTTGAGATCGGTCTATAATTAACTAGGTCTTTGGGGTCAAGTTGTGGTTTTTTAATGAGAGGCTTAATAACAGCCAATTTGAAGGTTTTGGGGACATATCCTAATGACAATGATGAATTAATAATAGCCAAAAGAGGATCTATGACTTCTGGAAGCAGCTCTTTTAGTAGTTTCGATGGAATCGGGTCTAACATACATGTTGTTGGTTTAGATGATTTAACAAGTTTATACAATTCTTCCTCTCCTACAGTAGAGAATGAACGGAATTGTTCCTCAGGGGATCTATATAGTGTGCTATCTGATGCGATACTGTAACTGACGGCTGCAAGGATACAATTTTATCTCTGATAGTATCGATCTTGGAAGTAAAATAGTTCATAAAGTCATTACTGCTATGCTCTTGGGAAATGCCAACACCTGTTGATGCTTTATTTTTCGTTAATTTAGTCACTGTATTGAATAAATACCGAGGGTTATGTTTGTTTACTTCTAGAAGAGACGAAAAGAAATCAGATCTAGCAGTTTTTAATGCTTTTCTGTAAGATAGGGTACTTTCCCGCCAAGCTAAACGAAATACCTCTAATTTAGTTTTCCTCCAGCTGCGCTCCATTTTCCGGGCTGCTCTCTTTAGGGCGCGAGTGTGCTCATTATACCACGGTGTTGGACTCTTATTCTTAATCTTCCTTAAGCGTAAAGGAGCAACCGCATCTAAAGTGCTAGAAAAGAGAGAGTCCATAGTTCCTGTTACATCATCTAGTTGTTCTGAGCTATTGGATAAACTGAGGAACTGAGATAAGTCAGGAAGATTATTTATAAAGCAATCTTTTGTGGTGGAGGTAATGGTTCTACCATATTTGTAACAAGAAGTTGGCTTTACAGCTTTAGCTATATGGAATATACAGGAGACTAGATAATGATCTGAGATATCGTCGCTCTGCTGCAAAATTTCAACCCCACTAACATCAATTCCATGTGACAGTATTAAATCTAGAGTATGATTTCGACAATGAGTAGGTCCTGACACATGTTGTTTAACACCAATAGAGTTTAAAATGTCTATAAATGCTGATCCCAACGAATCTTTTTCATTATCAACATGGATATTAAAATCACCAACAATTAGGACTTTATCTGCAGTGACTGGGTTGTGATGTTATGCTAGTCCTGATGTTGTTGTTTTTTAAATCATTATCTGTTATTGTTAACATTGCAACCAATTAAGACTGCAAACAGTATTAATTATAGAAAGAAAAATAAATAAATCAGCAGATTCTTTGATAAAATCTTTGTGGTGCCATGGTGGCCATTCATGTGATTTATCCCCCAAGCACTAATTAAAAACACTCTCGTAGGATAGAGGGGAAGATATGATCTATTGAGTCAAAAGAAGATGATGCAAAATGACAGCAATGTTGAATTTAAACATGGCCTGTGAGGTTAAGAGAAAGAGAGATCAAAAAGTAAAGGGGGGCATGACCACATTCTGTAATTGTTAAATAATTCACTTTTTTACTGTGGAGAGGAGATTTTTATCTATGAAAAGTAGTAATTTCTTGAATAACAGCGGTACACATGAAAAGAAAGAAAAAAACACCTTACTTTGCGGGGGAAGAATGCTTGGGGTCTACACACACCCTGTGGCTCATAAGCGTTGACATTGCAGTTGCCTTTCTAGAAGAAACCTGTGTGTTAAGATTAGCACAGGACTGTTAAACAATTAAGATCGCTGCCTAAAGAAAAACATTTTATCTTACCATTAAGAGTTCTCCTAAGTAACAGTAAAAGTTTTTAACTAAGAATTTTCTCTTAAAACTTATTCACCAAGCTGCTGAGACAAACTTTTACTAAGGACTAGAGAGAAGTCGGGTAAGGGCGGGGTTGACCTTGTTGCTATGGATGATATCAGCATGCTTACAAACTATGGACAGTGATTGGCTGATAGGGGAGGCATCTCTGTCAGAGATTTCATAGAAATATTGTAGAGCACAATATTATGCTGACATTCAAATAAAGGTTTAAAAATAAAAATGTTAATTGCCACATTCAAATAAAGATTTTAAAATGGAGGCTAAGTGTCACTAATTAAACAAGTATATGCTCAGCTAATTGTCAGCCTCTTACACTAAACAGTTGGTGAATATGTATATAAACAGCCTTTTAGTTAGCGTAGAATTATCATGGCTGATAGTAAGACATGCAAACGTAAAAGAAAAGCCAACTGTGCGCAAGAACAACTGTTACTTCTTGCTCAACTGGTTAATGAGAATAAGGATATAATCAAAGGAAAATTTGGAGTTGGGATAACCTCCAAAACCAAAGGTAATGCCTTTTTAAAAGCTCATTATTGTCAAATGTTTCTAAAATGTTTACGTTCTGAGGCAGATTGCCAGCAACAGCCAATTTAGGATAGTTTGTGGCTTGGTCTTAGTGACTTAGGAATCCTCCACACTACTAACGTTGCACAGATTGAGGAGCCAGTTTTAGTGCTAAAATGCTTTGTGAAATACTCTTAGAGCAAAAATTTATCTTAGAGTCCTAAATTTAGGACTGATGCACCCATTATTTTTAAGCTTTATGAGCTACTTGTAGAATTAAGATATTTTGTGAATACGGGCCCAGAAAGTAGGCATCTCAATTTATTTTCTTTTTTTTTTTGTGATACATTTTTATTTTTCCAAATCAACAAAACAACATCCACTCATACAAACAACAGGAAGGGGGAAACAACAGACACACCATCAACAATTTCAATTTGTAGTAAAAGGAACAAAACAGAATTCCCATGAGTCCATAGATTGACAACAGTTGGACATTCCCAAAATATGTGGAGAAAAGTACCTGCTGATACAGTGTTACAGATATGACAGTTATAGGTCGATTGCAGTTTCATTTTAAACCTCTTGTAAGGAGATATGTATGCCCTATGGATGACTTTGAAATGGATAAGACGATGAGCCAAGTTTTTAGAAGTTAAGATTAGATTAGACCACACCCTCTCCCAGTCGACCGATAAATCAAAATCTGTTAATTCACGATTCCAGATAGATTTAATAGAAAGAGACTTTGCAGTGTGATCATTAGGTTTACTATATTTTAAAGAAACAGATGGCCAACCATCTGGTGGTGCGATCCAATCCCATATAGGATGAGAGGAAATAGGGGATGCCCTGGGGCCGGTTGCACCAGCTGGACGTACACCCGGTCGTAAGGCCAGGCTGGACGTAAAATGCGCTTTAAGTCATGCGTAGAATTTATACCCGTTGCACCATCTCGGCGTAGTGCTACATCTGACACTAAATCTTACGCCTAGTCAGAGGTAGGTGTAAAGTGAAAACTCATGATTTCCTCGGACATTATTAGTTTTTAGGATTCATGTCTGCTAATTATTAATTAGTTAATTATTACTGCAGATGTGAACTGCAGTGTTTATGGTCTTTTCAGGCAGGATAAGCGATATCAATCGCGGAGCTCGGTGTTGACTATAACACTCTGTCGACATTAATTGAACTAATAAAAAAATATTAATGTACATCTTGTAATTATACAGTAAAATATTACATATGATCTGGGATTATTAAAAGAAATGTAGCCTACCATTCCACATCTTGCTTGGAAGGACAGTATGCTTGGAAATATTTCACGTCTTTAATTCCATTCATTATTTGTAGCGTGCCTGCCATTCAATAATCGCAGTAAGTTTGTGCTTTGTTGTTTTTAATCAGAGATAAAAGTATCAGCTTTCAAACTCTGTCAGTTTTATCACAAAATACTAACTATAAATGTGGTTTTCCAGCCACAGAAAGACGTCACGTAAAGTCACATTTGGCTACCTCAGGAAAGACATTCATTGTACATATAACCTCGATTGTCAGCTAGAAAAAAAATAACTAGAAAAAAGCCTTGTATTGCATTCATTATATTTTACTTATCCTGCCACCTTCATTTTACTTATCCTGCCGCTGTTTTTTTTTTTTTTTTTTTTTTTTATAAATCTGTCATGGGAATGTGCAGGGAGACTATATAAAAATGCGGACTTGTTAGAAAATGTTTACTCGATGAAATCATGGCGCGGTGGCTTCACTTGTTATGATGTCTTGAGTAGTTCAGTTCTATATTAGTAGTTGTAGCCATTGCAGCGTGAACGTCGTCTCAGATTTATCTATAACTGCGGGAGAATGTGTCAGCGTGGACGCGCATCGTCTACGCCGGGCTTAGCTGCGCCTGATCGTAGTTTTAGTTGGTGCAACAGGTCTAAATATTTATTGTAAAGCTGGACGTTGCAAAGCCCAGCGTTGGGCTTACACCCAACTTTTTTACGTCTAGCTGGTGCAACCGGCCCCAGGGATCTCCATAAGCCTTGAGAGCAGAACGTAACTGAAAAAAGACAAAATATGATGATGCTGGTAAACAAAACTTAGTTCTTTGTTTTTGAAGTGAGCAGAGTCCCTGGTTATCATATAAGTCACCACATGTGTTTCTGCCCAATGTAGACCAAGAGGGCTGGACAAATGGCAGATTTCAACATAAAAAATTAAAGTTGTGCCATAAGGGTGTGTTGTTAAAAAAATTGAAAGGTCCTTCTATTAGACGTTCCACCCTTTTTAGAAAAAAAAAAGTCTTTAGATGTAGTATTCTGGATCCTCCAAAGATCGATTACATTTAAGTTCAGCAATTCAATGTATTCAATAACTTAGAGGATGGGTTAGCTGTAGTATCAGGGTGAGATTTATCCAGTGCAGGATTTAAAACAGCATTAAAATCACTACCCATCACTAAAGGACAATCAATCCGCTCAAGTAATATATTGGAAATATTTGTGAAAAATGCACTGTCTGCCTCATTCAGGCAGTAAATATGGAGACCAGTGTTAACCTGTTATTATGTATTTTACAGCGTATAAAAACAAATCTACCTCCATCATCATTCCCGGGATGTTCAATAGTTAAATGTACCTTCCTATCGACTAAAATAAGCACCCACTTAGTTTTATTAGGAGCACAAGAAAAGGCTGCCAAGCTGTAATACTTTGACAACATGCCACATCGCATTGCTTTAAATTAGACTCTTGTATCAGGGCACAGGAAATCGATTTACGGTGCAAATATTCTAATATCCGGGTACGTTTAATAGGAGAATTTAAGCCATTCACATTCAGTGATAAGATATTTAGAACATGCATTGTGTGCTCGCAATGCCAAGATTCTAAGTGAAGAGAAACAAAACCAGTGCCATACTGCTAGTGACATGTAAACATTAGTATGTATCCTAGATACCAATCCACCTAGATGCATAGTCCTTTAAAAAGAAAAGCAGAATGAATAAATGTATTGATGTCTGTTGAAGGGCATAGTCTGTTCAAGGAACGACAAACAACTATGTATAAAAACCAAAGCAGACCGCATATTACCAAGAGTGTAGGCCTGCATAAACAACAGAAACAAATGTTGATGCGTGACCAGTCCACTTCAACACAAGACATGTCTCCAAAAGGCCCACTGAGCCAAAAGCATAGTGATTGAACCTGAATAATAATAATAATAAAGAAAATAAATCATTATTATTTACCAATCAGTGGACGAACGTACAGGGCAGGGGCACGATTCCAAAAAGAAATTAACAAGTGTCCATGGCCACCTTGTTATTGTCCTCTTCAGGGCAGTTAGGATCACCACAGACCTCATCGTTAATTTTCCCTCGTTGAGTTGAGAGGATGGAGATAGTAGCCGACATCTTCCCGTTGCTTTGTAGCACTGCAGAATATGTCTTCAGTGACCGTGAAGTAACAAAATCCTCCACCTTTTGAGGAGAGTCGAACATCATCTGCTCACCTTTGTGCCGTAGTTTAATTACTGCCAGATAGGTGAGGAATGGGCTGGAAACCATGTGCTGTCATCTTCGAAACTGGATTGAAGCTCTTTCTCTTGGTAGTTGTGACTGGACTAAAGTTGGGAAAAACAGCAGAGCGACATTGTCCCGCATATACTTCACCGGACATGCCTGCCGAGCACCCCTCAGGATTGCCGATCTGTCATGCCATCTTAGCACATGGAAGATGAGAGGCCGATCGGAGTTTTTCCTTCGTCATACACGCGATGGGCCCGGTCAATCTCGATGTCATGGCCTTTCAAGGAAGGGATCCGCTTGGAAAGATTAGCTCTGAGGAAGCCAGCTGCATCGGAGCCTTCCGCCCCCTCCGACAACCCCTCCAGTCGTATGTTATTTCTCCTGCTCCTATCTTCAATGTCTGTCATTTTTTCGGTGAGTTGCTCCAGCTGATTTCTTAAGTTTGTGACTGTCCTCCTATCCTCATGTGCAGCTGCTTAAACGGAATCAACCCGGTCATGTGTTTGTTTCGCTGCAATGGCTAGCTTGCATTTAGCTCTTTTACAGAATCGTTGGTCATTTTGTATATCCAAATGTAGATCATGGAGTGCTGGGGTCAGTACAGAGTCTATCACTTCTCTTACAGTCGAAGCCACTACCGAATCGAGAGTACTGTGTTGCTCTTTAAGCGCTGGCTTGATATCGTTAGCTATAGCAGCGTCAAGATCCTCTCTAGAAATGGTGGAATCTTTTACTTTTTTCTTTATTGGCGATTGTCCACTCTCTCTTTTCCGTCTGTCCTTGACTGCTGGGGTACTCATAGTGAGCTAAATAAAGAGTGGTTCAAAATTTACTGACAGGATATATACAATTTATGACAAAGTGAGCAGAGCAAAGGACTATGCGTGCATTGCCGCCAAGGGTTACGTCATATCGGCACCTTACTTTCTGAAAAAAGCATTTTTTTATGAATAATTTTCAGTGTGGTCATTTTTGGGCGGGAACACCACAAGTACGACTAGGTGAAATAAAACTTCTGAGAAGTACTTATTATCCTGTGTGAACAAAGTCAGTAAGTTTGAGTCCAATGCGATAACGTTAACTAGTATTTTCAGGAAAAAGAAGCTCTTCTCCGGGTCAATTTGACCCAAACACAACCAAAGGGATATCTGGATTAAGTTGTCTAAGATTACTACGTGTTCTCATGTTCCCTGAAAAGGGCAGATGTATAGATACTCGAAAACATGATCAGCAATGCAGCGATTGGCTGGCGGCAAGACAGCAACGTAATGACATAATATCATTAAATAAGACACCTGATGTAAAACTTGACACATTTCTGGTCTTTTATAAGGAAATAGCCAAGCGAACAAAGCTACATAAATGGCATAATAGACAAATAAAATGTGTAATGTTTTTATTTAATTTCATTAATTTTTTTTTTCACATGAGTCCCAATTATTTATATTCATGATTTCTAGTATTTGTACAGGCTTTACATTTTTATTTCAGTGTTGTAATTAGCAATTAACTTAATTTTATCTTTGGAGCAGATTTGTTGCGTGACAGCAGGGTCTTAAGGGTCAAGATCAAGTTATCTGCATCTACTGCGTTCCATCAAGCCACTCCCATAATAGCTGTCATCACTCAAATTAATGCATGACTCAGATTAACTGTATAGCATGTGTGTAAGACTCCAATACAATTATAAAGTAATTATTTTATCATGAATAAATATTTCAATGAGTAAAACTGGCTGTCTATAGTATTATAGACCACACAACATTATTATATTATTTTCAAATAAATGTTTTAATTATTATTATTTTAAATTACTGTCCCTGGATAAGTAGGATACTCTTTTAATAAAGTAGCGGTGGCTGGGACAGATTTTAAGTATCAATTCCACTTTTAAAAAAATGTGATCTAATCCTGTTGATGTGAAATAAACCTGGTCCCAAGCAGGTTTAAGCTTACGGACTGTTGCTGTGACAGCAACTCCAGGATTATCTTAAAGAACCAACCAATCCGAGATCAAGCGAAATCGTCAACAATCAAATCCAGCTAACTGAGTTAGCGACGTACAAAGAACGGACCCCTGGTTTCCATCATCCCAATTGGGGCCTATATTGGGGCTATAAACACAAACATGGGTACAAAAGAGTTTTCCAGAAACAATATTATAACAATCATGAAGATCAGCAATAATGCTGGAAAGTGAAAACAAAATTATTTTCTATCATTATAGCTGTTCCTCTTGCCTTGACATTAAATTTAGAATGGAAAATATCCCCCACCCTTGATTTCTATGATCTATGGTGATCCAAGTTGAATAAATGTGTCTCTTGAAGGAAGGCTATATCAGTTTAAAAACACCTAAAATGACAGAAGATCTTAGAGCTTGTAATTTGTTGACATTTTTAACATTCCAGGATGTAAATGTATTGAGTGACTGTCATTCATCCCTATGAAACATCCATCATAGTTTACTGTCATTAGAATGAAATGAAGTAGGTACCCAACAAAGTTCTTCTTAGTATCTCTGGTACTCTTAGTATCTCTTATACTGACAAAAGACAAATAATAAATAAATATAATATATACAGTCATGACCAAAAATATCGGCACCCTTGGTAAATATGTTCAAAGAAGGCTGTGAAAATTAACTAGAATTAATTTTCTAACTGAGTCAGTCACTTATTGATTTTTTTTTATCTGTTGGTGTTTGATAGAATCCATAATGCCATGTGTCTAAACAAGATGTCCAGGACCTCCAGCAGAAATATAGGCCCACAACATCAAAAATACAGCAGTATATTTCATTGTACACATGGGATACTTTTTATCCCTGTGTTCACCAAACTCATCATGAGTGTTTACTGCTAAAAAGCACATTTTTTAGTTTCATCTGACCATAGAAGCCAGTCCTATTTGAAGTTCCAGTTGTGTCTGATAACTGAATATGCTGGAGTTTGTTTTTGGATGAGCTAGGAAAATTTTTATTGAAACCCTCCCAAAACAACATGTGGTAATGTAGGTGCTGTTTGACAATTGTTAAGGTTTTCTGACCCCGAGACTCAACTATTTTCTGCAATTCTCCAGCTGTGGTCCTTGGAGAGTCTTTAGCCAATCAAACTCTCCTTCTCACCGTGCATTAGGATGATATAGACACTCGTCCTCTTCCAGGCAGTTTCGTAACATTTTATGTTGATTGGAAATTCTTAATTATTGCCCTGATGGTGGAAATGGGAATTTTCACTGCTCTAGCCCTTTTCTTAAAGCCACTTCACTAATTTGTGAAGCTCAGTTATCTTTTGCTGCACATTAGAAATATATTATTTGTTTTTTTTAATTGTGATGGATGATTAAGGGAATTTGGGCTTTGTTTTCCCTCCTATTTATATTTCTGTGAAACAGGAAGCCATGGCTGGATAATTTCATGTTCATAATAACCCTGTCGTGATCAAAATTGTGTTACGTTCTCAGCTAGTCTAGGGTTCAAGGAACCAGTAACAGAATAAAAAGGTGTGTGTGTGGAGGCAGCAAGGTTCAACTCCCAACTCCAATGCTTTAACAAATGTCAACAGACAACTCAATTTCAAGAAAACAAGCTCGTTTATTACACAGATATGGGAAGGTCTCAAGGCTTCAAGAGGGGGCTAGGCCAAAATAACAAACAAAAACCCTCTAACTACTAGGAAGAAACTAACTAAGCTAACACAAAGAAAAAGAAACAAATACAATCAATACACTAACTCCCTAACTAGCATAAACAGGAGAAAACAAGGTATAAAGAAAATGGCACCCACCTCTCTACTAGCATTCCCAGTAAATTAACAAAGACGTCATAAATAACAAAGAATATCAGAAGAAAGTACAAACAAATGAATAACTTCTAAATCAAACCGGATTTCTTAACTTAAGCAGCAGTTACCACAAAAGTGTTAACACTATAAAGAAATCACTTTAACAACATTAAATCAAAACAACTAATACAACTTATGGGGTTGAGAGTAGAAGCCTCACGACGCCGCCTCCACACACACACACACACCGCACAGTGCAATGGTGCAGCTTATATCCAGTCTCTCCTCCAATCACGTCAGATCACCAATCATTCGAATCAGGTGGCAGCCATTACCTCCTGCTCATGGGAAGTAGAGAGAGAGAGAGAGAAAAAAACAAAACAAATACGTCCTTGGACGTAACAATTGTGAATATGAATGGCAATATACTTCAGAGATATTTTACTCATAAGAATTTCTAGGGGTGCCAGTAATTGTGTCCAACGTGTATTTGAGAAAAACATTTATTTCCTAATGATATTTCCCCCCACTTTAAATTTTTATTATCCAATGAAAGGTTAGATTTTTGTGAATTTTTTAAATAAAAGACCAAAAGGATTAATGCAATGCAGATTGTTTTTCACAGCCCTCTTTGATCATATTTACCAAGGGTGCCAATATTTTTGGCCGTTACTGTGTATGTGTATATATAATATAAGGAAAGCATAGCAAAGAAGCCAGTAGCCCAACTCAAGAACATAAAAACATTCTTTCCCATGTTTGCCTCACCAACTGAGGCAAGCTGCAGGATTCCTGTTGCAGGACACTTGTTTGTACTGTAATCAAACACAAAACAAATATTAGCGAGGGATCCCTGATGCATGGGGACGTAGGGCCCTTGCATTTGATGCAAGATGTAGCCAGGGCAAACTGCAGAATGGGTTTGCTCAGGAGATATTAATTCTCCTGCCAGCCTCTTATTGAAAATAAGAACTTGTTCTTAAAGGGATAGTTCACCCAAAAATGAAAATTTGATGTTTATCTGCTTACCCCCAGGGCATCCAAGATGTAGGTGACTTTGTTTCTTCAGTAGAACACAAACGAAGATTTTTAACTCAAACCTTTGCAGTCTTGTTAGTCCTATAATGCCAGTCAATGGGCACAGAATCTTTGAGAGAGAAAAAAACATGCACACACAAATCTAAATTAAACCTTGCAGCTCGTGACGATACATTGATGTCCTAAGACACAAAACTATCGGTTTGTGCGGGAAACTGAACAGCATTTATATAGGTTTTTTTTTATTTTATTTTTTTTTTACCACTGATACAGGCAATGTCCAACTCTCCTGAGCTCATCCACAACATCTGGCGTGTGACGTGTCAACGGCTCTGGAAAAAAAAAAAAATAATAATAATTATATATATAATTATATATATATGTATGTGTGTATATATATATATATATGTATGTGTATATATGTATGTGTATATATATGTATATGTGTATATATATGTATATGTGTATATATATATATGTGTATATATATATATGTGTGTATATATATATATGTGTATATATATATATGTGTATATATATATATGTGTATATATATATAATACACCTAGATCCTTATGTATCGCAGCCCATAGAAACAGTCGCTAATGAGGCATCTATGTATATATATCTATGTGCCAGAGCAGGTTGATGCGTCACGCGCCGGATGTTGTGACAGTCGGACATTGAGGTTTATCAGAGGTAAAAAATTATATAAATACTGTTCAGTTTCTCTCTCAAACCAATTGTTTTGTGTCTTAGGACATCAGTGTATCGTCACGAGCCGCAGGGTTCAATTTGGATGTGCATGTTTTTTTTTTCTCTCAAAGATTCTGTGCCCATGTACTTGCATTATATGACTGACAGACTACAACGTTTGAGTTAAACACCTTTGTTTGTGTTCTACTTAAGAAACAAAGTCACCTACATCTTGGATACCCTGGGGGTAAGCAGATAAACATCAAATTTTTATTTTTGGGTGAACTATCCCTTTAATTAACTTGCCTGGTTAAATAAAGTTTAAATAAAAGGTTTTTAAGGTACAGTGTATTAGGGTAATCTTGATTGTAGGGGCATGGTAGGGTATTGTTATTGCAGTGGTATGTTACCATGGTTAAATATCATTTATTTTCTTGGTGGCGCTTTAGAGCCCCCTCTATGCATGACTTGCAGATGAGTCTGATGTGAGTGAAAAAGATCATGAAAATTCAAACATGCTAAGTATTTTGTGAGTTTTTGCTTAAAGGTGTCATATGATGCGATTTGTTTTCTTTTTCTTTAGTGTGTTATGTAGCTGTTTGTGCATGTATATCAGTGGTTCCCAAACTTTTTCTGCCGGGCCCCCCTTTTGCAGAATAAAAAAATGAAGGCCCCCCCCACCCCCACGCATACACATAAACACACCTCCAGGAGGATTTGTTTGAAACATTGTAATTCATTAATGGTAATTAACACAAATTCAGCTAAATAAGGAACTAGTCACTTTTAGAGTAGAAGCATTACAAGTAAAGCATGCAGCTTCAACATGTATGTATTTATTATTATTATTATTATTATTATTTTAACTATGTAACAGTATTCATTGTTTTCAACAGATTTTCTCAAACTGCAGTTCAAAAATGAACATTTTTGAACTGCAGGATTTAGACTTATTCTTACTAGTCCCACAGTCTTTTCAGTGATCCTCTCAAATCGGGGATGCAACTGTGAGACTGCCACTCTTAGCTCATTTTCAATGTCCACCTTTTATCTGTATTTTGTCTTGATTGAGGCACCTGCAGAAAACCCTATCTCACATAGGTAGCTGTGGCAAAAGGAAGGAGTATTGCCAGGGCTCTCCTGCCCAGCAATGGGTAGTCCTTTTCCACTCCAATCCAAAATGCAGCCAAAGCCTTGGACTTAAACTGAAGCCTCCTTGTTGAATCAGAGGTGACATCAATGGCCGAAACCAAAATTGCTTTGTAATAATTATTTATTATTTTATTAAATAATATTGTCATTTTTGTAAGACTTTTTAATTTAACTCAATTTTAATGGTACTGAATTTAAAAATCACAAGCCAATAAAATAACCACGTTTATTGAAAGTAACACAATACAATTGGACAGAAAATATAGCCTATTAATATTAAATATCAATCAATGTATTATTTTTATTCAGTTCTATGAAACAGAATCTGATATAACTTTTTTTTATAGTCCTACAAAGCTATTATTATCAGAGCACGTGAGCAGAGCATAGCGTCACGAGAGGGTGGTGTCATTTTACCACCGTTGTGCAGTACAGCTGTACTACAGCATGTTACATCACAATAGCGCCATTGCAAAAAGGAACAAGTATACATTTACATTTTCTGTCGGCGCGTTATTTGAGTGGACTTTGCTTTGCGCACATTTATAGAGCGGAATATTCAGCGGAGTGTCACGACGGCAGTGATGAGAGAGAGAGAGAGCGCGCGCTGAATACTGCCAGGCGGCGCGGCAGATATTTTTGGCTCATTGGACCGTTTTTCTCTTTTGAAATTTCGGTGCATCCCTATAAACATCGGCTGACTGTATGTACACTAGCCATGCCGCGCCCCCCTTATCATAACTCCGCGCCCCCCCTAGGGGTTGCGCCCCACAGTTTGGGAACCACTGATGTATATGATCTGCAGAGTTACAAAGCTCAAAGTCTATCTAAAAGAGAAGGCTGATCCTGGGCTAAAACGCCTCATTCAAACACACCCCCACATGTCTACGTCATGATGTGGAAATATTTGCGTAATGCCGCCCAAATGTTCACGCAATGAAAGAAGGCATGGTTTCAGTAACCGCAGTAGTGTTGATGCAGCCATGTCAGGGAGACGCTGTCTTGTTTCTATGTGAAAGCAAAAGCACTTTATTTGACCTTCCGAAAGTACATGCAATTAGGAATCATTGTTGAGATTTGTTTACAACAGAAGAGCACAACCCAAATGTTCAAATTTGTGCAACGCATTTTATGAACAACAGTTTTGTGAACCTAGGAGAGTACAAGGCTTGCTGTGCACAAAGGCTATTCCTAAAAAAAAAAAATGGTCAATTCTTTCTTTGATATGACAATCTGGTGCTTCTGAATTAGCGACTGTAAGTATGTTTTGTTTAAGTATTTGCTATTGACTGTTAGGGCTGTGCGATATGACGATATATATCGGATGGATGAAATAGTCTATCGTTTCAAATTACGTTCTATCGTTTATTTCGTGGTGTCGCAAAATACATTGTTTACGGTAATACTTTTTAATCATTTGGATGAGTGCGATCTTTACACGCCACCACGGGGCGTGAAGGGGAGACAGAACCAGGTGGAGAACGACCAGCCAGGACAAAATGAGGGACTACATCTGTAGCGTGGGCACGCGTTTTTTTAAGCACTGCAGTTTTAAAACAACCGATTTTAAGCCGTTGAAACTCAAACAACAGAGCTATATGCGTGCGCCGTCTCTGTTTCTGTGTGAGAGGACCGCGCTTTTTTTTTTCTTTTTTTTTGCCGCTTTATTGACTTTGAACGATTACATAAACACTTATATGCGTCAGAATCCCCGTCTTGGCAAGTATCCTCATAAAGACAGCGATTTAGGTCTTAAGAAAGAGAAAACGCACATGTAACAGTATATTATATCCGGACTTCGGTCTTAAAGGGGAAGCTGTCCAATATTCGTTCTGTCTGCCATTCATATTAATGATAGCACATTGCTAGAAAATCTCTCACTGCTCTTGACTAAATCACTTTTGTAGCTTTAATAAGAAGAAATAATTATAAAAAATAATGAGATATATATATGTATATATTTATGTGTATAGAATCTACACAATACATAATACACGTGTTAATTATATTTATCATAGATAGATATAATTAACACAGTGAAGACTAATTAATTTACAAAATGTATGTAGCTTTTCTTATTTATAGTAGTTTTTTGTCCTATTGCTTGCAATTAGTTTCTTATACTTATTTCATCACTGACTGTTTATTTATTTTTTTGTCTTTTTAGGCTTGTATTAGTTTGATATTGACATTGGTGACAAGGATTATGAAAATTCTATGGTATAAAAGATTTTAATATCATAACCTTTTTAAAAGAAAAAAAATACTATATCGTGATATAAAATTAGTCATATCGTGATATAAGATTTTGGTCATATCGCCCAGCCCTACTGACTGTTCAAATGCGGAGTTTTGCGCAGTGTAGAGTAACGCGTTGTGTGTGTGTGTGTGTGTGTGAGAGAGAGAGAGAGAGAGCGCTCGCATCACAGTGGAGTCAGCTGTCTTAACCGCGGCTTGTGTACTGCAAACACATACGAGCATCATCACTGTGTCTGTCACGTGACTCTGTTCCCCTCTCGGGCTTGAACTGATGGTAAAACTAAGGACATTATTAACTGTCTTTTATATTTACTCACTATTATGATAAGGGATGTTACATTTCCGACTTGCGCTTTTGGTGTTCGGCCAATCACAATGCACTGTGTCAGCTGGCCAATCAGAGCAGACTGCACTTGTCGGAAGGAGGAGCTTTGTAGAAAATGATGCGTTTGAGAGGGGGGGGGGTATAGAGGAACTACAATAATGTACAGTATTTGAAAAATAAAAACATTTTTTTGAACATTAAAGCATGTCAACATTTTGTGTTACACCAAATGCACAAAATAATGATCTTTAAAATAGCATCATATGACCCCTTTAAATCTAAATGGATGAAATATATTTTCATGAGTTTTTAGCCATGGTAAGACCCTCAAAGCAGTGTGGCAAAAAAAAAAAAAAAAAACTCATATTACATCCAACATGACTGACTTTCTTTTGGGTGAAGTCAGATAAAACCAAGTGAACTTTGTCTTACATGATGACTTCAATGAATACCAAATTTTGTGCATATCAGAGAAACATCCCAACTTCGTCCCTGCATTTGGGGGTGCTGTAGAGCCCAGGCCCAAGCACTACATAACTTTTTAATTTTGTTCAATATTAATCAAATTGTTAAAAAAAAAAAAAAAATCAAGTTGAAGGAATGATTCAGTTGACTCTCTCATAAAGACTTCACTTATTTCTTTCCTGAATGAATCAACATTTTTTTGAATTAATCTTTTTTTAAAGAGATTGTTCACCCAAAAATGAAAATTCTGTCATTCTCACCCTCATGTAGTTCCAAACCTGTATGAATGTCTTTGTTCTGCTGAACACAAAAGAAGATATTCTGAAGAATGTGGGAAACCGAGCAGTTCTGGGGCACCATTGACTTCCATAGTAGGAAAAAAAAAACACTATGGAAGTCAATGTGTTGGAAATATTCCGACTTCCATAATGTTTTTTTTTTTTTTTTTCCTACTATGGAAGTCAATGGTGCCCCAAAACAGCCTGGTTACAAACTTTCTTCAAAATATCTTCCTTTGTGTTTGGCAGAACAAAGAAATTCATACAGGTTTGGAACTACATGAGGGTGAGTAAATGATGACAGAATTTTCATTTTTGGGTGAATTATCCCTTTAAGTCACTTGTTTCCACCTTCTGGCGTTACGTTGTAATTGGTACGATCTTTATTTGAAGCATGAAGTCACTTTCAAAAAGGTGATTTACTCGATTTTGCTACTGTAGACCACAGTGTTTATCTGAACTATAAACTTTTATCCCAGTACTTCTGTGATTTATTTGAATGTTTGTAACACAGAAATAACGATTAAAAAAGACTTTGTTAAAGATGTTTCAAATACATTAACTGCTCACTCTGGGTCAGCAGCAGCATGAACACAGATTTAAATGTTACTGTATATGTGAATGTATACTGTCAAAAGTTAAATAGACATAGCTGCATCCTTGTCATTTAGGAACAAGATTGATTGGGTGATTGAATCTGTTCACCATCTGGCCATTTAAATATCCAAAACAAAAATACAGCTATGTTTAGTGGAATGAACCCGTAAGGTAAGCGGTAATCTACCACAGCCAGCAATGCAGACTGCTTTCATCACGGGCAGATGAACTTCTAGTACTTGGAGAACAAATTAAAATTTATAAAACATTTATTTGTAAAGTGAATGGTCTATCTTCAAAAACATCAGGGGCTTTTGGCAAAAAATTATGGCCTTAAGCTCCCAGAGGCCCCCTCGCAATGCCACTGACTCAGACCTCCTCCTGCAGTTGTCTCAGGTTTAATATGGTGATCCTCTCCATGTGACAGCTGTTACATTACAATGTTTTCATATGGACCATGCTCCGTTTCATACTGGTACTGTATGTTTTATTTATATTTTTTCATCTTCTGTTTAGGAGATGAGGAGATGGTGTCGATGGACTCCTCACAGGGAAATCAAATGAATACACCTTCAGATGAGCTCTCAGAATTGGGCAAGTGCCTTCTCCAGAGTGAGGTAAACATTTCTTTGTGCTCTCCATCAATTGGCTTCTATACTTGGGCTCTGAACGGAGTAAAATGTTTTTCACCCTTTTTTTTTTTTTTTTTTTTTAAAGGATATTTATATGACTCTCCTGACTATATGTTTTAACTCCCTTTCCTGGAAAGACACTATAAACTGTCAACGGTGTGCTAGTGTGCTTTGCTGGACTTTGCTAAAACAGGTACTGATTTTTCTATCTCTCCCTCCCAATTCAAAATATTTCTGTCAGTTTGGAGTCATCGTTAGAATTGCATTCTTAAAATGACAGTTTTTAACTTATGAATCCTTTGCCGTATGGAAAATATTGTGTGTCTGTGTGTGAATTAATTAATTTGCAGGTGCTTGGCTGTAACCTTCTCCCGGACGCTGTGACGTGGCTCTACACCAGTGTACTGAAGGGTCTGCAGATGCATGGGCAGCATGAAGGCTGCAATGCTGCGCTAACTCAGCTGGCCTTGCTCATCTACGAGTCTCTAGTGCGTCATGCCAGCTCAGCTGTGATATCTTGAATGTGTCTTGGAAGTGCATATGTGACCCTGGACCACAAAACCAATCGCTGGGGTATATTTGTAGCAGTAGCCAAAAATACATTGTATGGGTCAAAATTATCTATTTTTCTATTATGCCAAAAATCATTAGGATATTAAGTAAAGATCATGTTCCATGAAGATATTTTGTAAATTTCCTACCGTAAAATATTTTTTTGCACCCTCAGATTCCAGCTATTCAAATAGTTGTTTATCGGCCAAATATGGTCCTATTCTAACAAACCATACATCAATGGAGAGCTTATTTACTCAGCTTTCAGAAGATGTATAAATCTCATTTTGGAAAAATTTACCCTTATGACTGGTTTTGTGGTCCAGGGTGACGTGTAATTTGGCAGTCGCAAAAAGATAAACTTCATTTTTGTCCTCTTACTGGCTATGATAAACAAAATATAAATGAAAAAATACAGCTCTGGAAACATTTAACAATTTAAATTAGCTTCTCCATGTCGGTGCCAATAGCCTCGTGGTTAGTGCGCCGACATATAGCGCAACTGCGCTCACGGCGACCCGAGTTCGATTCCCGTGTCGAGATCCTTTGCTTATCCCACCCCCCTCTCTCTCCATGCAATGCTTTCCTGTCAGCTCCCTACTGTACTGTCCCAATAAAGGCAGAAAACACCTTTAAGAATATAACTTCAAAAATAATAATAATAAATTAGCATCTCTATGTGTATGGCAGCTATTCCAGTGTCTGTTATGTTCCAACACAGGCACACCTCATTCTGCTTAATGAAGTACTGAGTAGGTGAGCACCTCAACCAAATCTTATTTAACGAGGAAAAGTATAAAAACCACTGCTGTGGTCATCGCTATCCTCTAGCACAGACATGTCAAACTCAAGGCCCGTGATAAAATTATATGTGGCCCGTGAGACAATTTCATATGTCTATTATTAATGGCCCGCTGGTATATAGCGCTCATACAAATACCATAATGCACTACAATAGTTACCATGACCTCCAATCACCAAGCAACAGATCACAGTATCAGCCCCTTCTCCCTGCTGCACTGTTGACATAGCCTACTCATCAGTGTTCAGCTGATAAATGGTTCAGTGCTTAAAATATCCCCAAAAGAAATGGCCAAACAAAAAATGGACTTTGAAAAAAGGGGTTTTCAAAAACGGTGGGAGGCAGAGTATATGCTTGTTGACATTGGAGGTAAACCTGTAAGCCTTGTTTGCGGTGGTAATGTGGCCATAATTAAAGAATGTAACGTAAGACGGCACTATGAGACGAAACACGAGGACAAGTACAATGATCTCAACATACAGCAGAAGCTACAGAAGGTAGAAGAGCTTAAAAAGTGTCTAGTGTCACAGCAGACTATGTTTACAAAAGTAAAATCGCAAAGTGAAGCTGTCGTAAAAGCTAGTTATATAGTGGCAGAACAGATCGCTAAATTCGCCCGGCCATTTACCGAAGGAGAGTTTTTGAAGAGCTGCATGATTAAAGTGTGCGATGTCCTGTGTCCAGACAAAAACCAAGCATTTTTAAATCTAAGCCTAAGCAGAAATACCGTTGCTGATCGGGTGTGTGAGCTTGCCACTGATTTACAAGCACAGTTGAGAGAAAAGGGAAAAAACTTCATTGCGTACTCCCTTGCTGTGGATGAGAGCACGGACACAACTGACACTGCACAGCTGGCAGTCTTCATCCGTGGAGTGGACTCCAGTTTATGCATTACAGAAGAACTTTTGGGTATCAAGTCAATGCATGGCACAACCACACAGGAAAATACATATTTGAAGAAGTATCTAAATGTGCAAATGACATGAAACTGCCCTGGGACAAACTCACAGGACTGACGGAGCCCCCGCAATGTGTGGGGAAAAGAGTGGACTAGTTGGAAGGATGCGGGACAAGATGCAGAAGGAGAATTGCACAGGTGAGCTGACAGTTTATCACTGCATTATCCACCAAGAAACGCTGTGCAGTAAAGCCCTGAAGATACAACATGTAATGAGCACTGTGACACAGACAGTTAACTTTATTAACTGTCTTAGAGCCAGAGCCTTAAATCACTGCCAGTTTCAGTCTTTTCTGGAGGAAATACATTCTGAACTTGGTGACGTACCCTATCACACAGAGGTGCGATGGCTAAGTCGAGAAAAAGTGCTCAATAGATTTTTTTGAGTTGCGTGAGGAAATCTGTCAGTTCATGGAAAGTAAAGGAAAAGACTCTAACAGTTTTCCGGGATGAAAAGTGGTTGCATGAGTTAGCATTTCTGTGTGACATAACCAACCTCTTGCCGCACTAAACCTCCAGCTTTAGGGACAGAACCGTGTGATCACGGACATGCATGATGCAGTGAAAGCTTTTCAAGCCAAGCTACGCCTGTGGGAGATTCAGATGCAGCAAGGAAATTTATGTCACTTTCCGTGTTGCCAAACAATCATAAACCAAGTCTCCAACGCTGTATTCCCAAATGCGCATTTGTTGATAAAATTCACACGGCGGTTTTCTGACTATGAAGCGCAGAAATTTAATTTAGAACTGTTCAGTAATCCATTTGCAGTTGACGTGGAAAAAGCACCTGCAAACATTCAGACTGAGCTGATTGAACTCCAGTGCAATAGCATACTCAAGGCAAAGTATGACACTGTGGGGCCCGCACAGTTCCTCAGGTTCATTCCCGAAACGATGCCTCAACTTCGCTTACAAGCTGCTCGAATGCTCTGCATATTTGGTAGTACATACCTGTGTTAGCAACTTTTTTCTTTGATGAAGATGAACAAAAACGCACAGAAGCCATCACACTGATGAACACCTCCACTCCACTGTGAGACTTTCCACAGCTCAGAACCTAACTCTAAACATTAATGCCATTAATGACACCCCTGCTCTAGCAAGAGGACCACCTGGATGTCAAAAACAGTGCTACCAGTAGTACCTCAAAAGTAAATGGAAACAAATAATAACTACTGGCCATGCCAAAAAACTTTAAATGAAAAGTTTTGAGCTGGGAAAAGAAGTGTTCATGTCTGGCTTTATTGGCAGAAGGATACAGTGAGTGTCAGGTTGCGTCCATCTTAAAAATGTAAAAGATGGTGTTTAATAAGAACATGGTCATGCTGCAGATATTGTGGAAAACAATGCTACAGACTAGAAGAGGGCGAAAATGACACTCCACTGACTGGGATGACCACCAGCTCATTTGAATGTCACTCAGCAACTGTAGGATGACATCAAGTGGCCTGCAAAAAAAATTGCAAACAGCAGCTGAGGTGAAGTGCGTGGACCTAGAAAGGAGAGCCAGGCTGAGGTTTTCAAAAGGATTGGACATTTTCTGATGAGTCCAGTTTTCAGTTTTGCCCAACACCTGGTCGTCTGATGGTTACCTTTAGAGGCCTACAATCTACAGTGTCTCGCACCCAATGTTAAATTTGGTAGAGGATCTGGGGGTGCTTCAGCAAGGCTGGAATCAGGCACATTTGTCTTTGTAAAGGGTGCATGTATCAAGCCATGTACAAGGTTGTCCTGGAAGAAAAATTGCTTCCTTCTGCTCTGACAATGTTCTCCAACTCTGAGGATTGTTTTTTCCAGCAGGACAGTGCTCTGTGCCACACAGCCGGGCCAATCAAGGTGTGGATGGAGGACCACCAGAACAAGACCCTGTCGTGGCCAGCCCAGTCTTCAGACCTGAAACCCACTGAAAATCTCTGGAATGTGATCAAAAAGATGACGGATGATCACAAACCATCAAATAAAGAAAATCAGGGTTATTCCACCAAATATTGATTTTTGAACTCTTCCTAAGTTGAAACATTTTTATTGTGTTGTTAAAAACTTGAACTTGTTTTCTATGCATTATTTGAGGTCTGAAAACACTGCATATTTTTTGTAATTTCGACCAGTTGTCATTTTCTGCAAATAAATGCTTTAAATGACAAATGTGTTTGTCGGTAGTTGTCAGTACAGATAAAAATGTTTTCAGTAGATTATATAATAAAACAAACATGTTCATTTTACTCAAACGCATACCTATAAATAGTAAAAACAGAGAAACTGCTAATTTTGCAGTGGTCCCTTAATATTTTCCAGAGCTGTGTAAAAAGCCTTTACCTATCTGTTGTTTGATAAACACCATAGCAAATACAAAAATTCAAGTGGCTGTTTGAAAACATGTAAACACTGTTTGACAACTCTCTGTCAAGTGCGATGTTTACAGAACCATTGGGGTAAGCGCTGCATTTTTGCTCTTACATAAGCACCACCTACTTGTCAGATAGTGAATTTGGATTCTCATTCAACCTGTTTACCTTTTTTTGGTCACACCAACATACTGTTGTAAAATTTAACCCTTTGATGAAAAAGAAGCTATGTGCGTTTTAAAACTAGACAATATGGTTTCAAGAATTATTAACTCTAGACAATAAGGTGTCAAGAATTATTTGCAGTCTTTTGAAGTGCTCACGATAACGATACTGTACTAAATACCAGCAGATGTCTATTCCTATGTAGTTGCAAAGTTCTATGTAGCTTTTGTTACTGCAGATGCTTTAAGGATGGTTTAATTGAACTGTACTTGAGGTTTATAATTCCTGGTTAGAAGGAAGACTGGAAGCGTTTAGACTGTTCAATACTGAACTTGTTTCATGTCTTAAAGAATTTTTAAGGCTACACCAGTGGTTTAATCATCTATAGCTATTGTTTACTGTCATTGGCCTCCCATGGTTCCTTATCTTGGCTGCAATTTGTAGCCAGTGACAACGTCCAACAGCAAAGGTGTATTCAGTAGCTTGGTGTTAATTTAAAAAGTTTAAGAAGTCACAATAAGAAATAAATTGTTTTTGTGAAGTCATCTTAATAGTGTATATTCACACAAAATATGAAGGCTATCCTTTTTTTATATATATGAAAAAAAAATTAATTGCATGTGGTGCAGGTTACCCCCTTTATTGTATTTTGTCATGTTGAAATGATATTTCGACACTTGAAATGTTGCTCTCTATAACTCACTAGTGTCTGTGTAATTTATGTAAGTCAGAGACAATCATGCTGATCCTCGTAGATGTCGGTGAGGCATGTAACACCACTGTGGTATGTTTTACTTTTTGTACACAAAGAACAGTGATGTTAATACTAGTTAAAATACTACTTTTAAATGATTATGGTAGTGACTTAACGTGTTGGTGAGAAAATGTAATTAACAATGATTTAGGAGTTTTTCATTCTGATGTTTCTGTACAGAGGCCTCGATACACTGAGCTGCGTTTCATCATGAATCAGATCCCTGATATCCATTTTGAGGCCCTGGAGCAGTTTGATCAGAAGACCATACAATCCACTGTATCAAAGGCAGGAGAGAAGAAAAAGAAGGAGCAGTTTAAAAGGCTCATTGCAGGCACTGTTGGGGTATGGCCACATTTCTTTACTTTTGTTTTCTTTACTTTTTTACATTGTCACCTGTGTACCAGTTATTTTCCATTTTTGATAGTATTGTTTGATATTGTGGTAACACTTTATAATAACTGCACACTATGAATCATTAGTTAATCATTAGTAAATAGTCAATTCATTATTTATAAAGCATTGTTACAAAATTAATAGGCATTAGTAAGCAGTTTATAAAAACAGCTATAAATGTTTTGTTCTTGAGCATATCTATAATGTTTAATAATTGTATTTTCATACTTTATTAATGATCAATTTATCATTTCTAAATTATTACGTTATTTACAAACCAGTTATTTAGGAGTTGTCTGTGGTTCATAAGATCATTTAGAAAGTGTAAGTAAATGATTAATAAACTATTTAAATGTACATTTATAAATCTTATTATTTAGACACATGATAATAGGGTAACACTTTAGAATAGGGAACACTTATTAACTATTAACTACGACTTTTCCCTCAATAAATTCCTAATTTGCTGCTTATTTGTAGTTAGTAAGGTAGTTGTTAAGTTTAGGTATTGGGTAGGATTAGGGATGTAGAATAAGGTCGTGTAGAATAAGGCATTAATATGTGCTTAATTACTACTAATAAATGGCTAATATTATATTAATATCCGTGCTAATTAGCAACTAGTTAAGAGACCTTAAAATAAAGTGTTACCGATAATAGTTGCTCAGTGTGTTAATAAATGCTTTATTAACACATTCCTGCTGTAATTCATGATTAAGTCAGGTAGTGGTAACACTTTATAATAACTGCACGCTATGAATGATTAGGTAAGCATTAGTAAATAGTCAGTTCATCCTTTATAAAGCATTGTCCCAACATTAATAGTCATTAGTAAGCAGTTTGTAAATACAGCTATAAATGCCTTGTTCTTGATTTATAAGCATATCTATTACAAAGGAGATTTAAAGGCCCAGTTATCTTCCTAACAGAAAAAAATAAACAAACACAACACAGAGGGATACAGAACTCAAAAATCTTTATTTCAAGATGAAAAAAAAAATGAAACTGTACACTTTAATTTGTACAGTTGTACGGTTTCATTTTTGCATCTTGAAAAAATATTTCTGTGTTTTGTATCCCTCTGTGTTGTGTTGTTTAACTTGTCTGTTTGGAAGATAAATGAGCCTTTAAATCTCCTTTGTAAATGCTTTACAAGGTATGGATAGTCCTCACTTTAGATGAGCTCACAAAAATAGATGACTGGCAACTACTAAATGTTTTAAAACTACCTGACTTAATCATGAATTACAGCAGGAATATGTGTTAATAAAGCATTTATTAACACACTGAGCAACTATTATCATGTGTCTAAATAATAAGATTTATAAATGTACATTTAAATAGTTTATTAATCATTTACTTACACTTTCTAAATGATCTTATGAACCACTGACAACTCCTAAATAAATGGTTTGTAAATAACGTAATAATTTAGAAATTATAAATTTATCATTAATAAAGCATGAAAATACAATTATTAAACATTATAGATATGCTCAAGAACAAAACATTTATAGCTGTTTCTATAAACTGCTTACTAATGCCTGTTAATTTTGTAACAATGCTTTATAAATAATGAATTGACTATTTACTAATGATTAACTAATGATTCATAGTGTGCAGTTATTATAAAGTGTTACCCAGGTAGTTATAAAACATTTAGTAGTTGCCAGTCATCTATTTTTGTGAGCTCATCTAAAGTGAGGACTATTCATACCTTGTAAAGCATTTACAAAGGAGATTTTAAAGGCTCGTTTATCTTCCAAACAGACAAGTTAAACAAACACAACACTGAGGGATACAGAACATTGAAATATTTTTTCAAGATGCAAAAATTAAACTGTACAACTAAAAAGAAAAATTAAAGTGTGCAGTTGGACAGTTTCATTTTTTCTGGTAAATTGCTGCTAAAAACTGATCAGGGAAGTGTATATATACGTGTGTGTGTGTGTGTGTGTGTGTGTATATGTGTATATGTGTGTGTATATATATATATATATATATATATATATATATGTGTATGTGTATGTGTGGTATGTATGTATGTATGTATGTATGTATGTATATATGTATATATGTATATATGTATATATGTATATATGTATATATGTATATATGCATATATACATATATACATATATACATATATACATATATACATATATACATATATACACACATACACATACATATACATATATATATATATATATATATATATATATATATATATATATATATACACACACACTTTTTTTTTGGCAAACAAATGATCAAAAAGTAGGCTAAATGAAAACTTTGGAATCTAAACTGGGAATCAATAAGAATTGAAATTATTAAGCAGAATCAAATTGGAATGGATAAAATTCAAACAATACCCAACCCTAGCCACATGTTGTGAAGTTCACTGATTTCTGAGCATTTTATGAACACTGAGCAGTTGATGGCAAAATTCAAAAAGACGGTTCTTTGGCGCAACCTGCAAACCCATGGCCATACTGACAGAGTATGATCCAGTTTTCTGAAGAGACTAAAATGAACCATATCATAGACTTCAGTATCTCTTTGAAAAAGAACTTTGTAACTTTTTTAAACAAGTATTAAAATGAGTTCAATGTAGTTGTAGGAGTGTTAAATAAAAAAATAAAGATGATTATCTTCATTCAGTTGTTCCATTTCTATAGGTTTGGTAACATAAAAACTCTTAATTCCGAAGATAATACAAGCTAATCAGTGCATTCAGTAGGTTGCATTAGTGGCATAAGGTATTGTAAGTATACAGCAATGCGACAAAACAATGCATTTACTTTTTACTTTTGAGTACTTTTAAAAACATGTACTTCCATACTTTTACTTAATGTAAAAATCTGTCTTTACAACTTTCACTTGTAGTGGAGTAGTATTTGACCAGTGGTATCTGTACTTTCACTCAAGTAAGGAAGTTGTGTACTTTGTCCGCCTCTGGTCACAAGTTCTGTCTTAGCTAACGATAGTTTTGAGAAACGCACCCGATTTGTGCCACAAAACCCCCATGTTGAATTTTTCCCCCCTCCACCCCTAAAACGCGATCAATTTTAACCTTTTGACGCACCTCACTTTGACTGGCGCTGAGCCAGAGAAAGACGAGCTCAGAGAAAAAAAAAAGACGCGCTCAGTGCTTTTCATATTTCATAACTGTTCAGTGTTTTCAACCAAATAAAGTTTATTTTAGGTTTCAGACATTTAAATACACGTCTTTTTTACTTGACTGAAATTTAGTTTGTTAAATAGGCTACACACTGATTTATATGGAAAGTGGCAATAATAATCCTTTCAATTAATGGACGATGTGTGTTATTCCTATCAGATACACATTGTGTAGGTTACTGTATAGGTTTTCTCCCAGCTAACTGGCCACTTACTTTCATGTATTTCGGGAGAAATAGGTCAATTTACGTGATGTTATTCCTACAGATCCACACGGCAGCGTCCAGCGCATATTATCAACATGGTCATTATTGTGCCTGCATGACACGTTGCTATGGAAATAATAAAATTGTATGTATAGATTATTTAATTATTTAATATTGCGCTTTCGTATAATTACCACTGTCCATATATCACAAATTAAAATAAAATAAAATAAACATGTAGGCTAATTTTGGGGGCCCTAAGCAGCCGCTTAGTTCGCTGATGCCTTGGACCGGCTCTGACCCTTCAAACCCGGAAGAATGTGATTGTAATTCCAACACCAACAAACCTTCAAACCATCAAAACTTTCATCCAAGATTGCATCCAGACGCTCGCTCAACGACCAAGGCAATGAAAGTATTGTACATTTAACGAAACAAAACAGAGGTTTAGTATAAGGTGATATGTTTGTTTGGTATTCTTGCTTTTTTTTTTTTAAGTAAACAGCTGGTCTGTCTCTGAAGTATTGTGCATACATACTATGCGCTCCCATTTAAATCATGAAATATGCGTCGAAATATCATGAGAACATTTTTCCTTGTTTCATCATACCCGATTAATGATTGAAAACTGTGGTTAATATGTTTTAATGAAACATCTATAATGAATTCATTAATAAATCACAACAACCCCGTGCTACAGGCATTGCCATTCATACAGGCTACAGCGGAAGTTATTTTACACAACTACTCAAAGTTTCCAGTTTTCCAATGCGGACTGTGAAAAAGGTCCATGTTATTCTGATTGCTTGCATCTTGTTTTTAAGCCCATAAATAATAATGTACTCGTTCTAATAAATTTATATTGTAATGTAGGCTACTCATATTAATATATATTAAAAAATCATCTTAACATTGCTGTTAGGTTATCATTGCACAAATTAACACACTCTCTACATTTAAAAACTAATGCGCTGTCTTCACTGTATCTCACGCACACACACTCAGTCACTCACACAGATCACACTTCGGCTGCACACAGACATTCAGGAACAAAATTTTTAGCGCTGCCCTGCAATTTTATCTGTAAAATAGCTTAATCGCTCAAGAGCTACATTCTTTCTCAACGAGGAGCTTGTAACATCATGGTTTCTAAAGAAATTAAAGCCACAGCTTCACTGTTAATATGTTGATAATTCACACATACACAGCATCACTCTCTCTTTCTCTCTATCTCTCTCATAAATGAACACTTGATGAATTACACTTTTCTGAGAATAGAATATCGAAGTGGAGATAGCTAAACTGCAAGCTAACTGGTGTTTTCAGAAAGCAAGCGCGTTTATCCACAGTAGAGAGAGAGTGCATGCACATGGTTACCAGGTTGACAAAGATAAGTAATACACTTAGCAGATATTTCCGTATTGCGCAAGTGGGAAGCTCTGTTTCGGGTATTACGTCTCTTCATATCAGGCAACCCAGTTGTGTTCCTCTGCAGCCAGATTAAACATTGTTGTAGCCTATATGTTATGCTCTATTCATTTTTTTTTTTTTTTTTTTAGAAACCTCACACTTTTCTACTCCATTTTAAACGGTGTTCTTTTATTCAAATTAAGCGAGGTCCACTGCTGCACACGTGCCACAATATAGATACAGGGCCAGCTGTATCGATACTCGTATTGTCAAATCTCTGTGACGATACATCGTCGTATCGATGTATCGAACACAGCACTACTGAGTAGTATTATACCTTAAAAAAAGGTACCCTGGAATTTAACATTTCTTTGAATTAATAAATAATCAATACTGAGCATTCGCTAGACAAACTGGACAATTGATTGTAGTGTAAATTCTGCTTTATTAAGCTAATTCTATTAACTTATCCAAATATTATAATTATAACGAGTTATGAATAATTATTCATATTCCCCTTTAAGCTAATTTGCTACAGTTGATTCTCTAAGATCATTACTGATGTCTTTCCTCTTTGGCACTGTGTTAACACACACCCGGAAGGCTTCAGACAAGCAAACTGCCAAAACTTCTGCTTTTATGGAGGTGCTCATGCTTGCTGGTGATCAGTTAATCAAAGGCTTTTGATTAGCAGTGCCTGACCATTACTTACCCTTTTAATTCCAATATTAACAGTAAGGGTGTCCTAACTTGGTCACACATGGCTTTTCCATTTTGCTGTTATTTTTGTTAAATAAATAATGACACAGCGCAATGTGTCGTGTTGTTCATCTGAGGTTTTATTTTCCGGAATTTAAGACCTGCCAAGGACCAGATATTTTTTTTATTATGCCCTGACACAAAAACCATAGAATTCAATAGGGTGTCCTAACTTTTTAACATGACTGTAACGGTTTTAATTTACTCCTTTAAAAAAATTAGGAGAAACGTTTTTCGTGTTAAACAGGTTGTTTTTGAAAGTCGGTGCTTGAAATAAAGCTGCTCTTAATTTTCATTGATGACTGCAGTGTTAAAAATTTAGATTATAGGCCTATAATTCATTGTATTGTAAACCTGTTTTAAAAGACCTTTTTTAAAACATTTTCAATGAGTAAGTTAATAGCCTAAACTTTTATTATCCTCACAGCGTGTCAGTTATGCAGTGATGCGCTATAAAATTGTGGGGGAAATTAATTGCAATATTAATTTAATAATAAAAGTAACCTAATAATAATAGCCCTGATAATAATAACAATGTAACAGGCCTACATTAATTGCCAATATTTGATGTTTTTGATCTAGCTATCGTCGATACATGATCGTCTTTCAATGCACCCCAGTGTGGGTCCCCCCAGAGTTTGTGCCCTGTATGCCCATCCACTATACCACAAGCTTTTGTGTTTAAGATTTTGGTCTTACCACCCATACCTAAGCAGTTTCATTGAGAAATTGTCTGAAAGTCATGCCATAATAATTTTATCTTTAGTCCCTCAGTGTGCAAGCCAAAGTTAACTGTGGCATACTCTTTTATAATGGGGCATGGTACCCTAGAAGGGTACAAATGTATTTCCAAAACATTAGATGTGCCATCAAATAGTGTAAAGGCCATCATGTGAGGCAATACAATTACATTCCAATGAACAAAGCACTTGTCAAAAACTCAGACTCTCTCCTATACAGCCAAACATCGCGGTTATCATATCAGACACACCCATCTCATTAAATGGTAATTTATTTAAAAAATATTCAGTAGGTTGCATACAAATTGTGTTTCATATAAGGTAGTTATTTTACAAGGGTAGAATGTTAAATGCCTGGGCGGTACATGACTAAAATGTTTGAGAACCACTGACCTAGAAGAATGTGGCTGTTAAAAATAAATGTGTATATATGAAGAGTTCAGATGCAAATGTGCCATCTGAAATTTCCTTCTAAAATGAGCATTTTTATCAGACTCCTATGTTTAAGTTCAGTAATTTTACTCTAATAGCAATGTATAGGTCCTTTTCTATGCAATGAAATTTATATATTTATGACAAATTTTGCAATATAAAAAAAAAAAATATATATATATATATATATATATATATATATATATATATATATATATATATATATATATATATATATATATATATATATATATATATATATATATATATAATTTTTTTTTTTTTTTTTGCAAAATTAGTCATAAATTCTTTGTTTAATGTGCGCAATTATTTCCTAGTCAGCTATAATGAAGTAATGTCTGATTAACTATATGCAATTTTATTTGATTGAAATGCTTGCGTGTTTGTGTGTGTACTGATAGAAACCCCTTGGACAGCAGTTTAAGAAGGAAGTACATATCCGAAACCTTCCATCTCTGTTTAAGAAGCCAAAGCCTACGAGAGATATGCTGGAGAACACTGATACTGCAGGTCTGATTACCCTATTCTCTTCTGACCATGACAATTGCTGAGAGAATCACAGTTTCACAATACTCTCACTTCATTGCCATTGAACCTCCTCTGTGTAGTACAGTATCCATCTGAAAGGACTCTGTGGGGCATGAATGGTTTATTGAAATGAGGAAAGACAAGGACTTTTGTGTTTAATGTTATTTGGATGTATATTTTTTTTCTCTTCTTTTGTATGGTTTTTAGGCAACATATCTGTATCATTATTTAATGAATAACAAAAAATTGCTGTAAGAGCACCTCATTAAAAAAAAAACAATTGAAAAATAAAAACAAATACCTTTTGAAAAAGTTAAATGAGAAGTCTTGTTAATTACAGTACCATTATCTTCTATGGGTATCTGATCCAGCACTACATTCCATATTATGGCCAATTTTTAAACACATTCAACACTAATTGCCATTTGACATGTCTGTGTACAGATCGTGTAAAAAGTGTTGTGATTTATACACTGCAGTTTTTAATAAATGTATACTTGGACAGATTACACTGATTGTATGGACTCTTTCTTAACTTGTGAAATGTAAAGAATGTTGTAATTTGCCAGAAGTGAAGGAGTATTGACCGCATAAAATATTTGCTTACTATGCCTGTGTTGCTTACTATACAAGCCTGTGTATGTATGTATGTATATGCGTAGGTGTAATTTGCAGGTGGAGCATGTCCCCACCACTTTTTGACAAAGTTGATTTTGAACCCACTCTACTTTTTGAAGCTATTTAAAAAAAAAAAAAAGATCTTTAGGATTAGAATAATTTTCATTTTATATAACATAACACTAGTGTTATGTTATATAAAATGAAAATTATTCCAATCCATTGTTCTTCATAATTTGATTCATTCATGTAACGCAAAATACATTTGTGCTGTTCAGACAGTCCTGATCTATAAACCACATATTGGGATTTAGGTAACACTTTATTTTGATGGTCCCTTTTGAACGTTCTGTTGATACTAAGTAATGTTGCACCTACATGTCAACAAACTGTCATAAGAGTATTAGTAGACTGTCTGCTTCATATCTGATAACTCTTTATTGTGATGGTCTCCCAACAGACACTCTATTGACTGTAAGTAACTGTGCAAGTACATGTCAACTTATTCTAACCCTAACCCTACCAGTCTACTAATACTCTACTAACAATCTAATGAGAATTAGTAGGAATGTAGGGGCAATGTTACTTCTAGTCAACAGAATGTGTTAAAGGGACCATCAAAATAAAGTGAAACTGGGATTTATAAACAATATGTTGCGTGTACACATATATATATATATATATATATATATATATAGCCAATATTTGATGCTTTTGATAATATCTCTAGCTATTGTCGATACATGTTCATTGTATTTCGATGCACCCCAGCAAATCCCCCCCCCCCCCCCATGTGCTTAATCACATGACAGGAAGTAGACCAGTATAAAGCAAGCAGCATGACAAACAGACTGGGTCATTGACCAACACACTGGATTGGAGTTGTTTTATGGATTTACCATTCCAGTATCTCACACATCTTGGATTATCACTTTCTTTGGACTGTATATACACTAGGGATGCACCGAATCCAGGATTCGGATTCGGCCGAATATTGGACTTTTTGACGGGGTTCGGTTTCTGCCGAACCTTAAAAAAAAAAATCCACCGAACCCTTAGCTTGCATTAAGCACGCTACACTGGTCAACGTCACGCCGCTGTGAGAAAGTGAAAATGGAACTCGTGAGCAGAAAAAGTGTTGTTTGGCAGTACTTTCAGTTGAAAGAAGGCGATTCAAGTCGAGCTACATGTTCAATTTGCAATGCCGATTTGTCTCGTGGTGGCAAGGATCCCAAACAATACACAACATCGCCCCTATTAAAACATTTTTTTCAGTTAAAATAAAATAAAATGAAAAATACACTGCTGTGGACGTTGTTTACTTCATTAATGTGTTTACTGTGTTAATGGTCTGAGGATGGGAGTAGGATTCAGTTTCGGGTTCGGCAGAATCTTAACCAGTGGATTCGGTATTTGGCAGAACCCCAAAAATCTGGATTCGGTGCATCCCTAATATACACCAGTAGACACTTTTACCTTGGAACTTCAACCCACCAGGATTCTTAAGGACTGTTTTAGGGTATGATTAAGATGGACAATCTGCTTTTAACAGCCATTTTAACATAAGTTTTATTGTGTTGTTTTAAGTTCCCTATGCATTGTGTCAATACACTATTTATGCAGTCTACTTTTGTCGTTTGTCTTATCTTTTTAAAAACACGTATTTTGCCTCACACAGTATAATCTGACCCCTTTTAATTATTGTAACATCTTCCTATAAGGCCGATCGTTACAAAATGACTGACTTTATACATGGAATCCAAAATTTGTACATTTGTAAACTGCACACATGTAAATATATCTGTACATTCATTTAAACATTTACATTTTTAAATGGTGTCCCTTTTAAATTGCTCTATATTTCTACTTCTGTATATAGTGCATTATTTAATTTTCTGTTTTTCTTATATTATGTTATACTCCATCTCTACTGTGTAATTCCTATGTCTGGTGCACTAGTTTGCACTATGTCCATACTTCAGCACTGGAAGCTCCTGTCACAAAGTCAAATTCCTTGTGTGTGTAAACATACTTGGTAATAAAGCTCTTTCTGACTTCTGAAGGTATAACACCAGTAGACTGTTAACAATAAATGTTCTGTGAAAACAATTAACAGCAGCTTTCAGCCTGTCACCATGATGCAAACATGAAATACATACAGTAGTAATTACAGGTTTTTTATTTGATTGTGCTGCTTTTCCATACTTTTTTCTATGTGAGCATGGACACGTCTGACTGTTGTGATCGCATCCCTTGCAGCGTCTCTTGCATGAAACAGCATTCTAAAAACACACTGCTCAAGTTAAAAGAAGTTCACTTCCATCATCTTGCATATTTTACCTATTCCACTGTCCATGTCCTATTTGAGAACGCAGCGCAAAAGACATAGACAAGACAGCGTATCACATGAGCGATTGGATCGTTCTTCTCTCTTTACAGGAAATCACAGGGAAACCCTTTTGGGTACAATTTTGGGTAGGAGACAGTCAAGTTGGTTCAGTTATTGGAATGGATATTTTGAATCAATTGGAAGCTGACATTATACTGACAATGGGACAATTCATTGATAAACGCAGTATTGCTATTGGAGAGGAGAATGCTTTATGACCTCAAGGTTAGACTATTGTAATGCTTTATTGGGTTCTGCACGCTTAATCAACAAACTACAGTTGGCCCAAAAAGCAGCAGCTAGAGTCCTTACTAGAACCAGGAAGTATGACCATATTAGCCCGGTACTGTCAACACTGCACTGGCAAATATCGGATATCGGATAGATTTTAAAATCTTGTTAATTACTTATAAAGCCCTGAATGATTTAGCTCCTCAGTACTTGAGCGAGCTCTTATCACATTATAGTCCTCCACGTCCGCTGCGTTCTCAAAACTCTGGCCGTTTGATAATACCTAGAATATCAAAATCGACTGCGGGCGCCAGATCCTTTTCCTATAGCACCCAAACTCTGGAACAATCTACCTAACATTGTTCGGGAGGCAGACACACTCTATCGGTTTAAATCTAGATTAAAGACACATCTCTTTAACCTGGCTTACACATAACACACTAACAGATTTGAATAATAGAAGCGTATTAAAGGAATGTTAGGCTGCATTAATTAGATCAACCGGAACCGGGAACACTCCCCATAACACACGATGTACTTGCTACATCGTAAGAAGAATGGCATCTACGCTAATATTTGTGTATTTGTTTCTTGTTTTGTTTCTCAGTCCGTATCCAACTGGATGGTGGATCAGCACCAAGAGATGATGTCTGCAGCCCTGATCGTCAGCGGAGACCAGGGCACCTAGATGAGCCCCAGAGACTTAAATTTAAATTATAATAAACAAACAAATATATTATAAAAATAGACAGAGAAACAATAAATGCATTAAATTATACATTACAATTATAGCAAATGAATAAATAATATAAATGAAAAACACAAATATTACAAATACATTAAATTATAAATTAAAATCGGGACAAGACCACTGGAATCAGATAAGCCCTTTACACAATCTGACATGGCTGCGGTTGGAATTGAATGCGGGTTGAACAAGACTGGGGTTCCTAAATTAAGTATCAGTCCTAATTTGTGGTCTGTTTCTAAACATGATGTTGGTTTGTGCATAATTAAGCCTCACTTGTCTTCCAGTATCCACTTAGATGAGATGCAGAGAGAGCTGCACAGGAAATTATCAGTTATTTGCACAATCAATCGCTGATGTGGTAAGATATGGAAGCATATGAGTAGCAATATTCAATTTGAAATGCAGTTTGCAAAATGGTAATGCAATATGTAAAATGGCAATGTATTTCTGTATTTAAATTGTACCATTTGGACCAATCAGACACAATTTTGCATTTGATTTAACAAATCAATTAGTTATTAGATTAACAAATGGTCACAGATCCCTCACCCAATACACATACCCGGTGCCAGTAGGACTGTCAAGGACTTCAGGCCCCTGGTCCCATGGCAACCCATCAGATAACACTAGTTTTATTGCTCAAAGGAATGCAAATGGCCGAGCAACACTCATTTCATATCCCCTTTAGGAGAAAGACATTATGCCATAAAAATGGACTCTTCTCTAATTAATTCATAGAAAAACCTTTCTTTGAATGAGCACACATTAGGTCATTGTGTATATTATTACTGTTCATGTATATGTTTTTGTGTATTGTATACCATTTTATGCATGCTTATAATAGATCACTAGTTAATATCACTCTGACTGTAACATGTTTGGTCGGATGATCTAATTGAGAGTGAATATTACATGTTGATACCTATGCAACATATTAATGTCCTAAGAATCTTTAATAGTTTGTATAACAACTTCCAATCCAACCCCTTTGCAAATTACCATGCTCTCAGACAAAGGGTCATAAACCCCCCCAGTATTTCCAAACTCCCGCTTGGAAATTCAGCCTTTCTCATTGGTCAAGCCCATCCTGAGAGGCGTGACTCTTCTCAGACCTTAAAGGGCTCACGCACAGTCCGCTAGTGCGCTCTACTGCTAAATCTCCGGATTGCTGCCCATGTGAAGAGCCTGAGCCAGTACCGGCGTGCCCGGTGGGCTCCTACATATCTCAGTTTTGCGGTTCTGTTGGATCCTAGAAGGATGTGAGCTAGAACTCTTCTGAAACTTTAAGTTTTGCACCAGGCCTTGCGGCCTTGACTTTCCATTGAACCAAAGCTCCGCGGACCTCAGAACCAGAATAACCTCTTTGGAATTCATCACTCTTCAACCTGGAAGAACGTGATCGCGAGTCCAAAACCTGGAAACCATCAAGACTTTTCATCCAAGACTGCATTCCAGACACACGCCAACAGCCATGGAAGTGCAAGTATGGTACATACTAAATTAAACAGGGGTTTAGTATAAGTTATAGACCCCGTTATAAACGGCGCTGATGGTTTTACTCAGGTGGTTAACTGACTCTTCCTATAAGTGCATTCTGTTTTCTCTAATGGCTTCATTCATCCACTTTAGCTCCCCTTTTGTATATACGCGTGAGTGTATGCACGTTTGTTTGTTTGTAATGTGTGTTAGCGCTTAGCTAATAAAAGTTGTTTGCACAAATGACATGAGTTTCTGGTTCTGCCTTGCAAATTAATGTCCCTTTACGATTTTCGATCCTTACTACATGTTCTAATGCATTAAAGGGGTGGTTTACTGTTTTTTTCTAGGCATGATTGTGTTTATGGGGTGCAGTCTAACGTGTTCATACTTCATTTTTTTAAAAACACATTATTTTTCATATAATTTACCTTTATTCCACACCGCTCTGTCCCTTCTCTGACAAACACCTCGATTATTTCCTGTTTTTATGAAGACTCCCTCAGAAATACGTGGTGGGCTCTGATTGGTTAGCTGGCTCAGTGTGTTGTGATTCACTAAACCGCCAAGCGTGCGTCTAAATGTCCCGCCTCTCAGCTCAGTGGCATGTGCACCAGTTGTATTGTATTGTCCTGTTCGATTGCTTCAGTCTGTTGCGCTGCTGAGAGGTTTGTGATTGTAGCTCCGTGTACCTGCGCTTTTTATTGAATCTCTACCTTACTTTCACTCCCTTTTTGTCTAAAGTGATAATATATAACTTAATTCCCACCATATTTCTGGTGCTATCCTTCAAACTAATTTGATCGTCCGCTTTTAAAACCGCGAGTGCAGCTTGTTAGCCTGTTAGCTTGTCACTCGCGGTTCCATTTGCATTTCTATTCACGCTTATTATTATTTTTTATTTTTTTTCCTAGCTCTGTTTTTCACAAGCTCATCAAACAACAGTGGTAAGTGGTAAGTTAAGTTGGTATCATTCATCAATCACGGTGAGTAATGGCTTCTTCTCCTGCTATTGTTGTTTGCACTGTTTGCCACATGTATAATTTATCTGTCTCTGTCAGCAGCGAGGGATTCACATGTGATAAATACAGGGAAATAGTTAGGCTGACAGAGAAGGTTTTAGAACTAGAGACACACATCCAAACTTTAGTTGAGGATAGTAAGAATGTGAGTGCTGTAGATACTGCTTTGGATGCGACTAGCTCAGGGAGTCCTGTACATTGTTCGGTTTCGGTTGAGCCCATGCAGAAGGGCAGCTGGGTGACAGTGAGGCGGCCTAGTCGCGGGTCAAAACACCACTCTTCCGTTCCGATCAGAACATCAAACAGGTTCTCCCCACTCAGTGAAGCAACCACTGAGAAACCTGATGAAAGTGCTCTAGTTATTGGCGATTCTATTGTACGGAACATAAAAATAGAGACACCTGCCACCATAGTCCATTGTTTACCAGGAGCCAGAACGCCTGACATCTTGGTAAATTTAAAAGTGCTGACTAATGCTAAACGTAAATTCAGTAAGATTGTTATCCACGTCGGCGCTAATGATGTTCGACTTCGCCAGTCGGAGATCACTAAAAATAATGTTAAAGAGGTGTGTGAACTTGCAAGTACGATGTCAGACACTGTAATATGCTCTGGTCCGCTCCCTGCTTACCGTGGCGATGAGATTCATAGCAGACTGTCGTCACTTAATGGCTGGATGTCTAAGTGGTGCCCGCAAAATAACATAGGCTTCATAGACAATTGGAAGAATTTTTGGGGCAGACCTGACCTGTTGAAAAGAGATGGTGTTCATCCCTCCTGGGGTGGTGCTGCTCTTCTCTCTAGAAATATGGCACATAGTCTTAGAGTTTGTACTTGACTAACCGGGGCCCTAGTCAGGAAGCAGACAGACTGGCTAAACCGATCGTCTGCTAGCCGCCTCACGTCACAGAAGTCAGTTAACTCTCAGCACATAGAAACTTTTTCACCTAGATATCACTCTATAGAGACTGTCTGTTCCCCGAACTAGAAAATACAGAAAACATCCAAACCAAAGTAATAGTAACAATTTAATTGATGTTCAACAAATAAAAAAAACGATATAATACAGATAAACACATGATAAAGCTTGGCTTATTGAATATTAGATCCCTTTCTTCAAAAGCACTTTTTGTAAATGACATGTTCACTGACCATAAACTGGATGTGCTTTGTCTGACAGAAACCTGGCTAAAACAAGATGATTACGTTACTTTAAATGAGTCTACACCACAAGATTACTGTTACAAATATGAATAGCAATATTTTCAGTATTTCTCAGAGGTCGGGTTTCAAGTATAATTCGTTCGAAGTAATGGTGCTTCATATAACGTTATCCAAAGAAACAAGTATTAATGATAAATCCCCTGTGATGTTTGTACTGGCTACTGTATACAGGCCACCAGGGCACCATACAGACTTTATTAAAGAATTTTCTGATTTTCTATCAGAGTTAGTGCTGACTGCAGATAAAGTCCTAATTGTTGGTGATTTTAATATCCATGTTGATAATGAAAAAGATTCGTTGGGATCAGCATTTATAGACATGTTGTTTAACACCAATAGAGTTGAGAATGTGTCAGGACCTACTCATTTTCGAAATCATACTCTAGATTTAATACTGTCACATGGAATTGATGTGAGTAGCATTGAAATTTTGCAGCAGAGCGATGATATCTCAGATCATTATCTAGTCTCCTGTATGATCCATATAGGTAAAGCTGTAAAGCCAACTCCTTGTTACAAATATGGTAGAACCATTACCTCTACCACAAAAAAACTGCTTTATAAATAATCTTCCTGACTTATCTCAGTTCCTCAGCATATGCAATAGCTCAGAACAACTTGATGATGTAACAGGAACTATGGACTCTCTCTTTTCTAGCACTTTAGATGCGGTTGCTCCTATATGCTTAAGGAAGATTAAGGATAAGAGTCCAACACCGTGGTATAATGAGCACACTCGCGCCCTAAAGAGAGCAGCCCGGAAAATGGAGCGCAGCTGGAGGAAAACTAAATTAGAGGTATTTCGTTTAGCTTGGCGGGAAAGTACCCTATCTTACAGAAAAGCATTAAAAACTGCTAGATCTGATTACTTTTCGTCTCTTCTAGAAGAAAACAAACATAACCCTCGGTTTTTATTCAATACAGTGACTAAATTAACGAAAAATATAGCATCAACAGGTGTTGGCATTTCCCAAGAGCATAGCAGTAATGACTTTATGAACTACTTCACTTCCAAGATCGATACTATCAGAGATAAAATTGTATCCTTGCAGCCGTCAGCTACAGTATCGCATCAGATAGTGCACTATAGATCCCCTGAGGAACAATTCCATTCACTTTCTACTGTAGGAGAGTAAAAATTGTATAAACTTGTTAAATCATCTAAACCAACAACATGTATGTTAGACCCGATTCCATCTAAACTACTAAAAGAGCTGCTTCCAGAAGTCATAGATCCTCTTTTGGCTATTATTAATTCATCATTGTCATTAGGATATGTCCCCAAAACCTTCAAATTGGCTGTTATTAAGCCTCTCATTAAAAAAAACACAACTTGACCCCAAAGATCTAGTTAATTACAGACCGATCTCAAATCTCCCTTTTCTGTCAAAGATACTAGAAAAGGTAGTATCCTCACAATTATATTCCTTTCTAGAGAAAAATGATATCTGTGAGGAATTCCAGTCAGGATTTAGATCGTATCATAGTACTGAGACTGCTCTCATTAGAGTTACAAATGACCTGCTTCTATCATCTGATCGTGGTTGTATCTCTTTATTAGTTCTACTGGATCTTAGCGCTGCGTTCGACACTATCGACCACAACATTCTTTTGAATAGACTACAAAACTTTGTTGGCATTAGTGGAAGCGCCTTAGCATGGTTCAAATCGTACCTATCTGACCGCCATCAGTTCGTAGCAGTGAATGAAGAGGTATCATATCGATCACAAGTGCAGTGTGAAGTACCTCAAGGCTCAGTATTAGGGCCGTTACTTTTCACGCTTTACATGTTACCCTTGGGAGATATTAGCAGGAGACATGGTGTTAGCTTTCACTGTTATGCTGATGATACTCAGCTCCATATTTCTTCACGGCCCGGTGAAACGCACTTGATGGCTGCTCTGTCAATTCTTCTTCATCAGTCAGGAACCTAGGTGTGCTGTTTGATAGAAATCTTTCATTTGAAAGCCATGTTTCTAGCATCTGTAAAACTGTTTTTTCATCTCAAAAGCATATCTAAATTGCGACCTATGCTCTTAATGTCAAATGCAGAAATGCTAATTCATGCGTTTATGACCTCAAGGTTAGACTATTGTAATGCTTCATTGGGTGGTTGTTCTGCACGCTTGATCAACAAACTACAGTTGGTCCAAAATGCAGCAGCTAGAGTCCTTACTAGAACCAGGAAGTATGACCATATTAGCCCGGTTCTGTCAACACTGCACTGGCTCCCTATCAAACATCGAATAGATTTTAAAATCTTGTTAATTACTTATAAAGCCCTGAATGGTTTAGCTCCTCAGTACTTGAGCGAGCTCTTATCGCATTATAGTCCTCCACGTCCACTGCGTTCTCAAAACTCTGTCCATTTGATAATACCTAGAATATCAAATTGACTGTGGGTGGCAGATCCTTTTCCTATTTAGCACCCAAACTCTGGAACAATCTACCTAACACTGTTCGGGAGGCAGACACACTCTGTCAGTTTAAATCTAGATTAAAGACCCATCTCTTTAGCCTGGCTTACACATAACACACTAATACGCTTCTATTATTCAAATCCGTTAAAGGATTGTTAGGCTGCATTAATTAGATCAACCGGAACCGGGAACACTCCCCATAACACACAATGTACTCGTTACATCGTAAGTAGAATGGCATCTATGCTAATATTTGTCTGTTTCTTTCCTATTCTGTTTCTCAGTCCCTATCCGATCAGATGGTGGATCAGCACCAAGAGATGATGTCTACAGCCCTGATCGTCAGCGGAGACCAGGACACCCAGATGACCCCCAGAGACATATCCCCAGCGAAAACCGCGATTAAAATACAATAAAACTAAAAAAATAACAAAATAACTAAAAATATAATAAAATACCTAACTACATAATACTACTATTGTTAGAAATAGCAACAAAATTAAAATAGAAATATAAACTTTTGAACTGCTGGTTCGTCTGGTCAGAGGAGAACTGGCCCCGACTGAGCCTGGTTTCTCCCAAGGTTTTTTTCTCCATTCTGTCAAAGAGGAAGTTTTGGTTCCTTGCCGCTGTCGCCTCTGGCTTGCTCAGTCGGGGACACTTAATTTCTAGCGATTATCGCCAATTTGATTATCAAAGATTTGATTATCGTACAATATTATTAACTCATCATTAATTACTTATAACTTAACATGAATTCATGAGTTGTCAATGTATCATGTCATGACTTGTCTTGGAGGGGCACATCTTTAAAAAGTTATCAATTACACGTTTTATACATATTCAGCTCATCTAAATCAGATATTTGGTGTTTTTTGGTGATTTGTAAAAAAGTGGAAGAGCAGAGGTCATGTGGCTGCATTTGGATGGAGAAGGAACTGAACGGTAGGAGGAAGGTTAACATTTTGAAGGGGCAATAGTGGCCCAAAAGAAGAGCAAGAACACAAGACAAAGGTCTGATTTCAGTGCATTATTATGATATAAAGACAGTAAACCAATCCATAACATAACCATCAACTCTGCTAACACTGATTTTAATTTGGAAAATTTCATCTGCTTAATGAATACATTATTGTAGGGCAGCAGTGGAATAACTCAAAACAGGATGAGATGAAGTTGTTTTTAATTATGAATGCATCATTGTGCGTTGGATGAGTTAGGTTAAACATAAATATTGCAAGAAATCCACTGTCATTCACTGATGTTTGTGACATAGCTGCAGTTGGAAAATTGATAAACAATTTTGCAGTGTGCCATTTTCATGAATCTTTCTTCTAGAGCATGTTTGATTTAGTTTACCCCAAAGTGTTAATTAATACATTAACTAACATGCAGGAACTAACATGTAATTAAGGTGGTGTAATTCATGCGGTAATTTATATGACTCATGTCGTAGTTAAGTTAGTTTTTCATTAGTTCTTGATTAATACATGTCTTAACTCTTCATTAATTCATAGTCAATTAATTATTAATTAAGGTATTAGTACATGATAATTCATGTACTGTTATTGTAAAGTGTTACCGAAAGCTTGAAGTGTCTACTTTGAAATGAAGCAAGTCTTATCGAAAACAAACATTCTGTGATGAAGTAATCCGTGTGAAACCAACACGATGTTCAATCTTTCCCGTCTGACTCATTATCTCTAATGCGATCCCGCCCACACTCGGCTCGCGCAGTTCATATGTAAATAGCCACGTGGGGCGTGCGCACCTGCAAACGCCCAAAACAAACAAAGAGCGGAGATCCTCATCACGCTACTGTTCATTTCTGGAAGACGCGCCGAGTAAAAGCAGGATTTCCCTCGAAAGAAGAACACGATTTCATCCAGAAGACGAGCTCAATCTGATGAGTAAGTAATGTTTCTTTTTTTTTTTTGCATTAGTTAACGTTTTATTGTGTCATAAACTTGAACAGATTTAAACAGTTAGTTGGGTTTTTCCCAAACGACAACATGATGAATGCTAAGCGTCTAAGAATGTTTAGATCATGTTTATTATTAATACTCTGTTCACAAATATATTTTAATAGTGTGCTAAACAATAATAATTAGTTTCTCAGATATAAAATATCATTTTTTATAGTACAAAGTACATCCTTTTATTGTACAAAGCTTGCTTGAGTCTGTGGCTACAGAATCATGTCATAGGCTACTATAAAATCATACATACTAGACTATATGACTACAAAATCATAGTCGGGTTTTTCCCAAACTATAATTCCTGACTACAATGTTTGAAATCGTGTAAAACATTTTGAATATGATAGGCAATTCATTGTATTTAAATTTCTTATGGCGCGATGATGTTCATGCTCTATATAAAACAATAAAAGTAATATGAGTGTACACTGTAACATGATGAATGCTACGAGTCTAAGTATGTTTAGTACATGTTTATTATTAATAGCCTACTCTGTTCAGAAATAGATTTTAATAATGTACTAAACAATAAAAATTAGTTTCTCAGATATAAGATTGTTTTATGATTATTCTGCCCTGGCAGTGGTGTTCCGAACCAAAGCACTGACAGATAGTTAACGCAAATAAAGGACCATCACTCGTTCTTCTTGCGCATATGATGCACACTTTACTTCATTTCTTGTAAAACTAAAAAGGAAATCACAAAGGTAGAAATTACAAAATATCATAAATAACATAAAACTTGCACATTTGTAAACATTCACTAACATATTTAAACTGCTAAATAAACCAATCGACGTGCACATATACGAAAACGACTGCACAGCTCCGTTAGCATGTTGGCTATCAGATTGCGATGGATTTCAGGACAGAACATCAATCTTTAAACGTCAATAGTGACCCTTTTTCATCAAACTAATACAGAGGAAGTATTACAGATGTTTTCAAAATAAAATTAGTGACTTACGGTCGTATCTACCACAAGGACTGAAAGCAAACAACAACACGTCTCTAGATGCCGATCACAGTCTCTTCTATAACTTTTTAACTTCCGGTTACGTTCTAGAGAATAGTGCAATAATATTTTTCACCACTAGATGTCACAAACGAACCTCAAATAAATCAAGGCACAACTTACAAAATGAAACAAATATTATTACGGAACAATAATAGTACAAAGCATGTGTGAGTCTATGGCTACAAAACATATATATATATATATATATATATATATATATATATATATATATATATATATATACAGATGCTCCTGATATTAACATGCTCACAAATGTTTTTTTGTTTGTATTTTATTGAATCAGATACCAGCACCAGATGTATCCTGATGTCTCTTCAAACTGTTTTCCTCTGAGAGCGCTGAACCAACATCAGATGTTCAACTACACTGATATTCTATGTTAAAACAAGCTCCTTTTCTACTGATTATGTTTTTTTTCTCCTTGAATCCATGGAAAGAAGTAGAAACACTTAAATAAAACAGGTATGATTTACTTGTTTCACTTGTTAGACAGAATCTGTTGCAGGAATGACTCAGTCTGTTCACATCTCTGTGGTTAGATCAGTGTGCGCAATAATGTGTCTTTGACCTTCATTATGTATGTTTTGATTATACTGTGTTGTAAATAAAACACAAATAAATTTAAAAAACCTTTTTTCAATCTCCTCACATTCTCTCTTACCTGCCTCACAGTCACAGTCACACTGATGGGCCATTAGAGGCCATTAGGGGAGGGCCCTTTGTCTCTCAGGTGAGACTCACTTATTATTCATGGCCATTACCACTCCCTCGCATATAGACCCTCGATCACAAAACATGTCTTGAAAATTTTAAATCAATATATTGTTTTCTGTGAATGAGTAAGCAGAATGATTTTCACATAATTTTGAAGTAAATATTCTAGCCTACAAGACTGATTACTCATAAGTCTTATTCACAACTATTTAGTGTGGGTTTTAAGGCCTTATTTCAGCTACATTTTTTTTCCCAAAACTTACTAACCACTAACTAACCATATTTTTTTTTCAAAAAAATGCAAACATGTACATCCATCTTGGTCACATATTATTGTAGCACAGTTTGTGCTGAATACAAAAAAAAATTACATGTTGGTCAATAGTATGTTTTAAGTAGCTGAAATAATGACCTCGGACCCCAGAGGGGTTAACTGAGCATTAACAGTCACCGAATTGGAAGATTCGGAGGCAAAGTAAATACTTGGAATAGATTAATATAAAACTTGGAATAGATTCATATGGCAAACACTGGTTCATACTAAAGGGACCATTGGTAGGGAGTCTGCCCAGGTCCTGTCAGTGGGAGTGGTGGTTATATCTGTATGACCTAAAGAAAGGAAACTCTCTGATGGTTTAAGGTGCACACTGCAATCAGTTGCTTGCTTAATGTAGAAGTATAATATAGGATTGTTCACTATGTGGACAGTTCACAAAAAAAGTCATGGCATTTACTCACCCTCATGTCATTCCAAACCCATTTTTTTCTTTAACACAAAAAGATATATTAGGCAGAATGATGAGGTTTCAGTCACCATTCACTTTCATTACAACTTTTTTTCTCCATACAATAAAGATGGTGACTAAGCCTGTAAAAAGTGCAACTTATTTATGAATACTATTTTTCATTTCAAGGGTACCTTGTATAAAGGTGTTACCAGTGACCTGCCTGACCTCTCAGTCCTACAAGTGGCAGAGGTATAAGGACTTTGCCAGCACTACAGTCCCTTTAGTGACCACAGTGGGGATGTCCAGTGATGATTTGTTGGTGGATTCTGCTTTCGGTAAAGTTCAGGCTGGGAGTGTTCTGTCAAAACAACAGCCAGCTGCAACAACACGCAACATTACTCCCCATCAAGATGCCCCACCACTAGGTGGTTACAACCTTGACCCATCTGTGTGCTTATTTGTACATAGCAAACATGAACTATTTGTACATAGCAAACATGAACTACTACACATGAAGTAGTGACTCTGCAAACAGCACACAAGATTGAGCATGCCACCAAAGACCAGAGTGCATCGATGGATTGGCACTCCATTAGAAAGCCACAAGTAACATCGTCTGATTTAGAGAGGTTTACCATGTATGGGGGCAGAGCTCTGCTGATCACTCGGCTGAAAGAATCTACAAGGGGACTCCCCAGACAGCAGACATGAAGAGAGGCCTTGAACTGGAATCTACAGCGGTGGGAGGAATACTGTCTGTTGCGTGGAGCGAACCTTGTGGATTCTTGATTCACCCAGATGCACCTTGGCTTGGCACATCTTCTGATGGTATTGTTTACCACAGGGCACCAGGTTTATGGCCTTTTGGAGATAAAGTGCCCAAATGTAAAAGGTTATGTTGTTACCTGAAGTCACAGAATGGCACACCAGAGCTAAAACAACTACTGGCAAGTTCAAGCTCAGATTCTGATCTCGGGATTGGACTGGTGTGATTTTTTTTTTTGTGTGACAGGATGACATGATGATCCAGCACATCTACAAAGACTGTATAAAAACATTAGAGAGAGGGCTGACCATTCTTTTTTTGTTTGTTTATTTCTACCTGCCAAGATCCTTAAAAATGTAAAAAAAAAAAATAATAATTTCAAAAGAAATTCACGTTGTTTGAGCGAGCTCTTATCGCATTATAGTCCTCCACGTCCGCTGCGTTCTCAAAACTCTGGTCATTTGATAATACCTAGAATATCAAAATCGACTGCGGGCGGCAGATCCTTTTCCTCTTTAGCACCCAAACTCTGGAACAATCTACCTAACACTGTTCGTGAGGACACACTCTGTCAGTTTAAATCTAGATTAAAGACCCATCTCTTTATCCTGGCGTACACATAACACACTAATACGCTTCTATTATTCAAATCCCTTAAAGGATTGTTAGGCTGCATTAATTAGATCAACCGGAACCAGGAACACTTCCCATAACACACAATGTACTCGTATTTGTCTGTTTCTTTCCTATGATCAGATGGTGGATCAGCACCAAGAGATGATGTCTGCAGCCCTGATCGTCAGCGGAGACAAGGACACCCAGATGACCCCCAGAGACCTCGATTAAAATACAATAAAACTAAAAAATATAACTAAAAATATAATACAATACTTAACTACATAATACTACTATTGTTAGAACTTGAAACTTTTGAACTGTGGGTTTCGTCTGGTCAGAGGAGAACTGGCCCCCCGACTGAGCCTGGTTTCTACCAAGGTTTTTTTCTCCATTCTGTCTCAGAGGGAGTTTTGGTTCCTTGCCGCTGTCGCCTCTGTTAGGGACACCTAATTTCTAGCGATTATCGCCGATTTGATTGCACAGATACTATTTAAACTAAACTGAGCTAGACAATGACATCTCTGAATCCAATAATGAAATGCCTTTAACTGAAAATTGAGTGTTTAATCTTATCATTATACATTACTTACACTCTGTCCTCCGATTTGATACTGTTAAGTGCTTTGACACAATCTGTATTGGTAAAAGCGTGACTTTTTAAATAAAGGTGACTTGACTTGTTTTATATTGATAGTGTTTCTGAAAAAGTGTAAATAAATAACTTTCTAACAAAGTTATTTATATCTACATGTTTACAGAAACACTATAAAAGTTATTTATATTTACGTTTACAGAAACATGTTAAGTGATCAAATATGTTTACAGAAATGCTGTATCAAATTTATTTATAAGGAAACTCTGTATCAAAGTTATTTATATTTACATGTTTACAGAAACACTATCCAAGTTATTTATATTTACGATTACAGAAACACTATCAAAGTTATTTATATTTTCATGTTTACAGAAACACTATCCAAGTTATTTATATTTACGATTACAGAAACACTATCAAAGTTATTTATATTTACATGTTTACAGAAACACTATCCAAGGTATTTATATTTACGATTACAGAAACACTAACAGTTATTTATTTACAGAAACGCTATCAAAGTTATTTATATTTACATGTTTACAGAAACACTATCAGTTATTTATTTACAGAAACACTATCAAAGTTATTTATATTTTCATGTTTACAGAAACACTATCCAAGTTATTTATATTTACGTTTACAGAAACACTATCAGTTATTTATTTACAGAAACACTATCAAAGTTATTTATATTTTCATGTTTACAGAAACACTATCCAAGTTATTTATATTTACGATTACAGAAACACTATCAGTTATTTATTTACAGAAACACTATCAAAGTTATTTATATTTTCATGTTTACAGAAACACTATCCAAGTTATTTATATTTACATGTTTACAGAAACACTATCAGTTATTTATTTACAGAAACACTATCAAAGTTATTTATATTTTCATGTTTACAGAAACACTATCCAAGTTATTTATATTTACGATTACAGAAACACTAAGTTATTTATTTACAGAAACGCTATCAAAGTTATTTATATTTACGTTTACAGAAACACTATCAGTTATTTATTTACAGAAACATTATCAAAGTTATTTATATTTACATGTTTACAGAAACACTATCCAAGTTATTTATATTTACGATTACAGAAACATGTAAAGTGATCAAATATGTTTACAAAAATGCTGTATCAAATTTATTTATAAAGAAACTCTGTATCGAAGTTATTTATATTTACATGTTTACAGAAACACGATCCAAGTTATTTATATTTACGTTTACAGAAACACTATCAGTTATTTATTTACAGAAACACTATCAAAGTTATTTATATTTACATGTTTACAGAAACACTATCCAAGTTATTTATATTTACGATTACAGAAACACTAAGTTATTTATTTACAGAAACACTATCAAAGTTATTTATATTTACATGTTTACAGAAACACTATCCAAGTTATTTATATTTACGTTTACAGAAACACTATCAGTTATTTATTTACAGAAACACTATCAAAGTTATTTATATTTACGTTTACAGAAACACTATCAGTTATTTATTTACAGAAACACTATCAAAGTTATTTATGTTTACAGAAACACTATCCAAGTTATTTATATTTACATGTTTACAGAAACATTATCAGTTATTTATTTACAGAAACACTATCAAAGTTATTTATATTTACGATTACAGAAACACTATCAGTTATTTATTTACAGAAACACTATCAAAGTTATTTATATTTACATGTTTACAGAAACACTATCAGTTATTTATTTACAGAAACACTATAAAAGTTATTTATATTTACGTTTACAGAAACATGTAAAGTGATCAAATATGTTTACAAAAATGCTGTATCAAATTTATTTATAAAGAAACTCTGTATCGAAGTTATTTATATTTACATGTTTACAGAAACACTATCCAAGTTATTTATATTTACGTTTACAGAAACACTATCAGTTATTTATTTACAGAAACACTATCAAAGTTATTTATATTTTCATGTTTACAGAAACACTATCCAAGTTATTTATATTTACGTTTACAGAAACACTATCAGTTATTTATTTACAGAAACACTATCAAAGTTATTTATTTACAGAAACACTATCAAAGTTATTTATATTTACATGTTTACAGAAACACGATCCAAGTTATTTATATTTACATGTTTACAGAAACACTATCAGTTATTTATTTACAGAAACACTATAAAAGTTATTTATATTTACGTTTACAGAAACATGTAAAGTGATCAAATGTTTACAGAAATGCTGTATCAAATTTATTTATAAAGAAACTCTGTATCAAAGTTATTTATATTTACATGTTTACAGAAACACTATCAGTTATTTATTTACAGAAACACTATCCAAGTTATTTATATTTACGATTACAGAAACACTATCAAAGTTATTTATATTTACATGTTTACAGAAACACTATCCAAGTTATTTATATTTACGTTTACAGAAACAATATCAGTTATTTATTTACAGAAACACTATCAAAGTTATTTATATTTACGTTTACAGAAACATTATCAGTTATTTATTTACAGAAACACTATCAAAGTTATTTATATTTTCATGTTTACAGAAACACTATCCAAGTTATTTATATTTACGATTACAGAAACACTATGTTATTTATTTACAGAAACACTATCAAAGTTATTTATATTTACATGTTTACAGAAACACTATCAGTTATTTATTTACAGAAACACTATCAAAGTTATTTATATTTACGTTTACAGAAACATGTAAAGTGATCAAATGTTTACAGAAATGCTGTATCAAATTTATTTATAAAGAAACTCTGTATCAAAGATATTTATATTTACATGTTTACAGAAACACTATCAGTTATTTATTTACAGAAACACTATCAAAGTTATTTATATTTACATGTTTACAGAAACACTATCAGTTATTTATTTACAGAAACACTATCAAAGTTATTTATATTTACATGTTTACAGAAACACTATCAAACATGTTTACAGAAATGCTGTATCAAAGTTATTTATATTTTCATGTTTACAGAAACACTATCAAAGTTATTTATATTTACATGTTTACAGAAACACTATTAGTTATTTATTTACAGAAACACTATCAAAGTTATTTATATTTACATGTTTACAGAAACACTATCAGTTATTTATTTACAGAAACACTATCAAAGTTATTTATATTTTCATGTTTACAGAAACACTATCCAAGTTATTTATATTTACGATTACAGAAACACTATCAAAATTATTTATATTTACATGTTTACAGAAACACTATCAGTTATTTATTTACAGAAACACTATCAAAGTTATTTATATTTACATGTTTACAGAAACACTATCAGTTATTTATTTACAGAAACACTATCAGTTATTTATTTACAGAAACACTATCAAAGTTATTTATATTTTCATGTTTACAGAAACACTATCCAAGTTATTTATATTTACGATTACAGAAACACTATCAAAGTTATTTATATTTACATGTTTACAGAAACACTATTAGTTATTTATTTACAGAAACACTATCAAAGTTATTTATATTTACATGTTTACAGAAACACTATCAGTTATTTATTTACAGAAACACTATCAAAGTTATTTATATTTTCATGTTTACAGAAACACTATCCAAGTTATTTATATTTACGATTACAGAAACACTATCAAAATTATTTATATTTACATGTTTACAGAAACACTATCAGTTATTTATTTACAGAAACACTATCAAAGTTATTTATATTTACATGTTTACAGAAACACTATCAGTTATTTATTTACAGAAACACTATCAAAGTTATTTATATTTTCATGTTTACAGAAACACTATCCAAGTTATTTATATTTACGATTACAGAAACACTATCAAAGTTATTTATATTTACATGTTTACTATCCCCTAAAGCAATTGTCTTGTCTAGTGTCTTGTCATTAAATTAATCCTTTGCCCATGCTTTTACCAAGTGGCCATTCTGCTAGTTCACAACTCCTTGCAACACTTGCAAGCAACAGTGTATAGCTGATTGATACTCCCTGTGATGGAAAGAGGGATGACTGTATCAAACAGCTTGTGTTGTTTCACCCTTACGAATGAGACATGGACCCTCAGTCAAGCAATAGAATGAGTTTTCTTTACTTCATCAGCAGGCCTCTGTTCCCTTTTTGACAGGTAAGCAGGATTGTAGACTTTGCATGGCACACAGTCGTCCACAAGAAAACCTTTGTCTACCATAATAACCATGTCAGGTTTCAGGAGAGACACAATCCCAGACTGCTTGAGTGTCATCCCTGTATACAGGATCCATCAGTGACAAAGGTCAATTAACCCCTTGAAGGTGCAGTGGGATTTATAAGAGGAGAACACTTCACTTTGAAGCAGGAGTCTGGATGTGTCTGGATAGTCCTGAAACTTCTTTGGCATGTGAGCCTTGACCGCCGCCTCAGACATCCAGGTGCGCACTGATCCCAGAGCAGTATAAAGAAAATTTGCCCAAGTTGTTATAATTCGACTCACGGTGGACTGATGAATATCAACAACGTGATCTCACAGAATTCTGTGTAATGTTCACGGACTTAATTAACCTCCGAATCTGTGGTGGCATCACGGAATCTTTGTGTCAGACCAAATGAGATGGCCCATGAAGAGAAAAAAACTCATCCATGCATTGACCCTGTTAAAACAGAATTTTAAAAAAACGTTAATATGTGTGTTTATAGATAGAAAAAGTAGCATTTGTGGCATTTAAATTTTGTTTCCTTCTACATTCTACAGGGGGGATGTAACACAATAACACAAAAATAAAACAATGTATATTGTATTTACTGTAAAATTAGAAAGGAATGATAAATTTTCTATATATATATATATATATATATACACACACACAGATGCATTGCCTCTTCACATCTTCACACCTAGTTGTAGTTGTCCTTGCCCTGGTCACACGAACCATGTTGTGGGATGCCGGTTCAATGAGTCTCGCCATTAAGTGATTGCAAGTCACAAACCTAAATAAGATGTGGGACATGTTTGAGATAATATACATCAGCAAATGACCAACAGCTTTAGCTTACTTTTAGACTGTATTGTTGTGTTACCACTCATTTGCCTGTAGGTACAAGATATTTACCTTGTATGTACCAGGGTATGGAGGACCAAACCTGCAAAAACAATAAATAAATAAATAAATACACAAATAAATCCGCAAAATAATACATAAATAAATAAATAAATGTGTGAATAAATACATAAATAAATATATAAATCCACATATTCCTATATAAATAAATATATAAATAATTAAATGTGCGAGAAAATAAATAACTAAATTAATTAAACGAATGTTGGGGGAAATAAAAAAAAAATGTTTAAAGAAATGCTGAAAGTTGATACCCCCCCCCCCCCCCCCAAAAATGTTTATTCATTTTTTAATGTAGTTCCGTAATTATTTTTCCTCAGCTCAACATGCTAATCAGAGGGTGTCAACAGTCATTGCAGTCGAACAGTTTGGCCGGAGTTTGTGGCTCCATCATGGCGGAAAGAAGGTCGATTGCCTAGCTGCTCCGCAAGGCGGCGCATCGTAGAAAATTGTAAGAGTGATTTTTTTTTTTGTGTAAATTGAGTTTTGAATGCCATAGAGTTATTTTGTGAATTTAACTATTGTAATATCTTGTGTTTGGTCAGCAGATACAGCACACACTTCAGCTCCAACTTTAAATTCTGAAACTAGGCCAACGACAGAAGGTAACGTTAGGTATACACGGGGAAATGATTTTGTTTAGGTTTTTTTTTTTTTTTTTATTATGCAAGTAAAGAATGTGACAATGTTTACATGTACCAAATACATAATATACCAAACATATAACATATAAGACAAAGAGAAGAAAAAATAAACAAGACAACAAAAAACAAAAAAAAACACTGAGTTGATAAGGTGACAATATTTGGATGTGCCAAAATGTAGAACGAATTGGACAAACAAACATACTGATGGCCAACATTACGAGTCCGTTCTGATTAACTCCTGTATTTGCATTCATATGTCTGTGAGCATGTATGTGTGTGTGCGTGCGCCCATGCCTGTGTGTGTGTCATTGTATCTAGGGTTGGGGATGGAAGCATACAACTGAGATAGCATCATAATAGATTGATAACAGATATAAGTAGAGTAATAAAAAAAAAAAAAATAAATAAAAATAAATATATCAATATAAATAAATAAAGACTAATGATAATAATAATAATAATAATAGAGACAACAAATGTTATTAGCAACAATAATAACTATAATAATGTTAATCATAATGATAATAATAATAATAAAAATAATGGGAAGGGGTGGAGTACAACGAAGAGGGCAGGTATAAATAATAATATTAATAATATTAATATTGGATTATAAATTAATAAATGTTTAATAATTGGGGGGTGCCTCTGATCCCTTCGTGGCTATGACATATCAGAACTTAATTCCCCCCCCCCCCCCCATCTCCCCAAACATCAGCCATCCATTTATTTATTTATTTTCTAATTAATTATGTTTTAAATGTGTGGATGTGTATATGTCTCAGCTAGTTTGAGATGCATTAAAAAAGTGAGATGTGTAGTGCAGCCCAGGTCAGGGACCCAGCCCACCCACACAGCCCACTTGCCCTGTATGGTTTTTTTTGTTTTTTTGTTTTCTTCTTAATCCTCCTTTAAATAAAAAATATTTACTTCATGACGAAAAATGCCAACCTTCAACTAATACAATATAAAGTACTTCATAGATTTCACCTTACTGGACGAAAATTATTTAAAATGGGTTTTACTTCAGAAACATGCTCACATTGTACACAAAACACCTCAGACACCTATCTTCGCGCCATGTGGCATTGCACCCCAGTTAAAGAATTTTGGGAAAACGTTACTGAGTCACTATCCAACCTTATGGGATGTCACGTCCCATTATCTCCCTCACTCTGTATATTAGGTGACATATCCATAATCAACTCAAATGATACAGATAGTAAATTACTCCTAGTGGCTCTAACAATCGCCAGGAAAACTATCCTCATGAACTGGAAATCAAGTGTTACGTCTAAAGACATATCTATTTTTGTATATATTATTGATATAAAGAATGTTGTTGTTGTTGTTGGTGTTTGTACTCCTGCCCTCTTTTTCTCTTGTTCTCTCTCTTCTTGTGTGTTTGTGCCTGATAGGCTAATGATGATCATCTGCGCTCATCCACCTGTGTGCGCTGTCCACGCCCTAATTGGTGCGTGTTCGCCGGCTTCCAGTATAAAAGGGCAGAGGGAGCGTGGAGGAAGGAGAGAGACATCGCGGCGTTTGAGACTGTTCCGCTCTCCAAGCCCATGAGCGCTTATTGTGCTCTTGGTTGGGTTGTCATAATGATTTCTGAGTTAATAAGAATTAGTTAAGAGATTGGGTAAGGTAGGGTGGAGGATACCCATGTTTTCTCCTGTTTAATGGTTAGTTAGGGAGTGAGGGAAGTTATATGTTGTTTTGTTTATTTTCTTTAATGTATAGGTAATTTAATCTTTTCCCTTTCTTAGGTAGAGGTATTGTTTTGATTTTCTTTTGTTTGGGCCCTCCTCCTGAGGTAATGTTCCTTGGATTGTATTATTTTCTGTTTCTTTGAATTCTTTGGAGTTAAAATTAAAAGGCACCCAAGCCATTTATAAATTGAAATTTGTGTTCGCTTGTGATTTTTGGGCCTGGAGAGCGGGAGATCCTCAAGGTCTCTCCACATATTTTGTTCGTCGTTCCCACACCCCTAGACGAAAAAGGGGAGGACGTAACAATTGGGGGCTCGTCCGTACGACGTAAGTGAAAGCCTTTTTAGTGAAGAAAAAAAAAAAAACCCAGACAAAAACAGTGGTGAGTCGATTTTTTTTTTTTTTTTCCCTTTTTTCTCTCTTGTTTGTTGGAATGTCTTCGTATTGAGAAGGAGTTCCTAGTGAAGGGAAATGGAATTTGATTTGGTAGCCTTCACTCTATCGCCTACGGCGGAGGTTTTTGAGCGCTGCAGAAAAAAAGATTTATTGGCGATTGCGGATTTTGTCTCCAAACAAACGTATGTTGAATTTGGGAGAGAGAAAAGAGCTTTATTTGAAAAGTGGTGTTTGTCTAGTAAAACTGACACTTTTGAACAACTTTGTGAGTTAGTTTTGCTAGAAGATTTTAAAAGGAGTGTTCCTGAAAAAGTTGTGCAGCATCTAAACGAGCAGAAGGTAACTACACTTGCAGAGGCTGCGGTATTAGCTGACGAATTTGTGCTTACACATCGCAAGTTTTTTTCACAAGAGTAGCCTATTGTTAGTTCTTCCGTTGAAAAGTTTGTAGGGGAGGAGTCTCCTTCTCAATTTTTCACGTTCATGGAAAAGTAGCGCTCGCCCAGTCCCGGCGCCATGGGCGGGCATTGGGGGGCCTGGCCCGCCCTGTAAGTCACTATAGTGCCCGCCCTGGACGAGCCTGCTGAGTAAAGAAAACGCTGTACTATTCAAACATCAGTTATTATTTATTTACCCTTGCATTGCGAAAAAGCGGATATCTGTCTCCTCCAGGCTGTGCACTGCGCGTCAATCTGAAAGGAGGCGGGGTGAAGTTACGAGCTTTCGCTGAGAGCTTGAGGATCCAATGGCGTTACGAAGTTTTACTGACAAGCTCTTTTTAATGATTGGCATTGGTTAAACATTTTAAAACCTTCTGATTTAAAATAATAATGACGAATTATAATAGAAATATGAAATATGGATAATTTTTCAGGTACACCTGACTGGGCTAGGGTATGGCAAGAGGCCAGCGTCACATTTTCAATCGTGATGGTATTCAGCACTCTTGGTCGTGTGATGTTGCTTAACTGCAGTGGCGCCTGCGCACAGACTGTCCTGAGATTTCCCCCGCAAACATTTCAGCAGTAAATTATAGGCCCGTGTCCCGTATTTCTGTCGACTGAACCAGCCATGCCATTAATAATGAATGTATCCGTCTTTTACACGCCAAAGCCAATTTCTGCTTATAAACATTGTAGTCTAACCCGATCTCATGAAAGTGCTTGTAGCAAGATTTTCTCTTTATATTTGACGCAATTAATTTGTAGCTTATTTTACAAATGAGAATACAACGAATTCATGACAATGTTTTACATTCAAGCTACCTGTAAAATTTATAGTGAAAAGTTCTTTAAAATCATCTTGCAATAAATGTAATTTTAAAAGCTGTTTTGCTGCATGGATTAAAAATAGGCTAATAAATAATTCACACATCAGACAAAATTGCGTTCCAGAAAATCCTTTAAATCTTAAAGGAATTCAGAGCAGAGCAACATAAAAATCAGAAAAAATCTAATTGGGCCTGTTTTAGGCTTTTCCTTATTTTTATATTTTAGACGGTGATGAAAAATGACTCGCCATCTCCTCATTGAACGAGCCTTTAGAGAGATATGCATCTTTACGGATTACATAATGAAAGAGTTTTTGTTTTCGATTTGAATTATTTCGTTTTAAGGTAGTAATTTAAAGCTTTCTATAGATATATTTATCATATTTGTCACTCAATTCGTTGAGTTTAGGTTCATCATTGTGAAGCGCTCCTATTCAAGACGAGACGGCAAGCCCATCTGTTTTCCTATTTATTTTAATAAAAGCACAACGTTTTGTTGATATTGTGAATGCACACAAATAAAAGTAGACCCTTTACAGTTCCGAATGATGTATTACTCCTACCTTTATAAGCAAAAACTACGGCATATTTTGTTTCCACTATCAAGAAAAAATGCAAGTGCCCGCTCTGGCGCCTCCATGTCCTGCAAAGTGCGCTTCAGCTTCCACTCTTCACACAAACGATTAGATATGCACCTAGCACATTTATATAGTTCAAACATTTAAATTAACATTGTGATGCTTGAACTGTTTCTATATATTTTATTTTAGGCAAGTCGAGGTGCTTAGAGAAGGCTAAATTGATCAAACATAGCCCAGATAGCAAACTGACATAGAATCAACGTCGATTTTTGGTTGTAACGGTCAGTATCGATCGTCAATCAAATTTCGATGTTGAATCAACGTTCATTATTTGGTCGGTACATCAGAACGTTATTACGTCGAAAATGAAACATCGATTCAACATCGAAACCACGTTGTCTTATCAACCGACACAGCCGACGCATCTGATCGAAATCATAACGTCTGATACAGGTTGAAAATTGGTCAGAGGAATCGGAGATCTGCGCCTGCACTCTCACAGAGTGGAACAGGCCTGTAACTGTACCCGGGTAACTAACATAGATTTTTATTCATTATTCCGTCTGTCTCTAAATATTAGCGGAAGTTGAAAGTTTTAAAAACAATGAATGACAAAACATTTTAACTCGTGCTTGTCAAATGTTTTGTTGTTTTTTTCTGTAGACATTTTTTACACAGCTGGCATATAAATTATAAAAAAAATTCCCCCTTATTTTTCTTCATTACACCTCTTGTTTGGTTTTATTTCATATAATTGCACATTAAAAATAATTTACTTTGTTATGCAGACGCAAAACGTGAAACTGCAGTCTTATTCGCAGCTCTAGGCTATTTATAGCATTTATATAAATATTTGTAAGATATAATCAGCATATTTTCTTAACCTGTTTTATATCTTAATTATTTAATCCATGAATTAAAACATTTTTTTATAACGACATAATCTTGATCAACAACAATGATATAGCGGCATCGGTCCATTATCATTTGTAAACTCAAATAGCTTCAGTCATAACTTTAAGTTATAACTGCATCAGTCTCGGGTGTATAAATGTGTTCTAGTAGGTCTACTGGCCCATATTCAGATGTTTGTGCGGAGTGTGGAATGCATGACGGGGCGGCCGCGAGATCACTTGCATTTTTTTTCCCTGATAACGAAACAACATCAGTTCGAAACTCATAATAGGCCCAACTCATATTAATAAATAATTAAAATTAGGCAACTACTTTTTTACCGACACATTCATAATCATTTGACGACTTTTTCCTGTGCTTTGTGGCAAACTTTATGCGTGTGCTTGAAGCGCGGAATTAAGGCTCACTGTGGATTATAAACTTTGGATAAACATGCGATTAGGCCTATAGTCTTAAATGAACGACTAGTTAAATTGTTGGGGGCAGCTCTATTAAATAACCCGTCTCCGCTCTTAGAACTGTCAAGTCCGTAACGGAGAGATCACGTTGACTAGGCTACATTGATTTTCCCTCTGAAACACACACACACACACACACACACACACACACACACACACACACACACACACACACACAAATAATAATAAAAAATTTATGAATAGACAACCTTTCTACATCCGGCAGATATTGCTGCTTATGGCGTGTGCATTGCAAATCGTACAAAATAGCCTATGTTATCTCTTAAGTCTGGACTCTATTTTCGGAAATTTAGAAAAAATATAAAGAGATGGTTCAACACAGGTCTAATGAATAGCCTATTTCTATGAGAATTTATGTTTTGACTGCGAATGTCACGTCAAAGCTGGAATTGCTCTAATGTGATGCTGGTCTTTGAAATGCAGGTACTTGCTTTTTTTGTCCAAAGTTGTGATGCAAGTTTTTGAAACACTGCAAAAAAAAAAAAAAAAAAAAAAAAAAAGCACAATTTCAAAACTGTTTTTTTGTGAACGTTCATAAAATATTGTGCTTCAACATTTTCATTCATTTACTGCAATTTTTTTGTTATTTATTTATTATAAAGAATCTAGTTAGGTGTGTTAATCTGGCCCTCTTAAATGCCCAAGTTTCTCTTGGACCCTTAGGGAAATTAATTGCCCACCCCTGGTCTACATGCAAGCAGGCTTTCTAATAAAATAAGGTGGTTGAGTGTTCATTAAAAATAAATATATATAAAAGTGCTGCTTTATCCGACAATAACGTGCAGGGTGTCATAAAATAAATAATTAAATTAAATGTATGATTTAATTAGATTTAAGTTATTTATTTATGTAATGTTCTAATTTTATATGATTATTTATGTAAATTCTGCGTGACTGTGACGTGTTTTAATGCGTGCGTGCTGAACGTTCGAGCCGCGTTCAAACGCTGGAGCGGAGGGAGTTGCCATGGAAACGGAGCGGCAACACAACGACTGACAAGCAGGAAGCTCCGTTTCTCGCTGCTGTTTTTACTGTTTTCGGTAAGTTTAGTCCCTAAAATCTCACAAATATTAAATACAGCTATTCCTGACACCTCTCTTGCTTGTATTTGACTCGTTTCTGGTGAAATTAGTTCATAGAAATGGTTTAGTGTCTTCGAACAAGTCCGTTAGCATCTAGCCGTTTTCAGAGGACATGACTTTAACGTTAGGCTAACTCCATAGACTGAGCTCTTTTTGAATGTTTGGGATTTTATTCACATCTTTATGTGTAGATGAGAGGTTTTGACAGTTCTGTAAAAGTTTTGCTGGTAATTTTTCAGTGGGTAATTGGAAATAGGCTCATTTATTTAACCTAAACAAATAGCCTACACTGTACCGTTAATCGGTGACATCACTTACATCAGCGGGACAATTAACTGAATCTTGTTCAAATGTTTTTTGATCTCTCATGGTAAACAAATATTGATAAAAAACTGTTCTGTGATTTCAGAAGAAAAACAAAAGCACGGGATGATGGGAGGCTCCAAGATTTCACAATTTCTGAAAGGAGCCGCAGACGGAGAAGTAAGGAACACAGGTGAAGCTATTTAAAATTTTAAGAGGGCTTTGACATCCACGAGTAAGATGTCAAAGCCCTAAGTAACGTGTGACATAAGTAAACCTGGAAGCAAATTATGTTATGTTAAAAGAATGTTTTCTGTATATTCTTCTTTCTCTTTTTTACATTTCACCTGCTCTAGCTTGGTTCCTTGTAATAAACCTGGCTGGCATTGTATAGTAAATATTGTTGGCTCTGTGACAAATTGCTTCTTATGTTCCTACATTCTTCCATGTTGATGGCCTGCACCCCCCAGACTCAGAGCGGACCTCCTGTCGGACAACATCTCCCAGGCACAATGAACAATATGGCTGGTAAGTTAACCTCAAACATGCACTAATGTTCAAAATTCAGTAAAATACTTTGTTTTTGAAAAGATGTCTGTTATGCTCACCAAGCCTGAATTTATTAAAAAATTCAGATAAAAAAAAAAAACTGTAGTATTACAATTTAAAATATCTGTTCTCTGTGTGAATATATTGTAAAATGTCATTTATTCCTGTGATCAAAGCTGAATTTTCAGCATCGTTACTCCAGTCTTCAGAGTCACATGATCTTTCAGAAACCATTCTAATATGCTGATTTGCTGCTCAAGAAACATTTCTGATTATTATCAATGTTGAAAATAGTTGTGCTGCACAATATTTTTGTGTTTTTTTTCAGGATTCTTAGATGAATAGAAATTTCAAAAGAACAGCATTAGTTGAAACAAAAAACTTTACACTCATTTTTGATTAATTTAATGCATCCTTACTGAATAAAAATAAGAATTTCCTTTAAAAAATCCTGATAAAAATAAACAAACAAACTTTACACTGTTAAAACATTCACACAAAAATACAACTCAGCACAGGTTACATTCATATTTGGGTCATTCTACAGAAACATCCACTTTTGGTATGGCAAGATGTCTTAAAATCTATTTCTTTTTTTAACATTTAAACTTAGACCTCATTATTAGATTACGTTTTTACATTATGAATACACATAAATGACAGCTTAATGATTTTTAAAATATTTTTTGTAGATTTATTTAAAGACCACATCTAAAAAAAAAAAAAAGAAATTGTCACTGGTGTTACCTTCTTTGTCAATTTTAGAGGTTTTATGAAATATTATTTCTCAATTTATTTCAGCACATGTAGTCAGTTACAGAAAAACAATGATAATGCAACAAATAAGGAGATTATGTTTTATTTATTTTAATCAGGTTTGTTAAAAGTGTGATAAAAGAATGTTAGTACATTTGCGCAACCATGTATTTGTTATAACAATGAAAATATTTTTTGGGGAAACAAGTGATGCAATTATAAACAAGTAATGATGCAATCCTTTAAATCTTAACTCTTGAGTGAAGCAGAATTCAATGGATGTAAAATTATTATCGTGCCACGTGTGACATTTTATGTAATGTGACAGAAAAAAAACACGGTAACACCAGTGACACAATGAATCACCAGTGACATACATTAGACCAAAGATACTTATTCTTCAACTATAATTAATAGATGAGACTAAATTGTTACTAGGGCTGTCACGATAACTACTCTTTGTTGTGCGATATATTGCACCAAAATTAATTGCGATAAACGATATTATTGTCATTTTAAGACATTTGTATTTCACTGATTATATAATTACAGTATGACAATATAATAGCATAAAAATGCAAGTACACTCTTTCAAAGAACAAAGAACATTTTATTCTTAAGAATATTTAGACATTGGAACCGGAATATGAAAAAAAAAAAAAAAAGCTAAATAAAATAAATAAAACAAATACCGGCTCATTCACGTTAATTGACTCTCCTCTCTCATTCGGTTTAAAGCCAAAAGGTGTGTTCGACTTGGTTTCAAAGCCGCAATCTTCAGCTCCGGTGTGGGAACATTTTAGGTGCGTTCGACTTGAAGCGACGCTGCACAGAATGACATAAAAGTATCGCGAGAGCGATTCGAAATCTTAAGAATCCGTCGGCTCTCTTATCGCTCTCGCGGTACTTTGATGTCATTCTGTGCAGCGCCGCTTCAAGTCAAACGCACCAAAAATGTTCCCACACCGGAGCTGAAGATTGCGGCTTTGAAACCAAGTCCATTGGGACTTGTTCTTCCTAACTGGCTGTAGATTACGAAACACTTTATAACGCAGTGGGTTCACGCCTTCTCTTCACCTGTCGCTGTCCGCTCTGTCTGTCTGTCTGTCTGTCTGTCTGTGTGTGTGTGTGTGTGTGTGTGTGTGTGTGTGTGTGTGGTTGCGCCTCCGCCACAGAGAGCAGACGAGATGACAGAGGCAGCGCGATCGACTAAAATGTTGGTGATATTCATTTTTATGTAAAAAAATTAATATAATCATTATTTTTAATTATAAAAAAATGATCAGTCGCAATATATCGCGGCACCAAAAATGATCGCGCTCATTTCCATATATCGTGCGATAAGTCGATATATCGACTATCGCGACAGGCCTAATTGTTACATTTGGCAATTAGTGAAAGCAGTTAGTAAAAGAACATAAACAAACTGATCTTCACTGGTGTAACCCATAAAGAAGGTGACACCAGTGACAGTTTTCATGAAAAATGCATTTAGCAAAATGTCTGCTGCAAGATATCAAACCACATGTTGTCAATCATAGTATACTCACTAAATTAAGTAGTTTAATCCATTTGTATTACAGTTTTTTGAGTATTCTCAAAATAAAGCACTTTCCCTCTGTACATGGCTGTGGGGACGAGCAGTTTTGTGGTGCTTGGAATTCTTAATAATTAATTAAAAACAAATATTGCCACATTGATGGCTCAAGAAGGTTTAATTGATCAAATAACATATTGTTTCAATTTAAAATATATAAAACAAGTTGTAACCCTAAAGTATTTTTCAAGAGTTATATTTCTGTAAAGTCTAGGGACAGAAAAATGGACATTTCTATAGAATGACCCGTTTATCAGAAATGCTTCTTTGGTAAAATCAGCATATTACACCGTGTCCTAACTACACGCGACGCGACAAGATTCCAGCGACAAGCAATTTGGGTGTCCACACCAGACGCGATGCGACACCGCGACGCGACAGAATCAATCAAATATCACAACCAATCAGAAGCGTGTGTGGGCGGGCTCTCTCTGGAAGCGCACTGCTCTTGCAACAAAATGGATACATTTATAATCTAATTCATAAATTTTAAAGCTTTTTAACATCATAAATGTACATACTGAGTGACTGATAACATCTTTGTTATGGAGTACACTCATTGGTTCGCAGTGAGTTCACAGTTTTAACGGTCATCTTTGATTTAATTTATTTTTCAAGATCTGAGGTAAACTATCTGTTGTTGTTTTCAGTATGGCTATAGGGTCACGTAATATGATATTTAAACTCATATTAGACACGTTTAACTTTGAATAAAGCATATAATTACCTGAGATTATCTACTGTCATATAGTTTGTATGTTGTTGTTCCAGCCGCGACGTCGCGGAAATAGAAACCGTTTCTAAAGTAGAAATTTCGTGTGTTGCCGTCGTGGCTAGTTAGGACAAAAACTCTGATTAACATGGAAAAGATACCTTTTATCGTGTGTCGCAGCGTCGCGTCGCGTGTAGTTAGGACATGGTGTTAGAATGATTTCTGAAAGATCATGTGACACTGAAGACTGGAGTAATGATGCTGAAAATTCAGCTTTGATCACAGCAATCAATTAACATTCACACAAAACATCTCATAACCGTGCAATTCAGTTATATTTGATTAAATAAATAATCTTTTGTCTGAAATAATATGAACAGCAGCTATTCTAATCTTTTTCCTTTTGCTTTCCTGTTTATATCTGGGGATGTCCATCCCAAGGTTACTAGAGATTACACCAGTTCCAGTTTGGATCCAGCCTCGTGTGTGAAGACTTCAGAAGACGCCAACACTCACAAAGACTTCAGATGATGGCAACTAGATGAACATACAAAGCTGCCAAATAATCCTTATATTGTAATCATTGCCCTAAAAGGTAAGTTTGCAGATTTTCAACCAGCTTTGTATTGTTACAGTGATAGCAATAAATGTAAATGAACAAGGTTTACCTGTTCTCTGAATTACTTGTATCGAAATTTCACCATTTGTGACCTGTGCTGGCAAAATGAGCAAATTTTCAAATAATTGTCACTTTTTCACTTTTTTGAAGTACATTCTCCAATAAAAGACTTTCAAAATGATATATGAGTTGTTAGAATCGGACAAAAAATGACTGCGCTACACCCGTTTGAAGTCGATAAAGTCAGCAAAGACCATTTTGAGAAAAACTGATTTAAAGTTTTCTGAAGGTTCCAAAGCAAAATCACCAACATTAATTCTTTCTTAATAATCTTTACTAGATTAATAATCACAATATAGCTATTTTTTATTTTATCTTTGTTGTTATTAATATGAACCAATGCAAAAAAAAAAAAAAAAAATATATATATATATATATATATATATATATATATATATATATATATATATATATATATATATATATATATATATATATATATATATATATATATATATATATATATATATATATATATATATATATAGGAAAGAAACAAGTAATGTATTACTTTTTTCATTTTACATCTAAACAAAAGCATTCAAGTAAGTAAAACAAATAATCAAATGTAAAAATCACTTTAGTGGGTTCATTATGAATGAATTGATTACAAAAGCAGTTCATCAAGAGCAGCGAGTGATTCCCTCTTTTCTTTTATTATTAGATTAGCATCGAGACAGACGCCTGTGTATTAGACCTACTGTACTGCACGGATATAATGTCACACATCTGATGTTTGCAATTCAGTGTATGTGTGTATATTTATTGAGATCGCACGCCGTCAGAAGCGCCGTTATGCGCTTGCTTCGGATGACAGTCAGCGCGAGATGCGAGCGGAGAAAAGGTACTCCTTTCAGAAAACATGCAAATAAAGATATATTTAGATGTTTAAATACTATTTAGAGCATTGGGATCGCTAGAAGAGGGCTTAATGAACTCATTTTTGTGAAAAACTCAAATTCGACCAAAATCAACATCTTTCACTTCTTTTGCCTTTAACTCGAAATTAGCTCGTGTGCACTCCGACTCATTTTGCCAGCACAGGTCACATTTATTAGTAAGCAAAACTCTGCCAGATGATGCAAAATGTTAGGAGGTGATTGTATGTCTCATTTCTCTGTCCTGTGTACTATAACTTCTGAACAGGAACTAATAATCCTTTGACTTGTTTGAGAAGATTTAGATGGAGGGTTTAACTGTGTTTCTCCCTTTTCTCTATTCTATTCTATTCTATTCTATTCATTTTTTATATACTAATTATTAATCAGTTTGGAAATCTTTTTACCATGTTTACTAAGGAGCACTTTGGGACTGAGTATGTATTTATGATGCAAATGTAAATGACTGTAAACGAACCTAAAAAGGTCCCGCCTGTTAGCAATGCTAATATTATTTAGCGAAGTTATTAATGAGATCATTTAAAAAGTAATAGTGACTTCATTAAATGATCCACTATGAAAAAACAGTTTTATCCATGTACTTTTAGGGAGGAACTTGTCAACAAATCTACCTCACAGCGCATCAATGAAAGCAGTTTAACAATTACAGACGGGTGTGTTGGATCAGGGTGAGATCTGAATTCTGCAGGTGGGTAGATCTCCAGGAACAGGACGGGCGGTCCTGTTATATTGGTAATGTATGATGGAATTTGAACTGTACTGTTTTTATTGCAGGTTTTCTGGATTCCCAGCTGAAGACATCAGTACATCAGGTGTTGGCCTGGACAGCTGTATCTACAGTACACCACACTGACCTCTGCTTTTGCATAGATGGCTGACTACTACCATAGTATTATTGGTATTATGTTCTAAGGCAGGGGTACTGAAGTTCAGAGGCCAAGCGGGCCGCATTTAAACTACATATTGCTATAATATAATATCATATAAACCACAAATTACACTTTATTTAAGACAATAATTGCAGATTTACTGATTTAGAAATACAGTTTATTACTGATCTAAGTCTTGCTTGTCCTTGTCCTATTTAAAATAAGACTGAGCATGAAATATATATATATATATATATATATATATATATATATATATATATATATATATATATATATATATATATATATATATATATATATATATATATATATATATATATATATATATATATATATATATATATTTAAAGAGTAAAAATCTGGAACAAAAAATTGGATTAAAAGTTTGTTTTGCTATATTGAACAGAGTAGCCTATTGAACAAACTCAAAATGCTAAAACTAAAAACATTCTTGAGCAAACATAGTTCACAAAGTACTTTAGGAAGCAGTATTATTATTTTTCATATTTATATTTTTAAAATAGATATCACTATTCTCCCACTATGATTCTGAAAAATGTAATTTACTAGAGTTTCTAGAAAAAAAATTGCTGCTGTCTATTTATAGAATACAATATTCAAGAAACTGATAAAGTGAAACAAATGATTCATAACTCATAACTTCATGACTTGCTCATGAAGACTTCACTTGTTTCATTCCTGAATGAATCAATGTTTTTTGAACGAATCTCAGTTTAAGTCACTTGTCTCCACCTGCAGGCGTTATGTTGTAATTGATACAATCTTTATTAGAACAAATCACCTTTTTGAAAGTGAAGATGCTTCAGTTTTGATCGCTTTTGTATAACGATACAAAAGACTTTGTAAAGCTGTTTCACAGTAAACTGCTCTCTCTGGATCAGCGCGAACGCAGATTTGAACATTACATTGTGATTTAAGGCTTTAATAGACATGAATCCTGTCATTTATGAACAAGATTGCGTGGGTGATTGAATCTGTTCGCGATCTGACTATTTATTTAAATAAAATGGTATACGACAATATGGTTTACGACAGTGATCTGGTTTAACTGTGTTCTTCAAGCCATCTTTGGTATTTTCATAATAAAGTATATTTATAATCCAATGATAATCGACATTGCCTTTACCGTATGGTAGGGGTGGGAGAAAAAAATCGATTCTCTGATGCATCGCGATTCTCTCTTCAATGATTCTGAATCGATTCAGAATCGATTCTGAGCTTGTTTATTTTTCCCGCATATGGCATGTGTGCGAGCTAGAGATGCGGCGGGCTTCATTGCACAGAATTTGCGCTGTGAGACAGACTTTCACGTGTGCTTTGTGTTTGTTTGTCTTGAAGCTCGATTGCGGCTGTGGTTAAATGCACTTGCATTTTCAAATACTTCTATAGGAAATTGATGTACACACAGTCAGTTATGTTTTCATAAAATAAAATGTAACCTAATATATAAACACTGCATTTTTTTTTTCAGTTGAAATTTTTTTTATAATAATAAAAATAATAATGCTTATAATTTTATTACTTTAAAAAGTAAATTTTGAACAAAATAAATTTGATATAAAATTGATATGAAAATGTAGCCGTATGCAGTAATATTGAAAACTGAGAATGATAATGATAATCGTAATTGAATTGAATCATGAAACCAGTAAATATTCACACCCTTATTTTTAAGATGGCAGTACTGACACAGAGATTCCAACTATAAACAAAAAGCATAGAAACTGCAATTTTGGTTAAGATGTAAAGTTGTAAAGATTAATTGGGGAAAAAATGTAGATCAAGAATCGTTTTGGAATCGCCTGAAGATTCCCAGCCCTACCGTATAGAATATGTTATCCTCCTCGTTCTGTGACAAAAACCGCACATCAGCTCACAAAATGAAGTTATTTCAAACACTCGACTGATGTTGTGGAGTAAAATCATGTTGTCCTCTTTTGTTGGACAACGCTTCTCTTTTAAGTTGTTTGGGGCGTGCCGCGTGTGGTTAGTTACAGCGCTGAGAGATCGAGCAGCTTTTACTACTGTGATTGTATAGGTTACATTTAATTTATAAAAAATCAAACTGCCTAATATGTTGAGCGCAACCTGTAATAAAAATGCATTAATCTTCAGCATGACGCAGGCCACAAAATTAATGCAGACGGGGCCCTGTCTAAGGTATTATAGCAAAACTGAGCACCTGTGACAGTGGAATGTGTAAAGAATAGTCACACGTGCGTATTACAGGTAGTACATTTACAGTCACAGAGAAGTTTTTTTTTTTTTTAGGAGTTCCAAATGTTTCTTTACTCTTTCTCTCTAACAAACACAACACAACAGTTACATAATTTCAAATTCTGAGATTCAAATCATATTCTACAAATCACAAATTAAGAAACTTATGTGAATGTGGGGCAAAACAAATTCACACACCCGAATCAAAAATGTGAAGTCATGAACAAATTTTGCACATTTGCATATATACAGTCATAGTCAGAACTATTGGCACCCTTGGTAAATATGAACAAAAGTCTGTGAAAATAAATCTGCATTGTCAATCCTTTTTAATAAAAGATCAAAAAGTGGGTGGGGGGAAGCTCATTAGGAGTATTTTTTTCTTCTCTAATACACATTGGCCGCAGTTAATGGCACCCTTTTATTCAGTACTTTTTGCAATCTCCTTTTGCCACAGTAACAGCTCTGAGTCTCTCTTATAATGCCTGGTGAGTCTGGAGCTCACCTGACAAGAGATCTTTGGAGAGTCTTTGGCCACTCAAACCATCCTCCTCACCTTGCATATAGACAGTATAGACACACATCCTCTTCCAGGCAGATCTGTGGCATTTTAAACAGTACAGATTTATTTTTACAGACTTCTTCGATCATATTAACTAAGGGTGCCAATAATTCTGACCACGACTGTAAAGTAGAACTTTTATGTGAGATCTCACATGACATATCAGAATGTGAGATTCCACTTGCACGCTTGATTAGAATTTGAAATTCGATCAAACTGAATAGAATTGAACTGAATAGAATAGGTAAGTGATAGCATTAATTGGTCAGGTGTTGATGAAGAAGATGTGTCTTTAGATGTTTTTTGAAAATGGCCAAAGACTCAAAGCTAAAGGTGCTTGAATTGAGATGGGCAGGTCATTCCAACATGAACTTATCTACAAGTACCACAGTTAAATTCTGGAAAAATGAAATATAGCCCTGCATAAATCTGGTATAACAACCTGTGAATTTCGTAATTTGTGATTTGTAGAATAGGATTTATGCACCTGCAGTGAAGATTTTGAGAAGGTTTTGTTGGTTTGAGAGAGAAAGAAACAAAATACAAGTTTGCAATTCCTAAAACATTTTCTTGATGACTTTACTGATATATTCTCTACAAATACAAATTCCACGGTGCTCAGTTTTGCTACAATAATTCTAGACACAATAGACATGTACTGTATGCAAATATAAAAAAGGGACATAAACAACTGAATATTCAGGGATGCAAACTTATCACCTTTAAGTGAAAATTGTAATTTTGAATCTAAAATAGATAATTTGCGTGATTTGTGTAGATCAAAGAGTTTTTAAAAGTGAGTAGTAAGTTGTAAAAGTAGTATTGACTCATTTTAGATACCTGCTGAAATTGACTTCTTTCAAATGCTCCTGTGTGTATATTTGTGGTTTGGAATTAGTAAAATGTGCTTAGAAAAAAAATATATAATCCGAATATTGACTGGCTATCAACTATAATGCACACTCTGTATAATCCATTCACAAGTGGAATAGTGACAACCGCATTCACCCAATTACAGGAGTCAATCTGCTGAAACATTCTGCGAGTCACTTCTTAAACTGCTATGATTAAGATAATAGACTAATAGACTAGCAAAAGCAAAAAAAATAGCAGCTTCAACATTTAGATAAAAACTTAAAGCACTTTTTTCACATCGGTTTTTTTTTTTTTTGTTTAAAATAGTTTAAACTTAAAATAGTTTAAAACTTTAAAGAAACTGTAATTATGGAGTGATATTACATGTATAAAAAGCAATTAAAAATTAACTTTGTGTATGACTGATATTACAATTGTGGGTTAAGTCTTCATCACCTTTTTCAAACCCAACCTGATAAATTCACATCTCTAATCATTACAAAGAACTTAAGTTTTAATTGCAAAGGGAAACTGATGTATCTGCTATGTACCTCTGTCTTCTATTTTCAAGGGTAAGAATTCTTTATAAATCATCTTCTCACCCATATGTCTTTATTTTGTGGAACACAAAAGGAGAGAGTGGCATAGTCTGTCACCATTAATTTATTTTATTTTACAGAAAAGAATCAATGATAGTGAACGGTGCCTGAGGCTGTCAGTCTCTTAATGTTCTGCCTTACATCTCCTTTTGTGCCCCATTGAAAATAAAAGTCAAGCACATTTGGTATAAAATAACATGATATTTTTTTATTATTTGTATTTGTAACTTGACACTATTTAAATTTGCCTATAATTTACTTGATACCTCTTTGTGTGTATTTGATTGTAAATGCAAATGTTATATGGTTTGTGCTAATCATGTATTTGTAACTGTTTACAAGCTGTATTGTATAAATAATAAAGAAGGTATGACTGAATGTGATGTGTTTAGTATATTATTAATAAATTATTACATAATACAGGCTAATTTATCTATGAAGTATGTGAGATTTTTAAAAGAAGCAGAAAAAGTTTATTGTATAACGTCGGTTTACCAACTGAAATCAACATCGTTTCAACGTTAGTGAAACAAACCAATTAGATCGATTTTATGTTGAATATCTGTTGATTCTATGACGTCGTTTCAACCAACCTAAAATCAACGTCGATTCAACGTTGGGTAAGTCAACCAATTGCGTCGATTTTCCGTTAGATTTGAATGGAGCGCCTGACGTCTGATCAACATTACCCCGATGAGCAAACTGATGCCGGATCGACGTCGGAGATCAACGTCGTTTCGACGCCACGAGAAACGTCGATTCTACGTTGATTCGATGTCAGTTTGCTATCTGGGAGGCTATGATCAGCTCACTGTCTGCCGCTGGCCGCTTGGTCGTTACTTAAACAACAACAAAAAACTTACATTTAACGAACAAAAAGTGCTCCAAACGTTTTTGTATTAGCTTTATAAAAACGAAACGAAATATAATCACTTTACCATTACAGATATGACCTCATTTGTTTCTATTTCTCCTCGAGACATTATGCACTATCGATCGCCATTTAGACTGCATGATGAAGAATCATTATCACGTTTTGGTAAAAGTAAAATACTGGAAAGTAAAATTCTCTTTCAGTTGGCCTTTTAAAAAATTGTCCCGGATAAACGGACAAGCGTTGATGTCGAGCCCTGCGATGTGTGTTTAGACTGCTTCAGTAGGCTAGGTCCAATCTTTACGACTCCTCTGTCTGTTGTGTCAGTGGAGTGGTACGTCAATTCTTCCTTGTTTTTTGTCCATTTAATTCATAATTAATGATATTATGCATTGCAATGAGGTTGATCTCATTTGTGCCCCCCTGAAAAAATGAAATTCCCGTCCGTGAATTTGTGTCTGGCGCCACGGGGTTTGTCCTTGTTCATGGCGCTGTAGAGTCTGTTCTAATGCGTGTCGATATAATCCTCAAGGTAATCCAGGTTGCAAAGCGTTATAGTCCAGTTTTGAAACGGAAGGAAGAGAGAGAAAAAATGCAAAACGAGAGAAGAAAAAGAGATAGAGAAAAAAAAAATTGAATGAAATCTAGCAGCGAGGAGCCGCCATTTTGGATTCTGCACCAGATCTCGTTGGGTTCTCAACGCAGCCATCCTTCTCCTCCTTTAGGTTTATTTGACAACTGTAACTCAGATTTGTTTAAAATAATCGAATGCTGTATGGTGCGTCCCAATTCGCCTATTTATACTATGCCCTAAACAGTATGTATCCTTTTTGTGTAGAAAATGTACATATTTTTGGTTTGTAGCAGAAGATTAGGAACGGTTTAGAACACACTACACCTACACCAACCCTACACCTAAACCTACCCCTTACAGGAAACTTTCTGTCCTCAATTTAGGTCCCCACCATGACACGAGTCTGTGTGTATTCAGGTCTGAACCCATGTGCTACAGATCGCCTATATGCACTTCAGACCCCTGATACACCTCTCCAGGCCAGCAGACATGAGTGTGTTAAGGGCAGAGATAATTTATTACTCTGAACTAAATACTTGTGTATATATAGTATATTAAAGATTTGAAAACCATTTGAATAATTGTGTTTTCTTCAATTACAAGTTGCCTATATTTAGGTAGGTCACAACTACCTGTAAGTCACTTTTTGATGCCATTGGTATAAGACAATCTATATTGACAGCATACAGATAAGTTTATAGAGGAAGGAGGTTTTGAATGGCCCCATTTTGTTGACCATCAATAAAAAATAATCACAATCACAAATTGTCTTACTGTATAAAAACTTGTTTATGAAGTTTACATTAACCATAAATGCAGATCTGCTTGATATATATCTAATTCAAATCAGTTTCATTTATACAGCACTAAATCATAACAAATGTTATTTCATAGCACTGTTAATATCCAACTAAAAACAACATTGCAGCTGTTAATTAACAAATATATACAGGTGCTGGTCATATAATTAGAATATCATCAAAAAGTTGATTTATTTCACTAATTTCATTCAAAAAGTGAAACTTATATATTATATTCATTCATTACACACAGACTGATATATTTCAAATGTTTATTTCGGTTAATTTTGATGATTATAACTGACAACCAAGGAAAATCCCAAATTCAGTATCTCAGAAAATTAGAATATTTACATTTGAGTTTCAATTAATGACCATCCCAACAATATAAATTCCGGGTATCTCTCGTTCTTTGAAACCACATTAATGAGAAGACTGCTGACTTGGAAATAATCCATAAAACAAACATTGACGCCCTCCACAAAGAGGGTAAGTCACAGAGGGTCATTACTGAAAGGTGTGGCTGTTTACAGAGTGCAATATCAAAGCATATTAAATGCAAAGTTGACTGGAAGGAAGAATTTGGGTAGGAAAAGGTGCACAAGCAACAGGGATGACTACAAGCTTGAGAATACAGTCAAGCAAAGCTGATTCAAACACTTGTGAGAGCTTCACAAGGAGTGGACTGAAGCTGGAGTCAGTGCATCAAGAGTCACCACGCTCAGACGTCTTCAGGAAAAGGGCTACCAAGCCACTTCTGAACCAGAGACAACATCAGAAACGTCTTACCTGGGCTGTGGAGAAAAAAAAACTGGACTGTTGCTCAGTGGTCCAAAGTCCTCTTTTCAGATGAAAGTAAATTTTGCATTTCATTTGAAAATCAAGGCCCCTGGAGGAAGAGTGGAGAGGCACAGAATCCATGTTGCTTGAAGTCCAGTGTGAAGTTTCCATAGTCTGTGATGATTTGGGGTGTCATTTTGAACATGCTGGTGTTGGTGCACTCTGTTTTCTGAAGTCCACAGTCAATGCAGCCATCTACCAGGAAGTTTTAGAGCACTTCATGCTTCCTTCTGCTGACCAACTTTATGGAGATGCAGATTTCATTTTCCAACAGGACTTGGCGCCTGCACACAGTGCCAAAGCAACCAGTATCTGGTTTAAGGACCATGGTATCCCTGTTCTTAATTGGCCAGCAAACTTGCCTGACCTGAACCCCGTAGAGAATCTATGGGGTATTGTCAAGAGGAAGATGAGAGACACCAGACCCAACAATGCAGATGACCTGAAGGCCACTATCAGAGCAACCTGGACTCTCATAACACCTGAGCAGTGCCACAGACTGATCGACTCCATGCCACGCCACATTGCTGCAGTAATTCAGGCAAAAGGAGCCCCAACTAAGTATTGAGTGCTGTACATGCTCATACTTTTCATGTTCATACTTTTCAGTTGGCAAAGATTTCTAAAAATCCTTTCTTTGTATTGGTCTTAAGTAATATTCTAATTTTCTGAGATACTGAATTTGGGATTTTCCTTAGTTGTCAGTTATAATCATCAAAATTAAAAGAAATAAACATTTGAAATATATCAGTCTGTGTGTAATGAATGAATATAATATACAAGTTTCACTTTTTGAATGGAATTAGTGAAATAAATCAACTTTTTGATGATATTCTAATTATATGACCAGCACCTGTATGTATGTGTGTGTGTATATATATATATATATATGACTTTGAATCATGCCAGTTATCTTCATTTCAGTGGTAACAACCTCACAGAGATAACAAACCTGGCAAAAAACTTACGATCCCAACTCTGAATCAACATGCAAAACTGCAAAATTATTAATTATAATCACAATATGTAAATCATTTCCTAAACATGTTTGTGCTTAACTGAATGGTGTTAACTACCCTGATCCAGCCCGTTTCCAGTCCAGATGGTGGATCAGCACCTAGAGAAGACCGCAACAGCTCTGAATGTCAGTGGAGACCATGTCAACTAGATGTGCCCTACAGACAGATCCCCTGCGAAGACCTTGTCACCTCGACAGCCATCAGCACAACTGAACTGAGCCGGAGCATGACTTCACTGAATCAACCATGAACTGACTTTAACTGAGAAACTGACTGTTTACTATTGTCCTCATTTTAGAGCTGCTTTACAGCTAAATTGAACTTTGTTTGCATTATTGACACACTATTTCAGTATTTAAAGGGGTCATATAATGCCATTTTTGTACAAGCTAATATGATTCTTTAGGGTCTAAATTGAAAGTTTGTAATATACTTTAATTAAAAATTCTCATTAGTATTGTAAGAAAACGCTCATTTTACCTGCTCAAAAACAGCTCTGTTTTCAGCACACCGTTTTAGTGCGTGTGTTTTTAAATGCTAGTGAGCTTTGCTCGCCCCGCCCCTCTGTTCTGTGGGGCGTTTCTGACACAACACACGTGGAGTGTTGCCTTGACAACAGTTGAGGGTATATTTTGAAGAATGGCAGTAAATATGTGATCAGATAACATAACTTATTCTGGCATAATATTGAAAAACGTCAATTAGAGTATTTATAGTCTTGGATCATATGCATTTGCAGGATGTAAACAGTATTTTGCAGGTATTGTGTTAACTAATTAGTTAACAGACACCGTTATAAACCATCTACAAAAGTAAGCTTAGTGTAGTGTTATCATGTTAACTTTAATACCTGCGTACACAGTTTGTAATAACACAATAACCATAACGTTTTGTTCATTATAAACGTGGGATTATTAATTATATTGAGAACGTCGTAAATAGAAAACATGCATGTACCCTGAATGTAAACATTAGCCACATACATCGTGAAGCGTGCTAGCGATTTGCAAAGATTAATATAAAGATTAATATAAAGGTTAATTAAACGTTACACTCACTTCTTCTGGAGGTTCAGCAGGAACACGAATAGTTGGTACCGATTCTTTTTTCAGGAGCAGCTTCTTAGCAAAACCAGCTTTATACTGACCTTTATTTATAAAGCAGTCTGGTGAAAAATGATTCGCGCAAACATGAAAACATTGATGTTGCTCGTGGGGAATATTCCCTTCAAAAGCAAAACTCGGCCACTGTGTCTTCAGCGGTTCGGACTTAGGAACATCAAAATGATTGCTGTGTTCATTATTGCACCTGAGAACAGAACACCACAATCGCTTAGACGCCATTCTGCTCATAGACAGCTCCAGCGTATATCAACAATGACGCGCGGACTATGATTGACAGCTCGCTCACGAGCAAGGGCGGGTCTGTGTTGAAACACTGCTGTCAATCAACCATCGTGGGAGGGGCGTCCGACCGTGTGGCGTCACACGGTCGAACGGCTTGATTTGAGACAGGGTAAAACAAATAAGGAGATTAAAAAAAAAAACACTGGATGGATTTTTATCATTTTATGATGGTTGTGTACAGGCACTGCTAACACACATTTCAGTACAATCAACTTGTAAAAGTGCATGTACCATTATATGACCCCTTTAAAAGTGTTTGTGTTTGTGTGTGTGTGTGTGTGTGTGTGTGTGTGTGTGTGTGTGTGTGTGTGTGTGTGTGTGTGTGTGTGTGTGTGTGTGTGTGTGTGTGTGTGATTTTGCTTCAACACCGAACTATATGCGTTTGTTGAACATTTCCAACATTAGGATAATTCACTGCATCTTATCTGTGTCACTAATTCGAAATTATATGCCTAATGCAAAACTTGTTTATTACTCATTCTTTAGCAATATAAAAAAAAGAAAGAAAATGAAATGCTTTGATCACAGCAATATTGCTGCTCAAATTCATTTACACAAATTAAGTAATATTTTTGAACAGCCTACACAGGCGTTGCAAAGAAACAAAGTAAACACCTTGCTTACAATCGTAATTAGGAAAAAAAATCTATTGAAACGAATGTAGCCTAAACAAATTAGTCTGAGCGAGGTCTGAGGCGCCACATGAAAACGCAATAAAACTTCCCTTAAACCGCGTCATATACATTGGAACATCGACAAGGGAACAACAGAGTCTAATAATGATACAAACATTCACAAATAATGTGGAAAGCTTTGAAATCTGTTCCGTTGAAAATTCCTTGTGACGAATCTGTGGAGGTCCAACATCTGCTTAAAACTGTTAGCGTGCACGAGCACGTCCCCAGTTAACATGATCCCCAGTTGATCCATAACACCGGCTAGCACTGAATACCAGCACCTCTAGTAACGTAACGCGATGTTGGAAGTAAAGCCCACTGCTCCGTGTGTGTGTGTGTGTGTGTGTGTGTGCACTTGGATGGGTTAAATGCATTTTTTATTTTTATTTCCCCCAACATTCGTTTAATTTATTTAATTATTTATCTCCTTGATCGCCGCATTTAATTATTTATATATTTATGCAGGAATATGTTGATTAATTAATTTATTTATGTATTTATTTGCACATTTATTTATGTACAATTTTGTGAATTTATTTATTTATTTATTTGCGTATTTATTTATTTATTTATTGTTTTTGCAGGTTTGGTCCTCCATACCAGGGAAGTACACGTACTGTAAAATTGAACACCTCAAAATTGCAAATAAATAAAGAAAATTAAGTTAAAAAATTAAAAAAGTTAAAAAAGTCAGTCTTCTTGCACTGGATGTGCTGGTTTCAGCCTCATTGCCAGGTGCAGTCATGTCCTTATAAATATATTTATAAACACTTCATGTAGAGTACCCTTGTTGACAAGTTTATGGAATGCCAATCCTGCCATAATTAAAAATAAAGAAAGAAATGTAGAAAGAAATAAAAAAAAGCAAAAAGAAATAAATATATAAATATATAAATACATATACAAAGAAAAGTAAAAAAGCAAAAATAAATAATTATTTATAATTTTATTTCCTTATTTCCTTATTTCCTTAACATTGTTTTCCACATTTTTTAAAATTTTTTTATTTAGAAATTTATTTACTTCCACTTTTTTCACATTTCTGTATTTATTTATGTATTTATTTATTTATATATTTATGTCCACATTTATTTATTTCTACATTTCTTTGTCTGTAGGAGGGCGTGTTTTACCTCAGGAGTAGAAATCGAGCCACAGTAGTCAATGGGTAAGCTTTGGGCCTTGTGGTGCCCAAACAAAGTACCTGCTAATAACAAAGCCTGCTGATAGTGTGGGATGAATGACTTAGATGGGCAATGTGGCCATGCTTTTGTATGCGCACTGTTTTTTTAGGTTTCACTTTCAATGCAGACAACGCATGTTTCCAAGATTCGGAACAGAAGGAGGCATCAGTTACTGTTGAAGATTTGTTACTTCGTGCCACTTCCCGTGTGGACAGTCACCACATCAACTGATTATCATCAACTGGTTCTCTTGGTGTAGACACGGATTTACAGTTTTTCTCGATTACAACACACTGTAACTGATTCATTTGGCGCAATTTTCCAAACCATTCATACAGTTCTTGAAACAAAGACACGTTTCTCAAAACTTTTAACACATTTCACCTGTTTTCACACATGCTCCAATTTGCTCAGTGTTTTCTGCAAAACTCTACACAATAACAGCATAATTTTGGAAAGGTTTAACCATGTTTTCAACCATCATTTAGAAAACACAAATACACAATCAAGAATCACAAAATGAACACAAATAGCACACATTTATCCATGTTTGAACATTCAGTAGCAAAACTGATGACACAGGATCTCAGGATAATATGAACAAGAGCACAGGTGGTTATGTGTTTTGGAAAATGAATCCTGGTAGTGGGAGACAAAAAGGAATAGGATGAGAAAAGAGAAATTAAGGGGATGAGGTCAAAGGTCATTTGTTCCTGATGAAATATAAAGCACTATAGTTGAGCATGTTCTTGTGCATGGAATGAGCATAAGGAATGCAGCCTGCAGGCTCATCTACTTACACATTACAATTACAGTACATAGTAGCAGTACTTCAGATGAGAGAACTTTCACTATTCTTTTTACTGTAAGTACTGTAGCACATACCCTCAAACTCGTAACAGGAAAGAAAATTCCCGGCTAAGCCTTGTTCTTTTACTGAGAGAGAGAGAGAGAGAGAAAGGGGGGTAACAGTAAAAGGACTAGAGCACTGCTGCAGGTCACTCGAGAGGAGTGTAGTGTTTTATTTTGATGAATGTTTGAAACTGTGTCTGTGTCTGAATGCATGTCGCTGTGAAAGACTGAGGTTGTATGAGAAAATAAATAAATTCCTTTTGGGATGAATAGTAAGACGGCCGCAGTTCTTGTTACACCCAAGAGGGATGAATGACAGAATAAAGGGATGCTGAATGAAAGAATGAGCCCTAAATAAATAAATATAGGGACTAGCAGAGTGAATGTTTTTAGGAAAATAGGGTCAATAAAGATTGAATCCAGATGTATTATAAGATTTTATTTTGGATGTCTGTGTGAGAGAGAGAGAGAAAACTTTCTGAGAGCAGTGCTGTAGAAGGGTGATTAAGATAGTAAGTTAAAATTAGTACATTAAAAATAATAATAAGTGCGCACTAAATAAAAAAGAAGAAATGAGAGATAATTGAAAAATAAATAAAGAATTATTGTTAAAGATTTTATGCATACTGAAAATCATAAAATAAGGTTGAAACATTCATATAGAAAGTGTACATGCATCAGAATAAAAAACTAGGTTAAAAGAAGCAAGTCACTAAATAAAGAATAAAATTAATTGGATAAATAGTGACAACATTTTTTGTATAAAAATAAATAGAATAAAAAATAAGACTGAAGGATTGGAGGAGAAAATATGGCTGCTACTCTGGTAGAGATATTAGGATTGAAATGTCCTCTGTGTAAAGAGATCATAAACAAAATCTCAGACAAATGGCAAAAGATGACAAAGAATAAAATGACAAAATGGCCAAAGGAAGGGACATTTGATGTGGCATTGTGTGAGGAAATGAAACTCTGATAAAAAACTACAAAACTAAAAGCGTCAATAAAAAAATGGAAAAAAGAGAAGCAAAAACAAGAGAGAAAGAAAAAGAAGTGTTAGCTATGTTTAAGAAAGAAGAAGAGGAACAAATGACAGTTATGTAAGCGTTCTGCAACCAACTATTCAGCCAAGTCCATCTACAGCAGTCCCTCCAAACACACACCAGCTTCCTGTACCCATAATTAATGTTTATCCTCAACAGCCAGCTCCAATGGGATGGAGAAAAAGACCAATGCAGAGAGGCCAGAGAGGAAGAGGCAAACCTTATACTTGTCCTCCAGGTGTGTGCTGGGCTTGTGAACAGCCCGGACATATCACTGCCCCACCTACCCATGGCAACAGTACCCTCGGGGTGGAAGGGGGAGAGCTGGTAACAGTCCAATCAAGGTGCCGGAGAAGGCCCTGTTAATCCGTGGAGAGGTCAGGGTTACTAGAGATGCCCAGAGAATTCTACAGGGGAGAACCAGCTACCAATGTTAACAACTAAAGCCGATCAAGAGCCTATTATGCAAATTAAAATAGAAGGTAAAGCCACACCTATGATGTTAGACACAGGAGCAATTTTTACTTGCTTAAATTCAAAATATGCTTCACATCTCCCCTTGTCTGGAAACTTCACAAAGACAGTAGGATTCTCGGGACAAATGCAATTAATTCCGATGACAGCTCCAGTGTGTCTACAAACAAAAAATCAAAGTATAACAATGCCCATTCTTGTATCAAATCAAACTCCTATCAATTTGTTAGGAAGGGATGCCTTATGCAAATTGGGGTTACAAATTTGGTGTTCTCCAGAAGGAATATTTATCGACGCAATAGGAACAGAAACAAAAATGGTAGTTGCAGAGCCAAAAGCAAATGTCTATTGGATAGGACAAATAGAACAAGATGTGAGACAGACAGTAAACAAGTGGGGAAAATTTATTGAAGCACAGATTCCTGAAGCACGGTTATCAAAATCAGAATTTCATTGTACGATGATATATGATCCAGAGAGAGATGAAAAAATAGAACAAAAGTGGCAGGAAGAAACAAAAGGCCAAAAAGTTGAGATAGTCTCCGAGTATATCATAATAGCAGCTTTAGCATAAGGAGCAGCTTTAAATATTCCAGACAGTGAATTTGTGGAAAAATGGTTCAATGTGACTGATTCTGTCCCACATATTGCGATATATGTAGGAAAAAACTAGGAAGCAAAAGATTTAGGACCAATGATGAAAAAAGCAGGAAAAAGCAAATGGGAACCAACAGACCATCCATTGATTTTTCATTCAGCTGACAAAAATTACATCAAAATTTTGTGCACAACCAGCTTGCTGGGAATTCCTCAGGAAGTAGTAACCAGACAAAATAATTTAACACAGATGACCACAATGTCTGAATTACTAGACAACACTGAGACTGAATTATTTAGGGAAATGTAAAGTCAGGTACCAACTGAATTGTGGTCACAACATGACACAGATATAGGATTAATAAAATCAGCTAATCCAGTAAGAGTTCAACTCAAACCAGATGCACGTCTGCCCAGAAAAGCACAATATCCTTTGCATCCAGAGGCTGAGGCAGGAATAAAAGACAATATTGAAGGTTTATTGAAAGCAGGAGTTTTAACAGAAACGTCTAGTTACTGTAACACTCCAATTATGCCTATACTTAAAGCAGACAGAAACCGATGGCGTCTTGTTCAAGATTTACGAGCAATCAGTGAAATAGTTGAAGATTTGCCAGCTGAGGTACCAAACCCACACACGTTACTAACGAATGTCCCTCCTGATGCCAAATACTTTACCGTGATTGATCTCTGCTCAGCCTATTTCAGCGTGCCATTAGCGGAGGAGAGTAGATACCTGTTTGCGTTTACATATGCAGGTAAACAATACAGTTATTCAAGAATACCTCAAGGATTCAAACACTCGGCTCACATATTTAATCAAGTGCTAAAGGTCGATTTAGAAGATCTTGCAATAGACGGTATGCTAATACAATACATGGATGATTTACTTGTTTGTGCTTCCTCACTAGAGCAGTCACAGAGACTCAATTAAAGTCTTAACAAAATTAGCGCAAGGAGGTCACAAAGTGTTCAAAAACAAAATACAGTATTGTCAGCCTCAAGTTGAATACTTGGGAAGATTGATTGCATTTGGCACTCGAGCTCCAACTCAGAAGGCATAAGTAAAATACCGATGCCTCAAACAGTAGGACAAATGATGACTTTCCTAGGAATGACTGGCTTTAGTTCAGACTGGATAGAAGACTATGTGGTAAAAACAGGACCATTGAGAGAAATTATGAAACATGCAGGAATACAACATTTAAGCAATCCATTAATATGGAACACAGATGCATTACTGGCATTTGAGACGATGAAAAAAGAATTACAACATGCACCTGCTCTAGGAACAGCAAATTACAATAAAATGTTTCATCTGTATGTGGCAAACAGAGCTGATGGTTATGCATCAGCTATACTGATGCAGGAAACTTGCAGTGGGAGGAAAAAACAGCCAATAGCTTATTATAGCACAAAGCTGGATAACGTAGCCCAGGGATATCCGCCATGTTACCAACAGGGCCTAGCAGCAGTATATTATGCTTATTAAAAAGCATCCACAATAACTATGGGGTACCCAGTAACTATTTGCACTCATCACAAAACTGTGGAATTATTACAACAAGGAAAATTTGTTCTAACTCAGGCTTGAATTTTGGCCTATTCCTCATTACTTACATATCCAGATGTAACAGTCAATCCAGCTGAATTAATCCCTTTGGCTTTTGAAGGAAAACCCCGTGATTGTGTGATCATTGGCATTTACCAGATTACGACCAGATCTTGAATCGACGCCCATTTCAGAAGCAGAGGTCACTTACTTTGTAGATGGTTCTAGCTTTAGAGACCATGAAGGAAATCATACAGGATATTTGGAGGTGAAGAGAGACAAGAAAGAATTTGTACCGTGATATCACAGCATTGTTCTGCTCAGTTAGCTGAATTAAAATCTCTTACAGCTGCATGTCAGTTAGCACAAGGACAAACTGCTAACATTTTCACTGATTCAGCATATGCTCATTGTGTATGTCACCTATTCGGTGCAGTGTGGAAACAAAGAGGATTCAAAAAAAGTGATGGGACTCCCATCCAACACGACAAAAAAATAGGGCAATTAATTTCCTCTATGATGCTACCAAAAAGATTAGCAATAATCAAATGTCAAGCACATAAAAAAGGAAATGATTATGTCATTAAAGGAAACAATGCAGCAGATTTACAGGCTAAAAAGGCTTCAGGATGTCAAATAGCAGTATTAGCACCTGTAGTACTTGTAGAACCTCAACCTCAATTGGATGATATAATTCGAATTCAGCTACAAGCAGGCCCCTATCAATGTGGCACCAAAGGGGAGCTAAAAAAGACTCACAAGAGATCTGGTAGTTGAAAGAAGTTGAAGTGACATGAAGGAAACATTGTTGCATCAACTTCACTTTTGAATATTCTTATCGCAGATGCACATGGTTTTGACCATTGCGCAAGGGGGGAAGTGGTAAGAAAAATTAAACAGCAAGGATATTGGTCTCCTTATTTATATGCAACGGTAGATGAATTTTTGTCCACATGTGAAGTTTGTGCAAAGTACAATGTGAGAAAAGGGATAACGACACCAGGGCATATACCCGTACCGGAAGGGCCCTTTAAGCATTTGGTTATGGACTGCGTGGATATGATAAAGCTAGGCAAAAGATACATGCTTGTGATCGTTGAGGAGATTTAGCAAATGGGTGGAAGCAGTACCATGAGCAGATCTGGGAGCAGGGACAGTAATTAAATTTAGAGAAGTAGATTTGGGATACCATCAGAAATAAGTTCAGATAATGGTTCGGCATTTATACAAAAAAAAAATGTAAAACAAGTGTTGTAACAATTAAGAATAAAACAAAGACTAGGGTGCATTTACCATCCTCAAAGTCAAGGACAGGTAGAGAAATTAAATGGAATTATCAAGGCCAAAATAAACAAAATATGTGAAAGTACTAAATTTAATTGGATTGATGCGTTACCTCTAGCACTAATGAGCTATCGCATGCAAACTAACCAAACCACGCACTTAACACCGCATGAAATGCTTACGGGTCGACCAATGCCTGTGCCAGATTTTAGGGGTCCCTACAAAGGACCGCCTCTAGAGCGGAAGAAATGGAACACTATATGAAGAAATTAACATCCATACATAAAGCTATCTATTTACAGGAAAAAAGAAAAGAGCCCAGAGAGGAAACGGAGACAACGTGTCCAGTTGTTCCGGGTGACCAAGTATATCTGAAGGTATTTCGGAGAAAATGGAATGAGCCCAGGAGAGAGAGGGACCCTACACAGTTGTGAGAGCTACTCTGACAGCAGTCCAAGTGAAGGGAAGCACAACTTGGTATCATCTAAACCACTGCACGAGAGTGCCCAAGAAAAATACAGAAAGGGAGGAAAACAGACAGGCAGTAGAGAGTGACAAGGAGGAACCTGAAACACAAGATGAAGTGCAAACAAACGATAGCACAGAAAATGATTCACAAGAAGCTCTTGTCTTCCTGTCAGAGGAACAGTAGAGGGAGGAGAACAAATCTGACAATGAGTCTGAAGACCATCTTATGCCTAATGAACCTAATAATGCAACTCCAAGCTCAACCAATAAAAAGCAACCAGACGTCCCTTCAAATGCAACTCCAAGCTCAACCAATGGAAAGTAACCAGACTTCCCTTCAAATGCAAACACAAGCGATAACCAACAGCACCCAGACTTCCCGAGAATTGACTTTTCAGCCCTCAAATGAATCTAGCAGTGGCTTTAACTTAATCCAAAATGAACAAAAACTAGATGAGGAGGAAAAAATATCTAGACAAAATAGACACATTGTAGATGACAATTATAACATCACACACTTGAAATGGGCAATTCAGATATATTATGGGAAAAAGCAGAAGACACTAATTGGTATAAATGAGTAAATTACACAGCAGAAAAAGAGAAATGGGAAAACTGAAGTTTGCTTTGACCAATTTTATATATTGTACCAATACACAGTTCTAGTTGCAAAATATTTCATGATGAATGGTTTAAGAAATGTCCAGGACTGTCTAATGCAATGGGGTTAGATGTAGTAAGAATGGGAGGTAAATGCTTTATAGAAAGAGGCAGAGAGATAAATGTCTTTAGAAACTGTACCCAAAAAAATGGCATTTTGCCCATATTGGTGCCAGTTTCTCCAATCTACAAACAACTACAGAGAAGCAACCGAATTACAGTGTGTACGCACCCATAAATGGCCAATAGGACAGGCAATAAAAATACAAAAGCCACAAGGAAAAATACAATTAATGGCAGATCAGGAATTTGAATGTTATGAAAAGAAGGGAAATGTTGACGTCGGAAGATTTAAAGGGAAATGTAGCAAAATATGGAAAATACCGCAATGTACAGATGACTATTTAGTGATAAAAGAAGGCCCACCACCTATATTTAATGACATTGATATTGCATTGGTAGACATATGGTGGATGTGTGGATTAGTGTGACAACATTACCAGAAAAATGGTCAGGATTATGTACTAGGGTTATGCTGACACATAAAATGAGTCACATCTCTTTAGAAGAGGAAGAAACAAAGGAAGAGAAATCCAGATCGAGAAGAGCCTATGAAAAAGACCCTGCAGTTTATATAAATTCAATTGGTCAACCAAGAGGTATACCTTATGAGTTTAAAGCAAGAGATGAAGTTAAATGAATGAGGCATTTATATTGCGCTTTAATGTGTATTGCAATACACCCAAAGTGCTTTACAATCATGTGGGGGGGTCTCTCCTCAACCCCCTCCAGTGTGCAGCATCCCCTTGGATGATGTGACGGCAGCCACAGTACAACGGCGCCAGTGCGCTCACCACACACCAGCTACAGGTGGAGAGGAGAGAGAGTCATAGAGCCAATCAAGTGGATGGGGATTTTTAATGACCACAGAGAGTCAGGACCTCAGTTTAACGTCTCATCTGAAAGACAGTGCTTTTTAACAGTATAGTGTCCCCATCACTATACTGGGGCCTTAGGACCCACACAGACCGCAGGGTGAGCACCCCCTGCTGGCCTCACTAACACCTCTTCCAACAGCAACCTAGTTTTCCCAGGAGGTCTCCCATCCAAGTACTGACCAGGCTCAGCCCTGCTTAGCTTCCATGGGCAACCGGTCTTGGGCTGCAGGGTGATATGGCTGTGGATTTGAATCAATATTCATTTGGATTGCGCAAAATAAAAATACAGAATGGATCAATTATATATATTACAACCAGCAAAGATTTATTAATTACACTGATGAAGCCTTATCACTTTTAGGAGAGCAATTGGATGCAACAAGCAGAATGACATGGCAAAACAGAATAGCTTTGGATTATTTGTTAGCTGAAAAAGGGGGAGTGTGTGTTATGTTTGGGGATCAATGCTGTACTTTTATACGAAATAATACTGCTCCAGAAGAAGCATTCACTGAAGTAAATGACCAAATTGAAAAAACCTAAGAATTGAACATAAAACGTGGGATTGGTTTGATTTGAAATTTGGAGCATGGGGAGCATGGTTTGCTAAACTAGGGATGTTTTTAGGAGCTGCTATATTAATAGGAGGTTTATTATTTTGCTGTGTATTACCCATACTAAGAACATTAGTCATCAATGCTACTGTTAAGCAAATTAAGGACTGGCCCTCTACGATGCGCAACGTATCTGGGCTAAAGATCAACGGATCTGAACTATTTTTTCTTGGAATATTCAATGTATTATATTTTGAATTTGTTTTTATGTTTTTAATATACATAATTGTGACAACCACAGGCAAGTGCTGAACCAAATGCATGCTCATGCTTATAACATTGTATTCTACAATAAAGGGGGAAAGGAGACAGAATCTTTTACTCTCAAGCGTTTGGTTGACTAAGCGTTAGAGAGACGTTTGGTTCTCCAGAGTGCTGCTGCATCATCTAGTCATTGATGATAAGACTGTGTGACTTATTTAGTCACTAGATAATTTTAACTGAAAGGACTGTATTATGAAGTAGCACTCTGGGTAGACATAAGCAATTGTGAGACTTAATAAAGTCTCAAAGGGAGGAATGAAGAAGATTTTTATTGTTAAAGATCTGAATTGATCAGGTATAATCAGGGCGAATCTTTACATTAATTTATCTATTTAATCTTCCATTATTTTCTAAGTTCTCTGTGTTAAAAATGAATACGTGGCGAAATTGTGCAGGCAAGAAAACATCTGGAGAAATGGGGGGGGGGGGAGGGTTCCCTTTACAAGACTAATGGAGAGATAGAATTGCATACGTAAGTGAAATGTAGAAATGTATACATAAGAGAAATTCCTAATGTATAGGAACCCGCCTTAAAAACTTGTATATATACCAGAGCCGAGAGACATTCAGGAGACTCTTCTGCAGAAGAGGCCTCGGCTTTATTCTTGTTAAATAGATAATAAAATCTATTCTTCTGGTATCAAACTCCAAGATTGTGTGTGATACTTCGAGCAGTGGCGGATGACACTACATGCTTTTCATCTACTGTAAGATAACTTTACAGTAGTGTAATGAAAGTAAACTTTTCTTAAAGTTTATTAGTGAATTTTACTGTATCTGCACAACTCTATTTATGCTGCATACTGTAACAGAGATCGGCTAGCAAACAGATTCCTATTTCCCAAAAGGAGGTTTTTGTAACAATGTTTTAAATTGATCTCACTAGTCTTTTTAATAAATAGAAAATAGTAAATTTGTGAGGTTTTTGTGTCTTCTGAGGCCAAAGTTTGAGTCTGACAAAAAATAACATGTTTTTGGTTAAAGTATTTGATTTTGACCTGGAAGATTGAAGTTTGCACAAGTTGGTATGTACTTTTGAGTTTGTGTTTATAGTTGTGAGAAAATGGTGAATTGTTTCATGAATTGTGTGTTAGCAATCAAGAAAAACTGGAACGTGCTAGATGTTTCTAAAGTACATGAAACATGTTTCTTTCTCATTAAATGAAATGATATTTGCAATGCAGAAGACAGGTTTTCATGTGTTAGAGCTTTTTTTGCAGAGCAAGTTATGTTAGAGCTTCAATGCACAGAATCGTACTCGGTTACTGTTGTAACCTCGGTTCCACTCATACTGCGTCTTGATAAAGACGCATATGGGAACTCAATTCAATCACGCCATGCTAAGGCAGAGGAACGACTGCATAAGCATTTAATGCCCACAGGGAAGTTCAATAGTATGCTCGAGGCTAAGCGAGCTAAACTCATAGAGGTTATGCACGGCCTGGGTGATCATTCCTTATGACCCTTACATACTCAGTACTTCCAGGACCGAGGTATGCAAGAAACCAACTAGAGAGCTTGAGCGCATTGCGGTCAAGAATTCTCTGTCAGGATTGTTCCCATAATTTAGGTTCCGGGTCGCTGCTCGTGCGGTCGACCGGTCGGCTAGTTGTGCAGCACTAATTATTGTTTTTTTGTTTTATTTTGCTTATGTTGTGTTTTGTTTAATCTGTCTGAGGACAGTGTATGTTTGCTCTTTTTAATTTAGCGCTTTTTAATTATGAAGCAGCGACTTTATTTACATTCTGTTTTTATCAACATTCTGTTTACCTCACTGTGACTTCTGGACTACTGCATCTATCAGCCTGGTTTCCACCTGTTACTGGAATATACTCGGTATGGATATCTGTGGATTTATTTGGTTGGTGGCATGCCTGCAGTGGCTGCTTTCTTGTGAGTTGGCGTCTGCTGTTATAAAGGATCTGCCGGATAACCCACGACTCACATATACCAGAGACTATCTAATGCAGTTCGGGCTTCAGCCACATATCGTTTTTATGGATAGTTTTCCTGAGGAAATACTCCACGTGGACCTTTCCAACCAACATAACTCCACTTGTAGTAGAACTAAGGTAAACAGGAAAGAAAAAGCGTGGTGTAAAGCAAGACTGAAACGGGAGACACGCAAACAATGTGCGCTCCCCTCTATCATTATGGCCAATGTGCGCTCTCTCCGTAATAAAACGGATGAGCTGCAAGCCAGTGTTTATCATATGCATGAATACAGAACTGCTTCTTTTCTTGCATTCACTGAAACGTGGTTGAATAGTAACGATGACGACGACTCGCTGCATATTAATGGTTTTGCTCCTCCACTACGTTTGGACCGGGACAGTAAACTCACGGAGAAACAACATGGTGGGGGTGTGTGTCTATATGTAAATACTGGCTGGTGCTCCACGGTCATAGTGAGGGAGAAAATATGTACTACAGACATCGAGCTTCTGGCTGTTTATCTCCGCCCCTTTTACCTCCCCAGAGAATTTCCACAACTTTTTCTAATTCTGGTTTACATCCACCCCAGAGCTAATACAACTACAGCTATCGAGCATATTACCAGTACTCTAAATAAAATAGAACAGTTGTCACCAGACTCTCCAAAGTTTATTCTGGGAGATTTTAATCACTGCTGTCCTGATAAATTTCTAAAAGGGTTTCAGCAGTATGTCAAGCGTGCCACTCGTATGGGGAAGATATTAGATAAATGCTATGGTTCAGTTCAAGATGCATACAGAGCTCTCCCCCTTCCCTCTCTTGGCTCTGCTGATCACCACACAATCCTTCGTGCTCCAGTATATACACCAGTTGTTAGGAGAGCAACAAAGGTTACTAAAAACATCAAACAGTGGACCAGCATCCCTAGAACCATCCAGGTGGAGGGTAGCAGTCCTTCTTCCCTCCCTGATGACCTTAACTCCTTTTACACCAGATTCGAGTCAGATAATTCCACTCAGCTTGAAGTGATAAGATCTGAACTTAATCCTGATAACTTTGCATTTACTTTTAGCATGCAGGATGTGGTGAGGTCCCACAGGAGAACCAGAGAAAGGAGTCCAGACAATATTAGTGGTCCTGAGGCACTGTGCTCAGCAGTTAGGTGACGTGTTTCGAATTTTGTTCCAGAGCTCTATGGACAGCAGCACAGTCCCTCAGCTGTGGAAATATTCCACAGTTATTCCCATCCCTAAGAGAAGTAAGACCAAAACACTGAATTATCTACGGCCTGTAGCTCTTACCTCTCTGGTGATGAAAGCTATGGAGAGGATCCTAAAACATCATATTATCAAAGCAACGGACTTTCTGATAGATCCACTTCAGTTCGCGTAACGTGCGGGAAGAGGTGTTGATGATGCAAAAACATTTATCATAGATGGTATTCACAAACATCTGGAGCACCCTAACACTTCAGTCAGACTTCTGTTAGCTGACTTTTCTTCAGCATTCAATACCTTGCAGCCTCACATTTTGGCCACTAAACTCTCCTCTCGCTTTCACCTGGACGACCAGCTAATTATGTGGATACTGGACTTTTTGACCAACAGGTCACAGAGAGTTCTGGTCAATAATATTTTTTCTGACGTTCGTTTCACTTCAACTGGCTCCCCACAGGGCTGTGTGCTTTCACCCCTGCTTTTCATCCTGTACACCGACAACTGCAGATCTACTGTGCCTAACTGTTATCTGGTCAAATACACAGACGACACAGTTCTTCTGTCTCTGTTGTCGGGCCCCTCACAGAACCACGGACCAGCTTTACAGGAGTTTGTGGAGTGGTGTGACAGTTCACACCTGGAATTGAATGCAAGTAAAACCAAAGAGATGGTGGTGACCTTTTCCAACAAGCAGAGGGACGCTGGCTGCAGCAGTCACCACCTTCATTCACGGGAAGCCAGTGGAGCTAGTTGAGGAATATAAATATTTGGGTACTATTTTCGACCATCTGCTGAAATTCTCCTCCAACACAGAGGAGATTCTTAGGAGGTGTCAGCAGCGGCAATATCTCCTTAGGAAACTTAGTTCTTTTGGAGTTTGCAAAGACATTCTGTTGGCTTTTTATTATTCTTTCATAGAGAGTATTCTCTATAACTTGTTGGTTTCAGTCTATTAGTCTTCAGAGCAGGAACCAGCTGCAGAGTGTTGTTACAGTGTGTTCTAAGATTATAGGTTTGTCTGTTAGATCATATATATGATCAACAGACACTCAGGTTAGCAAGTAAGATTATTAAAGACCCCTCACATGTTCTTCACTCTGCATTTGAGTGGCTCCCCTCCGGAAGACGGCTGCACCTGTCCAGCGTAGGAGCATCCAGCGAGCGCTGAACGGGTGGCTTGGACGGGTGGGCGGCATTTGCTTTCCAACCGATGGTAGTGGGTGGGCAGAGGTGAGCAGCCACCGATTCATCTAGTTGAGGCATCCTCTCATAATCCTTTTCTTAAGTTCCGTTAAGTGTAGTGAGGCAGAACTACGGAGGCGAGCTGAGTAGGGGGCATGCCAAGATCTCGTGAGCTCGTCGTGAACTTCAGGGAAGAATGGGGAGGGTCGCTGGGGAGGGGCCTGACAGCACCCCGGCAGGAACCACTTGTCGATATGGCTGCGAGATGGCTCCACAAGTGGAGACCACTCCAAACCCAGCTCTTCAACCACCACAGAAAAGTTCGGTATCCATCCCAGCTTTGGCGAAGCTGGGCGCGGACGAACGCAGGGGTCAGCCACTGAGCCCGACAGCACCTCATCGTCCGAAACTGCCAATGTCACTTCCCCCGAACGAGACCAGATCGCTCGCACTTGCAGAGGGATGCTGGTCAGGTTGGGAAAAAATGATGGGAGAAACCTCTCTGTGTGGCGAGAGCGAGGCACGTGGGATATGAGCCGATGTGAGCTTGCTCTCAGCTGGGCGCTGAGCTCCTCTGCACCGCTGAAAACAGGAGGGCGTGAGGGGCGGAGTCACTCTCTGAAAGGAAAGCTATCCGCTAGTGCAGAGAGGCGAGACTGATGTTCTCGCAGTGAGAACAATCAGAGCCATCTTTCATGTACTTGAGCTTTGCTCTTAAAATTGCCTATACCAACATTCTCTCACTGAGAAAGAAGCTTTTCAGCATCTGTGGCCTTGCTTTCTCTTCATTTGCTTAGTTGCAATAAACACAGCATTGGTGTTCTTAGAAGCTCTAAACTAGCGATTCTGAGCATTCAAGCACTAACATAAGTTTTTCTGCAAAAAAGCTCTGACTCATGAAAATCTGTCTCCTGCATTGCACATTACATTTCATTTCATGAGAAAGAAACAAATTTCTTGTACTTGAGTTTTTCTCTTAAAATTGCATTGAGCAACTTTCTCTCACTGAGAAAGAAGCTTTTCAGCATCTGTGGCCTTGGATTCTTTTCATTTGCTTAGTTGCACTAACACAGCTTTTAGTGCTCTCAGAAGCTCCAAAACAGTGTTTCTGAGCATTGAAGCTCTAAACTAACTTTCTCTGCAAAAAAGCTCTAACTCATGAAAATCTGTCTTCTGCTTTGCAAATTACATGAGAATTCATGAGAAAGAAACAAATTTCGGTTTCACTTTATTTTGATGGTCCCTTTAACACATTTTGTTGACTATAAGTAACATTGCACCTAGATTTCTACCAACTCTCATTAGAGGGTTAGTAGTGTATTAGTTGACTGGTAGGGTTAGGGTTAGATTAAGTTGACACGTTCTTGCAAAGTTACTTATAGTCAGTAGATCATCTGTTGGGAGACCAACACAATAAGGAGTTGGTAGATATGAAGCAGACAGTCTACTAATAATCTAATGAGAGTTTGTTGACATGTAGTAACAACATTACTTAGTGTCAACAGAATGTTCAAAAGGGACCATCAAAATAAAGTGTTACCCAAATTTCTTGTACTTGAGTTTTTCTCTTAAAATTGCATTGAGCAACTTTCTCTCACTGAGAAAGAAGCTTTTCAGCATCTGTGGCCTTGGATTCTTTTAATTTGCTTAGTTGCACTAACACAGCTTTTAGTGCTCTCAGAAGCTCAAAAACAGTGTTTCTGAGCATTGAAGCTCTAAACTAACTTTCTCTGCAAAAAAGCTCTAACTCATGAAAATCTGTCTTCTGCTTTGCAAATTACATGAGAATTCATGAGAAAGAAACAAATTTCTTGTACTTGAGTTTTTCTCTTAAAATTGCATTGAGCAACGTTCTCTCATTGAGAAAGAAGCTTTTCAGCATCTGTGGCCTTGGATTCTTTTCATTTGCTTAGCTGCACTAATACAGCTTTTAGTGCTCTCAGATGCTCAAAAACAGTGTTTCTGAGCACTGAAGCTGTAAACTAACTTTCTCTGCAAAAAAAGCTCTAACTCATGAAAAACTGTCTTCTGCATTGCAAATTACATGAGACTTCATGAGAAAGAAACAAATTTCTTGTACTTGAGTTTTTCTCTTAAAGCTGCATTGAGCAACTTTCTCTCACTGAGAAAGAAGCTTTTCAGCATCTGTGGCCTTGGATTCTTTTCATTTGCTTAGTTGCACTAACACAGCTTTTAGTGCTCTCAGAAGCTCAAAACAGCTTTCTGAGCATTGGCGCTCTAAACTAACTTTCTCTGCAAAAAAGCTCTAACTCATGAAAATCTGTCTTCTGCTTTGCAAATTACATGAGACTTCATGAGAAAGAAACAAATTTCTTGTACTTGAGTTTTTCTCTTATAATTGATATGAGCAACTTTCTCTCACTGAGAAAGAAGCTTTTCACCATCTCTGGCCTTGGATTCTTTTAATTTGCTTAGTTGCACTAAGACAGCTTTTAGTGCTCTCAGAAGCTCAAAAACAGTGTTTCTGAGCATTGAAGCTCTAAACTAACTTTCTCTGCAAAAAAGCTCTAACTCATGAAAATCTGTCTTCTGCTTTGCAAATTACATGAGAATTCATGAGAAAGAAACAAATTTCTTGTACTTGAGTTTTTCTCTTAAAATTGCATTGAGCAACTTTCTCTCACTGAGAAAGAAGCTTTTCAGCATCTGTGGCCTTGGATTCTTTTCATTTGCTTAGTTGCACTAACACAGCTTTTAGTGCTCTCAGAAGCTCAAAAACAGCTCAAAACAGCTTTCTGAGCATTGAAGCTCTAAACTAACTTTCCCTGCAAAAAAGCTCTAACTCATGAAAATCTGTCTTCTACTTTGCAAATTACATGAGAATTCATGAGAAAGAAACAAATTTCTTGTACTTGAATTTTTCTCTTATAATTTATATGAGCAACTTTCTCTCACTGAGAAAGAAGCTTTTCAGCATCTGTGGCCTTGGATTCTCTTCATTTGCTTAATTGCACTAACACAGCTTTTAGTGCTCTCAGAAGCTCAAAAACAGTGTTTCTGAGCATTGACGCTCTAAACTAACTTTCTCTGCAAAAAAAGCTCTAACTCATGAAAATCTGTCTTCTGCTTTGCAAATTACATGAGAATTCATGAGAAAGAAACAAATTCCTTGTACTTGAGTTTTTCTCTTATAATTGATATGAGCAACTTTCTCTCACTGAGAAAGAAGCTTTTCAGCATCTGTGGCCTTGGATTCTTTTCATTTGCTTAGTTGCACTACCACAGCTTTTAGTGCTCTCAGAAGCTCAAAAACAGTGTTTCTGAGCATTGAAGCTTTTTTTGCACTTTCTCTGCAAAAAAGCTCTAACTCATGAAAATCTGTCTTCTGCTTTGAAAATTACATGAGAATTCATGAGAAAGAAAGAAATTTCTTGTACTTGAGTTTTTCTCTTAAAATTGCATTTGGCAACTTTCTCTCACTGAGAAAGAAGCTTTTCAGCATCTGTGGCCTTGGATTCTTTTAATTTGCTTAGTTGCACTAACACAGAAGCTAAAAAACAGTGTTTCTGAGCTTTGAAGCTCTAAACTAACTTTCTCTGCAAAAAAGCTGCAGAGAAAGTTATTGACGCTCTAACTTTCTTGTACTTGAGTTTTTCTCTTAAAATTGCATTGAGCAACGTTCTCTCATTGAGAAAGAAGCTTTTCAGCATCTGTGGCCTTGGATTCTTTTCATTTGCTTAGCTGCACTAATACAGCTTTTAGTGCTCTCAGATGCTCAAAAACAGTGTTTCTGAGCACTGAAGCTGTAAACTAACTTTCTCTGCAAAAAAGCTCTAACTCATGAAAATCTGTCTTCTGCATTGCAAATTACATGAGAATTCATGAGAAAGAAACAAATTTCTTGTACTTGAGTTTTTCTCTTAAAATTGCATTGAGCAACGTTCTCTCATTGAGAAAGAAGCTTTTCAGCATCTGTGGCCTTGGATTCTTTTCATTTGCTTAGCTGCACTAATACAGCTTTTAGTGCTCTCAGATGCTCAAAAACAGTGTTTCTGAGCATTGAAGCTCTAAACTAACTTTCTCTGCAAAAAAGCTCTAACTCATGAAAATCTGTCTTCTGCATTGCAAATTACATGAGAATTCACGAGAAAGAAACAAATTTCTTGTACTTGAGTTTTTCTCTTAAAATTGCATTTGGCAACTTTCTCACACTGAGAAAGAAGCTTTTCAGCATCTGTGGTCTTGGATTCTTTTAATTTGCTTAGTTGCACTAACACAGCTTTTAGTGCTCTCAGAAGCTCAAAAACAGTGTTTCTGAGCATTGAAGCTCTAAACTAACTTTCTCTGCAAAAAAGCTCTAACTCATGAAAATCTGTCTTCTGCTTTGCAAATTACATGAGAATTCATGAGAAAGAAACAAATTTCTTGTACTTGAGTTTTTCTCTTAAAATTGCATTGAGCAACTTTCTCTCACTGAGAAAGAAGCATTTCAGCATCTGTGGCCTTGGATTCTTTTCATTTGCTTAGTTGCACTACCACAGCTTTTAGTGCTCTCAGAAGCTCAAAAACAGTGTTTCTGAGCATTGAAGATTTTTTTGCACTTTCTCTGCAAAAAAGCTCTAACTCATGAAAATCTGTCTTCTGCTTTGCAAATTACATGAGAATTCATGAGAAAGAAACAAATTTCTTGTACTTGAGTTTTTCTCTTAAAGTTGCATTGAGCGACTTTCTCTCACTGAGAAAGAAGCTTTTCAGCATCTGTGGCCTTGGATTCTCTTCATTTGCTTAGCTGCACTAACACAGCTTTTAGTGCTCTCAGAAGCTCAAAAACAGCTCAAAACAGCTTTCTGAGCATTGAAGCTCTAAACTAACTTTCCCTGCAAAAAAGCTCTAACTCATGAAAATCTGTCTTCTACTTTGCAAATTACATGAGAATTCATGAGAAAGAAACAAATTTCTTGTACTTGAATTTTTCTCTTATAATTTATATGAGCAACTTTCTCTCACTGAGAAAGAAGCTTTTCAGCATCTGTGGCCTTGGATTCTCTTCATTTGCTTAATTGCACTAACACAGCTTTTAGTGCTCTCAGAAGCTCAAAAACAGTGTTTCTGAGCATTGACGCTCTAAACTAACTTTCTCTGCAAAAAAAGCTCTAACTCATGAAAATCTGTCTTCTGCTTTGCAAATTACATGAGAATTCATGAGAAAGAAACAAATTCCTTGTACTTGAGTTTTTCTCTTATAATTGATATGAGCAACTTTCTCTCACTGAGAAAGAAGCTTTTCAGCATCTGTGGCCTTGGATTCTTTTCATTTGCTTAGTTGCACTACCACAGCTTTTAGTGCTCTCAGAAGCTCAAAAACAGTGTTTCTGAGCATTGAAGCTTTTTTTGCACTTTCTCTGCAAAAAAGCTCTAACTCATGAAAATCTGTCTTCTGCTTTGAAAATTACATGAGAATTCATGAGAAAGAAAGAAATTTCTTGTACTTGAGTTTTTCTCTTAAAATTGCATTTGGCAACTTTCTCTCACTGAGAAAGAAGCTTTTCAGCATCTGTGGCCTTGGATTCTTTTAATTTGCTTAGTTGCACTAACACAGAAGCTAAAAAACAGTGTTTCTGAGCTTTGAAGCTCTAAACTAACTTTCTCTGCAAAAAAGCTGCAGAGAAAGTTATTGACGCTCTAACTTTCTTGTACTTGAGTTTTTCTCTTAAAATTGCATTGAGCAACGTTCTCTCATTGAGAAAGAAGCTTTTCAGCATCTGTGGCCTTGGATTCTTTTCATTTGCTTAGCTGCACTAATACAGCTTTTAGTGCTCTCAGATGCTCAAAAACAGTGTTTCTGAGCACTGAAGCTGTAAACTAACTTTCTCTGCAAAAAAGCTCTAACTCATGAAAATCTGTCTTCTGCATTGCAAATTACATGAGAATTCATGAGAAAGAAACAAATTTCTTGTACTTGAGTTTTTCTCTTAAAATTGCATTGAGCAACGTTCTCTCATTGAGAAAGAAGCTTTTCAGCATCTGTGGCCTTGGATTCTTTTCATTTGCTTAGCTGCACTAATACAGCTTTTAGTGCTCTCAGATGCTCAAAAACAGTGTTTCTGAGCATTGAAGCTCTAAACTAACTTTCTCTGCAAAAAAGCTCTAACTCATGAAAATCTGTCTTCTGCATTGCAAATTACATGAGAATTCACGAGAAAGAAACAAATTTCTTGTACTTGAGTTTTTCTCTTAAAATTGCATTTGGCAACTTTCTCACACTGAGAAAGAAGCTTTTCAGCATCTGTGGTCTTGGATTCTTTTAATTTGCTTAGTTGCACTAACACAGCTTTTAGTGCTCTCAGAAGCTCAAAAACAGTGTTTCTGAGCATTGAAGCTCTAAACTAACTTTCTCTGCAAAAAAGCTCTAACTCATGAAAATCTGTCTTCTGCTTTGCAAATTACATGAGAATTCATGAGAAAGAAACAAATTTCTTGTACTTGAGTTTTTCTCTTAAAATTGCATTGAGCAACTTTCTCTCACTGAGAAAGAAGCATTTCAGCATCTGTGGCCTTGGATTCTTTTCATTTGCTTAGTTGCACTACCACAGCTTTTAGTGCTCTCAGAAGCTCAAAAACAGTGTTTCTGAGCATTGAAGATTTTTTTGCACTTTCTCTGCAAAAAAGCTCTAACTCATGAAAATCTGTCTTCTGCTTTGCAAATTACATGAGAATTCATGAGAAAGAAACAAATTTCTTGTACTTGAGTTTTTCTCTTAAAGTTGCATTGAGCGACTTTCTCTCACTGAGAAAGAAGCTTTTCAGCATCTGTGGCCTTGGATTCTCTTCATTTGCTTAGCTGCACTAATACAGCTTTTAGTGCTCTCAGATGCTCAAAAACAGTGTTTCTGAGCACTGAAGCTGTAAACTAACTTTCTCTGCAAAAAAGCTCTAACTCATGAAAATCTGTCTTCTGCATTGCAAATTACATGAGACTTCATGAGAAAGAAACAAATTTCTTGTACTTGAGTTTTTCTCTTAAAGCTGCATTGAGCAACTTTCTCTCACTGAGAAAGAAGCTTTTCAGAATCTGTGGCCTTGGATTCTTTTCATTTGCTTAGTTGCACTAACACAGCTTTTAGTGCTCTCAGAAGCTCAAAACAGCTTTCTGAGCATTGAAGCTCTAAACTAACTTTCTCTGCAAAAAAGCTCTAACTCATGAAAATCTGTCTTCTGCTTTGCAAATTACATGAGAATTCATGAGAAAGAAACAAATTTCTTGTACTTGAGTTTTTCTCTTGTAATTGAATTGAGCAACTTTCTCTCACTGAGAAAGAAGCTTTCCAGCATCTGTGGCCTTGGATTCTTTTCATTTGCTTAGTTGCACTAACACAGCTTTTAGTGCTCTCAGAAGCTCCAAAACAGTGTTTCTGAGCATTGAAGCTCTAAACTAACTTTCTCTGCAAAAAAGCTCTAACTCATGAAAATCTGTCTTCTGCATTGCAAATTACATGAGAATTCATGAGAAAGAAACAAATTTCTTGTACTTGAGTTTTTCTCTTAAAATTGCATTTGGCAACTTTCTCACACTGAGAAAGAAGCTTTTCAGCATCTGTGATCTTGGATTCTTTTAATTTGCTTAGTTGCACTAACACAGCTTTTAGTGCTCTCAGAAGCTCAAAAACAGTGTTTCTGAGCATTGAAGCTCTAAACTAACTTTCTCTGCAAAAAAGCTCTAACTCATGAAAATCTGTCTTCTGCTTTGCAAATTACATGAGAATTCATGAGAAAGAAACAAATTTCTTGTACTTGAGTTTTTCTCTTAAAATTGCATTGAGCAACTTTCTCTCACTGAGAAAGAAGCATTTCAGCATCTGTGGCCTTGGATTCTTTTCATTTGCTTAGTTGCACTACCACAGCTTTTAGTGCTCTCAGAAGCTCAAAAACAGTGTTTCTGAGCATTGAAGATTTTTTTGCACTTTCTCTGCAAAAAAGCTCTAACTCATGAAAATCTGTCTTCTGCTTTGCAAATTACATGAGAATTCATGAGAAAGAAACAAATTTCTTGTACTTGAGTTTTTCTCTTAAAGTTGCATTGAGCAACTTTCTCTCACTGAGAAAGAAGCTTTTCAGCATCTGTGGCCTTGGATTCTCTTCATTTGCTTAATTGCACTAACACAGCTTTTAGTGCTCTCAGAAGCTCAAAAACAGTGTTTCTGAGCATTGACGCTCTAAACTAACTTTCTCTGCAAAAAAGCTCTAACTCATGAAAATCTGTCTTCTGCTTTGCAAATTACATGAGAATTCATGAGAAAGAAACAAATTTCTTGTACTTGAGTTTTTCTCTTATAATTGATATGAGCAACTTTCTCTCACTGAGAAAGAAGCTTTTCAGCATCTGTGGCCTTGGATTCTTTTCATTTGCTTAGTTGCACTAACACAGCTTTTAGTGCTCTCAGAAGCTCAAAAACAGTGTTTCTGAGCATTGACGCTCTAAACTAACTTTCTCTGCAAAAAAGCTCTAACTCATGAAAATCTGTCTGCAAATTACATGAGAAAATCTGCATTGCAAATTACATGAGACCATGAGAAAGAAACAAATTTCTTGTACTTGAGTTTTTCTCTTATAATTGAATTGAGCAACTTTCTCTCACTGAGAAAGAAGCTTTTCAGCATCTGTGGCCTTGGATTCTCTTCATTTGCTTAGTTGCACTAACACAGCTTTTAGTGCTCTCAGAAGCTCCAAAACAGTGTTTCTGAGCATTGACGCTCTAAACTAACTTTCTCTGCAAAAAAGCTCTAACTCATGAAAATCTGTCGTCTTCATTGCAAATTACATGAGAATTCATGAGAAAGAAACAAATTTCTTGTACTTGAGTTTTTCTCTTAAAATTGCATTTGGCAACTTTCTCTCACTGAGAAAGAAGCTTTTCAGCATCTGTGGCCTTGGATTCTTTTAATTTGCTTAGTTGCACTAACACAGCTTTTAGTGCTCTCAGAAGCTCAAAAACAGTGTTTCTGAGCATTGAAGCTCTAAACTAACTTTCTCTGCAAAAAAGCTCTAACTCATGAAAATCTGTCTTCTGCATTGCAAATTACATGAGAATTCATGAGAAAGAAACACATTTTTTGTACTTGAGTTTTTCTCTTAAAATTGCATTGAGCAAATTTCTCTCACTGAGAAAGAAGCTTTTCAGCATCTGTGGCCTTGGATTCTTTTCATTTGCTTAGCTGCACTAACACAGCTTTTAGTGCTCTCAGAAGCTCAAAAACAGTGTTTCTGAGCATTGAAGCTGTAAACTAACTTTCTCTGCAAAAAAGCTCTAACTCATGAAAATCTGTCTTCTGCATTGCAAATTACATGAGACTTCATGAGAAAGAAACAAATTTCTTGTACTTGAGTTTTTCTCTTAAAGCTGCATTGAGCAACTTTCTCTCACTGAGAAAGAAGCTTTTCAGCATCTGTGGCCTTGGATTCTTTTCATTTGCTTAGTTGCACTAACACAGCTTTTAGTGCTCTCAGAAGCTCAAAACAGCTTTCTGAGCATTGAAGCTCTAAACTAACTTTCTCTGCAAAAAAGCTCTAACTCATGAAAATCTGTCTTCTGCTTTGCAAATTACATGAGAATTCATGAGAAAGAAACAAATTTCTTGTACTTGAGTTTTTCTCTTAAAGCTGCATTGAGCAACTTTCTCTCACTGAGAAAGAAGCTTTTCAGCATCTGTGGCCTTGGATTCTCTTCATTTGCTTAGTTGCACTAACACAGCTTTTAGTGCTCTCAGAAGCTCAAAAACAGTGTTTCTGAGCATTGAAGCTCTAAACTAACTTTCTCTGCAATAAAGCTCTAACTCATGAAAATCTGTCTTCTGCATTGCAAATTACATGAGAATTCATGAGAAAGAAACAAATTTCTTGTACTTGAGTTTTTCTCTTAAAGCTGCATTGAGCAACTTTCTCTCACTGAGAAAGAAGCTTTTCAGCATCTGTGGCCTTGGATTCTCTTCATTTGCTTAGTTGCACTAACACAGCTTTTAGTGCTCTCAGAAGCTCAAAAACAGTGTTTCTGAGCATTGACGCTCTAAACTAACTTTCTCTGCAATAAAGCTCTAACTCATGAAAATCTGTCTTCTGCATTGCAAATTACATGAGACTTCATGAGAAAGAAACAAATTTCTTGTACTTGAGTTTCTCTCTTAAAGTTGCATTGAGCAACTTTCTCTCACTGAGAAAGAAGCTTTTCAGCATCTGTGGCCTTGGATTCTTTTCATTTGCTTAGTTGCACTAACACAGCTTTTAGTGCTCTCAGAAGCTCAAAAACAGTGTTTCTGAGCATTGACGCTCTAAACTAACTTTCTCTGCAAAAAAGCTCTAACTCATGAAAATCTGTCTGCAAATTACATGAGAAAATCTGCATTGCAAATTACATGAGACCATGAGAAAGAAAAAAATTTCTTGTACTTGAGTTTTTCTCTTATAATTGAATTGAGCAACTTTCTCTCACTGAGAAAGAAGCTTTTCAGCATCTGTGGCCTTGGATTCTTTTCATTTGCTTAGTTGCACTAACACAGCTTTTAGTGCTCTCAGAAGCTCAAAACAGCTTTCTGAGAATTGAAGCTCTAACCTAACTTTCTCTGCAAAAAAGCTCTAACTCATGAAAATCTGTCTTCTGCTTTGCAAATTACATGAGAATTCATGAGAAAGAAACAAATTTCTTGTACTTCAGTTTTTCTCTTAAAATTGCATTGAGCAACTTTCTCTCACTGAGAAAGAAGCATTTCAGCATCTGTGGCCTTGGATTCTTTTCATTTGCTTAGTTGCACTACCACAGCTTTTAGTGCTCTCAGAAGCTCAAAAACAGTGTTTCTGAGCATTGAAGCTTTTTTTGCACTTTCTCTGCAAAAAAGCTCTAACTCATGAAAATCTGTCTTCTGCTTTGCAAATTACATGAGACTTCATGAGAAAGAAACAAATTTCTTGTACTTGAGTTTCTCTCTTAAAGTTGCATTGAGCAACTTTCTCTCACTGAGAAAGAAGCTTTTCAGCATCTGTGGCCTTGGATTCTTTTCATTTGCTTAGTTGCACTAACACAGCTTTTAGTGCTCTCAGAAGCTCAAAAACAGTGTTTCTGAGCATTGACGCTCTAAACTAACTTTCTCTGCAAAAAAGCTCTAACTCACGAAAATCTGTCTGCAAATTACATGAGAAAATCTGTATTGCAAATTACATGAGACCATAAGAAAGAAACAAATTTCTTGTACTTGAGTTTTTCTCTTATAATTGAATTGAGCAACTTTCTCTCACTGAGAAAGAAGCTTTTCAGCATCTGTGGCCTTGGATTCTTTTAATTTGCTTAGTTGCACTAACACAGCTTTTAGTGCTCTCAGAAGCTCCAAAACAGTGTTTCTGAGCATTGAAGCTCTATACTAACTTTCTCTGCAAAAAAGCTCTAACTCAAGAAAATCTGTCTTCTGCTTTGCAAATTACATGAGAATTCATGAGAAAGAAACAAATTTCTTGTACTTGAGTTTTTCTCTTAAAGTGCATTGAGCAACTTTCTCTCACTGAGAAAGAAGCTTTTCAGCATCTGTGGCCTTGGATTCTCTTCATTTGCTTAATTGCACTAACACAGCTTTTAGTGCTCTCGGAAGCTCAAAAACAGTGTTTCTGAGCATTGACGCTCTAAACTAACTTTCTCTGCAAAAAAGCTCTAACTCATGAAAATCTGTCTTCTGCTTTGCAAATTACATGAGAATTCATGAGAAAGAAACAAATTTCTTGTACTTGAGTTTTTCTCTTATAATTGATATGAGCAACTTTCTCTCACTGAGAAAGAAGCTTTTCAGCATCTGTGGCCTTGGATTCTTTTCATTTGCTTAGTTGCACTAACACAGCTTTTAGTGCTCTCAGAAGCTCAAAAACAGTGTTTCTGAGCATTGACGCTCTAAACTAACTTTCTCTGCAAAAAAGCTCTAACTCATGAAAATCTGTCTTCTGCATTGCAAATTACATGAGAATTCATGAGAAAGAAACAAATTTCTTGTACTTGAGTTTTTCTCTTAAAATTGCATTGAGCAACTTTCTCTCACTGAGAAAGAAGCTTTTCAGCATCTGTGGCCTTGGAATCTTTTCATTTGCTTAGTTGCACTAATACAGCTTTTAGTGCTCTCAGAAGCTCAAAAACAGTGTTTCTGAGCATTGACGCTCTAAACTAACTTTCTCTGCAATAAAGCTCTAACTCATGAAAATCTGTCTTCTGCATTGCAAATTACATGAGACTTCATGAGAAAGAAACAAATTTCTTGTACTTGAGTTTTTCTCTTAAAGTTGCATTGAGCAACTTTCTCTCATTGAGAAAGAAGCTTTTCAGCATCTGTGGCCTTGGATTCTTTTCATTTGCTTAGCTGCACTAATACAGCTTTTAGTGCTCTCAGAAGCTCAAAACAGCTTTCTGAGCATTGGCGCTCTAAACTAACTTTCTCTGCAAAAAAGCTCTAACTCATGAAAATCTGTCTTCTGCTTTGCAAATTACATGAGACTTCATGAGAAAGAAACAAATTTCTTGTACTTGAGTTTTTCTCTTATAATTGATATGAGCAACTTTCTCTCACTGAGAAAGAAGCTTTTCACCATCTCTGGCCTTGGATTCTTTTAATTTGCTTAGTTGCACTAAGACAGCTTTTAGTGCTCTCAGAAGCTCAAAAACAGTGTTTCTGAGCATTGAAGCTCTAAACTAACTTTCTCTGCAAAAAAGCTCTAACTCATGAAAATCTGTCTTCTGCTTTGCAAATTACATGAGAATTCATGAGAAAGAAACAAATTTCTTGTACTTGAGTTTTTCTCTTAAAATTGCATTGAGCAACTTTCTCTCACTGAGAAAGAAGCTTTTCAGCATCTGTGGCCTTGGATTCTTTTCATTTGCTTAGTTGCACTAACACAGCTTTTAGTGCTCTCAGAAGCTCAAAAACAGCTCAAAACAGCTTTCTGAGCATTGAAGCTCTAAACTAACTTTCCCTGCAAAAAAGCTCTAACTCATGAAAATCTGTCTTCTACTTTGCAAATTACATGAGAATTCATGAGAAAGAAACAAATTTCTTGTACTTGAATTTTTCTCTTATAATTTATATGAGCAACTTTCTCTCACTGAGAAAGAAGCTTTTCAGCATCTGTGGCCTTGGATTCTCTTCATTTGCTTAATTGCACTAACACAGCTTTTAGTGCTCTCAGAAGCTCAAAAACAGTGTTTCTGAGCATTGACGCTCTAAACTAACTTTCTCTGCAAAAAAAGCTCTAACTCATGAAAATCTGTCTTCTGCTTTGCAAATTACATGAGAATTCATGAGAAACAAACAAATTCCTTGTACTTGAGTTTTTCTCTTATAATTGATATGAGCAACTTTCTCTCACTGAGAAAGAAGCTTTTCAGCATCTGTGGCCTTGGATTCTTTTCATTTGCTTAGTTGCACTACCACAGCTTTTAGTGCTCTCAGAAGCTCAAAAACAGTGTTTCTGAGCATTGAAGCTTTTTTTGCACTTTCTCTGCAAAAAAGCTCTAACTCATGAAAATCTGTCTTCTGCTTTGCAAATTACATGAGAATTCATGAGAAAGAAACAAATTTCTTGTACTTGAGTTTTTCTCTTAAAGTTGCATTGAGCAACTTTCTCTCACTGAGAAAGAAGCTTTTCAGCATCTGTGGCCTTGGATTCTCTTCATTTGCTTAATTGCACTAACACAGCTTTTAGTGCTCTCAGAAGCTCAAAAACAGTGTTTCTGAGCATTGACGCTCTAAACTAACTTTCTCTGCAAAAAAGCTCTAACTCATGAAAATCTGTCTTCTGCTTTGCAAATTACATGAGAATTCATGAGAAAGAAACAAATTTCTTGTACTTGAGTTTTTCTCTTATAATTGATATGAGCAACTTTCTCTCACTGAGAAAGAAGCTTTTCAGCATCTGTGGCCTTGGATTCTTTTCATTTGCTTAGTTGCACTAACACAGCTTTTAGTGCTCTCAGAAGCTAAAAAACAGTGTTTCTGAGCTTTGAAGCTCTAAACTAACTTTCTCTGCAAAAAAGCTCTAACTCATGAAAATCTGTCTTCTGCATTGCAAATTACATGAGAATTCATGAGAAAGAAAGAAATTTCTTGTACTTGAGTTTTTCTCTTAAAATTGCATTTGGCAACTTTCTCTCACTGAGAAAGAAGCTTTTCAGCATCTGTGGCCTTGGATTCTTTTAATTTGCTTAGTTGCACTAACACAGCTTTTAGTGCTCTCAGAAGCTCAAAAACAGTGTTTCTGAGCATTGAAGCTCTAAACTAACTTTCTCTGCAAAAAAGCTCTAACTCATGAAAATCTGTCTTCTGCATTGCAAATTACATGAGAATTCATGAGAAAGAAACAAATTTCTTGTACTTGAGTTTTTCTCTTAAAATTGCATTGAGCAACGTTCTCTCATTGAGAAAGAAGCTTTTCAGCATCTGTGGCCTTGGATTCTTTTCATTTGCTTAGCTGCACTAATACAGCTTTTAGTGCTCTCAGATGCTCAAAAACAGTGTTTCTGAGCACTGAAGCTGTAAACTAACTTTCTCTGCAAAAAAGCTCTAACTCATGAAAATCTGTCTTCTGCATTGCAAATTACATGAGAATTCATGAGAAAGAAACAAATTTCTTGTACTTGAGTTTTTCTCTTAAAATTGCATTGAGCAACGTTCTCTCATTGAGAAAGAAGCTTTTCAGCATCTGTGGCCTTGGATTCTTTTCATCTGCTTAGCTGCACTAATACAGCTTTTAGTGCTCTCAGATGCTCAAAAACAGTGTTTCTGAGCACTGAAGCTGTAAACTAACTTTCTCTGCAAAAAAGCTCTAACTCATGAAAATCTGTCTTCTGCATTGCAAATTACATGAGACTTCATGAGAAAGAAACAAATTTCTTGTACTTGAGTTTTTCTCTTAAAGCTGCATTGAGCAACTTTCTCTCACTGAGAAAGAAGCTTTTCAGAATCTGTGGCCTTGGATTCTTTTCATTTGCTTAGTTGCACTAACACAGCTTTTAGTGCTCTCAGAAGCTCAAAACAGCTTTCTGAGCATTGAAGCTCTAAACTAACTTTCTCTGCAAAAAAGCTCTAACTCATGAAAATCTGTCTTCTGCTTTGCAAATTACATGAGAATTCATGAGAAAGAAACAAATTTCTTGTACTTGAGTTTTTCTCTTAAAATTGCATTGAGCAACTTTCTCTCACTGAGAAAGAAGCATTTCAGCATCTGTGGCCTTGGATTCTTTTCATTTGCTTAGTTGCACTACCACAGCTTTTAGTGCTCTCAGAAGCTCAAAAACAGTGTTTCTGAGCATTGAAGATTTTTTTGCACTTTCTCTGCAAAAAAGCTCTAACTCATGAAAATCTGTCTTCTGCTTTGCAAATTACATGAGAATTCATGAGAAAGAAACAAATTTCTTGTACTTGAGTTTTTCTCTTAAAGTTGCATTGAGCAACTTTCTCTCACTGAGAAAGAAGCTTTTCAGCATCTGTGGCCTTGGATTCTCTTCATTTGCTTAATTGCACTAACACAGCTTTTAGTGCTCTCAGAAGCTCAAAAACAGTGTTTCTGAGCATTGACGCTCTAAACTAACTTTCTCTGCAAAAAAGCTCTAACTCATGAAAATCTGTCTTCTGCTTTGCAAATTACATGAGAATTCATGAGAAAGAAACAAATTTCTTGTACTTGAGTTTTTCTCTTATAATTGATATGAGCAACTTTCTCTCACTGAGAAAGAAGCTTTTCAGCATCTGTGGCCTTGGATTCTTTTCATTTGCTTAGTTGCACTAACACAGCTTTTAGTGCTCTCAGAAGCTCAAAAACAGTGTTTCTGAGCATTGACGCTCTAAACTAACTTTCTCTGCAAAAAAGCTCTAACTCATGAAAATCTGTCTGCAAATTACATGAGAAAATCTGCATTGCAAATTACATGAGACCATGAGAAAGAAACAAATTTCTTGTACTTGAGTTTTTCTCTTATAATTGAATTGAGCAACTTTCTCTCACTGAGAAAGAAGCTTTTCAGCATCTGTGGCCTTGGATTCTTTTCATTTGCTTAGTTGCACTAACACAGCTTTTAGTGCTCTCAGAAGCTCCAAAACAGTGTTTCTGAGCATTGAAGCTCTAAACTAACTTTCTCTGCAAAAAAGCTCTAACTCATGAAAATCTGTCTTCTTCATTGCAAATTACATGAGAATTCATGAGAAAGAAACAAATTTCTTGTACTTGAGTTTTTCTCTTAAAATTGCATTTGGCAACTTTCTCTCACTGAGAAAGAAGCTTTTCAGCATCTGTGGCCTTGGATTCTTTTAATTTGCTTAGTTGCACTAACACAGCTTTTAGTGCTCTCAGAAGCTCAAAAACAGTGTTTCTGAGCATTGAAGCTCTAAACTAACTTTCTCTGCAAAAAAGCTCTAACTCATGAAAATCTGTCTTCTGCATTGCAAATTACATGAGACTTCATGAGAAAGAAACAAATTTCTTGTACTTGAGTTTTTCTCTTAAAGCTGCATTGAGCAACTTTCTCTCACTGAGAAAGAAGCTTTTCAGCATCTGTGGCCTTGGATTCTTTTCAGTTGCTTAGTTGCACTAACACAGCTTTTAGTGCTCTCAGAAGCTCAAAACAGCTTTCTGAGCATTGAAGCTCTAAACTAACTTTCTCTGCAAAAAAGCTCTAACTCATGAAAATCTGTCTTCTGCTTTGCAAATAAATGAGAATTCATGAGAAAGAAACAAATTTCTTGTACTTGAGTTTTTCTCTTGAGCAACTTTCTCTCACTGAGAAAGAAGCTTTTCAGCATCTGTGGCCTTGGATTCTCTTCATTTGCTTAGTTGCACTAACACAGCTTTTAGTGCTCTCAGAAGCTCAAAAACAGTGTTTCTGAGCATTGACGCTCTAAACTAACTTTCTCTGCAATAAAGCTCTAACTCATGAAAATCTGTCTTCTGCATTGCAAATTACATGAGACTTCATGAGAAAGAAACAAATTTCTTGTACTTGAGTTTTTCTCTTAAAGTTGCATTGAGCAACTTTCTCTCACTGAGAAAGAAGCTTTTCAGCATCTGTGGCCTTGGATTCTTTTCATTTGCTTAGTTTCACTAACACAGCTTTTAGTGCTCTCAGAAGCTCAAAAACAGTGTTTCTGAGCATTGACGCTCTAAACTAACTTTCTCTGCAAAAAAGCTCTAACTCATGAAAATCTGTCTTCTGCATTGCAAACAGTGTTTCTGAGCATTGACGCTCTAAACTAACTTTCTCTGCAAAAAAGCTCTAACTCATGAAAATCTGTCTGCAAATTACATGAGAAAATCTGCATTGCAAATTACATGAGACCATGAGAAAGAAAAAAATTTCTTGTACTTGAGTTTTTCTCTTATAATTGAATTGAGCAACTTTCTCTCACTGAGAAAGAAGCTTTTCAGCATCTGTGGCCTTGGATTCTTTTCATTTGCTTAGTTGCACTAACACAGCTTTTAGTGCTCTCAGAAGCTCAAAACAGCTTTCTGAGAATTGAAGCTCTAACCTAACTTTCTCTGCAAAAAAGCTCTAACTCATGAAAATCTGTCTTCTGCTTTGCAAATTACATGAGAATTCATGAGAAAGAAACAAATTTCTTGTACTTGAGTTTTTCTCTTAAAATTGCATTGAGCAACTTTCTCTCACTGAGAAAGAAGCATTTCAGCATCTGTGGCCTTGGATTCTTTTCATTTGCTTAGTTGCACTACCACAGCTTTTAGTGCTCTCAGAAGCTCAAAAACAGTGTTTCTGAGCATTGAAGCTTTTTTTGCACTTTCTCTGCAAAAAAGCTCTAACTCATGAAAATCTGTCTTCTGCTTTGCAAATTACATGAGACTTCATGAGAAAGAAACAAATTTCTTGTACTTGAGTTTCTCTCTTAAAGTTGCATTGAGCAACTTTCTCTCACTGAGAAAGAAGCTTTTCAGCATCTGTGGCCTTGGATTCTTTTCATTTGCTTAGTTGCACTAATACAGCTTTTAGTGCTCTCAGAAGCTCAAAAACAGTGTTTCTGAGCATTGAAGCTCTAAACTAACTTTCTCTGCAAAAAAGCTCTAACTCATGAAAATCTGTCTTCTTCATTGCAAATTACATGAGACTTCATGAGAAAGAAACAAATTTCTTGTACTTGAGTTTTTCTCTTAAAATTGCATTTGGCAACTTTCTCTCACTGAGAAAGAAGCTTTTCAGCATCTGTGGCCTTGGATTCTTTTAATTTGCTTAGTTGCACTAACACAGCTTTTAGTGCTCTCAGAAGCTCAAAAACAGTGTTTCTGAGCATTGAAGCTCTAAACTAACTTTCTCTGCAAAAAAGCTCTAACTCATGAAAATCTGTCTTCTGCATTGCAAATTACATGAGACTTCATGAGAAAGAAACAAATTTCTTGTACTTGAGTTTTTCTCTTAAAGCTGCATTGAGCAACTTTCTCTCACTGAGAAAGAAGCTTTTCAGCATCTGTGGCCTTGGATTCTTTTCATTTGCTTAGTTGCACTAACACAGCTTTTAGTGCTCTCAGAAGCTCAAAACAGCTTTCTGAGCATTGAAGCTCTAAACTAACTTTCTCTGCAAAAAAGCTCTAACTCATGAAAATCTGTCTTCTGCTTTGCAAATAAATGAGAATTCATGAGAAAGAAACAAATTTCTTGTACTTGAGTTTTTCTCTTAAAGTTGCATTGAGCAACTTTCTCTCACTGAGAAAGAAGCTTTTCAGCATCTGTGGCCTTGGATTCTCTTCATTTGCTTAGTTGCACTAACACAGCTTTTAGTGCTCTCAGAAGCTCAAAAACAGTGTTTCTGAGCATTGAAGCTCTAAACTAACTTTCTCTGCAAAAAAGCTCTAACTCATGAAAATCTGTCTTCTGCATTGCAAATTACATGAGAATTCATGAGAAAGAAACAAATTTCTTGTACTTGAGTTTTTCTCTTAAAATTGCATTTGGCAACTTTCTCACACTGAGAAAGAAGCTTTTCAGCATCTGTGGTCTTGGATTCTTTTAATTTGCTTAGTTGCACTAACACAGCTTTTAGTGCTCTCAGAAGCTCAAAAACAGTGTTTCTGAGCATTGAAGCTCTAAACTAACTTTCTCTGCAAAAAAGCTCTAACTCATGAAAATCTGTCTTCTGCTTTGCAAATTACATGAGAATTCATGAGAAAGAAACAAATTTCTTGTACTTGAGTTTTTCTCTTAAAATTGCATTGAGCAACTTTCTCTCACTGAGAAAGAAGCATTTCAGCATCTGTGGCCTTGGATTCTTTTCATTTGCTTAGTTGCACTACCACAGCTTTTAGTGCTCTCAGAAGCTCAAAAACAGTGTTTCTGAGCATTGAAGATTTTTTTGCACTTTCTCTGCAAAAAAGCTCTAACTCATGAAAATCTGTCTTCTGCTTTGCAAATTACATGAGAATTCATGAGAAAGAAACAAATTTCTTGTACTTGAGTTTTTCTCTTAAAGTTGCATTGAGCAACTTTCTCTCACTGAGAAAGAAGCTTTTCAGCATCTGTGGCCTTGGATTCTCTTCATTTGCTTAATTGCACTAACACAGCTTTTAGTGCTCTCAGAAGCTCAAAAACAGTGTTTCTGAGCATTGACGCTCTAAACTAACTTTCTCTGCAAAAAAGCTCTAACTCATGAAAATCTGTCTTCTGCTTTGCAAATTACATGAGAATTCATGAGAAAGAAACAAATTTCTTGTACTTGAGTTTTTCTCTTATAATTGATATGAGCAACTTTCTCTCACTGAGAAAGAAGCTTTTCAGCATCTGTGGCCTTGGATTCTTTTCATTTGCTTAGTTGCACTAACACAGCTTTTAGTGCTCTCAGAAGCTCAAAAACAGTGTTTCTGAGCATTGACGCTCTAAACTAACTTTCTCTGCAAAAAAGCTCTAACTCATGAAAATCTGTCTGCAAATTACATGAGAAAATCTGCATTGCAAATTACATGAGACCATGAGAAAGAAACAAATTTCTTGTACTTGAGTTTTTCTCTTATAATTGAATTGAGCAACTTTCTCTCACTGAGAAAGAAGCTTTTCAGCATCTGTGGCCTTGGATTCTTTTCATTTGCTTAGTTGCACTAACACAGCTTTTAGTGCTCTCAGAAGCTCCAAAACAGTGTTTCTGAGCATTGAAGCTCTAAACTAACTTTCTCTGCAAAAAAGCTCTAACTCATGAAAATCTGTCTTCTTCATTGCAAATTACATGAGAATTCATGAGAAAGAAACAAATTTCTTGTACTTGAGTTTTTCTCTTAAAATTGCATTTGGCAACTTTCTCTCACTGAGAAAGAAGCTTTTCAGCATCTGTGGCCTTGGATTCTTTTAATTTGCTTAGTTGCACTAACACAGCTTTTAGTGCTCTCAGAAGCTCAAAAACAGTGTTTCTGAGCATTGAAGCTCTAAACTAACTTTCTCTGCAAAAAAGCTCTAACTCATGAAAATCTGTCTTCTGCATTGCAAATTACATGAGACTTCATGAGAAAGAAACAAATTTCTTGTACTTGAGTTTTTCTCTTAAAGCTGCATTGAGCAACTTTCTCTCACTGAGAAAGAAGCTTTTCAGCATCTGTGGCCTTGGATTCTTTTCATTTGCTTAGTTGCACTAACACAGCTTTTAGTGCTCTCAGAAGCTCAAAACAGCTTTCTGAGCATTGAAGCTCTAAACTAACTTTCTCTGCAAAAAAGCTCTAACTCATGAAAATCTGTCTTCTGCTTTGCAAATAAATGAGAATTCATGAGAAAGAAACAAATTTCTTGTACTTGAGTTTTTCTCTTGAGCAACTTTCTCTCACTGAGAAAGAAGCTTTTCAGCATCTGTGGCCTTGGATTCTCTTCATTTGCTTAGTTGCACTAACACAGCTTTTAGTGCTCTCAGAAGCTCAAAAACAGTGTTTCTGAGCATTGACGCTCTAAACTAACTTTCTCTGCAATAAAGCTCTAACTCATGAAAATCTGTCTTCTGCATTGCAAATTACATGAGACTTCATGAGAAAGAAACAAATTTCTTGTACTTGAGTTTTTCTCTTAAAGTTGCATTGAGCAACTTTCTCTCACTGAGAAAGAAGCTTTTCAGCATCTGTGGCCTTGGATTCTTTTCATTTGCTTAGTTTCACTAACACAGCTTTTAGTGCTCTCAGAAGCTCAAAAACAGTGTTTCTGAGCATTGACGCTCTAAACTAACTTTCTCTGCAAAAAAGCTCTAACTCATGAAAATCTGTCTTCTGCATTGCAAACAGTGTTTCTGAGCATTGACGCTCTAAACTAACTTTCTCTGCAAAAAAGCTCTAACTCATGAAAATCTGTCTGCAAATTACATGAGAAAATCTGCATTGCAAATTACATGAGACCATGAGAAAGAAAAAAATTTCTTGTACTTGAGTTTTTCTCTTATAATTGAATTGAGCAACTTTCTCTCACTGAGAAAGAAGCTTTTCAGCATCTGTGGCCTTGGATTCTTTTCATTTGCTTAGTTGCACTAACACAGCTTTTAGTGCTCTCAGAAGCTCAAAACAGCTTTCTGAGAATTGAAGCTCTAACCTAACTTTCTCTGCAAAAAAGCTCTAACTCATGAAAATCTGTCTTCTGCTTTGCAAATTACATGAGAATTCATGAGAAAGAAACAAATTTCTTGTACTTGAGTTTTTCTCTTAAAATTGCATTGAGCAACTTTCTCTCACTGAGAAAGAAGCATTTCAGCATCTGTGGCCTTGGATTCTTTTCATTTGCTTAGTTGCACTACCACAGCTTTTAGTGCTCTCAGAAGCTCAAAAACAGTGTTTCTGAGCATTGAAGCTTTTTTTGCACTTTCTCTGCAAAAAAGCTCTAACTCATGAAAATCTGTCTTCTGCTTTGCAAATTACATGAGACTTCATGAGAAAGAAACAAATTTCTTGTACTTGAGTTTCTCTCTTAAAGTTGCATTGAGCAACTTTCTCTCACTGAGAAAGAAGCTTTTCAGCATCTGTGGCCTTGGATTCTTTTCATTTGCTTAGTTGCACTAATACAGCTTTTAGTGCTCTCAGAAGCTCAAAAACAGTGTTTCTGAGCATTGAAGCTCTAAACTAACTTTCTCTGCAAAAAAGCTCTAACTCATGAAAATCTGTCTTCTTCATTGCAAATTACATGAGACTTCATGAGAAAGAAACAAATTTCTTGTACTTGAGTTTTTCTCTTAAAATTGCATTTGGCAACTTTCTCTCACTGAGAAAGAAGCTTTTCAGCATCTGTGGCCTTGGATTCTTTTAATTTGCTTAGTTGCACTAACACAGCTTTTAGTGCTCTCAGAAGCTCAAAAACAGTGTTTCTGAGCATTGAAGCTCTAAACTAACTTTCTCTGCAAAAAAGCTCTAACTCATGAAAATCTGTCTTCTGCATTGCAAATTACATGAGACTTCATGAGAAAGAAACAAATTTCTTGTACTTGAGTTTTTCTCTTAAAGCTGCATTGAGCAACTTTCTCTCACTGAGAAAGAAGCTTTTCAGCATCTGTGGCCTTGGATTCTTTTCATTTGCTTAGTTGCACTAACACAGCTTTTAGTGCTCTCAGAAGCTCAAAACAGCTTTCTGAGCATTGAAGCTCTAAACTAACTTTCTCTGCAAAAAAGCTCTAACTCATGAAAATCTGTCTTCTGCTTTGCAAATAAATGAGAATTCATGAGAAAGAAACAAATTTCTTGTACTTGAGTTTTTCTCTTAAAGTTGCATTGAGCAACTTTCTCTCACTGAGAAAGAAGCTTTTCAGCATCTGTGGCCTTGGATTCTCTTCATTTGCTTAGTTGCACTAACACAGCTTTTAGTGCTCTCAGAAGCTCAAAAACAGTGTTTCTGAGCATTGACGCTCTAAACTAACTTTCTCTGCAATAAAGCTCTAACTCATGAAAATCTGTCTTCTGCATTGCAAATTACATGAGACTTCATGAGAAAGAAACAAATTTCTTGTACTTGAGTTTTTCTCTTAAAGTTGCATTGAGCAACTTTCTCTCACTGAGAAAGAAGCTTTTCAGCATCTGTGGCCTTGGATTCTTTTCATTTGCTTAGTTGCACTAACACAGCTTTTAGTGCTCTCAGAAGCTCAAAAACAGTGTTTCTGAGCATTGACGCTCTAAACTAACTTTCTCTGCAAAAAAGCTCTAACTCACGAAAATCTGTCTGCAAATTACATGAGAAAATCTGCATTGCAAATTACATGAGACCATGAGAAAGAAACAAATTTCTTGTACTTGAGTTTTTCTCTTATAATTGAATTGAGCAACTTTCTCTCACTGAGAAAGAAGCTTTTCAGCATCTGTGGCCTTGGATTCTTTTAATTTGCTTAGTTGCACTAACACAGCTTTTAGTGCTCTCAGAAGCTCCAAAACAGTGTTTCTGAGCATTGAAGCTCTATACTAACTTTCTCTGCAAAAAAGCTCTAACTCATGAAAATCTGTCTTCTGCTTTGCAAATTACATGAGAATTCATGAGAAAGAAACAAATTTCTTGTACTTGAGTTTTTCTCTTAAAGTTGCATTGAGCAACTTTCTCTCACTGAGAAAGAAGCTTTTCAGCATCTGTGGCCTTGGATTCTTTTCATTTGCTTAGTTGCACTAACACAGCTTTTAGTGCTCTCAGAAGCTCAAAAACAGTGTTTCTGAGCATTGACGCTCTAAACTAACTTTCTCTGCAAAAAAGCTCTAACTCATGAAAATCTGTCTTCTGCATTGCAAATTACATGAGACTTCATGAGAAAGAAACAAATTTCTTGTACTTGAGTTTCTCTCTTAAAGTTGCATTGAGCAACTTTCTCTCACTGAGAAAGAAGCTTTTCAGCATCTGTGGCCTTGGATTCTTTTCATTTGCTTAGTTGCACTAACACAGCTTTTAGTGCTCTCAGAAGCTCAAAAACAGTGTTTCTGAGCATTGACGCTCTAAACTAACTTTCTCTGCAAAAAAGCTCTAACTCATGAAAATCTGTCTGCAAATTACATGAGAAAATCTGCATTGCAAATTACATGAGACCATGAGAAAGAAAAAAAATTCTTGTACTTGAGTTTTTCTCTTATAATTGAATTGAGCAACTTTCTCTCACTGAGAAAGAAGCTTTTCAGCATCTGTGGCCTTGGATTCTTTTCATTTGCTTAGTTGCACTAACACAGCTTTTAGTGCTCTCAGAAGCTCAAAACAGCTTTCTGAGAATTGAAGCTCTAACCTAACTTTCTCTGCAAAAAAGCTCTAACTCATGAAAATCTGTCTTCTGCTTTGCAAATTACATGAGAATTCATGAGAAAGAAACAAATTTCTTGTACTTGAGTTTTTCTCTTAAAATTGCATTGAGCAACTTTCTCTCACTGAGAAAGAAGCATTTCAGCATCTGTGGCCTTGGATTCTTTTCATTTGCTTAGTTGCACTACCACAGCTTTTAGTGCTCTCAGAAGCTCAAAAACAGTGTTTCTGAGCATTGAAGCTTTTTTTGCACTTTCTCTGCAAAAAAGCTCTAACTCATGAAAATCTGTCTTCTGCTTTGCAAATTACATGAGAATTCATGAGAAAGAAACAAATTTCTTGTACTTGAGTTTTTCTCTTAAAGTTGCATTGAGCAACTTTCTCTCACTGAGAAAGAAGCTTTTCAGCATCTGTGGCCTTGGATTCTCTTCATTTGCTTAATTGCACTAACACAGCTTTTAGTGCTCTCGGAAGCTCAAAAACAGTGTTTCTGAGCATTGACGCTCTAAACTAACTTTCTCTGCAAAAAAGCTCTAACTCATGAAAATCTGTCTTCTGCTTTGCAAATTACATGAGAATTCATGAGAAAGAAACAAATTTCTTGTACTTGAGTTTTTCTCTTATAATTGATATGAGCAACTTTCTCTCACTGAGAAAGAAGCTTTTCAGCATCTGTGGCCTTGGATTCTTTTCATTTGCTTAGTTGCACTAACACAGCTTTTAGTGCTCTCAGAAGCTCAAAAACAGTGTTTCTGAGCATTGACGCTCTAAACTAACTTTCTCTGCAAAAAAGCTCTAACTCATGAAAATCTGTCTGCAAATTACATGAGAAAATCTGCATTGCAAATTACATGAGACCATGAGAAAGAAACAAATTTCTTGTACTTGAGTTTTTCTCTTATAATTGAATTGAGCAACTTTCTCTCACTGAGAAAGAAGCTTTTCAGCATCTGTGGCCTTGGATTCTTTTAATTTGCTTAGTTGCACTAACACAGCTTTTAGTGCTCTCAGAAGCTCCAAAACAGTGTTTCTGAGCATTGAAGCTCTATACTAACTTTCTCTGCAAAAAAGCTCTAACTCATGAAAATCTGTCTTCTGCATTGCAAATTACATGAGAATTCATGAGAAAGAAACAAATTTCTTGTACTTGAGTTTTTCTCTTAAAATTGCATTGAGCAAATTTCTCTCACTGAGAAAGAAGCTTTTCAGCATCTGTCGCCTTGGATTCTTTTAATTTGCTTAGTTGCACTAACACAGCTTTTAGTGCTCTCAGAAGCTCAAAAACAGTGTTTCTGAGCATTGACGCTCTAAACTAACTTTCTCTGCAAAAAAGCTCTAGCTCATGAAAATCTGTCTGCAAATTACATGAGAAAATCTGCATTGCAAATTACATGAGACTTCATGAGAAAGAAACAAATTTCTTGTACTTGAGTTTTTCTCTTAAAGTTGCATTGAGCAACTTTCTCTCACTGAGAAAGAAGCTTTTCAGCATCTGTGGCCTTGGATTCTCTTCATTTGCTTAATTGCACTAACACAGCTTTTAGTGCTCTCAGAAGTTCAAAAACAGTGTTTTTGAGCTTTGAAGCTCTAAACTAACTTTCTCTGCAATAAAGCTCTAACTCATGAAAATCTGTCTTCTGCATTGCAAATTACATGAGAATTCATGAGAAAGAAACAAATTTCTTGTACTTGAGTTTTTCTCTTATAATTGATATGAGCAACTTTCTCTCACTGAGAAAGAAGCTTTTCAGCATCTGTGGCCTTGGATTCTTTTCATTTGCTTAGTTGCACTAACACAGCTTTTAGTGCTCTCAGAAGCTCAAAAACAGTGTTTCTGAGCATTGACGCTCTAAACTAACTTTCTCTGCAAAAAAGCTCTAACTCATGAAAATCTGTCTTCTGCTTTGCAAATTACATGAGAAGTCATGAGAAAGAAACAAATTTCTTGTACTTGAGTTTTTCTCTTAAAGTTGCATTGAGCAACTTTCTCTCACTGAGAAAGAAGCTTTTCAGCATCTGTGGCCTTGGATTCTCTTCATTTGCTTAATTGCACTAACACAGCTTTTAGTGATCTCAGAAGCTCAAAAACAGTGTTTCTGAGCATTGACGCTCTAAACTAACTTTCTCTGCAAAAAAGCTCTAACTCATGAAAATCTGTCTTCTGCTTTGCAAATTACATGAGAATTCATGAGAAAGAAACAAATTTCTTGTACTTGAGTTTTTCTCTTATAATTGATATGAGCAACTTTCTCTCACTGAGAAAGAAGCTTTTCAGCATCTGTGGCCTTGGATTCTTTTCATTTGCTTAGTTGCACTAACACAGCTTTTAGTGCTCTCAGAAGCTCAAAAACAGTGTTTCTGAGCATTGACGCTCTAAACTAACTTTCTCTGCAAAAAAGCTCTAACTCATGAAAATCTGTCTGCAAATTACATGAGAAAATCTGCATTGCAAATTACATGAGACCATGAGAAAGAAACAAATTTCTTGTACTTGAGTTTTTCTCTTATAATTGAATTGAGCAAATTTCTCTCACTGAGAAAGAAGCTTTTCAGCATCTGTGGCCTTGGATTCTTTTCATTTGCTTAGCTGCACTAACACAGCTTTTAGTGCTCTCAGAAGCTCAAAAACAGTGTTTCTGAGCATTGAAGCTTTTTTTGCACTTTCTCTGCAAAAAAGCTCTAACTCATGAAAATCTGTCTTCTGCTTTGCAAATTACATGAGAATTCATGAGAAAGAAACAAATTTCTTGTACTTGAGTTTTTCTCTTAAAGCTGCATTGAGCAACTTTCTCTCACTGAGAAAGAAGCTTTTCAGCATCTGTGGCCTTGGATTCTTTTCATCTGCTTAGTTGCACTAACACAGCTTTTAGTGCTCTCAGAAGCTCAAAACAGCTTTCTGAGCATTGAAGCTCTAAACTAACTTTCTCTGCAAAAAAGCTCTAACTCATGAAAATCTGTCTTCTGCTTTGCAAATTACATGAGAATTCATGAGAAAGAAACAAATTTCTTGTACTTGAGTTTTTCTCTTAAAATTGCATTGAGCAACGTTCTCTCATTGAGAAAGAAGCTTTTCAGCATCTGTGGCCTTGGATTCTTTTCATTTGCTTAGCTGCACTAATACAGCTTTTAGTGCTCTCAGATGCTCAAAAACAGTGTTTCTGAGCACTGAAGCTGTAAACTAACTTTCTCTGCAAAAAAGCTCTAACTCATGAAAATCTGTCTTCTGCATTGCAAATTACATGAGACTTCATGAGAAAGAAACAAATTTCTTGTACTTGAGTTTTTCTCTTAAAGCTGCATTGAGCAACTTTCTCTCACTGAGAAAGAAGCTTTTCAGAATCTGTGGCCTTGGATTCTTTTCATTTGCTTAGTTGCACTAACACAGCTTTTAGTGCTCTCAGAAGCTCAAAACAGCTTTCTGAGCATTGAAGCTCTAAACTAACTTTCTCTGCAAAAAAGCTCTAACTCATGAAAATCTGTCTTCTGCTTTGCAAATTACATGAGAATTCATGAGAAAGAAACAAATTTCTTGTACTTGAGTTTTTCTCTTATAATTGAATTGAGCAACTTTCTCTCACTGAGAAAGAAGCTTTCCAGCATCTGTGGCCTTGGATTCTTTTCATTTGCTTAGTTGCACTAACACAGCTTTTAGTGCTCTCAGAAGCTCCAAAACAGTGTTTCTGAGCATTGAAGCTCTAAACTAACTTTCTCTGCAAAAAAGCTCTAACTCATGAAAATCTGTCTTCTGCATTGCAAATTACATGAGACTTCATGAGAAAGAAACAAATTTCTTGTACTTGAGTTTTTCTCTTAAAGCTGCATTGAGCAACTTTCTCTCACTGAGAAAGAAGCTTTTCAGCATCTGTGGCCTTGGATTCTTTTCATCTGCTTAGTTGCACTAACACAGCTTTTAGTGCTCTCAGAAGCTCAAAACAGCTTTCTGAGCATTGAAGCTCTAAACTAACTTTCTCTGCAAAAAAGCTCTAACTCATGAAAATCTGTCTTCTGCTTTGCAAATTACATGAGAATTCATGAGAAAGAAACAAATTTCTTGTACTTGAGTTTTTCTCTTAAAATTGCATTGAGCAACGTTCTCTCATTGAGAAAGAAGCTTTTCAGCATCTGTGGCCTTGGATTCTTTTCATTTGCTTAGCTGCACTAATACAGCTTTTAGTGCTCTCAGATGCTCAAAAACAGTGTTTCTGAGCACTGAAGCTGTAAACTAACTTTCTCTGCAAAAAAGCTCTAACTCATGAAAATCTGTCTTCTGCATTGCAAATTACATGAGACTTCATGAGAAAGAAACAAATTTCTTGTACTTGAGTTTTTCTCTTATAATTGAATTGAGCAACTTTCTCTCACTGAGAAAGAAGCTTTCCAGCATCTGTGGCCTTGGATTCTTTTCATTTGCTTAGTTGCACTAACACAGCTTTTAGTGCTCTCAGAAGCTCAAAAACAGTGTTTCTGAGCATTGAAGCTCTAAACTAACTTTCTCTGCAAAAAAGCTCTAACTCATGAAAATCTGTCTTCTGCTTTGCAAATTACATGAGAATTCATGAGAAAGCAACAAATTTCTTGTACTTGAGTTATTCTTTTAAAAATGCATTGAGCAACTTTCTCTCACTGAGAAAGAAGCTTTTCAGCATCTGTGGCCTTGGATTCTTTTCATTTGCTTAGTTACACTAACACAGCTTTTAGTGCTCTCAGAAGCTCAAAAACAGCTCAAAACAGCTTTCTGAGCATTGAAGCTCTAAACTAACTTTCTCTGAAAAAAAGCTCTAACTCATGAAAATCTGTCTTCTGCTTTGCAAATTACATGAGAATTCATGAGAAAGAAACAAATTTCTTGTACTTGAGTTTTTCTCTTAAAATTGCATTGAGCAACTTTCTCTCACTGAGAAAGAAGCATTTCAGCATCTGTGGCCTTGGATTCTTTTCATTTGCTTAGTTGCACTACCACAGCTTTTAGTGCTCTCAGAAGCTCAAAAACAGTGTTTCTGAGCATTGAAGATTTTTTTGCACTTTCTCTGCAAAAAAGCTCTAACTCATGAAAATCTGTCTTCTGCTTTGCAAATTACATGAGAATTCATGAGAAAGAAACAAATTTCTTGTACTTGAGTTTTTCTCTTAAAGTTGCATTGAGCAACTTTCTCTCACTGAGAAAGAAGCTTTTCAGCATCTGTGGCCTTGGATTCTCTTCATTTGCTTAATTGCACTAACACAGCTTTTAGTGCTCTCAGAAGCTCAAAAACAGTGTTTCTGAGCATTGACGCTCTAAACTAACTTTCTCTGCAAAAAAGCTCTAACTCATGAAAATCTGTCTTCTGCTTTGCAAATTACATGAGAATTCATGAGAAAGAAACAAATTTCTTGTACTTGAGTTTTTCTCTTATAATTGATATGAGCAACTTTCTCTCACTGAGAAAGAAGCTTTTCAGCATCTGTGGCCTTGGATTCTTTTCATTTGCTTAGTTGCACTAACACAGCTTTTAGTGCTCTCAGAAGCTCAAAAACAGTGTTTCTGAGCATTGACGCTCTAAACTAACTTTCTCTGCAAAAAAGCTCTAACTCATGAAAATCTGTCTGCAAATTACATGAGAAAATCTGCATTGCAAATTACATGAGACCATGAGAAAGAAACAAATTTCTTGTACTTGAGTTTTTCTCTTATAATTGAATTGAGCAACTTTCTCTCACTGAGAAAGAAGCTTTTCAGCATCTGTGGCCTTGGATTCTTTTCATTTGCTTAGTTGCACTAACACAGCTTTTAGTGCTCTCAGAAGCTCAAAAACAGTGTTTCTGAGCATTGAAGCTCTAAACTAACTTTCTCTGCAAAAAAGCTCTAACTCATGAAAATCTGTCTTCTTCATTGCAAATTACATGAGAATTCATGAGAAAGAAACAAATTTCTTGTACTTGAGTTTTTCTCTTAAAATTGCATTTGGCAACTTTCTCTCACTGAGAAAGAAGCTTTTCAGCATCTGTGGCCTTGGATTCTTTTAATTTGCTTAGTTGCACTAACACAGCTTTTAGTGCTCTCAGAAGCTCAAAAACAGTGTTTCTGAGCATTGAAGCTCTAAACTAACTTTCTCTGCAAAAAAGCTCTAACTCATGAAAATCTGTCTTCTGCATTGCAAATTACATGAGAATTCATGAGAAAGAAACACATTTTTTGTATTTGAGTTTTTCTCTTAAAGCTGCATTGAGCAACTTTCTCTCACTGAGAAAGAAGCTTTTCAGCATCTGTGGCCTTGGATTCTCTTCATTTGCTTAGTTGCACTAACACAGCTTTTAGTGCTCTCAGAAGCTCAAAAACAGTGTTTCTTAGCATTGACGCTCTAAACTAACTTTCTCTGCAATAAAGCTCTAACTCATGAAAATCTGTCTTCTGCATTGCAAATTACATGAGACTTCATGAGAAAGAAACAAATTTCTTGTACTTGAGTTTTTCTCTTAAAGTTGCATTGAGCAACTTTCTCTCACTGAGAAAGAAGCTTTTCAGCATCTGTGGCCTTGGATTCTTTTCATTTGCTTAGTTGCACTAACACAGCTTTTAGTGCTCTCAGAAGCTCAAAACAGCTTTCTGAGAATTGAAGCTCTAACCTAACTTTCTCTGCAAAAAAGCTCTAACTCATGAAAATCTGTCTTCTGCTTTGCAAATTACATGAGAATTCATGAGAAAGAAACAAATTTCTTGTACTTGAGTTTTTCTCTTAAAATTGCATTGAGCAACTTTCTCTCACTGAGAAAGAAGCTTTTCAGCATCTGTGGCCTTGGATTCTTTTCATTTGCTTAGTTGCACTACCACAGCTTTTAGTGCTCTCAGAAGCTCAAAAACAGTGTTTCTGAGCATTGACGCTCTAAACTAACTTTCTCTGCAAAAAAGCTCTAACTCATGAAAATCTGTCTGCAAATTACATGAGAAAATCTGCATTGCAAATTACATGAGACCATGAGAAAGAAAAAAATTTCTTGTACTTGAGTTTTTCTCTTATAATTGAATTGAGCAACTTTCTCTCACTGAGAAAGAAGCTTTTCAGCATCTGTGGCCTTGGATTCTTTTCATTTGCTTAGTTGCACTAACACAGCTTTTAGTGCTCTCAGAAGCTCAAAACAGCTTTCTGAGAATTGAAGCTCTAACCTAACTTTCTCTGCAAAAAAGCTCTAACTCATGAAAATCTGTCTTCTGCTTTGCAAATTACATGAGAATTCATGAGAAAGAAACAAATTTCTTGTACTTGAGTTTTTCTCTTAAAATTGCATTGAGCAACTTTCTCTCACTGAGAAAGAAGCATTTCAGCATCTGTGGCCTTGGATTCTTTTCATTTGCTTAGTTGCACTACCACAGCTTTTAGTGCTCTCAGAAGCTCAAAAACAGTGTTTCTGAGCATTGAAGCTTTTTTTGCACTTTCTCTGCAAAAAAGCTCTAACTCATGAAAATCTGTCTTCTGCTTTGCAAATTACATGAGAATTCATGAGAAAGAAACAAATTTCTTGTACTTGAGTTTTTCTCTTAAAATTGCATTGAGCAACGTTCTCTCATTGAGAAAGAAGCTTTTCAGCATCTGTGGCCTTGGATTCTTTTCATTTGCTTAGCTGCACTAATACAGCTTTTAGTGCTCTCAGATGCTCAAAAACAGTGTTTCTGAGCACTGAAGCTGTAAACTAACTTTCTCTGCAAAAAAGCTCTAACTCATGAAAATCTGTCTTCTGCATTGCAAATTACATGAGACTTCATGAGAAAGAAACAAATTTCTTGTACTTGAGTTTTTCTCTTAAAGCTGCATTGAGCAACTTTCTCTCACTGAGAAAGAAGCTTTTCAGCATCTGTGGCCTTGGATTCTTTTCATTTGCTTAGTTGCACTAACACAGCTTTTAGTGCTCTCAGAAGCTCAAAAACAGTGTTTCTGAGCATTGAAGCTCTAAACTAACTTTCTCTGCAGAAAATCTCTAACTCATGAAAATCTGTCTTCTGCTTTGCAAATTACATGAGAATTCATGAGAAAGAAACAAATTTCTTGTACTTGAGTTTTTCTCTTATAATTGAATTGAGCAACTTTCTCTCACTGAGAAAGAAGCTTTCCAGCATCTGTGGCCTTGGATTCTTTTCATTTGCTTAGTTGCACTAACACAGCTTTTAGTGCTCTCAGAAGCTCAAAAACAGTGTTTCTGAGCATTGAAGCTCTAAACTAACTTTCTCTGCAAAAAAGCTCTAACTCATGAAAATCTGTCTTCTGCTTTGCAAATTACATGAGAATTCATGAGAAAGAAACAAATTTCTTGTACTTGAGTTTTTCTCTTAAAATTGCATTTGGCAACTTTCTCACACTGAGAAAGAAGCTTTTCAGCATCTGTGGTCTTGGATTCTTTTAATTTGCTTAGTTGCACTAACACAGCTTTTAGTGCTCTCAGAAGCTCAAAAACAGTGTTTCTGAGCATTGAAGCTCTAAACTAACTTTCTCTGCAAAAAAAGCTCTAACTCATGAAAATCTGTCTTCTGCTTTGCAAATTACATGAGAATTCATGAGAAAGCAACAAATTTCTTGTACTTGAGTTATTCTTTTAAAAATGCATTGAGCAACTTTCTCTCACTGAGAAAGAAGCTTTTCAGCATCTGTGGCCTTGGATTCTTTTCATTTGCTTAGTTACACTAACACAGCTTTTAGTGCTCTCAGAAGCTCAAAAACAGCTCAAAACAGCTTTCTGAGCATTGAAGCTCTAAACTAACTTTCTCTGAAAAAAAGCTCTAACTCATGAAAATCTGTCTTCTGCTTTGCAAATTACATGAGAATTCATGAGAAAGAAACAAATTTCTTGTACTTGAGTTTTTCTCTTAAAATTGCATTGAGCAACTTTCTCTCACTGAGAAAGAAGCATTTCAGCATCTGTGGCCTTGGATTCTTTTCATTTGCTTAGTTGCACTACCACAGCTTTTAGTGCTCTCAGAAGCTCAAAAACAGTGTTTCTGAGCATTGAAGATTTTTTTGCACTTTCTCTGCAAAAAAGCTCTAACTCATGAAAATCTGTCTTCTGCTTTGCAAATTACATGAGAATTCATGAGAAAGAAACAAATTTCTTGTACTTGAGTTTTTCTCTTAAAGTTGCATTGAGCAACTTTCTCTCACTGAGAAAGAAGCTTTTCAGCATCTGTGGCCTTGGATTCTCTTCATTTGCTTAATTGCACTAACACAGCTTTTAGTGCTCTCAGAAGCTCAAAAACAGTGTTTCTGAGCATTGACGCTCTAAACTAACTTTCTCTGCAAAAAAGCTCTAACTCATGAAAATCTGTCTTCTGCTTTGCAAATTACATGAGAATTCATGAGAAAGAAACAAATTTCTTGTACTTGAGTTTTTCTCTTATAATTGATATGAGCAACTTTCTCTCACTGAGAAAGAAGCTTTTCAGCATCTGTGGCCTTGGATTCTTTTCATTTGCTTAGTTGCACTAACACAGCTTTTAGTGCTCTCAGAAGCTCAAAAACAGTGTTTCTGAGCATTGACGCTCTAAACTAACTTTCTCTGCAAAAAAGCTCTAACTCATGAAAATCTGTCTGCAAATTACATGAGAAAATCTGCATTGCAAATTACATGAGACCATGAGAAAGAAACAAATTTCTTGTACTTGAGTTTTTCTCTTATAATTGAATTGAGCAACTTTCTCTCACTGAGAAAGAAGCTTTTCAGCATCTGTGGCCTTGGATTCTTTTCATTTGCTTAGTTGCACTAACACAGCTTTTAGTGCTCTCAGAAGCTCAAAAACAGTGTTTCTGAGCATTGAAGCTCTAAACTAACTTTCTCTGCAAAAAAGCTCTAACTCATGAAAATCTGTCTTCTTCATTGCAAATTACATGAGAATTCATGAGAAAGAAACAAATTTCTTGTACTTGAGTTTTTCTCTTAAAATTGCATTTGGCAACTTTCTCTCACTGAGAAAGAAGCTTTTCAGCATCTGTGGCCTTGGATTCTTTTAATTTGCTTAGTTGCACTAACACAGCTTTTAGTGCTCTCAGAAGCTCAAAAACAGTGTTTCTGAGCATTGAAGCTCTAAACTAACTTTCTCTGCAAAAAAGCTCTAACTCATGAAAATCTGTCTTCTGCATTGCAAATTACATGAGAATTCATGAGAAAGAAACACATTTTTTGTATTTGAGTTTTTCTCTTAAAGCTGCATTGAGCAACTTTCTCTCACTGAGAAAGAAGCTTTTCAGCATCTGTGGCCTTGGATTCTCTTCATTTGCTTAATTGCACTAACACAGCTTTTAGTGCTCTCAGAAGCTCAAAAACAGTGTTTCTGAGCATTGACGCTCTAAACTAACTTTCTCTGCAAAAAAGCTCTAACTCATGAAAATCTGTCTTCTGCTTTGCAAATTACATGAGAATTCATGAGAAAGAAACAAATTTCTTGTACTTGAGTTTTTCTCTTATAATTGATATGAGCAACTTTCTCTCACTGAGAAAGAAGCTTTTCAGCATCTGTGGCCTTGGATTCTTTTCATTTGCTTAGTTGCACTAACACAGCTTTTAGTGCTCTCAGAAGCTCAAAAACAGTGTTTCTGAGCATTGACGCTCTAAACTAACTTTCTCTGCAAAAAAGCTCTAACTCATGAAAATCTGTCTGCAAATTACATGAGAAAATCTGCATTGCAAATTACATGAGACCATGAGAAAGAAACAAATTTCTTGTACTTGAGTTTTTCTCTTATAATTGAATTGAGCAACTTTCTCTCACTGAGAAAGAAGCTTTTCAGCATCTGTGGCCTTGGATTCTTTTAATTTGCTTAGTTGCACTAACACAGCTTTTAGTGCTCTCAGAAGCTCCAAAACAGTGTTTCTGAGCATTGAAGCTCTATACTAACTTTCTCTGCAAAAAAGCTCTAACTCATGAAAATCTGTCTTCTGCATTGCAAATTACATGAGAATTCATGAGAAAGAAACAAATTTCTTGTACTTGAGTTTTTCTCTTAAAATTGCATTGAGCAAATTTCTCTCACTGAGAAAGAAGCTTTTCAGCATCTGTCGCCTTGGATTCTTTTAATTTGCTTAGTTGAACTAACACAGCTTTTAGTGCTCTCAGAAGCTCAAAAACAGTGTTTCTGAGCATTGACGCTCTAAACTAACTTTCTCTGCAAAAAAGCTCTAGCTCATGAAAATCTGTCTGCAAATTACATGAGAAAATCTGCATTGCAAATTACATGAGACTTCATGAGAAAGAAACAAATTTCTTGTACTTGAGTTTTTCTCTTAAAGCTGCATTGAGCAACTTTCTCTCACTGAGAAAGAAGCTTTTCAGCATCTGTGGCCTTGGATTCTCTTCATTTGCTTAATTGCACTAACACAGCTTTTAGTGCTCTCAGAAGTTCAAAAACAGTGTTTCTGAGCATTGAAGCTTTTTTTGCACTTTCTCTGCAAAAAAGCTCTAACTCATGAAAATCTGTCTTCTGCTTTGCAAATTACATGAGAATTCATGAGAAAGAAACAAATTTCTTGTACTTGAGTTTTTCTCTTAAAGTTGCATTGAGCAACTTTCTCTCACTGAGAAAGAAGCTTTTCAGCATCTGTGGCCTTGGATTCTCTTCATTTGCTTAATTGCACTAACACAGCTTTTAGTGCTCTCAGAAGTTCAAAACAGTGTTTTTGAGCTTTGAAGCTCTAAACTAACTTTCTCTGCAATAAAGCTCTAACTCATGAAAATCTGTCTTCTGCATTGCAAATTACATGAGAATTCATGAGAAAGAAACAAATTTCTTGTACTTGAGTTTTTCTCTTATAATTGATATGAGCAACTTTCTCTCACTGAGAAAGAAGCTTTTCAGCATCTGTGGCCTTGGATTCTTTTCATTTGCTTAGTTGCACTAACACAGCTTTTAGTGCTCTCAGAAGCTCAAAAACAGTGTTTCTGAGCATTGACGCTCTAAACTAACTTTCTCTGCAAAAAAGCTCTAACTCATGAAAATCTGTCTTCTGCTTTGCAAATTACATGAGAAGTCATGAGAAAGAAACAAATTTCTTGTACTTGAGTTTTTCTCTTAAAGTTGCATTGAGCAACTTTCTCTCACTGAGAAAGAAGCTTTTCAGCATCTGTGGCCTTGGATTCTCTTCATTTGCTTAATTGCACTAACACAGCTTTTAGTGATCTCAGAAGCTCAAAAACAGTGTTTCTGAGCATTGACGCTCTAAACTAACTTTCTCTGCAAAAAAGCTCTAACTCATGAAAATCTGTCTTCTGCTTTGCAAATTACATGAGAATTCATGAGAAAGAAACAAATTTCTTGTACTTGAGTTTTTCTCTTATAATTGATATGAGCAACTTTCTCTCACTGAGAAAGAAGCTTTTCAGCATCTGTGGCCTTGGATTCTTTTCATTTGCTTAGTTGCACTAACACAGCTTTTAGTGCTCTCAGAAGCTCAAAAACAGTGTTTCTGAGCATTGACGCTCTAAACTAACTTTCTCTGCAAAAAAGCTCTAACTCATGAAAATCTGTCTGCAAATTACATGAGAAAATCTGCATTGCAAAATACATGAGACCATGAGAAAGAAACAAATTTCTTGTACTTGAGTTTTTCTCTTAAAGCTGCATTGAGCAACTTTCTCTCACTGAGAAAGAAGCTTTTCAGCATCTGTGGCCTTGGATTCTTTTCATCTGCTTAGTTGCACTAACACAGCTTTTAGTGCTCTCAGAAGCTCAAAACAGCTTTCTGAGCATTGAAGCTCTAAACTAACTTTCTCTGCAAAAAAGCTCTAACTCATGAAAATCTGTCTTCTGCTTTGCAAATTACATGAGAATTCATGAGAAAGAAACAAATTTCTTGTACTTGAGTTTTTCTCTTAAAATTGCATTGAGCAACGTTCTCTCATTGAGAAAGAAGCTTTTCAGCATCTGTGGCCTTGGATTCTTTTCATTTGCTTAGCTGCACTAATACAGCTTTTAGTGCTCTCAGATGCTCAAAAACAGTGTTTCTGAGCACTGAAGCTGTAAACTAACTTTCTCTGCAAAAAAGCTCTAACTCATGAAAATCTGTCTTCTGCATTGCAAATTACATGAGACTTCATGAGAAAGAAACAAATTTCTTGTACTTGAGTTTTTCTCTTAAAGCTGCATTGAGCAACTTTCTCTCACTGAGAAAGAAGCTTTTCAGAATCTGTGGCCTTGGATTCTTTTCATTTGCTTAGTTGCACTAACACAGCTTTTAGTGCTCTCAGAAGCTCAAAACAGCTTTCTGAGCATTGAAGCTCTAAACTAACTTTCTCTGCAAAAAAGCTCTAACTCATGAAAATCTGTCTTCTGCTTTGCAAATTACATGAGAATTCATGAGAAAGAAACAAATTTCTTGTACTTGAGTTTTTCTCTTATAATTGAATTGAGCAACTTTCTCTCACTGAGAAAGAAGCTTTCCAGCATCTGTGGCCTTGGATTCTTTTCATTTGCTTAGTTGCACTAACACAGCTTTTAGTGCTCTCAGAAGCTCAAAAACAGTGTTTCTGAGCATTGAAGCTCTAAACTAACTTTCTCTGCAAAAAAGCTCTAACTCATGAAAATCTGTCTTCTGCTTTGCAAATTACATGAGAATTCATGAGAAAGAAACAAATTTCTTGTACTTGAGTTTTTCTCTTAAAATTGCATTTGGCAACTTTCTCACACTGAGAAAGAAGCTTTTCAGCATCTGTGGTCTTGGATTCTTTTAATTTGCTTAGTTGCACTAACACAGCTTTTAGTGCTCTCAGAAGCTCAAAAACAGTGTTTCTGAGCATTGAAGCTCTAAACTAACTTTCTCTGCAAAAAAGCTCTAACTCATGAAAATCTGTCTTCTGCTTTGCAAATTACATGAGAATTCATGAGAAAGAAACAAATTTCTTGTACTTGAGTTATTCTTTTAAAAATGCATTGAGCAACTTTCTCTCACTGAGAAAGAAGCTTTTCAGCATCTGTGGGCTTGGATTCTTTTCATTTGCTTAGTTACACTAACACAGCTTTTAGTGCTCTCAGAAGCTCAAAAACAGCTCAAAACAGCTTTCTGGGCATTGAAGCTCTAAACTAACTTTCTCTGAAAAAAAGCTCTAACTCATGAAAATCTGTCTTCTGCTTTGCAAATTACATGAGAATTCATGAGAAAGAAACAAATTTCTTGTACTTGAGTTTTTCTCTTAAAATTGCATTGAGCAACTTTCTCTCACTGAGAAAGAAGCATTTCAGCATCTGTGGCCTTGGATTCTTTTCATTTGCTTAGTTGCACTACCACAGCTTTTAGTGCTCTCAGAAGCTCAAAAACAGTGTTTCTGAGCATTGAAGATTTTTTTGCACTTTCTCTGCAAAAAAGCTCTAACTCATGAAAATCTGTCTTCTGCTTTGCAAATTACATGAGAATTCATGAGAAAGAAACAAATTTCTTGTACTTGAGTTTTTCTCTTAAAGTTGCATTGAGCAACTTTCTCTCACTGAGAAAGAAGCTTTTCAGCATCTGTGGCCTTGGATTCTCTTCATTTGCTTAATTGCACTAACACAGCTTTTAGTGCTCTCAGAAGCTCAAAAACAGTGTTTCTGAGCATTGACGCTCTAAACTAACTTTCTCTGCAAAAAAGCTCTAACTCATGAAAATCTGTCTTCTGCTTTGCAAATTACATGAGAATTCATGAGAAAGAAACAAATTTCTTGTACTTGAGTTTTTCTCTTATAATTGATATGAGCAACTTTCTCTCACTGAGAAAGAAGCTTTTCAGCATCTGTGGCCTTGGATTCTTTTCATTTGCTTAGTTGCACTAACACAGCTTTTAGTGCTCTCAGAAGCTCAAAAACAGTGTTTCTGAGCATTGACGCTCTAAACTAACTTTCTCTGCAAAAAAGCTCTAACTCATGAAAATCTGTCTGCAAATTACATGAGAAAATCTGCATTGCAAATTACATGAGACCATGAGAAAGAAACAAATTTCTTGTACTTGAGTTTTTCTCTTATAATTGAATTGAGCAACTTTCTCTCACTGAGAAAGAAGCTTTTCAGCATCTGTGGCCTTGGATTCTTTTCATTTGCTTAGTTGCACTAACACAGCTTTTAGTGCTCTCAGAAGCTCAAAAACAGTGTTTCTGAGCATTGAAGCTCTAAACTAACTTTCTCTGCAAAAAAGCTCTAACTCATGAAAATCTGTCTTCTTCATTGCAAATTACATGAGAATTCATGAGAAAGAAACAAATTTCTTGTACTTGAGTTTTTCTCTTAAAATTGCATTTGGCAACTTTCTCTCACTGAGAAAGAAGCTTTTCAGCATCTGTGGCCTTGGATTCTTTTCATTTGCTTAGCTGCACTAACACAGCTTTTAGTGCTCTCAGAAGCTCAAAAACAGTGTTTCTGAGCATTGAAGCTGTAAACTAACTTTCTCTGCAAAAAAGCTCTAACTCATGAAAATCTGTCTTCTGCATTGCAAATTACATGAGACTTCATGAGAAAGAAACAAATTTCTTGTACTTGAGTTTTTCTCTTAAAGCTGCATTGAGCAACTTTCTCTCACTGAGAAAGAAGCTTTTCAGCATCTGTGGCCTTGGATTCTTTTCATTTGCTTAGTTGCACTAACACAGCTTTTAGTGCTCTCAGAAGCTCAAAACAGCTTTCTGAGCATTGAAGCTCTAAACTAACTTTCTCTGCAAAAAAGCTCTAACTCATGAAAATCTGTCTTCTGCTTTGCAAATTACATGAGAATTCATGAGAAAGAAACAAATTTCTTGTACTTGAGTTTTTCTCTTAAAGTTGCATTGAGCAACTTTCTCTCACTGAGAAAGAAGCTTTTCAGCATCTGTGGCCTTGGATTCTCTTCATTTGCTTAGTTGCACTAACACAGCTTTTAGTGCTCTCAGAAGCTCAAAAACAGTGTTTCTTAGCATTGACGCTCTAAACTAACTTTCTCTGCAATAAAGCTCTAACTCATGAAAATCTGTCTTCTGCATTGCAAATTACATGAGACTTCATGAGAAAGAAACAAATTTCTTGTACTTGAGTTTTTCTCTTAAAGTTGCATTGAGCAACTTTCTCTCACTGAGAAAGAAGCTTTTCAGCATCTGTAGCCTTGGATTCTTTTCATTTGCTTAGTTGCACTAACACAGCTTTTAGTGCTCTCAGAAGCTCAAAAACAGTGTTTCTGAGCATTGCCGCTCTAAACTAACTTTCTCTGCAAAAAAGCTCTAACTCATGAAAATCTGTCTTCTGCATTGCAAATTACATGAGACTTCATGAGAAAGAAACAAATTTCTTGTACTTGATTTTCTCTCTTAAAGTTGCATTGAGCAACTTTCTCTCACTGAGAAAGAAGCTTTTCAGCATCTGTGGCCTTGGATTCTTTTCATTTGCTTAGTTGCACTAACACAGCTTTTAGTGCTCTCAGAAGCTCAAAAACAGTGTTTCTGAGCATTGACGCTCTAAACTAACTTTCTCTGCAAAAAAGCTCTAACTCATGAAAATCTGTCTGCAAATTACATGAGAAAATCTGCATTGCAAATTACATGAGACCATGAGAAAGAAAAAAATTTATTGTACTTGAGTTTTTCTCTTATAATTGAATTGAGCAACTTTCTCTCACTGAGAAAGAAGCTTTTCAGCATCTGTGGCCTTGGATTCTTTTCATTTGCTTAGTTGCACTAACACAGCTTTTAGTGCTCTCAGAAGCTCAAAACAGCTTTCTGAGAATTGAAGCTCTAACCTAACTTTCTCTGCAAAAAAGCTCTAACTCATGAAAATCTGTCTTCTGCTTTGCAAATTACATGAGAATTCATGAGAAAGAAACAAATTTCTTGTACTTGAGTTTTTCTCTTAAAATTGCATTGAGCAACTTTCTCTCACTGAGAAAGAAGCATTTCAGCATCTGTGGCCTTGGATTCTTTTCATTTGCTTAGTTGCACTACCACAGCTTTTAGTGCTCTCAGAAGCTCAAAAACAGTGTTTCTGAGCATTGACGCTCTAAACTAACTTTCTCTGCAAAAAAGCTCTAACTCATGAAAATCTGTCTGCAAATTACATGAGAAAATCTGCATTGCAAATTACATGAGACCATGAGAAAGAAACAAATTACTTGAGTTTTTCTCTTATAATTGAATTGAGCAACTTTCTCTCACTGAGAAAGAAGCTTTTCAGCATCTGTGGCCTTGGATTCTCTTCATTTGCTTAATTGCACTAACACAGCTTTTAGTGCTCTCGGAAGCTCAAAAACAGTGTTTCTGAGCATTGACGCTCTAAACTAACTTTCTCTGCAAAAAAGCTCTAACTCATGAAAATCTGTCTTCTGCTTTGCAAATTACATGAGAATTCATGAGAAAGAAACAAATTTCTTGTACTTGAGTTTTTCTCTTATAATTGATATGAGCAACTTTCTCTCACTGAGAAAGAAGCTTTTCAGCATCTGTGGCCTTGGATTCTTTTCATTTGCTTAGTTGCACTACCACAGCTTTTAGTGCTCTCAGAAGCTCAAAAACAGTGTTTCTGAGCATTGAAGCTTTTTTTGCACTTTCTCTGCAAAAAAGCTCTAACTCATGAAAATCTGTCTTCTGCTTTGCAAATTACATGAGAATTCATGAGAAAGAAACAAATTTCTTGTACTTGAGTTTTTCTCTTAAAGTTGCATTGAGCAACTTTCTCTCACTGAGAAAGAAGCTTTTCAGCATCTGTGGCCTTGGATTCTCTTCATTTGCTTAATTGCACTAACACAGCTTTTAGTGCTCTCGGAAGCTCAAAAACAGTGTTTCTGAGCATTGACGCTCTAAACTAACTTTCTCTGCAATAAAGCTCTAACTCATGAAAATCTGTCTTCTGCTTTGCAAATTACATGAGAATTCATGAGAAAGAAACAAATTTCTTGTACTTGAGTTTTTCTCTTATAATTGATATGAGCAACTTTCTCTCACTGAGAAAGAAGCTTTTCAGCATCTGTGGCCTTGGATTCTTTTCATTTGCTTAGTTGCACTAACACAGCTTTTAGTGCTCTCAGAAGCTCAAAAACAGTGTTTCTGAGCATTGAAGCTTTTTTTGCACTTTCTCTGCAAAAAAGCTCTAACTCATGAAAATCTGTCTTCTGCTTTGCAAATTACATGAGAATTCATGAGAAAGAAACAAATTTCTTGTACTTGAGTTTTTCTCTTAAAGTTGCATTGAGCAACTTTCTCTCACTGAGAAAGAAGCTTTTCAGCATCTGTGGCCTTGGATTCTCTTCATTTGCTTAATTGCACTAACACAGCTTTTAGTGCTCTCGGAAGCTCAAAAACAGTGTTTCTGAGCATTGACGCTCTAAACTAACTTTCTCTGCAATAAAGCTCTAACTCATGAAAATCTGTCTTCTGCTTTGCAAATTACATGAGAATTCATGAGAAAGAAACAAATTTCTTGTACTTGAGTTTTTCTCTTATAATTGATATGAGCAACTTTCTCTCACTGAGAAAGAAGCTTTTCAGCATCTGTGGCCTTGGATTCTTTTCATTTGCTTAGTTGCACTAACACAGCTTTTAGTGCTCTCAGAAGCTCAAAAACAGTGTTTCTGAGCATTGACGCTCTAAACTAACTTTCTCTGCAAAAAAGCTCTAACTCATGAAAATCTGTCTGCAAATTACATGAGAAAATCTGCATTGCAAATTACATGAGACCATGAGAAAGAAACAAATTTCTTGTACTTGAGTTTTTCTCTTATAATTGAATTGAGCAACTTTCTCTCACTGAGAAAGAAGCTTTTCAGCATCTGTGGCCTTGGATTCTTTTCATTTGCTTAGTTGCACTAACACAGCTTTTAGTGCTCTCAGAAGCTCAAAAACAGTGTTTCTGAGCATTGAAGCTCTAAACTAACTTTCTCTGCAAAAAAGCTCTAACTCATGAAAATCTGTCTTCTTCATTGCAAATTACATGAGAATTCATGAGAAAGAAACAAATTTCTTGTACTTGAGTTTTTCTCTTAAAATTGCATTTGGCAACTTTCTCTCACTGAGAAAGAAGCTTTTCAGCATCTGTGGCCTTGGATTCTTTTAATTTGCTTAGTTGCACTAACACAGCTTTTAGTGCTCTCAGAAGCTCAAAAACAGTGTTTCTGAGCATTGAAGCTCTAAACTAACTTTCTCTGCAAAAAAGCTCTAACTCATGAAAATCTGTCTTCTGCATTGCAAATTACATGAGAATTCATGAGAAAGAAACACATTTTTTGTACTTGAGTTTTTCTCTTAAAATTGCATTGAGCAAATTTCTCTCACTGAGAAAGAAGCTTTTCAGCATCTGTGGCCTTGGATTCTTTTCATTTGCTTAGCTGCACTAACACAGCTTTTAGTGCTCTCAGAAGCTCAAAAACAGTGTTTCTGAGCATTGAAGCTCTAAACTAACTTTCTCTGCAAAAAAGCTCTAACTCATGAAAATCTGTCTTCTGCATTGCAAATTACATGAGAATTCATGAGAAAGAAACACATTTTTTGTACTTGAGTTTTTCTCTTAAAATTGCATTGAGCAAATTTCTCTCACTGAGAAAGAAGCTTTTCAGCATCTGTGGCCTTGGATTCTTTTAATTTGCTTAGTTGCACTAACACAGCTTTTAGTGCTCTCAGAAGCTCAAAAACAGTGTTTCTGAGCATTGAAGCTGTAAACTAACTTTCTCTGCAAAAAAGCTCTAACTCATGAAAATCTGTCTTCTGCATTGCAAATTACATGAGACTTCATGAGAAAGAAACAAATTTCTTGTACTTGAGTTTTTCTCTTAAAGCTGCATTGAGCAACTTTCTCTCACTGAGAAAGAAGCTTTTCAGCATCTGTGGCCTTGGATTCTTTTCATTTGCTTAGTTGCACTAACACAGCTTTTAGTGCTCTCAGAAGCTCAAAACAGCTTTCTGAGCATTGAAGCTCTAAACTAACTTTCTCTGCAAAAAAGCTCTAACTCATGAAAATCTGTCTTCTGCTTTGCAAATTACATGAGAATTCATGAGAAAGAAACAAATTTCTTGTACTTGAGTTTTTCTCTTAAAATTGCATTGAGCAACTTTCTCTCACTGAGAAAGAAGCATTTCAGCATCTGTGGCCTTGGATTCTTTTCATTTGCTTAGTTGCACTACCACAGCTTTTAGTGCTCTCAGAAGCTCAAAAACAGTGTTTCTGAGCATTGAAGATTTTTTTGCACTTTCTCTGCAAAAAAGCTCTAACTCATGAAAATCTGTCTTCTGCTTTGCAAATTACATGAGAATTCATGAGAAAGAAACAAATTTCTTGTACTTGAGTTTTTCTCTTAAAGTTGCATTGAGCAACTTTCTCTCACTGAGAAAGAAGCTTTTCAGCATCTGTGGCCTTGGATTCTCTTCATTTGCTTAATTGCACTAACACAGCTTTTAGTGCTCTCAGAAGCTCAAAAACAGTGTTTCTGAGCATTGACGCTCTAAACTAACTTTCTCTGCAAAAAAGCTCTAACTCATGAAAATCTGTCTTCTGCTTTGCAAATTACATGAGAATTCATGAGAAAGAAACAAATTTCTTGTACTTGAGTTTTTCTCTTATAATTGATATGAGCAACTTTCTCTCACTGAGAAAGAAGCTTTTCAGCATCTGTGGCCTTGGATTCTTTTCATTTGCTTAGTTGCACTAACACAGCTTTTAGTGCTCTCAGAAGCTCAAAAACAGTGTTTCTGAGCATTGACGCTCTAAACTAACTTTCTCTGCAAAAAAGCTCTAACTCATGAAAATCTGTCTGCAAATTACATGAGAAAATCTGCATTGCAAATTACATGAGACCATGAGAAAGAAACAAATTTCTTGTACTTGAGTTTTTCTCTTATAATTGAATTGAGCAACTTTCTCTCACTGAGAAAGAAGCTTTTCAGCATCTGTGGCCTTGGATTCTTTTCATTTGCTTAGTTGCACTAACACAGCTTTTAGTGCTCTCAGAAGCTCAAAACAGCTTTCTGAGCATTGAAGCTCTAAACTAACTTTCTCTGCAAAAAAGCTCTAACTCATGAAAATCTGTCTTCTGCATTGCAAATTACATGAGACTTCATGAGAAAGAAACAAATTTCTTGTACTTGAGTTTTTCTCTTAAAGCTGCATTGAGCAACTTTCTCTCACTGAGAAAGAAGCTTTTCAGCATCTGTGGCCTTGGATTCTTTTCATTTGCTTAGTTGCACTAACACAGCTTTTAGTGCTCTCAGAAGCTCAAAACAGCTTTCTGAGCATTGAAGCTCTAAACTAACTTTCTCTGCAAAAAAGCTCTAACTCATGAAAATCTGTCTTCTGCTTTGCAAATTACATGAGAATTCATGAGAAAGAAACAAATTTCTTGTACTTGAGTTTTTCTCTTAAAGCTGCATTGAGCAACTTTCTCTCACTGAGAAAGAAGCTTTTCAGCATCTGTGGCCTTGGATTCTCTTCATTTGCTTAGTTGCACTAACACAGCTTTTAGTGCTCTCAGAAGCTCAAAAACAGTGTTTCTTAGCATTGACGCTCTAAACTAACTTTCTCTGCAATAAAGCTCTAACTCATGAAAATCTGTCTTCTGCATTGCAAATTACATGAGACTTCATGAGAAAGAAACAAATTTCTTGTACTTGAGTTTTTCTCTTAAAGTTGCATTGAGCAACTTTCTCTCACTGAGAAAGAAGCTTTTCAGCATCTGTAGCCTTGGATTCTTTTCATTTGCTTAGTTGCACTAACACAGCTTTTAGTGCTCTCAGAAGCTCAAAAACAGTGTTTCTGAGCATTGCCGCTCTAAACTAACTTTCTCTGCAAAAAAGCTCTAACTCATGAAAATCTGTCTTCTGCATTGCAAATTACATGAGACTTCATGAGAAAGAAACAAATTTCTTGTACTTGATTTTCTCTCTTAAAGTTGCATTGAGCAACTTTCTCTCACTGAGAAAGAAGCTTTTCAGCATCTGTGGCCTTGGATTCTTTTCATTTGCTTAGTTGCACTAACACAGCTTTTAGTGCTCTCAGAAGCTCAAAAACAGTGTTTCTGAGCATTGACGCTCTAAACTAACTTTCTCTGCAAAAAAGCTCTAACTCATGAAAATCTGTCTGCAAATTACATGAGAAAATCTGCATTGCAAATTACATGAGACCATGAGAAAGAAAAAAATTTATTGTACTTGAGTTTTTCTCTTATAATTGAATTGAGCAACTTTCTCTCACTGAGAAAGAAGCTTTTCAGCATCTGTGGCCTTGGATTCTTTTCATTTGCTTAGTTGCACTAACACAGCTTTTAGTGCTCTCAGAAGCTCAAAACAGCTTTCTGAGAATTGAAGCTCTAACCTAACTTTCTCTGCAAAAAAGCTCTAACTCATGAAAATCTGTCTTCTGCTTTGCAAATTACATGAGAATTCATGAGAAAGAAACAAATTTCTTGTACTTGAGTTTTTCTCTTAAAATTGCATTGAGCAACTTTCTCTCACTGAGAAAGAAGCATTTCAGCATCTGTGGCCTTGGATTCTTTTCATTTGCTTAGTTGCACTACCACAGCTTTTAGTGCTCTCAGAAGCTCAAAAACAGTGTTTCTGAGCATTGACGCTCTAAACTAACTTTCTCTGCAAAAAAGCTCTAACTCATGAAAATCTGTCTGCAAATTACATGAGAAAATCTGCATTGCAAATTACATGAGACCATGAGAAAGAAACAAATTACTTGAGTTTTTCTCTTATAATTGAATTGAGCAACTTTCTCTCACTGAGAAAGAAGCTTTTCAGCATCTGTGGCCTTGGATTCTCTTCATTTGCTTAATTGCACTAACACAGCTTTTAGTGCTCTCGGAAGCTCAAAAACAGTGTTTCTGAGCATTGACGCTCTAAACTAACTTTCTCTGCAAAAAAGCTCTAACTCATGAAAATCTGTCTTCTGCTTTGCAAATTACATGAGAATTCATGAGAAAGAAACAAATTTCTTGTACTTGAGTTTTTCTCTTATAATTGATATGAGCAACTTTCTCTCACTGAGAAAGAAGCTTTTCAGCATCTGTGGCCTTGGATTCTTTTCATTTGCTTAGTTGCACTAACACAGCTTTTAGTGCTCTCAGAAGCTCAAAAACAGTGTTTCTGAGCATTGAAGCTTTTTTTGCACTTTCTCTGCAAAAAAGCTCTAACTCATGAAAATCTGTCTTCTGCTTTGCAAATTACATGAGAATTCATGAGAAAGAAACAAATTTCTTGTACTTGAGTTTTTCTCTTAAAGTTGCATTGAGCAACTTTCTCTCACTGAGAAAGAAGCTTTTCAGCATCTGTGGCCTTGGATTCTCTTCATTTGCTTAATTGCACTAACACAGCTTTTAGTGCTCTCGGAAGCTCAAAAACAGTGTTTCTGAGCATTGACGCTCTAAACTAACTTTCTCTGCAATAAAGCTCTAACTCATGAAAATCTGTCTTCTGCTTTGCAAATTACATGAGAATTCATGAGAAAGAAACAAATTTCTTGTACTTGAGTTTTTCTCTTATAATTGATATGAGCAACTTTCTCTCACTGAGAAAGAAGCTTTTCAGCATCTGTGGCCTTGGATTCTTTTCATTTGCTTAGTTGCACTAACACAGCTTTTAGTGCTCTCAGAAGCTCAAAAACAGTGTTTCTGAGCATTGAAGCTTTTTTTGCACTTTCTCTGCAAAAAAGCTCTAACTCATGAAAATCTGTCTTCTGCTTTGCAAATTACATGAGAATTCATGAGAAAGAAACAAATTTCTTGTACTTGAGTTTTTCTCTTAAAGTTGCATTGAGCAACTTTCTCTCACTGAGAAAGAAGCTTTTCAGCATCTGTGGCCTTGGATTCTCTTCATTTGCTTAATTGCACTAACACAGCTTTTAGTGCTCTCGGAAGCTCAAAAACAGTGTTTCTGAGCATTGACGCTCTAAACTAACTTTCTCTGCAATAAAGCTCTAACTCATGAAAATCTGTCTTCTGCTTTGCAAATTACATGAGAATTCATGAGAAAGAAACAAATTTCTTGTACTTGAGTTTTTCTCTTATAATTGATATGAGCAACTTTCTCTCACTGAGAAAGAAGCTTTTCAGCATCTGTGGCCTTGGATTCTTTTCATTTGCTTAGTTGCACTAACACAGCTTTTAGTGCTCTCAGAAGCTCAAAAACAGTGTTTCTGAGCATTGACGCTCTAAACTAACTTTCTCTGCAAAAAAGCTCTAACTCATGAAAATCTGTCTGCAAATTACATGAGAAAATCTGCATTGCAAATTACATGAGACCATGAGAAAGAAACAAATTTCTTGTACTTGAGTTTTTCTCTTATAATTGAATTGAGCAACTTTCTCTCACTGAGAAAGAAGCTTTTCAGCATCTGTGGCCTTGGATTCTTTTAATTTGCTTAGTTGCACTAACACAGCTTTTAGTGCTCTCAGAAGCTCCAAAACAGTGTTTCTGAGCATTGAAGCTCTATACTAACTTTCTCTGCAAAAAAAGCTCTAACTCATGAAAATCTGTCTTCTGCATTGCAAATTACATGAGAATTCATGAGAAAGAAACAAATTTCTTGTACTTGAGTTTTTCTCTTATAATTGATATGAGCAACTTTCTCTCACTGAGAAAGAAGCTTTTCAGCATCTGTGGCCTTGGATTCTTTTCATTTGCTTAGTTGCACTAACACAGCTTTTAGTGCTCTCAGAAGCTCAAAAACAGTGTTTCTGAGCATTGAAGCTTTTTTTGCACTTTCTCTGCAAAAAAGCTCTAACTCATGAAAATCTGTCTTCTGCTTTGCAAATTACATGAGAATTCATGAGAAAGAAACAAATTTCTTGTACTTGAGTTTTTCTCTTATAATTGATATGAGCAACTTTCTCTCACTGAGAAAGAAGCTTTTCAGCATCTGTGGCCTTGGATTCTTTTCATTTGCTTAGTTGCACTAACACAGCTTTTAGTGCTCTCAGAATCTCAAAAACAGTGTTTCTGAGCATTGACGCTCTAAACTAACTTTCTCTGCAAAAAAGCTCTAACTCATGAAAATCTGTCTGCAAATTACATGAGAAAATCTGCATTGCAAATTACATGAGACCATGAGAAAGAAACAAATTTCTTGTACTTGAGTTTTTCTCTTATAATTGAATTGAGCAACTTTCTCTCACTGAGAAAGAAGCTTTTCAGCATCTGTGGCCTTGGATTCTTTTCATTTGCTTAGTTGCACTAACACAGCTTTTAGTGCTCTCAGAAGCTCAAAAACAGTGTTTCTGAGCATTGAAGCTCTAAACAGATTTTCATGAGTTAGAGCTTTTTTGCAGAGAAAGTTAGTCTTCTTCATTGCAAATTACATGAGAATTCATGAGAAAGAAACAAATTTCTTGTACTTGAGTTTTTCTCTTAAAATTGCATTTGGCAACTTTCTCTCACTGAGAAAGAAGCTTTTCAGCATCTGTGGCCTTGGATTCTTTTAATTTGCTTAGTTGCACTAACACAGCTTTTAGTGCTCTCAGAAGCTCAAAAACAGTGTTTCTGAGCATTGAAGCTCTAAACTAACTTTCTCTGCAAAAAAGCTCTAACTCATGAAAATCTGTCTTCTGCATTGCAAATTACATGAGAATTCATGAGAAAGAAACACATTTTTTGTACTTGAGTTTTTCTCTTAAAATTGCATTGAGCAAATTTCTCTCACTGAGAAAGAAGCTTTTCAGCATCTGTGGCCTTGGATTCTTTTCATTTGCTTAGCTGCACTAACACAGCTTTTAGTGCTCTCAGAAGCTCAAAAACAGTGTTTCTGAGCATTGAAGCTCTAAACTAACTTTCTCTGCAAAAAAGCTCTAACTCATGAAAATCTGTCTTCTGCATTGCAAATTACATGAGAATTCATGAGAAAGAAACACATTTTTTGTACTTGAGTTTTTCTCTTAAAATTGCATTGAGCAAATTTCTCTCACTGAGAAAGAAGCTTTTCAGCATCTGTGGCCTTGGATTCTTTTAATTTGCTTAGTTGCACTAACACAGCTTTTAGTGCTCTCAGAAGCTCAAAAACAGTGTTTCTGAGCATTGAAGCTGTAAACTAACTTTCTCTGCAAAAAAGCTCTAACTCATGAAAATCTGTCTTCTGCATTGCAAATTACATGAGACTTCATGAGAAAGAAACAAATTTCTTGTACTTGAGTTTTTCTCTTAAAGCTGCATTGAGCAACTTTCTCTCACTGAGAAAGAAGCTTTTCAGCATCTGTGGCCTTGGATTCTTTTCATTTGCTTAGTTGCACTAACACAGCTTTTAGTGCTCTCAGAAGCTCAAAACAGCTTTCTGAGCATTGAAGCTCTAAACTAACTTTCTCTGCAAAAAAGCTCTAACTCATGAAAATCTGTCTTCTGCTTTGCAAATTACATGAGAATTCATGAGAAAGAAACAAATTTCTTGTACTTGAGTTTTTCTCTTAAAATTGCATTGAGCAACTTTCTCTCACTGAGAAAGAAGCTTTTCAGCATCTGTGGCCTTGGATTCTTTTCATTTGCTTAGTTGCACTAACACAGCTTTTAGTGCTCTCAGAAGCTCAAAACAGCTTTCTGAGAATTGAAGCTCTAACCTAACTTTCTCTGCAAAAAAGCTCTAACTCATGAAAATCTGTCTTCTGCTTTGCAAATTACATGAGAATTCATGAGAAAGAAACAAATTTCTTGTACTTGAGTTTTTCTCTTAAAATTGCATTGAGCAACTTTCTCTCACTGAGAAAGAAGCATTTCAGCATCTGTGGCCTTGGATTCTTTTCATTTGCTTAGTTGCACTACCACAGCTTTTAGTGCTCTCAGAAGCTCAAAAACAGTGTTTCTGAGCATTGACGCTCTAAACTAACTTTCTCTGCAAAAAAGCTCTAACTCATGAAAATCTGTCTGCAAATTACATGAGAAAATCTGCATTGCAAATTACATGAGACCATGAGAAAGAAACAAATTACTTGAGTTTTTCTCTTATAATTGAATTGAGCAACTTTCTCTCACTGAGAAAGAAGCTTTTCAGCATCTGTGGCCTTGGATTCTCTTCATTTGCTTAATTGCACTAACACAGCTTTTAGTGCTCTCGGAAGCTCAAAAACAGTGTTTCTGAGCATTGACGCTCTAAACTAACTTTCTCTGCAAAAAAGCTCTAACTCATGAAAATCTGTCTTCTGCTTTGCAAATTACATGAGAATTCATGAGAAAGAAACAAATTTCTTGTACTTGAGTTTTTCTCTTATAATTGATATGAGCAACTTTCTCTCACTGAGAAAGAAGCTTTTCAGCATCTGTGGCCTTGGATTCTTTTCATTTGCTTAGTTGCACTACCACAGCTTTTAGTGCTCTCAGAAGCTCAAAAACAGTGTTTCTGAGCATTGAAGCTTTTTTTGCACTTTCTCTGCAAAAAAGCTCTAACTCATGAAAATCTGTCTTCTGCTTTGCAAATTACATGAGAATTCATGAGAAAGAAACAAATTTCTTGTACTTGAGTTTTTCTCTTAAAGTTGCATTGAGCAACTTTCTCTCACTGAGAAAGAAGCTTTTCAGCATCTGTGGCCTTGGATTCTCTTCATTTGCTTAATTGCACTAACACAGCTTTTAGTGCTCTCGGAAGCTCAAAAACAGTGTTTCTGAGCATTGACGCTCTAAACTAACTTTCTCTGCAATAAAGCTCTAACTCATGAAAATCTGTCTTCTGCTTTGCAAATTACATGAGAATTCATGAGAAAGAAACAAATTTCTTGTACTTGAGTTTTTCTCTTATAATTGATATGAGCAACTTTCTCTCACTGAGAAAGAAGCTTTTCAGCATCTGTGGCCTTGGATTCTTTTCATTTGCTTAGTTGCACTAACACAGCTTTTAGTGCTCTCAGAAGCTCAAAAACAGTGTTTCTGAGCATTGAAGCTTTTTTTGCACTTTCTCTGCAAAAAAGCTCTAACTCATGAAAATCTGTCTTCTGCTTTGCAAATTACATGAGAATTCATGAGAAAGAAACAAATTTCTTGTACTTGAGTTTTTCTCTTAAAGTTGCATTGAGCAACTTTCTCTCACTGAGAAAGAAGCTTTTCAGCATCTGTGGCCTTGGATTCTCTTCATTTGCTTAATTGCACTAACACAGCTTTTAGTGCTCTCGGAAGCTCAAAAACAGTGTTTCTGAGCATTGACGCTCTAAACTAACTTTCTCTGCAATAAAGCTCTAACTCATGAAAATCTGTCTTCTGCTTTGCAAATTACATGAGAATTCATGAGAAAGAAACAAATTTCTTGTACTTGAGTTTTTCTCTTATAATTGATATGAGCAACTTTCTCTCACTGAGAAAGAAGCTTTTCAGCATCTGTGGCCTTGGATTCTTTTCATTTGCTTAGTTGCACTAACACAGCTTTTAGTGCTCTCAGAAGCTCAAAAACAGTGTTTCTGAGCATTGACGCTCTAAACTAACTTTCTCTGCAAAAAAGCTCTAACTCATGAAAATCTGTCTGCAAATTACATGAGAAAATCTGCATTGCAAATTACATGAGACCATGAGAAAGAAACAAATTTCTTGTACTTGAGTTTTTCTCTTATAATTGAATTGAGCAACTTTCTCTCACTGAGAAAGAAGCTTTTCAGCATCTGTGGCCTTGGATTCTTTTAATTTGCTTAGTTGCACTAACACAGCTTTTAGTGCTCTCAGAAGCTCCAAAACAGTGTTTCTGAGCATTGAAGCTCTATACTAACTTTCTCTGCAAAAAAAGCTCTAACTCATGAAAATCTGTCTTCTGCATTGCAAATTACATGAGAATTCATGAGAAAGAAACAAATTTCTTGTACTTGAGTTTTTCTCTTATAATTGATATGAGCAACTTTCTCTCACTGAGAAAGAAGCTTTTCAGCATCTGTGGCCTTGGATTCTTTTCATTTGCTTAGTTGCACTAACACAGCTTTTAGTGCTCTCAGAAGCTCAAAAACAGTGTTTCTGAGCATTGAAGCTTTTTTTGCACTTTCTCTGCAAAAAAGCTCTAACTCATGAAAATCTGTCTTCTGCTTTGCAAATTACATGAGAATTCATGAGAAAGAAACAAATTTCTTGTACTTGAGTTTTTCTCTTATAATTGATATGAGCAACTTTCTCTCACTGAGAAAGAAGCTTTTCAGCATCTGTGGCCTTGGATTCTTTTCATTTGCTTAGTTGCACTAACACAGCTTTTAGTGCTCTCAGAATCTCAAAAACAGTGTTTCTGAGCATTGACGCTCTAAACTAACTTTCTCTGCAAAAAAGCTCTAACTCATGAAAATCTGTCTGCAAATTACATGAGAAAATCTGCATTGCAAATTACATGAGACCATGAGAAAGAAACAAATTTCTTGTACTTGAGTTTTTCTCTTATAATTGAATTGAGCAACTTTCTCTCACTGAGAAAGAAGCTTTTCAGCATCTGTGGCCTTGGATTCTTTTCATTTGCTTAGTTGCACTAACACAGCTTTTAGTGCTCTCAGAAGCTCAAAAACAGTGTTTCTGAGCATTGAAGCTCTAAACTAACTTTCTCTGCAAAAAAGCTCTAACTCATGAAAATCTGTCTTCTTCATTGCAAATTACATGAGAATTCATGAGAAAGAAACAAATTTCTTGTACTTGAGTTTTTCTCTTAAAATTGCATTTGGCAACTTTCTCTCACTGAGAAAGAAGCTTTTCAGCATCTGTGGCCTTGGATTCTTTTAATTTGCTTAGTTGCACTAACACAGCTTTTAGTGCTCTCAGAAGCTCAAAAACAGTGTTTCTGAGCATTGAAGCTCTAAACTAACTTTCTCTGCAAAAAAGCTCTAACTCATGAAAATCTGTCTTCTGCATTGCAAATTACATGAGAATTCATGAGAAAGAAACACATTTTTTGTACTTGAGTTTTTCTCTTAAAATTGCATTGAGCAAATTTCTCTCACTGAGAAAGAAGCTTTTCAGCATCTGTGGCCTTGGATTCTTTTCATTTGCTTAGCTGCACTAACACAGCTTTTAGTGCTCTCAGAAGCTCAAAAACAGTGTTTCTGAGCATTGAAGCTCTAAACTAACTTTCTCTGCAAAAAAGCTCTAACTCATGAAAATCTGTCTTCTGCATTGCAAATTACATGAGAATTCATGAGAAAGAAACACATTTTTTGTACTTGAGTTTTTCTCTTAAAATTGCATTGAGCAAATTTCTCTCACTGAGAAAGAAGCTTTTCAGCATCTGTGGCCTTGGATTCTTTTAATTTGCTTAGTTGCACTAACACAGCTTTTAGTGCTCTCAGAAGCTCAAAAACAGTGTTTCTGAGCATTGAAGCTGTAAACTAACTTTCTCTGCAAAAAAGCTCTAACTCATGAAAATCTGTCTTCTGCATTGCAAATTACATGAGACTTCATGAGAAAGAAACAAATTTCTTGTACTTGAGTTTTTCTCTTAAAGCTGCATTGAGCAACTTTCTCTCACTGAGAAAGAAGCTTTTCAGCATCTGTGGCCTTGGATTCTTTTCATTTGCTTAGTTGCACTAACACAGCTTTTAGTGCTCTCAGAAGCTCAAAACAGCTTTCTGAGCATTGAAGCTCTAAACTAACTTTCTCTGCAAAAAAGCTCTAACTCATGAAAATCTGTCTTCTGCTTTGCAAATTACATGAGAATTCATGAGAAAGAAACAAATTTCTTGTACTTGAGTTTTTCTCTTAAAATTGCATTGAGCAACTTTCTCTCACTGAGAAAGAAGCATTTCAGCATCTGTGGCCTTGGATTCTTTTCATTTGCTTAGTTGCACTACCACAGCTTTTAGTGCTCTCAGAAGCTCAAAAACAGTGTTTCTGAGCATTGAAGATTTTTTTGCACTTTCTCTGCAAAAAAGCTCTAACTCATGAAAATCTGTCTTCTGCTTTGCAAATTACATGAGAATTCATGAGAAAGAAACAAATTTCTTGTACTTGAGTTTTTCTCTTAAAGTTGCATTGAGCAACTTTCTCTCACTGAGAAAGAAGCTTTTCAGCATCTGTGGCCTTGGATTCTCTTCATTTGCTTAATTGCACTAACACAGCTTTTAGTGCTCTCAGAAGCTCAAAAACAGTGTTTCTGAGCATTGACGCTCTAAACTAACTTTCTCTGCAAAAAAGCTCTAACTCATGAAAATCTGTCTTCTGCTTTGCAAATTACATGAGAATTCATGAGAAAGAAACAAATTTCTTGTACTTGAGTTTTTCTCTTATAATTGATATGAGCAACTTTCTCTCACTGAGAAAGAAGCTTTTCAGCATCTGTGGCCTTGGATTCTTTTCATTTGCTTAGTTGCACTAACACAGCTTTTAGTGCTCTCAGAAGCTCAAAAACAGTGTTTCTGAGCATTGACGCTCTAAACTAACTTTCTCTGCAAAAAAGCTCTAACTCATGAAAATCTGTCTGCAAATTACATGAGAAAATCTGCATTGCAAATTACATGAGACCATGAGAAAGAAACAAATTTCTTGTACTTGAGTTTTTCTCTTATAATTGAATTGAGCAACTTTCTCTCACTGAGAAAGAAGCTTTTCAGCATCTGTGGCCTTGGATTCTTTTCATTTGCTTAGTTGCACTAACACAGCTTTTAGTGCTCTCAGAAGCTCAAAAACAGTGTTTCTGAGCATTGAAGCTCTAAACTAACTTTCTCTGCAAAAAAGCTCTAACTCATGAAAATCTGTCTTCTTCATTGCAAATTACATGAGAATTCATGAGAAAGAAACAAATTTCTTGTACTTGAGTTTTTCTCTTAAAATTGCATTTGGCAACTTTCTCTCACTGAGAAAGAAGCTTTTCAGCATCTGTGGCCTTGGATTCTTTTCATTTGCTTAGCTGCACTAACACAGCTTTTAGTGCTCTCAGAAGCTCAAAAACAGTGTTTCTGAGCATTGAAGCTGTAAACTAACTTTCTCTGCAAAAAAGCTCTAACTCATGAAAATCTGTCTTCTGCATTGCAAATTACATGAGACTTCATGAGAAAGAAACAAATTTCTTGTACTTGAGTTTTTCTCTTAAAGCTGCATTGAGCAACTTTCTCTCACTGAGAAAGAAGCTTTTCAGCATCTGTGGCCTTGGATTCTTTTCATTTGCTTAGTTGCACTAACACAGCTTTTAGTGCTCTCAGAAGCTCAAAACAGCTTTCTGAGCATTGAAGCTCTAAACTAACTTTCTCTGCAAAAAAGCTCTAACTCATGAAAATCTGTCTTCTGCTTTGCAAATTACATGAGAATTCATGAGAAAGAAACAAATTTCTTGTACTTGAGTTTTTCTCTTAAAGTTGCATTGAGCAACTTTCTCTCACTGAGAAAGAAGCTTTTCAGCATCTGTGGCCTTGGATTCTCTTCATTTGCTTAGTTGCACTAACACAGCTTTTAGTGCTCTCAGAAGCTCAAAAACAGTGTTTCTTAGCATTGACGCTCTAAACTAACTTTCTCTGCAATAAAGCTCTAACTCATGAAAATCTGTCTTCTGCATTGCAAATTACATGAGACTTCATGAGAAAGAAACAAATTTCTTGTACTTGAGTTTTTCTCTTAAAGTTGCATTGAGCAACTTTCTCTCACTGAGAAAGAAGCTTTTCAGCATCTGTAGCCTTGGATTCTTTTCATTTGCTTAGTTGCACTAACACAGCTTTTAGTGCTCTCAGAAGCTCAAAAACAGTGTTTCTGAGCATTGCCGCTCTAAACTAACTTTCTCTGCAAAAAAGCTCTAACTCATGAAAATCTGTCTTCTGCATTGCAAATTACATGAGACTTCATGAGAAAGAAACAAATTTCTTGTACTTGATTTTCTCTCTTAAAGTTGCATTGAGCAACTTTCTCTCACTGAGAAAGAAGCTTTTCAGCATCTGTGGCCTTGGATTCTTTTCATTTGCTTAGTTGCACTAACACAGCTTTTAGTGCTCTCAGAAGCTCAAAAACAGTGTTTCTGAGCATTGACGCTCTAAACTAACTTTCTCTGCAAAAAAGCTCTAACTCATGAAAATCTGTCTGCAAATTACATGAGAAAATCTGCATTGCAAATTACATGAGACCATGAGAAAGAAAAAAATTTATTGTACTTGAGTTTTTCTCTTATAATTGAATTGAGCAACTTTCTCTCACTGAGAAAGAAGCTTTTCAGCATCTGTGGCCTTGGATTCTTTTCATTTGCTTAGTTGCACTAACACAGCTTTTAGTGCTCTCAGAAGCTCAAAACAGCTTTCTGAGAATTGAAGCTCTAACCTAACTTTCTCTGCAAAAAAGCTCTAACTCATGAAAATCTGTCTTCTGCTTTGCAAATTACATGAGAATTCATGAGAAAGAAACAAATTTCTTGTACTTGAGTTTTTCTCTTAAAATTGCATTGAGCAACTTTCTCTCACTGAGAAAGAAGCATTTCAGCATCTGTGGCCTTGGATTCTTTTCATTTGCTTAGTTGCACTACCACAGCTTTTAGTGCTCTCAGAAGCTCAAAAACAGTGTTTCTGAGCATTGACGCTCTAAACTAACTTTCTCTGCAAAAAAGCTCTAACTCATGAAAATCTGTCTGCAAATTACATGAGAAAATCTGCATTGCAAATTACATGAGACCATGAGAAAGAAACAAATTACTTGAGTTTTTCTCTTATAATTGAATTGAGCAACTTTCTCTCACTGAGAAAGAAGCTTTTCAGCATCTGTGGCCTTGGATTCTCTTCATTTGCTTAATTGCACTAACACAGCTTTTAGTGCTCTCGGAAGCTCAAAAACAGTGTTTCTGAGCATTGACGCTCTAAACTAACTTTCTCTGCAAAAAAGCTCTAACTCATGAAAATCTGTCTTCTGCTTTGCAAATTACATGAGAATTCATGAGAAAGAAACAAATTTCTTGTACTTGAGTTTTTCTCTTATAATTGATATGAGCAACTTTCTCTCACTGAGAAAGAAGCTTTTCAGCATCTGTGGCCTTGGATTCTTTTCATTTGCTTAGTTGCACTACCACAGCTTTTAGTGCTCTCAGAAGCTCAAAAACAGTGTTTCTGAGCATTGAAGCTTTTTTTGCACTTTCTCTGCAAAAAAGCTCTAACTCATGAAAATCTGTCTTCTGCTTTGCAAATTACATGAGAATTCATGAGAAAGAAACAAATTTCTTGTACTTGAGTTTTTCTCTTAAAGTTGCATTGAGCAACTTTCTCTCACTGAGAAAGAAGCTTTTCAGCATCTGTGGCCTTGGATTCTCTTCATTTGCTTAATTGCACTAACACAGCTTTTAGTGCTCTCGGAAGCTCAAAAACAGTGTTTCTGAGCATTGACGCTCTAAACTAACTTTCTCTGCAATAAAGCTCTAACTCATGAAAATCTGTCTTCTGCTTTGCAAATTACATGAGAATTCATGAGAAAGAAACAAATTTCTTGTACTTGAGTTTTTCTCTTATAATTGATATGAGCAACTTTCTCTCACTGAGAAAGAAGCTTTTCAGCATCTGTGGCCTTGGATTCTTTTCATTTGCTTAGTTGCACTAACACAGCTTTTAGTGCTCTCAGAAGCTCAAAAACAGTGTTTCTGAGCATTGAAGCTTTTTTTGCACTTTCTCTGCAAAAAAGCTCTAACTCATGAAAATCTGTCTTCTGCTTTGCAAATTACATGAGAATTCATGAGAAAGAAACAAATTTCTTGTACTTGAGTTTTTCTCTTAAAGTTGCATTGAGCAACTTTCTCTCACTGAGAAAGAAGCTTTTCAGCATCTGTGGCCTTGGATTCTCTTCATTTGCTTAATTGCACTAACACAGCTTTTAGTGCTCTCGGAAGCTCAAAAACAGTGTTTCTGAGCATTGACGCTCTAAACTAACTTTCTCTGCAATAAAGCTCTAACTCATGAAAATCTGTCTTCTGCTTTGCAAATTACATGAGAATTCATGAGAAAGAAACAAATTTCTTGTACTTGAGTTTTTCTCTTATAATTGATATGAGCAACTTTCTCTCACTGAGAAAGAAGCTTTTCAGCATCTGTGGCCTTGGATTCTTTTCATTTGCTTAGTTGCACTAACACAGCTTTTAGTGCTCTCAGAAGCTCAAAAACAGTGTTTCTGAGCATTGACGCTCTAAACTAACTTTCTCTGCAAAAAAGCTCTAACTCATGAAAATCTGTCTGCAAATTACATGAGAAAATCTGCATTGCAAATTACATGAGACCATGAGAAAGAAACAAATTTCTTGTACTTGAGTTTTTCTCTTATAATTGAATTGAGCAACTTTCTCTCACTGAGAAAGAAGCTTTTCAGCATCTGTGGCCTTGGATTCTTTTAATTTGCTTAGTTGCACTAACACAGCTTTTAGTGCTCTCAGAAGCTCCAAAACAGTGTTTCTGAGCATTGAAGCTCTATACTAACTTTCTCTGCAAAAAAAGCTCTAACTCATGAAAATCTGTCTTCTGCATTGCAAATTACATGAGAATTCATGAGAAAGAAACAAATTTCTTGTACTTGAGTTTTTCTCTTATAATTGATATGAGCAACTTTCTCTCACTGAGAAAGAAGCTTTTCAGCATCTGTGGCCTTGGATTCTTTTCATTTGCTTAGTTGCACTAACACAGCTTTTAGTGCTCTCAGAAGCTCAAAAACAGTGTTTCTGAGCATTGAAGCTTTTTTTGCACTTTCTCTGCAAAAAAGCTCTAACTCATGAAAATCTGTCTTCTGCTTTGCAAATTACATGAGAATTCATGAGAAAGAAACAAATTTCTTGTACTTGAGTTTTTCTCTTATAATTGATATGAGCAACTTTCTCTCACTGAGAAAGAAGCTTTTCAGCATCTGTGGCCTTGGATTCTTTTCATTTGCTTAGTTGCACTAACACAGCTTTTAGTGCTCTCAGAATCTCAAAAACAGTGTTTCTGAGCATTGACGCTCTAAACTAACTTTCTCTGCAAAAAAGCTCTAACTCATGAAAATCTGTCTGCAAATTACATGAGAAAATCTGCATTGCAAATTACATGAGACCATGAGAAAGAAACAAATTTCTTGTACTTGAGTTTTTCTCTTATAATTGAATTGAGCAACTTTCTCTCACTGAGAAAGAAGCTTTTCAGCATCTGTGGCCTTGGATTCTTTTCATTTGCTTAGTTGCACTAACACAGCTTTTAGTGCTCTCAGAAGCTCAAAAACAGTGTTTCTGAGCATTGAAGCTCTAAACTAACTTTCTCTGCAAAAAAGCTCTAACTCATGAAAATCTGTCTTCTTCATTGCAAATTACATGAGAATTCATGAGAAAGAAACAAATTTCTTGTACTTGAGTTTTTCTCTTAAAATTGCATTTGGCAACTTTCTCTCACTGAGAAAGAAGCTTTTCAGCATCTGTGGCCTTGGATTCTTTTAATTTGCTTAGTTGCACTAACACAGCTTTTAGTGCTCTCAGAAGCTCAAAAACAGTGTTTCTGAGCATTGAAGCTCTAAACTAACTTTCTCTGCAAAAAAGCTCTAACTCATGAAAATCTGTCTTCTGCATTGCAAATTACATGAGAATTCATGAGAAAGAAACACATTTTTTGTACTTGAGTTTTTCTCTTAAAATTGCATTGAGCAAATTTCTCTCACTGAGAAAGAAGCTTTTCAGCATCTGTGGCCTTGGATTCTTTTCATTTGCTTAGCTGCACTAACACAGCTTTTAGTGCTCTCAGAAGCTCAAAAACAGTGTTTCTGAGCATTGAAGCTCTAAACTAACTTTCTCTGCAAAAAAGCTCTAACTCATGAAAATCTGTCTTCTGCATTGCAAATTACATGAGAATTCATGAGAAAGAAACACATTTTTTGTACTTGAGTTTTTCTCTTAAAATTGCATTGAGCAAATTTCTCTCACTGAGAAAGAAGCTTTTCAGCATCTGTGGCCTTGGATTCTTTTAATTTGCTTAGTTGCACTAACACAGCTTTTAGTGCTCTCAGAAGCTCAAAAACAGTGTTTCTGAGCATTGAAGCTGTAAACTAACTTTCTCTGCAAAAAAGCTCTAACTCATGAAAATCTGTCTTCTGCATTGCAAATTACATGAGACTTCATGAGAAAGAAACAAATTTCTTGTACTTGAGTTTTTCTCTTAAAGCTGCATTGAGCAACTTTCTCTCACTGAGAAAGAAGCTTTTCAGCATCTGTGGCCTTGGATTCTTTTCATTTGCTTAGTTGCACTAACACAGCTTTTAGTGCTCTCAGAAGCTCAAAACAGCTTTCTGAGCATTGAAGCTCTAAACTAACTTTCTCTGCAAAAAAGCTCTAACTCATGAAAATCTGTCTTCTGCTTTGCAAATTACATGAGAATTCATGAGAAAGAAACAAATTTCTTGTACTTGAGTTTTTCTCTTAAAGTTGCATTGAGCAACTTTCTCTCACTGAGAAAGAAGCTTTTCAGCATCTGTGGCCTTGGATTCTCTTCATTTGCTTAGTTGCACTAACACAGCTTTTAGTGCTCTCAGAAGCTCAAAAACAGTGTTTCTTAGCATTGACGCTCTAAACTAACTTTCTCTGCAATAAAGCTCTAACTCATGAAAATCTGTCTTCTGCATTGCAAATTACATGAGACTTCATGAGAAAGAAACAAATTTCTTGTACTTGAGTTTTTCTCTTAAAGTTGCATTGAGCAACTTTCTCTCACTGAGAAAGAAGCTTTTCAGCATCTGTAGCCTTGGATTCTTTTCATTTGCTTAGTTGCACTAACACAGCTTTTAGTGCTCTCAGAAGCTCAAAAACAGTGTTTCTGAGCATTGCCGCTCTAAACTAACTTTCTCTGCAAAAAAGCTCTAACTCATGAAAATCTGTCTTCTGCATTGCAAATTACATGAGACTTCATGAGAAAGAAACAAATTTCTTGTACTTGATTTTCTCTCTTAAAGTTGCATTGAGCAACTTTCTCTCACTGAGAAAGAAGCTTTTCAGCATCTGTGGCCTTGGATTCTTTTCATTTGCTTAGTTGCACTAACACAGCTTTTAGTGCTCTCAGAAGCTCAAAAACAGTGTTTCTGAGCATTGACGCTCTAAACTAACTTTCTCTGCAAAAAAGCTCTAACTCATGAAAATCTGTCTGCAAATTACATGAGAAAATCTGCATTGCAAATTACATGAGACCATGAGAAAGAAAAAAATTTCTTGTACTTGAGTTTTTCTCTTATAATTGAATTGAGCAACTTTCTCTCACTGAGAAAGAAGCTTTTCAGCATCTGTGGCCTTGGATTCTTTTCATTTGCTTAGTTGCACTAACACAGCTTTTAGTGGTCTCAGAAGCTCAAAACAGCTTTCTGAGAATTGAAGCTCTAACCTAACTTTCTCTGCAAAAAAGCTCTAACTCATGAAAATCTGTCTTCTGCTTTGCAAATTACATGAGAATTCATGAGAAAGAAACAAATTTCTTGTACTTGAGTTTTTCTCTTAAAATTGCATTGAGCAACTTTCTCTCACTGAGAAAGAAGCATTTCAGCATCTGTGGCCTTGGATTCTTTTCATTTGCTTAGTTGCACTACCACAGCTTTTAGTGCTCTCAGAAGCTCAAAAACAGTGTTTCTGAGCATTGACGCTCTAAACTAACTTTCTCTGCAAAAAAGCTCTAACTCATGAAAATCTGTCTGCAAATTACATGAGAAAATCTGCATTGCAAATTACATGAGACCATGAGAAAGAAACAAATTACTTGAGTTTTTCTCTTATAATTGAATTGAGCAACTTTCTCTCACTGAGAAAGAAGCTTTTCAGCATCTGTGGCCTTGGATTCTCTTCATTTGCTTAATTGCACTAACACAGCTTTTAGTGCTCTCGGAAGCTCAAAAACAGTGTTTCTGAGCATTGACGCTCTAAACTAACTTTCTCTGCAAAAAAGCTCTAACTCATGAAAATCTGTCTTCTGCTTTGCAAATTACATGAGAATTCATGAGAAAGAAACAAATTTCTTGTACTTGAGTTTTTCTCTTATAATTGATATGAGCAACTTTCTCTCACTGAGAAAGAAGCTTTTCAGCATCTGTGGCCTTGGATTCTTTTCATTTGCTTAGTTGCACTACCACAGCTTTTAGTGCTCTCAGAAGCTCAAAAACAGTGTTTCTGAGCATTGAAGCTTTTTTTGCACTTTCTCTGCAAAAAAGCTCTAACTCATGAAAATCTGTCTTCTGCTTTGCAAATTACATGAGAATTCATGAGAAAGAAACAAATTTCTTGTACTTGAGTTTTTCTCTTAAAGTTGCATTGAGCAACTTTCTCTCACTGAGAAAGAAGCTTTTCAGCATCTGTGGCCTTGGATTCTCTTCATTTGCTTAATTGCACTAACACAGCTTTTAGTGCTCTCGGAAGCTCAAAAACAGTGTTTCTGAGCATTGACGCTCTAAACTAACTTTCTCTGCAATAAAGCTCTAACTCATGAAAATCTGTCTTCTGCTTTGCAAATTACATGAGAATTCATGAGAAAGAAACAAATTTCTTGTACTTGAGTTTTTCTCTTATAATTGATATGAGCAACTTTCTCTCACTGAGAAAGAAGCTTTTCAGCATCTGTGGCCTTGGATTCTTTTCATTTGCTTAGTTGCACTAACACAGCTTTTAGTGCTCTCAGAAGCTCAAAAACAGTGTTTCTGAGCATTGACGCTCTAAACTAACTTTCTCTGCAAAAAAGCTCTAACTCATGAAAATCTGTCTGCAAATTACATGAGAAAATCTGCATTGCAAATTACATGAGACCATGAGAAAGAAACAAATTTCTTGTACTTGAGTTTTTCTCTTATAATTGAATTGAGCAACTTTCTCTCACTGAGAAAGAAGCTTTTCAGCATCTGTGGCCTTGGATTCTTTTAATTTGCTTAGTTGCACTAACACAGCTTTTAGTGCTCTCAGAAGCTCCAAAACAGTGTTTCTGAGCATTGAAGCTCTATACTAACTTTCTCTGCAAAAAAAGCTCTAACTTATGAAAATCTGTCTTCTGCATTGCAAATTACATGAGAATTCATGAGAAAGAAACAAATTTCTTGTACTTGAGTTTTTCTCTTAAAATTGCATTGAGCAAATTTCTCTCACTGAGAAAGAAGCTTTTCAGCATCTGTGGCCTTGGATTCTTTTAATTTGCTTAGTTGCACTAACACAGCTTTTAGTGCTCTCAGAAGCTCAAAAACAGTGTTTCTGAGCATTGACGCTCTAAACTAACTTTCTCTGCAAAAAAGCTCTAGCTCATGAAAATCTGTCTGCAAATTACATGAGAAAATCTGCATTGCAAATTACATGAGACTTCATGAGAAAGAAACAAATTTCTTGTACTTGAGTTTTTCTCTTAAAGCTGCATTGAGCAACTTTCTCTCACTGAGAAAGAAGCTTTTCAGCATCTGTGGCCTTGGATTCTCTTCATTTGCTTAATTGCACTAACACAGCTTTTAGTGCTCTCAGAAGTTCAAAAACAGTGTTTCTGAGCATTGAAGCTTTTTTTGCACTTTCTCTGCAAAAAAGCTCTAACTCATGAAAATCTGTCTTCTGCTTTGCAAATTACATGAGAATTCATGAGAAAGAAACAAATTTCTTGTACTTGAGTTTTTCTCTTATAATTGATATGAGCAACTTTCTCTCACTGAGAAAGAAGCTTTTCAGCATCTGTGGCCTTGGATTCTCTTCATTTGCTTAGTTGCACTAACACAGCTTTTAGTGCTCTCAGAAGTTCAAAAACAGTGTTTTTGAACATTGAAGCTCTAAACTAACTTTCTCTGCAATAAAGCTCTAACTCATGAAAATCTGTCTTCAGAAGCTCAGAAGTTTTTGAAGCTCAAAAACAGTGTTTCTGAGCATTGAAGCTCTAAATTAACTTTCTCTGCAAAAAAGCTCTAACTCATGAAAATCTGTCTTCTGCATTGCAAATTACATGAGAATTCATGAGAAAGAAACAAATTTCTTGTACTTGAGTTTTTCTCTTAAAATTGCATTAAGCAAATTTCTCTCACTGAGAAAGAAGCTTTTCAGCATCTGTGGCCTTGGATTATTTTCATTTGCTTAGTTGCACTAACACAGCTTTTAGTGCTCTCAGAAGCTCAAAAACAGTGTTTCTGAGCATTGAAGCTCTAAACTAACTTTCTTTGCAAAAAAGCTCTAACTCATGAAAATCTGTCTTCTGCTTTGCAAATTACATGAGAATTCATGAGAAAGAAACAAATTTCTTGTACTTGAGTTTTTCTCTTAAAATTGCATTGAGCAACTTTCTCTCATTGAGAAAGAAGCTTTTCAGCATCTGTGGCCTTGGATTCTTTTCATTTGCTTAGCTGCACTAATACAGCTTTTAGTGCTCTCAGAAGCTCAAAACAGCTTTCTGAGCATTGAAGCTGTAAACTAACTTTCTCTGCAAAAAAGCTCTAACTCATGAAAATCTGTCTTCTGCATTGCAAATTACATGAGACTTCATGAGAAAGAAACAAATTTCTTGTACTTGAGTTTTTCTCTTAAAGTTGCATTGAGCAACTTTCTCTCACTGAGAAAGAAGCTTTTCAGCATCTGTGGCCTTGGATTCTCTTCATTTGCTTAATTGCAATAACACAGCTTTTAGTGCTCTCAGAAGTTCAAAAACAGTGTTTTTGAGCTTTGAAGCTCTAAACTAACTTTCTCTGCAATAAAGCTCTAACTCATGAAAATCTGTCTTCTGCATTGCAAATTACATGAGAATTCATGAGAAAGAAACAAATTTCTTGTACTTGAGTTTTTCTCTTATAATTGATATGAGCAACTTTCTCTCACTGAGAAAGAAGCTTTTCAGCATCTGTGGCCTTGGATTCTTTTCATTTGCTTAGTTGCACTAACACAGCTTTTAGTGCTCTCAGAAGCTCAAAAACAGTGTTTCTGAGCATTGACGCTCTAAACTAACTTTCTCTGCAAAAAAGCTCTAACTCATGAAAATCTGTCTTCTGCTTTGCAAATTACATGAGAAGTCATGAGAAAGAAACAAATTTCTTGTACTTGAGTTTTTCTCTTAAAGTTGCATTGAGCAACTTTCTCTCACTGAGAAAGAAGCTTTTCAGCATCTGTGGCCTTGGATTCTCTTCATTTGCTTAATTGCACTAACACAGCTTTTAGTGCTCTCAGAAGCTCAAAAACAGTGTTTCTGAGCATTGACGCTCTAAACTAACTTTCTCTGCAAAAAAGCTCTAACTCATGAAAATCTGTCTTCTGCTTTGCAAATTACATGAGAATTCATGAGAAAGAAACAAATTTCTTGTACTTGAGTTTTTCTCTTATAATTGATATGAGCAACTTTCTCTCACTGAGAAAGAAGCTTTTCAGCATCTGTGGCCTTGGATTCTCTTCATTTGCTTAGTTGCACTAACACAGCTTTTAGTGCTCTCAGAAGTTCAAAAACAGTGTTTTTGAACATTGAAGCTCTAAACTAACTTTCTCTGCAATAAAGCTCTAACTCATGAAAATCTGTCTTCAGAAGCTCAGAAGTTTTTGAAGCTCAAAAACAGTGTTTCTGAGCATTGAAGCTCTAAACTAACTTTCTCTGCAAAAAAGCTCTAACTCATGAAAATCTGTCTTCTGCATTGCAAATTACATGAGAATTCATGAGAAAGAAACAAATTTCTTGTACTTGAGTTTTTCTCTTAAAATTGCATTAAGCAAATTTCTCTCACTGAGAAAGAAGCTTTTCAGCATCTGTGGCCTTGGATTATTTTCATTTGCTTAGTTGCACTAACACAGCTTTTAGTGCTCTCAGAAGCTCAAAAACAGTGTTTCTGAGCATTGAAGCTCTAAACTAACTTTCTCTGCAAAAAAGCTCTAACTCATGAAAATCTGTCTTCTGCTTTGCAAATTACATGAGAATTCATGAGAAAGAAACAAATTTCTTGTACTTGAGTTTTTCTCTTAAAATTGCATTGAGCAACTTTCTCTCATTGAGAAAGAAGCTTTTCAGCATCTGTGGCCTTGGATTCTTTTCATTTGCTTAGCTGCACTAATACAGCTTTTAGTGCTCTCAGAAGCTCAAAACAGCTTTCTGAGCATTGAAGCTGTAAACTAACTTTCTCTGCAAAAAAGCTCTAACTCATGAAAATCTGTCTTCTGCATTGCAAATTACATGAGACTTCATGAGAAAGAAACAAATTTCTTGTACTTGAGTTTTTCTCTTAAAGTTGCATTGAGCAACTTTCTCTCACTGAGAAAGAAGCTTTTCAGCATCTGTGGCCTTGGATTCTCTTCATTTGCTTAATTGCACTAACACAGCTTTTAGTGCTCTCAGAAGTTCAAAAACAGTGTTTTTGAGCTTTGAAGCTCTAAACTAACTTTCTCTGCAATAAAGCTCTAACTCATGAAAATCTGTCTTCTGCATTGCAAATTACATGAGAATTCATGAGAAAGAAACAAATTTCTTGTACTTGAGTTTTTCTCTTATAATTGATATGAGCAACTTTCTCTCACTGAGAAAGAAGCTTTTCAGCATCTGTGGCCTTGGATTCTTTTCATTTGCTTAGTTGCACTAACACAGCTTTTAGTGCTCTCAGAAGCTCAAAAACAGTGTTTCTGAGCATTGACGCTCTAAACTAACTTTCTCTGCAAAAAAGCTCTAACTCATGAAAATCTGTCTTCTGCTTTGCAAATTACATGAGAAGTCATGAGAAAGAAACAAATTTCTTGTACTTGAGTTTTTCTCTTAAAGTTGCATTGAGCAACTTTCTCTCACTGAGAAAGAAGCTTTTCAGCATCTGTGGCCTTGGATTCTCTTCATTTGCTTAATTGCACTAACACAGCTTTTAGTGCTCTCAGAAGCTCAAAAACAGTGTTTCTGAGCATTGACGCTCTAAACTAACTTTCTCTGCAAAAAAGCTCTAACTCATGAAAATCTGTCTTCTGCTTTGCAAATTACATGAGAATTCATGAGAAAGAAACAAATTTCTTGTACTTGAGTTTTTCTCTTATAATTGATATGAGCAACTTTCTCTCACTGAGAAAGAAACTTTTCAGCACCTGTGGCCTTGGATTCTTTTCATTTGCTTAGTTGCACTAACACAGCTTTTAGTGCTCTCAGAAGCTCAAAAACAGTGTTTCTGAGCATTGACGCTCTAAACTAACTTTCTCTGCAAAAAAGCTCTAACTCATGAAAATCTGTCTTCTGCATTGCAAATTACATGAGACTTCATGAGAAAGAAACAAATTTCTTGTACTTGAGTTTTTCTCTTAAAGCTGCATTGAGCAACTTTCTCTCACTGAGAAAGAAGCTTTTCAGCATCTGTGGCCTTGGATTCTTTTCATCTGCTTAGTTGCACTAACACAGGTTTTAGTGCTCTCAGAAGCTCAAAACAGCTTTCTGAGCATTGAAGCTCTAAACTAACTTTCTCTGCAAAAAAGCTCTAACTCATGAAAATCTGTCTTCTGCTTTGCAAATTACATGAGAATTCATGAGAAAGAAACAAATTTCTTGTACTTGAGTTTTTCTCTTAAAGTTGCATTGAGCAACTTTCTCTCACTGAGAAAGAAGCTTTTCAGCATCTGTGGCCTTGGATTCTCTTCATTTGCTTAATTGCACTAACACAGCTTTTAGTGCTCTCAGAAGCTCAAAAACAGTGTTTCTGAGCATTGACGCTCTAAACTAACTTTCTCTGCAAAAAAGCTCTAACTCATGAAAATCTGTCTTCTGCTTTGCAAATTACATGAGAATTCATGAGAAAGAAACAAATTTCTTGTACTTGAGTTTTTCTCTTATAATTGATATGAGCAACTTTCTCTCACTGAGAAAGAAGCTTTTCAGCATCTGTGGCCTTGGATTCTCTTCATTTGCTTAGTTGCACTAACACAGCTTTTAGTGCTCTCAGAAGTTCAAAAACAGTGTTTTTGAACATTGAAGCTCTAAACTAACTTTCTCTGCAATAAAGCTCTAACTCATGAAAATCTGTCTTCAGAAGCTCAGAAGTTTTTGAAGCTCAAAAACAGTGTTTCTGAGCATTGAAGCTCTAAACTAACTTTCTCTGCAAAAAAGCTCTAACTCATGAAAATCTGTCTTCTGCATTGCAAATTACATGAGAATTCATGAGAAAGAAACAAATTTCTTGTACTTGAGTTTTTCTCTTAAAATTGCATTAAGCAAATTTCTCTCACTGAGAAAGAAGCTTTTCAGCATCTGTGGCCTTGGATTATTTTCATTTGCTTAGTTGCACTAACACAGCTTTTAGTGCTCTCAGAAGCTCAAAAACAGTGTTTCTGAGCATTGAAGCTCTAAACTAACTTTCTCTGCAAAAAAGCTCTAACTCATGAAAATCTGTCTTCTGCTTTGCAAATTACATGAGAATTCATGAGAAAGAAACAAATTTCTTGTACTTGAGTTTTTCTCTTAAAATTGCATTGAGCAACTTTCTCTCATTGAGAAAGAAGCTTTTCAGCATCTGTGGCCTTGGATTCTTTTCATTTGCTTAGCTGCACTAATACAGCTTTTAGTGCTCTCAGAAGCTCAAAACAGCTTTCTGAGCATTGAAGCTGTAAACTAACTTTCTCTGCAAAAAAGCTCTAACTCATGAAAATCTGTCTTCTGCATTGCAAATTACATGAGACTTCATGAGAAAGAAACAAATTTCTTGTACTTGAGTTTTTCTCTTAAAGTTGCATTGAGCAACTTTCTCTCACTGAGAAAGAAGCTTTTCAGCATCTGTGGCCTTGGATTCTCTTCATTTGCTTAATTGCACTAACACAGCTTTTAGTGCTCTCAGAAGTTCAAAAACAGTGTTTTTGAGCTTTGAAGCTCTAAACTAACTTTCTCTGCAATAAAGCTCTAACTCATGAAAATCTGTCTTCTGCATTGCAAATTACATGAGAATTCATGAGAAAGAAACAAATTTCTTGTACTTGAGTTTTTCTCTTATAATTGATATGAGAAACTTTCTCTCACTGAGAAAGAAGCTTTTCAGCATCTGTGGCATTGGATTCTTTTCATTTGCTTAGTTGCACTAACACAGCTTTTAGTGCTCTCAGAAGCTTAAAAACAGTGTTTCTGAGCATTGACGCTCTAAACTAACTTTCTCTGCAAAAAAGCTCTAACTCATGAAAATCTGTCTGCAAATTACATGAGAAAATCTGCATTGCAAATTACATGAGACCATGAGAAAGAAACAAATTTCTTGTACTTGAGTTTTTCTCTTATAATTGAATTGAGCAAATTTCTCTCACTGAGAAAGAAGCTTTTCAGCATCTGTGGCCTTGGATTCTTTTCATTTGCTTAGCTGCACTAACACAGCTTTTAGTGCTCTCAGAAGCTCAAAAACAGTGTTTCTGAGCATTGAAGCTTTTTTTGCACTTTCTCTGCAAAAAAGCTCTAACTCATGAAAATCTGTCTTCTGCTTTGCAAATTACATGAGAATTCATGAGAAAGAAACAAATTTCTTGTACTTGAGTTTTTCTCTTAAAGTTGCATTGAGCAACTTTCTCTCACTGAGAAAGAAGCTTTTCAGCATCTGTGGCCTTGGATTCTCTTCATTTGCTTAGCTGCACTAATACAGCTTTTAGTGCTCTCAGATGCTCAAAAACAGTGTTTCTGAGCATTGAAGCTCTAAACTAACTTTCTCTGCAAAAAAGCTCTAACTCATGAAAATCTGTCTTCTGCTTTGCAAATTACATGAGACTTCATGAGAAAGAAACAAATTTCTTGTACTTGAGTTTTTCTCTTAAAGCTGCATTGAGCAACTTTCTCTCACTGAGAAAGAAGCTTTTCAGCATCTGTGGCCTTGGATTCTTTTCATCTGCTTAGTTGCACTAACACAGCTTTTAGTGCTCTCAGAAGCTCAAAACAGCTTTCTGAGCATTGAAGCTCTAAACTAACTTTCTCTGCAAAAAAGCTCTAACTCATGAAAATCTGTCTTCTGCATTGCAAATTACATGAGACTTCATGAGAAAGAAACAAATTTCTTGTACTTGAGTTTTTCTCTTAAAGCTGCATTGAGCAACTTTCTCTCACTGAGAAAGAAGCTTTTCAGCATCTGTGGCCTTGGATTCTTTTCATCTGCTTAGTTGCACTAACACAGCTTTTAGTGCTCTCAGAAGCTCAAAACAGCTTTCTGAGCATTGAAGCTCTAAACTAACTTTCTCTGCAAAAAAGCTCTAACTCATGAAAATCTGTCTTCTGCTTTGCAAATTACATGAGAATTCATGAGAAAGAAACAAATTTCTTGTACTTGAGTTTTTCTCTTATAATTGAATTGAGCAAATTTCTCTCACTGAGAAAGAAGCTTTTCAGCATCTGTGGCCTTGGATTCTTTTCATTTGCTTAGCTGCACTAACACAGCTTTTAGTGCTCTCAGAAGCTCAAAAACAGTGTTTCTGAGCATTGAAGCTTTTTTTGCACTTTCTCTGCAAAAAAGCTCTAACTCATGAAAATCTGTCTTCTGCTTTGCAAATTACATGAGAATTCATGAGAAAGAAACAAATTTCTTGTACTTGAGTTTTTCTCTTAAAGTTGCATTGAGCAACTTTCTCTCACTGAGAAAGAAGCTTTTCAGCATCTGTGGCCTTGGATTCTCTTCATTTGCTTAGCTGCACTAATACAGCTTTTAGTGCTCTCAGATGCTCAAAAACAGTGTTTCTGAGCATTGAAGCTCTAAACTAACTTTCTCTGCAAAAAAGCTCTAACTCATGAAAATCTGTCTTCTGCTTTGCAAATTACATGAGACTTCATGAGAAAGAAACAAATTTCTTGTACTTGAGTTTTTCTCTTAAAGCTGCATTGAGCAACTTTCTCTCACTGAGAAAGAAGCTTTTCAGCATCTGTGGCCTTGGATTCTTTTCATCTGCTTAGTTGCACTAACACAGCTTTTAGTGCTCTCAGAAGCTCAAAACAGCTTTCTGAGCATTGAAGCTCTAAACTAACTTTCTCTGCAAAAAAGCTCTAACTCATGAAAATCTGTCTTCTGCATTGCAAATTACATGAGACTTCATGAGAAAGAAACAAATTTCTTGTACTTGAGTTTTTCTCTTAAAGCTGCATTGAGCAACTTTCTCTCACTGAGAAAGAAGCTTTTCAGCATCTGTGGCCTTGGATTCTTTTCATCTGCTTAGTTGCACTAACACAGCTTTTAGTGCTCTCAGAAGCTCAAAACAGCTTTCTGAGCATTGAAGCTCTAAACTAACTTTCTCTGCAAAAAAGCTCTAACTCATGAAAATCTGTCTTCTGCTTTGCAAATTACATGAGAATTCATGAGAAAGAAACAAATTTCTTGTACTTGAGTTTTTCTCTTAAAGTTGCATTGAGCAACTTTCTCTCACTGAGAAAGAAGCTTTTCAGCATCTGTGGCCTTGGATTCTCTTCATTTGCTTAATTGCACTAACACAGCTTTTAGTGCTCTCAGAAGCTCAAAAACAGTGTTTCTGAGCATTGACGCTCTAAACTAACTTTCTCTGCAAAAAAGCTCTAACTCATGAAAATCTGTCTTCTGCTTTGCAAATTACATGAGAATTCATGAGAAAGAAACAAATTTCTTGTACTTGAGTTTTTCTCTTAAAATTGCATTGAGCAACTTTCTCTCATTGAGAAAGAAGCTTTTCAGCATCTGTGGCCTTGGATTCTTTTCATTTGCTTAGCTGCACTAATACAGCTTTTAGTGCTCTCAGAAGCTCAAAACAGCTTTCTGAGCATTGAAGCTGTAAACTAACTTTCTCTGCAAAAAAGCTCTAACTCATGAAAATCTGTCTTCTGCATTGCAAATTACATGAGACTTCATGAGAAAGAAACAAATTTCTTGTACTTGAGTTTTTCTCTTAAAGTTGCATTGAGCAACTTTCTCTCACTGAGAAAGAAGCTTTTCAGCATCTGTGGCCTTGGATTCTCTTCATTTGCTTAATTGCACTAACACAGCTTTTAGTGCTCTCAGAAGTTCAAAAACAGTGTTTTTGAGCTTTGAAGCTCTAAACTAACTTTCTCTGCAATAAAGCTCTAACTCATGAAAATCTGTCTTCTGCATTGCAAATTACATGAGAATTCATGAGAAAGAAACAAATTTCTTGTACTTGAGTTTTTCTCTTATAATTGATATGAGCAACTTTCTCTCACTGAGAAAGAAGCTTTTCAGCATCTGTGGCCTTGGATTCTTTTCATTTGCTTAGTTGCACTAACACAGCTTTTAGTGCTCTCAGAAGCTCAAAAACAGTGTTTCTGAGCATTGACGCTCTAAACTAACTTTCTCTGCAAAAAAGCTCTAACTCATGAAAATCTGTCTTCTGCTTTGCAAATTACATGAGAAGTCATGAGAAAGAAACAAATTTCTTGTACTTGAGTTTTTCTCTTAAAGTTGCATTGAGCAACTTTCTCTCACTGAGAAAGAAGCTTTTCAGCATCTGTGGCCTTGGATTCTCTTCATTTGCTTAATTGCACTAACACAGCTTTTAGTGCTCTCAGAAGCTCAAAAACAGTGTTTCTGAGCATTGACGCTCTAAACTAACTTTCTCTGCAAAAAAGCTCTAACTCATGAAAATCTGTCTTCTGCTTTGCAAATTACATGAGAATTCATGAGAAAGAAACAAATTTCTTGTACTTGAGTTTTTCTCTTATAATTGATATGAGCAACTTTCTCTCACTGAGATAGAAGCTTTTCAGCACCTGTGGCCTTGGATTCTTTTCATTTGCTTAGTTGCACTAACACAGCTTTTAGTGCTCTCAGAAGCTTAAAAACAGTGTTTCTGAGCATTGACGCTCTAAACTAACTTTCTCTGCAAAAAAGCTCTAACTCATGAAAATCTGTCTGCAAATTACATGAGAAAATCTGCATTGCAAATTACATGAGACCATGAGAAAGAAACAAATTTCTTGTACTTGAGTTTTTCTCTTATAATTGAATTGAGCAAATTTCTCTCACTGAGAAAGAAGCTTTTCAGCATCTGTGGCCTTGGATTCTTTTCATTTGCTTAGCTGCACTAACACAGCTTTTAGTGCTCTCAGAAGCTCAAAAACAGTGTTTCTGAGCATTGAAGCTTTTTTTGCACTTTCTCTGCAAAAAAGCTCTAACTCATGAAAATCTGTCTTCTGCTTTGCAAATTACATGAGAATTCATGAGAAAGAAACAAATTTCTTGTACTTGAGTTTTTCTCTTAAAGTTGCATTGAGCAACTTTCTCTCACTGAGAAAGAAGCTTTTCAGCATCTGTGGCCTTGGATTCTCTTCATTTGCTTAGCTGCACTAATACAGCTTTTAGTGCTCTCAGATGCTCAAAAACAGTGTTTCTGAGCATTGAAGCTCTAAACTAACTTTCTCTGCAAAAAAGCTCTAACTCATGAAAATCTGTCTTCTGCTTTGCAAATTACATGAGACTTCATGAGAAAGAAACAAATTTCTTGTACTTGAGTTTTTCTCTTAAAGCTGCATTGAGCAACTTTCTCTCACTGAGAAAGAAGCTTTTCAGCATCTGTGGCCTTGGATTCTTTTCATCTGCTTAGTTGCACTAACACAGCTTTTAGTGCTCTCAGAAGCTCAAAACAGCTTTCTGAGCATTGAAGCTCTAAACTAACTTTCTCTGCAAAAAAGCTCTAACTCATGAAAATCTGTCTTCTGCTTTGCAAATTACATGAGAATTCATGAGAAAGAAACAAATTTCTTGTACTTGAGTTTTTCTCTTAAAGTTGCATTGAGCAACTTTCTCTCACTGAGAAAGAAGCTTTTCAGCATCTGTGGCCTTGGATTCTCTTCATTTGCTTAATTGCACTAACACAGCTTTTAGTGCTCTCAGAAGCTCAAAAACAGTGTTTCTGAGCATTGACGCTCTAAACTAACTTTCTCTGCAAAAAAGCTCTAACTCATGAAAATCTGTCTTCTGCTTTGCAAATTACATGAGAATTCATGAGAAAGAAACAAATTTCTTGTACTTGAGTTTTTCTCTTAAAATTGCATTGAGCAACTTTCTCTCATTGAGAAAGAAGCTTTTCAGCATCTGTGGCCTTGGATTCTTTTCATTTGCTTAGCTGCACTAATACAGCTTTTAGTGCTCTCAGAAGCTCAAAACAGCTTTCTGAGCATTGAAGCTGTAAACTAACTTTCTCTGCAAAAAAGCTCTAACTCATGAAAATCTGTCTTCTGCATTGCAAATTACATGAGACTTCATGAGAAAGAAACAAATTTCTTGTACTTGAGTTTTTCTCTTAAAGTTGCATTGAGCAACTTTCTCTCACTGAGAAAGAAGCTTTTCAGCATCTGTGGCCTTGGATTCTCTTCATTTGCTTAATTGCACTAACACAGCTTTTAGTGCTCTCAGAAGTTCAAAAACAGTGTTTTTGAGCTTTGAAGCTCTAAACTAACTTTCTCTGCAATAAAGCTCTAACTCATGAAAATCTGTCTTCTGCATTGCAAATTACATGAGAATTCATGAGAAAGAAACAAATTTCTTGTACTTGAGTTTTTCTCTTATAATTGATATGAGCAACTTTCTCTCACTGAGAAAGAAGCTTTTCAGCATCTGTGGCCTTGGATTCTTTTCATTTGCTTAGTTGCACTAACACAGCTTTTAGTGCTCTCAGAAGCTCAAAAACAGTGTTTCTGAGCATTGACGCTCTAAACTAACTTTCTCTGCAAAAAAGCTCTAACTCATGAAAATCTGTCTTCTGCTTTGCAAATTACATGAGAAGTCATGAGAAAGAAACAAATTTCTTGTACTTGAGTTTTTCTCTTAAAGTTGCATTGAGCAACTTTCTCTCACTGAGAAAGAAGCTTTTCAGCATCTGTGGCCTTGGATTCTCTTCATTTGCTTAATTGCACTAACACAGCTTTTAGTGCTCTCAGAAGCTCAAAAACAGTGTTTCTGAGCATTGACGCTCTAAACTAACTTTCTCTGCAAAAAAGCTCTAACTCATGAAAATCTGTCTGCAAATTACATGAGAAAATCTGCATTGCAAATTACATGAGACCATGAGAAAGAAACAAATTTCTTGTACTTGAGTTTTTCTCTTATAATTGAATTGAGCAAATTTCTCTCACTGAGAAAGAAGCTTTTCAGCATCTGTGGCCTTGGATTCTTTTCATTTGCTTAGCTGCACTAACACAGCTTTTAGTGCTCTCAGAAGCTCAAAAACAGTGTTTCTGAGCATTGAAGCTTTTTTTGCACTTTCTCTGCAAAAAAGCTCTAACTCATGAAAATCTGTCTTCTGCTTTGCAAATTACATGAGAATTCATGAGAAAGAAACAAATTTCTTGTACTTGAGTTTTTCTCTTAAAGTTGCATTGAGCAACTTTCTCTCACTGAGAAAGAAGCTTTTCAGCATCTGTGGCCTTGGATTCTTTTCATCTGCTTAGTTGCACTAACACAGCTTTTAGTGCTCTCAGAAGCTCAAAACAGCTTTCTGAGCATTGAAGCTCTAAACTAACTTTCTCTGCAAAAAAGCTCTAACTCATGAAAATCTGTCTTCTGCATTGCAAATTACATGAGACTTCATGAGAAAGAAACAAATTTCTTGTACTTGAGTTTTTCTCTTAAAGCTGCATTGAGCAACTTTCTCTCACTGAGAAAGAAGCTTTTCAGCATCTGTGGCCTTGGATTCTTTTCATCTGCTTAGTTGCACTAACACAGCTTTTAGTGCTCTCAGAAGCTCAAAACAGCTTTCTGAGCATTGAAGCTCTAAACTAACTTTCTCTGCAAAAAAGCTCTAACTCATGAAAATCTGTCTGCAAATTACATGAGAAAATCTGCATTGCAAATTACATGAGACCATGAGAAAGAAACAAATTTCTTGTACTTGAGTTTTTCTCTTATAATTGAATTGAGCAAATTTCTCTCACTGAGAAAGAAGCTTTTCAGCATCTGTGGCCTTGGATTCTTTTCATTTGCTTAGCTGCACTAACACAGCTTTTAGTGCTCTCAGAAGCTCAAAAACAGTGTTTCTGAGCATTGAAGCTTTTTTTGCACTTTCTCTGCAAAAAAGCTCTAACTCATGAAAATCTGTCTTCTGCTTTGCAAATTACATGAGAATTCATGAGAAAGAAACAAATTTCTTGTACTTGAGTTTTTCTCTTAAAGTTGCATTGAGCAACTTTCTCTCACTGAGAAAGAAGCTTTTCAGCATCTGTGGCCTTGGATTCTCTTCATTTGCTTAGCTGCACTAATACAGCTTTTAGTGCTCTCAGATGCTCAAAAACAGTGTTTCTGAGCATTGAAGCTCTAAACTAACTTTCTCTGCAAAAAAGCTCTAACTCATGAAAATCTGTCTTCTGCTTTGCAAATTACATGAGACTTCATGAGAAAGAAACAAATTTCTTGTACTTGAGTTTTTCTCTTAAAGCTGCATTGAGCAACTTTCTCTCACTGAGAAAGAAGCTTTTCAGCATCTGTGGCCTTGGATTCTTTTCATCTGCTTAGTTGCACTAACACAGCTTTTAGTGCTCTCAGAAGCTCAAAACAGCTTTCTGAGCATTGAAGCTCTAAACTAACTTTCTCTGCAAAAAAGCTCTAACTCATGAAAATCTGTCTTCTGCATTGCAAATTACATGAGACTTCATGAGAAAGAAACAAATTTCTTGTACTTGAGTTTTTCTCTTAAAGCTGCATTGAGCAACTTTCTCTCACTGAGAAAGAAGCTTTTCAGCATCTGTGGCCTTGGATTCTTTTCATCTGCTTAGTTGCACTAACACAGCTTTTAGTGCTCTCAGAAGCTCAAAACAGCTTTCTGAGCATTGAAGCTCTAAACTAACTTTCTCTGCAAAAAAGCTCTAACTCATGAAAATCTGTCTTCTGCTTTGCAAATTACATGAGAATTCATGAGAAAGAAACAAATTTCTTGTACTTGAGTTTTTCTCTTAAAGTTGCATTGAGCAACTTTCTCTCACTGAGAAAGAAGCTTTTCAGCATCTGTGGCCTTGGATTCTCTTCATTTGCTTAATTGCACTAACACAGCTTTTAGTGCTCTCAGAAGCTCAAAAACAGTGTTTCTGAGCATTGACGCTCTAAACTAACTTTCTCTGCAAAAAAGCTCTAACTCATGAAAATCTGTCTTCTGCTTTGCAAATTACATGAGAATTCATGAGAAAGAAACAAATTTCTTGTACTTGAGTTTTTCTCTTATAATTGATATGAGCAACTTTCTCTCACTGAGAAAGAAGCTTTTCAGCATCTGTGGCCTTGGATTCTTTTCATTTGCTTAGTTGCACTAACACAGCTTTTAGTGCTCTCAGAAGCTCAAAAACAGTGTTTCTGAGCATTGAAGCTCTAAACTAACTTTCTCTGCAAAAAAGCTCTAACTCATGAAAATCTGTCTTCTGCTTTGCAAATTACATGAGAATTCATGAGAAAGAAACAAATTTCTTGTACTTGAGTTTTTCTCTTAAAGTTGCATTGAGCAACTTTCTCTCACTGAGAAAGAAGCTTTTCAGCATCTGTGGCCTTGGATTCTCTTCATTTGCTTAATTGCACTAACACAGCTTTTAGTGCTCTCAGAAGCTCAAAAACAGTGTTTCTGAGCATTGACGCTCTAAACTAACTTTCTCTGCAAAAAAGCTCTAACTCATGAAAATCTGTCTTCTGCTTTGCAAATTACATGAGAATTCATGAGAAAGAAACAAATTTCTTGTACTTGAGTTTTTCTCTTAAAATTGCATTGAGCAACTTTCTCTCATTGAGAAAGAAGCTTTTCAGCATCTGTGGCCTTGGATTCTTTTCATTTGCTTAGCTGCACTAATACAGCTTTTAGTGCTCTCAGAAGCTCAAAACAGCTTTCTGAGCATTGAAGCTGTAAACTAACTTTCTCTGCAAAAAAGCTCTAACTCATGAAAATCTGTCTTCTGCATTGCAAATTACATGAGACTTCATGAGAAAGAAACAAATTTCTTGTACTTGAGTTTTTCTCTTAAAGTTGCATTGAGCAACTTTCTCTCACTGAGAAAGAAGCTTTTCAGCATCTGTGGCCTTGGATTCTCTTCATTTGCTTAATTGCACTAACACAGCTTTTAGTGCTCTCAGAAGTTCAAAAACAGTGTTTTTGAGCTTTGAAGCTCTAAACTAACTTTCTCTGCAATAAAGCTCTAACTCATGAAAATCTGTCTTCTGCTTTGCAAATTACATGAGAAGTCATGAGAAAGAAACAAATTTCTTGTACTTGAGTTTTTCTCTTAAAGTTGCATTGAGCAACTTTCTCTCACTGAGAAAGAAGCTTTTCAGCATCTGTGGCCTTGGATTCTCTTCATTTGCTTAATTGCACTAACACAGCTTTTAGTGCTCTCAGAAGCTCAAAAACAGTGTTTCTGAGCATTGACGCTCTAAACTAACTTTCTCTGCAAAAAAGCTCTAACTCATGAAAATCTGTCTTCTGCTTTGCAAATTACATGAGAATTCATGAGAAAGAAACAAATTTCTTGTACTTGAGTTTTTCTCTTATAATTGATATGAGCAACTTTCTCTCACTGAGATAGAAGCTTTTCAGCACCTGTGGCCTTGGATTCTTTTCATTTGCTTAGTTGCACTAACACAGCTTTTAGTGCTCTCAGAAGCTTAAAAACAGTGTTTCTGAGCATTGACGCTCTAAACTAACTTTCTCTGCAAAAAAGCTCTAACTCATGAAAATCTGTCTGCAAATTACATGAGAAAATCTGCATTGCAAATTACATGAGACTATGAGAAAGAAACAAATTTCTTGTACTTGAGTTTTTCTCTTATAATTGAATTGAGCAAATTTCTCTCACTGAGAAAGAAGCTTTTCAGCATCTGTGGCCTTGGATTCTTTTCATTTGCTTAGCTGCACTAACACAGCTTTTAGTGCTCTCAGAAGCTCAAAAACAGTGTTTCTGAGCATTGAAGCTTTTTTTGCCCTTTCTCTGCAAAAAAGCTCTAACTCATGAAAATCTGTCTTCTGCTTTGCAAATTACATGAGAATTCATGAGAAAGAAACAAATTTCTTGTACTTGAGTTTTTCTCTTAAAGTTGCATTGAGCAACTTTCTCTCACTGAGAAAGAAGCTTTTCAGCATCTGTGGCCTTGGATTCTCTTCATTTGCTTAGCTGCACTAATACAGCTTTTAGTGCTCTCAGATGCTCAAAAACAGTGTTTCTGAGCATTGAAGCTCTAAACTAACTTTCTCTGCAAAAAAGCTCTAACTCATGAAAATCTGTCTTCTGCTTTGCAAATTACATGAGACTTCATGAGAAAGAAACAAATTTCTTGTACTTGAGTTTTTCTCTTAAAACTGCATTGAGCAACTTTCTCTCACTGAGAAAGAAGCTTTTCAGCATCTGTGGCCTTGGATTCTTTTCATCTGCTTAGTTGCACTAACACAGCTTTTAGTGCTCTCAGAAGCTCAAAACAGCTTTCTGAGCATTGAAGCTCTAAACTAACTTTCTCTGCAAAAAAGCTCTAACTCATGAAAATCTGTCTTCTGCATTGCAAATTACATGAGACTTCATGAGAAAGAAACAAATTTCTTGTACTTGAGTTTTTCTCTTAAAGCTGCATTGAGCAACTTTCTCTCACTGAGAAAGAAGCTTTTCAGCATCTGTGGCCTTGGATTCTTTTCATCTGCTTAGTTGCACTAACACAGCTTTTAGTGCTCTCAGAAGCTCAAAACAGCTTTCTGAGCATTGAAGCTCTAAACTAACTTTCTCTGCAAAAAAGCTCTAACTCATGAAAATCTGTCTGCAAATTACATGAGAAAATCTGCATTGCAAATTACATGAGACCATGAGAAAGAAACAAATTTCTTGTACTTGAGTTTTTCTCTTATAATTGAATTGAGCAAATTTCTCTCACTGAGAAAGAAGCTTTTCAGCATCTGTGGCCTTGGATTCTTTTCATTTGCTTAGCTGCACTAACACAGCTTTTAGTGCTCTCAGAAGCTCAAAAACAGTGTTTCTGAGCATTGAAGCTTTTTTTGCACTTTCTCTGCAAAAAAGCTCTAACTCATGAAAATCTGTCTTCTGCTTTGCAAATTACATGAGAATTCATGAGAAAGAAACAAATTTCTTGTACTTGAGTTTTTCTCTTAAAGTTGCATTGAGCAACTTTCTCTCACTGAGAAAGAAGCTTTTCAGCATCTGTGGCCTTGGATTCTCTTCATTTGCTTAGCTGCACTAATACAGCTTTTAGTGCTCTCAGATGCTCAAAAACAGTGTTTCTGAGCATTGAAGCTCTAAACTAACTTTCTCTGCAAAAAAGCTCTAACTCATGAAAATCTGTCTTCTGCTTTGCAAATTACATGAGACTTCATGAGAAAGAAACAAATTTCTTGTACTTGAGTTTTTCTCTTAAAGCTGCATTGAGCAACTTTCTCTCACTGAGAAAGAAGCTTTTCAGCATCTGTGGCCTTGGATTCTTTTCATCTGCTTAGTTGCACTAACACAGCTTTTAGTGCTCTCAGAAGCTCAAAACAGCTTTCTGAGCATTGAAGCTCTAAACTAACTTTCTCTGCAAAAAAGCTCTAACTCATGAAAATCTGTCTTCTGCATTGCAAATTACATGAGACTTCATGAGAAAGAAACAAATTTCTTGTACTTGAGTTTTTCTCTTAAAGCTGCATTGAGCAACTTTCTCTCACTGAGAAAGAAGCTTTTCAGCATCTGTGGCCTTGGATTCTTTTCATCTGCTTAGTTGCACTAACACAGCTTTTAGTGCTCTCAGAAGCTCAAAACAGCTTTCTGAGCATTGAAGCTCTAAACTAACTTTCTCTGCAAAAAAGCTCTAACTCATGAAAATCTGTCTTCTGCTTTGCAAATTACATGAGAATTCATGAGAAAGAAACAAATTTCTTGTACTTGAGTTTTTCTCTTAAAGTTGCATTGAGCAACTTTCTCTCACTGAGAAAGAAGCTTTTCAGCATCTGTGGCCTTGGATTCTCTTCATTTGCTTAATTGCACTAACACAGCTTTTAGTGCTCTCAGAAGCTCAAAAACAGTGTTTCTGAGCATTGACGCTCTAAACTAACTTTCTCTGCAAAAAAGCTCTAACTCATGAAAATCTGTCTTCTGCTTTGCAAATTACATGAGAATTCATGAGAAAGAAACAAATTTCTTGTACTTGAGTTTTTCTCTTAAAATTGCATTGAGCAACTTTCTCTCATTGAGAAAGAAGCTTTTCAGCATCTGTGGCCTTGGATTCTTTTCATTTGCTTAGCTGCACTAATACAGCTTTTAGTGCTCTCAGAAGCTCAAAACAGCTTTCTGAGCATTGAAGCTGTAAACTAACTTTCTCTGCAAAAAAGCTCTAACTCATGAAAATCTGTCTTCTGCATTGCAAATTACATGAGACTTCATGAGAAAGAAACAAATTTCTTGTACTTGAGTTTTTCTCTTAAAGTTGCATTGAGCAACTTTCTCTCACTGAGAAAGAAGCTTTTCAGCATCTGTGGCCTTGGATTCTCTTCATTTGCTTAATTGCACTAACACAGCTTTTAGTGCTCTCAGAAGTTCAAAAACAGTGTTTTTGAGCTTTGAAGCTCTAAACTAACTTTCTCTGCAATAAAGCTCTAACTCATGAAAATCTGTCTTCTGCATTGCAAATTACATGAGAATTCATGAGAAAGAAACAAATTTCTTGTACTTGAGTTTTTCTCTTATAATTGATATGAGCAACTTTCTCTCACTGAGAAAGAAGCTTTTCAGCATCTGTGGCCTTGGATTCTTTTCATTTGCTTAGTTGCACTAACACAGCTTTTAGTGCTCTCAGAAGCTCAAAAACAGTGTTTCTGAGCATTGACGCTCTAAACTAACTTTCTCTGCAAAAAAGCTCTAACTCATGAAAATCTGTCTTCTGCTTTGCAAATTACATGAGAAGTCATGAGAAAGAAACAAATTTCTTGTACTTGAGTTTTTCTCTTAAAGTTGCATTGAGCAACTTTCTCTCACTGAGAAAGAAGCTTTTCAGCATCTGTGGCCTTGGATTCTCTTCATTTGCTTAATTGCACTAACACAGCTTTTAGTGCTCTCAGAAGTTCAAAAACAGTGTTTCTGAGCATTGACGCTCTAAACTAACTTTCTCTGCAAAAAAGCTCTAACTCATGAAAATCTGTCTTCTGCTTTGCAAATTACATGAGAATTCATGAGAAAGAAACAAATTTCTTGTACTTGAGTTTTTCTCTTAAAGTTGCATTGAGCAACTTTCTCTCACTGAGAAAGAAGCTTTTCAGCATCTGTGGCCTTGGATTCTCTTCATTTGCTTAATTGCACTAACACAGCTTTTAGTGCTCTCAGAAGCTCAAAAACAGTGTTTCTGAGCATTGACGCTCTAAACTAACTTTCTCTGCAAAAAAGCTCTAACTCATGAAAATCTGTCTTCTGCTTTGCAAATTACATGAGAATTCATGAGAAAGAAACAAATTTCTTGTACTTGAGTTTTTCTCTTAAAGTTGCATTGAGCAATTTTCTCTCACTGAGAAAGAAGCTTTTCAGCATCTGTGGCCTTGGATTCTCTTCATTTGCTTAATTGCACTAACACAGCTTTTAGTGCTCTCAGAAGCTCAAAAACAGTGTTTCTGAGCATTGACGCTCTAAACTAACTTTCTCTGCAAAAAAGCTCTAACTCATGAAAATCTGTCTTCTGCTTTGCAAATTACATGAGAAGTCATGAGAAAGAAAGGAAGAAATTTCTTGTACTTGAGTTTTTCTCTTATAATTGATATGAGCAACTTTCTCTCACTGAGAAAGAAGCTTTTCAGCACCTGTGGCCTTGGATTCTTTTCATTTGCTTAGTTGCACTAACACAGCTTTTAGTGCTCTCAGAAGCTCAAAAACAGTGTTTCTGAGCATTGACGCTCTAAACTAACTTTCTCTGCAAAAAAGCTCTAACTCATGAAAATCTGTCTGCAAATTACATGAGAAAATCTGCATTGCAAATTACATGAGACCATGAGAAAGAAACAAATTTCTTGTACTTGAGTTTTTCTCTTATAATTGAATTGAGCAAATTTCTCTCACTGAGAAAGAAGCTTTTCAGCATCTGTGGCCTTGGATTCTTTTCATTTGCTTAGCTGCACTAACACAGCTTTTAGTGCTCTCAGAAGCTCAAAAACAGTGTTTCTGAGCATTGAAGCTTTTTTTGCACTTTCTCTGCAAAAAAGCTCTAACTCATGAAAATCTGTCTTCTGCTTTGCAAATTACATGAGAATTCATGAGAAAGAAACAAATTTCTTGTACTTGAGTTTTTCTCTTAAAGTTGCATTGAGCAACTTTCTCTCACTGAGAAAGAAGCTTTTCAGCATCTGTGGCCTTGGATTCTCTTCATTTGCTTAGCTGCACTAATACAGCTTTTAGTGCTCTCAGATGCTCAAAAACAGTGTTTCTGAGCATTGAAGCTCTAAACTAACTTTCTCTGCAAAAAAGCTCTAACTCATGAAAATCTGTCTTCTGCTTTGCAAATTACATGAGACTTCATGAGAAAGAAACAAATTTCTTGTACTTGAGTTTTTCTCTTAAAGCTGCATTGAGCAACTTTCTCTCACTGAGAAAGAAGCTTTTCAGCATCTGTGGCCTTGGATTCTTTTCATCTGCTTAGTTGCACTAACACAGCTTTTAGTGCTCTCAGAAGCTCAAAACAGCTTTCTGAGCATTGAAGCTCTAAACTAACTTTCTCTGCAAAAAAGCTCTAACTCATGAAAATCTGTCTTCTGCTTTGCAAATTACATGAGAATTCATGAGAAAGAAACAAATTTCTTGTACTTGAGTTTTTCTCTTAAAGTTGCATTGAGCAACTTTCTCTCACTGAGAAAGAAGCTTTTCAGCATCTGTGGCCTTGGATTCTCTTCATTTGCTTAATTGCACTAACACAGCTTTTAGTGCTCTCAGAAGCTCAAAAACAGTGTTTCTGAGCATTGACGCTCTAAACTAACTTTCTCTGCAAAAAAGCTCTAACTCATGAAAATCTGTCTTCTGCTTTGCAAATTACATGAGAATTCATGAGAAAGAAACAAATTTCTTGTACTTGAGTTTTTCTCTTATAATTGATATGAGCAACTTTCTCTCACTGAGAAAGAAGCTTTTCAGCATCTGTGGCCTTGGATTCTTTTCATTTGCTTAGTTGCACTAACACAGCTTTTAGTGCTCTCAGAAGCTCAAAAACAGTGTTTCTGAGCATTGAAGCTCTAAACTAACTTTCTCTGCAAAAAAGCTCTAACTCATGAAAATCTGTCTTCTGCTTTGCAAATTACATGAGAATTCATGAGAAAGAAACAAATTTCTTGTACTTGAGTTTTTCTCTTAAAGTTGCATTGAGCAATTTTCTCTCACTGAGAAAGAAGCTTTTCAGCATCTGTGGCCTTGGATTCTCTTCATTTGCTTAATTGCACTAACACAGCTTTTAGTGCTCTCAGAAGCTCAAAAACAGTGTTTCTGAGCATTGAGTCTCTAAACTAACTTTCTCTGCAAAAAAGCTCTAACTCATGAAAATCTGTCTTCTGCTTTGCAAATTACATGAGAATTCATGAGAAAGAAACAAATTCCTTGTACTTGAGTTTTTCTCTTATAATTGATATGAGCAACTTTCTCTCACTGAGAAAGAAGCTTTTCAGCATCTGTGGCCTTGGATTCTTTTCATTTGCTTAGTTGCACTAACACAGCTTTTAGTGCTCTCAGAAGCTCAAAAACAGTGTTTCTGAGCATTGACGCTCTAAACTAACTTTCTCTGCAAAAAAGCTCTAACTCATGAAGATCTGTCTGCAAATTACATGAGAAAATCTGCATTGCAAATTACATGAGACCATAGAAAGAAACAAATTTCTTGTACTTGAGTTTTTCTCTTATAATTGAATTGAGCAACTTTCTCTCACTGAGAAAGAAGCTTTTCAGCATCTGTGGCCTTGGATTCTTTTCATTTGCTTAGTTGCACTAACACAGCTTTTAGTGCTCTCAGAAGCTCAAAAACAGTGTTTCTGAGCATTGACGCTCTAAACTAACTTTCTCTGCAAAAAAGCTCTAACTCATGAAAATCTGTCTTCTGCTTTGCAAATTACATGAGAAGTCATGAGAAAGAAACAAATTTCTTGTACTTGAGTTTTTCTCTTAAAGTTGCATTGAGCAACTTTCTCTCACTGAGAAAGAAGCTTTTCAGCATCTGTGGCCTTGGATTCTCTTCATTTGCTTAATTGCACTAACACAGCTTTTAGTGCTCTCAGAAGCTCAAAAACAGTGTTTCTGAGCATTGACGCTCTAAACTAACTTTCTCTGCAAAAAAGCTCTAACTCATGAAAATCTGTCTTCTGCTTTGCAAATTACATGAGAATTCATGAGAAAGAAACAAATTTCTTGTACTTGAGTTTTTCTCTTAAAGTTGCATTGAGCAACTTTCTCTCACTGAGAAAGAAGCTTTTCAGCATCTGTGGCCTTGGATTCTCTTCATTTGCTTAGCTGCACTAATACAGCTTTTAGTGCTCTCAGATGCTCAAAAACAGTGTTTCTGAGCATTGAAGCTCTAAACTAACTTTCTCTGCAAAAAAGCTCTAACTCATGAAAATCTGTCTTCTGCTTTGCAAATTACATGAGACTTCATGAGAAAGAAACAAATTTCTTGTACTTGAGTTTTTCTCTTAAAGCTGCATTGAGCAACTTTCTCTCACTGAGAAAGAAGCTTTTCAGCATCTGTGGCCTTGGATTCTTTTCATCTGCTTAGTTGCACTAACACAGCTTTTAGTGCTCTCAGAAGCTCAAAACAGCTTTCTGAGCATTGAAGCTCTAAACTAACTTTCTCTGCAAAAAAGCTCTAACTCATGAAAATCTGTCTTCTGCATTGCAAATTACATGAGACTTCATGAGAAAGAAACAAATTTCTTGTACTTGAGTTTTTCTCTTAAAGCTGCATTGAGCAACTTTCTCTCACTGAGAAAGAAGCTTTTCAGCATCTGTGGCCTTGGATTCTTTTCATCTGCTTAGTTGCACTAACACAGCTTTTAGTGCTCTCAGAAGCTCAAAACAGCTTTCTGAGCATTGAAGCTCTAAACTAACTTTCTCTGCAAAAAAGCTCTAACTCATGAAAATCTGTCTTCTGCTTTGCAAATTACATGAGAATTCATGAGAAAGAAACAAATTTCTTGTACTTGAGTTTTTCTCTTAAAGTTGCATTGAGCAACTTTCTCTCACTGAGAAAGAAGCTTTTCAGCATCTGTGGCCTTGGATTCTCTTCATTTGCTTAATTGCACTAACACAGCTTTTAGTGCTCTCAGAAGCTCAAAAACAGTGTTTCTGAGCATTGACGCTCTAAACTAACTTTCTCTGCAAAAAAGCTCTAACTCATGAAAATCTGTCTTCTGCTTTGCAAATTACATGAGAAGTCATGAGAAAGAAAGGAAGAAATTTCTTGTACTTGAGTTTTTCTCTTATAATTGATATGAGCAACTTTCTCTCACTGAGAAAGAAGCTTTTCAGCACCTGTGGCCTTGGATTCTTTTCATTTGCTTAGTTGCACTAACACAGCTTTTAGTGCTCTCAGAAGCTCAAAAACAGTGTTTCTGAGCATTGACGCTCTAAACTAACTTTCTCTGCAAAAAAGCTCTAACTCATGAAAATCTGTCTGCAAATTACATGAGAAAATCTGCATTGCAAATTACATGAGACCATGAGAAAGAAACAAATTTCTTGTACTTGAGTTTTTCTCTTATAATTGAATTGAGCAAATTTCTCTCACTGAGAAAGAAGCTTTTCAGCATCTGTGGCCTTGGATTCTTTTCATTTGCTTAGCTGCACTAACACAGCTTTTAGTGCTCTCAGAAGCTCAAAAACAGTGTTTCTGAGCATTGAAGCTTTTTTTGCACTTTCTCTGCAAAAAAGCTCTAACTCATGAAAATCTGTCTTCTGCTTTGCAAATTACATGAGAATTCATGAGAAAGAAACAAATTTCTTGTACTTGAGTTTTTCTCTTAAAGTTGCATTGAGCAACTTTCTCTCACTGAGAAAGAAGCTTTTCAGCATCTGTGGCCTTGGATTCTCTTCATTTGCTTAGCTGCACTAATACAGCTTTTAGTGCTCTCAGATGCTCAAAAACAGTGTTTCTGAGCATTGAAGCTCTAAACTAACTTTCTCTGCAAAAAAGCTCTAACTCATGAAAATCTGTCTTCTGCTTTGCAAATTACATGAGACTTCATGAGAAAGAAACAAATTTCTTGTACTTGAGTTTTTCTCTTAAAGTTGCATTGAGCAACTTTCTCTCACTGAGAAAGAAGCTTTTCAGCATCTGTGGCCTTGGATTCTTTTCATCTGCTTAGTTGCACTAACACAGCTTTTAGTGCTCTCAGAAGCTCAAAAACAGTGTTTCTGAGCATTGACGCTCTAAACTAACTTTCTCTGCAAAAAAGCTCTAACTCATGAAAATCTGTCTTCTGCTTTGCAAATTACATGAGAATTCATGAGAAAGAAACAAATTTCTTGTACTTGAGTTTTTCTCTTAAAGTTGCATTGAGCAATTTTCTCTCACTGAGAAAGAAGCTTTTCAGCATCTGTGGCCTTGGATTCTCTTCATTTGCTTAATTGCACTAACACAGCTTTTAGTGCTCTCAGAAGCTCAAAAACAGTGTTTCTGAGCATTGAGTCTCTAAACTAACTTTCTCTGCAAAAAAGCTCTAACTCATGAAAATCTGTCTTCTGCTTTGCAAATTACATGAGAATTCATGAGAAAGAAACAAATTCCTTGTACTTGAGTTTTTCTCTTATAATTGATATGAGCAACTTTCTCTCACTGAGAAAGAAGCTTTTCAGCATCTGTGGCCTTGGATTCTTTTCATTTGCTTAGTTGCACTAACACAGCTTTTAGTGCTCTCAGAAGCTCAAAAACAGTGTTTCTGAGCATTGACGCTCTAAACTAACTTTCTCTGCAAAAAAGCTCTAACTCATGAAGATCTGTCTGCAAATTACATGAGAAAATCTGCATTGCAAATTACATGAGACCATAGAAAGAAACAAATTTCTTGTACTTGAGTTTTTCTCTTATAATTGAATTGAGCAACTTTCTCTCACTGAGAAAGAAGCTTTCCAGCATCTGTGGCCTTGGATTCTTTTCATTTACTTAGTTGCACTAACACAGCTTTTAGTGCTCTCAGAAGCTCCAAAACAGTGTTTCTGAGCATTGAAGCTCTAAACTAACTTTCTCTGCAAAAAAGCTCTAACTCATGAAAATCTGTCTTCTGCATTGCAAATTACATGAGAATTCATGAGAAAGAAACAAATTTCTTGTACTTGAGTTTTTCTCTTAAAATTGCATTTGGCAACTTTCTCAAACTGAGAAAGAAGCTTTTCAGCATCTGTGGTCTTGGATTCTTTTAATTTGCTTAGTTGCACTAACATAGCTTTTAGTGCTCTCAGAAGCTCAAAAACAGTGTTTCTGAGCATTGACGCTCTAAACTAACTTTCTCTGCAAAAAAGCTCTAACTCATGAAAATCTGTCTGCAAATTACATGAGAAAATCTGCATTGCAAATTACATGAGACCATAGAAAGAAACAAATTTCTTGTACTTGAGTTTTTCTCTTATAATTGAATTGAGCAACTTTCTCTCACTGAGAAAGAAGCTTTCCAGCATCTGTGGCCTTGGATTCTTTTCATTTGCTTAGTTGCAGTAACACAGCTTTTAGTGCTCTCAGAAGCTCCAAAACAGTGTTTCTGAGCATTGAAGCTCTAAACTAACTTTCTCTGCAAAAAAGCTCTAACTCATGAAAATCTGTCTTCTGCATTGCAAATTACATGAGACCATGAGAAAGAAACAAATTTCTTGTACTTGAGTTTTTCTCTTATAATTGAATTGAGCAACTTTCTCTCACTGAGAAAGAAGCTTTTCAGCATCTGTGGCCTTGGATTCTTTTAATTTGCTTAGTTGCACTAACACAGCTTTTAGTGCTCTCAGAAGCTCCAAAACAGTGTTTCTGAGCATTGAAGCTCTATACTAACTTTCTCTGCAAAAAAAGCTCTAACTCATGAAAATCTGTCTTCTGCATTGCAAATTACATGAGAATTCATGAGAAAGAAACAAATTTCTTGTACTTGAGTTTTTCTCTTAAAATTGCATTGAGCAAATTTCTCTCACTGAGAAAGAAGCTTTTCAGCATCTGTGGCCTTGGATTCTATTAATTTGCTTAGTTGCACTAACACAGCTTTTAGTGCTCTCAGAAGCTCAAAAACAGTGTTTCTGAGCATTGACGCTCTAAACTAACTTTCTCTGCAAAAAAGCTCTAACTCATGAAAATCTGTCTGCAAATTACATGAGAAAATCTGCATTGCAAATTACATGAGACCATGAGAAAGAAACAAATTACTTGAGTTTTTCTCTTATAATTGAATTGAGCAACTTTCTCTCACTGAGAAAGAAGCTTTTCAGCATCTGTGGCCTTGGATTCTCTTCATTTGCTTAATTGCACTAACACAGCTTTTAGTGCTCTCGGAAGCTCAAAAACAGTGTTTCTGAGCATTGACGCTCTAAACTAACTTTCTCTGCAAAAAAGCTCTAACTCATGAAAATCTGTCTTCTGCTTTGCAAATTACATGAGAATTCATGAGAAAGAAACAAATTTCTTGTACTTGAGTTTTTCTCTTATAATTGATATGAGCAACTTTCTCTCACTGAGAAAGAAGCTTTTCAGCATCTGTGGCCTTGGATTCTTTTCATTTGCTTAGTTGCACTACCACAGCTTTTAGTGCTCTCAGAAGCTCAAAAACAGTGTTTCTGAGCATTGAAGCTTTTTTTGCACTTTCTCTGCAAAAAAGCTCTAACTCATGAAAATCTGTCTTCTGCTTTGCAAATTACATGAGAATTCATGAGAAAGAAACAAATTTCTTGTACTTGAGTTTTTCTCTTAAAGTTGCATTGAGCAACTTTCTCTCACTGAGAAAGAAGCTTTTCAGCATCTGTGGCCTTGGATTCTCTTCATTTGCTTAGCTGCACTAATACAGCTTTTAGTGCTCTCAGAAGCTCAAAAACAGTGTTTCTGAGCATTGACGCTCTAAACTAACTTTCTCTGCAAAAAAGCTCTAACTCATGAAAATCTGTCTGCAAATTACATGAGAAAATCTGCATTGCAAATTACATGAGACCATAGAAAGAAACAAATTTCTTGTACTTGAGTTTTTCTCTTATAATTGAATTGAGCAACTTTCTCTCACTGAGAAAGAAGCTTTCCAGCATCTGTGGCCTTGGATTCTTTTCATTTGCTTAGTTGCAGTAACACAGCTTTTAGTGCTCTCAGAAGCTCCAAAACAGTGTTTCTGAGCATTGAAGCTCTAAACTAACTTTCTCTGCAAAAAAGCTCTAACTCATGAAAATCTGTCTTCTGCATTGCAAATTACATGAGACCATGAGAAAGAAACAAATTTCTTGTACTTGAGTTTTTCTCTTATAATTGAATTGAGCAACTTTCTCTCACTGAGAAAGAAGCTTTTCAGCATCTGTGGCCTTGGATTCTTTTAATTTGCTTAGTTGCACTAACACAGCTTTTAGTGCTCTCAGAAGCTCCAAAACAGTGTTTCTGAGCATTGAAGCTCTATACTAACTTTCTCTGCAAAAAAAGCTCTAACTCATGAAAATCTGTCTTCTGCATTGCAAATTACATGAGAATTCATGAGAAAGAAACAAATTTCTTGTACTTGAGTTTTTCTCTTAAAATTGCATTGAGAAAATTTCTCTCACTGAGAAAGAAGCTTTTCAGCATCTGTGGCCTTGGATTCTTTTAATTTGCTTAGTTGCACTAACACAGCTTTTAGTGCTCTCAGAAGCTCAAAAACAGTGTTTCTGAGCATTGACGCTCTAAACTAACTTTCTCTGCAAAAAAGCTCTAACTCATGAAAATCTGTCTGCAAATTACATGAGAAAATCTGCATTGCAAATTACATGAGACCATGAGAAAGAAACAAATTACTTGAGTTTTTCTCTTATAATTGAATTGAGCAACTTTCTCTCACTGAGAAAGAAGCTTTTCAGCATCTGTGGCCTTGGATTCTCTTCATTTGCTTAATTGCACTAACACAGCTTTTAGTGCTCTCGGAAGCTCAAAAACAGTGTTTCTGAGCATTGACGCTCTAAACTAACTTTCTCTGCAAAAAAGCTCTAACTCATGAAAATCTGTCTTCTGCTTTGCAAATTACATGAGAATTCATGAGAAAGAAACAAATTTCTTGTACTTGAGTTTTTCTCTTATAATTGATATGAGCAACTTTCTCTCACTGAGAAAGAAGCTTTTCAGCATCTGTGGCCTTGGATTCTTTTCATTTGCTTAGTTGCACTACCACAGCTTTTAGTGCTCTCAGAAGCTCAAAAACAGTGTTTCTGAGCATTGAAGCTTTTTTTGCACTTTCTCTGCAAAAAAGCTCTAACTCATGAAAATCTGTCTTCTGCTTTGCAAATTACATGAGAATTCATGAGAAAGAAACAAATTTCTTGTACTTGAGTTTTTCTCTTAAAGTTGCATTGAGCAACTTTCTCTCACTGAGAAAGAAGCTTTTCAGCATCTGTGGCCTTGGATTCTCTTCATTTGCTTAATTGCACTAACACAGCTTTTAGTGCTCTCGGAAGCTCAAAAACAGTGTTTCTGAGCATTGACGCTCTAAACTAACTTTCTCTGCAATAAAGCTCTAACTCATGAAAATCTGTCTTCTGCTTTGCAAATTACATGAGAATTCATGAGAAAGAAACAAATTTCTTGTACTTGAGTTTTTCTCTTATAATTGATATGAGCAACTTTCTCTCACTGAGAAAGAAGCTTTTCAGCATCTGTGGCCTTGGATTCTTTTCATTTGCTTAGTTGCACTAACACAGCTTTTAGTGCTCTCAGAAGCTCAAAAACAGTGTTTCTGAGCATTGAAGCTTTTTTTGCACTTTCTCTGCAAAAAAGCTCTAACTCATGAAAATCTGTCTTCTGCTTTGCAAATTACATGAGAATTCATGAGAAAGAAACAAATTTCTTGTACTTGAGTTTTTCTCTTAAAGTTGCATTGAGCAACTTTCTCTCACTGAGAAAGAAGCTTTTCAGCATCTGTGGCCTTGGATTCTCTTCATTTGCTTAATTGCACTAACACAGCTTTTAGTGCTCTCGGAAGCTCAAAAACAGTGTTTCTGAGCATTGACGCTCTAAACTAACTTTCTCTGCAATAAAGCTCTAACTCATGAAAATCTGTCTTCTGCTTTGCAAATTACATGAGAATTCATGAGAAAGAAACAAATTTCTTGTACTTGAGTTTTTCTCTTATAATTGATATGAGCAACTTTCTCTCACTGAGAAAGAAGCTTTTCAGCATCTGTGGCCTTGGATTCTTTTCATTTGCTTAGTTGCACTAACACAGCTTTTAGTGCTCTCAGAAGCTCAAAAACAGTGTTTCTGAGCATTGACGCTCTAAACTAACTTTCTCTGCAAAAAAGCTCTAACTCATGAAAATCTGTCTGCAAATTACATGAGAAAATCTGCATTGCAAATTACATGAGACCATGAGAAAGAAACAAATTTCTTGTACTTGAGTTTTTCTCTTATAATTGAATTGAGCAACTTTCTCTCACTGAGAAAGAAGCTTTTCAGCATCTGTGGCCTTGGATTCTTTTAATTTGCTTAGTTGCACTAACACAGCTTTTAGTGCTCTCAAAAGCTCCAAAACAGTGTTTCTGAGCATTGAAGCTCTATACTAATTTTCTCTGCAAAAAAAGCTCTAACTCATGAAAATCTGTCTTCTGCATTGCAAATTACATGAGAATTCATGAGAAAGAAACAAATTTCTTGTACTTGAGTTTTTCTCTTAAAATTGCATTGAGCAAATTTCTCTCACTGAGAAAGAAGCTTTTCAGCATCTGTGGCCTTGGATTCTTTTAATTTGCTTAGTTGCACTAACACAGCTTTTAGTGCTCTCAGAAGCTCAAAAACAGTGTTTCTGAGCATTGACGCTCTAAACTAACTTTCTCTGCAAAAAAGCTCTAGCTCATGAAAATCTGTCTGCAAATTACATGAGAAAATCTGCATTGCAAATTACATGAGACTTCATGAGAAAGAAAGAAATTTCTTGTACTTGAGTTTTTCTCTTAAAGCTGCATTGAGCAACTTTCTCTCACTGAGAAAGAAGCTTTTCAGCATCTGTGGCCTTGGATTCTCTTCATTTGCTTAATTGCACTAACACAGCTTTTAGTGCTCTCAGAAGTTCAAAAACAGTGTTTCTGAGCATTGAAGCTTTTTTTGCACTTTCTCTGCAAAAAAGCTCTAACTCATGAAAATCTGTCTTCTGCTTTGCAAATTACATGAGAATTCATGAGAAAGAAACAAATTTCTTGTACTTGAGTTTTTCTCTTAAAGTTGCATTGAGCAACTTTCTCTCACTGAGAAAGAAGGTTTTCAGCATCTGTGGCCTTGGATTCTCTTCATTTGCTTAATTGCACTAACACAGCTTTTAGTGCTCTCGGAAGCTCAAAAACAGTGTTTCTGAGCATTGACGCTCTAAACTAACTTTCTCTGCAAAAAAGCTCTAACTCATGAAAATCTGTCTTCTGCTTTGCAAATTACATGAGAATTCATGAGAAAGAAACAAATTTCTTGTACTTGAGTTTTTCTCTTATAATTGATATGAGCAACTTTCTCTCACTGAGAAAGAAGCTTTTCAGCATCTGTGGCCTTGGATTCTCTTCATTTGCTTAGTTGCACTAACACAGCTTTTAGTGCTCTCAGAAGTTCAAAAACAGTGTTTTTGAACATTGAAGCTCTAAACTAACTTTCTCTGCAATAAAGCTCTAACTCATGAAAATCTGTCTTCAGAAGCTCAGAAGTTTTTGAAGCTCAAAAACAGTGTTTCTGAGCATTGAAGCTCTAAACTAACTTTCTCTGCAAAAAAGCTCTAACTCATGAAAATCTGTCTTCTGCATTGCAAATTACATGAGAATTCATGAGAAAGAAACAAATTTCTTGTACTTGAGTTTTTCTCTTAAAATTGCATTAAGCAAATTTCTCTCACTGAGAAAGAAGCTTTTCAGCATCTGTGGCCTTGGATTCTTTTCATTTGCTTAGTTGCACTAACACAGCTTTTAGTGCTCTCAGAAGCTCAAAAACAGTGTTTCTGAGCATTGACGCTCTAAACTAACTTTCTCTGCAAAAAAGCTCTAACTCATGAAAATCTGTCTTCTGCTTTGCAAATTACATGAGAATTCATGAGAAAGAAACAAATTTCTTGTACTTGAGTTTTTCTCTTAAAGTTGCATTGAGCAACTTTCTCTCACTGAGAAAGAAGCTTTTCAGCATCTGTGGCCTTGGATTCTCTTCATTTGCTTAATTGCACTAACACAGCTTTTAGTGCTCTCAGAAGCTCAAAAACAGTGTTTCTGAGCATTGACGCTCTAAACTAACTTTCTCTGCAAAAAAGCTCTAACTCATGAAAATCTGTCTTCTGCTTTGCAAATTACATGAGAATTCATGAGAAAGAAACAAATTTCTTGTACTTGAGTTTTTCTCTTAAAATTGCATTGAGCAACTTTCTCTCATTGAGAAAGAAGCTTTTCAGCATCTGTGGCCTTGGATTCTTTTCATTTGCTTAGCTGCACTAATACAGCTTTTAGTGCTCTCAGAAGCTCAAAACAGCTTTCTGAGCATTGAAGCTGTAAACTAACTTTCTCTGCAAAAAAGCTCTAACTCATGAAAATCTGTCTTCTGCATTGCAAATTACATGAGACTTCATGAGAAAGAAACAAATTTCTTGTACTTGAGTTTTTCTCTTAAAGTTGCATTGAGCAACTTTCTCTCACTGAGAAAGAAGCTTTTCAGCATCTGTGGCCTTGGATTCTCTTCATTTGCTTAATTGCACTAACACAGCTTTTAGTGCTCTCAGAAGTTCAAAAACAGTGTTTTTGAGCTTTGAAGCTCTAAACTAACTTTCTCTGCAATAAAGCTCTAACTCATGAAAATCTGTCTTCTGCATTGCAAATTACATGAGACTTCATGAGAAAGAAACAAATTTCTTGTACTTGAGTTTTTCTCTTATAATTGATATGAGCAACTTTCTCTCACTGAGAAAGAAGCTTTTCAGCATCTGTGGCCTTGGATTCTTTTCATTTGCTTAGTTGCACTAACACAGCTTTTAGTGCTCTCAGAAGCTCAAAAACAGTGTTTCTGAGCATTGACGCTCTAAACTAACTTTCTCTGCAAAAAAGCTCTAACTCATGAAAATCTGTCTTCTGCTTTGCAAATTACATGAGAATTCATGAGAAAGAAACAAATTTCTTGTACTTGAGTTTTTCTCTTATAATTGATATGAGCAACTTTCTCTCACTGAGAAAGAAGCTTTTCAGCACCTGTGGCCTTGGATTCTTTTCATTTGCTTAGTTGCACTAACACAGCTTTTAGTGCTCTCAGAAGCTCAAAAACAGTGTTTCTGAGCATTGACGCTCTAAACTAACTTTCTCTGCACAAAAGCTCTAACTCATGAAAATCTGTCTGCAAATTACATGAGAAAATCTGCATTGCAAATTACATGAGACCATGAGAAAGAAACAGATTTCTTGTACTTGAGTTTTTCTCTTATAATTGAATTGAGCAAATTTCTCTCACTGAGAAAGAAGCTTTTCAGCATCTGTGGCCTTGGATTCTTTTCATTTGCTTAGCTGCACTAACACAGCTTTTAGTGCTCTCAGAAGCTCAAAAACAGTGTTTCTGAGCATTGAAGCTTTTTTTGCACTTTCTCTGCAAAAAAGCTCTAACTCATGAAAATCTGTCTTCTGCTTTGCAAATTACATGAGAATTCATGAGAAAGAAACAAATTTCTTGTACTTGAGTTTTTCTCTTAAAGTTGCATTGAGCAACTTTCTCTCACTGAGAAAGAAGCTTTTCAGCATCTGTGGCCTTGGATTCTCTTCATTTGCTTAGCTGCACTAATACAGCTTTTAGTGCTCTCAGATGCTCAAAAACAGTGTTTCTGAGCATTGAAGCTCTAAACTAACTTTCTCTGCAAAAAAGCTCTAACTCATGAAAATCTGTCTTCTGCTTTGCAAATTACATGAGACTTCATGAGAAAGAAACAAATTTCTTGTACTTGAGTTTTTCTCTTAAAGCTGCATTGAGCAACTTTCTCTCACTGAGAAAGAAGCTTTTCAGCATCTGTGGCCTTGGATTCTTTTCATCTGCTTAGTTGCACTAACACAGCTTTTAGTGCTCTCAGAAGCTCAAAACAGCTTTCTGAGCATTGAAGCTCTAAACTAACTTTCTCTGCAAAAAAGCTCTAACTCATGAAAATCTGTCTTCTGCATTGCAAATTACATGAGACTTCATGAGAAAGAAACAAATTTCTTGTACTTGAGTTTTTCTCTTAAAGCTGCATTGAGCAACTTTCTCTCACTGAGAAAGAAGCTTTTCAGCATCTGTGGCCTTGGATTCTTTTCATCTGCTTAGTTGCACTAACACAGCTTTTAGTGCTCTCAGAAGCTCAAAACGGAGGGTTACGTAGGTAACCTAGGTTCTGTGAATGAAGTCAACACGCCACAGTATGGGTCAGCCTCGCTAAGGATGAGCTGTCAGGAGACGATATATCAAATTAACCACGCCCCGCTTGCAATCACCTCCTATAAATACAGGTGTTAATCAGCCGGCCCTTTCTCTTTTTCCGACTGGCTCTAAGCAGTCCCCGAGTGACCACGCTTCGTGGCGTGTTGACTTCATTCACAGAACCTAGGTTACCTACGTAACCCTCCGTTCTATTTCATCTCAGTCAACACGCCACAGTATGGGTCAACTGTGTACCAGATAAGGTCATGAGGGGAAATCTAGCGGGGCAATAACCAGGACATGATTAATGCAACAGAACCTTTATTAGTTCTTCATATAACTTACAACCAAACCACCAGGTAATAATACCTTGACATAACTGTAACATAAAGCAGTTTATAACTGTTCCGCTGTTTGCAGAATAGCAGATGAAACTGTCCTTGCCAGATCCAGACGATAGAATTTGGCAAATGTCAAAGAGGACGACCAGCCTGCTGCCACACACACTTCTTCCAGAGAGGCCCCCTTAAATAATGCCCAAGAGGCCCCCATTCCTCTAGTAGAGTGGGCCACCACCCCCTTGGGAGGAGGCCTTCCAATACTGTGGTAGGCTAGTTCTATTAGCCTGACCACCCACCTTGCGAGCCGCTGCTTGGACACCGCCTGGCCTCGCACCGAGTCTCCAAAACAGACAAACAGCTGATCAGTCTGTCTGATCTGTTGAGTGCAAGCAATGTATCTCCTCAGTGCTCTGACTGGGCAGATTAGATGTAATCTGGCTGCTTCTGCTGAATCATGAGGAGGGGGATGAAAGGGTTCTAGTACCAAAGGTCTGGAGACATAAGAACGAGGCAAAACTTTTGGCAGAAATGATGGGTTCGGAAGGAGAGAAATGGATGAATCTTCTTCCCCCAGTCTCAAGCATGCAGGGTGTACTGACAAGGCATGCAATTCGCTTACCCTCTTAATTGAAGCAATAGACAAGAGAAAGGCTGTCTTCAACGTGAGAAGTTCTAATCCCAATTTGTCTAATGGCTCAAAGGGCTGTTCTGTCAGAGCTTTTAGGACAACGCCCAAGTCCCATGAGGGAACCAACCGAGCTTGAGATGGACCTAATCTACGAGCTCCTTTCAGAAAACATTTCACAAGAGGATGGACCCCAACTGTGCTACCTCCGTAGTCCATATGGCGATCTGATATAGCCGCTACATATCCCCTCAAGGTTGACTCCGTCAGTCCCGTCTCCAACAGGGACTGGAGAAATGACAAAACTAACTCCACCCCGCATGAAACTGGGTCCATTCCCTTGGAATGACACCATTGAGAGAACCTTTCCCATCGAGCAGCATACAGTCTCCTTGTAGATGGGGCTTTTGCTGCCTGCAATGTTGTTAGAACCGCCTCTCCCAGAGCTCTGGAAGACTCCCATCTAGTGGCCAGACGTGCAGATTGTACTTCCCTGGATTTGGGTGCCAGAGTTTCCCTTGGGCCTGAGACAGCATATTCTTCCTGACTGGGAGACGCCATGGCGGTCCCCTCTGTAATGCTACCAAATCCGGCATCCATGCCCGCTGGGGCCAATCTGGTGCCACCAGCAGGACTTTGGCCTTTAAGATCCTTACTTTGGCTAGGACCACTGGCAGAAGAGGGAATGGAGGGAATGCATACAGGAGCATTGGAGGCCATTTGTTTGCCAGAGCATCCACCCCTAGTGACCCCTTGGGGCCCACTATTGAATACCACAGGGGACAATGCGTGGTTTCCAGTGAGGCAAAGAGATCCACCTGAGCCACCCCGAACCGAGACCAGATCTCCTGTACCACTGCCGGATGTAGTCGCCATTCCCCTGGCCTGGGGCCTCCCCTGGACAAAAGGTCGGCTGCTACATTGTCCTCTCCCGGGAGGTGTAAGGCCCTCAGGGACACCCCCTGAGCATGTGCCCATAACAGAAGGTCCCGAGTTCTCCTGTAAAGGGACGTTGAACGTAACCCGCCCTGATGGTTTATATATGACACTACTGTGGTACTGTCGGAGCGAACAATGACATGCTTCTCCTGAAGCCGAGGCCGAAAATGGATCAGGGCCCGAAATACTGCCTCCAGTTCCAGCAGATTTATGTGTGCTCCTCTCCACGAGGCATCCCATTGTCCTTGTGCTGGATTGCCTCGCCAGACAGCACCCCAGCCCTCCAGTGATGCCTCTGTTGTTATCATTTCCCTTAAACATAAAGGGCCCAGTGTGACTCCTTCCTTTAAGCCTGGAGTCGAGAGCCACCACTGGACTGTTGGAAGACAACCCCTGTTCCTTGGGATCAGTCGCTGTCCATTCTCGTATGGACTCACTTTGTATTTTGCTAACCATAGCTGCAGAGGGCGCATGTGAAGCAATCCTAATGGTACTACCTGACTGGCTGCTGCCAACAGGCCAAGCAGCCTCCGACCAAACTTCACTGTAACCTGCTCCTTCCAGAGGAGCTGGGATAGACATTCTTCCAACACTAATTGCCTCTGAGGGGTCAGAGATGCTCTCATCGTTGTTGAATCCAAGGTCAACCCTAGGTATGTCACTGCCTTGGTGGGGATGAGACAACTCTTCTTGCTGTTCAGCTTCAGCCCCAAGTTCTGTAAATGGGTTAGGACCACCTTTGTGTTGTTCCTGGCCTGCTGTTCTGTAGGGGAACAAATTAGCCAATCGTCCAGGTAGTTTGCTACACGTATACCCTGACGACGAAGTGGGATGAGCGCTGCATCCATACATTTTGTAAAGGTGCGAGGGGCCAATGACAGACCGAAGGGGAGAACCTTGTACTCGTATGCGTTGCCCTGAAAGTAGAACCTTAGATACTTCCTGTGGTTCCTGTGAATCGGGATATGAAAGTAAGCATCCTGGAGGTCCACTGTTGTGAACCAATCCCCTTGCCTGATGAAGGTTAAAAGGGTTGATATGTTGAGCATATGGAAAGGCAGTCGTTTCAAATGACGGTTGAATCCCTTGAGATTGAGGATGGGACGAAGACCCCCATCCTTTTTTGGAATCAGGAAATAGGTGGAATAAAACCCCTGCCCCATTGTTCCCAAGGGCAGGTGTGTTATTGCTCCCTTTCCTAAAAGGACCGATACCTCTGCTGTGAGAGACTTGCACTGGTTCTCGTCTCCCAGAACAGTAGGGACAATCCCTTGAAACTTTGGCGGTTTTGACCTGAACTGGAGCCTGTATCCGAACTCCAAGGTGCTTAGCACCCATGGACATTGGGTGCATTGGCGCCAGTGGAGGAGCTGTTGACTGGAAAAGTGTGTGGCCGGAGACTGATTGTCAGCGACGATTTCTTCCGCCTGACATCCGTGTGATAGAAGACTCTGCTTGTCTGCCCCTACGAAAGGACTGTCGAGCTCCTTGGCCTGGTCCCCCTAGAGCCCCTTGGCCAGCAGTTCTCCGCTGCCCTGGGTAGGCCTGGGTTAACGATTCCGGCCGAGTCCAGCTACTGCTCCCCGCTGATGTCCGTGGCCCACGAATAACTGGTGCCCGACGCACAGAGCGTGTCAACTCCCTTGTCTTACGGGACTGCTCCAGTGCTGCCTCTGACGGGGGCCCAAAGACCTCACCAGGGATCAATGGAGCTGCTATGACTGCCATGCAGTCTTGGTCCAAAAGATTGGCCTGGGACAGCCATACTTGACGACGCGCTTGAACCACACTGGCCATCGATTGTCCCAGAGCTTGGGCATGTGCACTTGTTCCTCGGATCAGCATGTCAATCACCAGTAATGCTTCTGGAATGTCTTCACTCGTCAAGGTAGAGGACAAATCCTGTAGTATACCCTCTAAATAAACCAACAGGAGGGAATTGGTGCATGCCAGTCTTGCAGACAAGGCAGAGGCATGATATGTTCTTTTTAGCTGACTGTCAACTAACCTACAATACTTGTTAGGGTGTATAGCATCTTTTCCAGGCCGGGTGGTTGCTCCTGCCAACATAGCAAATGTGGGCCCAATCTGGGGAGCTGAAGCAAGCCCGTAAGCTGCCGCCCCTGCCAGGTTGCCCAGCTGTGTCTTAGGAAGGGCAGTGGAACCTGGAACCTTCCATGAAGAATGCAACTCTGTCACAAAGTCTGGAAGTATAGGCAAACCTTCCGTTTTTCGGCGCTGAGAGCCTCTATCAAACACCGAAGTTGACGTTGAGGCAGGTTGTGAAGCCAGGTTCGCCCGTTCTGCTGCTCTAGCAATCACCGCCTTATCTGATGGATCCAAAGGAACAGGATCCGAAGCCTGAGAAGAGTAATCCATTTCTGAATCAGAGATGTCCTCTTGATCTGATGGCATAGAATTGCCTTCCCTTCCAAACACTCCAGATGCTATCACAGATATCTCATCTGGGTGGCGGCATGGCTGTTTTTGCACCAGTTCCCCAGGGCCTGGAGGCCCCACCGGCCACTGTTGTGCCTGTAACAAATTATTCAGAGTCTCTTGCATTCCTTGCATCTGTCTCTGAAGATGATCCACTTCTACATGCTTGCGCTTGCGAGAGTGCTTACGCCTGACACCTTCTTCTTGAAGATTCTGCTCAGGCTGACGTACTTGTCCTGCAGGGATCTCTGCTGGAAAACCAATGTTGTCTTCCACTTGCATCTCTCCCTGCTGTGTTTTTTTTTTTTTTTTTTTTTTTAAACAGCTTACTTCAAACTTGGTAGCTTTCACCTTCACAGGTGAAGAGGCCCCCTTGCCAAACAATCTGTGTTAAATACTCACCTTTACAACAGAAGTAACACTGTAGCCTTAATCCTCTAGGTTAAGAGGCTCCTTCACAAACAGCACGCGGCAACGCGGTAACTTTCACCCTCACAGGCAAAGAGGTTCCCGTCAGCCAGTTACTTTAAGTAATAAAGAAAGCAAATCTCACCGTCTTTACCAACTCAATCGTTAGCCAGGAGGCAAAAAAAGAGAAAGGGCCGGCTGATTAACACCTGTATTTATAGGAGGTGATTGCAAGCGGGGCGTGGTTAATTTGATATATCGTCTCCTGACAGCTCATCCTTAGCGAGGCTGACCCATACTGTGGCGTGTTGACTGAGATGAAATAGAACAGCTTTCTGAGCATTGAAGCTCTAAACTAACTTTCTCTGCAAAAAAGCTCTAACTCATGAAAATCTGTCTTCTGCTTTGCAAATTACATGAGAATTCATGAGAAAGAAACAAATTTCTTGTACTTGAGTTTTTCTCTTAAAGTTGCATTGAGCAACTTTCTCTCACTGAGAAAGAAGCTTTTCAGCATCTGTGGCCTTGGATTCTCTTCATTTGCTTAATTGCACTAACACAGCTTTTAGTGCTCTCAGAAGCTCAAAAACAGTGTTTCTGAGCATTGACGCTCTAAACTAACTTTCTCTGCAAAAAAGTTCTAACTCATGAAAATCTGTCTTCTGCTTTGCAAATTACATGAGAATTCATGAGAAAGAAACAAATTTCTTGTACTTGAGTTTTTCTCTTATAATTGATATGAGCAACTTTCTCTCACTGAGAAAGAAGCTTTTCAGCATCTGTGGCCTTGGATTCTTTTAATTTGCTTAGTTGCACTAACACAGCTTTTAGTGCTCTCAGAAGCTCAAAAACAGTGTTTCTGAGCATTGAAGCTCTAAACTAACTTTCTCTGCAAAAAAGCTCTAACTCATGAAAATCTGTCTTCTGCTTTGCAAATTACATGAGAATTCATGAGAAAGAAACAAATTTCTTGTACTTGAGTTTTTCTCTTAAAGCTGCATTGAGCAACTTTCTCTCACTGAGAAAGAAGATTTTCAGTGTCTGTGGCCTTGGATTCTTTTCATTTGCTTAGTTGCACTAACACAGCTTTTAGTGCTCTCAGAAGCTCAAAAACAGTGTTTCTGAGCATTGAAGCTCTAAACTAACTTTCTCTGCAAAAAAGCTCTGACTCATGAAAATCTGTCTTCTGCTTTGCAAATTACATGAGAATTCATGAGAAAGAAACAAATTCCTTGTACTTGAGTTTTTCTCTTATAATTGATATGAGCAACTTTCTCTCACTGAGAAAGAAGCTTTTCAGCATCTGTGGCCTTGGATTCTTTTCATTTGCTAAGTTGCACTAACACAGCTTTTAGTGCTCTCAGAAGCTCAAAAATAGCTCAAAACAGCTTTCTGAGCATTGAAGCTCTAAACTAACTTTCTCTGCAAAAAAGCTCTAACTCATGAAAATCTGTCTTCTGCTTTGCAAATTACATGAGAATTCATGAGAAAGAAACAAATTTCTTGTACTTGAGTTTTTCTCTTATAATTGATATGAGCAACTTTCTCTCACTGAGAAAGAAGCTTTTCAGCATCTGTGGCCTTGGATTCTTTTCATTTGCTAAGTTGCACTAACACAGCTTTTAGTGCTCTCAGAAGCTCAAAAACAGCTCAAAACAGCTTTCTGAGCATTGAAGCTCTAAACTAACTTTCTCTGCAAAAAAGCTCTAACTCATGAAAATCTGTCTTCTGCTTTGCAAATTACATGAGACTTCATGAGAAAGTTACAAATTTCTTGTACTTGAGTTTTTCTCTTAAAGCTGCATTGAGCAACTTTCTCTGACTGAGAAAGAAGCTTTTCAGCATCTGTGGCCTTGGATTCTTTTCATTTGCTTAGTTGCACTAACACAGCTTTTAGTGCTCTCAGAAGCTCAAAAACAGTGTTTCTGAGCATTGAAGCTCTAAACTAACTTTCTCTGCAAAAAAGCTCTAACTCATGAAAATCTGTCTTCTGCTTTGCAAATTACATGAGAATTCATGTGAAAGAAACAAATTTCTTGTACTTGAGTTTTTCTCTTAAAGCTGCATTGAGCAACTTTCTCTCACTGAGAAAGAAGCTTTTCAGCATCTGTGGCCTTGGATTCTTTTCATTTGCTTAGTTGCACTAACACAGCTTTTAGTGCTCTCAGAAGCTCAAAAACAGTGTTTCTGAGCATTGAAGCTCTAAACTAACTTTCTCTGCAAAAAAGCTCTAACTCATGAAAATCTGTCTTCTGCTTTGCAAATTACATGAGAATTCATGAGAAAGAAACAAATTTCTTGTACTTGAGTTTTTCTCTTATAATTGATATGAGCAACTTTCTCTCACTGAGAAAGAAGCTTTTCAGCATCTGTGGCCTTGGATTCTTTTCATTTGCTAAGTTGCACTAACACAGCTTTTAGTGCTCTCAGAAGCTCAAAAACAGCTCAAAACAGCTTTCTGAGCATTGAAGCTCTAAACTAACTTTCTCTGCAAAGAAGCTCTAACTCATGAAAATCTGCCTTCTGCTTTGCAAATTACATGAGAATTCATGAGAAAGAAACAAATTTCTTGTACTTGAGTTTTTCTCTTAAAGCTGCATTGAGCAACTTTCTCTCACTGAGAAAGAAGCTTTTCAGCATCTGTGGCCTTGGATTCTTTTCATTTGCTTAGTTGCACTAACACAGCTTTTAGTGCTCTCAGAAGCTCAAAAACAGTGTTTCTGAGCATTGAAGCTCTAAACTAACTTTCTCTGCAAAAAAGCTCTAACTCATGAAAATCTGTCTTCTGCTTTGCAAATTACATGAGAATTCATGTGAAAGAAACAAATTTCTTGTACTTGAGTTTTTCTCTTAAAGCTGCATTGAGCAACTTTCTCTCACTGAGAAAGAAGCTTTTCAGCATCTGTGGCCTTGGATTCTTTTCATTTGCTTAGTTGCACTAACACAGCTTTTAGTGCTCTCAGAAGCTCAAAAACAGTGTTTCTGAGCATTGAAGCTCTAAACTAACTTTCTCTGCAAAAAAGCTCTAACTCATGAAAATCTGTCTTCTGCTTTGCAAATTACATGAGAATTCATGTGAAAGAAACAAATTTCTTGTACTTGAGTTTTTCTCTTAAAGCTGCATTGAGCAACTTTCTCTCACTGAGAAAGAAGCTTTTCAGCATCTGTGGCCTTGGATTCTTTTCATTTGCTTAGTTGCACTAACACAGCTTTTAGTGCTCTCAGAAGCTCAAAAACAGTGTTTCTGAGCATTGAAGCTCTAAACTAACTTTCTCTGCAAAAAAGCTCTAACTCATGAAAATCTGTCTTCTGCTTTGCAAATTACATGAGAATTCATGAGAAAGAAACAAATTTCTTGTACTTGAGTTTTTCTCTTATAATTGATATGAGCAACTTTCTCTCACTGAGAAAGAAGCTTTTCAGCATCTGTGGCCTTGGATTCTTTTCATTTGCTAAGTTGCACTAACACAGCTTTTAGTGCTCTCAGAAGCTCAAAAACAGCTCAAAACAGCTTTCTGAGCATTGAAGCTCTAAACTAACTTTCTCTGCAAAGAAGCTCTAACTCATGAAAATCTGCCTTCTGCTTTGCAAATTACATGAGAATTCATGAGAAAGAAACAAATTTCTTGTACTTGAGTTTTTCTCTTATAATTGATATGAGCAACTTTCTCTCACTGAGAAAGAAGCTTTTCAGCATCTGTGGCCTTGGATTCTTTTCATTTGCTAAGTTGCACTAACACAGCTTTTAGTGCTCTCAGAAGCTCAAACACAGCTCAAAACAGCTTTCTGAGCATTGAAGCTCTAAACTAACTTTCTCTGCAAAAAAGCTCTAACTCATGAAAATCTGTCTTCTGCTTTGCAAAATACATGAGAATTCATGAGAAAGAAACAAATTTCTTGTACTTGAGTTTTTCTCTTAAAGCTGCATTGAGCAACTTTCTCTGACTGAGAAAGAAGCTTTTCAGCATCTGTGGCCTTGGATTCTTTTCATTTGCTTAGTTGCACTAACACAGCTTTTAGTGCTCTCAGAAGCTCAAAAACAGTGTTTCTGAGCATTGAAGCTCTAAACTAACTTTCTCTGCAAAAAAGCTCTAACTCATGAAAATCTGTCTTCTGCTTTGCAAATTACATGAGAATTCATGTGAAAGAAACAAATTTCTTGTACTTGAGTTTTTCTCTTAAAGCTGCATTGAGCAACTTTCTCTCACTGAGAAAGAAGCTTTTCAGCATCTGTGGCCTTGGATTCTTTTCATTTGCTTAGTTGCACTAACACAGCTTTTAGTGCTCTCAGAAGCTCAAAAACAGTGTTTCTGAGCATTGAAGCTCTAAACTAACTTTCTCTGCAAAAAAGCTCTAACTCATGAAAATCTGTCTTCTGCTTTGCAAATTACATGAGAATTCATGAGAAAGAAACAAATTTCTTGTACTTGAGTTTTTCTCTTATAATTGATATGAGCAACTTTCTCTCACTGAGAAAGAAGCTTTTCAGCATCTGTGGCCTTGGATTCTTTTCATTTGCTAAGTTGCACTAACACAGCTTTTAGTGCTCTCAGAAGCTCAAAAACAGCTCAAAACAGCTTTCTGAGCATTGAAGCTCTAAACTAACTTTCTCTGCAAAGAAGCTCTAACTCATGAAAATCTGCCTTCTGCTTTGCAAATTACATGAGAATTCATGAGAAAGAAACCAATTTCTTGTACTTGAGTTTTTCTCTTATAATTGATATGAGCAACTTTCTCTCACTGAGAAAGAAGCTTTTCAGCATCTGTGGCCTTGGATTCTTTTCATTTGCTAAGTTGCACTAACACAGCTTTTAGTGCTCTCAGAAGCTCAAAAACAGCTCAAAACAGCTTTCTGAGCATTGAAGCTCTAAACTAACTTTCTCTGCAAAAAAGCTCTAACTCATGAAAATCTGTCTTCTGCTTTGCAAATTACATGAGAATTCATGAGAAAGAAACAAATTTCTTGTACTTGAGTTTCTCTTAAAGCTGCATTGAGCAACTTTCTCTCACTGAGAAAGAAGCTTTTCAGCATCTGTGGCCTTGGATTCTTTTCATTTGCTTAGTTGCACTAACACAGCTTTTAGTGCTCTCAGAAGCTCAAAAACAGTGTTTCTGAGCATTGAAGCTCTAAACTAACTTTCTCTGCAAAAAAGCTCTAACTCATGAAAATCTGTCTTCTGCTTTGCAAATTACATGAGAATTCATGTGAAAGAAACAAATTTCTTGTACTTGAGTTTTTCTCTTAAAGCTGCATTGAGCAACTTTCTCTCACTGAGAAAGAAGCTTTTCAGCATCTGTGGCCTTGGATTCTTTTCATTTGCTTAGTTGCACTAACACAGCTTTTAGTGCTCTCAGAAGCTCAAAAACAGTGTTTCTGAGCATTGAAGCTCTAAACTAACTTTCTCTGCAAAAAAGCTCTAACTCATGAAAATCTGTCTTCTGCTTTGCAAATTACATGAGAATTCATGAGAAAGAAACAAATTTCTTGTACTTGAGTTTTTCTCTTATAATTGATATGAGCAACTTTCTCTCACTGAGAAAGAAGCTTTTCAGCATCTGTGGCCTTGGATTCTTTTCATTTGCTTAGTTGCACTAACACAGCTTTTAGTGCTCTCAGAAGCTCAAAAACAGCTCAAAACAGCTTTCTGAGCATTGAAGCTTTAAACTAACTTTCTCTGCAAAAAAGCTCTAACTCATGAAAATCTGTCTTCTGCTTTGCAAATTACATGAGACTTCATGAGAAAGAAACAAATTTCTTGTACTTGAGTTTTTCTCTTATAATTAATATGAGCAACTTTTTCTCACTGAGAAAGAAGCTTTTCAGCATCTGTGGCCTTGGATTCTTTTCATTTGCTTAGTTGCACTAACACAGCTTTTAGTGCTCTCAGAAGCTCAAAAACAGCTCAAAACAGCTTTCTGAGCATTGAAGCTCTAAACTAACTTTCTCTGCAAAAAAGCTCTAACTCATGAAAATCTGTCTTCTGCTTTGCAAATTACATGAGAATTCATGTGAAAGAAACAAATTTCTTGTACTTGAGTTTTTCTCTTAAAGCTGCATTGAGCAACTTTCTCTCACTGAGAAAGAAGCTTTTCAGCATCTGTGGCCTTGGATTCTTTTCATTTGCTTAGTTGCACTAACACAGCTTTTAGTGCTCTCAGAAGCTCAAAAACAGTGTTTCTGAGCATTGAAGCTCTAAACTAACTTTCTCTGCAAAAAAGCTCTAACTCATGAAAATCTGTCTTCTGCTTTGCAAATTACATGAGAATTCATGAGAAAGAAACAAATTTCTTGTACTTGAGTTTTTCTCTTATAATTGATATGAGCAACTTTCTCTCACTGAGAAAGAAGCTTTTCAGCATCTGTGGCCTTGGATTCTTTTCATTTGCTAAGTTGCACTAACACAGCTTTTAGTGCTCTCAGAAGCTCAAAAACAGCTCAAAACAGCTTTCTGAGCATTGAAGCTCTAAACTAACTTTCTCTGCAAAGAAGCTCTAACTCATGAAAATCTGCCTTCTGCTTTGCAAATTACATGAGAATTCATGAGAAAGAAACAAATTTCTTGTACTTGAGTTTTTCTCTTATAATTGATATGAGCAACTTTCTCTCACTGGGAAAGAAGCTTTTCAGCATCTGTGGCCTTGGATTCTTTTCATTTGCTTAGTTGCACTAACACAGCTTTTAGTGCTCTCAGAAGCTCAAAAACAGCTCAAAACAGCTTTCTGAGCATTGAAGCTCTAAACTAACTTTCTCTGCAAAAAAGCTCTGACTCATGAAAATCTGTCTTCTGCTTTGCAAATTACATGAGAATTCATGAGAAAGAAACAAATTTCTTGTACTTGAGTTTTTCTCTTATAATTGATATGAGCAACTTTCTCTCACTGAGAAAGAAGCTTTTCAGCATCTGTGGCCTTGGATTCTTTTAATTTGCTTAGTTGCACTAACACAGCTTTTAGTGCTCTCAGAAGCTCAAAAACAGTGTTTCTGAGCATTGACGCTCTAAACTAACTTTCTCTGCAAAAAAGCTCTAACTTATGAAAATCTGTCTTCTGCAATGCAAATTACATGAGAATTCATGAGAAAGAAACAAATTTCTTGTACTTGAGTTTTTCTCTTAAAGCTGCATTGAGCAACTTTCTCTCACTGAGAAAGAAGCTTTTCAGCATCTGTGGCCTTGGATTCTTTTCATTTGCTTAGTTGCACTAACACAACTTTTAGTACTCTCAGAAGCTCAAAAACAGCTCAAAACAGCTTTCTGAGCATTGAAGCTCTAAACTAACTTTCTCTGCAAAAAAGCTCTGACTCATGAAAATCTGTCTTCTGCTTTGCAAATTACATGAGAATTCATGAGAAAGAAACAAATTTCTTGTACTTGAGTTTTTCTCTTATAATTGATATGAGCAACTTTCTCTCACTGAGAAAGAAGCTTTTCAGCATCTGTGGCCTTGGATTCTTTTCATTTGCTAAGTTGCACTAACACAGCTTTTAGTGCTCTCAGAAGCTCAAAAACAGCTCAAAACAGCTTTCTGAGCATTGAAGCTCTAAACTAACTTTCTCTGCAAAGAAGCTCTAACTCATGAAAATCTGTCTTCTGCTTTGCAAATTACATGAGAATTCATGAGAAAGAAACAAATTTCTTGTACTTGAGTTTTTCTCTTATAATTGATATGAGCAACTTTCTCTCACTGGGAAAGAAGCTTTTCAGCATCTGTGGCCTTGGATTCTTTTCATTTGCTTAGTTGCACTAACACAGCTTTTAGTGCTCTCAGAAGCTCAAAAACAGCTCAAAACAGCTTTCTGAGCATTGAAGCTTTAAACTAACTTTCTCAGCAAAAAAGCTCTAACTCATGAAAATCTGTCTTCTGCTTTGCAAATTACATGAGAATTCATGAGAAAGAAACAAATTTCTTGTACTTGAGTTTTTCTCTTAAAGCTGCATTGAGCAACTTTCTCTCACTGAGAAAGAAGCTTTTCAGCATCTGTGGCCTTGGATTCTTTTCATTTGCTTAGTTGCACTAACACAACTTTTAGTACTCTCAGAAGCTCAAAAACAGTGTTTCTGAGCATTGAAGCTCTAAACTAACTTTCTCTGCAAAAAAGCTCTGACTCATGAAAATCTGTCTTCTGCTTTGCAAATTACATGAGAATTCATGAGAAAGAAACAAATTTCTTGTACTTGAGTTTTTCTCTTATAATTGATATGAGCAACTTTCTCTGACTGAGAAAGAAGCTTTTCAGCATCTGTGGCCTTGGATTCTTTTAATTTGCTTAGTTGCACTAACACAGCTTTTAGTGCTCTCAGAAGCTCAAAAACAGCTCAAAACAGCTTTCTGAGCATTGACGCTCTAAACTAACTTTCTCTGCAAAAAAGCTCTAACTTATGAAAATCTGTCTTCTGCATTGCAAATTACATGAGAATTCATGAGAAAGAAACAAATTCCTTGTACTTGAGTTTTTCTCTTATAATTGATATGAGCATATGAGCAACTTGTTTCCCAGGGAAAGCAAGAGCTGATAAAATGTAAAAATTGTAACTTGAATGCAATGTAAGTCGCTTTGGATAAAAGCGTCTGCTAAATGCATAAATGTAAATGTAAATGTAAACTTTCTCTCACTGAGAAAGAAGCTTTTCAGCATCTGTGGCCTTGGATTCTTTTCATTTGCTAAGTTGCACTAACACAGCTTTTAGTGCTCTCAGAAGCTCAAAAACAGCTCAAAACAGCTTTCTGAGCATTGAAGCTCTAAACTAACTTTCTCTGCAAAAAAGCTCTAACTCATGAAAATCTGTCTTCTGCTTTGCAAATTACATGAGACTTCATGAGAAAGTTACAAATTTCTTGTACTTGAGTTTTTCTCTTAAAGCTGCATTGAGCAACTTTCTCTGACTGAGAAAGAAGCTTTTCAGCATCTGTGGCCTTGCATTCTTTTAATTTGCTTAGTTGCACTAACACAGCTTTTAGTGCTCTCAGAAGCTCAAAAACAGCTCAAAACAGCTTTCTGAGCATTGAAGCTCTAAACTAACTTTCTCTGCAAAAAAGCTCTAACTCATGAAAATCTGTCTTCTGCTTTGCAAATTACATGAGAATTCATGAGAAAGAAACAAATTTCTTGTACTTGAGTTTTTCTCTTAAAGCTGCATTGAGCAACTTTCTCTCACTGAGAAAGAAGCTTTTCAGCATCTGTGGCCTTGGATTCTTTTCATTTGCTTGGTTGCACTAACACAGCTTTTAGTGCTCTCAGAAGCTCAAAAACAGTGTTTCTGAGCATTGACGCTCTAAACTAACTTTCTCTGCAAAAAAGCTCTAACTTATGAAAATCTGTCTTCTGCATTGCAAATTACATGAGACTTCATGAGAAAGAAACAAATTTCTTGTACTTGAGTTTTTCTCTTAAAGCTGCATTGAGCAACTTTCTCTCACTGAGAAAGAAGCTTTTCAGCATCTGTGGCCTTGGATTCTTTTCATTTGCTTAGTTGCACTAACACAGCTTTTAGTGCTCTCAGAAGCTCAAAAACAGTGTTTCTGAGCATTGAAGCTCTAAACTAACTTTCTCTGCAGAAAATCTCTAACTCATGAAAATCTGTCTTCTGCTTTGCAAATTACATGAGAATTCATGAGAAAGAAACAAATTTCTTGTACTTGAGTTTTTCTCTTATAATTGTATGAGCAACTTTCTCTCACTGAGAAAGAAGCTTTTCAGCATCTATGGCCTTGGATTCTTTTCATTTGCTTAGTTGCACTAACACAGCTTTTAGTGCTCTCAGAAGCTCAAAAACAGCTCAAAACAGCTTTCTGAGCATTGAAGCTTTAAACTAACTTTCTCTGCAAAAAAGCTCTAACTCATGAAAATCTGTCTTCTGCTTTGCAAATTACATGAGACTTCATGAGAAAGAAACAAATTTCTTGTACTTGAGTTTTTCTCTCATAATTAATATGAGCAACTTTTTCTCACTGAGAAAGAAGCTTTTCAGCATCTGTGGCCTTGGATTCTTTTCATTTGCTTAGTTGCACTAACACAGCTTTTAGTGCTCTCAGAAGCTCAAAAACAGCTCAAAACAGCTTTCTGAGCATTGAAGCTTTAAACTAACTTTCTCTGCAAAAAAGCTCTAACTCATGAAAATCTGTCTTCTGCTTTGCAAATTACATGAGAATTCATGAGAAAGAAACAAATTTCTTGTACTTGAGTTTTTCTCTTAAAGCTGCATTGAGCAACTTTCTCTCACTGAGAAAGAAGCTTTTCAGCATCTGTGGCCTTGGATTCTTTTCATTTGCTTAGTTGCACTAACACAACTTTTAGTACTCTCAGAAGCTCAAAAACAGTGTTTCTGAGCATTGAAGCTCTAAACTAACTTTCTCTGCAAAAAAGCTCTGACTCATGAAAATCTGTCTTCTGCTTTGCAAATTACATGAGAATTCATGAGAAAGAAACAAATTTCTTGTACTTGAGTTTTTCTCTTATAATTGATATGAGCAACTTTCTCTCACTGAGAAAGAAGCTTTTCAGCATCTGTGGCCTTGGATTCTTTTCATTTGCTAAGTTGCACTAACACAGCTTTTAGTGCTCTCAGAAGCTCAAAAACAGCTCAAAACAGCTTTCTGAGCATTGAAGCTCTAAACTAACTTTCTCTGCAAAAAAGCTCTAACTCATGAAAATCTGTCTTCAGCTTTGCAAATTACATGAGAATTCATGAGAAAGAAACAAATTCCTTGTACTTGAGTTTTTCTCTTATAATTGATATGAGCAACTTTCTCTCACTGAGAAAGAAGCTTTTCAGCATCTGTGGCCTTGGATTCTTTTCATTTGCTAAGTTGCACTAACACAGCTTTTAGTGCTCTCAGAAGCTCAAAAACAGCTCAAAACAGCTTTCTGAGCATTGAAGCTCTAAACTAACTTTCTCTGCAAAAAAGCTCTAACTCATGAAAATCTGTCTTCTGCTTTGCAAATTACATGAGACTTCATGAGAAAGTTACAAATTTCTTGTACTTGAGTTTTTCTCTTAAAGCTGCATTGAGCAACTTTCTCTGACTGAGAAAGAAGCTTTTCAGCATCTGTGGCCTTGGATTCTTTTAATTTGCTTAGTTGCACTAACACAGCTTTTAGTGCTCTCAGAAGCTCAAAAACAGCTCAAAACAGCTTTCTGAGCATTGAAGCTCTAAACTAACTTTCTCTGCAAAAAAGCTCTAACTCATGAAAATCTGTCTTCTGCTTTGCAAATTACATGAGAATTCATGAGAAAGAAACAAATTTCTTGTACTTGAGTTTTTCTCTTAAAGCTGCATTGAGCAACTTTCTCTCACTGAGAAAGAAGCTTTTCAGCATCTGTGGCCTTGGATTCTTTTCATTTGCTTGGTTGCACTAACACAGCTTTTAGTGCTCTCAGAAGCTCAAAAACAGTGTTTCTGAGCATTGACGCTCTAAACTAACTTTCTCTGCAAAAAAGCTCTAACTTATGAAAATCTGTCTTCTGCATTGCAAATTACATGAGACTTCATGAGAAAGAAACAAATTTCTTGTACTTGAGTTTTTCTCTTAAAGCTGCATTGAGCAACTTTCTCTCACTGAGAAAGAAGCTTTTCAGCATCTGTGGCCTTGGATTCTTTTCATTTGCTTAGTTGCACTAACACAGCTTTTAGTGCTCTCAGAAGCTCAAAAACAGTGTTTCTGAGCATTGAAGCTCTAAACTAACTTTCTCTGCAGAAAATCTCTAACTCATGAAAATCTGTCTTCTGCTTTGCAAATTACATGAGAATTCATGAGAAAGAAACAAATTTCTTGTACTTGAGTTTTTCTCTTATAATTGTATGAGCAACTTTCTCTCACTGAGAAAGAAGCTTTTCAGCATCTATGGCCTTGGATTCTTTTCATTTGCTTAGTTGCACTAACACAGCTTTTAGTGCTCTCAGAAGCTCAAAAACAGCTCAAAACAGCTTTCTGAGCATTGAAGCTTTAAACTAACTTTCTCTGCAAAAAAGCTCTAACTCATGAAAATCTGTCTTCTGCTTTGCAAATTACATGAGACTTCATGAGAAAGAAACAAATTTCTTGTACTTGAGTTTTTCTCTCATAATTAATATGAGCAACTTTTTCTCACTGAGAAAGAAGCTTTTCAGCATCTGTGGCCTTGGATTCTTTTCATTTGCTTAGTTGCACTAACACAGCTTTTAGTGCTCTCAGAAGCTCAAAAACAGCTCAAAACAGCTTTCTGAGCATTGAAGCTCTAAACTAACTTTCTCTGCAAAAAAGCTCTAACTCATGAAAATCTGTCTTCTGCTTTGCAAATTACATGAGAATTCATGAGAAAGAAACAAATTTCTTGTACTTGAGTTTTTCTCTTAAAGCTGCATTGAGCAACTTTCTCTCACTGAGAAAGAAGCTTTTCAGCATCTGTGGCCTTGGATTCTTTTCATTTGCTTAGTTGCACTAACACAGCTTTTAGTGCTCTCAGAAGCTCAAAAACAGTGTTTCTGAGCATTGAAGCTCTAAACTAACTTTCTCTGCAAAAAAGCTCTAACTCATGAAAATCTGTCTTCTGCTTTGCAAATTACATGAGAATTCATGTGAAAGAAACAAATTTCTTGTACTTGAGTTTTTCTCTTAAAGCTGCATTGAGCAACTTTCTCTCACTGAGAAAGAAGCTTTTCAGCATCTGTGGCCTTGGATTCTTTTCATTTGCTTAGTTGCACTAACACAGCTTTTAGTGCTCTCAGAAGCTCAAAAACAGTGTTTCTGAGCATTGAAGCTCTAAACTAACTTTCTCTGCAAAAAAGCTCTAACTCATGAAAATCTGTCTTCTGCTTTGCAAATTACATGAGAATTCATGTGAAAGAAACAAATTTCTTGTACTTGAGTTTTTCTCTTAAAGCTGCATTGAGCAACTTTCTCTCACTGAGAAAGAAGCTTTTCAGCATCTGTGGCCTTGGATTCTTTTCATTTGCTTAGTTGCACTAACACAGCTTTTAGTGCTCTCAGAAGCTCAAAAACAGTGTTTCTGAGCATTGAAGCTCTAAACTAACTTTCTCTGCAAAAAAGCTCTAACTCATGAAAATCTGTCTTCTGCTTTGCAAATTACATGAGAATTCATGAGAAAGAAACAAATTTCTTGTACTTGAGTTTTTCTCTTATAATTGATATGAGCAACTTTCTCTCACTGAGAAAGAAGCTTTTCAGCATCTGTGGCCTTGGATTCTTTTCATTTGCTTAGTTGAACTAACACAGCTTTTAGTGCTCTCAGAAGCTCAAAAACAGTGTTTCTGAGCATTGAAGCTCTAAACTAACTTTCTCTGCAAAAAAGCTCTAACTCATGAAAATCTGTCTTCTGCTTTGCAAATTACATGAGAATTCATGAGAAAGAAACAAATTTCTTGTACTTGAGTTTTTCTCTTATAATTGATATGAGCAACTTTCTCTCACTGAGAAAGAAGCTTTTCAGCATCTGTGGCCTTGGATTCTTTTCATTTGCTAAGTTGCACTAACACAGCTTTTAGTGCTCTCAGAAGCTCAAAAACAGCTCAAAACAGCTTTCTGAGCATTGAAGCTCTAAACTAACTTTCTCTGCAAAGAAGCTCTAACTCATGAAAATCTGCCTTCTGCTTTGCAAATTACATGAGAATTCATGAGAAAGAAACAAATTTCTTGTACTTGAGTTTTTCTCTTATAATTGATATGAGCAACTTTCTCTCACTGAGAAAGAAGCTTTTCAGCATCTGTGGCCTTGGATTCTTTTCATTTGCTTAGTTGCACTAACACAGCTTTTAGTGCTCTCAGAAGCTCAAAAACAGCTCAAAACAGCTTTCTGAGCATTGAAGCTCTAAACTAACTTTCTCTGCAAAAAAGCTCTAACTCATGAAAATCTGTCTTCTGCTTTGCAAATTACATGAGAATTCATGAGAAAGAAACAAATTTCTTGTACTTGAGTTTTTCTCTTAAAGCTGCATTGAGCAACTTTCTCTCACTGAGAAAGAAGCTTTTCAGCATCTGTGGCCTTGGATTCTTTTCATTTGCTTAGTTGCACTAACACAGCTTTTAGTGCTCTCAGAAGCTCAAAAACAGTGTTTCTGAGCATTGAAGCTCTAAACTAACTTTCTCTGCAAAAAAGCTCTAACTCATGAAAATCTGTCTTCTGCTTTGCAAATTAAATGAGAATTCATGAGAAAGAAACAAATTTCTTGTACTTGAGTTTTTCTCTTATAATTGATATGAGCAACTTTCTCTCACTGAGAAAGAAGCTTTTCAGCATCTGTGGCCTTGGATTCTTTTCATTTGCTAAGTTGCACTAACACAGCTTTTAGTGCTCTCAGAAGCTCAAAAACAGCTCAAAACAGCTTTCTGAGCATTGAAGCTCTAAACTAACTTTCTCTGCAAAGAAGCTCTAACTCATGAAAATCTGCCTTCTGCTTTGCAAATTACATGAGAATTCATGAGAAAGAAACAAATTTCTTGTACTTGAGTTTTTCTCTTATAATTGATATGAGCAACTTTCTCTCACTGAGAAAGAAGCTTTTCAGCATCTGTGGCCTTGGATTCTTTTCATTTGCTAAGTTGCACTAACACAGCTTTTAGTGCTCTCAGAAGCTCAAAAACAGCTCAAAACAGCTTTCTGAGCATTGAAGCTCTAAACTAACTTTCTCTGCAAAAAAGCTCTAACTCATGAAAATCTGTCTTCTGCTTTGCAAATTACATGAGAATTCATGAGAAAGAAACAAATTTCTTGTACTTGAGTTTTTCTCTTAAAGCTGCATTGAGCAACTTTCTCTCACTGAGAAAGAAGCTTTTCAGCATCTGTGGCCTTGGATTCTTTTCATTTGCTTAGTTGCACTAACACAGCTTTTAGTGCTCTCAGAAGCTCAAAAACAGTGTTTCTGAGCATTGAAGCTCTAAACTAACTTTCTCTGCAAAAAAGCTCTAACTCATGAAAATCTGTCTTCTGCTTTGCAAATTAAATGAGAATTCATGAGAAAGAAACAAATTTCTTGTACTTGAGTTTTTCTCTTATAATTGATATGAGCAACTTTCTCTCACTGAGAAAGAAGCTTTTCAGCATCTGTGGCCTTGGATTCTTTTCATTTGCTAAGTTGCACTAACACAGCTTTTAGTGCTCTCAGAAGCTCAAAAACAGCTCAAAACAGCTTTCTGAGCATTGAAGCTCTAAACTAACTTTCTCTGCAAAGAAGCTCTAACTCATGAAAATCTGCCTTCTGCTTTGCAAATTACATGAGAATTCATGAGAAAGAAACAAATTTCTTGTACTTGAGTTTTTCTCTTATAATTGATATGAGCAACTTTCTCTCACTGAGAAAGAAGCTTTTCAGCATCTGTGGCCTTGGATTCTTTTCATTTGCTAAGTTGCACTAACACAGCTTTTAGTGCTCTCAGAAGCTCAAAAACAGCTCAAAACAGCTTTCTGAGCATTGAAGCTCTAAACTAACTTTCTCTGCAAAAAAGCTCTAACTCATGAAAATCTGTCTTCTGCTTTGCAAATTACATGAGAATTCATGAGAAAGAAACAAATTTCTTGTACTTGAGTTTTTCTCTTAAAGCTGCATTGAGCAACTTTCTCTCACTGAGAAAGAAGCTTTTCAGCATCTGTGGCCTTGGATTCTTTTCATTTGCTTAGTTGCACTAACACAGCTTTTAGTGCTCTCAGAAGCTCAAAAACAGTGTTTCTGAGCATTGAAGCTCTAAACTAACTTTCTCTGCAAAAAAGCTCTAACTCATGAAAATCTGTCTTCTGCTTTGCAAATTACATGAGAATTCATGTGAAAGAAACAAATTTCTTGTACTTGAGTTTTTCTCTTAAAGCTGCATTGAGCAACTTTCTCTCACTGAGAAAGAAGCTTTTCAGCATCTGTGGCCTTGGATTCTTTTCATTTGCTTAGTTGCACTAACACAGCTTTTAGTGCTCTCAGAAGCTCAAAAACAGTGTTTCTGAGCATTGAAGCTCTAAACTAACTTTCTCTGCAAAAAAGCTCTAACTCATGAAAATCTGTCTTCTGCTTTGCAAATTACATGAGAATTCATGAGAAAGAAACAAATTTCTTGTACTTGAGTTTTTCTCTTATAATTGATATGAGCAACTTTCTCTCACTGAGAAAGAAGCTTTTCAGCATCTGTGGCCTTGGATTCTTTTCATTTGCTAAGTTGCACTAACACAGCTTTTAGTGCTCTCAGAAGCTCAAAAACAGCTAAAAACAGCTTTCTGAGCATTGAAGCTCTAAACTAACTTTCTCTGCAAAGAAGCTCTAACTCATGAAAATCTGCCTTCTGCTTTGCAAATTACATGAGAATTCATGAGAAAGAAACAAATTTCTTGTACTTGAGTTTTTCTCTTATAATTGATATGAGCAACTTTCTCTCACTGAGAAAGAAGCTTTTGAGCATCTGTGGCCTTGGATTCTTTTCATTTGCTTAGTTGCACTAACACAGCTTTTAGTGCTCTCAGAAGCTCAAAAACAGTGTTTCTGAGCATTGAAGCTCTAAACTAACTTTCTCTGCAAAAAAGCTCTAACTCATGAAAATCTGTCTTCTGCTTTGCAAATTACATGAGAATTCATGAGAAAGAAACAAATTTCTTGTACTTGAGTTTTTCTCTTATAATTGATATGAGCAACTTTCTCTCACTGAGAAAGAAGCTTTTCAGCATCTGTGGCCTTGGATTCTTTTCATTTGCTAAGTTGCACTAACACAGCTTTTAGTGCTCTCAGAAGCTCAAAAACAGCTCAAAACAGCTTTCTGAGCATTGAAGCTCTAAACTAACTTTCTCTGCAAAGAAGCTCTAACTCATGAAAATCTGCCTTCTGCTTTGCAAATTACATGAGAATTCATGAGAAAGAAACAAATTTCTTGTACTTGAGTTTTTCTCTTATAATTGATATGAGCAACTTTCTCTCACTGAGAAAGAAGCTTTTCAGCATCTGTGGCCTTGGATTCTTTTCATTTGCTAATTTGCACTAACACAGCTTTTAGTGCTCTCAGAAGCTCAAAAACAGCTCAAAACAGCTTTCTGAGCATTGAAGCTCTAAACTAACTTTCTCTGCAAAAAAGCTCTAACTCATGAAAATCTGTCTTCTGCTTTGCAAATTACATGAGAATTCATGAGAAAGAAACAAATTTCTTGTACTTGAGTTTTTCTCTTAAAGCTGCATTGAGCAACTTTCTCTCACTGAGAAAGAAGCTTTTCAGCATCTGTGGCCTTGGATTCTTTTCATTTGCTTAGTTGCACTAACACAGCTTTTAGTGCTCTCAGAAGCTCAAAAACAGTGTTTCTGAGCATTGAAGCTCTAAACTAACTTTCTCTGCAAAAAAGCTCTAACTCATGAAAATCTGTCTTCTGCTTTGCAAATTACATGAGAATTCATGAGAAAGAAACAAATTTCTTGTACTTGAGTTTTTCTCTTATAATTGATATGAGCAACTTTCTCTGACTGAGAAAGAAGCTTTTCAGCATCTGTGGCCTTGGATTCTTTTCATTTGCTAAGTTGCACTAACACAGCTTTTAGTGCTCTCAGAAGCTCAAAAACAGCTCAAAACAGCTTTCTGAGCATTGAAGCTCTAAACTAACTTTCTCTGCAAAGAAGCTCTAACTCATGAAAATCTGCCTTCTGCTTTGCAAATTACATGAGAATTCATGAGAAAGAAACAAATTTCTTGTACTTGAGTTTTTCTCTTATAATTGATATGAGCAACTTTCTCTCACTGAGAAAGAAGCTTTTCAGCATCTGTGGCCTTGGATTCTTTTCATTTGCTAAGTTGCACTAACACAGCTTTTAGTGCTCTCAGAAGCTCAAAAACAGCTCAAAACAGCTTTCTGAGCATTGAAGCTCTAAACTAACTTTCTCTGCAAAAAAGCTCTAACTCATGAAAATCTGTCTTCTGCTTTGCAAATTACATGAGACTTCATGAGAAAGAAACAAATTTCTTGTACTTGAGTTTTTCTCATAATTAATATGAGCAACTTTTTCTCACTGAGAAAGAAGCTTTTCAGCATCTGTGGCCTTGGATTCTTTTCATTTGCTTAGTTGCACTAACACAGCTTTTAGTGCTCTCAGAAGCTCAAAAACAGTGTTTCTGAGCATTGAAGCTCTAAACTAACTTTCTCTGCAAAAAAGCTCTAACTCATGAAAATCTGTCTTCTGCTTTGCAAATTACATGAGAATTCATGAGAAAGAAACAAATTTCTTGTACTTGAGTTTTTCTCTTAAAGCTGCATTGAGCAACTTTCTCTCACTGAGAAAGAAGCTTTTCAGCATCTGTGGCCTTGGATTCTTTTCATTTGCTTAGTTGCACTAACACAGCTTTTAGTGCTCTCAGAAGCTCAAAAACAGTGTTTCTGAGCATTGAAGCTCTAAACTAACTTTCTCTGCAAAAAAGCTCTAACTCATGAAAATCTGTCTTCTGCTTTGCAAATTACATGAGAATTCATGAGAAAGAAACAAATTTCTTGTACTTGAGTTTTTCTCTTATAATTGATATGAGCAACTTTCTCTCACTGAGAAAGAAGCTTTTCAGCATCTGTGGCCTTGGATTCTTTTCATTTGCTAAGTTGCACTAACACAGCTTTTAGTGCTCTCAGAAGCTCAAAAACAGCTCAAAACAGCTTTCTGAGCATTGAAGCTCTAAACTAACTTTCTCTGCAAAAAAGCTCTAACTCATGAAAATCTGTCTTCTGCTTTGCAAATTACATGAGAATTCATGAGAAAGTTACAAATTTCTTGTACTTGAGTTTTTCTCTTAAAGCTGCATTGAGCAACTTTCTCTGACTGAGAAAGAAGTTTTCAGCATCTGTGGCCTTGGATTCTTTTAATTTGCTTAGTTGCACTAACACAGCTTTTAGTGCTTTCAGAAGCTCAAAAACAGTGTTTCTGAGCATTGACGCTCTAAACTAACTTTCTCTGCAAAAAAGCTCTAACTCATGAAAATCTGTCTTCTGCTTTGCAAATTACATGTGACTTCATGAGAAAGAAACAAATTTCTTGTACTTGAGTTTTTCTCTTATAATTAATATGAGCAACTTTCTCTCACTGAGAAAGAAGCTTTTCAGCATCTGTGGCCTTGGATTCTTTTAATTTGCTTAGTTGCACTAACACAGCTTTTAGTGCTTTCAGAAGCTCAAAAACAGCTTTCTGAGCATTGAAGCTCTAAACTAACTTTCTCTGCAAAAAAGCTCTAACTCATGAAAATCTGTCTTCTGCTTTGCAAATTACATGAGAATTCATGAGAAAGAAACAAATTTCTTGTACTTGAGTTTTTCTCTTAAAGCTGCATTGAGCAACTTTCTCTCACTGAGAAAGAAGCTTTTCAGCATCTGTGGCCTTGGATTCTTTTCATTTGCTTAGTTGCACTAACACAACTTTTAGTACTCTCAGAAGCTCAAAAACAGTGTTTCTGAGCATTGAAGCTCTAAACTAACTTTCTCTGCAAAAAAGCTCTGACTCATGAAAATCTGTCTTCTGCTTTGCAAATTACATGAGAATTCATGAGAAAGAAACAAATTTCTTGTACTTGAGTTTTTCTCTTAAAGCTGCATTGAGCAACTTTCTCTCACTGAGAAAGAAGCTTTTCAGCATCTGTGGCCTTGGATTCTTTTCATTTGCTTAGTTGCACTAACACAACTTTTAGTACTCTCAGAAGCTCAAAAACAGTGTTTCTGAGCATTGAAGCTCTAAACTAACTTTCTCTGCAAAAAAGCTCTGACTCATGAAAATCTGTCTTCTGCTTTGCAAATTACATGAGAATTCATGAGAAAGTTACAAATTTCTTGTACTTGAGTTTTTCTCTTAAAGCTGCATTGAGCAACTTTCTCTCACTGAGAAAGAAGCTTTTCAGCATCTGTGGCCTTGGATTCTTTTAATTTGCTTAGTTGCACTAACACAGCTTTTAGTGCTCTCAGAAGCTCAAAAACAGCTCAAAACAGCTTTCTGAGCATTGAAGCTCTAAACTAACTTTCTCTGCAAAAAAGCTCTAACTCATGAAAATCTGTCTTCTGCTTTGCAAATTACATGAGAATTCATGAGAAAGAAACAAATTCCTTGTACTTGAGTTTTTCTCTTATAATTGATATGAGCAACTTTCTCTCACTGAGAAAGAAGCTTTTCAGCATCTGTGGCCTTGGATTCTTTTCATTTGCTAAGTTGCACTAACACAGCTTTTAGTGCTCTCAGAAGCTCAAAAACAGCTCAAAACAGCTTTCTGAGCATTGAAGCTCTAAACTAACTTTCTCTGCAAAAAAGCTCTAACTCATGAAAATCTGTCTTCTGCTTTGCAAATTACATGAGACTTCATGAGAAAGTTACAAATTTCTTGTACTTGAGTTTTTCTCTTAAAGCTGCATTGAGCAACTTTCTCTCACTGAGAAAGAAGCTTTTCAGCATCTGTGGCCTTGGATTCTTTTAATTTGCTTAGTTGCACTAACACAGCTTTTAGTGCTCTCAGAAGCTCAAAAACAGCTCAAAACAGCTTTCTGAGCATTGAAGCTCTAAACTAACTTTCTCTGCAAAAAAGCTCTAACTCATGAAAATCTGTCTTCTGCTTTGCAAATTACATGAGAATTCATGAGAAAGAAACAAATTTCTTGTACTTGAGTTTTTCTCTTAAAGCTGCATTGAGCAACTTTCTCTCACTGAGAAAGAAGCTTTTCAGCATCTGTGGCCTTGGATTCTTTTAATTTGCTTAGTTGCACTAACACAGCTTTTAGTGCTCTCAGAAGCTCAAAAACAGCTCAAAACAGCTTTCTGAGCATTGAAGCTCTAAACTAACTTTCTCTGCAAAAAAGCTCTAACTCATGAAAATCTGTCTTCTGCTTTGCAAATTACATGAGAATTCATGAGAAAGAAACAAATTTCTTGTACTTGAGTTTTTCTCTTAAAGCTGCATTGAGCAACTTTCTCTCACTGAGAAAGAAGCTTTTCAGCATCTGTGGCCTTGGATTCTTTTCATTTGCTTAGTTGCACTAACACAGCTTTTAGTGCTCTCAGAAGCTCAAAAACAGTGTTTCTGAGCATTGAAGCTCTAAACTAACTTTCTCTGCAAAAAAGCTCTAACTCATGAAAATCTGTCTTCTGCTTTGCAAATTACATGAGAATTCATGTGAAAGAAACAAATTTCTTGTACTTGAGTTTTTCTCTTAAAGCTGCATTGAGCAACTTTCTCTCACTGAGAAAGAAGCTTTTCAGCATCTGTGGCCTTGGATTCTTTTCATTTGCTTAGTTGCACTAACACAGCTTTTAGTGCTCTCAGAAGCTCAAAAACAGTGTTTCTGAGCATTGAAGCTCTAAACTAACTTTCTCTGCAAAAAAGCTCTAACTCATGAAAATCTGTCTTCTGCTTTGCAAATTACATGAGAATTCATGAGAAAGAAACAAATTTCTTGTACTTGAGTTTTTCTCTTATAATTGATATGAGCAACTTTCTCTCACTGAGAAAGAAGCTTTTCAGCATCTGTGGCCTTGGATTCTTTTCATTTGCGAAGTTGCACTAACACAGCTTTTAGTGCTCTCAGAAGCTCAAAAACAGCTCAAAACAGCTTTCTGAGCATTGAAGCTCTAAACTAACTTTCTCTGCAAAGAAGCTCTAACTCATGAAAATCTGCCTTCTGCTTTGCAAATTACATGAGAATTCATGAGAAAGAAACAAATTTCTTGTACTTGAGTTTTTCTCTTATAATTGATATGAGCAACTTTCTCTCACTGGGAAAGAAGCTTTTCAGCATCTGTGGCCTTGGATTCTTTTCATTTGCTTAGTTGCACTAACACAGCTTTTAGTGCTCTCAGAAGCTCAAAAACAGCTCAAAACAGCTTTCTGAGCATTGAAGCTTTAAACTAACTTTCTCTGCAAAAAAGCTCTAACTCATGAAAATCTGTCTTCTGCTTTGCAAATTACATGAGAATTCATGAGAAAGAAACAAATTTCTTGTACTTGAGTTTTTCTCTTAAAGCTGCATTGAGCAACTTTCTCTCACTGAGAAAGAAGCTTTTCAGCATCTGTGGCCTTGGATTCTTTTCATTTGCTTAGTTGCACTAACACAACTTTTAGTACTCTCAGAAGCTCAAAAACAGTGTTTCTGAGCATTGAAGCTCTAAACTAACTTTCTCTGCAAAAAAGCTCTGACTCATGAAAATCTGTCTTCTGCTTTGCAAATTACATGAGAATTCATGAGAAAGAAACAAATTTCTTGTACTTGAGTTTTTCTCTTAAAGCTGCATTGAGCAACTTTCTCTCACTGAGAAAGAAGCTTTTCAGCATCTGTGGCCTTGGATTCTTTTCATTTGCTTAGTTGCACTAACACAACTTTTAGTACTCTCAGAAGCTCAAAAACAGTGTTTCTGAGCATTGAAGCTCTAAACTAACTTTCTCTGCAAAAAAGCTCTGACTCATGAAAATCTGTCTTCTGCTTTGCAAATTACATGAGAATTCATGAGAAAGAAACAAATTTCTTGTACTTGAGTTTTTCTCTTATAATTGATATGAGCAACTTTCTCTCACTGAGAAAGAAGCTTTTCAGCATCTGTGGCCTTGGATTCTTTTCATTTGCTAAGTTGCACTAACACAGCTTTTAGTGCTCTCAGAAGCTCAAAAACAGCTCAAAACAGCTTTCTGAGCATTGAAGCTCTAAACTAACTTTCTCTGCAAAAAGCTCTAACTCATGAAAATCTGTCTTCTGCTTTGCAAATTACATGAGAATTCATGAGAAAGAAACAAATTCCTTGTACTTGAGTTTTTCTCTTATAATTGATATGAGCAACTTTCTCTCACTGAGAAAGAAGCTTTTCAGCATCTGTGGCCTTGGATTCTTTTCATTTGCTAAGTTGCACTAACACAGCTTTTAGTGCTCTCAGAAGCTCAAAAACAGCTCAAAACAGCTTTCTGAGCATTGAAGCTCTAAACTAACTTTCTCTGCAAAAAAGCTCTAACTCATGAAAATCTGTCTTCTGCTTTGCAAATTACATGAGAATTCATGAGAAAGAAACAAATTCCTTGTACTTGAGTTTTTCTCTTAAAGCTGCATTGAGCAACTTTCTCTCACTGAGAAAGAAGCTTTTCAGCATCTGTGGCCTTGGATTCTTTTAATTTGCTTAGTTGCACTAACACAGCTTTTAGTGCTCTCAGAAGCTCAAAAACAGCTCAAAACAGCTTTCTGAGCATTGAAGCTCTAAACTAACTTTCTCTGCAAAAAAGCTCTAACTCATGAAAATCTGTCTTCTGCTTTGCAAATTACATGAGAATTCATGAGAAAGAAACAAATTCCTTGTACTTGAGTTTTTCTCTTATAATTGATATGAGCAACTTTCTCTCACTGAGAAAGAAGCTTTTCAGCATCTGTGGCCTTGGATTCTTTTCATTTGCTAAGTTGCACTAACACAGCTTTTAGTGCTCTCAGAAGCTCAAAAACAGCTCAAAACAGCTTTCTGAGCATTGAAGCTCTAAACTAACTTTCTCTGCAAAAAAGCTCTAACTCATGAAAATCTGTCTTCTGCTTTGCAAATTACATGAGACTTCATGAGAAAGTTACAAATTTCTTGTACTTGAGTTTTTCTCTTAAAGCTGCATTGAGCAACTTTCTCTCACTGAGAAAGAAGCTTTTCAGCATCTGTGGCCTTGGATTCTTTTAATTTGCTTAGTTGCACTAACACAGCTTTTAGTGCTCTCAGAAGCTCAAAAACAGCTCAAAACAGCTTTCTGAGCATTGAAGCTCTAAACTAACTTTCTCTGCAAAAAAGCTCTAACTCATGAAAATCTGTCTTCTGCTTTGCAAATTACATGAGAATTCATGAGAAAGAAACAAATTTCTTGTACTTGAGTTTTTCTCTTAAAGCTGCATTGAGCAACTTTCTCTCACTGAGAAAGAAGCTTTTCAGCATCTGTGGCCTTGGATTCTTTTCATTTGCTTGGTTGCACTAACACAGCTTTTAGTGCTCTCAGAAGCTCAAAAACAGTGTTTCTGAGCATTGACGCTCTAAACTAACTTTCTCTGCAAAAAAGCTCTAACTTATGAAAATCTGTCTTCTGCATTGCAAATTACATGAGACTTCATGAGAAAGAAACAAATTTCTTGTACTTGAGTTTTTCTCTTAAAGCTGCATTGAGCAACTTTCTCTCACTGAGAAAGAAGCTTTTCAGCATCTGTGGCCTTGGATTCTTTTCATTTGCTTAGTTGCACTAACACAGCTTTTAGTGCTCTCAGAAGCTCAAAAACAGTGTTTCTGAGCATTGAAGCTCTAAACTAACTTTCTCTGCAGAAAATCTCTAACTCATGAAAATCTGTCTTCTGCTTTGCAAATTACATGAGAATTCATGAGAAAGAAACAAATTTCTTGTACTTGAGTTTTTCTCTTATAATTAATATGAGCAACTTTTTCTCACTGAGAAAGAAGCTTTTCAGCATCTGTGGCCTTGGATTCTTTTCATTTGCTTAGTTGCACTAACACAGCTTTTAGTGCTCTCAGAAGCTCAAAAACAGCTCAAAACAGCTTTCTGAGCATTGAAGCTCTAAACTAACTTTCTCTGCAAAAAAGCTCTAACTCATGAAAATCTGTCTTCTGCTTTGCAAATTACATGAGAATTCATGAGAAAGAAACAAATTTCTTGTACTTGAGTTTTTCTCTTAAAGCTGCATTGAGCAACTTTCTCTCACTGAGAAAGAAGCTTTTCAGCATCTGTGGCCTTGGATTCTTTTCATTTGCTTAGTTGCACTAACACAGCTTTTAGTGCTCTCAGAAGCTCAAAAACAGTGTTTCTGAGCATTGAAGCTCTAAACTAACTTTCTCTGCAAAAAAGCTCTAACTCATGAAAATCTGTCTTCTGCTTTGCAAATTACATGAGAATTCATGAGAAAGAAACAAATTTCTTGTACTTGAGTTTTTCTCTTATAATTGATATGAGCAACTTTCTCTCACTGAGAAAGAAGCTTTTCAGCATCTGTGGCCTTGGATTCTTTTCATTTGCTAAGTTGCACTAACACAGCTTTTAGTGCTCTCAGAAGCTCAAAAACAGCTCAAAACAGCTTTCTGAGCATTGAAGCTCTAAACTAACTTTCTCTGCAAAGAAGCTCTAACTCATGAAAATCTGCCTTCTGCTTTGCAAATTACATGAGAATTCATGAGAAAGAAACAAATTTCTTGTACTTGAGTTTTTCTCTTATAATTGATATGAGCAACTTTCTCTCACTGAGAAAGAAGCTTTTCAGCATCTGTGGCCTTGGATTCTTTTCATTTGCTAAGTTGCACTAACACAGCTTTTAGTGCTCTCAGAAGCTCAAAAACAGTGTTTCTGAGCATTGAAGCTCTAAACTAACTTTCTCTGCAAAAAAGCTCTAACTCATGAAAATCTGTCTTCTGCTTTGCAAATTACATGAGAATTCATGAGAAAGTTACAAATTTCTTGTACTTGAGTTTTTCTCTTAAAGCTGCATTGAGCAACTTTCTCTGACTGAGAAAGAAGTTTTCAGCATCTGTGGCCTTGGATTCTTTTAATTTGCTTAGTTGCACTAACACAGCTTTTAGTGCTTTCAGAAGCTCAAAAACAGTGTTTCTGAGCATTGACGCTCTAAACTAACTTTCTCTGCAAAAAAGCTCTAACTCATGAAAATCTGTCTTCTGCTTTGCAAATTACATGTGACTTCATGAGAAAGAAACAAATTTCTTGTACTTGAGTTTTTCTCTTATAATTAATATGAGCAACTTTTTCTCACTGAGAAAGAAGCTTTTCAGCATCTGTGGCCTTGGATTCTTTTCATTTGCTTAGTTGCACTAACACAGCTTTTAGTGCTCTCAGAAGCTCAAAAACAGCTCAAAACAGCTTTCTGAGCATTGAAGCTCTAAACTAACTTTCTCTGCAAAAAAGCTCTAACTCATGAAAATCTGTCTTCTGCTTTGCAAATTACATGAGAATTCATGAGAAAGAAACAAATTTCTTGTACTTGAGTTTTTCTCTTAAAGCTGCATTGAGCAACTTTCTCTCACTGAGAAAGAAGCTTTTCAGCATCTGTGGCCTTGGATTCTTTTCATTTGCTTAGTTGCACTAACACAGCTTTTAGTGCTCTCAGAAGCTCAAAAACAGTGTTTCTGAGCATTGAAGCTCTAAACTAACTTTCTCTGCAAAAAAGCTCTAACTCATGAAAATCTGTCTTCTGCTTTGCAAATTACATGAGAATTCATGTGAAAGAAACAAATTTCTTGTACTTGAGTTTTTCTCTTAAAGCTGCATTGAGCAACTTTCTCTCACTGAGAAAGAAGCTTTTCAGCATCTGTGGCCTTGGATTCTTTTCATTTGCTTAGTTGCACTAACACAGCTTTTAGTGCTCTCAGAAGCTCAAAAACAGTGTTTCTGAGCATTGAAGCTCTAAACTAACTTTCTCTGCAAAAAAGCTCTAACTCATGAAAATCTGTCTTCTGCTTTGCAAATTACATGAGAATTCATGAGAAAGAAACAAATTTCTTGTACTTGAGTTTTTCTCTTATAATTGATATGAGCAACTTTCTCTCACTGAGAAAGAAGCTTTTCAGCATCTGTGGCCTTGGATTCTTTTCATTTGCGAAGTTGCACTAACACAGCTTTTAGTGCTCTCAGAAGCTCAAAAACAGCTCAAAACAGCTTTCTGAGCATTGAAGCTCTAAACTAACTTTCTCTGCAAAGAAGCTCTAACTCATGAAAATCTGCCTTCTGCTTTGCAAATTACATGAGAATTCATGAGAAAGAAACAAATTTCTTGTACTTGAGTTTTTCTCTTATAATTGATATGAGCAACTTTCTCTCACTGGGAAAGAAGCTTTTCAGCATCTGTGGCCTTGGATTCTTTTCATTTGCTTAGTTGCACTAACACAGCTTTTAGTGCTCTCAGAAGCTCAAAAACAGCTCAAAACAGCTTTCTGAGCATTGAAGCTTTAAACTAACTTTCTCTGCAAAAAAGCTCTAACTCATGAAAATCTGTCTTCTGCTTTGCAAATTACATGAGAATTCATGAGAAAGAAACAAATTTCTTGTACTTGAGTTTTTCTCTTAAAGCTGCATTGAGCAACTTTCTCTCACTGAGAAAGAAGCTTTTCAGCATCTGTGGCCTTGGATTCTTTTCATTTGCTTAGTTGCACTAACACAACTTTTAGTACTCTCAGAAGCTCAAAAACAGTGTTTCTGAGCATTGAAGCTCTAAACTAACTTTCTCTGCAAAAAAGCTCTGACTCATGAAAATCTGTCTTCTGCTTTGCAAATTACATGAGAATTCATGAGAAAGAAACAAATTTCTTGTACTTGAGTTTTTCTCTTATAATTGATATGAGCAACTTTCTCTCACTGAGAAAGAAGCTTTTCAGCATCTGTGGCCTTGGATTCTTTTCATTTGCTAAGTTGCACTAACACAGCTTTTAGTGCTCTCAGAAGCTCAAAAACAGCTCAAAACAGCTTTCTGAGCATTGAAGCTCTAAACTAACTTTCTCTGCAAAAAAGCTCTAACTCATGAAAATCTGTCTTCTGCTTTGCAAATTACATGAGAATTCATGAGAAAGAAACAAATTCCTTGTACTTGAGTTTTTCTCTTATAATTGATATGAGCAACTTTCTCTCACTGAGAAAGAAGCTTTTCAGCATCTGTGGCCTTGGATTCTTTTCATTTGCTAAGTTGCACTAACACAGCTTTTAGTGCTCTCAGAAGCTCAAAAACAGCTCAAAACAGCTTTCTGAGCATTGAAGCTCTAAACTAACTTTCTCTGCAAAAAAGCTCTAACTCATGAAAATCTGTCTTCTGCTTTGCAAATTACATGAGAATTCATGAGAAAGAAACAAATTCCTTGTACTTGAGTTTTTCTCTTAAAGCTGCATTGAGCAACTTTCTCTCACTGAGAAAGAAGCTTTTCAGCATCTGTGGCCTTGGATTCTTTTCATTTGCTTAGTTGCACTAACACAGCTTTTAGTGCTCTCAGAAGCTCAAAAACAGCTCAAAACAGCTTTCTGAGCATTGAAGCTCTAAACTAACTTTCTCTGCAAAAAAGCTCTAACTCATGAAAATCTGTCTTCTGCTTTGCAAATTACATGAGAATTCATGAGAAAGAAACAAATTCCTTGTACTTGAGTTTTTCTCTTATAATTGATATGAGCAACTTTCTCTCACTGAGAAAGAAGCTTTTCAGCATCTGTGGCCTTGGATTCTTTTCATTTGCTAAGTTGCACTAACACAGCTTTTAGTGCTCTCAGAAGCTCAAAAACAGCTCAAAACAGCTTTCTGAGCATTGAAGCTCTAAACTAACTTTCTCTGCAAAAAAGCTCTAACTCATGAAAATCTGTCTTCTGCTTTGCAAATTACATGAGACTTCATGAGAAAGTTACAAATTTCTTGTACTTGAGTTTTTCTCTTAAAGCTGCATTGAGCAACTTTCTCTCACTGAGAAAGAAGCTTTTCAGCATCTGTGGCCTTGGATTCTTTTAATTTGCTTAGTTGCACTAACACAGCTTTTAGTGCTCTCAGAAGCTCAAAAACAGCTCAAAACAGCTTTCTGAGCATTGAAGCTCTAAACTAACTTTCTCTGCAAAAAAGCTCTAACTCATGAAAATCTGTCTTCTGCTTTGCAAATTACATGAGAATTCATGAGAAAGAAACAAATTTCTTGTACTTGAGTTTTTCTCTTAAAGCTGCATTGAGCAACTTTCTCTCACTGAGAAAGAAGCTTTTCAGCATCTGTGGCCTTGGATTCTTTTAATTTGCTTAGTTGCACTAACACAGCTTTTAGTGCTCTCAGAAGCTCAAAAACAGCTCAAAACAGCTTTCTGAGCATTGAAGCTCTAAACTAACTTTCTCTGCAAAAAAGCTCTAACTCATGAAAATCTGTCTTCTGCTTTGCAAATTACATGAGAATTCATGAGAAAGAAACAAATTTCTTGTACTTGAGTTTTTCTCTTAAAGCTGCATTGAGCAACTTTCTCTCACTGAGAAAGAAGCTTTTCAGCATCTGTGGCCTTGGATTCTTTTCATTTGCTTAGTTGCACTAACACAGCTTTTAGTGCTCTCAGAAGCTCAAAAACAGTGTTTCTGAGCATTGAAGCTCTAAACTAACTTTCTCTGCAAAAAAGCTCTAACTCATGAAAATCTGTCTTCTGCTTTGCAAATTACATGAGAATTCATGTGAAAGAAACAAATTTCTTGTACTTGAGTTTTTCTCTTAAAGCTGCATTGAGCAACTTTCTCTCACTGAGAAAGAAGCTTTTCAGCATCTGTGGCCTTGGATTCTTTTCATTTGCTTAGTTGCACTAACACAGCTTTTAGTGCTCTCAGAAGCTCAAAAACAGTGTTTCTGAGCATTGAAGCTCTAAACTAACTTTCTCTGCAAAAAAGCTCTAACTCATGAAAATCTGTCTTCTGCTTTGCAAATTACATGAGAATTCATGAGAAAGAAACAAATTTCTTGTACTTGAGTTTTTCTCTTATAATTGATATGAGCAACTTTCTCTCACTGGGAAAGAAGCTTTTCAGCATCTGTGGCCTTGGATTCTTTTCATTTGCTTAGTTGCACTAACACAGCTTTTAGTGCTCTCAGAAGCTCAAAAACAGCTCAAAACAGCTTTCTGAGCATTGAAGCTTTAAACTAACTTTCTCTGCAAAAAAGCTCTAACTCATGAAAATCTGTCTTCTGCTTTGCAAATTACATGAGAATTCATGAGAAAGAAACAAATTTCTTGTACTTGAGTTTTTCTCTTAAAGCTGCATTGAGCAACTTTCTCTCACTGAGAAAGAAGCTTTTCAGCATCTGTGGCCTTGGATTCTTTTCATTTGCTTAGTTGCACTAACACAACTTTTAGTACTCTCAGAAGCTCAAAAACAGTGTTTCTGAGCATTGAAGCTCTAAACTAACTTTCTCTGCAAAAAAGCTCTGACTCATGAAAATCTGTCTTCTGCTTTGCAAATTACATGAGAATTCATGAGAAAGAAACAAATTTCTTGTACTTGAGTTTTTCTCTTAAAGCTGCATTGAGCAACTTTCTCTCACTGAGAAAGAAGCTTTTCAGCATCTGTGGCCTTGGATTCTTTTCATTTGCTTAGTTGCACTAACACAACTTTTAGTACTCTCAGAAGCTCAAAAACAGTGTTTCTGAGCATTGAAGCTCTAAACTAACTTTCTCTGCAAAAAAGCTCTGACTCATGAAAATCTGTCTTCTGCTTTGCAAATTACATGAGAATTCATGAGAAAGAAACAAATTTCTTGTACTTGAGTTTTTCTCTTATAATTGATATGAGCAACTTTCTCTCACTGAGAAAGAAGCTTTTCAGCATCTGTGGCCTTGGATTCTTTTCATTTGCTAAGTTGCACTAACACAGCTTTTAGTGCTCTCAGAAGCTCAAAAACAGCTCAAAACAGCTTTCTGAGCATTGAAGCTCTAAACTAACTTTCTCTGCAAAAAAGCTCTAACTCATGAAAATCTGTCTTCTGCTTTGCAAATTACATGAGAATTCATGAGAAAGAAACAAATTCCTTGTACTTGAGTTTTTCTCTTAAAGCTGCATTGAGCAACTTTCTCTCACTGAGAAAGAAGCTTTTCAGCATCTGTGGCCTTGGATTCTTTTAATTTGCTTAGTTGCACTAACACAGCTTTTAGTGCTCTCAGAAGCTCAAAAACAGCTCAAAACAGCTTTCTGAGCATTGAAGCTCTAAACTAACTTTCTCTGCAAAAAAGCTCTAACTCATGAAAATCTGTCTTCTGCTTTGCAAATTACATGAGAATTCATGAGAAAGAAACAAATTCCTTGTACTTGAGTTTTTCTCTTAAAGCTGCATTGAGCAACTTTCTCTCACTGAGAAAGAAGCTTTTCAGCATCTGTGGCCTTGGATTCTTTTAATTTGCTTAGTTGCACTAACACAGCTTTTAGTGCTCTCAGAAGCTCAAAAACAGCTCAAAACAGCTTTCTGAGCATTGAAGCTCTAAACTAACTTTCTCTGCAAAAAAGCTCTAACTCATGAAAATCTGTCTTCTGCTTTGCAAATTACATGAGAATTCATGAGAAAGAAACAAATTTCTTGTACTTGAGTTTTTCTCTTAAAGCTGCATTGAGCAACTTTCTCTCACTGAGAAAGAAGCTTTTCAGCATCTGTGGCCTTGGATTCTTTTAATTTGCTTAGTTGCACTAACACAGCTTTTAGTGCTCTCAGAAGCTCAAAAACAGCTCAAAACAGCTTTCTGAGCATTGAAGCTCTAAACTAACTTTCTCTGCAAAAAAGCTCTAACTCATGAAAATCTGTCTTCTGCTTTGCAAATTACATGAGAATTCATGAGAAAGAAACAAATTTCTTGTACTTGAGTTTTTCTCTTAAAGCTGCATTGAGCAACTTTCTCTCACTGAGAAAGAAGCTTTTCAGCATCTGTGGCCTTGGATTCTTTTCATTTGCTTAGTTGCACTAACACAGCTTTTAGTGCTCTCAGAAGCTCAAAAACAGTGTTTCTGAGCATTGAAGCTCTAAACTAACTTTCTCTGCAAAAAAGCTCTAACTCATGAAAATCTGTCTTCTGCTTTGCAAATTACATGAGAATTCATGTGAAAGAAACAAATTTCTTGTACTTGAGTTTTTCTCTTAAAGCTGCATTGAGCAACTTTCTCTCACTGAGAAAGAAGCTTTTCAGCATCTGTGGCCTTGGATTCTTTTCATTTGCTTAGTTGCACTAACACAGCTTTTAGTGCTCTCAGAAGCTCAAAAACAGTGTTTCTGAGCATTGAAGCTCTAAACTAACTTTCTCTGCAAAAAAGCTCTAACTCATGAAAATCTGTCTTCTGCTTTGCAAATTACATGAGAATTCATGAGAAAGAAACAAATTTCTTGTACTTGAGTTTTTCTCTTATAATTGATATGAGCAACTTTCTCTCACTGGGAAAGAAGCTTTTCAGCATCTGTGGCCTTGGATTCTTTTCATTTGCTTAGTTGCACTAACACAGCTTTTAGTGCTCTCAGAAGCTCAAAAACAGCTCAAAACAGCTTTCTGAGCATTGAAGCTTTAAACTAACTTTCTCTGCAAAAAAGCTCTAACTCATGAAAATCTGTCTTCTGCTTTGCAAATTACATGAGAATTCATGAGAAAGAAACAAATTTCTTGTACTTGAGTTTTTCTCTTAAAGCTGCATTGAGCAACTTTCTCTCACTGAGAAAGAAGCTTTTCAGCATCTGTGGCCTTGGATTCTTTTCATTTGCTTAGTTGCACTAACACAACTTTTAGTACTCTCAGAAGCTCAAAAACAGTGTTTCTGAGCATTGAAGCTCTAAACTAACTTTCTCTGCAAAAAAGCTCTGACTCATGAAAATCTGTCTTCTGCTTTGCAAATTACATGAGAATTCATGAGAAAGAAACAAATTTCTTGTACTTGAGTTTTTCTCTTATAATTGATATGAGCAACTTTCTCTCACTGAGAAAGAAGCTTTTCAGCATCTGTGGCCTTGGATTCTTTTCATTTGCTAAGTTGCACTAACACAGCTTTTAGTGCTCTCAGAAGCTCAAAAACAGCTCAAAACAGCTTTCTGAGCATTGAAGCTCTAAACTAACTTTCTCTGCAAAAAGCTCTAACTCATGAAAATCTGTCTTCTGCTTTGCAAATTACATGAGAATTCATGAGAAAGAAACAAATTCCTTGTACTTGAGTTTTTCTCTTATAATTGATATGAGCAACTTTCTCTCACTGAGAAAGAAGCTTTTCAGCATCTGTGGCCTTGGATTCTTTTCATTTGCTAAGTTGCACTAACACAGCTTTTAGTGCTCTCAGAAGCTCAAAAACAGCTCAAAACAGCTTTCTGAGCATTGAAGCTCTAAACTAACTTTCTCTGCAAAAAAGCTCTAACTCATGAAAATCTGTCTTCTGCTTTGCAAATTACATGAGAATTCATGAGAAAGAAACAAATTCCTTGTACTTGAGTTTTTCTCTTAAAGCTGCATTGAGCAACTTTCTCTCACTGAGAAAGAAGCTTTTCAGCATCTGTGGCCTTGGATTCTTTTAATTTGCTTAGTTGCACTAACACAGCTTTTAGTGCTCTCAGAAGCTCAAAAACAGCTCAAAACAGCTTTCTGAGCATTGAAGCTCTAAACTAACTTTCTCTGCAAAAAAGCTCTAACTCATGAAAATCTGTCTTCTGCTTTGCAAATTACATGAGAATTCATGAGAAAGAAACAAATTCCTTGTACTTGAGTTTTTCTCTTATAATTGATATGAGCAACTTTCTCTCACTGAGAAAGAAGCTTTTCAGCATCTGTGGCCTTGGATTCTTTTCATTTGCTAAGTTGCACTAACACAGCTTTTAGTGCTCTCAGAAGCTCAAAAACAGCTCAAAACAGCTTTCTGAGCATTGAAGCTCTAAACTAACTTTCTCTGCAAAAAAGCTCTAACTCATGAAAATCTGTCTTCTGCTTTGCAAATTACATGAGACTTCATGAGAAAGTTACAAATTTCTTGTACTTGAGTTTTTCTCTTAAAGCTGCATTGAGCAACTTTCTCTCACTGAGAAAGAAGCTTTTCAGCATCTGTGGCCTTGGATTCTTTTAATTTGCTTAGTTGCACTAACACAGCTTTTAGTGCTCTCAGAAGCTCAAAAACAGCTCAAAACAGCTTTCTGAGCATTGAAGCTCTAAACTAACTTTCTCTGCAAAAAAGCTCTAACTCATGAAAATCTGTCTTCTGCTTTGCAAATTACATGAGAATTCATGAGAAAGAAACAAATTTCTTGTACTTGAGTTTTTCTCTTAAAGCTGCATTGAGCAACTTTCTCTCACTGAGAAAGAAGCTTTTCAGCATCTGTGGCCTTGGATTCTTTTCATTTGCTTAGTTGCACTAACACAGCTTTTAGTGCTCTCAGAAGCTCAAAAACAGTGTTTCTGAGCATTGAAGCTCTAAACTAACTTTCTCTGCAGAAAATCTCTAACTCATGAAAATCTGTCTTCTGCTTTGCAAATTACATGAGAATTCATGAGAAAGAAACAAATTTCTTGTACTTGAGTTTTTCTCTTATAATTAATATGAGCAACTTTTTCTCACTGAGAAAGAAGCTTTTCAGCATCTGTGGCCTTGGATTCTTTTCATTTGCTTAGTTGCACTAACACAGCTTTTAGTGCTCTCAGAAGCTCAAAAACAGCTCAAAACAGCTTTCTGAGCATTGAAGCTCTAAACTAACTTTCTCTGCAAAAAAGCTCTAACTCATGAAAATCTGTCTTCTGCTTTGCAAATTACATGAGACTTCATGAGAAAGAAACAAATTTCTTGTACTTGAGTTTTTCTCTTATAATTAATATGAGCAACTTTTTCTCACTGAGAAAGAAGCTTTTCAGCATCTGTGGCCTTGGATTCTTTTCATTTGCTTAGTTGCACTAACACAGCTTTTAGTGCTCTCAGAAGCTCAAAAACAGCTCAAAACAGCTTTCTGAGCATTGAAGCTCTAAACTAACTTTCTCTGCAAAAAAGCTCTAACTCATGAAAATCTGTCTTCTGCTTTGCAAATTACATGAGAATTCATGAGAAAGAAACAAATTTCTTGTACTTGAGTTTTTCTCTTAAAGCTGCATTGAGCAACTTTCTCTCACTGAGAAAGAAGCTTTTCAGCATCTGTGGCCTTGGATTCTTTTCATTTGCTTAGTTGCACTAACACAGCTTTTAGTGCTCTCAGAAGCTCAAAAACAGTGTTTCTGAGCATTGAAGCTCTAAACTAACTTTCTCTGCAAAAAAGCTCTAACTCATGAAAATCTGTCTTCTGCTTTGCAAATTACATGAGAATTCATGTGAAAGAAACAAATTTCTTGTACTTGAGTTTTTCTCTTAAAGCTGCATTGAGCAACTTTCTCTCACTGAGAAAGAAGCTTTTCAGCATCTGTGGCCTTGGATTCTTTTCATTTGCTTAGTTGCACTAACACAGCTTTTAGTGCTCTCAGAAGCTCAAAAACAGTGTTTCTGAGCATTGAAGCTCTAAACTAACTTTCTCTGCAAAAAAGCTCTAACTCATGAAAATCTGTCTTCTGCTTTGCAAATTACATGAGAATTCATGAGAAAGAAACAAATTTCTTGTACTTGAGTTTTTCTCTTATAATTGATATGAGCAACTTTCTCTCACTGAGAAAGAAGCTTTTCAGCATCTGTGGCCTTGGATTCTTTTCATTTGCTAAGTTGCACTAACACAGCTTTTAGTGCTCTCAGAAGCTCAAAAACAGCTCAAAACAGCTTTCTGAGCATTGAAGCTCTAAACTAACTTTCTCTGCAAAGAAGCTCTAACTCATGAAAATCTGCCTTCTGCTTTGCAAATTACATGAGAATTCATGAGAAAGAAACAAATTTCTTGTACTTGAGTTTTTCTCTTATAATTGATATGAGCAACTTTCTCTCACTGAGAAAGAAGCTTTTCAGCATCTGTGGCCTTGGATTCTTTTCATTTGCTTAGTTGAACTAACACAGCTTTTAGTGCTCTCAGAAGCTCAAAAACAGTGTTTCTGAGCATTGAAGCTCTAAACTAACTTTCTCTGCAAAAAAGCTCTAACTCATGAAAATCTGTCTTCTGCTTTGCAAATTACATGAGAATTCATGAGAAAGAAACAAATTTCTTGTACTTGAGTTTTTCTCTTATAATTGATATGAGCAACTTTCTCTCACTGAGAAAGAAGCTTTTCAGCATCTGTGGCCTTGGATTCTTTTCATTTGCTAAGTTGCACTAACACAGCTTTTAGTGCTCTCAGAAGCTCAAAAACAGCTCAAAACAGCTTTCTGAGCATTGAAGCTTTAAACTAACTTTCTCTGCAAAAAAGCTCTAACTCATGAAAATCTGTCTTCTGCTTTGCAAATTACATGAGACTTCATGAGAAAGAAACAAATTTCTTGTACTTGAGTTTTTCTCTTATAATTAATATGAGCAACTTTTTCTCACTGAGAAAGAAGCTTTTCAGCATCTGTGGCCTTGGATTCTTTTCATTTGCTTAGTTGCACTAACACAGCTTTTAGTGCTCTCAGAAGCTCAAAAACAGCTCAAAACAGCTTTCTGAGCATTGAAGCTCTAAACTAACTTTCTCTGCAAAAAAGCTCTAACTCATGAAAATCTGTCTTCTGCTTTGCAAATTACATGAGAATTCATGAGAAAGAAACAAATTTCTTGTACTTGAGTTTTTCTCTTATAATTGATATGAGCAACTTTCTCTCACTGAGAAAGAAGCTTTTCAGCATCTGTGGCCTTGGATTCTTTTCATTTGCTAAGTTGCACTAACACAGCTTTTAGTGCTCTCAGAAGCTCAAAAACAGCTCAAAACAGCTTTCTGAGCATTGAAGCTCTAAACTAACTTTCTCTGCAAAGAAGCTCTAACTCATGAAAATCTGCCTTCTGCTTTGCAAATTACATGAGAATTCATGAGAAAGAAACAAATTTCTTGTACTTGAGTTTTTCTCTTATAATTGATATGAGCAACTTTCTCTCACTGAGAAAGAAGCTTTTCAGCATCTGTGGCCTTGGATTCTTTTCATTTGCTAAGTTGCACTAACACAGCTTTTAGTGCTCTCAGAAGCTCAAAAACAGTGTTTCTGAGCATTGAAGCTCTAAACTAACTTTCTCTGCAAAAAAGCTCTAACTCATGAAAATCTGTCTTCTGCTTTGCAAATTACATGAGAATTCATGAGAAAGTTACAAATTTCTTGTACTTGAGTTTTTCTCTTAAAGCTGCATTGAGCAACTTTCTCTGACTGAGAAAGAAGTTTTCAGCATCTGTGGCCTTGGATTCTTTTAATTTGCTTAGTTGCACTAACACAGCTTTTAGTGCTTTCAGAAGCTCAAAAACAGTGTTTCTGAGCATTGACGCTCTAAACTAACTTTCTCTGCAAAAAAGCTCTAACTCATGAAAATCTGTCTTCTGCTTTGCAAATTACATGTGACTTCATGAGAAAGAAACAAATTTCTTGTACTTGAGTTTTTCTCTTATAATTAATATGAGCAACTTTTTCTCACTGAGAAAGAAGCTTTTCAGCATCTGTGGCCTTGGATTCTTTTCATTTGCTTAGTTGCACTAACACAGCTTTTAGTGCTCTCAGAAGCTCAAAAACAGCTCAAAACAGCTTTCTGAGCATTGAAGCTCTAAACTAACTTTCTCTGCAAAAAAGCTCTAACTCATGAAAATCTGTCTTCTGCTTTGCAAATTACATGAGAATTCATGAGAAAGAAACAAATTTCTTGTACTTGAGTTTTTCTCTTAAAGCTGCATTGAGCAACTTTCTCTCACTGAGAAAGAAGCTTTTCAGCATCTGTGGCCTTGGATTCTTTTCATTTGCTTAGTTGCACTAACACAGCTTTTAGTGCTCTCAGAAGCTCAAAAACAGTGTTTCTGAGCATTGAAGCTCTAAACTAACTTTCTCTGCAAAAAAGCTCTAACTCATGAAAATCTGTCTTCTGCTTTGCAAATTACATGAGAATTCATGTGAAAGAAACAAATTTCTTGTACTTGAGTTTTTCTCTTAAAGCTGCATTGAGCAACTTTCTCTCACTGAGAAAGAAGCTTTTCAGCATCTGTGGCCTTGGATTCTTTTCATTTGCTTAGTTGCACTAACACAGCTTTTAGTGCTCTCAGAAGCTCAAAAACAGCTCAAAACAGCTTTCTGAGCATTGAAGCTTTAAACTAACTTTCTCTGCAAAAAAGCTCTAACTCATGAAAATCTGTCTTCTGCTTTGCAAATTACATGAGAATTCATGAGAAAGAAACAAATTTCTTGTACTTGAGTTTTTCTCTTAAAGCTGCATTGAGCAACTTTCTCTCACTGAGAAAGAAGCTTTTCAGCATCTGTGGCCTTGGATTCTTTTCATTTGCTTAGTTGCACTAACACAGCTTTTAGTGCTCTCAGAAGCTCAAAAACAGCTCAAAACAGCTTTCTGAGCATTGAAGCTTTAAACTAACTTTCTCTGCAAAAAAGCTCTAACTCATGAAAATCTGTCTTCTGCTTTGCAAATTACATGAGAATTCATGAGAAAGAACGTCCCAGGTTACGTATGTAACCGTGGTTCCTCGAGGGAACGAGACGCTGCGTCGGAACGCTTTGGGAACGCCCCTGTGTTCTCACGCTCTGAAACATGTGTGCAATCAGTCCAACGGAATGGCGAAACGTCACGGGCGGGGTGACGTAGAGACCAGAGAGCATAAAAGCGCATCCGGAGCAAGCAACACCAGCTTCAGAAAGTTGAAGCAAGTCGCTCACAGGGATGCAGGAAGTATGGCATGCGACGCAGCGTCTCGTTCCCTCGAGGAACCACGGTTACATACGTAACCTGGGACGTTCCTCTTCAGGAACTCGAGCTGCGTCGGAACGCTTTGGGAACGACAATGCCCACGCCACCATACTGACAAATGCCTGTCTAGTGTGAAATCATGACGAGCACAGTTAAGACAGATGCACCTGAGAGTCTGGAGTGGTACCACACTTCTCCTGGCCTCAAGTACAACGAAAGAAACTTGTACCAACGGGTAAAACCCCTAATGCAGACCACCCAAAGGGACTTGGTAAGCAGCTTATACCGCCACGAACACTCTAAAGGTGGAGGGGGTCCAACCTGCGGAGAATCGTTCCTGAAGGAACTCCAGAACTTAAACCAACTGGGCAGTTAACTGGGAGCAGTTGACGACTTCCGCACTATGAAGTGAACACAATCCACTTCAAGGACAGTTTCCTCGTTGAGGGAGCTCTGGACCGGAGTACGGTCTTAACAACCTTAGTTGAGAGACCGGAAGCTATGAGTTGTGCCCCCTCAGGGGCCACATCCCCAGCTCCCACAACTCCAAATAGATGGGAATCTCCCATGGAGAGTCTGAGAGTAGGGCTACCGGGCTACCTAATAATAGGAGCTAGACCCTTTCTCGGCGAACTCTTTCCAGAACTCCCGGAAGCAGAGCAATCGGGGTGGGAAGGCGTACAGACAAAGCCTCGGCCACATCTGTACCATGGGATCCAGTCCCAGTGAAGCTGGACGAGTCAGAAAGAACCAGAGGGGACATTGTGAGGTCTCTCAAGACGCAAACAAGTCCACCTGGGCTCGACCGAAACTCTTCCAAATCTGCTCCATCACCTCGGTGTGGAGCATCCATTCCCCGGGCCTCAGCCCCTGTCTCGACAGGATGTCTGCCCCCTGATTGAGGTACCCAGGGATGTACACTGCCCTCAAGGAGAGCAGTTTCCCCTGGGCCCACAGAAGGATCTGGCGCGCCAGCTTGTATAGGGGGCGCGAGCGCAGACCCCCCTGCCGGTTGATATAAGAGACCACCGACGTATTGTCTGTGCGAACAAGCACATGATGGCCTCTCAGGTCTGGGAGAAATTGCTTCAATGCTAGAAATACTGCCAGCATCTCCAGGCAGTTGATGTGCCAGCTGAGATGGGGACCTTCCCACAGACCTTGGGCGGAGCGGCCACTCATGACCGCTCCCCAGCCCGTGAGGGAGGCGTCCGTCGTTAGCGTCTCGCGACGACATGGAGCCCCCAACACGGGGCCTTGTGACAGGAACCACGGTTTCTTCCACATGTCTAAGGCACGTAAGCATCGCCGCGTGACCTTGATCATACGAAACGGGTTGCCCCTCGGGGAAAACCTTGTGGTCCTGAGCCACCACTGCAAGGGTCTCATGTACAGCAGGCCAAAAGGTATCACGTTGGACGCAGCTGCCATCAGACCCAACAGTCTCTGAAACTGCTTCACAGTGAGTGACTGGCCTTCTCTCACTCTCTTGACTGTCGTGAGGATCGACTCAATACGAGCAGGAGACAGACGTGCCTGCATCGTGGTCGAATCCCACACCACGCCCAGATAAGTGGTCCTCTGTGCTGGAGGAAGCACACTTTTCTTTGCGTTTAGTCTCAACCCCAAGTCTTTCATGTGAGCGAGAACGACATCTCGATGTCGAACTGCTACCTGCTCTGATTGAGCTAGAATCAACCAATCGTCGATGTAATTCAGTATGCGGATGCCCTGGAGTCGCAAGGGAGCCAGAGCAGCATCCACACACTCCGTGAAAGTGCGGGGTGAGAGTGCTAGACCGGAGCGGAAGAACCCGATATTGGTACGCTTTGCCCCCGAAAGCAAACCTCAGGAACTTCCTGTGTTGAAGAAGGATGGAAGTATGGAAGTAGGCGTCTTTCAGATCTATAGTCACAAACCAGTCCTCGGACCTGATCTGGGACACGACTTGCTTGATAGTAAGCATCTTGAACTTGAGTCTCATGACTGAGCGGTTCAACAATTGCAGATCTAAAATTGGACGCAACCCCCCCATCCTTCTTCGGAACGATGAAGTAACGGCTGTAGAACCCGGATTCTCTGTCAAGAGGAGAGACCACCTCGATGGCCTCCTTCCTCAAGAGAGTAGCTACTTCTTGTTCCATTACCAGAGCCTGCTCTGGGTCTTTTCTACCCTCTCTCTACAGTGTGCAGGACCCATCGAGATACATTTGGCAGAAGCTTCCACGCTGCCACATAATGTACTAAGGGAACCAGTCTCTTGAGACTGGCCTCTGGTGTGTTTTGAACTGCTAGCTCAGTGCCCTGAAGCGGAGGACCGGCAGGGAACGGCAGATCTCGCGTTCTAAACACATTTTTGGAGGTAGCGAGCCTCTCAGGACCGCTACGTTTCCGGGCGGAAGCTGAGAGAAGCACTCGCTAGAGATCGCTGTGCCCTGAAGCACCGAAGGTGGCAGGGGTAACGGAACGATCTCCTGAGGGCACTGAGGAGAAACGGGCACCGTATAATGAGGTGTACACCGCTCTTCCCCAGAGGGGCATGCCCCCCGAAGTCCTAAGCCATAAGCATCCGGACTCCTTCTGGTACAACCAGAGCCTGCTAGGCAGGACCCACGAGACACACCTGGCAGGGGCTCCCACACCGCCAGGTGACCTACTAAGGGAACCAGTCTCTCGAGACTGGCCTCTGGCGTGCTTAGAATGGCTAGCTCGGTGCCCTGAAGCGGAGGACCGGCAGGGAACGGCAGATCTAGCTGTTCCAAACACTGGAGGTAGCGAGGCTCTCAGAACCGCTACGTTTCCGGGCGGAAGCTGAGAGAAACACTCACTGGAGATCGCTGTGCCCTGAAGCACCGAAGGTGGCAGGGGTAACGGAACGATCTCCTGAGGGCACTGAGGAGAAACGGGCACCGTATAATGAGGTGTACACCGCTCTTCCCCAGAGGGGCCTGCCCCCCTGAAGTCTTTTATTGAGACGATGGTCCTCAGACCTGCGTCATCTCCCAGGAAGACTAACAGGTAGAACCAGAGCCTGCTAAGCAGGACCCAACGGGACTTGGCAGGGGCTCCCACACCGCCAGGTGACCTTCTAAGGGAACCAGTTTCTCAAAACTGGCCTCTGGTATATTTAGAGCTGCTAGCTTGGTGCCCTGAAACGGAGGACCGGCAGGGGACGGCCGATCTAGCTGCTCTAGAGGCCCCCAAAGGGGCGGCGAGCCTCTCAGGTCCGCTACGTTTCCGGGCGGAAGAGACTGAGAGAAGCGCTCGCTGGAGACCGCCGCACCCTGGAACACTGGCAGGGTTGGCAGAACAATCTCCTGAGGGCACTGAGGAAAAACGGGCACCGTATAATGAGGTGCACACCGCTCTTCCCCACAGGGGGCCGACCCTCAAAAGTCCTAGACCATAGGCGACAGGACGTTTTTTTTTTTTCAAAGATTAACCAGCGAAAAGACGATCCGCAGATCCGCCTCCTGCTAGAGGCCTTCGGCCCGGGAGCGCCACTCTGACTCCCAACTTCTGAGGAGTACGAGAAGTGACGTTCCGTGAAAAGAGGAGCTGGAACACGGTTGGGGCTGCTCCCGCCCAGCAGCCCCAGGCCTGTATAGGAAACTGTCGGGGCCTTAGGGGTGATACTGCAATGGAACAGATAGCCCGCAAGCGTCTGTCCCACCTTAGACATCGCCCTAAAACCTAGCCATTCAGCCCCTGAAATTTGAAATATACAAATAAGGGCAAAGAGCTGGAATGACAAAGTTGAACCCATGCTCTCAACACCTCGGTGTGGAGACAGGGAAAACCAGAGGTCCCGACATGGAGGTTGTGATAGAATGCTACATTTTTCTAGCTACAACCCCCAGCAACTCCCTTTCTTTCTTTGTTTCAAAAGTCTTGAAATAACGTGCTGACCATATCAACCTCCTCGAAGGAAGAGAGGTAAACACTGTGCACTCACGCGAGACCATAGATTCCAAGAGAGTGCTGTATAGAGAATGAGGGAGGAGAAAGGGGGCCCCGTCTCCAATCCCTGTGCTGATTTATATATAAATATATACATACACATCTAACTTCTTAAAGCTAGAAGAATACACATTATTTAATTCCTCAGAATTAAATGCAACCAAACAACCAGACAAGTGAACACGATCTGATTATAATATAAGATGCAATATAGAGCCTGCAAACGCATTTATGCTTTTGCACTTGTTAGGGGGAAGAGCTTTATTATTTTTCTTTTCTAGAGAAAAGAACCTCCTGCAGCTTTAATTGCTGCTAAACCCCTAAAGCACGTGCCACTCTAACTACATTGCATAAACTCCACCTTCCCTTTTTTTTTTTTTTTTTTGGGGAAAAGAGCGTAGAGTAAACGCGATCCCCGCGAATCATATCGCCGCCGTGCCTCAGCAACAGCGGGACAGGAACCGCAAAGACCGCAACACGGACACACTCCTCAAAGTGTGCCCGGCGGGAGCGGAGCATTCGCGTTTGCGGGAGCACGACGCACAATCAGCTCCCTCGAGAGCTGACTGTGCATGCTCCGCTCCCAACAAACAACACAACGACCGCGCGCATTCAATACCCGTGAAGTTCAGCGCGGGCAGAGAAAGATACACGGTCTAAAGTGCTGTCTGTAGCTCGCCATGAGATGTGATTGTGACTGATAGACAAACAACAGTAAATAAGACTGACATATTCCACACAGAGCGCTTGCTGAAAACACAGAAGCTGGTGTTGCTTGCTCCGGATGCGCTTTTATGCTCTCTGGTCTCTACGTCACCCCGCCCGTGACGTTTCGCCATTCCGTTGGACTGATTGCACACATGTTTCAGAGCGTGAGAACACAGGGGCGTTCCCAAAGCGTTCCGACGCAGCTCGAGTTCCTGAAGAGGAAACAAATTTCTGAAAATCTGTCTTCTGCTTTGCAAATTACATGAGAATTCATGAGAAAGAAACAAATTTCTTGTACTTGAGTTTTTCTCTTAAAGCTGCATTGAGCAACTTTCTCTCACTGAGAAAGAAGCTTTTCAGCATCTGTGGCCTTGAATTCTTTTCATTTGCTTGGTTGCACTAACAAAGCTTTTAGTGCTCTCAGAAGCTCAAAAACAGTGTTTCTGAGCATTGACGCTCTAAACTAACTTTCTCTGCAAAAAAGCTCTAACTTATGAAAATCTGTCTTCTGCATTGCAAATTACATGAGACTTCATGAGAAAGAAACAAATTTCTTGTACTTGAGTTTTTCTCTTAAAGCTGCATTGAGCAACTTTCTCTCACTGAGAAAGAAGCTTTTCAGCATCTGTGGCCTTGGATTCTTTTCATTTGCTTAGTTGCACTAACACAGCTTTTAGTGCTCTCAGAAGCTCAAAAACAGTGTTTCTGAGCATTGAAGCTCTAAACTAACTTTCTCTGCAAAAACAGCTCTAACTCATGAAAATCTGTCTTCTGCTTTGCAAATTACATGAGAATTCATGAGAAAGAAACAAATTTCTTGTACTTGAGTTTTTCTCTTATAATTGATATGAGCAACTTTCTCTCACTGAGAAAGAAGCTTTTCAGCATCTGTGGCCTTGGATTCTTTTCATTTGCTAAGTTGCACTAACACAGCTTTTAGTGCTCTCAGAAGCTCAAAAACAGCTCAAAACAGCTTTCTGAGCATTGAAGCTCTAAACTAACTTTCTCTGCAAAGAAGCTCTAACTCATGAAAATCTGCCTTCTGCTTTGCAAATTACATGAGAATTCATGAGAAAGAAACAAATTTCTTGTACTTGAGTTTTTCTCTTATAATTGATATGAGCAACTTTCTCTCACTGAGAAAGAAGCTTTTCAGCATCTGTGGCCTTGGATTCTTTTCATTTGCTAAGTTGCACTAACACAGCTTTTAGTGCTCTCAGAAGCTCAAAAACAGCTCAAAACAGCTTTCTGAGCATTGAAGCTTTAAACTAACTTTCTCTGCAAAAAAGCTCTAACTCATGAAAATCTGTCTTCTGCTTTGCAAATTACATGAGACTTCATGAGAAAGAAACAAATTTCTTGTACTTGAGTTTTTCTCTTATAATTAATATGAGCAACTTTTTCTCACTGAGAAAGAAGCTTTTCAGCATCTGTGGCCTTGGATTCTTTTCATTTGCTTAGTTGCACTAACACAGCTTTTAGTGCTCTCAGAAGCTCAAAAACAGCTCAAAACAGCTTTCTGAGCATTGAAGCTCTAAACTAACTTTCTCTGCAAAAAAGCTCTAACTCATGAAAATCTGTCTTCTGCTTTGCAAATTACATGAGAATTCATGTGAAAGAAACAAATTTCTTGTACTTGAGTTTTTCTCTTAAAGCTGCATTGAGCAACTTTCTCTCACTGAGAAAGAAGCTTTTCAGCATCTGTGGCCTTGGATTCTTTTCATTTGCTTAGTTGCACTAACACAGCTTTTAGTGCTCTCAGAAGCTCAAAAACAGTGTTTCTGAGCATTGAAGCTCTAAACTAACTTTCTCTGCAAAAAAGCTCTAACTCATGAAAATCTGTCTTCTGCTTTGCAAATTACATGAGAATTCATGAGAAAGAAACAAATTTCTTGTACTTGAGTTTTTCTCTTATAATTGATATGAGCAACTTTCTCTCACTGAGAAAGAAGCTTTTCAGCATCTGTGGCCTTGGATTCTTTTCATTTGCTAAGTTGCACTAACACAGCTTTTAGTGCTCTCAGAAGCTCAAAAACAGCTCAAAACAGCTTTCTGAGCATTGACGCTCTAAACTAACTTTCTCTGCAAAAAAGCTCTAACTCATGAAAATCTGTCTTCTGCTTTGCAAATTACATGTGACTTCATGAGAAAGAAACAAATTTCTTGTACTTGAGTTTTTCTCTTATAATTAATATGAGCAACTTTTTCTCACTGAGAAAGAAGCTTTTCAGCATCTGTGGCCTTGGATTCTTTTCATTTGCTTAGTTGCACTAACACAGCTTTTAGTGCTCTCAGAAGCTCAAAAACAGCTCAAAACAGCTTTCTGAGCATTGAAGCTCTAAACTAACTTTCTCTGCAAAAAAGCTCTAACTCATGAAAATCTGTCTTCTGCTTTGCAAATTACATGAGAATTCATGAGAAAGAAACAAATTTCTTGTACTTGAGTTTTTCTCTTAAAGCTGCATTGAGCAACTTTCTCTCACTGAGAAAGAAGCTTTTCAGCATCTGTGGCCTTGGATTCTTTTCATTTGCTTAGTTGCACTAACACAGCTTTTAGTGCTCTCAGAAGCTCAAAAACAGTGTTTCTGAGCATTGAAGCTCTAAACTAACTTTCTCTGCAAAAAAGCTCTAACTCATGAAAATCTGTCTTCTGCTTTGCAAATTACATGAGAATTCATGTGAAAGAAACAAATTTCTTGTACTTGAGTTTTTCTCTTATAATTGATATGAGCAACTTTCTCTCACTGAGAAAGAAGCTTTTCAGCATCTGTGGCCTTGGATTCTTTTCATTTGCTTAGTTGCACTAACACAGCTTTTAGTGCTCTCAGAAGCTCAAAAACAGTGTTTCTGAGCATTGAAGCTCTAAACTAACTTTCTCTGCAAAAAAGCTCTAACTCATGAAAATCTGTCTTCTGCTTTGCAAATTACATGAGAATTCATGTGAAAGAAACAAATTTCTTGTACTTGAGTTTTTCTCTTATAATTGATATGAGCAACTTTCTCTCACTGAGAAAGAAGCTTTTCAGCATCTGTGGCCTTGGATTCTTTTCATTTGCTTAGTTGCACTAACACAGCTTTTAGTGCTCTCAGAAGCTCAAAAACAGTGTTTCTGAGCATTGAAGCTCTAAACTAACTTTCTCTGCAAAAAAGCTCTGACTCATGAAAATCTGTCTTCTGCTTTGCAAATTACATGAGAATTCATGAGAAAGAAACAAATTTCTTGTACTTGAGTTTTTCTCTTATAATTGATATGAGCAACTTTCTCTCACTGAGAAAGAAGCTTTTCAGCATCTGTGGCCTTGGATTCTTTTAATTTGCTTAGTTGCACTAACACAGCTTTTAGTGCTCTCAGAAGCTCAAAAACAGTGTTTCTGAGCATTGACGCTCTAAACTAACTTTCTCTGCAAAAAAGCTCTAACTTATGAAAATCTGTCTTCTGCAATGCAAATTACATGAGACTTCATGAGAAAGAAACAAATTTCTTGTACTTGAGTTTTTCTCTTAAAGCTGCATTGAGCAACTTTCTCTCACTGAGAAAGAAGCTTTTCAGCATCTGTGGCCTTGGATTCTTTTCATTTGCTTAGTTGCACTAACACAGCTTTTAGTGCTCTCAGAAGCTCAAAAACAGCTCAAAACAGCTTTCTGAGCATTGAAGCTTTAAACTAACTTTCTCTGCAAAAAAGCTCTAACTCATGAAAATCTGTCTTCTGCTTTGCAAATTACATGAGAATTCATGAGAAAGAAACAAATTTCTTGTACTTGAGTTTTTCTCTTAAAGCTGCATTGAGCAACTTTCTCTCACTGAGAAAGAAGCTTTTCAGCATCTGTGGCCTTGGATTCTTTTCATTTGCTTAGTTGCACTAACACAACTTTTAGTACTCTCAGAAGCTCAAAAACAGTGTTTCTGAGCATTGAAGCTCTAAACTAACTTTCTCTGCAAAAAAGCTCTAACTCATGAAAATCTGTCTTCTGCTTTGCAAATTACATGAGAATTCATGAGAAAGAAACAAATTCCTTGTACTTGAGTTTTTCTCTTATAATTGATATGAGCAACTTTCTCTCACTGAGAAAGAAGCTTTTCAGCATCTGTGGCCTTGGATTCTTTTCATTTGCTAAGTTGCACTAACACAGCTTTTAGTGCTCTCAGAAGCTCAAAAACAGCTCAAAACAGCTTTCTGAGCATTGAAGCTCTAAACTAACTTTCTCTGCAAAAAAGCTCTAACTCATGAAAATCTGTCTTCTGCTTTGCAAATTACATGAGACTTCATGAGAAAGTTACAAATTTCTTGTACTTGAGTTTTTCTCTTAAAGCTGCATTGAGCAACTTTCTCTCACTGAGAAAGAAGCTTTTCAGCATCTGTGGCCTTGGATTCTTTTAATTTGCTTAGTTGCACTAACACAGCTTTTAGTGCTCTCAGAAGCTCAAAAACAGCTCAAAACAGCTTTCTGAGCATTGAAGCTCTAAACTAACTTTCTCTGCAAAAAAGCTCTAACTCATGAAAATCTGTCTTCTGCTTTGCAAATTACATGAGAATTCATGAGAAAGAAACAAATTTCTTGTACTTGAGTTTTTCTCTTAAAGCTGCATTGAGCAACTTTCTCTCACTGAGAAAGAAGCTTTTCAGCATCTGTGGCCTTGGATTCTTTTCATTTGCTTGGTTGCACTAACACAGCTTTTAGTGCTCTCAGAAGCTCAAAAACAGTGTTTCTGAGCATTGACGCTCTAAACTAACTTTCTCTGCAAAAAAGCTCTAACTTATGAAAATCTGTCTTCTGCATTGCAAATTACATGAGACTTCATGAGAAAGAAACAAATTTCTTGTACTTGAGTTTTTCTCTTAAAGCTGCATTGAGCAACTTTCTCTCACTGAGAAAGAAGCTTTTCAGCATCTGTGGCCTTGGATTCTTTTCATTTGCTTAGTTGCACTAACACAGCTTTTAGTGCTCTCAGAAGCTCAAAAACAGTGTTTCTGAGCATTGAAGCTCTAAACTAACTTTCTCTGCAAAAAAAGCTCTAACTCATGAAAATCTGTCTTCTGCTTTGCAAATTACATGAGAATTCATGAGAAAGAAACAAATTTCTTGTACTTGAGTTTTTCTCTTATAATTGATATGAGCAACTTTCTCTCACTGAGAAAGAAGCTTTTCAGCATCTGTGGCCTTGGATTCTTTTCATTTGCTAAGTTGCACTAACACAGCTTTTAGTGCTCTCAGAAGCTCAAAAACAGCTCAAAACAGCTTTCTGAGCATTGAAGCTCTAAACTAACTTTCTCTGCAAAGAAGCTCTAACTCATGAAAATCTGTCTTCTGCTTTGCAAATTACATGAGAATTCATGAGAAAGAAACAAATTTCTTGTACTTGAGTTTTTCTCTTATAATTGATATGAGCAACTTTCTCTCACTGAGAAAGAAGCTTTTCAGCATCTGTGGCCTTGGATTCTTTTCATTTGCTAAGTTGCACTAACACAGCTTTTAGTGCTCTCAGAAGCTCAAAAACAGCTCAAAACAGCTTTCTGAGCATTGACGCTCTAAACTAACTTTCTCTGCAAAAAAGCTCTAACTCATGAAAATCTGTCTTCTGCTTTGCAAATTACATGTGACTTCATGAGAAAGAAACAAATTTCTTGTACTTGAGTTTTTCTCTTATAATTAATATGAGCAACTTTTTCTCACTGAGAAAGAAGCTTTTCAGCATCTGTGGCCTTGGATTCTTTTCATTTGCTTAGTTGCACTAACACAGCTTTTAGTGCTCTCAGAAGCTCAAAAACAGCTCAAAACAGCTTTCTGAGCATTGAAGCTCTAAACTAACTTTCTCTGCAAAAAAGCTCTAACTCATGAAAATCTGTCTTCTGCTTTGCAAATTACATGAGAATTCATGAGAAAGAAACAAATTTCTTGTACTTGAGTTTTTCTCTTAAAGCTGCATTGAGCAACTTTCTCTCACTGAGAAAGAAGCTTTTCAGCATCTGTGGCCTTGGATTCTTTTCATTTGCTTAGTTGCACTAACACAGCTTTTAGTGCTCTCAGAAGCTCAAAAACAGTGTTTCTGAGCATTGAAGCTCTAAACTAACTTTCTCTGCAAAAAAGCTCTAACTCATGAAAATCTGTCTTCTGCTTTGCAAATTACATGAGAATTCATGTGAAAGAAACAAATTTCTTGTACTTGAGTTTTTCTCTTATAATTGATATGAGCAACTTTCTCTCACTGAGAAAGAAGCTTTTCAGCATCTGTGGCCTTGGATTCTTTTCATTTGCTAAGTTGCACTAACACAGCTTTTAGTGCTCTCAGAAGCTCAAAAACAGTGTTTCTGAGCATTGAAGCTCTAAACTAACTTTCTCTGCAAAAAAGCTCTAACTCATGAAAATCTGTCTTCTGCTTTGCAAATTACATGAGAATTCATGAGAAAGAAACAAATTTCTTGTACTTGAGTTTTTCTCTTAAAGCTGCATTGAGCAACTTTCTCTCACTGAGAAAGAAGCTTTTCAGCATCTGTGGCCTTGGATTCTTTTCATTTGCTTAGTTGCACTAACACAGCTTTTAGTGCTCTCAGAAGCTCAAAAACAGTGTTTCTGAGCATTGAAGCTCTAAACTAACTTTCTCTGCAAAAAAGCTCTAACTCATGAAAATCTGTCTTCTGCTTTGCAAATTACATGAGAATTCATGTGAAAGAAACAAATTTCTTGTACTTGAGTTTTTCTCTTAAAGCTGCATTGAGCAACTTTCTCTCACTGAGAAAGAAGCTTTTCAGCATCTGTGGCCTTGGATTCTTTTCATTTGCTTAGTTGCACTAACACAGCTTTTAGTGCTCTCAGAAGCTCAAAAACAGCTCAAAACAGCTTTCTGAGCATTGAAGCTTTAAACTAACTTTCTCTGCAAAAAAGCTCTAACTCATGAAAATCTGTCTTCTGCTTTGCAAATTACATGAGAATTCATGAGAAAGAAACAAATTTCTTGTACTTGAGTTTTTCTCTTAAAGCTGCATTGAGCAACTTTCTCTCACTGAGAAAGAAGCTTTTCAGCATCTGTGGCCTTGGATTCTTTTCATTTGCTTAGTTGCACTAACACAACTTTTAGTACTCTCAGAAGCTCAAAAACAGTGTTTCTGAGCATTGAAGCTCTAAACTAACTTTCTCTGCAAAAAAGCTCTGACTCATGAAAATCTGTCTTCTGCTTTGCAAATTACATGAGAATTCATGAGAAAGAAACAAATTTCTTGTACTTGACTTTTTCTCTTATAATTGATATGAGCAACTTTCTCTCACTGAGAAAGAAGCTTTTCAGCATCTGTGGCCTTGGATTCTTTTAATTTGCTTAGTTGCACTAACACAGCTTTTAGTGCTCTCAGAAGCTCAAAAACAGTGTTTCTGAGCATTGACGCTCTAAACTAACTTTCTCTGCAAAAAAGCTCTAACTTATGAAAATCTGTCTTCTGCAATGCAAATTACATGAGACTTCATGAGAAAGAAACAAATTTCTTGTACTTGAGTTTTTCTCTTAAAGCTGCATTGAGCAACTTTCTCTCACTGAGAAAGAAGCTTTTCAGCATCTGTGGCCTTGGATTCTTTTCATTTGCTTAGTTGCACTAACACAGCTTTTAGTGCTCTCAGAAGCTCAAAAACAGCTCAAAACAGCTTTCTGAGCATTGAAGCTTTAAACTAACTTTCTCTGCAAAAAAGCTCTAACTCATGAAAATCTGTCTTCTGCTTTGCAAATTACATGAGAATTCATGAGAAAGAAACAAATTTCTTGTACTTGAGTTTTTCTCTTAAAGCTGCATTGAGCAACTTTCTCTCACTGAGAAAGAAGCTTTTCAGCATCTGTGGCCTTGGATTCTTTTCATTTGCTTAGTTGCACTAACACAACTTTTAGTACTCTCAGAAGCTCAAAAACAGTGTTTCTGAGCATTGAAGCTCTAAACTAACTTTCTCTGCAAAAAAGCTCTGACTCATGAAAATCTGTCTTCTGCTTTGCAAATTACATGAGAATTCATGAGAAAGAAACAAATTTCTTGTACTTGAGTTTTTCTCTTATAATTGATATGAGCAACTTTCTCTCACTGAGAAAGAAGCTTTTCAGCATCTGTGGCCTTGGATTCTTTTCATTTGCTAAGTTGCACTAACACAGCTTTTAGTGCTCTCAGAAGCTCAAAAACAGCTCAAAACAGCTTTCTGAGCATTGAAGCTCTAAACTAACTTTCTCTGCAAAAAAGCTCTAACTCATGAAAATCTGTCTTCTGCTTTGCAAATTACATGAGAATTCATGAGAAAGAAACAAATTCCTTGTACTTGAGTTTTTCTCTTATAATTGATATGAGCAACTTTCTCTCACTGAGAAAGAAGCTTTTCAGCATCTGTGGCCTTGGATTCTTTTCATTTGCTAAGTTGCACTAACACAGCTTTTAGTGCTCTCAGAAGCTCAAAAACAGCTCAAAACAGCTTTCTGAGCATTGAAGCTCTAAACTAACTTTCTCTGCAAAAAAGCTCTAACTCATGAAAATCTGTCTTCTGCTTTGCAAATTACATGAGACTTCATGAGAAAGTTACAAATTTCTTGTACTTGAGTTTTTCTCTTAAAGCTGCAATGAGCAACTTTCTCTCACTGAGAAAGAAGCTTTTCAGCATCTGTGGCCTTGGATTCTTTTAATTTGCTTAGTTGCACTAACACAGCTTTTAGTGCTCTCAGAAGCTCAAAAACAGCTCAAAACAGCTTTCTGAGCATTGAAGCTCTAAACTAACTTTCTCTGCAAAAAAGCTCTAACTCATGAAAATCTGTCTTCTGCTTTGCAAATTACATGAGAATTCATGAGAAAGAAACAAATTTCTTGTACTTGAGTTTTTCTCTTAAAGCTGCATTGAGCAACTTTCTCTCACTGAGAAAGAAGCTTTTCAGCATCTGTGGCCTTGGATTCTTTTCATTTGCTTGGTTGCACTAACACAGCTTTTAGTGCTCTCAGAAGCTCAAAAACAGTGTTTCTGAGCATTGACGCTCTAAACTAACTTTCTCTGCAAAAAAGCTCTAACTTATGAAAATCTGTCTTCTGCATTGCAAATTACATGAGACTTCATGAGAAAGAAACAAATTTCTTGTACTTGAGTTTTTCTCTTAAAGCTGCATTGAGCAACTTTCTCTCACTGAGAAAGAAGCTTTTCAGCATCTGTGGCCTTGGATTCTTTTCATTTGCTTAGTTGCACTAACACAGCTTTTAGTGCTCTCAGAAGCTCAAAAACAGCTTTCTGAGCATTGAAGCTCTAAACTAACTTTCTCTGCAAAAAAAGCTCTAACTCATGAAAATCTGTCTTCTGCTTTGCAAATTACATGAGAATTCATGAGAAAGAAACAAATTTCTTGTACTTGAGTTTTTCTCTTATAATTGATATGAGCAACTTTCTCTCACTGAGAAAGAAGCTTTTCAGCATCTGTGGCCTTGGATTCTTTTCATTTGCTAAGTTGCACTAACACAGCTTTTAGTGCTCTCAGAAGCTCAAAAACAGCTCAAAACAGCTTTCTGAGCATTGAAGCTCTAAACTAACTTTCTCTGCAAAGAAGCTCTAACTCATGAAAATCTGCCTTCTGCTTTGCAAATTACATGAGAATTCATGAGAAAGAAACAAATTTCTTGTACTTGAGTTTTTCTCTTATAATTGATATGAGCAACTTTCTCTCACTGAGAAAGAAGCTTTTCAGCATCTGTGGCCTTGGATTCTTTTCATTTGCTTAGTTGAACTAACACAGCTTTTAGTGCTCTCAGAAGCTCAAAAACAGTGTTTCTGAGCATTGAAGCTCTAAACTAACTTTCTCTGCAAAAAAGCTCTAACTCATGAAAATCTGTCTTCTGCTTTGCAAATTACATGAGAATTCATGAGAAAGAAACAAATTTCTTGTACTTGAGTTTTTCTCTTATAATTGATATGAGCAACTTTCTCTCACTGAGAAAGAAGCTTTTCAGCATCTGTGGCCTTGGATTCTTTTCATTTGCTAAGTTGCACTAACACAGCTTTTAGTGCTCTCAGAAGCTCAAAAACAGCTCAAAACAGCTTTCTGAGCATTGAAGCTTTAAACTAACTTTCTCTGCAAAAAAGCTCTAACTCATGAAAATCTGTCTTCTGCTTTGCAAATTACATGAGACTTCATGAGAAAGAAACAAATTTCTTGTACTTGAGTTTTTCTCTTATAATTAATATGAGCAACTTTTTCTCACTGAGAAAGAAGCTTTTCAGCATCTGTGGCCTTGGATTCTTTTCATTTGCTTAGTTGCACTAACACAGCTTTTAGTGCTCTCAGAAGCTCAAAAACAGCTCAAAACAGCTTTCTGAGCATTGAAGCTCTAAACTAACTTTCTCTGCAAAAAAGCTCTAACTCATGAAAATCTGTCTTCTGCTTTGCAAATTACATGAGAATTCATGTGAAAGAAACAAATTTCTTGTACTTGAGTTTTTCTCTTAAAGCTGCATTGAGCAACTTTCTCTCACTGAGAAAGAAGCTTTTCAGCATCTGTGGCCTTGGATTCTTTTCATTTGCTTAGTTGCACTAACACAGCTTTTAGTGCTCTCAGAAGCTCAAAAACAGTGTTTCTGAGCATTGAAGCTCTAAACTAACTTTCTCTGCAAAAAAGCTCTAACTCATGAAAATCTGTCTTCTGCTTTGCAAATTACATGAGAATTCATGAGAAAGAAACAAATTTCTTGTACTTGAGTTTTTCTCTTATAATTGATATGAGCAACTTTCTCTCACTGAGAAAGAAGCTTTTCAGCATCTGTGGCCTTGGATTCTTTTCATTTGCGAAGTTGCACTAACACAGCTTTTAGTGCTCTCAGAAGCTCAAAAACAGCTCAAAACAGCTTTCTGAGCATTGAAGCTCTAAACTAACTTTCTCTGCAAAGAAGCTCTAACTCATGAAAATCTGCCTTCTGCTTTGCAAATTACATGAGAATTCATGAGAAAGAAACAAATTTCTTGTACTTGAGTTTTTCTCTTATAATTGATATGAGCAACTTTCTCTCACTGGGAAAGAAGCTTTTCAGCATCTGTGGCCTTGGATTCTTTTCATTTGCTTAGTTGCACTAACACAGCTTTTAGTGCTCTCAGAAGCTCAAAAACAGCTCAAAACAGCTTTCTGAGCATTGAAGCTTTAAACTAACTTTCTCTGCAAAAAAGCTCTAACTCATGAAAATCTGTCTTCTGCTTTGCAAATTACATGAGAATTCATGAGAAAGAAACAAATTTCTTGTACTTGAGTTTTTCTCTTAAAGCTGCATTGAGCAACTTTCTCTCACTGAGAAAGAAGCTTTTCAGCATCTGTGGCCTTGGATTCTTTTCATTTGCTTAGTTGCACTAACACAACTTTTAGTACTCTCAGAAGCTCAAAAACAGTGTTTCTGAGCATTGAAGCTCTAAACTAACTTTCTCTGCAAAAAAGCTCTGACTCATGAAAATCTGTCTTCTGCTTTGCAAATTACATGAGAATTCATGAGAAAGAAACAAATTTCTTGTACTTGACTTTTTCTCTTATAATTGATATGAGCAACTTTCTCTCACTGAGAAAGAAGCTTTTCAGCATCTGTGGCCTTGGATTCTTTTAATTTGCTTAGTTGCACTAACACAGCTTTTAGTGCTCTCAGAAGCTCAAAAACAGTGTTTCTGAGCATTGACGCTCTAAACTAACTTTCTCTGCAAAAAAGCTCTAACTTATGAAAATCTGTCTTCTGCAATGCAAATTACATGAGACTTCATGAGAAAGAAACAAATTTCTTGTACTTGAGTTTTTCTCTTAAAGCTGCATTGAGCAACTTTCTCTCACTGAGAAAGAAGCTTTTCAGCATCTGTGGCCTTGGATTCTTTTCATTTGCTTAGTTGCACTAACACAGCTTTTAGTGCTCTCAGAAGCTCAAAAACAGCTCAAAACAGCTTTCTGAGCATTGAAGCTTTAAACTAACTTTCTCTGCAAAAAAGCTCTAACTCATGAAAATCTGTCTTCTGCTTTGCAAATTACATGAGAATTCATGAGAAAGAAACAAATTTCTTGTACTTGAGTTTTTCTCTTAAAGCTGCATTGAGCAACTTTCTCTCACTGAGAAAGAAGCTTTTCAGCATCTGTGGCCTTGGATTCTTTTCATTTGCTTAGTTGCACTAACACAACTTTTAGTACTCTCAGAAGCTCAAAAACAGTGTTTCTGAGCATTGAAGCTCTAAACTAACTTTCTCTGCAAAAAAGCTCTGACTCATGAAAATCTGTCTTCTGCTTTGCAAATTACATGAGAATTCATGAGAAAGAAACAAATTTCTTGTACTTGAGTTTTTCTCTTATAATTGATATGAGCAACTTTCTCTCACTGAGAAAGAAGCTTTTCAGCATCTGTGGCCTTGGATTCTTTTCATTTGCTAAGTTGCACTAACACAGCTTTTAGTGCTCTCAGAAGCTCAAAAACAGCTCAAAACAGCTTTCTGAGCATTGAAGCTCTAAACTAACTTTCTCTGCAAAAAAGCTCTAACTCATGAAAATCTGTCTTCTGCTTTGCAAATTACATGAGAATTCATGAGAAAGAAACAAATTCCTTGTACTTGAGTTTTTCTCTTATAATTGATATGAGCAACTTTCTCTCACTGAGAAAGAAGCTTTTCAGCATCTGTGGCCTTGGATTCTTTTCATTTGCTAAGTTGCACTAACACAGCTTTTAGTGCTCTCAGAAGCTCAAAAACAGCTCAAAACAGCTTTCTGAGCATTGAAGCTCTAAACTAACTTTCTCTGCAAAAAAGCTCTAACTCATGAAAATCTGTCTTCTGCTTTGCAAATTACATGAGACTTCATGAGAAAGTTACAAATTTCTTGTACTTGAGTTTTTCTCTTAAAGCTGCATTGAGCAACTTTCTCTCACTGAGAAAGAAGCTTTTCAGCATCTGTGGCCTTGGATTCTTTTAATTTGCTTAGTTGCACTAACACAGCTTTTAGTGCTCTCAGAAGCTCAAAAACAGCTCAAAACAGCTTTCTGAGCATTGAAGCTCTAAACTAACTTTCTCTGCAAAAAAGCTCTAACTCATGAAAATCTGTCTTCTGCTTTGCAAATTACATGAGAATTCATGAGAAAGAAACAAATTTCTTGTACTTGAGTTTTTCTCTTAAAGCTGCATTGAGCAACTTTCTCTCACTGAGAAAGAAGCTTTTCAGCATCTGTGGCCTTGGATTCTTTTCATTTGCTTAGTTGCACTAACACAACTTTTAGTACTCTCAGAAGCTCAAAAACAGTGTTTCTGAGCATTGAAGCTCTAAACTAACTTTCTCTGCAAAAAAGCTCTGACTCATGAAAATCTGTCTTCTGCTTTGCAAATTGCATGAGAATTCATGAGAAAGAAACAAATTTCTTGTACTTGACTTTTTCTCTTATAATTGATATGAGCAACTTTCTCTCACTGAGAAAGAAGCTTTTCAGCATCTGTGGCCTTGGATTCTTTTAATTTGCTTAGTTGCACTAACACAGCTTTTAGTGCTCTCAGAAGCTCAAAAACAGTGTTTCTGAGCATTGACGCTCTAAACTAACTTTCTCTGCAAAAAAGCTCTAACTTATGAAAATCTGTCTTCTGCAATGCAAATTACATGAGACTTCATGAGAAAGAAACAAATTTCTTGTACTTGAGTTTTTCTCTTAAAGCTGCATTGAGCAACTTTCTCTCACTGAGAAAGAAGCTTTTCAGCATCTGTGGCCTTGGATTCTTTTCATTTGCTTAGTTGCACTAACACAGCTTTTAGTGCTCTCAGAAGCTCAAAAACAGCTCAAAACAGCTTTCTGAGCATTGAAGCTTTAAACTAACTTTCTCTGCAAAAAAGCTCTAACTCATGAAAATCTGTCTTCTGCTTTGCAAATTACATGAGAATTCATGAGAAAGAAACAAATTTCTTGTACTTGAGTTTTTCTCTTAAAGCTGCATTGAGCAACTTTCTCTCACTGAGAAAGAAGCTTTTCAGCATCTGTGGCCTTGGATTCTTTTCATTTGCTTAGTTGCACTAACACAACTTTTAGTACTCTCAGAAGCTCAAAAACAGTGTTTCTGAGCATTGAAGCTCTAAACTAACTTTCTCTGCAAAAAAGCTCTGACTCATGAAAATCTGTCTTCTGCTTTGCAAATTACATGAGAATTCATGAGAAAGAAACAAATTTCTTGTACTTGAGTTTTTCTCTTATAATTGATATGAGCAACTTTCTCTCACTGAGAAAGAAGCTTTTCAGCATCTGTGGCCTTGGATTCTTTTCATTTGCTAAGTTGCACTAACACAGCTTTTAGTGCTCTCAGAAGCTCAAAAACAGCTCAAAACAGCTTTCTGAGCATTGAAGCTCTAAACTAACTTTCTCTGCAAAGAAGCTCTAACTCATGAAAATCTGCCTTCTGCTTTGCAAATTACATGAGAATTCATGAGAAAGAAACAAATTTCTTGTACTTGAGTTTTTCTCTTATAATTGATATGAGCAACTTTCTCTCACTGGGAAAGAAGCTTTTCAGCATCTGTGGCCTTGGATTCTTTTCATTTGCTTAGTTGCACTAACACAGCTTTTAGTGCTCTCAGAAGCTCAAAAACAGCTCAAAACAGCTTTCTGAGCATTGAAGCTTTAAACTAACTTTCTCTGCAAAAAAGCTCTAACTCATGAAAATCTGTCTTCTGCTTTGCAAATTACATGAGAATTCATGAGAAAGAAACAAATTTCTTGTACTTGAGTTTTTCTCTTAAAGCTGCATTGAGCAACTTTCTCTCACTGAGAAAGAAGCTTTTCAGCATCTGTGGCCTTGGATTCTTTTCATTTGCTTAGTTGCACTAACACAACTTTTAGTACTCTCAGAAGCTCAAAAACAGTGTTTCTGAGCATTGAAGCTCTAAACTAACTTTCTCTGCAAAAAAGCTCTGACTCATGAAAATCTGTCTTCTGCTTTGCAAATTACATGAGAATTCATGAGAAAGAAACAAATTTCTTGTACTTGAGTTTTTCTCTTATAATTGATATGAGCAACTTTCTCTCACTGAGAAAGAAGCTTTTCAGCATCTGTGGCCTTGGATTCTTTTAATTTGCTTAGTTGCACTAACACAGCTTTTAGTGCTCTCAGAAGCTCAAAAACAGTGTTTCTGAGCATTGACGCTCTAAACTAACTTTCTCTGCAAAAAAGCTCTAACTCATGAAAATCTGTCTTCTGCAATGCAAATTACATGAGACTTCATGAGAAAGAAACAAATTTCTTGTACTTGAGTTTTTCTCTTAAAGCTGCATTGAGCAACTTTCTCTCACTGAGAAAGAAGCTTTTCAGCATCTGTGGCCTTGGATTCTTTTCATTTGCTTAGTTGCACTAACACAGCTTTTAGTGCTCTCAGAAGCTCAAAAACAGCTCAAAACAGCTTTCTGAGCATTGAAGCTTTAAACTAACTTTCTCTGCAAAAAAGCTCTAACTCATGAAAATCTGTCTTCTGCTTTGCAAATTACATGAGAATTCATGAGAAAGAAACAAATTTCTTGTACTTGAGTTTTTCTCTTAAAGCTGCATTGAGCAACTTTCTCTCACTGAGAAAGAAGCTTTTCAGCATCTGTGGCCTTGGATTCTTTTCATTTGCTTAGTTGCACTAACACAACTTTTAGTACTCTCAGAAGCTCAAAAACAGTGTTTCTGAGCATTGAAGCTCTAAACTAACTTTCTCTGCAAAAAAGCTCTGACTCATGAAAATCTGTCTTCTGCTTTGCAAATTACATGAGAATTCATGAGAAAGAAACAAATTTCTTGTACTTGAGTTTTTCTCTTATAATTGATATGAGCAACTTTCTCTCACTGAGAAAGAAGCTTTTCAGCATCTGTGGCCTTGGATTCTTTTCATTTGCTAAGTTGCACTAACACAGCTTTTAGTGCTCTCAGAAGCTCAAAAACAGCTCAAAACAGCTTTCTGAGCATTGAAGCTCTAAACTAACTTTCTCTGCAAAAAAGCTCTAACTCATGAAAATCTGTCTTCTGCTTTGCAAATTACATGAGAATTCATGAGAAAGAAACAAATTCCTTGTACTTGAGTTTTTCTCTTATAATTGATATGAGCAACTTTCTCTCACTGAGAAAGAAGCTTTTCAGCATCTGTGGCCTTGGATTCTTTTCATTTGCTAAGTTGCACTAACACAGCTTTTAGTGCTCTCAGAAGCTCAAAAACAGCTCAAAACAGCTTTCTGAGCATTGAAGCTCTAAACTAACTTTCTCTGCAAAGAAGCTCTAACTCATGAAAATCTGCCTTCTGCTTTGCAAATTACATGAGAATTCATGAGAAAGAAACAAATTTCTTGTACTTGAGTTTTTCTCTTATAATTGATATGAGCAACTTTCTCTCACTGGGAAAGAAGCTTTTCAGCATCTGTGGCCTTGGATTCTTTTCATTTGCTTAGTTGCACTAACACAGCTTTTAGTGCTCTCAGAAGCTCAAAAACAGCTCAAAACAGCTTTCTGAGCATTGAAGCTTTAAACTAACTTTCTCTGCAAAAAAGCTCTAACTCATGAAAATCTGTCTTCTGCTTTGCAAATTACATGAGAATTCATGAGAAAGAAACAAATTTCTTGTACTTGAGTTTTTCTCTTAAAGCTGCATTGAGCAACTTTCTCTCACTGAGAAAGAAGCTTTTCAGCATCTGTGGCCTTGGATTCTTTTCATTTGCTTAGTTGCACTAACACAACTTTTAGTACTCTCAGAAGCTCAAAAACAGTGTTTCTGAGCATTGAAGCTCTAAACTAACTTTCTCTGCAAAAAAGCTCTGACTCATGAAAATCTGTCTTCTGCTTTGCAAATTACATGAGAATTCATGAGAAAGAAACAAATTTCTTGTACTTGACTTTTTCTCTTATAATTGATATGAGCAACTTTCTCTCACTGGGAAAGAAGCTTTTCAGCATCTGTGGCCTTGGATTCTTTTCATTTGCTTAGTTGCACTAACACAGCTTTTAGTGCTCTCAGAAGCTCAAAAACAGCTCAAAACAGCTTTCTGAGCATTGAAGCTTTAAACTAACTTTCTCTGCAAAAAAGCTCTAACTCATGAAAATCTGTCTTCTGCTTTGCAAATTACATGAGAATTCATGAGAAAGAAACAAATTTCTTGTACTTGAGTTTTTCTCTTAAAGCTGCATTGAGCAACTTTCTCTCACTGAGAAAGAAGCTTTTCAGCATCTGTGGCCTTGGATTCTTTTCATTTGCTTAGTTGCACTAACACAACTTTTAGTACTCTCAGAAGCTCAAAAACAGTGTTTCTGAGCATTGAAGCTCTAAACTAACTTTCTCTGCAAAAAAGCTCTGACTCATGAAAATCTGTCTTCTGCTTTGCAAATTACATGAGAATTCATGAGAAAGAAACAAATTTCTTGTACTTGACTTTTTCTCTTATAATTGATATGAGCAACTTTCTCTCACTGAGAAAGAAGCTTTTCAGCATCTGTGGCCTTGGATTCTTTTAATTTGCTTAGTTGCACTAATACAGCTTTTAGTGCTCTCAGAAGCTCAAAAACAGTGTTTCTGAGCATTGACGCTCTAAACTAACTTTCTCTGCAAAAAAGCTCTAACTTATGAAAATCTGTCTTCTGCAATGCAAATTACATGAGACTTCATGAGAAAGAAACAAATTTCTTGTACTTGAGTTTTTCTCTTAAAGCTGCATTGAGCAACTTTCTCTCACTGAGAAAGAAGCTTTTCAGCATCTGTGGCCTTGGATTCTTTTCATTTGCTTAGTTGCACTAACACAGCTTTTAGTGCTCTCAGAAGCTCAAAAACAGCTCAAAACAGCTTTCTGAGCATTGAAGCTTTAAACTAACTTTCTCTGCAAAAAAGCTCTAACTCATGAAAATCTGTCTTCTGCTTTGCAAATTACATGAGAATTCATGAGAAAGAAACAAATTTCTTGTACTTGAGTTTTTCTCTTAAAGCTGCATTGAGCAACTTTCTCTCACTGAGAAAGAAGCTTTTCAGCATCTGTGGCCTTGGATTCTTTTCATTTGCTTAGTTGCACTAACACAACTTTTAGTACTCTCAGAAGCTCAAAAACAGTGTTTCTGAGCATTGAAGCTCTAAACTAACTTTCTCTGCAAAAAAGCTCTGACTCATGAAAATCTGTCTTCTGCTTTGCAAATTACATGAGAATTCATGAGAAAGAAACAAATTTCTTGTACTTGAGTTTTTCTCTTATAATTGATATGAGCAACTTTCTCTCACTGAGAAAGAAGCTTTTCAGCATCTGTGGCCTTGGATTCTTTTCATTTGCTAAGTTGCACTAACACAGCTTTTAGTGCTCTCAGAAGCTCAAAAACAGCTCAAAACAGCTTTCTGAGCATTGAAGCTCTAAACTAACTTTCTCTGCAAAAAAGCTCTAACTCATGAAAATCTGTCTTCTGCTTTGCAAATTACATGAGAATTCATGAGAAAGAAACAAATTCCTTGTACTTGAGTTTTTCTCTTATAATTGATATGAGCAACTTTCTCTCACTGAGAAAGAAGCTTTTCAGCATCTGTGGCCTTGGATTCTTTTCATTTGCTAAGTTGCACTAACACAGCTTTTAGTGCTCTCAGAAGCTCAAAAACAGCTCAAAACAGCTTTCTGAGCATTGAAGCTCTAAACTAACTTTCTCTGCAAAAAAGCTCTAACTCATGAAAATCTGTCTTCTGCTTTGCAAATTACATGAGACTTCATGAGAAAGTTACAAATTTCTTGTACTTGAGTTTTTCTCTTAAAGCTGCATTGAGCAACTTTCTCTCACTGAGAAAGAAGCTTTTCAGCATCTGTGGCCTTGGATTCTTTTAATTTGCTTAGTTGCACTAACACAGCTTTTAGTGCTCTCAGAAGCTCAAAAACAGCTCAAAACAGCTTTCTGAGCATTGAAGCTCTAAACTAACTTTCTCTGCAAAAAAGCTCTAACTCATGAAAATCTGTCTTCTGCTTTGCAAATTACATGAGAATTCATGAGAAAGAAACAAATTTCTTGTACTTGAGTTTTTCTCTTAAAGCTGCATTGAGCAACTTTCTCTCACTGAGAAAGAAGCTTTTCAGCATCTGTGGCCTTGGATTCTTTTCATTTGCTTAGTTGCACTAACACAACTTTTAGTACTCTCAGAAGCTCAAAAACAGTGTTTCTGAGCATTGAAGCTCTAAACTAACTTTCTCTGCAAAAAAGCTCTGACTCATGAAAATCTGTCTTCTGCTTTGCAAATTACATGAGAATTCATGAGAAAGAAACAAATTTCTTGTACTTGAGTTTTTCTCTTATAATTGATATGAGCAACTTTCTCTCACTGAGAAAGAAGCTTTTCAGCATCTGTGGCCTTGGATTCTTTTCATTTGCTAAGTTGCACTAACACAGCTTTTAGTGCTCTCAGAAGCTCAAAAACAGCTCAAAACAGCTTTCTGAGCATTGAAGCTCTAAACTAACTTTCTCTGCAAAAAAGCTCTAACTCATGAAAATCTGTCTTCTGCTTTGCAAATTACATGAGAATTCATGAGAAAGAAACAAATTCCTTGTACTTGAGTTTTTCTCTTATAATTGATATGAGCAACTTTCTCTCACTGAGAAAGAAGCTTTTCAGCATCTGTGGCCTTGGATTCTTTTCATTTGCTAAGTTGCACTAACACAGCTTTTAGTGCTCTCAGAAGCTCAAAAACAGCTCAAAACAGCTTTCTGAGCATTGAAGCTCTAAACTAACTTTCTCTGCAAAAAAGCTCTAACTCATGAAAATCTGTCTTCTGCTTTGCAAATTACATGAGAATTCATGAGAAAGAAACAAATTCCTTGTACTTGAGTTTTTCTCTTAAAGCTGCATTGAGCAACTTTCTCTCACTGAGAAAGAAGCTTTTCAGCATCTGTGGCCTTGGATTCTTTTAATTTGCTTAGTTGCACTAACACAGCTTTTAGTGCTCTCAGAAGCTCAAAAACAGCTCAAAACAGCTTTCTGAGCATTGAAGCTCTAAACTAACTTTCTCTGCAAAAAAGCTCTAACTCATGAAAATCTGTCTTCTGCTTTGCAAATTACATGAGAATTCATGAGAAAGAAACAAATTTCTTGTACTTGAGTTTTTCTCTTAAAGCTGCATTGAGCAACTTTCTCTCACTGAGAAAGAAGCTTTTCAGCATCTGTGGCCTTGGATTCTTTTCATTTGCTTGGTTGCACTAACACAGCTTTTAGTGCTCTCAGAAGCTCAAAAACAGTGTTTCTGAGCATTGACGCTCTAAACTAACTTTCTCTGCAAAAAAGCTCTAACTTATGAAAATCTGTCTTCTGCATTGCAAATTACATGAGACTTCATGAGAAAGAAACAAATTTCTTGTACTTGAGTTTTTCTCTTAAAGCTGCATTGAGCAACTTTCTCTCACTGAGAAAGAAGCTTTTCAGCATCTGTGGCCTTGGATTCTTTTCATTTGCTTAGTTGCACTAACACAGCTTTTAGTGCTCTCAGAAGCTCAAAAACAGTGTTTCTGAGCATTGAAGCTCTAAACTAACTTTCTCTGCAAAAAAAGCTCTAACTCATGAAAATCTGTCTTCTGCTTTGCAAATTACATGAGAATTCATGAGAAAGAAACAAATTTCTTGTACTTGAGTTTTTCTCTTATAATTGATATGAGCAACTTTCTCTCACTGAGAAAGAAGCTTTTCAGCATCTGTGGCCTTGGATTCTTTTCATTTGCTAAGTTGCACTAACACAGCTTTTAGTGCTCTCAGAAGCTCAAAAACAGCTCAAAACAGCTTTCTGAGCATTGAAGCTCTAAACTAACTTTCTCTGCAAAGAAGCTCTAACTCATGAAAATCTGCCTTCTGCTTTGCAAATTACATGAGAATTCATGAGAAAGAAACAAATTTCTTGTACTTGAGTTTTTCTCTTATAATTGATATGAGCAACTTTCTCTCACTGAGAAAGAAGCTTTTCAGCATCTGTGGCCTTGGATTCTTTTCATTTGCTTAGTTGAACTAACACAGCTTTTAGTGCTCTCAGAAGCTCAAAAACAGTGTTTCTGAGCATTGAAGCTTAAACTAACTTTCTCTGCAAAAAAGCTCTAACTCATGAAAATCTGTCTTCTGCTTTGCAAATTACATGAGAATTCATGAGAAAGAAACAAATTTCTTGTACTTGAGTTTTTCTCTTATAATTGATATGAGCAACTTTCTCTCACTGAGAAAGAAGCTTTTCAGCATCTGTGGCCTTGGATTCTTTTCATTTGCTAAGTTGCACTAACACAGCTTTTAGTGCTCTCAGAAGCTCAAAAACAGCTCAAAACAGCTTTCTGAGCATTGAAGCTTTAAACTAACTTTCTCTGCAAAAAAGCTCTAACTCATGAAAATCTGTCTTCTGCTTTGCAAATTACATGAGACTTCATGAGAAAGAAACAAATTTCTTGTACTTGAGTTTTTCTCTTATAATTAATATGAGCAACTTTTTCTCACTGAGAAAGAAGCTTTTCAGCATCTGTGGCCTTGGATTCTTTTCATTTGCTTAGTTGCACTAACACAGCTTTTAGTGCTCTCAGAAGCTCAAAAACAGCTCAAAACAGCTTTCTGAGCATTGAAGCTCTAAACTAACTTTCTCTGCAAAAAAGCTCTAACTCATGAAAATCTGTCTTCTGCTTTGCAAATTACATGAGAATTCATGTGAAAGAAACAAATTTCTTGTACTTGAGTTTTTCTCTTAAAGCTGCATTGAGCAACTTTCTCTCACTGAGAAAGAAGCTTTTCAGCATCTGTGGCCTTGGATTCTTTTCATTTGCTTAGTTGCACTAACACAGCTTTTAGTGCTCTCAGAAGCTCAAAAACAGTGTTTCTGAGCATTGAAGCTCTAAACTAACTTTCTCTGCAAAAAAGCTCTAACTCATGAAAATCTGTCTTCTGCTTTGCAAATTACATGAGAATTCATGAGAAAGAAACAAATTTCTTGTACTTGAGTTTTTCTCTTATAATTGATATGAGCAACTTTCTCTCACTGAGAAAGAAGCTTTTCAGCATCTGTGGCCTTGGATTCTTTTCATTTGCTAAGTTGCACTAACACAGCTTTTAGTGCTCTCAGAAGCTCAAAAACAGCTCAAAACAGCTTTCTGAGCATTGACGCTCTAAACTAACTTTCTCTGCAAAAAAGCTCTAACTCATGAAAATCTGTCTTCTGCTTTGCAAATTACATGTGACTTCATGAGAAAGAAACAAATTTCTTGTACTTGAGTTTTTCTCTTATAATTAATATGAGCAACTTTTTCTCACTGAGAAAGAAGCTTTTCAGCATCTGTGGCCTTGGATTCTTTTCATTTGCTTAGTTGCACTAACACAGCTTTTAGTGCTCTCAGAAGCTCAAAAACAGCTCAAAACAGCTTTCTGAGCATTGAAGCTTTAAACTAACTTTCTCTGCAAAAAAGCTCTAACTCATGAAAATCTGTCTTCTGCTTTGCAAATTACATGAGAATTCATGAGAAAGAAACAAATTTCTTGTACTTGAGTTTTTCTCTTAAAGCTGCATTGAGCAACTTTCTCTCACTGAGAAAGAAGCTTTTCAGCATCTGTGGCCTTGGATTCTTTTCATTTGCTTAGTTGCACTAACACAACTTTTAGTACTCTCAGAAGCTCAAAAACAGTGTTTCTGAGCATTGAAGCTCTAAACTAACTTTCTCTGCAAAAAAGCTCTGACTCATGAAAATCTGTCTTCTGCTTTGCAAATTACATGAGAATTCATGAGAAAGAAACAAATTTCTTGTACTTGAGTTTTTCTCTTATAATTGATATGAGCAACTTTCTCTCACTGAGAAAGAAGCTTTTCAGCATCTGTGGCCTTGGATTCTTTTAATTTGCTTAGTTGCACTAACACAGCTTTTAGTGCTCTCAGAAGCTCAAAAACAGCTCAAAACAGCTTTCTGAGCATTGAAGCTTTAAACTAACTTTCTCTGCAAAAAAGCTCTAACTCATGAAAATCTGTCTTCTGCTTTGCAAATTACATGAGAATTCATGAGAAAGAAACAAATTTCTTGTACTTGAGTTTTTCTCTTAAAGCTGCATTGAGCAACTTTCTCTCACTGAGAAAGAAGCTTTTCAGCATCTGTGGCCTTGGATTCTTTTCATTTGCTTAGTTGCACTAACACAACTTTTAGTACTCTCAGAAGCTCAAAAACAGTGTTTCTGAGCATTGAAGCTCTAAACTAACTTTCTCTGCAAAAAAGCTCTGACTCATGAAAATCTGTCTTCTGCTTTGCAAATTACATGAGAATTCATGAGAAAGAAACAAATTTCTTGTACTTGAGTTTTTCTCTTATAATTGATATGAGCAACTTTCTCTCACTGAGAAAGAAGCTTTTCAGCATCTGTGGCCTTGGATTCTTTTCATTTGCTAAGTTGCACTAACACAGCTTTTAGTGCTCTCAGAAGCTCAAAAACAGCTCAAAACAGCTTTCTGAGCATTGAAGCTCTAAACTAACTTTCTCTGCAAAAAAGCTCTAACTCATGAAAATCTGTCTTCTGCTTTGCAAATTACATGAGAATTCATGAGAAAGAAACAAATTCCTTGTACTTGAGTTTTTCTCTTATAATTGATATGAGCAACTTTCTCTCACTGAGAAAGAAGCTTTTCAGCATCTGTGGCCTTGGATTCTTTTCATTTGCTAAGTTGCACTAACACAGCTTTTAGTGCTCTCAGAAGCTCAAAAACAGCTCAAAACAGCTTTCTGAGCATTGAAGCTCTAAACTAACTTTCTCTGCAAAGAAGCTCTAACTCATGAAAATCTGCCTTCTGCTTTGCAAATTACATGAGAATTCATGAGAAAGAAACAAATTTCTTGTACTTGAGTTTTTCTCTTATAATTGATATGAGCAACTTTCTCTCACTGAGAAAGAAGCTTTTCAGCATCTGTGGCCTTGGATTCTTTTCATTTGCTAAGTTGCACTAACACAGCTTTTAGTGCTCTCAGAAGCTCAAAAACAGTGTTTCTGAGCATTGAAGCTCTAAACTAACTTTCTCTGCAAAAAAGCTCTAACTCATGAAAATCTGTCTTCTGCTTTGCAAATTACATGAGAATTCATGAGAAAGAAACAAATTTCTTGTACTTGAGTTTTTCTCTTAAAGCTGCATTGAGCAACTTTCTCTCACTGAGAAAGAAGCTTTTCAGCATCTGTGGCCTTGGATTCTTTTCATTTGCTTAGTTGCACTAACACAGCTTTTAGTGCTCTCAGAAGCTCAAAAACAGTGTTTCTGAGCATTGAAGCTCTAAACTAACTTTCTCTGCAAAAAAGCTCTAACTCATGAAAATCTGTCTTCTGCTTTGCAAATTACATGAGAATTCATGTGAAAGAAACAAATTTCTTGTACTTGAGTTTTTCTCTTAAAGCTGCATTGAGCAACTTTCTCTCACTGAGAAAGAAGCTTTTCAGCATCTGTGGCCTTGGATTCTTTTCATTTGCTTAGTTGCACTAACACAGCTTTTAGTGCTCTCAGAAGCTCAAAAACAGCTCAAAACAGCTTTCTGAGCATTGAAGCTTTAAACTAACTTTCTCTGCAAAAAAGCTCTAACTCATGAAAATCTGTCTTCTGCTTTGCAAATTACATGAGAATTCATGAGAAAGAAACAAATTTCTTGTACTTGAGTTTTTCTCTTAAAGCTGCATTGAGCAACTTTCTCTCACTGAGAAAGAAGCTTTTCAGCATCTGTGGCCTTGGATTCTTTTCATTTGCTTGGTTGCACTAACACAGCTTTTAGTGCTCTCAGAAGCTCAAAAACAGTGTTTCTGAGCATTGACGCTCTAAACTAACTTTCTCTGCAAAAAAGCTCTAACTTATGAAAATCTGTCTTCTGCATTGCAAATTACATGAGACTTCATGAGAAAGAAACAAATTTCTTGTACTTGAGTTTTTCTCTTAAAGCTGCATTGAGCAACTTTCTCTCACTGAGAAAGAAGCTTTTCAGCATCTGTGGCCTTGGATTCTTTTCATTTGCTTAGTTGCACTAACACAGCTTTTAGTGCTCTCAGAAGCTCAAAAACAGTGTTTCTGAGCATTGAAGCTCTAAACTAACTTTCTCTGCAAAAAAGCTCTAACTCATGAAAATCTGTCTTCTGCTTTGCAAATTACATGAGAATTCATGAGAAAGAAACAAATTTCTTGTACTTGAGTTTTTCTCTTATAATTGATATGAGCAACTTTCTCTCACTGAGAAAGAAGCTTTTCAGCATCTGTGGCCTTGGATTCTTTTCATTTGCGAAGTTGCACTAACACAGCTTTTAGTGCTCTCAGAAGCTCAAAAACAGCTCAAAACAGCTTTCTGAGCATTGAAGCTCTAAACTAACTTTCTCTGCAAAGAAGCTCTAACTCATGAAAATCTGCCTTCTGCTTTGCAAATTACATGAGAATTCATGAGAAAGAAACAAATTTCTTGTACTTGAGTTTTTCTCTTATAATTGATATGAGCAACTTTCTCTCACTGGGAAAGAAGCTTTTCAGCATCTGTGGCCTTGGATTCTTTTCATTTGCTTAGTTGCACTAACACAGCTTTTAGTGCTCTCAGAAGCTCAAAAACAGCTCAAAACAGCTTTCTGAGCATTGAAGCTTTAAACTAACTTTCTCTGCAAAAAAGCTCTAACTCATGAAAATCTGTCTTCTGCTTTGCAAATTACATGAGAATTCATGAGAAAGAAACAAATTTCTTGTACTTGAGTTTTTCTCTTAAAGCTGCATTGAGCAACTTTCTCTCACTGAGAAAGAAGCTTTTCAGCATCTGTGGCCTTGGATTCTTTTCATTTGCTTAGTTGCACTAACACAACTTTTAGTACTCTCAGAAGCTCAAAAACAGTGTTTCTGAGCATTGAAGCTCTAAACTAACTTTCTCTGCAAAAAAGCTCTGACTCATGAAAATCTGTCTTCTGCTTTGCAAATTACATGAGAATTCATGAGAAAGAAACAAATTTCTTGTACTTGAGTTTTTCTCTTAAAGCTGCATTGAGCAACTTTCTCTCACTGAGAAAGAAGCTTTTCAGCATCTGTGGCCTTGGATTCTTTTCATTTGCTTAGTTGCACTAACACAGCTTTTAGTGCTCTCAGAAGCTCAAAAACAGTGTTTCTGAGCATTGAAGCTCTAAACTAACTTTCTCTGCAAAAAAGCTCTAACTCATGAAAATCTGTCTTCTGCTTTGCAAATTACATGAGAATTCATGTGAAAGAAACAAATTTCTTGTACTTGAGTTTTTCTCTTAAAGCTGCATTGAGCAACTTTCTCTCACTGAGAAAGAAGCTTTTCAGCATCTGTGGCCTTGGATTCTTTTCATTTGCTTAGTTGCACTAACACAGCTTTTAGTGCTCTCAGAAGCTCAAAAACAGCTCAAAACAGCTTTCTGAGCATTGAAGCTTTAAACTAACTTTCTCTGCAAAAAAGCTCTAACTCATGAAAATCTGTCTTCTGCTTTGCAAATTACATGAGAATTCATGAGAAAGAAACAAATTTCTTGTACTTGAGTTTTTCTCTTAAAGCTGCATTGAGCAACTTTCTCTCACTGAGAAAGAAGCTTTTCAGCATCTGTGGCCTTGGATTCTTTTCATTTGCTTGGTTGCACTAACACAGCTTTTAGTGCTCTCAGAAGCTCAAAAACAGTGTTTCTGAGCATTGACGCTCTAAACTAACTTTCTCTGCAAAAAAGCTCTAACTTATGAAAATCTGTCTTCTGCATTGCAAATTACATGAGACTTCATGAGAAAGAAACAAATTTCTTGTACTTGAGTTTTTCTCTTAAAGCTGCATTGAGCAACTTTCTCTCACTGAGAAAGAAGCTTTTCAGCATCTGTGGCCTTGGATTCTTTTCATTTGCTTAGTTGCACTAACACAGCTTTTAGTGCTCTCAGAAGCTCAAAAACAGTGTTTCTGAGCATTGAAGCTCTAAACTAACTTTCTCTGCAAAAAAGCTCTAACTCATGAAAATCTGTCTTCTGCTTTGCAAATTACATGAGAATTCATGAGAAAGAAACAAATTTCTTGTACTTGAGTTTTTCTCTTATAATTGATATGAGCAACTTTCTCTCACTGAGAAAGAAGCTTTTCAGCATCTGTGGCCTTGGATTCTTTTCATTTGCGAAGTTGCACTAACACAGCTTTTAGTGCTCTCAGAAGCTCAAAAACAGCTCAAAACAGCTTTCTGAGCATTGAAGCTCTAAACTAACTTTCTCTGCAAAGAAGCTCTAACTCATGAAAATCTGCCTTCTGCTTTGCAAATTACATGAGAATTCATGAGAAAGAAACAAATTTCTTGTACTTGAGTTTTTCTCTTATAATTGATATGAGCAACTTTCTCTCACTGGGAAAGAAGCTTTTCAGCATCTGTGGCCTTGGATTCTTTTCATTTGCTTAGTTGCACTAACACAGCTTTTAGTGCTCTCAGAAGCTCAAAAACAGCTCAAAACAGCTTTCTGAGCATTGAAGCTTTAAACTAACTTTCTCTGCAAAAAAGCTCTAACTCATGAAAATCTGTCTTCTGCTTTGCAAATTACATGAGAATTCATGAGAAAGAAACAAATTTCTTGTACTTGAGTTTTTCTCTTAAAGCTGCATTGAGCAACTTTCTCTCACTGAGAAAGAAGCTTTTCAGCATCTGTGGCCTTGGATTCTTTTCATTTGCTTAGTTGCACTAACACAACTTTTAGTACTCTCAGAAGCTCAAAAACAGTGTTTCTGAGCATTGAAGCTCTAAACTAACTTTCTCTGCAAAAAAGCTCTGACTCATGAAAATCTGTCTTCTGCTTTGCAAATTACATGAGAATTCATGAGAAAGAAACAAATTTCTTGTACTTGAGTTTTTCTCTTATAATTGATATGAGCAACTTTCTCTCACTGAGAAAGAAGCTTTTCAGCATCTGTGGCCTTGGATTCTTTTCATTTGCTAAGTTGCACTAACACAGCTTTTAGTGCTCTCAGAAGCTCAAAAACAGCTCAAAACAGCTTTCTGAGCATTGAAGCTCTAAACTAACTTTCTCTGCAAAAAAGCTCTAACTCATGAAAATCTGTCTTCTGCTTTGCAAATTACATGAGAATTCATGAGAAAGAAACAAATTCCTTGTACTTGAGTTTTTCTCTTATAATTGATATGAGCAACTTTCTCTCACTGAGAAAGAAGCTTTTCAGCATCTGTGGCCTTGGATTCTTTTCATTTGCTAAGTTGCACTAACACAGCTTTTAGTGCTCTCAGAAGCTCAAAAACAGCTCAAAACAGCTTTCTGAGCATTGAAGCTCTAAACTAACTTTCTCTGCAAAGAAGCTCTAACTCATGAAAATCTGCCTTCTGCTTTGCAAATTACATGAGAATTCATGAGAAAGAAACAAATTTCTTGTACTTGAGTTTTTCTCTTATAATTGATATGAGCAACTTTCTCTCACTGAGAAAGAAGCTTTTCAGCATCTGTGGCCTTGGATTCTTTTCATTTGCTAAGTTGCACTAACACAGCTTTTAGTGCTCTCAGAAGCTCAAAAACAGTGTTTCTGAGCATTGAAGCTCTAAACTAACTTTCTCTGCAAAAAAGCTCTAACTCATGAAAATCTGTCTTCTGCTTTGCAAATTACATGAGAATTCATGAGAAAGAAACAAATTTCTTGTACTTGAGTTTTTCTCTTAAAGCTGCATTGAGCAACTTTCTCTCACTGAGAAAGAAGCTTTTCAGCATCTGTGGCCTTGGATTCTTTTCATTTGCTTAGTTGCACTAACACAGCTTTTAGTGCTCTCAGAAGCTCAAAAACAGTGTTTCTGAGCATTGAAGCTCTAAACTAACTTTCTCTGCAAAAAAGCTCTAACTCATGAAAATCTGTCTTCTGCTTTGCAAATTACATGAGAATTCATGTGAAAGAAACAAATTTCTTGTACTTGAGTTTTTCTCTTAAAGCTGCATTGAGCAACTTTCTCTCACTGAGAAAGAAGCTTTTCAGCATCTGTGGCCTTGGATTCTTTTCATTTGCTTAGTTGCACTAACACAGCTTTTAGTGCTCTCAGAAGCTCAAAAACAGCTCAAAACAGCTTTCTGAGCATTGAAGCTTTAAACTAACTTTCTCTGCAAAAAAGCTCTAACTCATGAAAATCTGTCTTCTGCTTTGCAAATTACATGAGAATTCATGAGAAAGAAACAAATTTCTTGTACTTGAGTTTTTCTCTTATAATTGATATGAGCAACTTTCTCTCACTGAGAAAGAAGCTTTTCAGCATCTGTGGCCTTGGATTCTTTTCATTTGCTAAGTTGCACTAACACAGCTTTTAGTGCTCTCAGAAGCTCAAAAACAGCTCAAAACAGCTTTCTGAGCATTGAAGCTTTAAACTAACTTTCTCTGCAAAAAAGCTCTAACTCATGAAAATCTGTCTTCTGCTTTGCAAATTACATGAGAATTCATGAGAAAGAAACAAATTTCTTGTACTTGAGTTTTTCTCTTAAAGCTGCATTGAGCAACTTTCTCTCACTGAGAAAGAAGCTTTTCAGCATCTGTGGCCTTGGATTCTTTTCATTTGCTTAGTTGCACTAACACAACTTTTAGTACTCTCAGAAGCTCAAAAACAGTGTTTCTGAGCATTGAAGCTCTAAACTAACTTTCTCTGCAAAAAAGCTCTGACTCATGAAAATCTGTCTTCTGCTTTGCAAATTACATGAGAATTCATGAGAAAGAAACAAATTTCTTGTACTTGAGTTTTTCTCTTATAATTGATATGAGCAACTTTCTCTCACTGAGAAAGAAGCTTTTCAGCATCTGTGGCCTTGGATTCTTTTCATTTGCTAAGTTGCACTAACACAGCTTTTAGTGCTCTCAGAAGCTCAAAAACAGCTCAAAACAGCTTTCTGAGCATTGAAGCTCTAAACTAACTTTCTCTGCAAAAAAGCTCTAACTCATGAAAATCTGTCTTCTGCTTTGCAAATTACATGAGAATTCATGAGAAAGAAACAAATTCCTTGTACTTGAGTTTTTCTCTTATAATTGATATGAGCAACTTTCTCTCACTGAGAAAGAAGCTTTTCAGCATCTGTGGCCTTGGATTCTTTTCATTTGCTAAGTTGCACTAACACAGCTTTTAGTGCTCTCAGAAGCTCAAAAACAGCTCAAAACAGCTTTCTGAGCATTGAAGCTCTAAACTAACTTTCTCTGCAAAAAAGCTCTAACTCATGAAAATCTGTCTTCTGCTTTGCAAATTACATGAGACTTCATGAGAAAGTTACAAATTTCTTGTACTTGAGTTTTTCTCTTAAAGCTGCATTGAGCAACTTTCTCTCACTGAGAAAGAAGCTTTTCAGCATCTGTGGCCTTGGATTCTTTTAATTTGCTTAGTTGCACTAACACAGCTTTTAGTGCTCTCAGAAGCTCAAAAACAGCTCAAAACAGCTTTCTGAGCATTGAAGCTCTAAACTAACTTTCTCTGCAAAAAAGCTCTAACTCATGAAAATCTGTCTTCTGCTTTGCAAATTACATGAGAATTCATGAGAAAGAAACAAATTTCTTGTACTTGAGTTTTTCTCTTAAAGCTGCATTGAGCAACTTTCTCTCACTGAGAAAGAAGCTTTTCAGCATCTGTGGCCTTGGATTCTTTTCATTTGCTTAGTTGCACTAACACAACTTTTAGTACTCTCAGAAGCTCAAAAACAGTGTTTCTGAGCATTGAAGCTCTAAACTAACTTTCTCTGCAAAAAAGCTCTGACTCATGAAAATCTGTCTTCTGCTTTGCAAATTACATGAGAATTCATGAGAAAGAAACAAATTTCTTGTACTTGAGTTTTTCTCTTATAATTGATATGAGCAACTTTCTCTCACTGAGAAAGAAGCTTTTCAGCATCTGTGGCCTTGGATTCTTTTCATTTGCTAAGTTGCACTAACACAGCTTTTAGTGCTCTCAGAAGCTCAAAAACAGCTCAAAACAGCTTTCTGAGCATTGAAGCTCTAAACTAACTTTCTCTGCAAAAAAGCTCTAACTCATGAAAATCTGTCTTCTGCTTTGCAAATTACATGAGAATTCATGAGAAAGAAACAAATTCCTTGTACTTGAGTTTTTCTCTTATAATTGATATGAGCAACTTTCTCTCACTGAGAAAGAAGCTTTTCAGCATCTGTGGCCTTGGATTCTTTTCATTTGCTAAGTTGCACTAACACAGCTTTTAGTGCTCTCAGAAGCTCAAAAACAGCTCAAAACAGCTTTCTGAGCATTGAAGCTCTAAACTAACTTTCTCTGCAAAAAAGCTCTAACTCATGAAAATCTGTCTTCTGCTTTGCAAATTACATGAGAATTCATGAGAAAGAAACAAATTCCTTGTACTTGAGTTTTTCTCTTAAAGCTGCATTGAGCAACTTTCTCTCACTGAGAAAGAAGCTTTTCAGCATCTGTGGCCTTGGATTCTTTTAATTTGCTTAGTTGCACTAACACAGCTTTTAGTGCTCTCAGAAGCTCAAAAACAGCTCAAAACAGCTTTCTGAGCATTGAAGCTCTAAACTAACTTTCTCTGCAAAAAAGCTCTAACTCATGAAAATCTGTCTTCTGCTTTGCAAATTACATGAGAATTCATGAGAAAGAAACAAATTTCTTGTACTTGAGTTTTTCTCTTAAAGCTGCATTGAGCAACTTTCTCTCACTGAGAAAGAAGCTTTTCAGCATCTGTGGCCTTGGATTCTTTTCATTTGCTTGGTTGCACTAACACAGCTTTTAGTGCTCTCAGAAGCTCAAAAACAGTGTTTCTGAGCATTGACGCTCTAAACTAACTTTCTCTGCAAAAAAGCTCTAACTTATGAAAATCTGTCTTCTGCATTGCAAATTACATGAGACTTCATGAGAAAGAAACAAATTTCTTGTACTTGAGTTTTTCTCTTAAAGCTGCATTGAGCAACTTTCTCTCACTGAGAAAGAAGCTTTTCAGCATCTGTGGCCTTGGATTCTTTTCATTTGCTTAGTTGCACTAACACAGCTTTTAGTGCTCTCAGAAGCTCAAAAACAGTGTTTCTGAGCATTGAAGCTCTAAACTAACTTTCTCTGCAAAAAAAGCTCTAACTCATGAAAATCTGTCTTCTGCTTTGCAAATTACATGAGAATTCATGAGAAAGAAACAAATTTCTTGTACTTGAGTTTTTCTCTTATAATTGATATGAGCAACTTTCTCTCACTGAGAAAGAAGCTTTTCAGCATCTGTGGCCTTGGATTCTTTTCATTTGCTAAGTTGCACTAACACAGCTTTTAGTGCTCTCAGAAGCTCAAAAACAGCTCAAAACAGCTTTCTGAGCATTGAAGCTCTAAACTAACTTTCTCTGCAAAGAAGCTCTAACTCATGAAAATCTGCCTTCTGCTTTGCAAATTACATGAGAATTCATGAGAAAGAAACAAATTTCTTGTACTTGAGTTTTTCTCTTATAATTGATATGAGCAACTTTCTCTCACTGAGAAAGAAGCTTTTCAGCATCTGTGGCCTTGGATTCTTTTCATTTGCTTAGTTGAACTAACACAGCTTTTAGTGCTCTCAGAAGCTCAAAAACAGTGTTTCTGAGCATTGAAGCTTAAACTAACTTTCTCTGCAAAAAAGCTCTAACTCATGAAAATCTGTCTTCTGCTTTGCAAATTACATGAGAATTCATGAGAAAGAAACAAATTTCTTGTACTTGAGTTTTTCTCTTATAATTGATATGAGCAACTTTCTCTCACTGAGAAAGAAGCTTTTCAGCATCTGTGGCCTTGGATTCTTTTCATTTGCTAAGTTGCACTAACACAGCTTTTAGTGCTCTCAGAAGCTCAAAAACAGCTCAAAACAGCTTTCTGAGCATTGAAGCTTTAAACTAACTTTCTCTGCAAAAAAGCTCTAACTCATGAAAATCTGTCTTCTGCTTTGCAAATTACATGAGACTTCATGAGAAAGAAACAAATTTCTTGTACTTGAGTTTTTCTCTTATAATTAATATGAGCAACTTTTTCTCACTGAGAAAGAAGCTTTTCAGCATCTGTGGCCTTGGATTCTTTTCATTTGCTTAGTTGCACTAACACAGCTTTTAGTGCTCTCAGAAGCTCAAAAACAGCTCAAAACAGCTTTCTGAGCATTGAAGCTCTAAACTAACTTTCTCTGCAAAAAAGCTCTAACTCATGAAAATCTGTCTTCTGCTTTGCAAATTACATGAGAATTCATGTGAAAGAAACAAATTTCTTGTACTTGAGTTTTTCTCTTAAAGCTGCATTGAGCAACTTTCTCTCACTGAGAAAGAAGCTTTTCAGCATCTGTGGCCTTGGATTCTTTTCATTTGCTTAGTTGCACTAACACAGCTTTTAGTGCTCTCAGAAGCTCAAAAACAGTGTTTCTGAGCATTGAAGCTCTAAACTAACTTTCTCTGCAAAAAAGCTCTAACTCATGAAAATCTGTCTTCTGCTTTGCAAATTACATGAGAATTCATGAGAAAGAAACAAATTTCTTGTACTTGAGTTTTTCTCTTATAATTGATATGAGCAACTTTCTCTCACTGAGAAAGAAGCTTTTCAGCATCTGTGGCCTTGGATTCTTTTCATTTGCTAAGTTGCACTAACACAGCTTTTAGTGCTCTCAGAAGCTCAAAAACAGCTCAAAACAGCTTTCTGAGCATTGACGCTCTAAACTAACTTTCTCTGCAAAAAAGCTCTAACTCATGAAAATCTGTCTTCTGCTTTGCAAATTACATGTGACTTCATGAGAAAGAAACAAATTTCTTGTACTTGAGTTTTTCTCTTATAATTAATATGAGCAACTTTTTCTCACTGAGAAAGAAGCTTTTCAGCATCTGTGGCCTTGGATTCTTTTCATTTGCTTAGTTGCACTAACACAGCTTTTAGTGCTCTCAGAAGCTCAAAAACAGCTCAAAACAGCTTTCTGAGCATTGAAGCTTTAAACTAACTTTCTCTGCAAAAAAGCTCTAACTCATGAAAATCTGTCTTCTGCTTTGCAAATTACATGAGAATTCATGAGAAAGAAACAAATTTCTTGTACTTGAGTTTTTCTCTTAAAGCTGCATTGAGCAACTTTCTCTCACTGAGAAAGAAGCTTTTCAGCATCTGTGGCCTTGGATTCTTTTCATTTGCTTAGTTGCACTAACACAACTTTTAGTACTCTCAGAAGCTCAAAAACAGTGTTTCTGAGCATTGAAGCTCTAAACTAACTTTCTCTGCAAAAAAGCTCTGACTCATGAAAATCTGTCTTCTGCTTTGCAAATTACATGAGAATTCATGAGAAAGAAACAAATTTCTTGTACTTGAGTTTTTCTCTTATAATTGATATGAGCAACTTTCTCTCACTGAGAAAGAAGCTTTTCAGCATCTGTGGCCTTGGATTCTTTTAATTTGCTTAGTTGCACTAACACAGCTTTTAGTGCTCTCAGAAGCTCAAAAACAGCTCAAAACAGCTTTCTGAGCATTGAAGCTTTAAACTAACTTTCTCTGCAAAAAAGCTCTAACTCATGAAAATCTGTCTTCTGCTTTGCAAATTACATGAGAATTCATGAGAAAGAAACAAATTTCTTGTACTTGAGTTTTTCTCTTAAAGCTGCATTGAGCAACTTTCTCTCACTGAGAAAGAAGCTTTTCAGCATCTGTGGCCTTGGATTCTTTTCATTTGCTTAGTTGCACTAACACAACTTTTAGTACTCTCAGAAGCTCAAAAACAGTGTTTCTGAGCATTGAAGCTCTAAACTAACTTTCTCTGCAAAAAAGCTCTGACTCATGAAAATCTGTCTTCTGCTTTGCAAATTACATGAGAATTCATGAGAAAGAAACAAATTTCTTGTACTTGAGTTTTTCTCTTATAATTGATATGAGCAACTTTCTCTCACTGAGAAAGAAGCTTTTCAGCATCTGTGGCCTTGGATTCTTTTCATTTGCTAAGTTGCACTAACACAGCTTTTAGTGCTCTCAGAAGCTCAAAAACAGCTCAAAACAGCTTTCTGAGCATTGAAGCTCTAAACTAACTTTCTCTGCAAAAAAGCTCTAACTCATGAAAATCTGTCTTCTGCTTTGCAAATTACATGAGAATTCATGAGAAAGAAACAAATTCCTTGTACTTGAGTTTTTCTCTTATAATTGATATGAGCAACTTTCTCTCACTGAGAAAGAAGCTTTTCAGCATCTGTGGCCTTGGATTCTTTTCATTTGCTAAGTTGCACTAACACAGCTTTTAGTGCTCTCAGAAGCTCAAAAACAGCTCAAAACAGCTTTCTGAGCATTGAAGCTCTAAACTAACTTTCTCTGCAAAGAAGCTCTAACTCATGAAAATCTGCCTTCTGCTTTGCAAATTACATGAGAATTCATGAGAAAGAAACAAATTTCTTGTACTTGAGTTTTTCTCTTATAATTGATATGAGCAACTTTCTCTCACTGAGAAAGAAGCTTTTCAGCATCTGTGGCCTTGGATTCTTTTCATTTGCTAAGTTGCACTAACACAGCTTTTAGTGCTCTCAGAAGCTCAAAAACAGTGTTTCTGAGCATTGAAGCTCTAAACTAACTTTCTCTGCAAAAAAGCTCTAACTCATGAAAATCTGTCTTCTGCTTTGCAAATTACATGAGAATTCATGAGAAAGAAACAAATTTCTTGTACTTGAGTTTTTCTCTTAAAGCTGCATTGAGCAACTTTCTCTCACTGAGAAAGAAGCTTTTCAGCATCTGTGGCCTTGGATTCTTTTCATTTGCTTAGTTGCACTAACACAGCTTTTAGTGCTCTCAGAAGCTCAAAAACAGTGTTTCTGAGCATTGAAGCTCTAAACTAACTTTCTCTGCAAAAAAGCTCTAACTCATGAAAATCTGTCTTCTGCTTTGCAAATTACATGAGAATTCATGTGAAAGAAACAAATTTCTTGTACTTGAGTTTTTCTCTTAAAGCTGCATTGAGCAACTTTCTCTCACTGAGAAAGAAGCTTTTCAGCATCTGTGGCCTTGGATTCTTTTCATTTGCTTAGTTGCACTAACACAGCTTTTAGTGCTCTCAGAAGCTCAAAAACAGCTCAAAACAGCTTTCTGAGCATTGAAGCTTTAAACTAACTTTCTCTGCAAAAAAGCTCTAACTCATGAAAATCTGTCTTCTGCTTTGCAAATTACATGAGAATTCATGAGAAAGAAACAAATTTCTTGTACTTGAGTTTTTCTCTTAAAGCTGCATTGAGCAACTTTCTCTCACTGAGAAAGAAGCTTTTCAGCATCTGTGGCCTTGGATTCTTTTCATTTGCTTGGTTGCACTAACACAGCTTTTAGTGCTCTCAGAAGCTCAAAAACAGTGTTTCTGAGCATTGACGCTCTAAACTAACTTTCTCTGCAAAAAAGCTCTAACTTATGAAAATCTGTCTTCTGCATTGCAAATTACATGAGACTTCATGAGAAAGAAACAAATTTCTTGTACTTGAGTTTTTCTCTTAAAGCTGCATTGAGCAACTTTCTCTCACTGAGAAAGAAGCTTTTCAGCATCTGTGGCCTTGGATTCTTTTCATTTGCTTAGTTGCACTAACACAGCTTTTAGTGCTCTCAGAAGCTCAAAAACAGTGTTTCTGAGCATTGAAGCTCTAAACTAACTTTCTCTGCAAAAAAGCTCTAACTCATGAAAATCTGTCTTCTGCTTTGCAAATTACATGAGAATTCATGAGAAAGAAACAAATTTCTTGTACTTGAGTTTTTCTCTTATAATTGATATGAGCAACTTTCTCTCACTGAGAAAGAAGCTTTTCAGCATCTGTGGCCTTGGATTCTTTTCATTTGCGAAGTTGCACTAACACAGCTTTTAGTGCTCTCAGAAGCTCAAAAACAGCTCAAAACAGCTTTCTGAGCATTGAAGCTCTAAACTAACTTTCTCTGCAAAGAAGCTCTAACTCATGAAAATCTGCCTTCTGCTTTGCAAATTACATGAGAATTCATGAGAAAGAAACAAATTTCTTGTACTTGAGTTTTTCTCTTATAATTGATATGAGCAACTTTCTCTCACTGGGAAAGAAGCTTTTCAGCATCTGTGGCCTTGGATTCTTTTCATTTGCTTAGTTGCACTAACACAGCTTTTAGTGCTCTCAGAAGCTCAAAAACAGCTCAAAACAGCTTTCTGAGCATTGAAGCTTTAAACTAACTTTCTCTGCAAAAAAGCTCTAACTCATGAAAATCTGTCTTCTGCTTTGCAAATTACATGAGAATTCATGAGAAAGAAACAAATTTCTTGTACTTGAGTTTTTCTCTTAAAGCTGCATTGAGCAACTTTCTCTCACTGAGAAAGAAGCTTTTCAGCATCTGTGGCCTTGGATTCTTTTCATTTGCTTAGTTGCACTAACACAACTTTTAGTACTCTCAGAAGCTCAAAAACAGTGTTTCTGAGCATTGAAGCTCTAAACTAACTTTCTCTGCAAAAAAGCTCTGACTCATGAAAATCTGTCTTCTGCTTTGCAAATTACATGAGAATTCATGAGAAAGAAACAAATTTCTTGTACTTGAGTTTTTCTCTTATAATTGATATGAGCAACTTTCTCTCACTGAGAAAGAAGCTTTTCAGCATCTGTGGCCTTGGATTCTTTTAATTTGCTTAGTTGCACTAACACAGCTTTTAGTGCTCTCAGAAGCTCAAAAACAGTGTTTCTGAGCATTGACGCTCTAAACTAACTTTCTCTGCAAAAAAGCTCTAACTTATGAAAATCTGTCTTCTGCAATGCAAATTACATGAGACTTCATGAGAAAGAAACAAATTTCTTGTACTTGAGTTTTTCTCTTAAAGCTGCATTGAGCAACTTTCTCTCACTGAGAAAGAAGCTTTTCAGCATCTGTGGCCTTGGATTCTTTTCATTTGCTTAGTTGCACTAACACAGCTTTTAGTGCTCTCAGAAGCTCAAAAACAGCTCAAAACAGCTTTCTGAGCATTGAAGCTTTAAACTAACTTTCTCTGCAAAAAAGCTCTAACTCATGAAAATCTGTCTTCTGCTTTGCAAATTACATGAGAATTCATGAGAAAGAAACAAATTTCTTGTACTTGAGTTTTTCTCTTAAAGCTGCATTGAGCAACTTTCTCTCACTGAGAAAGAAGCTTTTCAGCATCTGTGGCCTTGGATTCTTTTCATTTGCTTAGTTGCACTAACACAACTTTTAGTACTCTCAGAAGCTCAAAAACAGTGTTTCTGAGCATTGAAGCTCTAAACTAACTTTCTCTGCAAAAAAGCTCTGACTCATGAAAATCTGTCTTCTGCTTTGCAAATTACATGAGAATTCATGAGAAAGAAACAAATTTCTTGTACTTGAGTTTTTCTCTTATAATTGATATGAGCAACTTTCTCTCACTGAGAAAGAAGCTTTTCAGCATCTGTGGCCTTGGATTCTTTTCATTTGCTAAGTTGCACTAACACAGCTTTTAGTGCTCTCAGAAGCTCAAAAACAGCTCAAAACAGCTTTCTGAGCATTGAAGCTCTAAACTAACTTTCTCTGCAAAAAAGCTCTAACTCATGAAAATCTGTCTTCTGCTTTGCAAATTACATGAGAATTCATGAGAAAGAAACAAATTCCTTGTACTTGAGTTTTTCTCTTATAATTGATATGAGCAACTTTCTCTCACTGAGAAAGAAGCTTTTCAGCATCTGTGGCCTTGGATTCTTTTCATTTGCTAAGTTGCACTAACACAGCTTTTAGTGCTCTCAGAAGCTCAAAAACAGCTCAAAACAGCTTTCTGAGCATTGAAGCTCTAAACTAACTTTCTCTGCAAAGAAGCTCTAACTCATGAAAATCTGCCTTCTGCTTTGCAAATTACATGAGAATTCATGAGAAAGAAGCAAATTTCTTGTACTTGAGTTTTTCTCTTATAATTGATATGAGCAACTTTCTCTCACTGAGAAAGAAGCTTTTCAGCATCTGTGGCCTTGGATTCTTTTCATTTGCTAAGTTGCACTAACACAGCTTTTAGTGCTCTCAGAAGCTCAAAAACAGTGTTTCTGAGCATTGAAGCTCTAAACTAACTTTCTCTGCAAAAAAGCTCTAACTCATGAAAATCTGTCTTCTGCTTTGCAAATTACATGAGAATTCATGAGAAAGAAACAAATTTCTTGTACTTGAGTTTTTCTCTTAAAGCTGCATTGAGCAACTTTCTCTCACTGAGAAAGAAGCTTTTCAGCATCTGTGGCCTTGGATTCTTTTCATTTGCTTAGTTGCACTAACACAGCTTTTAGTGCTCTCAGAAGCTCAAAAACAGTGTTTCTGAGCATTGAAGCTCTAAACTAACTTTCTCTGCAAAAAAGCTCTAACTCATGAAAATCTGTCTTCTGCTTTGCAAATTACATGAGAATTCATGTGAAAGAAACAAATTTCTTGTACTTGAGTTTTTCTCTTAAAGCTGCATTGAGCAACTTTCTCTCACTGAGAAAGAAGCTTTTCAGCATCTGTGGCCTTGGATTCTTTTCATTTGCTTAGTTGCACTAACACAGCTTTTAGTGCTCTCAGAAGCTCAAAAACAGCTCAAAACAGCTTTCTGAGCATTGAAGCTTTAAACTAACTTTCTCTGCAAAAAAGCTCTAACTCATGAAAATCTGTCTTCTGCTTTGCAAATTACATGAGAATTCATGAGAAAGAAACAAATTTCTTGTACTTGAGTTTTTCTCTTATAATTGATATGAGCAACTTTCTCTCACTGAGAAAGAAGCTTTTCAGCATCTGTGGCCTTGGATTCTTTTCATTTGCTAAGTTGCACTAACACAGCTTTTAGTGCTCTCAGAAGCTCAAAAACAGTGTTTCTGAGCATTGAAGCTCTAAACTAACTTTCTCTGCAAAAAAGCTCTAACTCATGAAAATCTGTCTTCTGCTTTGCAAATTACATGAGAATTCATGAGAAAGAAACAAATTTCTTGTACTTGAGTTTTTCTCTTAAAGCTGCATTGAGCAACTTTCTCTCACTGAGAAAGAAGCTTTTCAGCATCTGTGGCCTTGGATTCTTTTCATTTGCTTAGTTGCACTAACACAGCTTTTAGTGCTCTCAGAAGCTCAAAAACAGTGTTTCTGAGCATTGAAGCTCTAAACTAACTTTCTCTGCAAAAAAGCTCTAACTCATGAAAATCTGTCTTCTGCTTTGCAAATTACATGAGAATTCATGTGAAAGAAACAAATTTCTTGTACTTGAGTTTTTCTCTTAAAGCTGCATTGAGCAACTTTCTCTCACTGAGAAAGAAGCTTTTCAGCATCTGTGGCCTTGGATTCTTTTCATTTGCTTAGTTGCACTAACACAGCTTTTAGTGCTCTCAGAAGCTCAAAAACAGCTCAAAACAGCTTTCTGAGCATTGAAGCTTTAAACTAACTTTCTCTGCAAAAAAGCTCTAACTCATGAAAATCTGTCTTCTGCTTTGCAAATTACATGAGAATTCATGAGAAAGAAACAAATTTCTTGTACTTGAGTTTTTCTCTTAAAGCTGCATTGAGCAACTTTCTCTCACTGAGAAAGAAGCTTTTCAGCATCTGTGGCCTTGGATTCTTTTCATTTGCTTAGTTGCACTAACACAACTTTTAGTACTCTCAGAAGCTCAAAAACAGTGTTTCTGAGCATTGAAGCTCTAAACTAACTTTCTCTGCAAAAAAGCTCTGACTCATGAAAATCTGTCTTCTGCTTTGCAAATTACATGAGAATTCATGAGAAAGAAACAAATTTCTTGTACTTGAGTTTTTCTCTTATAATTGATATGAGCAACTTTCTCTCACTGAGAAAGAAGCTTTTCAGCATCTGTGGCCTTGGATTCTTTTAATTTGCTTAGTTGCACTAACACAGCTTTTAGTGCTCTCAGAAGCTCAAAAACAGTGTTTCTGAGCATTGACGCTCTAAACTAACTTTCTCTGCAAAAAAGCTCTAACTTATGAAAATCTGTCTTCTGCAATGCAAATTACATGAGACTTCATGAGAAAGAAACAAATTTCTTGTACTTGAGTTTTTCTCTTAAAGCTGCATTGAGCAACTTTCTCTCACTGAGAAAGAAGCTTTTCAGCATCTGTGGCCTTGGATTCTTTTCATTTGCTTAGTTGCACTAACACAGCTTTTAGTGCTCTCAGAAGCTCAAAAACAGCTCAAAACAGCTTTCTGAGCATTGAAGCTTTAAACTAACTTTCTCTGCAAAAAAGCTCTAACTCATGAAAATCTGTCTTCTGCTTTGCAAATTACATGAGAATTCATGAGAAAGAAACAAATTTCTTGTACTTGAGTTTTTCTCTTAAAGCTGCATTGAGCAACTTTCTCTCACTGAGAAAGAAGCTTTTCAGCATCTGTGGCCTTGGATTCTTTTCATTTGCTTAGTTGCACTAACACAACTTTTAGTACTCTCAGAAGCTCAAAAACAGTGTTTCTGAGCATTGAAGCTCTAAACTAACTTTCTCTGCAAAAAAGCTCTGACTCATGAAAATCTGTCTTCTGCTTTGCAAATTACATGAGAATTCATGAGAAAGAAACAAATTTCTTGTACTTGAGTTTTTCTCTTATAATTGATATGAGCAACTTTCTCTCACTGAGAAAGAAGCTTTTCAGCATCTGTGGCCTTGGATTCTTTTCATTTGCTAAGTTGCACTAACACAGCTTTTAGTGCTCTCAGAAGCTCAAAAACAGCTCAAAACAGCTTTCTGAGCATTGAAGCTCTAAACTAACTTTCTCTGCAAAAAAGCTCTAACTCATGAAAATCTGTCTTCTGCTTTGCAAATTACATGAGAATTCATGAGAAAGAAACAAATTCCTTGTACTTGAGTTTTTCTCTTATAATTGATATGAGCAACTTTCTCTCACTGAGAAAGAAGCTTTTCAGCATCTGTGGCCTTGGATTCTTTTCATTTGCTAAGTTGCACTAACACAGCTTTTAGTGCTCTCAGAAGCTCAAAAACAGCTCAAAACAGCTTTCTGAGCATTGAAGCTCTAAACTAACTTTCTCTGCAAAAAAGCTCTAACTCATGAAAATCTGTCTTCTGCTTTGCAAATTACATGAGACTTCATGAGAAAGTTACAAATTTCTTGTACTTGAGTTTTTCTCTTAAAGCTGCATTGAGCAACTTTCTCTCACTGAGAAAGAAGCTTTTCAGCATCTGTGGCCTTGGATTCTTTTAATTTGCTTAGTTGCACTAACACAGCTTTTAGTGCTCTCAGAAGCTCAAAAACAGCTCAAAACAGCTTTCTGAGCATTGAAGCTCTAAACTAACTTTCTCTGCAAAAAAGCTCTAACTCATGAAAATCTGTCTTCTGCTTTGCAAATTACATGAGAATTCATGAGAAAGAAACAAATTTCTTGTACTTGAGTTTTTCTCTTAAAGCTGCATTGAGCAACTTTCTCTCACTGAGAAAGAAGCTTTTCAGCATCTGTGGCCTTGGATTCTTTTCATTTGCTTGGTTGCACTAACACAGCTTTTAGTGCTCTCAGAAGCTCAAAAACAGTGTTTCTGAGCATTGACGCTCTAAACTAACTTTCTCTGCAAAAAAGCTCTAACTTATGAAAATCTGTCTTCTGCATTGCAAATTACATGAGACTTCATGAGAAAGAAACAAATTTCTTGTACTTGAGTTTTTCTCTTAAAGCTGCATTGAGCAACTTTCTCTCACTGAGAAAGAAGCTTTTCAGCATCTGTGGCCTTGGATTCTTTTCATTTGCTTAGTTGCACTAACACAGCTTTTAGTGCTCTCAGAAGCTCAAAAACAGTGTTTCTGAGCATTGAAGCTCTAAACTAACTTTCTCTGCAAAAAAAGCTCTAACTCATGAAAATCTGTCTTCTGCTTTGCAAATTACATGAGAATTCATGAGAAAGAAACAAATTTCTTGTACTTGAGTTTTTCTCTTATAATTGATATGAGCAACTTTCTCTCACTGAGAAAGAAGCTTTTCAGCATCTGTGGCCTTGGATTCTTTTCATTTGCTAAGTTGCACTAACACAGCTTGTAGTGCTCTCAGAAGCTCAAAAACAGCTCAAAACAGCTTTCTGAGCATTGAAGCTCTAATCTAACTTTCTCTGCAAAGAAGCTCTAACTCATGAAAATCTGCCTTCTGCTTTGCAAATTACATGAGAATTCATGAGAAAGAAACAAATTTCTTGTACTTGAGTTTTTCTCTTATAATTGATATGAGCAACTTTCTCTCACTGAGAAAGAAGCTTTTCAGCATCTGTGGCCTTGGATTCTTTTCATTTGCTTAGTTGAACTAACACAGCTTTTAGTGCTCTCAGAAGCTCAAAAACAGTGTTTCTGAGCATTGAAGCTCTAAACTAACTTTCTCTGCAAAAAAGCTCTAACTCATGAAAATCTGTCTTCTGCTTTGCAAATTACATGAGAATTCATGAGAAAGAAACAAATTTCTTGTACTTGAGTTTTTCTCTTATAATTGATATGAGCAACTTTCTCTCACTGAGAAAGAAGCTTTTCAGCATCTGTGGCCTTGGATTCTTTTAATTTGCTTAGTTGCACTAACACAGCTTTTAGTGCTCTCAGAAGCTCAAAAACAGTGTTTCTGAGCATTGACGCTCTAAACTAACTTTCTCTGCAAAAAAGCTCTAACTTATGAAAATCTGTCTTCTGCAATGCAAATTACATGAGACTTCATGAGAAAGAAACAAATTTCTTGTACTTGAGTTTTTCTCTTAAAGCTGCATTGAGCAACTTTCTCTCACTGAGAAAGAAGCTTTTCAGCATCTGTGGCCTTGGATTCTTTTCATTTGCTTAGTTGCACTAACACAGCTTTTAGTGCTCTCAGAAGCTCAAAAACAGCTCAAAACAGCTTTCTGAGCATTGAAGCTTTAAACTAACTTTCTCTGCAAAAAAGCTCTAACTCATGAAAATCTGTCTTCTGCTTTGCAAATTACATGAGAATTCATGAGAAAGAAACAAATTTCTTGTACTTGAGTTTTTCTCTTAAAGCTGCATTGAGCAACTTTCTCTCACTGAGAAAGAAGCTTTTCAGCATCTGTGGCCTTGGATTCTTTTCATTTGCTTAGTTGCACTAACACAACTTTTAGTACTCTCAGAAGCTCAAAAACAGTGTTTCTGAGCATTGAAGCTCTAAACTAACTTTCTCTGCAAAAAAGCTCTGACTCATGAAAATCTGTCTTCTGCTTTGCAAATTACATGAGAATTCATGAGAAAGAAACAAATTTCTTGTACTTGAGTTTTTCTCTTATAATTGATATGAGCAACTTTCTCTCACTGAGAAAGAAGCTTTTCAGCATCTGTGGCCTTGGATTCTTTTCATTTGCTAAGTTGCACTAACACAGCTTTTAGTGCTCTCAGAAGCTCAAAAACAGCTCAAAACAGCTTTCTGAGCATTGAAGCTCTAAACTAACTTTCTCTGCAAAAAAGCTCTAACTCATGAAAATCTGTCTTCTGCTTTGCAAATTACATGAGAATTCATGAGAAAGAAACAAATTCCTTGTACTTGAGTTTTTCTCTTATAATTGATATGAGCAACTTTCTCTCACTGAGAAAGAAGCTTTTCAGCATCTGTGGCCTTGGATTCTTTTCATTTGCTAAGTTGCACTAACACAGCTTTTAGTGCTCTCAGAAGCTCAAAAACAGCTCAAAACAGCTTTCTGAGCATTGAAGCTCTAAACTAACTTTCTCTGCAAAGAAGCTCTAACTCATGAAAATCTGCCTTCTGCTTTGCAAATTACATGAGAATTCATGAGAAAGAAACAAATTTCTTGTACTTGAGTTTTTCTCTTATAATTGATATGAGCAACTTTCTCTCACTGAGAAAGAAGCTTTTCAGCATCTGTGGCCTTGGATTCTTTTCATTTGCTAAGTTGCACTAACACAGCTTTTAGTGCTCTCAGAAGCTCAAAAACAGTGTTTCTGAGCATTGAAGCTCTAAACTAACTTTCTCTGCAAAAAAGCTCTAACTCATGAAAATCTGTCTTCTGCTTTGCAAATTACATGAGAATTCATGAGAAAGAAACAAATTTCTTGTACTTGAGTTTTTCTCTTAAAGCTGCATTGAGCAACTTTCTCTCACTGAGAAAGAAGCTTTTCAGCATCTGTGGCCTTGGATTCTTTTCATTTGCTTAGTTGCACTAACACAGCTTTTAGTGCTCTCAGAAGCTCAAAAACAGTGTTTCTGAGCATTGAAGCTCTAAACTAACTTTCTCTGCAAAAAAGCTCTAACTCATGAAAATCTGTCTTCTGCTTTGCAAATTACATGAGAATTCATGTGAAAGAAACAAATTTCTTGTACTTGAGTTTTTCTCTTAAAGCTGCATTGAGCAACTTTCTCTCACTGAGAAAGAAGCTTTTCAGCATCTGTGGCCTTGGATTCTTTTCATTTGCTTAGTTGCACTAACACAGCTTTTAGTGCTCTCAGAAGCTCAAAAACAGCTCAAAACAGCTTTCTGAGCATTGAAGCTTTAAACTAACTTTCTCTGCAAAAAAGCTCTAACTCATGAAAATCTGTCTTCTGCTTTGCAAATTACATGAGAATTCATGAGAAAGAAACAAATTTCTTGTACTTGAGTTTTTCTCTTAAAGCTGCATTGAGCAACTTTCTCTCACTGAGAAAGAAGCTTTTCAGCATCTGTGGCCTTGGATTCTTTTCATTTGCTTAGTTGCACTAACACAACTTTTAGTACTCTCAGAAGCTCAAAAACAGTGTTTCTGAGCATTGAAGCTCTAAACTAACTTTCTCTGCAAAAAAGCTCTGACTCATGAAAATCTGTCTTCTGCTTTGCAAATTACATGAGAATTCATGAGAAAGAAACAAATTTCTTGTACTTGAGTTTTTCTCTTATAATTGATATGAGCAACTTTCTCTCACTGAGAAAGAAGCTTTTCAGCATCTGTGGCCTTGGATTCTTTTAATTTGCTTAGTTGCACTAACACAGCTTTTAGTGCTCTCAGAAGCTCAAAAACAGTGTTTCTGAGCATTGACGCTCTAAACTAACTTTCTCTGCAAAAAAGCTCTAACTTATGAAAATCTGTCTTCTGCAATGCAAATTACATGAGACTTCATGAGAAAGAAACAAATTTCTTGTACTTGAGTTTTTCTCTTAAAGCTGCATTGAGCAACTTTCTCTCACTGAGAAAGAAGCTTTTCAGCATCTGTGGCCTTGGATTCTTTTCATTTGCTTAGTTGCACTAACACAGCTTTTAGTGCTCTCAGAAGCTCAAAAACAGCTCAAAACAGCTTTCTGAGCATTGAAGCTTTAAACTAACTTTCTCTGCAAAAAAGCTCTAACTCATGAAAATCTGTCTTCTGCTTTGCAAATTACATGAGAATTCATGAGAAAGAAACAAATTTCTTGTACTTGAGTTTTTCTCTTAAAGCTGCATTGAGCAACTTTCTCTCACTGAGAAAGAAGCTTTTCAGCATCTGTGGCCTTGGATTCTTTTCATTTGCTTAGTTGCACTAACACAACTTTTAGTACTCTCAGAAGCTCAAAAACAGTGTTTCTGAGCATTGAAGCTCTAAACTAACTTTCTCTGCAAAAAAGCTCTGACTCATGAAAATCTGTCTTCTGCTTTGCAAATTACATGAGAATTCATGAGAAAGAAACAAATTTCTTGTACTTGAGTTTTTCTCTTATAATTGATATGAGCAACTTTCTCTCACTGAGAAAGAAGCTTTTCAGCATCTGTGGCCTTGGATTCTTTTCATTTGCTAAGTTGCACTAACACAGCTTTTAGTGCTCTCAGAAGCTCAAAAACAGCTCAAAACAGCTTTCTGAGCATTGAAGCTCTAAACTAACTTTCTCTGCAAAAAAGCTCTAACTCATGAAAATCTGTCTTCTGCTTTGCAAATTACATGAGAATTCATGAGAAAGAAACAAATTCCTTGTACTTGAGTTTTTCTCTTATAATTGATATGAGCAACTTTCTCTCACTGAGAAAGAAGCTTTTCAGCATCTGTGGCCTTGGATTCTTTTCATTTGCTAAGTTGCACTAACACAGCTTTTAGTGCTCTCAGAAGCTCAAAAACAGCTCAAAACAGCTTTCTGAGCATTGAAGCTCTAAACTAACTTTCTCTGCAAAAAAGCTCTAACTCATGAAAATCTGTCTTCTGCTTTGCAAATTACATGAGACTTCATGAGAAAGTTACAAATTTCTTGTACTTGAGTTTTTCTCTTAAAGCTGCATTGAGCAACTTTCTCTCACTGAGAAAGAAGCTTTTCAGCATCTGTGGCCTTGGATTCTTTTAATTTGCTTAGTTGCACTAACACAGCTTTTAGTGCTCTCAGAAGCTCAAAAACAGCTCAAAACAGCTTTCTGAGCATTGAAGCTCTAAACTAACTTTCTCTGCAAAAAAGCTCTAACTCATGAAAATCTGTCTTCTGCTTTGCAAATTACATGAGAATTCATGAGAAAGAAACAAATTTCTTGTACTTGAGTTTTTCTCTTAAAGCTGCATTGAGCAACTTTCTCTCACTGAGAAAGAAGCTTTTCAGCATCTGTGGCCTTGGATTCTTTTCATTTGCTTGGTTGCACTAACACAGCTTTTAGTGCTCTCAGAAGCTCAAAAACAGTGTTTCTGAGCATTGACGCTCTAAACTAACTTTCTCTGCAAAAAAGCTCTAACTTATGAAAATCTGTCTTCTGCATTGCAAATTACATGAGACTTCATGAGAAAGAAACAAATTTCTTGTACTTGAGTTTTTCTCTTAAAGCTGCATTGAGCAACTTTCTCTCACTGAGAAAGAAGCTTTTCAGCATCTGTGGCCTTGGATTCTTTTCATTTGCTTAGTTGCACTAACACAGCTTTTAGTGCTCTCAGAAGCTCAAAAACAGTGTTTCTGAGCATTGAAGCTCTAAACTAACTTTCTCTGCAAAAAAAGCTCTAACTCATGAAAATCTGTCTTCTGCTTTGCAAATTACATGAGAATTCATGAGAAAGAAACAAATTTCTTGTACTTGAGTTTTTCTCTTATAATTGATATGAGCAACTTTCTCTCACTGAGAAAGAAGCTTTTCAGCATCTGTGGCCTTGGATTCTTTTCATTTGCTAAGTTGCACTAACACAGCTTTTAGTGCTCTCAGAAGCTCAAAAACAGCTCAAAACAGCTTTCTGAGCATTGAAGCTCTAAACTAACTTTCTCTGCAAAGAAGCTCTAACTCATGAAAATCTGCCTTCTGCTTTGCAAATTACATGAGAATTCATGAGAAAGAAACAAATTTCTTGTACTTGAGTTTTTCTCTTATAATTGATATGAGCAACTTTCTCTCACTGAGAAAGAAGCTTTTCAGCATCTGTGGCCTTGGATTCTTTTAATTTGCTTAGTTGCACTAACACAGCTTTTAGTGCTCTCAGAAGCTCAAAAACAGTGTTTCTGAGCATTGACGCTCTAAACTAACTTTCTCTGCAAAAAAGCTCTAACTTATGAAAATCTGTCTTCTGCAATGCAAATTACATGAGACTTCATGAGAAAGAAACAAATTTCTTGTACTTGAGTTTTTCTCTTAAAGCTGCATTGAGCAACTTTCTCTCACTGAGAAAGAAGCTTTTCAGCATCTGTGGCCTTGGATTCTTTTCATTTGCTTAGTTGCACTAACACAGCTTTTAGTGCTCTCAGAAGCTCAAAAACAGCTCAAAACAGCTTTCTGAGCATTGAAGCTTTAAACTAACTTTCTCTGCAAAAAAGCTCTAACTCATGAAAATCTGTCTTCTGCTTTGCAAATTACATGGGAATTCATGAGAAAGAAACAAATTTCTTGTACTTGAGTTTTTCTCTTAAAGCTGCATTGAGCAACTTTCTCTCACTGAGAAAGAAGCTTTTCAGCATCTGTGGCCTTGGATTCTTTTCATTTGCTTAGTTGCACTAACACAACTTTTAGTACTCTCAGAAGCTCAAAAACAGTGTTTCTGAGCATTGAAGCTCTAAACTAACTTTCTCTGCAAAAAAGCTCTGACTCATGAAAATCTGTCTTCTGCTTTGCAAATTACATGAGAATTCATGAGAAAGAAACAAATTTCTTGTACTTGAGTTTTTCTCTTATAATTGATATGAGCAACTTTCTCTCACTGAGAAAGAAGCTTTTCAGCATCTGTGGCCTTGGATTCTTTTCATTTGCTAAGTTGCACTAACACAGCTTTTAGTGCTCTCAGAAGCTCAAAAACAGCTCAAAACAGCTTTCTGAGCATTGAAGCTCTAAACTAACTTTCTCTGCAAAAAAGCTCTAACTCATGAAAATCTGTCTTCTGCTTTGCAAATTACATGAGAATTCATGAGAAAGAAACAAATTCCTTGTACTTGAGTTTTTCTCTTATAATTGATATGAGCAACTTTCTCTCACTGAGAAAGAAGCTTTTCAGCATCTGTGGCCTTGGATTCTTTTCATTTGCTAAGTTGCACTAACACAGCTTTTAGTGCTCTCAGAAGCTCAAAAACAGCTCAAAACAGCTTTCTGAGCATTGAAGCTCTAAACTAACTTTCTCTGCAAAGAAGCTCTAACTCATGAAAATCTGCCTTCTGCTTTGCAAATTACATGAGAATTCATGAGAAAGAAACAAATTTCTTGTACTTGAGTTTTTCTCTTATAATTGATATGAGCAACTTTCTCTCACTGAGAAAGAAGCTTTTCAGCATCTGTGGCCTTGGATTCTTTTCATTTGCTAAGTTGCACTAACACAGCTTTTAGTGCTCTCAGAAGCTCAAAAACAGTGTTTCTGAGCATTGAAGCTCTAAACTAACTTTCTCTGCAAAAAAGCTCTAACTCATGAAAATCTGTCTTCTGCTTTGCAAATTACATGAGAATTCATGAGAAAGAAACAAATTTCTTGTACTTGAGTTTTTCTCTTAAAGCTGCATTGAGCAACTTTCTCTCACTGAGAAAGAAGCTTTTCAGCATCTGTGGCCTTGGATTCTTTTCATTTGCTTAGTTGCACTAACACAGCTTTTAGTGCTCTCAGAAGCTCAAAAACAGTGTTTCTGAGCATTGAAGCTCTAAACTAACTTTCTCTGCAAAAAAGCTCTAACTCATGAAAATCTGTCTTCTGCTTTGCAAATTACATGAGAATTCATGTGAAAGAAACAAATTTCTTGTACTTGAGTTTTTCTCTTAAAGCTGCATTGAGCAACTTTCTCTCACTGAGAAAGAAGCTTTTCAGCATCTGTGGCCTTGGATTCTTTTCATTTGCTTAGTTGCACTAACACAGCTTTTAGTGCTCTCAGAAGCTCAAAAACAGCTCAAAACAGCTTTCTGAGCATTGAAGCTTTAAACTAACTTTCTCTGCAAAAAAGCTCTAACTCATGAAAATCTGTCTTCTGCTTTGCAAATTACATGAGAATTCATGAGAAAGAAACAAATTTCTTGTACTTGAGTTTTTCTCTTAAAGCTGCATTGAGCAACTTTCTCTCACTGAGAAAGAAGCTTTTCAGCATCTGTGGCCTTGGATTCTTTTCATTTGCTTAGTTGCACTAACACAACTTTTAGTACTCTCAGAAGCTCAAAAACAGTGTTTCTGAGCATTGAAGCTCTAAACTAACTTTCTCTGCAAAAAAGCTCTGACTCATGAAAATCTGTCTTCTGCTTTGCAAATTACATGAGAATTCATGAGAAAGAAACAAATTTCTTGTACTTGAGTTTTTCTCTTATAATTGATATGAGCAACTTTCTCTCACTGAGAAAGAAGCTTTTCAGCATCTGTGGCCTTGGATTCTTTTCATTTGCTAAGTTGCACTAACACAGCTTTTAGTGCTCTCAGAAGCTCAAAAACAGCTCAAAACAGCTTTCTGAGCATTGAAGCTCTAAACTAACTTTCTCTGCAAAAAAGCTCTAACTCATGAAAATCTGTCTTCTGCTTTGCAAATTACATGAGAATTCATGAGAAAGAAACAAATTCCTTGTACTTGAGTTTTTCTCTTATAATTGATATGAGCAACTTTCTCTCACTGAGAAAGAAGCTTTTCAGCATCTGTGGCCTTGGATTCTTTTCATTTGCTAAGTTGCACTAACACAGCTTTTAGTGCTCTCAGAAGCTCAAAAACAGCTCAAAACAGCTTTCTGAGCATTGAAGCTCTAAACTAACTTTCTCTGCAAAAAAGCTCTAACTCATGAAAATCTGTCTTCTGCTTTGCAAATTACATGAGACTTCATGAGAAAGTTACAAATTTCTTGTACTTGAGTTTTTCTCTTAAAGCTGCATTGAGCAACTTTCTCTCACTGAGAAAGAAGCTTTTCAGCATCTGTGGCCTTGGATTCTTTTAATTTGCTTAGTTGCACTAACACAGCTTTTAGTGCTCTCAGAAGCTCAAAAACAGCTCAAAACAGCTTTCTGAGCATTGAAGCTCTAAACTAACTTTCTCTGCAAAAAAGCTCTAACTCATGAAAATCTGTCTTCTGCTTTGCAAATTACATGAGAATTCATGAGAAAGAAACAAATTTCTTGTACTTGAGTTTTTCTCTTAAAGCTGCATTGAGCAACTTTCTCTCACTGAGAAAGAAGCTTTTCAGCATCTGTGGCCTTGGATTCTTTTCATTTGCTTGGTTGCACTAACACAGCTTTTAGTGCTCTCAGAAGCTCAAAAACAGTGTTTCTGAGCATTGACGCTCTAAACTAACTTTCTCTGCAAAAAAGCTCTAACTTATGAAAATCTGTCTTCTGCATTGCAAATTACATGAGACTTCATGAGAAAGAAACAAATTTCTTGTACTTGAGTTTTTCTCTTAAAGCTGCATTGAGCAACTTTCTCTCACTGAGAAAGAAGCTTTTCAGCATCTGTGGCCTTGGATTCTTTTCATTTGCTTAGTTGCACTAACACAGCTTTTAGTGCTCTCAGAAGCTCAAAAACAGTGTTTCTGAGCATTGAAGCTCTAAACTAACTTTCTCTGCAAAAAAAGCTCTAACTCATGAAAATCTGTCTTCTGCTTTGCAAATTACATGAGAATTCATGAGAAAGAAACAAATTTCTTGTACTTGAGTTTTTCTCTTATAATTGATATGAGCAACTTTCTCTCACTGAGAAAGAAGCTTTTCAGCATCTGTGGCCTTGGATTCTTTTCATTTGCTAAGTTGCACTAACACAGCTTGTAGTGCTCTCAGAAGCTCAAAAACAGCTCAAAACAGCTTTCTGAGCATTGAAGCTCTAATCTAACTTTCTCTGCAAAGAAGCTCTAACTCATGAAAATCTGCCTTCTGCTTTGCAAATTACATGAGAATTCATGAGAAAGAAACAAATTTCTTGTACTTGAGTTTTTCTCTTATAATTGATATGAGCAACTTTCTCTCACTGAGAAAGAAGCTTTTCAGCATCTGTGGCCTTGGATTCTTTTCATTTGCTTAGTTGAACTAACACAGCTTTTAGTGCTCTCAGAAGCTCAAAAACAGTGTTTCTGAGCATTGAAGCTCTAAACTAACTTTCTCTGCAAAAAAGCTCTAACTCATGAAAATCTGTCTTCTGCTTTGCAAATTACATGAGAATTCATGAGAAAGAAACAAATTTCTTGTACTTGAGTTTTTCTCTTATAATTGATATGAGCAACTTTCTCTCACTGAGAAAGAAGCTTTTCAGCATCTGTGGCCTTGGATTCTTTTAATTTGCTTAGTTGCACTAACACAGCTTTTAGTGCTCTCAGAAGCTCAAAAACAGTGTTTCTGAGCATTGACGCTCTAAACTAACTTTCTCTGCAAAAAAGCTCTAACTTATGAAAATCTGTCTTCTGCAATGCAAATTACATGAGACTTCATGAGAAAGAAACAAATTTCTTGTACTTGAGTTTTTCTCTTAAAGCTGCATTGAGCAACTTTCTCTCACTGAGAAAGAAGCTTTTCAGCATCTGTGGCCTTGGATTCTTTTCATTTGCTTAGTTGCACTAACACAGCTTTTAGTGCTCTCAGAAGCTCAAAAACAGCTCAAAACAGCTTTCTGAGCATTGAAGCTTTAAACTAACTTTCTCTGCAAAAAAGCTCTAACTCATGAAAATCTGTCTTCTGCTTTGCAAATTACATGAGAATTCATGAGAAAGAAACAAATTTCTTGTACTTGAGTTTTTCTCTTAAAGCTGCATTGAGCAACTTTCTCTCACTGAGAAAGAAGCTTTTCAGCATCTGTGGCCTTGGATTCTTTTCATTTGCTTAGTTGCACTAACACAACTTTTAGTACTCTCAGAAGCTCAAAAACAGTGTTTCTGAGCATTGAAGCTCTAAACTAACTTTCTCTGCAAAAAAGCTCTGACTCATGAAAATCTGTCTTCTGCTTTGCAAATTACATGAGAATTCATGAGAAAGAAACAAATTTCTTGTACTTGAGTTTTTCTCTTATAATTGATATGAGCAACTTTCTCTCACTGAGAAAGAAGCTTTTCAGCATCTGTGGCCTTGGATTCTTTTCATTTGCTAAGTTGCACTAACACAGCTTTTAGTGCTCTCAGAAGCTCAAAAACAGCTCAAAACAGCTTTCTGAGCATTGAAGCTCTAAACTAACTTTCTCTGCAAAAAAGCTCTAACTCATGAAAATCTGTCTTCTGCTTTGCAAATTACATGAGAATTCATGAGAAAGAAACAAATTCCTTGTACTTGAGTTTTTCTCTTATAATTGATATGAGCAACTTTCTCTCACTGAGAAAGAAGCTTTTCAGCATCTGTGGCCTTGGATTCTTTTCATTTGCTAAGTTGCACTAACACAGCTTTTAGTGCTCTCAGAAGCTCAAAAACAGCTCAAAACAGCTTTCTGAGCATTGAAGCTCTAAACTAACTTTCTCTGCAAAGAAGCTCTAACTCATGAAAATCTGCCTTCTGCTTTGCAAATTACATGAGAATTCATGAGAAAGAAACAAATTTCTTGTACTTGAGTTTTTCTCTTATAATTGATATGAGCAACTTTCTCTCACTGAGAAAGAAGCTTTTCAGCATCTGTGGCCTTGGATTCTTTTCATTTGCTAAGTTGCACTAACACAGCTTTTAGTGCTCTCAGAAGCTCAAAAACAGTGTTTCTGAGCATTGAAGCTCTAAACTAACTTTCTCTGCAAAAAAGCTCTAACTCATGAAAATCTGTCTTCTGCTTTGCAAATTACATGAGAATTCATGAGAAAGAAACAAATTTCTTGTACTTGAGTTTTTCTCTTAAAGCTGCATTGAGCAACTTTCTCTCACTGAGAAAGAAGCTTTTCAGCATCTGTGGCCTTGGATTCTTTTCATTTGCTTAGTTGCACTAACACAGCTTTTAGTGCTCTCAGAAGCTCAAAAACAGTGTTTCTGAGCATTGAAGCTCTAAACTAACTTTCTCTGCAAAAAAGCTCTAACTCATGAAAATCTGTCTTCTGCTTTGCAAATTACATGAGAATTCATGTGAAAGAAACAAATTTCTTGTACTTGAGTTTTTCTCTTAAAGCTGCATTGAGCAACTTTCTCTCACTGAGAAAGAAGCTTTTCAGCATCTGTGGCCTTGGATTCTTTTCATTTGCTTAGTTGCACTAACACAGCTTTTAGTGCTCTCAGAAGCTCAAAAACAGCTCAAAACAGCTTTCTGAGCATTGAAGCTTTAAACTAACTTTCTCTGCAAAAAAGCTCTAACTCATGAAAATCTGTCTTCTGCTTTGCAAATTACATGAGAATTCATGAGAAAGAAACAAATTTCTTGTACTTGAGTTTTTCTCTTAAAGCTGCATTGAGCAACTTTCTCTCACTGAGAAAGAAGCTTTTCAGCATCTGTGGCCTTGGATTCTTTTCATTTGCTTAGTTGCACTAACACAACTTTTAGTACTCTCAGAAGCTCAAAAACAGTGTTTCTGAGCATTGAAGCTCTAAACTAACTTTCTCTGCAAAAAAGCTCTGACTCATGAAAATCTGTCTTCTGCTTTGCAAATTACATGAGAATTCATGAGAAAGAAACAAATTTCTTGTACTTGAGTTTTTCTCTTATAATTGATATGAGCAACTTTCTCTCACTGAGAAAGAAGCTTTTCAGCATCTGTGGCCTTGGATTCTTTTAATTTGCTTAGTTGCACTAACACAGCTTTTAGTGCTCTCAGAAGCTCAAAAACAGTGTTTCTGAGCATTGACGCTCTAAACTAACTTTCTCTGCAAAAAAGCTCTAACTTATGAAAATCTGTCTTCTGCAATGCAAATTACATGAGACTTCATGAGAAAGAAACAAATTTCTTGTACTTGAGTTTTTCTCTTAAAGCTGCATTGAGCAACTTTCTCTCACTGAGAAAGAAGCTTTTCAGCATCTGTGGCCTTGGATTCTTTTCATTTGCTTAGTTGCACTAACACAGCTTTTAGTGCTCTCAGAAGCTCAAAAACAGCTCAAAACAGCTTTCTGAGCATTGAAGCTTTAAACTAACTTTCTCTGCAAAAAAGCTCTAACTCATGAAAATCTGTCTTCTGCTTTGCAAATTACATGAGAATTCATGAGAAAGAAACAAATTTCTTGTACTTGAGTTTTTCTCTTAAAGCTGCATTGAGCAACTTTCTCTCACTGAGAAAGAAGCTTTTCAGCATCTGTGGCCTTGGATTCTTTTCATTTGCTTAGTTGCACTAACACAACTTTTAGTACTCTCAGAAGCTCAAAAACAGTGTTTCTGAGCATTGAAGCTCTAAACTAACTTTCTCTGCAAAAAAGCTCTGACTCATGAAAATCTGTCTTCTGCTTTGCAAATTACATGAGAATTCATGAGAAAGAAACAAATTTCTTGTACTTGAGTTTTTCTCTTATAATTGATATGAGCAACTTTCTCTCACTGAGAAAGAAGCTTTTCAGCATCTGTGGCCTTGGATTCTTTTCATTTGCTAAGTTGCACTAACACAGCTTTTAGTGCTCTCAGAAGCTCAAAAACAGCTCAAAACAGCTTTCTGAGCATTGAAGCTCTAAACTAACTTTCTCTGCAAAAAAGCTCTAACTCATGAAAATCTGTCTTCTGCTTTGCAAATTACATGAGAATTCATGAGAAAGAAACAAATTCCTTGTACTTGAGTTTTTCTCTTATAATTGATATGAGCAACTTTCTCTCACTGAGAAAGAAGCTTTTCAGCATCTGTGGCCTTGGATTCTTTTCATTTGCTAAGTTGCACTAACACAGCTTTTAGTGCTCTCAGAAGCTCAAAAACAGCTCAAAACAGCTTTCTGAGCATTGAAGCTCTAAACTAACTTTCTCTGCAAAAAAGCTCTAACTCATGAAAATCTGTCTTCTGCTTTGCAAATTACATGAGACTTCATGAGAAAGTTACAAATTTCTTGTACTTGAGTTTTTCTCTTAAAGCTGCATTGAGCAACTTTCTCTCACTGAGAAAGAAGCTTTTCAGCATCTGTGGCCTTGGATTCTTTTAATTTGCTTAGTTGCACTAACACAGCTTTTAGTGCTCTCAGAAGCTCAAAAACAGCTCAAAACAGCTTTCTGAGCATTGAAGCTCTAAACTAACTTTCTCTGCAAAAAAGCTCTAACTCATGAAAATCTGTCTTCTGCTTTGCAAATTACATGAGAATTCATGAGAAAGAAACAAATTTCTTGTACTTGAGTTTTTCTCTTAAAGCTGCATTGAGCAACTTTCTCTCACTGAGAAAGAAGCTTTTCAGCATCTGTGGCCTTGGATTCTTTTCATTTGCTTGGTTGCACTAACACAGCTTTTAGTGCTCTCAGAAGCTCAAAAACAGTGTTTCTGAGCATTGACGCTCTAAACTAACTTTCTCTGCAAAAAAGCTCTAACTTATGAAAATCTGTCTTCTGCATTGCAAATTACATGAGACTTCATGAGAAAGAAACAAATTTCTTGTACTTGAGTTTTTCTCTTAAAGCTGCATTGAGCAACTTTCTCTCACTGAGAAAGAAGCTTTTCAGCATCTGTGGCCTTGGATTCTTTTCATTTGCTTAGTTGCACTAACACAGCTTTTAGTGCTCTCAGAAGCTCAAAAACAGTGTTTCTGAGCATTGAAGCTCTAAACTAACTTTCTCTGCAAAAAAAGCTCTAACTCATGAAAATCTGTCTTCTGCTTTGCAAATTACATGAGAATTCATGAGAAAGAAACAAATTTCTTGTACTTGAGTTTTTCTCTTATAATTGATATGAGCAACTTTCTCTCACTGAGAAAGAAGCTTTTCAGCATCTGTGGCCTTGGATTCTTTTCATTTGCTAAGTTGCACTAACACAGCTTTTAGTGCTCTCAGAAGCTCAAAAACAGCTCAAAACAGCTTTCTGAGCATTGAAGCTCTAAACTAACTTTCTCTGCAAAGAAGCTCTAACTCATGAAAATCTGCCTTCTGCTTTGCAAATTACATGAGAATTCATGAGAAAGAAACAAATTTCTTGTACTTGAGTTTTTCTCTTATAATTGATATGAGCAACTTTCTCTCACTGAGAAAGAAGCTTTTCAGCATCTGTGGCCTTGGATTCTTTTAATTTGCTTAGTTGCACTAACACAGCTTTTAGTGCTCTCAGAAGCTCAAAAACAGTGTTTCTGAGCATTGACGCTCTAAACTAACTTTCTCTGCAAAAAAGCTCTAACTTATGAAAATCTGTCTTCTGCAATGCAAATTACATGAGACTTCATGAGAAAGAAACAAATTTCTTGTACTTGAGTTTTTCTCTTAAAGCTGCATTGAGCAACTTTCTCTCACTGAGAAAGAAGCTTTTCAGCATCTGTGGCCTTGGATTCTTTTCATTTGCTTAGTTGCACTAACACAGCTTTTAGTGCTCTCAGAAGCTCAAAAACAGCTCAAAACAGCTTTCTGAGCATTGAAGCTTTAAACTAACTTTCTCTGCAAAAAAGCTCTAACTCATGAAAATCTGTCTTCTGCTTTGCAAATTACATGAGAATTCATGAGAAAGAAACAAATTTCTTGTACTTGAGTTTTTCTCTTAAAGCTGCATTGAGCAACTTTCTCTCACTGAGAAAGAAGCTTTTCAGCATCTGTGGCCTTGGATTCTTTTCATTTGCTTAGTTGCACTAACACAACTTTTAGTACTCTCAGAAGCTCAAAAACAGTGTTTCTGAGCATTGAAGCTCTAAACTAACTTTCTCTGCAAAAAAGCTCTGACTCATGAAAATCTGTCTTCTGCTTTGCAAATTACATGAGAATTCATGAGAAAGAAACAAATTTCTTGTACTTGAGTTTTTCTCTTATAATTGATATGAGCAACTTTCTCTCACTGAGAAAGAAGCTTTTCAGCATCTGTGGCCTTGGATTCTTTTCATTTGCTAAGTTGCACTAACACAGCTTTTAGTGCTCTCAGAAGCTCAAAAACAGCTCAAAACAGCTTTCTGAGCATTGAAGCTCTAAACTAACTTTCTCTGCAAAAAAGCTCTAACTCATGAAAATCTGTCTTCTGCTTTGCAAATTACATGAGAATTCATGAGAAAGAAACAAATTCCTTGTACTTGAGTTTTTCTCTTATAATTGATATGAGCAACTTTCTCTCACTGAGAAAGAAGCTTTTCAGCATCTGTGGCCTTGGATTCTTTTCATTTGCTAAGTTGCACTAACACAGCTTTTAGTGCTCTCAGAAGCTCAAAAACAGCTCAAAACAGCTTTCTGAGCATTGAAGCTCTAAACTAACTTTCTCTGCAAAGAAGCTCTAACTCATGAAAATCTGCCTTCTGCTTTGCAAATTACATGAGAATTCATGAGAAAGAAACAAATTTCTTGTACTTGAGTTTTTCTCTTATAATTGATATGAGCAACTTTCTCTCACTGAGAAAGAAGCTTTTCAGCATCTGTGGCCTTGGATTCTTTTCATTTGCTAAGTTGCACTAACACAGCTTTTAGTGCTCTCAGAAGCTCAAAAACAGTGTTTCTGAGCATTGAAGCTCTAAACTAACTTTCTCTGCAAAAAAGCTCTAACTCATGAAAATCTGTCTTCTGCTTTGCAAATTACATGAGAATTCATGAGAAAGAAACAAATTTCTTGTACTTGAGTTTTTCTCTTAAAGCTGCATTGAGCAACTTTCTCTCACTGAGAAAGAAGCTTTTCAGCATCTGTGGCCTTGGATTCTTTTCATTTGCTTAGTTGCACTAACACAGCTTTTAGTGCTCTCAGAAGCTCAAAAACAGTGTTTCTGAGCATTGAAGCTCTAAACTAACTTTCTCTGCAAAAAAGCTCTAACTCATGAAAATCTGTCTTCTGCTTTGCAAATTACATGAGAATTCATGTGAAAGAAACAAATTTCTTGTACTTGAGTTTTTCTCTTAAAGCTGCATTGAGCAACTTTCTCTCACTGAGAAAGAAGCTTTTCAGCATCTGTGGCCTTGGATTCTTTTCATTTGCTTAGTTGCACTAACACAGCTTTTAGTGCTCTCAGAAGCTCAAAAACAGCTCAAAACAGCTTTCTGAGCATTGAAGCTTTAAACTAACTTTCTCTGCAAAAAAGCTCTAACTCATGAAAATCTGTCTTCTGCTTTGCAAATTACATGAGAATTCATGAGAAAGAAACAAATTTCTTGTACTTGAGTTTTTCTCTTAAAGCTGCATTGAGCAACTTTCTCTCACTGAGAAAGAAGCTTTTCAGCATCTGTGGCCTTGGATTCTTTTCATTTGCTTAGTTGCACTAACACAACTTTTAGTACTCTCAGAAGCTCAAAAACAGTGTTTCTGAGCATTGAAGCTCTAAACTAACTTTCTCTGCAAAAAAGCTCTGACTCATGAAAATCTGTCTTCTGCTTTGCAAATTACATGAGAATTCATGAGAAAGAAACAAATTTCTTGTACTTGACTTTTTCTCTTATAATTGATATGAGCAACTTTCTCTCACTGAGAAAGAAGCTTTTCAGCATCTGTGGCCTTGGATTCTTTTAATTTGCTTAGTTGCACTAACACAGCTTTTAGTGCTCTCAGAAGCTCAAAAACAGTGTTTCTGAGCATTGACGCTCTAAACTAACTTTCTCTGCAAAAAAGCTCTAACTTATGAAAATCTGTCTTCTGCAATGCAAATTACATGAGACTTCATGAGAAAGAAACAAATTTCTTGTACTTGAGTTTTTCTCTTAAAGCTGCATTGAGCAACTTTCTCTCACTGAGAAAGAAGCTTTTCAGCATCTGTGGCCTTGGATTCTTTTCATTTGCTTAGTTGCACTAACACAGCTTTTAGTGCTCTCAGAAGCTCAAAAACAGCTCAAAACAGCTTTCTGAGCATTGAAGCTTTAAACTAACTTTCTCTGCAAAAAAGCTCTAACTCATGAAAATCTGTCTTCTGCTTTGCAAATTACATGAGAATTCATGAGAAAGAAACAAATTTCTTGTACTTGAGTTTTTCTCTTAAAGCTGCATTGAGCAACTTTCTCTCACTGAGAAAGAAGCTTTTCAGCATCTGTGGCCTTGGATTCTTTTCATTTGCTTAGTTGCACTAACACAACTTTTAGTACTCTCAGAAGCTCAAAAACAGTGTTTCTGAGCATTGAAGCTCTAAACTAACTTTCTCTGCAAAAAAGCTCTGACTCATGAAAATCTGTCTTCTGCTTTGCAAATTACATGAGAATTCATGAGAAAGAAACAAATTTCTTGTACTTGAGTTTTTCTCTTATAATTGATATGAGCAACTTTCTCTCACTGAGAAAGAAGCTTTTCAGCATCTGTGGCCTTGGATTCTTTTCATTTGCTAAGTTGCACTAACACAGCTTTTAGTGCTCTCAGAAGCTCAAAAACAGCTCAAAACAGCTTTCTGAGCATTGAAGCTCTAAACTAACTTTCTCTGCAAAAAAGCTCTAACTCATGAAAATCTGTCTTCTGCTTTGCAAATTACATGAGAATTCATGAGAAAGAAACAAATTCCTTGTACTTGAGTTTTTCTCTTATAATTGATATGAGCAACTTTCTCTCACTGAGAAAGAAGCTTTTCAGCATCTGTGGCCTTGGATTCTTTTCATTTGCTAAGTTGCACTAACACAGCTTTTAGTGCTCTCAGAAGCTCAAAAACAGCTCAAAACAGCTTTCTGAGCATTGAAGCTCTAAACTAACTTTCTCTGCAAAAAAGCTCTAACTCATGAAAATCTGTCTTCTGCTTTGCAAATTACATGAGACTTCATGAGAAAGTTACAAATTTCTTGTACTTGAGTTTTTCTCTTAAAGCTGCATTGAGCAACTTTCTCTCACTGAGAAAGAAGCTTTTCAGCATCTGTGGCCTTGGATTCTTTTAATTTGCTTAGTTGCACTAACACAGCTTTTAGTGCTCTCAGAAGCTCAAAAACAGCTCAAAACAGCTTTCTGAGCATTGAAGCTCTAAACTAACTTTCTCTGCAAAAAAGCTCTAACTCATGAAAATCTGTCTTCTGCTTTGCAAATTACATGAGAATTCATGAGAAAGAAACAAATTTCTTGTACTTGAGTTTTTCTCTTAAAGCTGCATTGAGCAACTTTCTCTCACTGAGAAAGAAGCTTTTCAGCATCTGTGGCCTTGGATTCTTTTCATTTGCTTGGTTGCACTAACACAGCTTTTAGTGCTCTCAGAAGCTCAAAAACAGTGTTTCTGAGCATTGACGCTCTAAACTAACTTTCTCTGCAAAAAAGCTCTAACTTATGAAAATCTGTCTTCTGCATTGCAAATTACATGAGACTTCATGAGAAAGAAACAAATTTCTTGTACTTGAGTTTTTCTCTTAAAGCTGCATTGAGCAACTTTCTCTCACTGAGAAAGAAGCTTTTCAGCATCTGTGGCCTTGGATTCTTTTCATTTGCTTAGTTGCACTAACACAGCTTTTAGTGCTCTCAGAAGCTCAAAAACAGTGTTTCTGAGCATTGAAGCTCTAAACTAACTTTCTCTGCAAAAAAAGCTCTAACTCATGAAAATCTGTCTTCTGCTTTGCAAATTACATGAGAATTCATGAGAAAGAAACAAATTTCTTGTACTTGAGTTTTTCTCTTATAATTGATATGAGCAACTTTCTCTCACTGAGAAAGAAGCTTTTCAGCATCTGTGGCCTTGGATTCTTTTCATTTGCTAAGTTGCACTAACACAGCTTGTAGTGCTCTCAGAAGCTCAAAAACAGCTCAAAACAGCTTTCTGAGCATTGAAGCTCTAATCTAACTTTCTCTGCAAAGAAGCTCTAACTCATGAAAATCTGCCTTCTGCTTTGCAAATTACATGAGAATTCATGAGAAAGAAACAAATTTCTTGTACTTGAGTTTTTCTCTTATAATTGATATGAGCAACTTTCTCTCACTGAGAAAGAAGCTTTTCAGCATCTGTGGCCTTGGATTCTTTTCATTTGCTTAGTTGAACTAACACAGCTTTTAGTGCTCTCAGAAGCTCAAAAACAGTGTTTCTGAGCATTGAAGCTCTAAACTAACTTTCTCTGCAAAAAAGCTCTAACTCATGAAAATCTGTCTTCTGCTTTGCAAATTACATGAGAATTCATGAGAAAGAAACAAATTTCTTGTACTTGAGTTTTTCTCTTATAATTGATATGAGCAACTTTCTCTCACTGAGAAAGAAGCTTTTCAGCATCTGTGGCCTTGGATTCTTTTCATTTGCTAAGTTGCACTAACACAGCTTTTAGTGCTCTCAGAAGCTCAAAAACAGCTCAAAACAGCTTTCTGAGCATTGAAGCTTTAAACTAACTTTCTCTGCAAAAAAGCTCTAACTCATGAAAATCTGTCTTCTGCTTTGCAAATTACATGAGACTTCATGAGAAAGAAACAAATTTCTTGTACTTGAGTTTTTCTCTTATAATTAATATGAGCAACTTTTTCTCACTGAGAAAGAAGCTTTTCAGCATCTGTGGCCTTGGATTCTTTTCATTTGCTTAGTTGCACTAACACAGCTTTTAGTGCTCTCAGAAGCTCAAAAACAGCTCAAAACAGCTTTCTGAGCATTGAAGCTCTAAACTAACTTTCTCTGCAAAAAAGCTCTAACTCATGAAAATCTGTCTTCTGCTTTGCAAATTACATGAGAATTCATGTGAAAGAAACAAATTTCTTGTACTTGAGTTTTTCTCTTAAAGCTGCATTGAGCAACTTTCTCTCACTGAGAAAGAAGCTTTTCAGCATCTGTGGCCTTGGATTCTTTTCATTTGCTTAGTTGCACTAACACAGCTTTTAGTGCTCTCAGAAGCTCAAAAACAGTGTTTCTGAGCATTGAAGCTCTAAACTAACTTTCTCTGCAAAAAAGCTCTAACTCATGAAAATCTGTCTTCTGCTTTGCAAATTACATGAGAATTCATGAGAAAGAAACAAATTTCTTGTACTTGAGTTTTTCTCTTATAATTGATATGAGCAACTTTCTCTCACTGAGAAAGAAGCTTTTCAGCATCTGTGGCCTTGGATTCTTTTCATTTGCGAAGTTGCACTAACACAGCTTTTAGTGCTCTCAGAAGCTCAAAAACAGCTCAAAACAGCTTTCTGAGCATTGAAGCTCTAAACTAACTTTCTCTGCAAAGAAGCTCTAACTCATGAAAATCTGCCTTCTGCTTTGCAAATTACATGAGAATTCATGAGAAAGAAACAAATTTCTTGTACTTGAGTTTTTCTCTTATATTTGATATGAGCAACTTTCTCTCACTGGGAAAGAAGCTTTTCAGCATCTGTGGCCTTGGATTCTTTTCATTTGCTTAGTTGCACTAACACAGCTTTTAGTGCTCTCAGAAGCTCAAAAACAGCTCAAAACAGCTTTCTGAGCATTGAAGCTTTAAACTAACTTTCTCTGCAAAAAAGCTCTAACTCATGAAAATCTGTCTTCTGCTTTGCAAATTACATGAGAATTCATGAGAAAGAAACAAATTTCTTGTACTTGAGTTTTTCTCTTAAAGCTGCATTGAGCAACTTTCTCTCACTGAGAAAGAAGCTTTTCAGCATCTGTGGCCTTGGATTCTTTTCATTTGCTTAGTTGCACTAACACAACTTTTAGTACTCTCAGAAGCTCAAAAACAGTGTTTCTGAGCATTGAAGCTCTAAACTAACTTTCTCTGCAAAAAAGCTCTGACTCATGAAAATCTGTCTTCTGCTTTGCAAATTACATGAGAATTCATGAGAAAGAAACAAATTTCTTGTACTTGAGTTTTTCTCTTATAATTGATATGAGCAACTTTCTCTCACTGAGAAAGAAGCTTTTCAGCATCTGTGGCCTTGGATTCTTTTAATTTGCTTAGTTGCACTAACACAGCTTTTAGTGCTCTCAGAAGCTCAAAAACAGTGTTTCTGAGCATTGACGCTCTAAACTAACTTTCTCTGCAAAAAAGCTCTAACTTATGAAAATCTGTCTTCTGCAATGCAAATTACATGAGACTTCATGAGAAAGAAACAAATTTCTTGTACTTGAGTTTTTCTCTTAAAGCTGTATTGAGCAACTTTCTCTCACTGAGAAAGAAGCTTTTCAGCATCTGTGGCCTTGGATTCTTTTCATTTGCTTAGTTGCACTAACACAGCTTTTAGTGCTCTCAGAAGCTCAAAAACAGCTCAAAACAGCTTTCTGAGCATTGAAGCTTTAAACTAACTTTCTCTGCAAAAAAGCTCTAACTCATGAAAATCTGTCTTCTGCTTTGCAAATTACATGAGAATTCATGAGAAAGAAACAAATTTCTTGTACTTGAGTTTTTCTCTTATAATTGATATGAGCAACTTTCTCTCACTGAGAAAGAAGCTTTTCAGCATCTGTGGCCTTGGATTCTTTTCATTTGCTAAGTTGCACTAACACAGCTTTTAGTGCTCTCAGAAGCTCAAAAACAGCTCAAAACAGCTTTCTGAGCATTGAAGCTCTAAACTAACTTTCTCTGCAAAAAAGCTCTAACTCATGAAAATCTGTCTTCTGCTTTGCAAATTACATGAGAATTCATGAGAAAGAAACAAATTCCTTGTACTTGAGTTTTTCTCTTATAATTGATATGAGCAACTTTCTCTCACTGAGAAAGAAGCTTTTCAGCATCTGTGGCCTTGGATTCTTTTCATTTGCTAAGTTGCACTAACACAGCTTTTAGTGCTCTCAGAAGCTCAAAAACAGCTCAAAACAGCTTTCTGAGCATTGAAGCTCTAAACTAACTTTCTCTGCAAAAAAGCTCTAACTCATGAAAATCTGTCTTCTGCTTTGCAAATTACATGAGACTTCATGAGAAAGTTACAAATTTCTTGTACTTGAGTTTTTCTCTTAAAGCTGCATTGAGCAACTTTCTCTCACTGAGAAAGAAGCTTTTCAGCATCTGTGGCCTTGGATTCTTTTAATTTGCTTAGTTGCACTAACACAGCTTTTAGTGCTCTCAGACGCTCAAAAACAGCTCAAAACAGCTTTCTGAGCATTGAAGCTCTAAACTAACTTTCTCTGCAAAAAAGCTCTAACTCATGAAAATCTGTCTTCTGCTTTGCAAATTACATGAGAATTCATGAGAAAGAAACAAATTTCTTGTACTTGAGTTTTTCTCTTAAAGCTGCATTGAGCAACTTTCTCTCACTGAGAAAGAAGCTTTTCAGCATCTGTGGCCTTGGATTCTTTTCATTTGCTTGGTTGCACTAACACAGCTTTTAGTGCTCTCAGAAGCTCAAAAACAGTGTTTCTGAGCATTGACGCTCTAAACTAACTTTCTCTGCAAAAAAGCTCTAACTTATGAAAATCTGTCTTCTGCATTGCAAATTACATGAGACTTCATGAGAAAGAAACAAATTTCTTGTACTTGAGTTTTTCTCTTAAAGCTGCATTGAGCAACTTTCTCTCACTGAGAAAGAAGCTTTTCAGCATCTGTGGCCTTGGATTCTTTTCATTTGCTTAGTTGCACTAACACAGCTTTTAGTGCTCTCAGAAGCTCAAAAACAGTGTTTCTGAGCATTGAAGCTCTAAACTAACTTTCTCTGCAAAAAAGCTCTAACTCATGAAAATCTGTCTTCTGCTTTGCAAATTACATGAGAATTCATGAGAAAGAAACAAATTTCTTGTACTTGAGTTTTTCTCTTATAATTGATATGAGCAACTTTCTCTCACTGAGAAAGAAGCTTTTCAGCATCTGTGGCCTTGGATTCTTTTCATTTGCTAAGTTGCACTAACACAGCTTTTAGTGCTCTCAGAAGCTCAAAAACAGCTCAAAACAGCTTTCTGAGCATTGAAGCTCTAAACTAACTTTCTCTGCAAAAAAGCTCTAACTTATGAAAATCTGTCTTCTGCAATGCAAATTACATGAGACTTCATGAGAAAGAAACAAATTTCTTGTACTTGAGTTTTTCTCTTAAAGCTGCATTGAGCAACTTTCTCTCACTGAGAAAGAAGCTTTTCAGCATCTGTGGCCTTGGATTCTTTTCATTTGCTTAGTTGCACTAACACAGCTTTTAGTGCTCTCAGAAGCTCAAAAACAGCTCAAAACAGCTTTCTGAGCATTGAAGCTTTAAACTAACTTTCTCTGCAAAAAAGCTCTAACTCATGAAAATCTGTCTTCTGCTTTGCAAATTACATGAGAATTCATGAGAAAGAAACAAATTTCTTGTACTTGAGTTTTTCTCTTAAAGCTGCATTGAGCAACTTTCTCTCACTGAGAAAGAAGCTTTTCAGCATCTGTGGCCTTGGATTCTTTTCATTTGCTTAGTTGCACTAACACAACTTTTAGTACTCTCAGAAGCTCAAAAACAGTGTTTCTGAGCATTGAAGCTCTAAACTAACTTTCTCTGCAAAAAAGCTCTAACTTATGAAAATCTGTCTTCTGCAATGCAAATTACATGAGACTTCATGAGAAAGAAACAAATTTCTTGTACTTGAGTTTTTCTCTTAAAGCTGCATTGAGCAACTTTCTCTCACTGAGAAAGAAGCTTTTCAGCATCTGTGGCCTTGGATTCTTTTCATTTGCTTAGTTGCACTAACACAGCTTTTAGTGCTCTCAGAAGCTCAAAAACAGCTCAAAACAGCTTTCTGAGCATTGAAGCTTTAAACTAACTTTCTCTGCAAAAAAGCTCTAACTCATGAAAATCTGTCTTCTGCTTTGCAAATTACATGAGAATTCATGAGAAAGAAACAAATTTCTTGTACTTGAGTTTTTCTCTTAAAGCTGCATTGAGCAACTTTCTCTCACTGAGAAAGAAGCTTTTCAGCATCTGTGGCCTTGGATTCTTTTCATTTGCTTAGTTGCACTAACACAACTTTTAGTACTCTCAGAAGCTCAAAAACAGTGTTTCTGAGCATTGAAGCTCTAAACTAACTTTCTCTGCAAAAAAGCTCTGACTCATGAAAATCTGTCTTCTGCTTTGCAAATTACATGAGAATTCATGAGAAAGAAACAAATTTCTTGTACTTGAGTTTTTCTCTTATAATTGATATGAGCAACTTTCTCTCACTGAGAAAGAAGCTTTTCAGCATCTGTGGCCTTGGATTCTTTTCATTTGCTAAGTTGCACTAACACAGCTTTTAGTGCTCTCAGAAGCTCAAAAACAGCTCAAAACAGCTTTCTGAGCATTGAAGCTCTAAACTAACTTTCTCTGCAAAAAAGCTCTAACTCATGAAAATCTGTCTTCTGCTTTGCAAATTACATGAGAATTCATGAGAAAGAAACAAATTCCTTGTACTTGAGTTTTTCTCTTATAATTGATATGAGCAACTTTCTCTCACTGAGAAAGAAGCTTTTCAGCATCTGTGGCCTTGGATTCTTTTCATTTGCTAAGTTGCACTAACACAGCTTTTAGTGCTCTCAGAAGCTCAAAAACAGCTCAAAACAGCTTTCTGAGCATTGAAGCTCTAAACTAACTTTCTCTGCAAAGAAGCTCTAACTCATGAAAATCTGCCTTCTGCTTTGCAAATTACATGAGAATTCATGAGAAAGAAACAAATTTCTTGTACTTGAGTTTTTCTCTTATAATTGATATGAGCAACTTTCTCTCACTGGGAAAGAAGCTTTTCAGCATCTGTGGCCTTGGATTCTTTTCATTTGCTTAGTTGCACTAACACAGCTTTTAGTGCTCTCAGAAGCTCAAAAACAGCTCAAAACAGCTTTCTGAGCATTGAAGCTTTAAACTAACTTTCTCTGCAAAAAAGCTCTAACTCATGAAAATCTGTCTTCTGCTTTGCAAATTACATGAGAATTCATGAGAAAGAAACAAATTTCTTGTACTTGAGTTTTTCTCTTAAAGCTGCATTGAGCAACTTTCTCTCACTGAGAAAGAAGCTTTTCAGCATCTGTGGCCTTGGATTCTTTTCATTTGCTTAGTTGCACTAACACAACTTTTAGTACTCTCAGAAGCTCAAAAACAGTGTTTCTGAGCATTGAAGCTCTAAACTAACTTTCTCTGCAAAAAAGCTCTGACTCATGAAAATCTGTCTTCTGCTTTGCAAATTACATGAGAATTCATGAGAAAGAAACAAATTTCTTGTACTTGACTTTTTCTCTTATAATTGATATGAGCAACTTTCTCTCACTGGGAAAGAAGCTTTTCAGCATCTGTGGCCTTGGATTCTTTTCATTTGCTTAGTTGCACTAACACAGCTTTTAGTGCTCTCAGAAGCTCAAAAACAGCTCAAAACAGCTTTCTGAGCATTGAAGCTTTAAACTAACTTTCTCTGCAAAAAAGCTCTAACTCATGAAAATCTGTCTTCTGCTTTGCAAATTACATGAGAATTCATGAGAAAGAAACAAATTTCTTGTACTTGAGTTTTTCTCTTAAAGCTGCATTGAGCAACTTTCTCTCACTGAGAAAGAAGCTTTTCAGCATCTGTGGCCTTGGATTCTTTTCATTTGCTTAGTTGCACTAACACAACTTTTAGTACTCTCAGAAGCTCAAAAACAGTGTTTCTGAGCATTGAAGCTCTAAACTAACTTTCTCTGCAAAAAAGCTCTGACTCATGAAAATCTGTCTTCTGCTTTGCAAATTACATGAGAATTCATGAGAAAGAAACAAATTTCTTGTACTTGACTTTTTCTCTTATAATTGATATGAGCAACTTTCTCTCACTGAGAAAGAAGCTTTTCAGCATCTGTGGCCTTGGATTCTTTTAATTTGCTTAGTTGCACTAACACAGCTTTTAGTGCTCTCAGAAGCTCAAAAACAGTGTTTCTGAGCATTGACGCTCTAAACTAACTTTCTCTGCAAAAAAGCTCTAACTTATGAAAATCTGTCTTCTGCAATGCAAATTACATGAGACTTCATGAGAAAGAAACAAATTTCTTGTACTTGAGTTTTTCTCTTAAAGCTGCATTGAGCAACTTTCTCTCACTGAGAAAGAAGCTTTTCAGCATCTGTGGCCTTGGATTCTTTTCATTTGCTTAGTTGCACTAACACAGCTTTTAGTGCTCTCAGAAGCTCAAAAACAGCTCAAAACAGCTTTCTGAGCATTGAAGCTTTAAACTAACTTTCTCTGCAAAAAAGCTCTAACTCATGAAAATCTGTCTTCTGCTTTGCAAATTACATGAGAATTCATGAGAAAGAAACAAATTTCTTGTACTTGAGTTTTTCTCTTAAAGCTGCATTGAGCAACTTTCTCTCACTGAGAAAGAAGCTTTTCAGTATCTGTGGCCTTGGATTCTTTTCATTTGCTTAGTTGCACTAACACAACTTTTAGTACTCTCAGAAGCTCAAAAACAGTGTTTCTGAGCATTGAAGCTCTAAACTAACTTTCTCTGCAAAAAAGCTCTGACTCATGAAAATCTGTCTTCTGCTTTGCAAATTACATGAGAATTCATGAGAAAGAAACAAATTTCTTGTACTTGAGTTTTTCTCTTATAATTGATATGAGCAACTTTCTCTCACTGAGAAAGAAGCTTTTCAGCATCTGTGGCCTTGGATTCTTTTCATTTGCTAAGTTGCACTAACACAGCTTTTAGTGCTCTCAGAAGCTCAAAAACAGCTCAAAACAGCTTTCTGAGCATTGAAGCTCTAAACTAACTTTCTCTGCAAAGAAGCTCTAACTCATGAAAATCTGCCTTCTGCTTTGCAAATTACATGAGAATTCATGAGAAAGAAACAAATTTCTTGTACTTGAGTTTTTCTCTTATAATTGATATGAGCAACTTTCTCTCACTGGGAAAGAAGCTTTTCAGCATCTGTGGCCTTGGATTCTTTTCATTTGCTTAGTTGCACTAACACAGCTTTTAGTGCTCTCAGAAGCTCAAAAACAGCTCAAAACAGCTTTCTGAGCATTGAAGCTTTAAACTAACTTTCTCTGCAAAAAAGCTCTAACTCATGAAAATCTGTCTTCTGCTTTGCAAATTACATGAGAATTCATGAGAAAGAAACAAATTTCTTGTACTTGAGTTTTTCTCTTAAAGCTGCATTGAGCAACTTTCTCTCACTGAGAAAGAAGCTTTTCAGCATCTGTGGCCTTGGATTCTTTTCATTTGCTTAGTTGCACTAACACAACTTTTAGTACTCTCAGAAGCTCAAAAACAGTGTTTCTGAGCATTGAAGCTCTAAACTAACTTTCTCTGCAAAAAAGCTCTGACTCATGAAAATCTGTCTTCTGCTTTGCAAATTACATGAGAATTCATGAGAAAGAAACAAATTTCTTGTACTTGAGTTTTTCTCTTATAATTGATATGAGCAACTTTCTCTCACTGAGAAAGAAGCTTTTCAGCATCTGTGGCCTTGGATTCTTTTAATTTGCTTAGTTGCACTAACACAGCTTTTAGTGCTCTCAGAAGCTCAAAAACAGTGTTTCTGAGCATTGACGCTCTAAACTAACTTTCTCTGCAAAAAAGCTCTAACTTATGAAAATCTGTCTTCTGCAATGCAAATTACATGAGACTTCATGAGAAAGAAACAAATTTCTTGTACTTGAGTTTTTCTCTTAAAGCTGCATTGAGCAACTTTCTCTCACTGAGAAAGAAGCTTTTCAGCATCTGTGGCCTTGGATTCTTTTCATTTGCTTAGTTGCACTAACACAGCTTTTAGTGCTCTCAGAAGCTCAAAAACAGCTCAAAACAGCTTTCTGAGCATTGAAGCTTTAAACTAACTTTCTCTGCAAAAAAGCTCTAACTCATGAAAATCTGTCTTCTGCTTTGCAAATTACATGAGAATTCATGAGAAAGAAACAAATTTCTTGTACTTGAGTTTTTCTCTTAAAGCTGCATTGAGCAACTTTCTCTCACTGAGAAAGAAGCTTTTCAGCATCTGTGGCCTTGGATTCTTTTCATTTGCTTAGTTGCACTAACACAACTTTTAGTACTCTCAGAAGCTCAAAAACAGTGTTTCTGAGCATTGAAGCTCTAAACTAACTTTCTCTGCAAAAAAGCTCTGACTCATGAAAATCTGTCTTCTGCTTTGCAAATTACATGAGAATTCATGAGAAAGAAACAAATTTCTTGTACTTGAGTTTTTCTCTTATAATTGATATGAGCAACTTTCTCTCACTGAGAAAGAAGCTTTTCAGCATCTGTGGCCTTGGATTCTTTTCATTTGCTAAGTTGCACTAACACAGCTTTTAGTGCTCTCAGAAGCTCAAAAACAGCTCAAAACAGCTTTCTGAGCATTGAAGCTCTAAACTAACTTTCTCTGCAAAAAAGCTCTAACTCATGAAAATCTGTCTTCTGCTTTGCAAATTACATGAGAATTCATGAGAAAGAAACAAATTCCTTGTACTTGAGTTTTTCTCTTATAATTGATATGAGCAACTTTCTCTCACTGAGAAAGAAGCTTTTCAGCATCTGTGGCCTTGGATTCTTTTCATTTGCTAAGTTGCACTAACACAGCTTTTAGTGCTCTCAGAAGCTCAAAAACAGCTCAAAACAGCTTTCTGAGCATTGAAGCTCTAAACTAACTTTCTCTGCAAAAAAGCTCTAACTCATGAAAATCTGTCTTCTGCTTTGCAAATTACATGAGACTTCATGAGAAAGTTACAAATTTCTTGTACTTGAGTTTTTCTCTTAAAGCTGCATTGAGCAACTTTCTCTCACTGAGAAAGAAGCTTTTCAGCATCTGTGGCCTTGGATTCTTTTAATTTGCTTAGTTGCACTAACACAGCTTTTAGTGCTCTCAGAAGCTCAAAAACAGCTCAAAACAGCTTTCTGAGCATTGAAGCTCTAAACTAACTTTCTCTGCAAAAAAGCTCTAACTCATGAAAATCTGTCTTCTGCTTTGCAAATTACATGAGAATTCATGAGAAAGAAACAAATTTCTTGTACTTGAGTTTTTCTCTTAAAGCTGCATTGAGCAACTTTCTCTCACTGAGAAAGAAGCTTTTCAGCATCTGTGGCCTTGGATTCTTTTCATTTGCTTGGTTGCACTAACACAGCTTTTAGTGCTCTCAGAAGCTCAAAAACAGTGTTTCTGAGCATTGACGCTCTAAACTAACTTTCTCTGCAAAAAAGCTCTAACTTATGAAAATCTGTCTTCTGCATTGCAAATTACATGAGACTTCATGAGAAAGAAACAAATTTCTTGTACTTGAGTTTTTCTCTTAAAGCTGCATTGAGCAACTTTCTCTCACTGAGAAAGAAGCTTTTCAGCATCTGTGGCCTTGGATTCTTTTCATTTGCTTAGTTGCACTAACACAGCTTTTAGTGCTCTCAGAAGCTCAAAAACAGTGTTTCTGAGCATTGAAGCTCTAAACTAACTTTCTCTGCAAAAAAAGCTCTAACTCATGAAAATCTGTCTTCTGCTTTGCAAATTACATGAGAATTCATGAGAAAGAAACAAATTTCTTGTACTTGAGTTTTTCTCTTATAATTGATATGAGCAACTTTCTCTCACTGAGAAAGAAGCTTTTCAGCATCTGTGGCCTTGGATTCTTTTCATTTGCTAAGTTGCCCTAACACAGCTTTTAGTGCTCTCAGAAGCTCAAAAACAGCTCAAAACAGCTTTCTGAGCATTGAAGCTCTAAACTAACTTTCTCTGCAAAGAAGCTCTAACTCATGAAAATCTGCCTTCTGCTTTGCAAATTACATGAGAATTCATGAGAAAGAAACAAATTTCTTGTACTTGAGTTTTTCTCTTATAATTGATATGAGCAACTTTCTCTCACTGAGAAAGAAGCTTTTCAGCATCTGTGGCCTTGGATTCTTTTCATTTGCTTAGTTGAACTAACACAGCTTTTAGTGCTCTCAGAAGCTCAAAAACAGTGTTTCTGAGCATTGAAGCTCTAAACTAACTTTCTCTGCAAAAAAGCTCTAACTCATGAAAATCTGTCTTCTGCTTTGCAAATTACATGAGAATTCATGAGAAAGAAACAAATTTCTTGTACTTCAGTTTTTCTCTTATAATTGATATGAGCAACTTTCTCTCACTGAGAAAGAAGCTTTTCAGCATCTGTGGCCTTGGATTCTTTTCATTTGCTAAGTTGCACTAACACAGCTTTTAGTGCTCTCAGAAGCTCAAAAACAGCTCAAAACAGCTTTCTGAGCATTGAAGCTTTAAACTAACTTTCTCTGCAAAAAAGCTCTAACTCATGAAAATCTGTCTTCTGCTTTGCAAATTACATGAGACTTCATGAGAAAGAAACAAATTTCTTGTACTTGAGTTTTTCTCTTATAATTAATATGAGCAACTTTTTCTCACTGAGAAAGAAGCTTTTCAGCATCTGTGGCCTTGGATTCTTTTCATTTGCTTAGTTGCACTAACACAGCTTTTAGTGCTCTCAGAAGCTCAAAAACAGCTCAAAACAGCTTTCTGAGCATTGAAGCTCTAAACTAACTTTCTCTGCAAAAAAGCTCTAACTCATGAAAATCTGTCTTCTGCTTTGCAAATTACATGAGAATTCATGAGAAAGAAACAAATTTCTTGTACTTGAGTTTTTCTCTTAAAGCTGCATTGAGCAACTTTCTCTCACTGAGAAAGAAGCTTTTCAGCATCTGTGGCCTTGGATTCTTTTCATTTGCTTAGTTGCACTAACACAGCTTTTAGTGCTCTCAGAAGCTCAAAAACAGTGTTTCTGAGCATTGAAGCTCTAAACTAACTTTCTCTGCAAAAAAGCTCTAACTCATGAAAATCTGTCTTCTGCTTTGCAAATTACATGAGAATTCATGAGAAAGAAACAAATTTCTTGTACTTGAGTTTTTCTCTTATAATTGATATGAGCAACTTTCTCTCACTGAGAAAGAAGCTTTTCAGCATCTGTGGCCTTGGATTCTTTTCATTTGCTAAGTTGCACTAACACAGCTTTTAGTGCTCTCAGAAGCTCAAAAACAGCTCAAAACAGCTTTCTGAGCATTGAAGCTCTAAACTAACTTTCTCTGCAAAAAAGCTCTAACTCATGAAAATCTGTCTTCTGCTTTGCAAATTACATGAGAATTCATGAGAAAGAAACAAATTTCTTGTACTTGAGTTTTTCTCTTAAAGCTGCATTGAGCAACTTTCTCTCACTGAGAAAGAAGCTTTTCAGCATCTGTGGCCTTGGATTCTTTTCATTTGCTTAGTTGCACTAACACAGCTTTTAGTGCTCTCAGAAGCTCAAAAACAGTGTTTCTGAGCATTGAAGCTCTAAACTAACTTTCTCTGCAAAAAAGCTCTAACTCATGAAAATCTGTCTTCTGCTTTGCAAATTACATGAGAATTCATGTGAAAGAAACAAATTTCTTGTACTTGAGTTTTTCTCTTATAATTGATATGAGCAACTTTCTCTCACTGAGAAAGAAGCTTTTCAGCATCTGTGGCCTTGGATTCTTTTCATTTGCTAAGTTGCACTAACACAGCTTTTAGTGCTCTCAGAAGCTCAAAAACAGTGTTTCTGAGCATTGAAGCTCTAAACTAACTTTCTCTGCAAAAAAGCTCTAACTCATGAAAATCTGTCTTCTGCTTTGCAAATTACATGAGAATTCATGAGAAAGAAACAAATTTCTTGTACTTGAGTTTTTCTCTTAAAGCTGCATTGAGCAACTTTCTCTCACTGAGAAAGAAGCTTTTCAGCATCTGTGGCCTTGGATTCTTTTCATTTGCTTAGTTGCACTAACACAGCTTTTAGTGCTCTCAAAAGCTCAAAAACAGTGTTTCTGAGCATTGAAGCTCTAAACTAACTTTCTCTGCAAAAAAGCTCTAACTCATGAAAATCTGTCTTCTGCTTTGCAAATTACATGAGAATTCATGTGAAAGAAACAAATTTCTTGTACTTGAGTTTTTCTCTTAAAGCTGCATTGAGCAACTTTCTCTCACTGAGAAAGAAGCTTTTCAGCATCTGTGGCCTTGGATTCTTTTCATTTGCTTAGTTGCACTAACACAGCTTTTAGTGCTCTCAGAAGCTCAAAAACAGCTCAAAACAGCTTTCTGAGCATTGAAGCTTTAAACTAACTTTCTCTGCAAAAAAGCTCTAACTCATGAAAATCTGTCTTCTGCTTTGCAAATTACATGAGAATTCATGAGAAAGAAACAAATTTCTTGTACTTGAGTTTTTCTCTTAAAGCTGCATTGAGCAACTTTCTCTCACTGAGAAAGAAGCTTTTCAGCATCTGTGGCCTTGGATTCTTTTCATTTGCTTAGTTGCACTAACACAACTTTTAGTACTCTCAGAAGCTCAAAAACAGTGTTTCTGAGCATTGAAGCTCTAAACTAACTTTCTCTGCAAAAAAGCTCTGACTCATGAAAATCTGTCTTCTGCTTTGCAAATTACATGAGAATTCATGAGAAAGAAACAAATTTCTTGTACTTGAGTTTTTCTCTTATAATTGATATGAGCAACTTTCTCTCACTGAGAAAGAAGCTTTTCAGCATCTGTGGCCTTGGATTCTTTTAATTTGCTTAGTTGCACTAACACAGCTTTTAGTGCTCTCAGAAGCTCAAAAACAGTGTTTCTGAGCATTGACGCTCTAAACTAACTTTCTCTGCAAAAAAGCTCTAACTTATGAAAATCTGTCTTCTGCAATGCAAATTACATGAGACTTCATGAGAAAGAAACAAATTTCTTGTACTTGAGTTTTTCTCTTAAAGCTGCATTGAGCAACTTTCTCTCACTGAGAAAGAAGCTTTTCAGCATCTGTGGCCTTGGATTCTTTTCATTTGCTTAGTTGCACTAACACAGCTTTTAGTGCTCTCAGAAGCTCAAAAACAGCTCAAAACAGCTTTCTGAGCATTGAAGCTTTAAACTAACTTTCTCTGCAAAAAAGCTCTAACTCATGAAAATCTGTCTTCTGCTTTGCAAATTACATGAGAATTCATGAGAAAGAAACAAATTTCTTGTACTTGAGTTTTTCTCTTAAAGCTGCATTGAGCAACTTTCTCTCACTGAGAAAGAAGCTTTTCAGCATCTGTGGGCCTTGGATTCTTTTCATTTGCTTAGTTGCACTAACACAACTTTTAGTACTCTCAGAAGCTCAAAAACAGTGTTTCTGAGCATTGAAGCTCTAAACTAACTTTCTCTGCAAAAAAGCTCTGACTCATGAAAATCTGTCTTCTGCTTTGCAAATTACATGAGAATTCATGAGAAAGAAACAAATTTCTTGTACTTGAGTTTTTCTCTTATAATTGATATGAGCAACTTTCTCTCACTGAGAAAGAAGCTTTTCAGCATCTGTGGCCTTGGATTCTTTTCATTTGCTAAGTTGCACTAACACAGCTTTTAGTGCTCTCAGAAGCTCAAAACAGCTCAAAACAGCTTTCTGAGCATTGAAGCTCTAAACTAACTTTCTCTGCAAAAAAGCTCTAACTCATGAAAATCTGTCTTCTGCTTTGCAAATTACATGAGAATTCATGAGAAAGAAACAAATTCCTTGTACTTGAGTTTTTCTCTTATAATTGATATGAGCAACTTTCTCTCACTGAGAAAGAAGCTTTTCAGCATCTGTGGCCTTGGATTCTTTTCATTTGCTAAGTTGCACTAACACAGCTTTTAGTGCTCTCAGAAGCTCAAAAACAGCTCAAAACAGCTTTCTGAGCATTGAAGCTCTAAACTAACTTTCTCTGCAAAGAAGCTCTAACTCATGAAAATCTGCCTTCTGCTTTGCAAATTACATGAGAATTCATGAGAAAGAAACAAATTTCTTGTACTTGAGTTTTTCTCTTATAATTGATATGAGCAACTTTCTCTCACTGAGAAAGAAGCTTTTCAGCATCTGTGGCCTTGGATTCTTTTCATTTGCTTAGTTGAACTAACACAGCTTTTAGTGCTCTCAGAAGCTCAAAAACAGTGTTTCTGAGCATTGAAGCTCTAAACTAACTTTCTCTGCAAAAAAGCTCTAACTCATGAAAATCTGTCTTCTGCTTTGCAAATTACATGAGAATTCATGAGAAAGAAACAAATTTCTTGTACTTGAGTTTTTCTCTTATAATTGATATGAGCAACTTTCTCTCACTGAGAAAGAAGCTTTTCAGCATCTGTGGCCTTGGATTCTTTTCATTTGCTAAGTTGCACTAACACAGCTTTTAGTGCTCTCAGAAGCTCAAAAACAGCTCAAAACAGCTTTCTGAGCATTGAAGCTTTAAACTAACTTTCTCTGCAAAAAAGCTCTAACTCATGAAAATCTGTCTTCTGCTTTGCAAATTACATGAGACTTCATGAGAAAGAAACAAATTTCTTGTACTTGAGTTTTTCTCTTATAATTAATATGAGCAACTTTTTCTCACTGAGAAAGAAGCTTTTCAGCATCTGTGGCCTTGGATTCTTTTCATTTGCTTAGTTGCACTAACACAGCTTTTAGTGCTCTCAGAAGCTCAAAAACAGCTCAAAACAGCTTTCTGATCATTGAAGCTCTAAACTAACTTTCTCTGCAAAAAAGCTCTAACTCATGAAAATCTGTCTTCTGCTTTGCAAATTACATGAGAATTCATGTGAAAGAAACAAATTTCTTGTACTTGAGTTTTTCTCTTAAAGCTGCATTGAGCAACTTTCTCTCACTGAGAAAGAAGCTTTTCAGCATCTGTGGCCTTGGATTCTTTTCATTTGCTTAGTTGCACTAACACAGCTTTTAGTGCTCTCAGAAGCTCAAAAACAGTGTTTCTGAGCATTGAAGCTCTAAACTAACTTTCTCTGCAAAAAAGCTCTAACTCATGAAAATCTGTCTTCTGCTTTGCAAATTACATGAGAATTCATGAGAAAGAAACAAATTTCTTGTACTTGAGTTTTTCTCTTATAATTGATATGAGCAACTTTCTCTCACTGAGAAAGAAGCTTTTCAGCATCTGTGGCCTTGGATTCTTTTCATTTGCGAAGTTGCACTAACACAGCTTTTAGTGCTCTCAGAAGCTCAAAAACAGCTCAAAACAGCTTTCTGAGCATTGAAGCTCTAAACTAACTTTCTCTGCAAAGAAGCTCTAACTCATGAAAATCTGCCTTCTGCTTTGCAAATTACATGAGAATTCATGAGAAAGAAACAAATTTCTTGTACTTGAGTTTTTCTCTTATAATTGATATGAGCAACTTTCTCTCACTGGGAAAGAAGCTTTTCAGCATCTGTGGCCTTGGATTCTTTTCATTTGCTTAGTTGCACTAACACAGCTTTTAGTGCTCTCAGAAGCTCAAAAACAGCTCAAAACAGCTTTCTGAGCATTGAAGCTTTAAACTAACTTTCTCTGCAAAAAAGCTCTAACTCATGAAAATCTGTCTTCTGCTTTGCAAATTACATGAGAATTCATGAGAAAGAAACAAATTTCTTGTACTTGAGTTTTTCTCTTATAATTGATATGAGCAACTTTCTCTCACTGAGAAAGAAGCTTTTCAGCATCTGTGGCCTTGGATTCTTTTCATTTGCTTAGTTGCACTAACACAGCTTTTAGTGCTCTCAGAAGCTCAAAAACAGTGTTTCTGAGCATTGAAGCTCTAAACTAACTTTCTCTGCAAAAAAGCTCTAACTCATGAAAATCTGTCTTCTGCTTTGCAAATTACATGAGAATTCATGAGAAAGAAACAAATTTCTTGTACTTGAGTTTTTCTCTTATAATTGATATGAGCAACTTTCTCTCACTGAGAAAGAAGCTTTTCAGCATCTGTGGCCTTGGATTCTTTTCATTTGCGAAGTTGCACTAACACAGCTTTTAGTGCTCTCAGAAGCTCAAAAACAGCTCAAAACAGCTTTCTGAGCATTGAAGCTCTAAACTAACTTTCTCTGCAAAGAAGCTCTAACTCATGAAAATCTGCCTTCTGCTTTGCAAATTACATGAGAATTCATGAGAAAGAAACAAATTTCTTGTACTTGAGTTTTTCTCTTATAATTGATATGAGCAACTTTCTCTCACTGGGAAAGAAGCTTTTCAGCATCTGTGGCCTTGGATTCTTTTCATTTGCTTAGTTGCACTAACACAGCTTTTAGTGCTCTCAGAAGCTCAAAAACAGCTCAAAACAGCTTTCTGAGCATTGAAGCTTTAAACTAACTTTCTCTGCAAAAAAGCTCTAACTCATGAAAATCTGTCTTCTGCTTTGCAAATTACATGAGAATTCATGAGAAAGAAACAAATTTCTTGTACTTGAGTTTTTCTCTTAAAGCTGCATTGAGCAACTTTCTCTCACTGAGAAAGAAGCTTTTCAGCATCTGTGGCCTTGGATTCTTTTCATTTGCTTAGTTGCACTAACACAACTTTTAGTACTCTCAGAAGCTCAAAAACAGTGTTTCTGAGCATTGAAGCTCTAAACTAACTTTCTCTGCAAAAAAGCTCTGACTCATGAAAATCTGTCTTCTGCTTTGCAAATTACATGAGAATTCATGAGAAAGAAACAAATTTCTTGTACTTGAGTTTTTCTCTTATAATTGATATGAGCAACTTTCTCTCACTGAGAAAGAAGCTTTTCAGCATCTGTGGCCTTGGATTCTTTTAATTTGCTTAGTTGCACTAACACAGCTTTTAGTGCTCTCAGAAGCTCAAAAACAGTGTTTCTGAGCATTGACGCTCTAAACTAACTTTCTCTGCAAAAAAGCTCTAACTTATGAAAATCTGTCTTCTGCAATGCAAATTACATGAGACTTCATGAGAAAGAAACAAATTTCTTGTACTTGAGTTTTTCTCTTAAAGCTGCATTGAGCAACTTTCTCTCACTGAGAAAGAAGCTTTTCAGCATCTGTGGCCTTGGATTCTTTTCATTTGCTTAGTTGCACTAACACAGCTTTTAGTGCTCTCAGAAGCTCAAAAACAGCTCAAAACAGCTTTCTGAGCATTGAAGCTTTAAACTAACTTTCTCTGCAAAAAAGCTCTAACTCATGAAAATCTGTCTTCTGCTTTGCAAATTACATGAGAATTCATGAGAAAGAAACAAATTTCTTGTACTTGAGTTTTTCTCTTAAAGCTGCATTGAGCAACTTTCTCTCACTGAGAAAGAAGCTTTTCAGCATCTGTGGCCTTGGATTCTTTTCATTTGCTTAGTTGCACTAACACAACTTTTAGTACTCTCAGAAGCTCAAAAACAGTGTTTCTGAGCATTGAAGCTCTAAACTAACTTTCTCTGCAAAAAAGCTCTGACTCATGAAAATCTGTCTTCTGCTTTGCAAATTACATGAGAATTCATGAGAAAGAAACAAATTTCTTGTACTTGAGTTTTTCTCTTATAATTGATATGAGCAACTTTCTCTCACTGAGAAAGAAGCTTTTCAGCATCTGTGGCCTTGGATTCTTTTCATTTGCGAAGTTGCACTAACACAGCTTTTAGTGCTCTCAGAAGCTCAAAAACAGCTCAAAACAGCTTTCTGAGCATTGAAGCTCTAAACTAACTTTCTCTGCAAAAAAGCTCTAACTCATGAAAATCTGTCTTCTGCTTTGCAAATTACATGAGAATTCATGAGAAAGAAACAAATTCCTTGTACTTGAGTTTTTCTCTTATAATTGATATGAGCAACTTTCTCTCACTGAGAAAGAAGCTTTTCAGCATCTGTGGCCTTGGATTCTTTTCATTTGCTAAGTTGCACTAACACAGCTTTTAGTGCTCTCAGAAGCTCAAAAACAGCTCAAAACAGCTTTCTGAGCATTGAAGCTCTAAACTAACTTTCTCTGCAAAAAAGCTCTAACTCATGAAAATCTGTCTTCTGCTTTGCAAATTAAATGAGACTTCATGAGAAAGTTACAAATTTCTTGTACTTGAGTTTTTCTCTTAAAGCTGCATTGAGCAACTTTCTCTCACTGAGAAAGAAGCTTTTCAGCATCTGTGGCCTTGGAATCTTTTAATTTGCTTAGTTGCACTAACACAGCTTTTAGTGCTCTCAGAAGCTCAAAAACAGCTCAAAACAGCTTTCTGAGCATTGAAGCTCTAAACTAACTTTCTCTGCAAAAAAGCTCTAACTCATGAAAATCTGTCTTCTGCTTTGCAAATTACATGAGAATTCATGAGAAAGAAACAAATTTCTTGTACTTGAGTTTTTCTCTTAAAGCTGCATTGAGCAACTTTCTCTCACTGAGAAAGAAGCTTTTCAGCATCTGTGGCCTTGGATTCTTTTCATTTGCTTAGTTGCACTAACACAGCTTTTAGTGCTCTCAGAAGCTCAAAAACAGTGTTTCTGAGCATTGAAGCTCTAAACTAACTTTCTCTGCAAAAAAGCTCTAACTCATGAAAATCTGTCTTCTGCTTTGCAAATTACATGAGAATTCATGTGAAAGAAACAAATTTCTTGTACTTGAGTTTTTCTCTTAAAGCTGCATTGAGCAACTTTCTCTCACTGAGAAAGAAGCTTTTCAGCATCTGTGGCCTTGGATTCTTTTCATTTGCTTAGTTGCACTAACACAGCTTTTAGTGCTCTCAGAAGCTCAAAAACAGCTCAAAACAGCTTTCTGAGCATTGAAGCTTTAAACTAACTTTCTCTGCAAAAAAGCTCTAACTCATGAAAATCTGTCTTCTGCTTTGCAAATTACATGAGAATTCATGAGAAAGAAACAAATTTCTTGTACTTGAGTTTTTCTCTTAAAGCTGCATTGAGCAACTTTCTCTCACTGAGAAAGAAGCTTTTCAGCATCTGTGGCCTTGGATTCTTTTCATTTGCTTAGTTGCACTAACACAACTTTTAGTACTCTCAGAAGCTCAAAAACAGTGTTTCTGAGCATTGAAGCTCTAAACTAACTTTCTCTGCAAAAAAGCTCTGACTCATGAAAATCTGTCTTCTGCTTTGCAAATTACATGAGAATTCATGAGAAAGAAACAAATTTCTTGTACTTGAGTTTTTCTCTTATAATTGATATGAGCAACTTTCTCTCACTGAGAAAGAAGCTTTTCAGCATCTGTGGCCTTGGATTCTTTTCATTTGCTAAGTTGCACTAACACAGCTTTTAGTGCTCTCAGAAGCTCAAAAACAGCTCAAAACAGCTTTCTGAGCATTGAAGCTCTAAACTAACTTTCTCTGCAAAAAAGCTCTAACTCATGAAAATCTGTCTTCTGCTTTGCAAATTACATGAGAATTCATGAGAAAGAAACAAATTCCTTGTACTTGAGTTTTTCTCTTATAATTGATATGAGCAACTTTCTCTCACTGAGAAAGAAGCTTTTCAGCATCTGTGGCCTTGGATTCTTTTCATTTGCTAAGTTGCACTAACACAGCTTTTAGTGCTCTCAGAAGCTCAAAAACAGCTCAAAACAGCTTTCTGAGCATTGAAGCTCTAAACTAACTTTCTCTGCAAAAAAGCTCTAACTCATGAAAATCTGTCTTCTGCTTTGCAAATTACATGAGACTTCATGAGAAAGTTACAAATTTCTTGTACTTGAGTTTTTCTCTTAAAGCTGCATTGAGCAACTTTCTCTCACTGAGAAAGAAGCTTTTCAGCATCTGTGGCCTTGGATTCTTTTAATTTGCTTAGTTGCACTAACACAGCTTTTAGTGCTCTCAGAAGCTCAAAAACAGCTCAAAACAGCTTTCTGAGCATTGAAGCTCTAAACTAACTTTCTCTGCAAAAAAGCTCTAACTCATGAAAATCTGTCTTCTGCTTTGCAAATTACATGAGAATTCATGAGAAAGAAACAAATTTCTTGTACTTGAGTTTTTCTCTTAAAGCTGCATTGAGCAACTTTCTCTCACTGAGAAAGAAGCTTTTCAGCATCTGTGGCCTTGGATTCTTTTCATTTGCTTGGTTGCACTAACACAGCTTTTAGTGCTCTCAGAAGCTCAAAAACAGTGTTTCTGAGCATTGACGCTCTAAACTAACTTTCTCTGCAAAAAAGCTCTAACTTATGAAAATCTGTCTTCTGCATTGCAAATTACATGAGACTTCATGAGAAAGAAACAAATTTCTTGTACTTGAGTTTTTCTCTTAAAGCTGCATTGAGCAACTTTCTCTCACTGAGAAAGAAGCTTTTCAGCATCTGTGGCCTTGGATTCTTTTCATTTGCTTAGTTGCACTAACACAGCTTTTAGTGCTCTCAGAAGCTCAAAAACAGTGTTTCTGAGCATTGAAGCTCTAAACTAACTTTCTCTGCAAAAAAAGCTCTAACTCATGAAAATCTGTCTTCTGCTTTGCAAATTACATGAGAATTCATGAGAAAGAAACAAATTTCTTGTACTTGAGTTTTTCTCTTATAATTGATATGAGCAACTTTCTCTCACTGAGAAAGAAGCTTTTCAGCATCTGTGGCCTTGGATTCTTTTCATTTGCTAAGTTGCACTAACACAGCTTTTAGTGCTCTCAGAAGCTCAAAAACAGCTCAAAACAGCTTTCTGAGCATTGAAGCTCTAAACTAACTTTCTCTGCAAAGAAGCTCTAACTCATGAAAATCTGCCTTCTGCTTTGCAAATTACATGAGAATTCATGAGAAAGAAACAAATTTCTTGTACTTGAGTTTTTCTCTTATAATTGATATGAGCAACTTTCTCTCACTGAGAAAGAAGCTTTTCAGCATCTGTGGCCTTGGATTCTTTTCATTTGCTTAGTTGAACTAACACAGCTTTTAGTGCTCTCAGAAGCTCAAAAACAGTGTTTCTGAGCATTGAAGCTCTAAACTAACTTTCTCTGCAAAAAAGCTCTAACTCATGAAAATCTGTCTTCTGCTTTGCAAATTACATGAGAATTCATGAGAAAGAAACAAATTTCTTGTACTTGAGTTTTTCTCTTATAATTGATATGAGCAACTTTCTCTCACTGAGAAAGAAGCTTTTCAGCATCTGTGGCCTTGGATTCTTTTCATTTGCGAAGTTGCACTAACACAGCTTTTAGTGCTCTCAGAAGCTCAAAAACAGCTCAAAACAGCTTTCTGAGCATTGAAGCTCTAAACTAACTTTCTCTGCAAAGAAGCTCTAACTCATGAAAATCTGCCTTCTGCTTTGCAAATTACATGAGAATTCATGAGAAAGAAACAAATTTCTTGTACTTGAGTTTTTCTCTTAAAGCTGCATTGAGCAACTTTCTCTCACTGAGAAAGAAGCTTTTCAGCATCTGTGGCCTTGGATTCTTTTCATTTGCTTAGTTGCACTAACACAACTTTTAGTACTCTCAGAAGCTCAAAAACAGTGTTTCTGAGCATTGAAGCTTTAAACTAACTTTCTCTGCAAAAAAGCTCTGACTCATGAAAATCTGTCTTCTGCTTTGCAAATTACATGAGAATTCATGAGAAAGAAACAAATTTCTTGTACTTGAGTTTTTCTCTTATAATTGATATGAGCAACTTTCTCTCACTGAGAAAGAAGCTTTTCAGCATCTGTGGCCTTGGATTCTTTTCATTTGCTAAGTTGCACTAACACAGCTTTTAGTGCTCTCAGAAGCTCAAAAACAGCTCAAAACAGCTTTCTGAGCATTGAAGCTCTAAACTAACTTTCTCTGCAAAAAAGCTCTAACTCATGAAAATCTGTCTTCTGCTTTGCAAATTACATGAGAATTCATGAGAAAGAAACAAATTCCTTGTACTTGAGTTTTTCTCTTATAATTGATATGAGCAACTTTCTCTCACTGAGAAAGAAGCTTTTCAGCATCTGTGGCCTTGGATTCTTTTCATTTGCTAAGTTGCACTAACACAGCTTTTAGTGCTCTCAGAAGCTCAAAAACAGCTCAAAACAGCTTTCTGAGCATTGAAGCTCTAAACTAACTTTCTCTGCAAAAAAGCTCTAACTCATGAAAATCTGTCTTCTGCTTTGCAAATTACATGAGACTTCATGAGAAAGTTACAAATTTCTTGTACTTGAGTTTTTCTCTTAAAGCTGCATTGAGCAACTTTCTCTCACTGAGAAAGAAGCTTTTCAGCATCTGTGGCCTTGGATTCTTTTAATTTGCTTAGTTGCACTAACACAGCTTTTAGTGCTCTCAGAAGCTCAAAAACAGCTCAAAACAGCTTTCTGAGCATTGAAGCTCTAAACTAACTTTCTCTGCAAAAAAGCTCTAACTCATGAAAATCTGTCTTCTGCTTTGCAAATTACATGAGAATTCATGAGAAAGAAACAAATTTCTTGTACTTGAGTTTTTCTCTTAAAGCTGCATTGAGCAACTTTCTCTCACTGAGAAAGAAGCTTTTCAGCATCTGTGGCCTTGGATTCTTTTCATTTGCTTGGTTGCACTAACACAGCTTTTAGTGCTCTCAGAAGCTCAAAAACAGTGTTTCTGAGCATTGACGCTCTAAACTAACTTTCTCTGCAAAAAAGCTCTAACTTATGAAAATCTGTCTTCTGCATTGCAAATTACATGAGACTTCATGAGAAAGAAACAAATTTCTTGTACTTGAGTTTTTCTCTTAAAGCTGCATTGAGCAACTTTCTCTCACTGAGAAAGAAGCTTTTCAGCATCTGTGGCCTTGGATTCTTTTCATTTGCTTAGTTGCACTAACACAGCTTTTAGTGCTCTCAGAAGCTCAAAAACAGTGTTTCTGAGCATTGAAGCTCTAAACTAACTTTCTCTGCAAAAAAGCTCTAACTCATGAAAATCTGTCTTCTGCTTTGCAAATTACATGAGAATTCATGAGAAAGAAACAAATTTCTTGTACTTGAGTTTTTCTCTTATAATTGATATGAGCAACTTTCTCTCACTGAGAAAGAAGCTTTTCAGCATCTGTGGCCTTGGATTCTTTTCATTTGCGAAGTTGCACTAACACAGCTTTTAGTGCTCTCAGAAGCTCAAAAACAGCTCAAAACAGCTTTCTGAGCATTGAAGCTCTAAACTAACTTTCTCTGCAAAGAAGCTCTAACTCATGAAAATCTGCCTTCTGCTTTGCAAATTACATGAGAATTCATGAGAAAGAAACAAATTTCTTGTACTTGAGTTTTTCTCTTATAATTGATATGAGCAACTTTCTCTCACTGGGAAAGAAGCTTTTCAGCATCTGTGGCCTTGGATTCTTTTCATTTGCTTAGTTGCACTAACACAGCTTTTAGTGCTCTCAGAAGCTCAAAAACAGCTCAAAACAGCTTTCTGAGCATTGAAGCTTTAAACTAACTTTCTCTGCAAAAAAGCTCTAACTCATGAAAATCTGTCTTCTGCTTTGCAAATTACATGAGAATTCATGAGAAAGAAACAAATTTCTTGTACTTGAGTTTTTCTCTTAAAGCTGCATTGAGCAACTTTCTCTCACTGAGAAAGAAGCTTTTCAGCATCTGTGGCCTTGGATTCTTTTCATTTGCTTAGTTGCACTAACACAACTTTTAGTACTCTCAGAAGCTCAAAAACAGTGTTTCTGAGCATTGAAGCTCTAAACTAACTTTCTCTGCAAAAAAGCTCTGACTCATGAAAATCTGTCTTCTGCTTTGCAAATCACATGAGAATTCATGAGAAAGAAACAAATTTCTTGTACTTGAGTTTTTCTCTTATAATTGATATGAGCAACTTTCTCTCACTGAGAAAGAAGCTTTTCAGCATCTGTGGCCTTGGATTCTTTTAATTTGCTTAGTTGCACTAACACAGCTTTTAGTGCTCTCAGAAGCTCAAAAACAGTGTTTCTGAGCATTGACGCTCTAAACTAACTTTCTCTGCAAAAAAGCTCTAACTTATGAAAATCTGTCTTCTGCAATGCAAATTACATGAGACTTCATGAGAAAGAAACAAATTTCTTGTACTTGAGTTTTTCTCTTAAAGCTGCATTGAGCAACTTTCTCTCACTGAGAAAGAAGCTTTTCAGCATCTGTGGCCTTGGATTCTTTTCATTTGCTTAGTTGCACTAACACAGCTTTTAGTGCTCTCAGAAGCTCAAAAACAGCTCAAAACAGCTTTCTGAGCATTGAAGCTTTAAACTAACTTTCTCTGCAAAAAAGCTCTAACTCATGAAAATCTGTCTTCTGCTTTGCAAATTACATGAGAATTCATGAGAAAGAAACAAATTTCTTGTACTTGAGTTTTTCTCTTAAAGCTGCATTGAGCAACTTTCTCTCACTGAGAAAGAAGCTTTTCAGCATCTGTGGCCTTGGATTCTTTTCATTTGCTTAGTTGCACTAACACAACTTTTAGTACTCTCAGAAGCTCAAAAACAGTGTTTCTGAGCATTGAAGCTCTAAACTAACTTTCTCTGCAAAAAAGCTCTGACTCATGAAAATCTGTCTTCTGCTTTGCAAATTACATGAGAATTCATGAGAAAGAAACAAATTTCTTGTACTTGAGTTTTTCTCTTATAATTGATATGAGCAACTTTCTCTCACTGAGAAAGAAGCTTTTCAGCATCTGTGGCCTTGGATTCTTTTCATTTGCTAAGTTGCACTAACACAGCTTTTAGTGCTCTCAGAAGCTCAAAAACAGCTCAAAACAGCTTTCTGAGCATTGAAGCTCTAAACTAACTTTCTCTGCAAAAAAGCTCTAACTCATGAAAATCTGTCTTCTGCTTTGCAAATTACATGAGAATTCATGAGAAAGAAACAAATTCCTTGTACTTGAGTTTTTCTCTTATAATTGATATGAGCAACTTTCTCTCACTGAGAAAGAAGCTTTTCAGCATCTGTGGCCTTGGATTCTTTTCATTTGCTAAGTTGCACTAACACAGCTTTTAGTGCTCTCAGAAGCTCAAAAACAGCTCAAAACAGCTTTCTGAGCATTGAAGCTCTAAACTAACTTTCTCTGCAAAAAAGCTCTAACTCATGAAAATCTGTCTTCTGCTTTGCAAATTACATGAGACTTCATGAGAAAGTTACAAATTTCTTGTACTTGAGTTTTTCTCTTAAAGCTGCATTGAGCAACTTTCTCTCACTGAGAAAGAAGCTTTTCAGCATCTGTGGCCTTGGATTCTTTTAATTTGCTTAGTTGCACTAACACAGCTTTTAGTGCTCTCAGAAGCTCAAAAACAGCTCAAAACAGCTTTCTGAGCATTGAAGCTCTAAACTAACTTTCTCTGCAAAAAAGCTCTAACTCATGAAAATCTGTCTTCTGCTTTGCAAATTACATGAGAATTCATGAGAAAGAAACAAATTTCTTGTACTTGAGTTTTTCTCTTAAAGCTGCATTGAGCAACTTTCTCTCACTGAGAAAGAAGCTTTTCAGCATCTGTGGCCTTGGATTCTTTTCATTTGCTTGGTTGCACTAACACAGCTTTTAGTGCTCTCAGAAGCTCAAAAACAGTGTTTCTGAGCATTGACGCTCTAAACTAACTTTCTCTGCAAAAAAGCTCTAACTTATGAAAATCTGTCTTCTGCATTGCAAATTACATGAGACTTCATGAGAAAGAAACAAATTTCTTGTACTTGAGTTTTTCTCTTAAAGCTGCATTGAGCAACTTTCTCTCACTGAGAAAGAAGCTTTTCAGCATCTGTGGCCTTGGATTCTTTTCATTTGCTTAGTTGCACTAACACAGCTTTTAGTGCTCTCAGAAGCTCAAAAAGAGTGTTTCTGAGCATTGAAGCTCTAAACTAACTTTCTCTGCAAAAAAGCTCTAACTCATGAAAATCTGTCTTCTGCTTTGCAAATTACATGAGAATTCATGAGAAAGAAACAAATTTCTTGTACTTGAGTTTTTCTCTTATAATTGATATGAGCAACTTTCTCTCACTGAGAAAGAAGCTTTTCAGCATCTGTGGCCTTGGATTCTTTTCATTTGCGAAGTTGCACTAACACAGCTTTTAGTGCTCTCAGAAGCTCAAAAACAGCTCAAAACAGCTTTCTGAGCATTGAAGCTCTAAACTAACTTTCTCTGCAAAGAAGCTCTAACTCATGAAAATCTGCCTTCTGCTTTGCAAATTACATGAGAATTCATGAGAAAGAAACAAATTTCTTGTACTTGAGTTTTTCTCTTATAATTGATATGAGCAACTTTCTCTCACTGGGAAAGAAGCTTTTCAGCATCTGTGGCCTTGGATTCTTTTCATTTGCTTAGTTGCACTAACACAGCTTTTAGTGCTCTCAGAAGCTCAAAAACAGCTCAAAACAGCTTTCTGAGCATTGAAGCTTTAAACTAACTTTCTCTGCAAAAAAGCTCTAACTCATGAAAATCTGTCTTCTGCTTTGCAAATTACATGAGAATTCATGAGAAAGAAACAAATTTCTTGTACTTGAGTTTTTCTCTTAAAGCTGCATTGAGCAACTTTCTCTCACTGAGAAAGAAGCTTTTCAGCATCTGTGGCCTTGGATTCTTTTCATTTGCTTAGTTGCACTAACACAACTTTTAGTACTCTCAGAAGCTCAAAAACAGTGTTTCTGAGCATTGAAGCTCTAAACTAACTTTCTCTGCAAAAAAGCTCTGACTCATGAAAATCTGTCTTCTGCTTTGCAAATTACATGAGAATTCATGAGAAAGAAACAAATTTCTTGTACTTGACTTTTTCTCTTATAATTGATATGAGCAACTTTCTCTCACTGAGAAAGAAGCTTTTCAGCATCTGTGGCCTTGGATTCTTTTAATTTGCTTAGTTGCACTAACACAGCTTTTAGTGCTCTCAGAAGCTCAAAAACAGTGTTTCTGAGCATTGACGCTCTAAACTAACTTTCTCTGCAAAAAAGCTCTAACTTATGAAAATCTGTCTTCTGCAATGCAAATTACATGAGACTTCATGAGAAAGAAACAAATTTCTTGTACTTGAGTTTTTCTCTTAAAGCTGCATTGAGCAACTTTCTCTCACTGAGAAAGAAGCTTTTCAGCATCTGTGGCCTTGGATTCTTTTCATTTGCTTAGTTGCACTAACACAGCTTTTAGTGCTCTCAGAAGCTCAAAAACAGCTCAAAACAGCTTTCTGAGCATTGAAGCTTTAAACTAACTTTCTCTGCAAAAAAGCTCTAACTCATGAAAATCTGTCTTCTGCTTTGCAAATTACATGAGAATTCATGAGAAAGAAACAAATTTCTTGTACTTGAGTTTTTCTCTTAAAGCTGCATTGAGCAACTTTCTCTCACTGAGAAAGAAGCTTTTCAGCATCTGTGGCCTTGGATTCTTTTCATTTGCTTAGTTGCACTAACACAACTTTTAGTACTCTCAGAAGCTCAAAAACAGTGTTTCTGAGCATTGAAGCTCTAAACTAACTTTCTCTGCAAAAAAGCTCTGACTCATGAAAATCTGTCTTCTGCTTTGCAAATTACATGAGAATTCATGAGAAAGAAACAAATTTCTTGTACTTGAGTTTTTCTCTTATAATTGATATGAGCAACTTTCTCTCACTGAGAAAGAAGCTTTTCAGCATCTGTGGCCTTGGATTCTTTTCATTTGCTAAGTTGCACTAACACAGCTTTTAGTGCTCTCAGAAGCTCAAAAACAGCTCAAAACAGCTTTCTGAGCATTGAAGCTCTAAACTAACTTTCTCTGCAAAGAAGCTCTAACTCATGAAAATCTGCCTTCTGCTTTGCAAATTACATGAGAATTCATGAGAAAGAAACAAATTTCTTGTACTTGAGTTTTTCTCTTATAATTGATATGAGCAACTTTCTCTCACTGGGAAAGAAGCTTTTCAGCATCTGTGGCCTTGGATTCTTTTCATTTGCTTAGTTGCACTAACACAGCTTTTAGTGCTCTCAGAAGCTCAAAAACAGCTCAAAACAGCTTTCTGAGCATTGAAGCTTTAAACTAACTTTCTCTGCAAAAAAGCTCTAACTCATGAAAATCTGTCTTCTGCTTTGCAAATTACATGAGAATTCATGAGAAAGAAACAAATTTCTTGTACTTGAGTTTTTCTCTTAAAGCTGCATTGAGCAACTTTCTCTCACTGAGAAAGAAGCTTTTCAGCATCTGTGGCCTTGGATTCTTTTAATTTGCTTAGTTGCACTAACACAGCTTTTAGTGCTCTCAGAAGCTCAAAAACAGTGTTTCTGAGCATTGACGCTCTAAACTAACTTTCTCTGCAAAAAAGCTCTAACTTATGAAAATCTGTCTTCTGCAATGCAAATTACATGAGACTTCATGAGAAAGAAACAAATTTCTTGTACTTGAGTTTTTCTCTTAAAGCTGCATTGAGCAACTTTCTCTCACTGAGAAAGAAGCTTTTCAGCATCTGTGGCCTTGGATTCTTTTCATTTGCTTAGTTGCACTAACACAGCTTTTAGTGCTCTCAGAAGCTCAAAAACAGCTCAAAACAGCTTTCTGAGCATTGAAGCTTTAAACTAACTTTCTCTGCAAAAAAGCTCTAACTCATGAAAATCTGTCTTCTGCTTTGCAAATTACATGAGAATTCATGAGAAAGAAACAAATTTCTTGTACTTGAGTTTTTCTCTTAAAGCTGCATTGAGCAACTTTCTCTCACTGAGAAAGAAGCTTTTCAGCAACTGTGGCCTTGGATTCTTTTCATTTGCTTAGTTGCACTAACACAACTTTTAGTACTCTCAGAAGCTCAAAAACAGTGTTTCTGAGCATTGAAGCTCTAAACTAACTTTCTCTGCAAAAAAGCTCTGACTCATGAAAATCTGTCTTCTGCTTTGCAAATTACATGAGAATTCATGAGAAAGAAACAAATTCCTTGTACTTGAGTTTTTCTCTTATAATTGATATGAGCAACTTTCTCTCACTGAGAAAGAAGCTTTTCAGCATCTGTGGCCTTGGATTCTTTTCATTTGCTAAGTTGCACTAACACAGCTTTTAGTGCTCTCAGAAGCTCAAAAACAGCTCAAAACAGCTTTCTGAGCATTGAAGCTCTAAACTAACTTTCTCTGCAAAAAAGCTCTAACTCATGAAAATCTGTCTTCTGCTTTGCAAATTACATGAGACTTCATGAGAAAGTTACAAATTTCTTGTACTTGAGTTTTTCTCTTAAAGCTGCATTGAGCAACTTTCTCTCACTGAGAAAGAAGCTTTTCAGCATCTGTGGCCTTGGATTCTTTTAATTTGCTTAGTTGCACTAACACAGCTTTTAGTGCTCTCAGAAGCTCAAAAACAGCTCAAAACAGCTTTCTGAGCATTGAAGCTCTAAACTAACTTTCTCTGCAAAAAAGCTCTAACTCATGAATATCTGTCTTCTGCTTTGCAAATTACATGAGAATTCATGAGAAAGAAACAAATTTCTTGTACTTGAGTTTTTCTCTTAAAGCTGCATTGAGCAACTTTCTCTCACTGAGAAAGAAGCTTTTCAGCATCTGTGGCCTTGGATTCTTTTCATTTGCTTGGTTGCACTAACACAGCTTTTAGTGCTCTCAGAAGCTCAAAAACAGTGTTTCTGAGCATTGACGCTCTAAACTAACTTTCTCTGCAAAAAAGCTCTAACTTATGAAAATCTGTCTTCTGCATTGCAAATTACATGAGACTTCATGAGAAAGAAACAAATTTCTTGTACTTGAGTTTTTCTCTTAAAGCTGCATTGAGCAACTTTCTCTCACTGAGAAAGAAGCTTTTCAGCATCTGTGGCCTTGGATTCTTTTCATTTGCTTAGTTGCACTAACACAGCTTTTAGTGCTCTCAGAAGCTCAAAAACAGTGTTTCTGAGCATTGAAGCTCTAAACTAACTTTCTCTGCAAAAAAGCTCTAACTCATGAAAATCTGTCTTCTGCTTTGCAAATTACATGAGAATTCATGAGAAAGAAACAAATTTCTTGTACTTGAGTTTTTCTCTTATAATTGATATGAGCAACTTTCTCTCACTGAGAAAGAAGCTTTTCAGCATCTGTGGCCTTGGATTCTTTTCATTTGCGAAGTTGCACTAACACAGCTTTTAGTGCTCTCAGAAGCTCAAAAACAGCTCAAAACAGCTTTCTGAGCATTGAAGCTCTAAACTAACTTTCTCTGCAAAGAAGCTCTAACTCATGAAAATCTGCCTTCTGCTTTGCAAATTACATGAGAATTCATGAGAAAGAAACAAATTTCTTGTACTTGAGTTTTTCTCTTATAATTGATATGAGCAACTTTCTCTCACTGGGAAAGAAGCTTTTCAGCATCTGTGGCCTTGGATTCTTTTCATTTGCTTAGTTGCACTAACACAGCTTTTAGTGCTCTCAGAAGCTCAAAAACAGCTCAAAACAGCTTTCTGAGCATTGAAGCTTTAAACTAACTTTCTCTGCAAAAAAGCTCTAACTCATGAAAATCTGTCTTCTGCTTTGCAAATTACATGAGAATTCATGAGAAAGAAACAAATTTCTTGTACTTGAGTTTTTCTCTTAAAGCTGCATTGAGCAACTTTCTCTCACTGAGAAAGAAGCTTTTCAGCATCTGTGGCCTTGGATTCTTTTCATTTGCTTAGTTGCACTAACACAACTTTTAGTACTCTCAGAAGCTCAAAAACAGTGTTTCTGAGCATTGAAGCTCTAAACTAACTTTCTCTGCAAAAAAGCTCTGACTCATGAAAATCTGTCTTCTGCTTTGCAAATTACATGAGAATTCATGAGAAAGAAACAAATTTCTTGTACTTGAGTTTTTCTCTTATAATTGATATGAGCAACTTTCTCTCACTGAGAAAGAAGCTTTTCAGCATCTGTGGCCTTGGATTCTTTTCATTTGCTAAGTTGCACTAACACAGCTTTTAGTGCTCTCAGAAGCTCAAAAACAGCTCAAAACAGCTTTCTGAGCATTGAAGCTCTAAACTAACTTTCTCTGCAAAAAAGCTCTAACTCATGAAAATCTGTCTTCTGCTTTGCAAATTACATGAGAATTCATGAGAAAGAAACAAATTCCTTGTACTTGAGTTTTTCTCTTATAATTGATATGAGCAACTTTCTCTCACTGAGAAAGAAGCTTTTCAGCATCTGTGGCCTTGGATTCTTTTCATTTGCTAAGTTGCACTAACACAGCTTTTAGTGCTCTCAGAAGCTCAAAAACAGCTCAAAACAGCTTTCTGAGCATTGAAGCTCTAAACTAACTTTCTCTGCAAAAAAGCTCTAACTCATGAAAATCTGTCTTCTGCTTTGCAAATTACATGAGAATTCATGAGAAAGAAACAAATTTCTTGTACTTGAGTTTTTCTCTTAAAGCTGCATTGAGCAACTTTCTCTCACTGAGAAAGAAGCTTTTCAGCATCTGTGGCCTTGGATTCTTTTCATTTGCTTAGTTGCACTAACACAGCTTTTAGTGCTCTCAGAAGCTCAAAAACAGTGTTTCTGAGCATTGAAGCTCTAAACTAACTTTCTCTGCAAAAAAGCTCTAACTCATGAAAATCTGTCTTCTGCTTTGCAAATTACATGAGAATTCATGAGAAAGAAACAAATTTCTTGTACTTGAGTTTTTCTCTTAAAGCTGCATTGAGCAACTTTCTCTCACTGAGAAAGAAGCTTTTCAGCATCTGTGGCCTTGGATTCTTTTCATTTGCTTAGTTGCACTAACACAGCTTTTAGTGCTCTCAGAAGCTCAAAAACAGTGTTTCTGAGCATTGAAGCTCTAAACTAACTTTCTCTGCAAAAAAGCTCTAACTCATGAAAATCTGTCTTCTGCTTTGCAAATTACATGAGAATTCATGAGAAAGAAACAAATTTCTTGTACTTGAGTTTTTCTCTTAAAGCTGCATTGAGCAACTTTCTCTCACTGAGAAAGAAGCTTTTCAGCATCTGTGGCCTTGGATTCTTTTCATTTGCTTAGTTGCACTAACACAGCTTTTAGTGCTCTCAGAAGCTCAAAAACAGTGTTTCTGAGCATTGAAGCTCTAAACTATCTTTCTCTGCAAAAAAGCTCTAACTCATGAAAATCTGTCTTCTGCTTTGCAAATTACATGAGAATTCATGAGAAAGAAACAAATTTCTTGTACTTGAGTTTTTCTCTTATAATTGATATGAGCAACTTTCTCTCACTGAGAAAGAAGCTTTTCAGCATCTGTGGCCTTGGATTCTTTTCATTTGCTTAGTTGCACTAACACAACTTTTAGTACTCTCAGAAGCTCAAAAACAGTGTTTCTGAGCATTGAAGCTCTAAACTAACTTTCTCTGCAAAAAAGCTCTGACTCATGAAAATCTGTCTTCTGCTTTGCAAATTACATGAGAAAGAAACAAATTTCTTGTACTTGAGTTTTTCTCTTATAATTGATATGAGCAACTTTCTCTCACTGAGAAAGAAGCTTTTCAGCATCTGTGGCCTTGGATTCTTTTCATTTGCTAAGTTGCACTAACACAGCTTTTAGTGCTCTCAGAAGCTCAAAAACAGCTCAAAACAGCTTTCTGAGCATTGAAGCTCTAAACTAACTTTCTCTGCAAAGAAGCTCTAACTCATGAAAATCTGCCTTCTGCTTTGCAAATTACATGAGAATTCATGAGAAAGAAACAAATTTCTTGTACTTGAGTTTTTCTCTTATAATTGATATGAGCAACTTTCTCTCACTGAGAAAGAAGCTTTTCAGCATCTGTGGCCTTGGATTCTTTTCATTTGCTTAGTTGAACTAACACAGCTTTTAGTGCTCTCAGAAGCTCAAAAACAGTGTTTCTGAGCATTGAAGCTCTAAACTAACTTTCTCTGCAAAAAAGCTCTAACTCATGAAAATCTGTCTTCTGCTTTGCAAATTACATGAGAATTCATGAGAAAGAAACAAATTTCTTGTACTTGAGTTTTTCTCTTATAATTGATATGAGCAACTTTCTCTCACTGAGAAAGAAGCTTTTCAGCATCTGTGGCCTTGGATTCTTTTCATTTGCTAAGTTGCACTAACACAGCTTTTAGTGCTCTCAGAAGCTCAAAAACAGCTCAAAACAGCTTTCTGAGCATTGAAGCTTTAAACTAACTTTCTCTGCAAAAAAGCTCTAACTCATGAAAATCTGTCTTCTGCTTTGCAAATTACATGAGACTTCATGAGAAAGAAACAAATTTCTTGTACTTGAGTTTTTCTCTTATAATTAATATGAGCAACTTTTTCTCACTGAGAAAGAAGCTTTTCAGCATCTGTGGCCTTGGATTCTTTTCATTTGCTTAGTTGCACTAACACAGCTTTTAGTGCTCTCAGAAGCTCAAAAACAGCTCAAAACAGCTTTCTGAGCATTGAAGCTCTAAACTAACTTTCTCTGCAAAAAAGCTCTAACTCATGAAAATCTGTCTTCTGCTTTGCAAATTACATGAGAATTCATGAGAAGGAAACAAATTTCTTGTACTTTAGTTTTTCTCTTAAAGCTGCATTGAGCAACTTTCTCTCACTGAGAAAGAAGCTTTTCAGCATCTGTGGCCTTGGATTCTTTTCATTTGCTTAGTTGCACTAACACAGCTTTTAGTGCTCTCAGAAGCTCAAAAACAGTGTTTCTGAGCATTGAAGCTCTAAACTAACTTTCTCTGCAAAAAAGCTCTAACTCATGAAAATCTGTCTTCTGCTTTGCAAATTACATGAGAATTCATGTGAAAGAAACAAATTTCTTGTACTTGAGTTTTTCTCTTAAAGCTGCATTGAGCAACTTTCTCTCACTGAGAAAGAAGCTTTTCAGCATCTGTGGCCTTGGATTCTTTTCATTTGCTTAGTTGCACTAACACAGCTTTTAGTGCTCTCAGAAGCTCAAAAACAGTGTTTCTGAGCATTGAAGCTCTAAACTAACTTTCTCTGCAAAAAAGCTCTAACTCATGAAAATCTGTCTTCTGCTTTGCAAATTACATGAGAATTCATGAGAAAGAAACAAATTTCTTGTACTTGAGTTTTTCTCTTATAATTGATATGAGCAACTTTCTCTCACTGAGAAAGAAGCTTTTCAGCATCTGTGGCCTTGGATTCTTTTCATTTGCTAAGTTGCACTAACACAGCTTTTAGTGCTCTCAGAAGCTCAAAAACAGCTCAAAACAGCTTTCTGAGCATTGAAGCTCTAAACTAACTTTCTCTGCAAAGAAGCTCTAACTCATGAAAATCTGCCTTCTGCTTTGCAAATTACATGAGAATTCATGAGAAAGAAACAAATTTCTTGTACTTGAGTTTTTCTCTTATAATTGATATGAGCAACTTTCTCTCACTGAGAAAGAAGCTTTTCAGCATCTGTGGCCTTGGATTCTTTTCATTTGCTTAGTTGAACTAACACAGCTTTTAGTGCTCTCAGAAGCTCAAAAACAGTGTTTCTGAGCATTGAAGCTCTAAACTAACTTTCTCTGCAAAAAAGCTCTAACTCATGAAAATCTGTCTTCTGCTTTGCAAATTACATGAGAATTCATGAGAAAGAAACAAATTTCTTGTACTTGAGTTTTTCTCTTATAATTGATATGAGCAACTTTCTCTCACTGAGAAAGAAGCTTTTCAGCATCTGTGGCCTTGGATTCTTTTCATTTGCTAAGTTGCACTAACACAGCTTTTAGTGCTCTCAGAAGCTCAAAAACAGCTCAAAACAGCTTTCTGAGCATTGAAGCTTTAAACTAACTTTCTCTGCAAAAAAGCTCTAACTCATGAAAATCTGTCTTCTGCTTTGCAAATTACATGAGAATTCATGAGAAAGAAACAAATTTCTTGTACTTGAGTTTTTCTCTTAAAGCTGCATTGAGCAACTTTCTCTCACTGAGAAAGAAGCTTTTCAGCATCTGTGGCCTTGGATTCTTTTCATTTGCTTAGTTGCACTAACACAACTTTTAGTACTCTCAGAAGCTCAAAAACAGTGTTTCTGAGCATTGAAGCTCTAAACTAACTTTCTCTGCAAAAAAGCTCTGACTCATGAAAATCTGTCTTCTGCTTTGCAAATTACATGAGAATTCATGAGAAAGAAACAAATTTCTTGTACTTGAGTTTTTCTCTTATAATTGATATGAGCAACTTTCTCTCACTGAGAAAGAAGCTTTTCAGCATCTGTGGCCTTGGATTCTTTTCATTTGCTAAGTTGCACTAACACAGCTTTTAGTGCTCTCAGAAGCTCAAAAACAGCTCAAAACAGCTTTCTGAGCATTGAAGCTCTAAACTAACTTTCTCTGCAAAAAAGCTCTAACTCATGAAAATCTGTCTTCTGCTTTGCAAATTACATGAGAATTCATGAGAAAGAAACAAATTCCTTGTACTTGAGTTTTTCTCTTATAATTGATATGAGCAACTTTCTCTCACTGAGAAAGAAGCTTTTCAGCATCTGTGGCCTTGGATTCTTTTCATTTGCTAAGTTGCACTAACACAGCTTTTAGTGCTCTCAGAAGCTCAAAAACAGCTCAAAACAGCTTTCTGAGCATTGAAGCTCTAAACTAACTTTCTCTGCAAAAAAGCTCTAACTCATGAAAATCTGTCTTCTGCTTTGCAAATTACATGAGACTTCATGAGAAAGTTACAAATTTCTTGTACTTGAGTTTTTCTCTTAAAGCTGCATTGAGCAACTTTCTCTCACTGAGAAAGAAGCTTTTCAGCATCTGTGGCCTTGGATTCTTTTAATTTGCTTAGTTGCACTAACACAGCTTTTAGTGCTCTCAGAAGCTCAAAAACAGCTCAAAACAGCTTTCTGAGCATTGAAGCTCTAAACTAACTTTCTCTGCAAAAAAGCTCTAACTCATGAAAATCTGTCTTCTGCTTTGCAAATTACATGAGAATTCATGAGAAAGAAACAAATTTCTTGTACTTGAGTTTTTCTCTTAAAGCTGCATTGAGCAACTTTCTCTCACTGAGAAAGAAGCTTTTCAGCATCTGTGGCCTTGGATTCTTTTCATTTGCTTGGTTGCACTAACACAGCTTTTAGTGCTCTCAGAAGCTCAAAAACAGTGTTTCTGAGCATTGACGCTCTAAACTAACTTTCTCTGCAAAAAAGCTCTAACTTATGAAAATCTGTCTTCTGCATTGCAAATTACATGAGACTTCATGAGAAAGAAACAAATTTCTTGTACTTGAGTTTTTCTCTTAAAGCTGCATTGAGCAACTTTCTCTCACTGAGAAAGAAGCTTTTCAGCATCTGTGGCCTTGGATTCTTTTCATTTGCTTAGTTGCACTAACACAGCTTTTAGTGCTCTCAGAAGCTCAAAAACAGTGTTTCTGAGCATTGAAGCTCTAAACTAACTTTCTCTGCAGAAAAGCTCTAACTCATGAAAATCTGTCTTCTGCTTTGCAAATTACATGAGAATTCATGAGAAAGAAACAAATTTCTTGTACTTGAGTTTTTCTCTTATAATTAATATGAGCAACTTTTTCTCACTGAGAAAGAAGCTTTTCAGCATCTGTGGCCTTGGATTCTTTTCATTTGCTTAGTTGCACTAACACAGCTTTTAGTGCTCTCAGAAGCTCAAAAACAGCTCAAAACAGCTTTCTGAGCATTGAAGCTCTAAACTAACTTTCTCTGCAAAAAAGCTCTAACTCATGAAAATCTGTCTTCTGCTTTGCAAATTACATGAGACTTCATGAGAAAGAAACAAATTTCTTGTACTTGAGTTTTTCTCTTATAATTAATATGAGCAACTTTTTCTCACTGAGAAAGAAGCTTTTCAGCATCTGTGGCCTTGGATTCTTTTCATTTGCTTAGTTGCACTAACACAGCTTTTAGTGCTCTCAGAAGCTCAAAAACAGCTCAAAACAGCTTTCTGAGCATTGAAGCTCTAAACTAACTTTCTCTGCAAAAAAGCTCTAACTCATGAAAATCTGTCTTCTGCTTTGCAAATTACATGAGAATTCATGAGAAAGAAACAAATTTCTTGTACTTGAGTTTTTCTCTTAAAGCTGCATTGAGCAACTTTCTCTCACTGAGAAAGAAGCTTTTCAGCATCTGTGGCCTTGGATTCTTTTCATTTGCTTAGTTGCACTAACACAGCTTTTAGTGCTCTCAGAAGCTCAAAAACAGTGTTTCTGAGCATTGAAGCTCTAAACTAACTTTCTCTGCAAAAAAGCTCTAACTCATGAAAATCTGTCTTCTGCTTTGCAAATTACATGAGAATTCATGTGAAAGAAACAAATTTCTTGTACTTGAGTTTTTCTCTTAAAGCTGCATTGAGCAACTTTCTCTCACTGAGAAAGAAGCTTTTCAGCATCTGTGGCCTTGGATTCTTTTCATTTGCTTAGTTGCACTAACACAGCTTTTAGTGCTCTCAGAAGCTCAAAAACAGTGTTTCTGAGCATTGAAGCTCTAAACTAACTTTCTCTGCAAAAAAGCTCTAATTCATGAAAATCTGTCTTCTGCTTTGCAAATTACATGAGAATTCATGTGAAAGAAACAAATTTCTTGTACTTGAGTTTTTCTCTTAAAGCTGCATTGAGCAACTTTCTCTCACTGAGAAAGAAGCTTTTCAGCATCTGTGGCCTTGGATTCTTTTCATTTGCTTAGTTGCACTAACACAGCTTTTAGTGCTCTCAGAAGCTCAAAAACAGTGTTTCTGAGCATTGACGCTCTAAACTAACTTTCTCTGCAAAAAAGCTCTAACTTATGAAAATCTGTCTTCTGCAATGCAAATTACATGAGACTTCATGAGAAAGAAACAAATTTCTTGTACTTGAGTTTTTCTCTTAAAGCTGCATTGAGCAACTTTCTCTCACTGAGAAAGAAGCTTTTCAGCATCTGTGGCCTTGGATTCTTTTCATTTGCTTAGTTGCACTAACACAGCTTTTAGTGCTCTCAGCAGCTCAAAAACAGCTCAAAACAGCTTTCTGAGCATTGAAGCTTTAAACTAACTTTCTCTGCAAAAAAGCTCTAACTCATGAAAATCTGTCTTCTGCTTTGCAAATTACATGAGAATTCATGAGAAAGAAACAAATTTCTTGTACTTGAGTTTTTCTCTTAAAGCTGCATTGAGCAACTTTCTCTCACTGAGAAAGAAGCTTTTCAGCATCTGTGGCCTTGGATTCTTTTCATTTGCTTAGTTGCACTAACACAACTTTTAGTACTCTCAGAAGCTCAAAAACAGTGTTTCTGAGCATTGAAGCTCTAAACTAACTTTCTCTGCAAAAAAGCTCTGACTCATGAAAATCTGTCTTCTGCTTTGCAAATTACATGAGAATTCATGAGAAAGAAACAAATTTCTTGTACTTGAGTTTTTCTCTTATAATTGATATGAGCAACTTTCTCTCACTGAGAAAGAAGCTTTTCAGCATCTGTGGCCTTGGATTCTTTTCATTTGCTAAGTTGCACTAACACAGCTTTTAGTGCTCTCAGAAGCTCAAAAACAGTGTTTCTGAGCATTGACGCTCTAAACTAACTTTCTCTGCAAAAAAGCTCTAACTTATGAAAATCTGTCTTCTGCAATGCAAATTACATGAGACTTCATGAGAAAGAAACAAATTTCTTGTACTTGAGTTTTTCTCTTAAAGCTGCATTGAGCAACTTTCTCTCACTGAGAAAGAAGCTTTTCAGCATCTGTGGCCTTGGATTCTTTTCATTTGCTTAGTTGCACTAACACAGCTTTTAGTGCTCTCAGAAGCTCAAAAACAGCTCAAAACAGCTTTCTGAGCATTGAAGCTTTAAACTAACTTTCTCTGCAAAAAAGCTCTAACTCATGAAAATCTGTCTTCTGCTTTGCAAATTACATGAGAATTCATGAGAAAGAAACAAATTTCTTGTACTTGAGTTTTTCTCTTAAAGCTGCATTGAGCAACTTTCTCTCACTGAGAAAGAAGCTTTTCAGCATCTGTGGCCTTGGATTCTTTTCATTTGCTTAGTTGCACTAACACAACTTTTAGTACTCTCAGAAGCTCAAAAACAGTGTTTCTGAGCATTGAAGCTCTAAACTAACTTTCTCTGCAAAAAAGCTCTGACTCATGAAAATCTGTCTTCTGCTTTGCAAATTACATGAGAATTCATGAGAAAGAAACAAATTTCTTGTACTTGAGTTTTTCTCTTATAATTGATATGAGCAACTTTCTCTCACTGAGAAAGAAGCTTTTCAGCATCTGTGGCCTTGGATTCTTTTCATTTGCTAAGTTGCACTAACACAGCTTTTAGTGCTCTCAGAAGCTCAAAAACAGCTCAAAACAGCTTTCTGAGCATTGAAGCTCTAAACTAACTTTCTCTGCAAAAAAGCTCTAACTCATGAAAATCTGTCTTCTGCTTTGCAAATTACATGAGAATTCATGAGAAAGAAACAAATTCCTTGTACTTGAGTTTTTCTCTTATAATTGATATGAGCAACTTTCTCTCACTGAGAAAGAAGCTTTTCAGCATCTGTGGCCTTGGATTCTTTTCATTTGCTAAGTTGCACTAACACAGCTTTTAGTGCTCTCAGAAGCTCAAAAACAGCTCAAAACAGCTTTCTGAGCATTGAAGCTCTAAACTAACTTTCTCTGCAAAAAAGCTCTAACTCATGAAAATCTGTCTTCTGCTTTGCAAATTACATGAGAATTCATGAGAAAGAAACAAATTTCTTGTACTTGAGTTTTTCTCTTAAAGCTGCATTGAGCAACTTTCTCTCACTGAGAAAGAAGCTTTTCAGCATCTGTGGCCTTGGATTCTTTTCATTTGCTTAGTTGCACTAACACAACTTTTAGTACTCTCAGAAGCTCAAAAACAGTGTTTCTGAGCATTGAAGCTCTAAACTAACTTTCTCTGCAAAAAAGCTCTGACTCATGAAAATCTGTCTTCTGCTTTGCAAATTACATGAGAATTCATGAGAAAGAAACAAATTTCTTGTACTTGAGTTTTTCTCTTAAAGCTGCATTGAGCAACTTTCTCTCACTGAGAAAGAAGCTTTTCAGCATCTGTGGCCTTGGATTCTTTTCATTTGCTTAGTTGCACTAACACAGCTTTTAGTGCTCTCAGAAGCTCAAAAACAGCTCAAAACAGCTTTCTGAGCATTGAAGCTCTAAACTAACTTTCTCTGCAAAAAAGCTCTAACTCATGAAAATCTGTCTTCTGCTTTGCAAATTACATGAGAATTCATGTGAAAGAAACAAATTTCTTGTACTTGAGTTTTTCTCTTAAAGCTGCATTGAGCAACTTTCTCTCACTGAGAAAGAAGCTTTTCAGCATCTGTGGCCTTGGATTCTTTTCATTTGCTTAGTTGCACTAACACAGCTTTTAGTGCTCTCAGAAGCTCAAAAACAGTGTTTCTGAGCATTGAAGCTCTAAACTAACTTTCTCTGCAAAAAAGCTCTAACTCATGAAAATCTGTCTTCTGCTTTGCAAATTACATGAGAATTCATGAGAAAGAAACAAATTTCTTGTACTTGAGTTTTTCTCTTATAATTGATATGAGCAACTTTCTCTCACTGAGAAAGAAGCTTTTCAGCATCTGTGGCCTTGGATTCTTTTCATTTGCTAAGTTGCACTAACACAGCTTTTAGTGCTCTCAGAAGCTCAAAAACAGCTCAAAACAGCTTTCTGAGCATTGAAGCTCTAAACTAACTTTCTCTGCAAAGAAGCTCTAACTCATGAAAATCTGCCTTCTGCTTTGCAAATTACATGAGAATTCATGAGAAAGAAACAAATTTCTTGTACTTGAGTTTTTCTCTTATAATTGATATGAGCAACTTTCTCTCACTGAGAAAGAAGCTTTTGAGCATCTGTGGCCTTGGATTCTTTTCATTTGCTAAGTTGCACTAACACAGCTTTTAGTGCTCTCAGAAGCTCAAACACAGCTCAAAACAGCTTTCTGAGCATTGAAGCTCTAAACTAACTTTCTCTGCAAAAAAGCTCTAACTCATGAAAATCTGTCTTCTGCTTAGCAAATTACATGAGAATTCATGAGAAAGAAACAAATTTCTTGTACTTGAGTTTTTCTCTTATAATTGATATGAGCAACTTTCTCTCACTGAGAAAGAAGCTTTTCAGCATCTGTGGCCTTGGATTCTTTTCATTTGCTTAGTTGCACTAACACAGCTTTTAGTGCTCTCAGAAGCTCAAAAACAGCTCAAAACAGCTTTCTGAGCATTGAAGCTTTAAACTAACTTTCTCTGCAAAAAAGCTCTAACTCATGAAAATCTGTCTTCTGCTTTGCAAATTACATGAGAATTCATGAGAAAGAAACAAATTTCTTGTACTTGAGTTTTTCTCTTAAAGCTGCATTGAGCAACTTTCTCTCACTGAGAAAGAAGCTTTTCAGCATCTGTGGCCTTGGATTCTTTTCATTTGCTTAGTTGCACTAACACAGCTTTTAGTGCTCTCAGAAGCTCAAAAACAGTGTTTCTGAGCATTGAAGCTCTAAACTAACTTTCTCTGCAAAAAAGCTCTAACTCATGAAAATCTGTCTTCTGCTTTGCAAATTACATGAGAATTCATGTGAAAGAAACAAATTTCTTGTACTTGAGTTTTTCTCTTAAAGCTGCATTGAGCAACTTTCTCTCACTGAGAAAGAAGCTTTTCAGCATCTGTGGCCTTGGATTCTTTTCATTTGCTTAGTTGCACTAACACAGCTTTTAGTGCTCTCAGAAGCTCAAAAACAGCTCAAAACAGCTTTCTGAGCATTGAAGCTTTAAACTAACTTTCTCTGCAAAAAAGCTCTAACTCATGAAAATCTGTCTTCTGCTTTGCAAATTACATGAGAATTCATGAGAAAGAAACAAATTTCTTGTACTTGAGTTTTTCTCTTAAAGCTGCATTGAGCAACTTTCTCTCACTGAGAAAGAAGCTTTTCAGCATCTGTGGCCTTGGATTCTTTTCATTTGCTTAGTTGCACTAACACAGCTTTTAGTGCTCTCAGAAGCTCAAAAACAGTGTTTCTGAGCATTGAAGCTCTAAACTAACTTTCTCTGCAAAAAAGCTCTAACTCATGAAAATCTGTCTTCTGCTTTGCAAATTACATGAGAATTCATGTGAAAGAAACAAATTTCTTGTACTTGAGTTTTTCTCTTAAAGCTGCATTGAGCAACTTTCTCTCACTGAGAAAGAAGCTTTTCAGCATCTGTGGCCTTGGATTCTTTTCATTTGCTTAGTTGCACTAACACAGCTTTTAGTGCTCTCAGAAGCTCAAAAACAGCTCAAAACAGCTTTCTGAGCATTGAAGCTTTAAACTAACTTTCTCTGCAAAAAAGCTCTAACTCATGAAAATCTGTCTTCTGCTTTGCAAATTACATGAGAATTCATGAGAAAGAAACAAATTTCTTGTACTTGAGTTTTTCTCTTAAAGCTGCATTGTGAGAAACTTTCTCTCACTGAGAAAGAAGCTTTTCAGCATCTGTGGCCTTGGATTCTTTTCATTTGCTTAGTTGCACTAACACAACTTTTAGTACTCTCAGAAGCTCAAAAACAGTGTTTCTGAGCATTGAAGCTCTAAACTAACTTTCTCTGCAAAAAAGCTCTGACTCATGAAAATCTGTCTTCTGCTTTGCAAATTACATGAGAATTCATGAGAAAGAAACAAATTTCTTGTACTTGAGTTTTTCTCTTATAATTGATATGAGCAACTTTCTCTCACTGAGAAAGAAGCTTTTCAGCATCTGTGGCCTTGGATTCTTTTCATTTGCTAAGTTGCACTAACACAGCTTTTAGTGCTCTCAGAAGCTCAAAAACAGCTCAAAACAGCTTTCTGAGCATTGAAGCTCTAAACTAACTTTCTCTGCAAAAAAGCTCTAACTCATGAAAATCTGTCTTCTGCTTTGCAAATTACATGAGAATTCATGAGAAAGAAACAAATTCCTTGTACTTGAGTTTTTCTCTTATAATTGATATGAGCAACTTTCTCTCACTGAGAAAGAAGCTTTTCAGCATCTGTGGCCTTGGATTCTTTTCATTTGCTAAGTTGCACTAACACAGCTTTTAGTGCTCTCAGAAGCTCAAAAACAGCTCAAAACAGCTTTCTGAGCATTGAAGCTCTAAACTAACTTTCTCTGCAAAAAAGCTCTAACTCATGAAAATCTGTCTTCTGCTTTGCAAATTACATGAGACTTCATAAGAAAGAAACAAATTTCTTGTACTTGAGTTTTTCTCTTATAATTGATATGAGCAACTTTCTCTCACTGAGAAAGAAGCTTTTCAGCATCTGTGGCCTTGGATTCTTTTCATTTGCTAAGTTGCACTAACACAGCTTTTAGTGCTCTCAGAAGCTCAAAAACAGCTCAAAACAGCTTTCTGAGCATTGAAGCTCTAAACTAACTTTCTCTGCAAAAAAGCTCTAACTCATGAAAATCTGTCTTCTGCTTTGCAAATTACATGAGAATTCATGAGAAAGAAACAAATTCCTTGTACTTGAGTTTTTCTCTTATAATTGATATGAGCAACTTTCTCTCACTGAGAAAGAAGCTTTTCAGCATCTGTGGCCTTGGATTCTTTTCATTTGCTAAGTTGCACTAACACAGCTTTTAGTGCTCTCAGAAGCTCAAAAACAGCTCAAAACAGCTTTCTGAGCATTGAAGCTCTAAACTAACTTTCTCTGCAAAAAAGCTCTAACTCATGAAAATCTGTCTTCTGCTTTGCAAATTACATGAGACTTCATGAGAAAGAAACAAATTTCTTGTACTTGAGTTTTTCTCTTATAATTGATATGAGCAACTTTCTCTCACTGAGAAAGAAGCTTTTCAGCATCTGTGGCCTTGGATTCTTTTCATTTGCTAAGTTGCACTAACACAGCTTTTAGTGCTCTCAGAAGCTCAAAAACAGCTCAAAACAGCTTTCTGAGCATTGAAGCTCTAAACTAACTTTCTCTGCAAAGAAGCTCTAACTCATGAAAATCTGCCTTCTGCTTTGCAAATTACATGAGAATTCATGAGAAAGAAACAAATTTCTTGTACTTGAGTTTTTCTCTTATAATTGATATGAGCAACTTTCTCTCACTGAGAAAGAAGCTTTTCAGCATCTGTGGCCTTGGATTCTTTTCATTTGCTAAGTTGCAGTAACACAGCTTTTAGTGCTCTCAGAAGCTCAAAAACAGCTCAAAACAGCTTTCTGAGCATTGAAGCTCTAAACTAACTTTCTCTGCAAAAAAGCTCTAACTCATGAAAATCTTTCTTCTGCTTTGCAAATTACATGAGACTTCATGAGAAAGAAACAAATTCCTTGTACTTGAGTTTTTCTCTTATAATTGATATGAGCAACTTTCTCTCACTGAGAAAGAAGCTTTTCAGCATCTGTGGCCTTGGATTCTTTTAATTTGCTTAGTTGCACTAACACAGCTTTTAGTGCTCTCAGAAGCTCAAAAACAGTGTTTCTGAGCATTGACGCTCTAAACTAACTTTCTCTGCAAAAAAGCTCTAACTTATGAAAATCTGTCTTCTGCAATGCAAATTACATGAGACTTCATGAGAAAGAAACAAATTTCTTGTACTTGAGTTTTTCTCTTAAAGCTGCATTGAGCAACTTTCTCTCACTGAGAAAGAAGCTTTTCAGCATCTGTGGCCTTGGATTCTTTTCATTTGCTTAGTTGCACTAACACAGCTTTTAGTGCTCTCAGAAGCTCAAAAACAGCTCAAAACAGCTTTCTGAGCATTGAAGCTCTAAACTAACTTTCTCTGCAAAAAAGCTCTAACTCATGAAAATCTGTCTTCTGCTTTGCAAATTACATGAGAATTCATGTGAAAGAAACAAATTTCTTGTACTTGAGTTTTTCTCTTAAAGCTGCATTGAGCAACTTTCTCTCACTGAGAAAGAAGCTTTTCAGCATCTGTGGCCTTGGATTCTTTTCATTTGCTTAGTTGCACTAACACAGCTTTTAGTGCTCTCAGAAGCTCAAAAACAGTGTTTCTGAGCATTGAAGCTCTAAACTAACTTTCTCTGCAAAAAAGCTCTAACTCATGAAAATCTGTCTTCTGCTTTGCAAATTACATGAGAATTCATGAGAAAGAAACAAATTCCTTGTACTTGAGTTTTTCTCTTATAATTGATATGAGCAACTTTCTCTCACTGAGAAAGAAGCTTTTCAGCATCTGTGGCCTTGGATTCTTTTCATTTGCTAAGTTGCACTAACACAGCTTTTAGTGCTCTCAGAAGCTCAAAAACAGCTCAAAACAGCTTTCTGAGCATTGAAGCTCTAAACTAACTTTCTCTGCAAAAAAGCTCTAACTCATGAAAATCTGTCTTCTGCTTTGCAAATTACATGAGACTTCATGAGAAAGAAACAAATTTCTTGTACTTGAGTTTTTCTCTTATAATTGATATGAGCAACTTTCTCTCACTGAGAAAGAAGCTTTTCAGCATCTGTGGCCTTGGATTCTTTTCATTTGCTAAGTTGCACTAACACAGCTTTTAGTGCTCTCAGAAGCTCAAAAACAGCTCAAAACAGCTTTCTGAGCATTGAAGCTCTAAACTAACTTTCTCTGCAAAGAAGCTCTAACTCATGAAAATCTGCCTTCTGCTTTGCAAATTACATGAGAATTCATGAGAAAGAAACAAATTTCTTGTACTTGAGTTTTTCTCTTATAATTGATATGAGCAACTTTCTCTCACTGAGAAAGAAGCTTTTCAGCATCTGTGGCCTTGGATTCTTTTCATTTGCTAAGTTGCACTAACACAGCTTTTAGTGCTCTCAGAAGCTCAAAAACAGCTCAAAACAGCTTTCTGAGCATTGAAGCTCTAAACTAACTTTCTCTGCAAAAAAGCTCTAACTCATGAAAATCTGTCTTCTGCTTTGCAAATTACATGAGAATTCATGAGAAAGAAACAAATTTCTTGTACTTGAGTTTTTCTCTTAAAGCTGCATTGAGCAACTTTCTCTCACTGAGAAAGAAGCTTTTCAGCATCTGTGGCCTTGGATTCTTTTCATTTGCTTAGTTGCACTAACACAGCTTTTAGTGCTCTCAGAAGCTCAAAAACAGTGTTTCTGAGCATTGAAGCTCTAAACTAACTTTCTCTGCAAAAAAGCTCTAACTCATGAAAATCTGTCTTCTGCTTTGCAAATTACATGAGAATTCATGTGAAAGTTACAAATTTCTTGTACTTGAGTTTTTCTCTTAAAGCTGCATTGAGCAACTTTCTCTGACTGAGAAAGAAGCTTTTCAGCATCTGTGGCCTTGGATTCTTTTAATTTGCTTAGTTGCACTAACACAGCTTTTAGTGCTTTCAGAAGCTCAAAAACAGTGTTTCTGAGCATTGACGCTCTAAACTAACTTTCTCTGCAAAAAAGCTCTAACTCATGAAAATCTGTCTTCTGCTTTGCAAATTATTTGAGAATTCATGAGAAAGAAACAAATTTCTTGTACTTGAGTTTTTCTCTTATAATTGATATGAGCAACTTTCTCTCACTGAGAAAGAAGCTTTTCAGCATCTGTGGCCTTGGATTCTTTTCATTTGCTAAGTTGCACTAACACAGCTTTTAGTGCTCTCAGAAGCTCAAAAACAGCTCAAAACAGCTTTCTGAGCATTGAAGCTCTAAACTAACTTTCTCTGCAAAGAAGCTCTAACTCATGAAAATCTGCCTTCTGCTTTGCAAATTACATGAGAATTCATGAGAAAGAAACAAATTTCTTGTACTTGAGTTTTTCTCTTATAATTGATATGAGCAACTTTCTCTCACTGAGAAAGAAGCTTTTCAGCATCTGTGGCCTTGGATTCTTTTCATTTGCTAAGTTGCACTAACACAGCTTTTAGTGCTCTCAGAAGCTCAAAAACAGCTCAAAACAGCTTTCTGAGCATTGAAGCTCTAAACTAACTTTCTCTGCAAAAAAGCTCTAACTCATGAAAATCTGTCTTCTGCTTTGCAAATTACATGAGAATTCATGTGAAAGTTACAAATTTCTTGTACTTGAGTTTTTCTCTTAAAGCTGCATTGAGCAACTTTCTCTCACTGAGAAAGAAGCTTTTCAGCATCTGTGGCCTTGGATTCTTTTAATTTGCTTAGTTGCACTAACACAGCTTTTAGTGCTTTCAGAAGCTCAAAAACAGTGTTTCTGAGCATTGACGCTCTAAACTAACTTTCTCTGCAAAAAAGCTCTAACTCATGAAAATCTGTCTTCTGCTTTGCAAATTATTTGAGAATTCATGAGAAAGAAACAAATTTCTTGTACTTGAGTTTTTCTCTTATAATTGATATGAGCAACTTTCTCTAACTGAGAAAGAAGCTTTTCAGCATCTGTGGCCTTGGATTCTTTTCATTTGCTAAGTTGCACTAACACAGCTTTTAGTGCTCTCAGAAGCTCAAAAACAGCTCAAAACAGCTTTCTGAGCATTGAAGCTCTAAACTAACTTTCTCTGCAAAGAAGCTCTAACTCATGAAAATCTGCCTTCTGCTTTGCAAATTACATGAGAATTCATGAGAAAGAAACAAATTTCTTGTACTTGAGTTTTTCTCTTATAATTGATATGAGCAACTTTCTCTCACTGAGAAAGAAGCTTTTCAGCATCTGTGGCCTTGGATTCTTTTCATTTGCTAAGTTGCACTAACACAGCTTTTAGTGCTCTCAGAAGCTCAAAAACAGCTCAAAACAGCTTTCTGAGCATTGAAGCTCTAAACTAACTTTCTCTGCAAAAAAGCTCTAACTCATGAAAATCTGTCTTCTGCTTTGCAAATTACATGAGAATTCATGAGAAAGAAACAAATTTCTTGTACTTGAGTTTTTCTCTTAAAGCTGCATTGAGCAACTTTCTCTCACTGAGAAAGAAGCTTTTCAGCATCTGTGGCCTTGGATTCTTTTCATTTGCTTAGTTGCACTAACACAGCTTTTAGTGCTCTCAGAAGCTCAAAAACAGTGTTTCTGAGCATTGAAGCTCTAAACTAACTTTCTCTGCAAAAAAGCTCTAACTCATGAAAATCTGTCTTCTGCTTTGCAAATTACATGAGAATTCATGTGAAAGAAACAAATTTCTTGTACTTGAGTTTTTCTCTTAAAGCTGCATTGAGCAACTTTCTCTCACTGAGAAAGAAGCTTTTCAGCATCTGTGGCCTTGGATTCTTTTCATTTGCTTAGTTGCACTAACACAGCTTTTAGTGCTCTCAGAAGCTCAAAAACAGCTCAAAACAGCTTTCTGAGCATTGAAGCTTTAAACTAACTTTCTCTGCAAAAAAGCTCTAACTCATGAAAATCTGTCTTCTGCTTTGCAAATTACATGAGAATTCATGAGAAAGAAACAAATTTCTTGTACTTGAGTTTTTCTCTTAAAGCTGCATTGAGCAACTTTCTCTCACTGAGAAAGAAGCTTTTCAGCATCTGTGGCCTTGGATTCTTTTCATTTGCTTAGTTGCACTAACACAACTTTTAGTACTCTCAGAAGCTCAAAAACAGTGTTTCTGAGCATTGAAGCTCTAAACTAACTTTCTCTGCAAAAAAGCTCTGACTCATGAAAATCTGTCTTCTGCTTTGCAAATTACATGTGACTTCATGAGAAAGAAACAAATTTCTTGTACTTGAGTTTTTCTCTTAAAGCTGCATTGAACAACTTTCCCTCACTGAGAAAGAAGCTTTTCAGCATCTGTGGCCTTGGATTCTTTTCATTTGCTTGGTTGCACTAACACAGCTTTTAGTGCTCTCAGAAGCTCAAAAACAGTGTTTCTGAGCATTGACGCTCTAAACTAACTTTCTCTGCAAAAAAGCTCTAACTTATGAAAATCTGTCTTCTGCATTGCAAATTACATGAGACTTCATGAGAAAGAAACAAATTTCTTGTACTTGAGTTTTTCTCTTAAAGCTGCATTGAGCAACTTTCTCTCACTGAGAAAGAAGCTTTTCAGCATCTGTGGCCTTGGATTCTTTTCATTTGCTTAGTTGCACTAACACAGCTTTTAGTGCTCTCAGAAGCTCAAAAACAGTGTTTCTGAGCATTGAAGCTCTAAACTAACTTTCTCTGCAGAAAATCTCTAACTCATGAAAATCTGTCTTCTGCTTTGCAAATTACATGAGAATTCATGAGAAAGAAACAAATTTCTTGTACTTGAGTTTTTCTCTTATAATTAATATGAGCAACTTTTTCTCACTGAGAAAGAAGCTTTTCAGCATCTGTGGCCTTGGATTCTTTTCATTTGCTTAGTTGCACTAACACAGCTTTTAGTGCTCTCAGAAGCTCAAAAACAGCTCAAAACAGCTTTCTGAGCATTGAAGCTCTAAACTAACTTTCTCTGCAAAAAAGCTCTAACTCATGAAAATCTGTCTTCTGCTTTGCAAATTACATGAGACTTCATGAGAAAGAAACAAATTTCTTGTACTTGAGTTTTTCTCTTATAATTAATATGAGCAACTTTTTCTCACTGAGAAAGAAGCTTTTCAGCATCTGTGGCCTTGGATTCTTTTCATTTGCTTAGTTGCACTAACACAGCTTTTAGTGCTCTCAGAAGCTCAAAAACAGCTCAAAACAGCTTTCTGAGCATTGAAGCTCTAAACTAACTTTCTCTGCAAAAAAGCTCTAACTCATGAAAATCTGTCTTCTGCTTTGCAAATTACATGAGAATTCATGAGAAAGAAACAAATTTCTTGTACTTGAGTTTTTCTCTTAAAGCTGCATTGAGCAGCTTTCTCTCACTGAGAAAGAAGCTTTTCAGCATCTGTGGCCTTGGATTCTTTTCATTTGCTTAGTTGCACTAACACAGCTTTTAGTGCTCTCAGAAGCTCAAAAACAGTGTTTCTGAGCATTGAAGCTCTAAACTAACTTTCTCTGCAAAAAAGCTCTAACTCATGAAAATCTGTCTTCTGCTTTGCAAATTACATGAGAATTCATGTGAAAGAAACAAATTTCTTGTACTTGAGTTTTTCTCTTAAAGCTGCATTGAGCAACTTTCTCTCACTGAGAAAGAAGCTTTTCAGCATCTGTGGCCTTGGATTCTTTTCATTTGCTTAGTTGCACTAACACAGCTTTTAGTGCTCTCAGAAGCTCAAAAACAGTGTTTCTGAGCATTGAAGCTCTAAACTAACTTTCTCTGCAAAAAAGCTCTAATTCATGAAAATCTGTCTTCTGCTTTGCAAATTACATGAGAATTCATGTGAAAGAAACAAATTTCTTGTACTTGAGTTTTTCTCTTAAAGCTGCATTGAGCAACTTTCTCTCACTGAGAAAGAAGATTTTCAGCATCTGTGGCCTTGGATTCTTTTCATTTGCGAAGTTGCACTAACACAACTTTTAGTACTCTCAGAAGCTCAAAAACAGTGTTTCTGAGCATTGAAGCTCTAAACTAACTTTCTCTGCAAAAAAGCTCTGACTCATGAAAATCTGTCTTCTGCTTTGCAAATTACATGAGAATTCATGAGAAAGAAACAAATTTCTTGTACTTGAGTTTTTCTCTTATAATTGATATGAGCAACTTTCTCTCACTGAGAAAGAAGCTTTTCAGCATCTGTGGCCTTGGATTCTTTTCATTTGCTAAGTTGCACTAACACAGCTTTTAGTGCTCTCAGAAGCTCAAAAACAGTGTTTCTGAGCATTGACGCTCTAAACTAACTTTCTCTGCAAAAAAGCTCTAACTTATGAAAATCTGTCTTCTGCAATGCAAATTACATGAGACTTCATGAGAAAGAAACAAATTTCTTGTACTTGAGTTTTTCTTTTAAAGCTGCATTGAGCAACTTTCTCTCACTGAGAAAGAAGCTTTTCAGCATCTGTGGCCTTGGATTCTTTTCATTTGCTTAGTTGCACTAACACAGCTTTTAGTGCTCTCAGAAGCTCAAAAACAGCTCAAAACAGCTTTCTGAGCATTGAAGCTTTAAACTAACTTTCTCTGCAAAAAAGCTCTAACTCATGAAAATCTGTCTTCTGCTTTGCAAATTACATGAGAATTCATGAGAAAGAAACAAATTTCTTGTACTTGAGTTTTTCTCTTAAAGCTGCATTGAGCAACTTTCTCTCACTGAGAAAGAAGCTTTTCAGCATCTGTGGCCTTGGATTCTTTTCATTTGCTTAGTTGCACTAACACAACTTTTAGTACTCTCAGAAGCTCAAAAACAGTGTTTCTGAGCATTGAAGCTCTAAACTAACTTTCTCTGCAAAAAAGCTCTGACTCATGAAAATCTGTCTTCTGCTTTGCAAATTACATGAGAATTCATGAGAAAGAAACAAATTTCTTGTACTTGAGTTTTTCTCTTATAATTGATATGAGCAACTTTCTCTCACTGAGAAAGAAGCTTTTCAGCATCTGTGGCCTTGGATTCTTTTCATTTGCTAAGTTGCACTAACACAGCTTTTAGTGCTCTCAGAAGCTCAAAAACAGCTCAAAACAGCTTTCTGAGCATTGAAGCTCTAAACTAACTTTCTCTGCAAAAAAGCTCTAACTCATGAAAATCTGTCTTCTGCTTTGCAAATTACATGAGAATTCATGAGAAAGAAACAAATTCCTTGTACTTGAGTTTTTCTCTTATAATTGATATGAGCAACTTTCTCTCACTGAGAAAGAAGCTTTTCAGCATCTGTGGCCTTGGATTCTTTTCATTTGCTAAGGTGCACTAACACAGCTTTTAGTGCTCTCAGAAGCTCAAAAACAGCTCAAAACAGCTTTCTGAGCATTGAAGCTCTAAACTAACTTTCTCTGCAAAAAAGCTCTAACTCATGAAAATCTGTCTTCTGCTTTGCAAATTACATGAGAATTCATGAGAAAGAAACAAATTTCTTGTACTTGAGTTTTTCTCTTAAAGCTGCATTGAGCAACTTTCTCTCACTGAGAAAGAAGCTTTTCAGCATCTGTGGCCTTGGATTCTTTTCATTTGCTTAGTTGCACTAACACAACTTTTAGTACTCTCAGAAGCTCAAAAACAGTGTTTCTGAGCATTGAAGCTCTAAACTAACTTTCTCTGCAAAAAAGCTCTGACTCATGAAAATCTGTCTTCTGCTTTGCAAATTACATGAGAATTCATGAGAAAGAAACAAATTTCTTGTACTTGAGTTTTTCTCTTAAAGCTGCATTGAGCAACTTTCTCTCACTGAGAAAGAAGCTTTTCAGCATCTGTGGCCTTGGATTCTTTTCATTTGCTTAGTTGCACTTAACACAGCTTTTAGTGCTCTCAGAAGCTCAAAAACAGTGTTTCTGAGCATTGAAGCTCTAAACTAACTTTCTCTGCAAAAAAGCTCTAACTCATGAAAATCTGTCTTCTGCTTAGCAAATTACATGAGAATTCATGAGAAAGAAACAAATTTCTTGTACTTGAGTTTTTCTCTTATAATTGATATGAGCAACTTTCTCTCACTGAGAAAGAAGCTTTTCAGCATCTGTGGCCTTGGATTCTTTTCATTTGCTTAGTTGCACTAACACAGCTTTTAGTGCTCTCAGAAGCTCAAAAACAGCTCAAAACAGCTTTCTGAGCATTGAAGCTTTAAACTAACTTTCTCTGCAAAAAAGCTCTAACTCATGAAAATCTGTCTTCTGCTTTGCAAATTACATGAGAATTCATGAGAAAGAAACAAATTTCTTGTACTTGAGTTTTTCTCTTAAAGCTGCATTGAGCAACTTTCTCTCACTGAGAAAGAAGCTTTTCAGCATCTGTGGCCTTGGATTCTTTTCATTTGCTTAGTTGCACTAACACAACTTTTAGTACTCTCAGAAGCTCAAAAACAGTGTTTCTGAGCATTGAAGCTCTAAACTAACTTTCTCTGCAAAAAAGCTCTGACTCATGAAAATCTGTCTTCTGCTTTGCAAATTACATGTGACTTCATGAGAAAGAAACAAATTTCTTGTACTTGAGTTTTTCTCTTAAAGCTGCATTGAACAACTTTCCCTCACTGAGAAAGAAGCTTTTCAGCATCTGTGGCCTTGGATTCTTTTCATTTGCTTGGTTGCACTAACACAGCTTTTAGTGCTCTCAGAAGCTCAAAAACAGTGTTTCTGAGCATTGACGCTCTAAACTAACTTTCTCTGCAAAAAAGCTCTAACTTATGAAAATCTGTCTTCTGCATTGCAAATTACATGAGACTTCATGAGAAAGAAACAAATTTCTTGTACTTGAGTTTTTCTCTTAAAGCTGCATTGAGCAACTTTCTCTCACTGAGAAAGAAGCTTTTCAGCATCTGTGGCCTTGGATTCTTTTCATTTGCTTAGTTGCACTAACACAGCTTTTAGTGCTCTCAGAAGCTCAAAAACAGTGTTTCTGAGCATTGAAGCTCTAAACTAACTTTCTCTGCAGAAAATCTCTAACTCATGAAAATCTGTCTTCTGCTTTGCAAATTACATGAGAATTCATGAGAAAGAAACAAATTTCTTGTACTTGAGTTTTTCTCTTATAATTAATATGAGCAACTTTTTCTCACTGAGAAAGAAGCTTTTCAGCATCTGTGGCCTTGGATTCTTTTCATTTGCTTAGTTGCACTAACACAGCTTTTAGTGCTCTCAGAAGCTCAAAAACAGCTCAAAACAGCTTTCTGAGCATTGAAGCTCTAAACTAACTTTCTCTGCAAAAAAGCTCTAACTCATGAAAATCTGTCTTCTGCTTTGCAAATTACATGAGACTTCATGAGAAAGAAACAAATTTCTTGTACTTGAGTTTTTCTCTTATAATTAATATGAGCAACTTTTTCTCACTGAGAAAGAAGCTTTTCAGCATCTGTGGCCTTGGATTCTTTTCATTTGCTTAGTTGCACTAACACAGCTTTTAGTGCTCTCAGAAGCTCAAAAACAGCTCAAAACAGCTTTCTGAGCATTGAAGCTCTAAACTAACTTTCTCTGCAAAAAAGCTCTAACTCATGAAAATCTGTCTTCTGCTTTGCAAATTACATGAGAATTCATGAGAAAGAAACAAATTTCTTGTACTTGAGTTTTTCTCTTAAAGCTGCATTGAGCAGCTTTCTCTCACTGAGAAAGAAGCTTTTCAGCATCTGTGGCCTTGGATTCTTTTCATTTGCTTAGTTGCACTAACACAGCTTTTAGTGCTCTCAGAAGCTCAAAAACAGTGTTTCTGAGCATTGAAGCTCTAAACTAACTTTCTCTGCAAAAAAGCTCTAACTCATGAAAATCTGTCTTCTGCTTTGCAAATTACATGAGACTTCATGAGAAAGAAACAAATTTCTTGTACTTGAGTTTTTCTCTTATAATTGATATGAGCAACTTTCTCTCACTGAGAAAGAAGCTTTTCAGCATCTGTGGCCTTGGATTCTTTTCATTTGCTAAGTTGCACTAACACAGCTTTTAGTGCTCTCAGAAGCTCAAAAACAGCTCAAAACAGCTTTCTGAGCATTGAAGCTCTAAACTAACTTTCTCTGCAAAGAAGCTCTAACTCATGAAAATCTGCCTTCTGCTTTGCAAATTACATGAGAATTCATGAGAAAGAAACAAATTTCTTGTACTTGAGTTTTTCTCTTATAATTGATATGAGCAACTTTCTCTCACTGAGAAAGAAGCTTTTCAGCATCTGTGGCCTTGGATTCTTTTCATTTGCTAAGTTGCAGTAACACAGCTTTTAGTGCTCTCAGAAGCTCAAAAACAGCTCAAAACAGCTTTCTGAGCATTGAAGCTCTAAACTAACTTTCTCTGCAAAAAAGCTCTAACTCATGAAAATCTTTCTTCTGCTTTGCAAATTACATGAGACTTCATGAGAAAGAAACAAATTCCTTGTACTTGAGTTTTTCTCTTATAATTGATATGAGCAACTTTCTCTCACTGAGAAAGAAGCTTTTCAGCATCTGTGGCCTTGGATTCTTTTAATTTGCTTAGTTGCACTAACACAGCTTTTAGTGCTCTCAGAAGCTCAAAAACAGTGTTTCTGAGCATTGACGCTCTAAACTAACTTTCTCTGCAAAAAAGCTCTAACTTATGAAAATCTGTCTTCTGCAATGCAAATTACATGAGACTTCATGAGAAAGAAACAAATTTCTTGTACTTGAGTTTTTCTCTTAAAGCTGCATTGAGCAACTTTCTCTCACTGAGAAAGAAGCTTTTCAGCATCTGTGGCCTTGGATTCTTTTCATTTGCTTAGTTGCACTAACACAGCTTTTAGTGCTCTCAGAAGCTCAAAAACAGCTCAAAACAGCTTTCTGAGCATTGAAGCTCTAAACTAACTTTCTCTGCAAAAAAGCTCTAACTCATGAAAATCTGTCTTCTGCTTTGCAAATTACATGAGAATTCATGTGAAAGAAACAAATTTCTTGTACTTGAGTTTTTCTCTTAAAGCTGCATTGAGCAACTTTCTCTCACTGAGAAAGAAGCTTTTCAGCATCTGTGGCCTTGGATTCTTTTCATTTGCTTAGTTGCACTAACACAGCTTTTAGTGCTCTCAGAAGCTCAAAAACAGTGTTTCTGAGCATTGAAGCTCTAAACTAACTTTCTCTGCAAAAAAGCTCTAACTCATGAAAATCTGTCTTCTGCTTTGCAAATTACATGAGAATTCATGAGAAAGAAACAAATTCCTTGTACTTGAGTTTTTCTCTTATAATTGATATGAGCAACTTTCTCTCACTGAGAAAGAAGCTTTTCAGCATCTGTGGCCTTGGATTCTTTTCATTTGCTAAGTTGCACTAACACAGCTTTTAGTGCTCTCAGAAGCTCAAAAACAGCTCAAAACAGCTTTCTGAGCATTGAAGCTCTAAACTAACTTTCTCTGCAAAAAAGCTCTAACTCATGAAAATCTGTCTTCTGCTTTGCAAATTACATGAGACTTCATGAGAAAGAAACAAATTTCTTGTACTTGAGTTTTTCTCTTATAATTGATATGAGCAACTTTCTCTCACTGAGAAAGAAGCTTTTCAGCATCTGTGGCCTTGGATTCTTTTCATTTGCTAAGTTGCACTAACACAGCTTTTAGTGCTCTCAGAAGCTCAAAAACAGCTCAAAACAGCTTTCTGAGCATTGAAGCTCTAAACTAACTTTCTCTGCAAAGAAGCTCTAACTCATGAAAATCTGCCTTCTGCTTTGCAAATTACATGAGAATTCATGAGAAAGAAACAAATTTCTTGTACTTGAGTTTTTCTCTTATAATTGATATGAGCAACTTTCTCTCACTGAGAAAGAAGCTTTTCAGCATCTGTGGCCTTGGATTCTTTTCATTTGCTAAGTTGCACTAACACAGCTTTTAGTGCTCTCAGAAGCTCAAAAACAGCTCAAAACAGCTTTCTGAGCATTGAAGCTCTAAACTAACTTTCTCTGCAAAAAAGCTCTAACTCATGAAAATCTGTCTTCTGCTTTGCAAATTACATGAGAATTCATGAGAAAGAAACAAATTTCTTGTACTTGAGTTTTTCTCTTAAAGCTGCATTGAGCAACTTTCTCTCACTGAGAAAGAAGCTTTTCAGCATCTGTGGCCTTGGATTCTTTTCATTTGCTTAGTTGCACTAACACAGCTTTTAGTGCTCTCAGAAGCTCAAAAACAGTGTTTCTGAGCATTGAAGCTCTAAACTAACTTTCTCTGCAAAAAAGCTCTAACTCATGAAAATCTGTCTTCTGCTTTGCAAATTACATGAGAATTCATGTGAAAGTTACAAATTTCTTGTACTTGAGTTTTTCTCTTAAAGCTGCATTGAGCAACTTTCTCTGACTGAGAAAGAAGCTTTTCAGCATCTGTGGCCTTGGATTCTTTTAATTTGCTTAGTTGCACTAACACAGCTTTTAGTGCTTTCAGAAGCTCAAAAACAGTGTTTCTGAGCATTGACGCTCTAAACTAACTTTCTCTGCAAAAAAGCTCTAACTCATGAAAATCTGTCTTCTGCTTTGCAAATTATTTGAGAATTCATGAGAAAGAAACAAATTTCTTGTACTTGAGTTTTTCTCTTATAATTGATATGAGCAACTTTCTCTCACTGAGAAAGAAGCTTTTCAGCATCTGTGGCCTTGGATTCTTTTCATTTGCTAAGTTGCACTAACACAGCTTTTAGTGCTCTCAGAAGCTCAAAAACAGCTCAAAACAGCTTTCTGAGCATTGAAGCTCTAAACTAACTTTCTCTGCAAAGAAGCTCTAACTCATGAAAATCTGCCTTCTGCTTTGCAAATTACATGAGAATTCATGAGAAAGAAACAAATTTCTTGTACTTGAGTTTTTCTCTTATAATTGATATGAGCAACTTTCTCTCACTGAGAAAGAAGCTTTTCAGCATCTGTGGCCTTGGATTCTTTTCATTTGCTAAGTTGCACTAACACAGCTTTTAGTGCTCTCAGAAGCTCAAAAACAGCTCAAAACAGCTTTCTGAGCATTGAAGCTCTAAACTAACTTTCTCTGCAAAAAAGCTCTAACTCATGAAAATCTGTCTTCTGCTTTGCAAATTACATGAGAATTCATGAGAAAGAAACAAATTTCTTGTACTTGAGTTTTTCTCTTAAAGCTGCATTGAGCAACTTTCTCTCACTGAGAAAGAAGCTTTTCAGCATCTGTGGCCTTGGATTCTTTTCATTTGCTTAGTTGCACTAACACAGCTTTTAGTGCTCTCAGAAGCTCAAAAACAGTGTTTCTGAGCATTGAAGCTCTAAACTAACTTTCTCTGCAAAAAAGCTCTAACTCATGAAAATCTGTCTTCTGCTTTGCAAATTACATGAGAATTCATGTGAAAGTTACAAATTTCTTGTACTTGAGTTTTTCTCTTAAAGCTGCATTGAGCAACTTTCTCTCACTGAGAAAGAAGCTTTTCAGCATCTGTGGCCTTGGATTCTTTTAATTTGCTTAGTTGCACTAACACAGCTTTTAGTGCTTTCAGAAGCTCAAAAACAGTGTTTCTGAGCATTGACGCTCTAAACTAACTTTCTCTGCAAAAAAGCTCTAACTCATGAAAATCTGTCTTCTGCTTTGCAAATTATTTGAGAATTCATGAGAAAGAAACAAATTTCTTGTACTTGAGTTTTTCTCTTATAATTGATATGAGCAACTTTCTCTAACTGAGAAAGAAGCTTTTCAGCATCTGTGGCCTTGGATTCTTTTCATTTGCTAAGTTGCACTAACACAGCTTTTAGTGCTCTCAGAAGCTCAAAAACAGCTCAAAACAGCTTTCTGAGCATTGAAGCTCTAAACTAACTTTCTCTGCAAAGAAGCTCTAACTCATGAAAATCTGCCTTCTGCTTTGCAAATTACATGAGAATTCATGAGAAAGAAACAAATTTCTTGTACTTGAGTTTTTCTCTTATAATTGATATGAGCAACTTTCTCTCACTGAGAAAGAAGCTTTTCAGCATCTGTGGCCTTGGATTCTTTTCATTTGCTAAGTTGCACTAACACAGCTTTTAGTGCTCTCAGAAGCTCAAAAACAGCTCAAAACAGCTTTCTGAGCATTGAAGCTCTAAACTAACTTTCTCTGCAAAAAAGCTCTAACTCATGAAAATCTGTCTTCTGCTTTGCAAATTACATGAGAATTCATGAGAAAGAAACAAATTTCTTGTACTTGAGTTTTTCTCTTAAAGCTGCATTGAGCAACTTTCTCTCACTGAGAAAGAAGCTTTTCAGCATCTGTGGCCTTGGATTCTTTTCATTTGCTTAGTTGCACTAACACAGCTTTTAGTGCTCTCAGAAGCTCAAAAACAGTGTTTCTGAGCATTGAAGCTCTAAACTAACTTTCTCTGCAAAAAAGCTCTAACTCATGAAAATCTGTCTTCTGCTTTGCAAATTACATGAGAATTCATGTGAAAGAAACAAATTTCTTGTACTTGAGTTTTTCTCTTAAAGCTGCATTGAGCAACTTTCTCTCACTGAGAAAGAAGCTTTTCAGCATCTGTGGCCTTGGATTCTTTTCATTTGCTTAGTTGCACTAACACAGCTTTTAGTGCTCTCAGAAGCTCAAAAACAGCTCAAAACAGCTTTCTGAGCATTGAAGCTTTAAACTAACTTTCTCTGCAAAAAAGCTCTAACTCATGAAAATCTGTCTTCTGCTTTGCAAATTACATGAGAATTCATGAGAAAGAAACAAATTTCTTGTACTTGAGTTTTTCTCTTAAAGCTGCATTGAGCAACTTTCTCTCACTGAGAAAGAAGCTTTTCAGCATCTGTGGCCTTGGATTCTTTTCATTTGCTTAGTTGCACTAACACAACTTTTAGTACTCTCAGAAGCTCAAAAACAGTGTTTCTGAGCATTGAAGCTCTAAACTAACTTTCTCTGCAAAAAAGCTCTGACTCATGAAAATCTGTCTTCTGCTTTGCAAATTACATGTGACTTCATGAGAAAGAAACAAATTTCTTGTACTTGAGTTTTTCTCTTAAAGCTGCATTGAACAACTTTCCCTCACTGAGAAAGAAGCTTTTCAGCATCTGTGGCCTTGGATTCTTTTCATTTGCTTGGTTGCACTAACACAGCTTTTAGTGCTCTCAGAAGCTCAAAAACAGTGTTTCTGAGCATTGACGCTCTAAACTAACTTTCTCTGCAAAAAAGCTCTAACTTATGAAAATCTGTCTTCTGCATTGCAAATTACATGAGACTTCATGAGAAAGAAACAAATTTCTTGTACTTGAGTTTTTCTCTTAAAGCTGCATTGAGCAACTTTCTCTCACTGAGAAAGAAGCTTTTCAGCATCTGTGGCCTTGGATTCTTTTCATTTGCTTAGTTGCACTAACACAGCTTTTAGTGCTCTCAGAAGCTCAAAAACAGTGTTTCTGAGCATTGAAGCTCTAAACTAACTTTCTCTGCAGAAAATCTCTAACTCATGAAAATCTGTCTTCTGCTTTGCAAATTACATGAGAATTCATGAGAAAGAAACAAATTTCTTGTACTTGAGTTTTTCTCTTATAATTAATATGAGCAACTTTTTCTCACTGAGAAAGAAGCTTTTCAGCATCTGTGGCCTTGGATTCTTTTCATTTGCTTAGTTGCACTAACACAGCTTTTAGTGCTCTCAGAAGCTCAAAAACAGCTCAAAACAGCTTTCTGAGCATTGAAGCTCTAAACTAACTTTCTCTGCAAAAAAGCTCTAACTCATGAAAATCTGTCTTCTGCTTTGCAAATTACATGAGACTTCATGAGAAAGAAACAAATTTCTTGTACTTGAGTTTTTCTCTTATAATTAATATGAGCAACTTTTTCTCACTGAGAAAGAAGCTTTTCAGCATCTGTGGCCTTGGATTCTTTTCATTTGCTTAGTTGCACTAACACAGCTTTTAGTGCTCTCAGAAGCTCAAAAACAGCTCAAAACAGCTTTCTGAGCATTGAAGCTCTAAACTAACTTTCTCTGCAAAAAAGCTCTAACTCATGAAAATCTGTCTTCTGCTTTGCAAATTACATGAGAATTCATGAGAAAGAAACAAATTTCTTGTACTTGAGTTTTTCTCTTAAAGCTGCATTGAGCAGCTTTCTCTCACTGAGAAAGAAGCTTTTCAGCATCTGTGGCCTTGGATTCTTTTCATTTGCTTAGTTGCACTAACACAGCTTTTAGTGCTCTCAGAAGCTCAAAAACAGTGTTTCTGAGCATTGAAGCTCTAAACTAACTTTCTCTGCAAAAAAGCTCTAACTCATGAAAATCTGTCTTCTGCTTTGCAAATTACATGAGAATTCATGTGAAAGAAACAAATTTCTTGTACTTGAGTTTTTCTCTTAAAGCTGCATTGAGCAACTTTCTCTCACTGAGAAAGAAGCTTTTCAGCATCTGTGGCCTTGGATTCTTTTCATTTGCTTAGTTGCACTAACACAGCTTTTAGTGCTCTCAGAAGCTCAAAAACAGTGTTTCTGAGCATTGAAGCTCTAAACTAACTTTCTCTGCAAAAAAGCTCTAATTCATGAAAATCTGTCTTCTGCTTTGCAAATTACATGAGAATTCATGTGAAAGAAACAAATTTCTTGTACTTGAGTTTTTCTCTTAAAGCTGCATTGAGCAACTTTCTCTCACTGAGAAAGAAGATTTTCAGCATCTGTGGCCTTGGATTCTTTTCATTTGCGAAGTTGCACTAACACAACTTTTAGTACTCTCAGAAGCTCAAAAACAGTGTTTCTGAGCATTGAAGCTCTAAACTAACTTTCTCTGCAAAAAAGCTCTGACTCATGAAAATCTGTCTTCTGCTTTGCAAATTACATGAGAATTCATGAGAAAGAAACAAATTTCTTGTACTTGAGTTTTTCTCTTATAATTGATATGAGCAACTTTCTCTCACTGAGAAAGAAGCTTTTCAGCATCTGTGGCCTTGGATTCTTTTCATTTGCTAAGTTGCACTAACACAGCTTTTAGTGCTCTCAGAAGCTCAAAAACAGTGTTTCTGAGCATTGACGCTCTAAACTAACTTTCTCTGCAAAAAAGCTCTAACTTATGAAAATCTGTCTTCTGCAATGCAAATTACATGAGACTTCATGAGAAAGAAACAAATTTCTTGTACTTGAGTTTTTCTTTTAAAGCTGCATTGAGCAACTTTCTCTCACTGAGAAAGAAGCTTTTCAGCATCTGTGGCCTTGGATTCTTTTCATTTGCTTAGTTGCACTAACACAGCTTTTAGTGCTCTCAGAAGCTCAAAAACAGCTCAAAACAGCTTTCTGAGCATTGAAGCTTTAAACTAACTTTCTCTGCAAAAAAGCTCTAACTCATGAAAATCTGTCTTCTGCTTTGCAAATTACATGAGAATTCATGAGAAAGAAACAAATTTCTTGTACTTGAGTTTTTCTCTTAAAGCTGCATTGAGCAACTTTCTCTCACTGAGAAAGAAGCTTTTCAGCATCTGTGGCCTTGGATTCTTTTCATTTGCTTAGTTGCACTAACACAACTTTTAGTACTCTCAGAAGCTCAAAAACAGTGTTTCTGAGCATTGAAGCTCTAAACTAACTTTCTCTGCAAAAAAGCTCTGACTCATGAAAATCTGTCTTCTGCTTTGCAAATTACATGAGAATTCATGAGAAAGAAACAAATTTCTTGTACTTGAGTTTTTCTCTTATAATTGATATGAGCAACTTTCTCTCACTGAGAAAGAAGCTTTTCAGCATCTGTGGCCTTGGATTCTTTTCATTTGCTAAGTTGCACTAACACAGCTTTTAGTGCTCTCAGAAGCTCAAAAACAGCTCAAAACAGCTTTCTGAGCATTGAAGCTCTAAACTAACTTTCTCTGCAAAAAAGCTCTAACTCATGAAAATCTGTCTTCTGCTTTGCAAATTACATGAGAATTCATGAGAAAGAAACAAATTCCTTGTACTTGAGTTTTTCTCTTATAATTGATATGAGCAACTTTCTCTCACTGAGAAAGAAGCTTTTCAGCATCTGTGGCCTTGGATTCTTTTCATTTGCTAAGGTGCACTAACACAGCTTTTAGTGCTCTCAGAAGCTCAAAAACAGCTCAAAACAGCTTTCTGAGCATTGAAGCTCTAAACTAACTTTCTCTGCAAAAAAGCTCTAACTCATGAAAATCTGTCTTCTGCTTTGCAAATTACATGAGAATTCATGAGAAAGAAACAAATTTCTTGTACTTGAGTTTTTCTCTTAAAGCTGCATTGAGCAACTTTCTCTCACTGAGAAAGAAGCTTTTCAGCATCTGTGGCCTTGGATTCTTTTCATTTGCTTAGTTGCACTAACACAACTTTTAGTACTCTCAGAAGCTCAAAAACAGTGTTTCTGAGCATTGAAGCTCTAAACTAACTTTCTCTGCAAAAAAGCTCTGACTCATGAAAATCTGTCTTCTGCTTTGCAAATTACATGAGAATTCATGAGAAAGAAACAAATTTCTTGTACTTGAGTTTTTCTCTTAAAGCTGCATTGAGCAACTTTCTCTCACTGAGAAAGAAGCTTTTCAGCATCTGTGGCCTTGGATTCTTTTCATTTGCTTAGTTGCACTTAACACAGCTTTTAGTGCTCTCAGAAGCTCAAAAACAGTGTTTCTGAGCATTGAAGCTCTAAACTAACTTTCTCTGCAAAAAAGCTCTAACTCATGAAAATCTGTCTTCTGCTTAGCAAATTACATGAGAATTCATGAGAAAGAAACAAATTTCTTGTACTTGAGTTTTTCTCTTATAATTGATATGAGCAACTTTCTCTCACTGAGAAAGAAGCTTTTCAGCATCTGTGGCCTTGGATTCTTTTCATTTGCTTAGTTGCACTAACACAGCTTTTAGTGCTCTCAGAAGCTCAAAAACAGCTCAAAACAGCTTTCTGAGCATTGAAGCTCTAAACTAACTTTCTCTGCAAAAAAGCTCTAACTCATGAAAATCTGTCTTCTGCTTTGCAAATTACATGAGAATTCATGTGAAAGAAACAAATTTCTTGTACTTGAGTTTTTCTCTTAAAGCTGCATTGAGCAACTTTCTCTCACTGAGAAAGAAGCTTTTCAGCATCTGTGGCCTTGGATTCTTTTCATTTGCTTAGTTGCACTAACACAGCTTTTAGTGCTCTCAGAAGCTCAAAAACAGTGTTTCTGAGCATTGAAGCTCTAAACTAACTTTCTCTGCAAAAAAGCTCTAACTCATGAAAATCTGTCTTCTGCTTTGCAAATTACATGAGAATTCATGAGAAAGAAACAAATTTCTTGTACTTGAGTTTTTCTCTTATAATTGATATGAGCAACTTTCTCTCACTGAGAAAGAAGCTTTTCAGCATCTGTGGCCTTGGATTCTTTTCATTTGCTAAGTTGCACTAACACAGCTTTTAGTGCTCTCAGAAGCTCAAAAACAGCTCAAAACAGCTTTCTGAGCATTGAAGCTCTAAACTAACTTTCTCTGCAAAGAAGCTCTAACTCATGAAAATCTGCCTTCTGCTTTGCAAATTACATGAGAATTCATGAGAAAGAAACAAATTTCTTGTACTTGAGTTTTTCTCTTATAATTGATATGAGCAACTTTCTCTCACTGAGAAAGAAGCTTTTGAGCATCTGTGGCCTTGGATTCTTTTCATTTGCTAAGTTGCACTAACACAGCTTTTAGTGCTCTCAGAAGCTCAAACACAGCTCAAAACAGCTTTCTGAGCATTGAAGCTCTAAACTAACTTTCTCTGCAAAAAAGCTCTAACTCATGAAAATCTGTCTTCTGCTTTGCAAATTACATGAGAATTCATGAGAAAGAAACAAATTTCTTGTACTTGAGTTTTTCTCTTAAAGCTGCATTGAGCAACTTTCTCTCACTGAGAAAGAAGCTTTTCAGCATCTGTGGCCTTGGATTCTTTTCATTTGCTTAGTTGCACTAACACAGCTTTTAGTGCTCTCAGAAGCTCAAAAACAGTGTTTCTGAGCATTGAAGCTCTAAACTAACTTTCTCTGCAAAAAAGCTCTAACTCATGAAAATCTGTCTTCTGCTTTGCAAATTACATGAGAATTCATGTGAAAGAAACAAATTTCTTGTACTTGAGTTTTTCTCTTAAAGCTGCATTGAGCAACTTTCTCTCACTGAGAAAGAAGCTTTTCAGCATCTGTGGCCTTGGATTCTTTTCATTTGCTTAGTTGCACTAACACAGCTTTTAGTGCTCTCAGAAGCTCAAAAACAGTGTTTCTGAGCATTGAAGCTCTAAACTAACTTTCTCTGCAAAAAAGCTCTAACTCATGAAAATCTGTCTTCTGCTTAGCAAATTACATGAGAATTCATGAGAAAGAAACAAATTTCTTGTACTTGAGTTTTTCTCTTATAATTGATATGAGCAACTTTCTCTCACTGAGAAAGAAGCTTTTCAGCATCTGTGGCCTTGGATTCTTTTCATTTGCTTAGTTGCACTAACACAGCTTTTAGTGCTCTCAGAAGCTCAAAAACAGCTCAAAACAGCTTTCTGAGCATTGAAGCTTTAAACTAACTTTCTCTGCAAAAAAGCTCTAACTCATGAAAATCTGTCTTCTGCTTTGCAAATTACATGAGAATTCATGAGAAAGAAACAAATTTCTTGTACTTGAGTTTTTCTCTTAAAGCTGCATTGAGCAACTTTCTCTCACTGAGAAAGAAGCTTTTCAGCATCTGTGGCCTTGGATTCTTTTCATTTGCTTAGTTGCACTAACACAGCTTTTAGTGCTCTCAGAAGCTCAAAAACAGTGTTTCTGAGCATTGAAGCTCTAAACTAACTTTCTCTGCAAAAAAGCTCTAACTCATGAAAATCTGTCTTCTGCTTTGCAAATTACATGAGAATTCATGTGAAAGAAACAAATTTCTTGTACTTGAGTTTTTCTCTTAAAGCTGCATTGAGCAACTTTCTCTCACTGAGAAAGAAGCTTTTCAGCATCTGTGGCCTTGGATTCTTTTCATTTGCTTAGTTGCACTAACACAGCTTTTAGTGCTCTCAGAAGCTCAAAAACAGCTCAAAACAGCTTTCTGAGCATTGAAGCTTTAAACTAACTTTCTCTGCAAAAAAGCTCTAACTCATGAAAATCTGTCTTCTGCTTTGCAAATTACATGAGAATTCATGAGAAAGAAACAAATTTCTTGTACTTGAGTTTTTCTCTTAAAGCTGCATTGAGCAACTTTCTCTCACTGAGAAAGAAGCTTTTCAGCATCTGTGGCCTTGGATTCTTTTCATTTGCTTAGTTGCACTAACACAGCTTTTAGTGCTCTCAGAAGCTCAAAAACAGTGTTTCTGAGCATTGAAGCTCTAAACTAACTTTCTCTGCAAAAAAGCTCTAACTCATGAAAATCTGTCTTCTGCTTTGCAAATTACATGAGAATTCATGTGAAAGAAACAAATTTCTTGTACTTGAGTTTTTCTCTTAAAGCTGCATTGAGCAACTTTCTCTCACTGAGAAAGAAGCTTTTCAGCATCTGTGGCCTTGGATTCTTTTCATTTGCTTAGTTGCACTAACACAGCTTTTAGTGCTCTCAGAAGCTCAAAAACAGCTCAAAACAGCTTTCTGAGCATTGAAGCTTTAAACTAACTTTCTCTGCAAAAAAGCTCTAACTCATGAAAATCTGTCTTCTGCTTTGCAAATTACATGAGAATTCATGAGAAAGAAACAAATTTCTTGTACTTGAGTTTTTCTCTTAAAGCTGCATTGAGAAACTTTCTCTCACTGAGAAAGAAGCTTTTCAGCATCTGTGGCCTTGGATTCTTTTCATTTGCTTAGTTGCACTAACACAACTTTTAGTACTCTCAGAAGCTCAAAAACAGTGTTTCTGAGCATTGAAGCTCTAAACTAACTTTCTCTGCAAAAAAGCTCTGACTCATGAAAATCTGTCTTCTGCTTTGCAAATTACATGAGAATTCATGAGAAAGAAACAAATTTCTTGTACTTGAGTTTTTCTCTTATAATTGATATGAGCAACTTTCTCTCACTGAGAAAGAAGCTTTTCAGCATCTGTGGCCTTGGATTCTTTTCATTTGCTAAGTTGCACTAACACAGCTTTTAGTGCTCTCAGAAGCTCAAAAACAGCTCAAAACAGCTTTCTGAGCATTGAAGCTCTAAACTAACTTTCTCTGCAAAAAAGCTCTAACTCATGAAAATCTGTCTTCTGCTTTGCAAATTACATGAGAATTCATGAGAAAGAAACAAATTCCTTGTACTTGAGTTTTTCTCTTATAATTGATATGAGCAACTTTCTCTCACTGAGAAAGAAGCTTTTCAGCATCTGTGGCCTTGGATTCTTTTCATTTGCTAAGTTGCACTAACACAGCTTTTAGTGCTCTCAGAAGCTCAAAAACAGCTCAAAACAGCTTTCTGAGCATTGAAGCTCTAAACTAACTTTCTCTGCAAAAAAGCTCTAACTCATGAAAATCTGTCTTCTGCTTTGCAAATTACATGAGACTTCATAAGAAAGAAACAAATTTCTTGTACTTGAGTTTTTCTCTTATAATTGATATGAGCAACTTTCTCTCACTGAGAAAGAAGCTTTTCAGCATCTGTGGCCTTGGATTCTTTTCATTTGCTAAGTTGCACTAACACAGCTTTTAGTGCTCTCAGAAGCTCAAAAACAGCTCAAAACAGCTTTCTGAGCATTGAAGCTCTAAACTAACTTTCTCTGCAAAAAAGCTCTAACTCATGAAAATCTGTCTTCTGCTTTGCAAATTATTTGAGAATTCATGAGAAAGAAACAAATTTCTTGTACTTGAGTTTTTCTCTTATAATTGATATGAGCAACTTTCTCTCACTGAGAAAGAAGCTTTTCAGCATCTGTGGCCTTGGATTCTTTTCATTTGCTAAGTTGCACTAACACAGCTTTTAGTGCTCTCAGAAGCTCAAAAACAGCTCAAAACAGCTTTCTGAGCATTGAAGCTCTAAACTAACTTTCTCTGCAAAGAAGCTCTAACTCATGAAAATCTGCCTTCTGCTTTGCAAATTACATGAGAATTCATGAGAAAGAAACAAATTTCTTGTACTTGAGTTTTTCTCTTATAATTGATATGAGCAACTTTCTCTCACTGAGAAAGAAGCTTTTCAGCATCTGTGGCCTTGGATTCTTTTCATTTGCTAAGTTGCACTAACACAGCTTTTAGTGCTCTCAGAAGCTCAAAAACAGCTCAAAACAGCTTTCTGAGCATTGAAGCTCTAAACTAACTTTCTCTGCAAAAAAGCTCTAACTCATGAAAATCTGTCTTCTGCTTTGCAAATTACATGAGAATTCATGAGAAAGAAACAAATTTCTTGTACTTGAGTTTTTCTCTTAAAGCTGCATTGAGCAACTTTCTCTCACTGAGAAAGAAGCTTTTCAGCATCTGTGGCCTTGGATTCTTTTCATTTGCTTAGTTGCACTAACACAGCTTTTAGTGCTCTCAGAAGCTCAAAAACAGTGTTTCTGAGCATTGAAGCTCTAAACTAACTTTCTCTGCAAAAAAGCTCTAACTCATGAAAATCTGTCTTCTGCTTTGCAAATTACATGAGAATTCATGTGAAAGAAACAAATTTCTTGTACTTGAGTTTTTCTCTTAAAGCTGCATTGAGCAACTTTCTCTCACTGAGAAAGAAGCTTTTCAGCATCTGTGGCCTTGGATTCTTTTCATTTGCTTAGTTGCACTAACACAGCTTTTAGTGCTCTCAGAAGCTCAAAAACAGTGTTTCTGAGCATTGAAGCTCTAAACTAACTTTCTCTGCAAAAAAGCTCTAACTCATGAAAATCTGTCTTCTGCTTTGCAAATTACATGAGAATTCATGTGAAAGTTACAAATTTCTTGTACTTGAGTTTTTCTCTTAAAGCTGCATTGAGCAACTTTCTCTCACTGAGAAAGAAGCTTTTCAGCATCTGTGGCCTTGGATTCTTTTAATTTGCTTAGTTGCACTAACACAGCTTTTAGTGCTTTCAGAAGCTCAAAAACAGTGTTTCTGAGCATTGACGCTCTAAACTAACTTTCTCTGCAAAAAAGCTCTAACTCATGAAAATCTGTCTTCTGCTTTGCAAATTATTTGAGAATTCATGAGAAAGAAACAAATTTCTTGTACTTGAGTTTTTCTCTTATAATTGATATGAGCAACTTTCTCTCACTGAGAAAGAAGCTTTTCAGCATCTGTGGCCTTGGATTCTTTTCATTTGCTAAGTTGCACTAACACAGCTTTTAGTGCTCTCAGAAGCTCAAAAACAGCTCAAAACAGCTTTCTGAGCATTGAAGCTCTAAACTAACTTTCTCTGCAAAGAAGCTCTAACTCATGAAAATCTGCCTTCTGCTTTGCAAATTACATGAGAATTCATGAGAAAGAAACAAATTTCTTGTACTTGAGTTTTTCTCTTATAATTGATATGAGCAACTTTCTCTCACTGAGAAAGAAGCTTTTCAGCATCTGTGGCCTTGGATTCTTTTCATTTGCTAAGTTGCACTAACACAGCTTTTAGTGCTCTCAGAAGCTCAAAAACAGCTCAAAACAGCTTTCTGAGCATTGAAGCTCTAAACTAACTTTCTCTGCAAAAAAGCTCTAACTCATGAAAATCTGTCTTCTGCTTTGCAAATTACATGAGAATTCATGAGAAAGAAACAAATTTCTTGTACTTGAGTTTTTCTCTTAAAGCTGCATTGAGCAACTTTCTCTCACTGAGAAAGAAGCTTTTCAGCATCTGTGGCCTTGGATTCTTTTCATTTGCTTAGTTGCACTAACACAGCTTTTAGTGCTCTCAGAAGCTCAAAAACAGTGTTTCTGAGCATTGAAGCTCTAAACTAACTTTCTCTGCAAAAAAGCTCTAACTCATGAAAATCTGTCTTCTGCTTTGCAAATTACATGAGAATTCATGTGAAAGAAACAAATTTCTTGTACTTGAGTTTTTCTCTTAAAGCTGCATTGAGCAACTTTCTCTCACTGAGAAAGAAGCTTTTCAGCATCTGTGGCCTTGGATTCTTTTCATTTGCTTAGTTGCACTAACACAGCTTTTAGTGCTCTCAGAAGCTCAAAAACAGTGTTTCTGAGCATTGAAGCTCTAAACTAACTTTCTCTGCAAAAAAGCTCTAACTCATGAAAATCTGTCTTCTGCTTAGCAAATTACATGAGAATTCATGAGAAAGAAACAAATTTCTTGTACTTGAGTTTTTCTCTTATAATTGATATGAGCAACTTTCTCTCACTGAGAAAGAAGCTTTTCAGCATCTGTGGCCTTGGATTCTTTTCATTTGCTTAGTTGCACTAACACAGCTTTTAGTGCTCTCAGAAGCTCAAAAACAGCTCAAAACAGCTTTCTGAGCATTGAAGCTTTAAACTAACTTTCTCTGCAAAAAAGCTCTAACTCATGAAAATCTGTCTTCTGCTTTGCAAATTACATGAGAATTCATGAGAAAGAAACAAATTTCTTGTACTTGAGTTTTTCTCTTAAAGCTGCATTGAGCAACTTTCTCTCACTGAGAAAGAAGCTTTTCAGCATCTGTGGCCTTGGATTCTTTTCATTTGCTTAGTTGCACTAACACAGCTTTTAGTGCTCTCAGAAGCTCAAAAACAGTGTTTCTGAGCATTGAAGCTCTAAACTAACTTTCTCTGCAAAAAAGCTCTAACTCATGAAAATCTGTCTTCTGCTTTGCAAATTACATGAGAATTCATGTGAAAGAAACAAATTTCTTGTACTTGAGTTTTTCTCTTAAAGCTGCATTGAGCAACTTTCTCTCACTGAGAAAGAAGCTTTTCAGCATCTGTGGCCTTGGATTCTTTTCATTTGCTTAGTTGCACTAACACAGCTTTTAGTGCTCTCAGAAGCTCAAAAACAGCTCAAAACAGCTTTCTGAGCATTGAAGCTTTAAACTAACTTTCTCTGCAAAAAAGCTCTAACTCATGAAAATCTGTCTTCTGCTTTGCAAATTACATGAGAATTCATGAGAAAGAAACAAATTTCTTGTACTTGAGTTTTTCTCTTAAAGCTGCATTGAGCAACTTTCTCTCACTGAGAAAGAAGCTTTTCAGCATCTGTGGCCTTGGATTCTTTTCATTTGCTTAGTTGCACTAACACAGCTTTTAGTGCTCTCAGAAGCTCAAAAACAGTGTTTCTGAGCATTGAAGCTCTAAACTAACTTTCTCTGCAAAAAAGCTCTAACTCATGAAAATCTGTCTTCTGCTTTGCAAATTACATGAGAATTCATGTGAAAGAAACAAATTTCTTGTACTTGAGTTTTTCTCTTAAAGCTGCATTGAGCAACTTTCTCTCACTGAGAAAGAAGCTTTTCAGCATCTGTGGCCTTGGATTCTTTTCATTTGCTTAGTTGCACTAACACAGCTTTTAGTGCTCTCAGAAGCTCAAAAACAGCTCAAAACAGCTTTCTGAGCATTGAAGCTTTAAACTAACTTTCTCTGCAAAAAAGCTCTAACTCATGAAAATCTGTCTTCTGCTTTGCAAATTACATGAGAATTCATGAGAAAGAAACAAATTTCTTGTACTTGAGTTTTTCTCTTAAAGCTGCATTGAGAAACTTTCTCTCACTGAGAAAGAAGCTTTTCAGCATCTGTGGCCTTGGATTCTTTTCATTTGCTTAGTTGCACTAACACAACTTTTAGTACTCTCAGAAGCTCAAAAACAGTGTTTCTGAGCATTGAAGCTCTAAACTAACTTTCTCTGCAAAAAAGCTCTGACTCATGAAAATCTGTCTTCTGCTTTGCAAATTACATGAGAATTCATGAGAAAGAAACAAATTTCTTGTACTTGAGTTTTTCTCTTATAATTGATATGAGCAACTTTCTCTCACTGAGAAAGAAGCTTTTCAGCATCTGTGGCCTTGGATTCTTTTCATTTGCTAAGTTGCACTAACACAGCTTTTAGTGCTCTCAGAAGCTCAAAAACAGCTCAAAACAGCTTTCTGAGCATTGAAGCTCTAAACTAACTTTCTCTGCAAAAAAGCTCTAACTCATGAAAATCTGTCTTCTGCTTTGCAAATTACATGAGAATTCATGAGAAAGAAACAAATTCCTTGTACTTGAGTTTTTCTCTTATAATTGATATGAGCAACTTTCTCTCACTGAGAAAGAAGCTTTTCAGCATCTGTGGCCTTGGATTCTTTTCATTTGCTAAGTTGCACTAACACAGCTTTTAGTGCTCTCAGAAGCTCAAAAACAGCTCAAAACAGCTTTCTGAGCATTGAAGCTCTAAACTAACTTTCTCTGCAAAAAAGCTCTAACTCATGAAAATCTGTCTTCTGCTTTGCAAATTACATGAGACTTCATAAGAAAGAAACAAATTTCTTGTACTTGAGTTTTTCTCTTATAATTGATATGAGCAACTTTCTCTCACTGAGAAAGAAGCTTTTCAGCATCTGTGGCCTTGGATTCTTTTCATTTGCTAAGTTGCACTAACACAGCTTTTAGTGCTCTCAGAAGCTCAAAAACAGCTCAAAACAGCTTTCTGAGCATTGAAGCTCTAAACTAACTTTCTCTGCAAAAAAGCTCTAACTCATGAAAATCTGTCTTCTGCTTTGCAAATTATTTGAGAATTCATGAGAAAGAAACAAATTTCTTGTACTTGAGTTTTTCTCTTATAATTGATATGAGCAACTTTCTCTCACTGAGAAAGAAGCTTTTCAGCATCTGTGGCCTTGGATTCTTTTCATTTGCTAAGTTGCACTAACACAGCTTTTAGTGCTCTCAGAAGCTCAAAAACAGCTCAAAACAGCTTTCTGAGCATTGAAGCTCTAAACTAACTTTCTCTGCAAAGAAGCTCTAACTCATGAAAATCTGCCTTCTGCTTTGCAAATTACATGAGAATTCATGAGAAAGAAACAAATTTCTTGTACTTGAGTTTTTCTCTTATAATTGATATGAGCAACTTTCTCTCACTGAGAAAGAAGCTTTTCAGCATCTGTGGCCTTGGATTCTTTTCATTTGCTAAGTTGCACTAACACAGCTTTTAGTGCTCTCAGAAGCTCAAAAACAGCTCAAAACAGCTTTCTGAGCATTGAAGCTCTAAACTAACTTTCTCTGCAAAAAAGCTCTAACTCATGAAAATCTGTCTTCTGCTTTGCAAATTACATGAGAATTCATGAGAAAGAAACAAATTTCTTGTACTTGAGTTTTTCTCTTAAAGCTGCATTGAGCAACTTTCTCTCACTGAGAAAGAAGCTTTTCAGCATCTGTGGCCTTGGATTCTTTTCATTTGCTTAGTTGCACTAACACAGCTTTTAGTGCTCTCAGAAGCTCAAAAACAGTGTTTCTGAGCATTGAAGCTCTAAACTAACTTTCTCTGCAAAAAAGCTCTAACTCATGAAAATCTGTCTTCTGCTTTGCAAATTACATGAGAATTCATGTGAAAGAAACAAATTTCTTGTACTTGAGTTTTTCTCTTAAAGCTGCATTGAGCAACTTTCTCTCACTGAGAAAGAAGCTTTTCAGCATCTGTGGCCTTGGATTCTTTTCATTTGCTTAGTTGCACTAACACAGCTTTTAGTGCTCTCAGAAGCTCAAAAACAGTGTTTCTGAGCATTGAAGCTCTAAACTAACTTTCTCTGCAAAAAAGCTCTAACTCATGAAAATCTGTCTTCTGCTTTGCAAATTACATGAGAATTCATGTGAAAGTTACAAATTTCTTGTACTTGAGTTTTTCTCTTAAAGCTGCATTGAGCAACTTTCTCTCACTGAGAAAGAAGCTTTTCAGCATCTGTGGCCTTGGATTCTTTTAATTTGCTTAGTTGCACTAACACAGCTTTTAGTGCTTTCAGAAGCTCAAAAACAGTGTTTCTGAGCATTGACGCTCTAAACTAACTTTCTCTGCAAAAAAGCTCTAACTCATGAAAATCTGTCTTCTGCTTTGCAAATTATTTGAGAATTCATGAGAAAGAAACAAATTTCTTGTACTTGAGTTTTTCTCTTATAATTGATATGAGCAACTTTCTCTCACTGAGAAAGAAGCTTTTCAGCATCTGTGGCCTTGGATTCTTTTCATTTGCTAAGTTGCACTAACACAGCTTTTAGTGCTCTCAGAAGCTCAAAAACAGCTCAAAACAGCTTTCTGAGCATTGAAGCTCTAAACTAACTTTCTCTGCAAAAAAGCTCTAACTCATGAAAATCTGTCTTCTGCTTTGCAAATTATTTGAGAATTCATGAGAAAGAAACAAATTTCTTGTACTTGAGTTTTTCTCTTATAATTGATATGAGCAACTTTCTCTCACTGAGAAAGAAGCTTTTCAGCATCTGTGGCCTTGGATTCTTTTCATTTGCTAAGTTGCACTAACACAGCTTTTAGTGCTCTCAGAAGCTCAAAAACAGCTCAAAACAGCTTTCTGAGCATTGAAGCTCTAAACTAACTTTCTCTGCAAAAAAGCTCTAACTCATGAAAATCTGTCTTCTGCTTTGCAAATTACATGAGAATTCATGAGAAAGAAACAAATTTCTTGTACTTGAGTTTTTCTCTTAAAGCTGCATTGAGCAACTTTCTCTCACTGAGAAAGAAGCTTTTCAGCATCTGTGGCCTTGGATTCTTTTCATTTGCTTAGTTGCACTAACACAGCTTTTAGTGCTCTCAGAAGCTCAAAAACAGTGTTTCTGAGCATTGAAGCTCTAAACTAACTTTCTCTGCAAAAAAGCTCTAACTCATGAAAATCTGTCTTCTGCTTTGCAAATTACATGAGAATTCATGTGAAAGAAACAAATTTCTTGTACTTGAGTTTTTCTCTTAAAGCTGCATTGAGCAACTTTCTCTCACTGAGAAAGAAGCTTTTCAGCATCTGTGGCCTTGGATTCTTTTCATTTGCTAAGTTGCACTAACACAGCTTTTAGTGCTCTCAGAAGCTCAAAAACAGCTCAAAACAGCTTTCTGAGCATTGAAGCTCTAAACTAACTTTCTCTGCAAAGAAGCTCTAACTCATGAAAATCTGCCTTCTGCTTTGCAAATTACATGAGAATTCATGAGAAAGAAACAAATTTCTTGTACTTGAGTTTTTCTCTTATAATTGATATGAGCAACTTTCTCTCACTGAGAAAGAAGCTTTTCAGCATCTGTGGCCTTGGATTCTTTTCATTTGCTAAGTTGCACTAACACAGCTTTTAGTGCTCTCAGAAGCTCAAAAACAGCTCAAAACAGCTTTCTGAGCATTGAAGCTCTAAACTAACTTTCTCTGCAAAAAAGCTCTAACTCATGAAAATCTGTCTTCTGCTTTGCAAATTACATGAGAATTCATGAGAAAGAAACAAATTTCTTGTACTTGAGTTTTTCTCTTAAAGCTGCATTGAGCAACTTTCTCTCACTGAGAAAGAAGCTTTTCAGCATCTGTGGCCTTGGATTCTTTTCATTTGCTTAGTTGCACTAACACAGCTTTTAGTGCTCTCAGAAGCTCAAAAACAGTGTTTCTGAGCATTGAAGCTCTAAACTAACTTTCTCTGCAAAAAAGCTCTAACTCATGAAAATCTGTCTTCTGCTTTGCAAATTACATGAGAATTCATGTGAAAGAAACAAATTTCTTGTACTTGAGTTTTTCTCTTAAAGCTGCATTGAGCAACTTTCTCTCACTGAGAAAGAAGCTTTTCAGCATCTGTGGCCTTGGATTCTTTTCATTTGCTTAGTTGCACTAACACAGCTTTTAGTGCTCTCAGAAGCTCAAAAACAGCTCAAAACAGCTTTCTGAGCATTGAAGCTTTAAACTAACTTTCTCTGCAAAAAAGCTCTAACTCATGAAAATCTGTCTTCTGCTTTGCAAATTACATGAGAATTCATGAGAAAGAAACAAATTTCTTGTACTTGAGTTTTTCTCTTAAAGCTGCATTGAGCAACTTTCTCTCACTGAGAAAGAAGCTTTTCAGCATCTGTGGCCTTGGATTCTTTTCATTTGCTTAGTTGCACTAACACAACTTTTAGTACTCTCAGAAGCTCAAAAACAGTGTTTCTGAGCATTGAAGCTCTAAACTAACTTTCTCTGCAAAAAAGCTCTGACTCATGAAAATCTGTCTTCTGCTTTGCAAATTACATGAGAATTCATGAGAAAGAAACAAATTTCTTGTACTTGAGTTTTTCTCTTATAATTGATATGAGCAACTTTCTCTCACTGAGAAAGAAGCTTTTCAGCATCTGTGGCCTTGGATTCTTTTCATTTGCTAAGTTGCACTAACACAGCTTTTAGTGCTCTCAGAAGCTCAAAAACAGCTCAAAACAGCTTTCTGAGCATTGAAGCTCTAAACTAACTTTCTCTGCAAAAAAGCTCTAACTCATGAAAATCTGTCTTCTGCTTTGCAAATTACATGAGAATTCATGAGAAAGAAACAAATTCCTTGTACTTGAGTTTTTCTCTTATAATTGATATGAGCAACTTTCTCTCACTGAGAAAGAAGCTTTTCAGCATCTGTGGCCTTGGATTCTTTTCATTTGCTAAGGTGCACTAACACAGCTTTTAGTGCTCTCAGAAGCTCAAAAACAGCTCAAAACAGCTTTCTGAGCATTGAAGCTCTAAACTAACTTTCTCTGCAAAAAAGCTCTAACTCATGAAAATCTGTCTTCTGCTTTGCAAATTACATGAGAATTCATGAGAAAGAAACAAATTTCTTGTACTTGAGTTTTTCTCTTAAAGCTGCATTGAGCAACTTTCTCTCACTGAGAAAGAAGCTTTTCAGCATCTGTGGCCTTGGATTCTTTTCATTTGCTTAGTTGCACTAACACAACTTTTAGTACTCTCAGAAGCTCAAAAACAGTGTTTCTGAGCATTGAAGCTCTAAACTAACTTTCTCTGCAAAAAAGCTCTGACTCATGAAAATCTGTCTTCTGCTTTGCAAATTACATGAGAATTCATGAGAAAGAAACAAATTTCTTGTACTTGAGTTTTTCTCTTAAAGCTGCATTGAGCAACTTTCTCTCACTGAGAAAGAAGCTTTTCAGCATCTGTGGCCTTGGATTCTTTTCATTTGCTTAGTTGCACTTAACACAGCTTTTAGTGCTCTCAGAAGCTCAAAAACAGTGTTTCTGAGCATTGAAGCTCTAAACTAACTTTCTCTGCAAAAAAGCTCTAACTCATGAAAATCTGTCTTCTGCTTAGCAAATTACATGAGAATTCATGAGAAAGAAACAAATTTCTTGTACTTGAGTTTTTCTCTTATAATTGATATGAGCAACTTTCTCTCACTGAGAAAGAAGCTTTTCAGCATCTGTGGCCTTGGATTCTTTTCATTTGCTTAGTTGCACTAACACAGCTTTTAGTGCTCTCAGAAGCTCAAAAACAGCTCAAAACAGCTTTCTGAGCATTGAAGCTCTAAACTAACTTTCTCTGCAAAAAAGCTCTAACTCATGAAAATCTGTCTTCTGCTTTGCAAATTACATGAGAATTCATGTGAAAGAAACAAATTTCTTGTACTTGAGTTTTTCTCTTAAAGCTGCATTGAGCAACTTTCTCTCACTGAGAAAGAAGCTTTTCAGCATCTGTGGCCTTGGATTCTTTTCATTTGCTTAGTTGCACTAACACAGCTTTTAGTGCTCTCAGAAGCTCAAAAACAGTGTTTCTGAGCATTGAAGCTCTAAACTAACTTTCTCTGCAAAAAAGCTCTAACTCATGAAAATCTGTCTTCTGCTTTGCAAATTACATGAGAATTCATGAGAAAGAAACAAATTTCTTGTACTTGAGTTTTTCTCTTATAATTGATATGAGCAACTTTCTCTCACTGAGAAAGAAGCTTTTCAGCATCTGTGGCCTTGGATTCTTTTCATTTGCTAAGTTGCACTAACACAGCTTTTAGTGCTCTCAGAAGCTCAAAAACAGCTCAAAACAGCTTTCTGAGCATTGAAGCTCTAAACTAACTTTCTCTGCAAAGAAGCTCTAACTCATGAAAATCTGCCTTCTGCTTTGCAAATTACATGAGAATTCATGAGAAAGAAACAAATTTCTTGTACTTGAGTTTTTCTCTTATAATTGATATGAGCAACTTTCTCTCACTGAGAAAGAAGCTTTTGAGCATCTGTGGCCTTGGATTCTTTTCATTTGCTAAGTTGCACTAACACAGCTTTTAGTGCTCTCAGAAGCTCAAACACAGCTCAAAACAGCTTTCTGAGCATTGAAGCTCTAAACTAACTTTCTCTGCAAAAAAGCTCTAACTCATGAAAATCTGTCTTCTGCTTTGCAAATTACATGAGAATTCATGAGAAAGAAACAAATTTCTTGTACTTGAGTTTTTCTCTTAAAGCTGCATTGAGCAACTTTCTCTCACTGAGAAAGAAGCTTTTCAGCATCTGTGGCCTTGGATTCTTTTCATTTGCTTAGTTGCACTAACACAGCTTTTAGTGCTCTCAGAAGCTCAAAAACAGTGTTTCTGAGCATTGAAGCTCTAAACTAACTTTCTCTGCAAAAAAGCTCTAACTCATGAAAATCTGTCTTCTGCTTTGCAAATTACATGAGAATTCATGTGAAAGAAACAAATTTCTTGTACTTGAGTTTTTCTCTTAAAGCTGCATTGAGCAACTTTCTCTCACTGAGAAAGAAGCTTTTCAGCATCTGTGGCCTTGGATTCTTTTCATTTGCTTAGTTGCACTAACACAGCTTTTAGTGCTCTCAGAAGCTCAAAAACAGTGTTTCTGAGCATTGAAGCTCTAAACTAACTTTCTCTGCAAAAAAGCTCTAACTCATGAAAATCTGTCTTCTGCTTAGCAAATTACATGAGAATTCATGAGAAAGAAACAAATTTCTTGTACTTGAGTTTTTCTCTTATAATTGATATGAGCAACTTTCTCTCACTGAGAAAGAAGCTTTTCAGCATCTGTGGCCTTGGATTCTTTTCATTTGCTTAGTTGCACTAACACAGCTTTTAGTGCTCTCAGAAGCTCAAAAACAGCTCAAAACAGCTTTCTGAGCATTGAAGCTTTAAACTAACTTTCTCTGCAAAAAAGCTCTAACTCATGAAAATCTGTCTTCTGCTTTGCAAATTACATGAGAATTCATGAGAAAGAAACAAATTTCTTGTACTTGAGTTTTTCTCTTAAAGCTGCATTGAGCAACTTTCTCTCACTGAGAAAGAAGCTTTTCAGCATCTGTGGCCTTGGATTCTTTTCATTTGCTTAGTTGCACTAACACAGCTTTTAGTGCTCTCAGAAGCTCAAAAACAGTGTTTCTGAGCATTGAAGCTCTAAACTAACTTTCTCTGCAAAAAAGCTCTAACTCATGAAAATCTGTCTTCTGCTTTGCAAATTACATGAGAATTCATGTGAAAGAAACAAATTTCTTGTACTTGAGTTTTTCTCTTAAAGCTGCATTGAGCAACTTTCTCTCACTGAGAAAGAAGCTTTTCAGCATCTGTGGCCTTGGATTCTTTTCATTTGCTTAGTTGCACTAACACAGCTTTTAGTGCTCTCAGAAGCTCAAAAACAGTGTTTCTGAGCATTGAAGCTCTAAACTAACTTTCTCTGCAAAAAAGCTCTAACTCATGAAAATCTGTCTTCTGCTTTGCAAATTACATGAGAATTCATGTGAAAGAAACAAATTTCTTGTACTTGAGTTTTTCTCTTAAAGCTGCATTGAGCAACTTTCTCTCACTGAGAAAGAAGCTTTTCAGCATCTGTGGCCTTGGATTCTTTTCATTTGCTTAGTTGCACTAACACAGCTTTTAGTGCTCTCAGAAGCTCAAAAACAGCTCAAAACAGCTTTCTGAGCATTGAAGCTTTAAACTAACTTTCTCTGCAAAAAAGCTCTAACTCATGAAAATCTGTCTTCTGCTTTGCAAATTACATGAGAATTCATGAGAAAGAAACAAATTTCTTGTACTTGAGTTTTTCTCTTAAAGCTGCATTGAGCAACTTTCTCTCACTGAGAAAGAAGCTTTTCAGCATCTGTGGCCTTGGATTCTTTTCATTTGCTTAGTTGCACTAACACAGCTTTTAGTGCTCTCAGAAGCTCAAAAACAGTGTTTCTGAGCATTGAAGCTCTAAACTAACTTTCTCTGCAAAAAAGCTCTAACTCATGAAAATCTGTCTTCTGCTTTGCAAATTACATGAGAATTCATGTGAAAGAAACAAATTTCTTGTACTTGAGTTTTTCTCTTAAAGCTGCATTGAGCAACTTTCTCTCACTGAGAAAGAAGCTTTTCAGCATCTGTGGCCTTGGATTCTTTTCATTTGCTTAGTTGCACTAACACAGCTTTTAGTGCTCTCAGAAGCTCAAAAACAGCTCAAAACAGCTTTCTGAGCATTGAAGCTTTAAACTAACTTTCTCTGCAAAAAAGCTCTAACTCATGAAAATCTGTCTTCTGCTTTGCAAATTACATGAGAATTCATGAGAAAGAAACAAATTTCTTGTACTTGAGTTTTTCTCTTAAAGCTGCATTGAGAAACTTTCTCTCACTGAGAAAGAAGCTTTTCAGCATCTGTGGCCTTGGATTCTTTTCATTTGCTTAGTTGCACTAACACAACTTTTAGTACTCTCAGAAGCTCAAAAACAGTGTTTCTGAGCATTGAAGCTCTAAACTAACTTTCTCTGCAAAAAAGCTCTGACTCATGAAAATCTGTCTTCTGCTTTGCAAATTACATGAGAATTCATGAGAAAGAAACAAATTTCTTGTACTTGAGTTTTTCTCTTATAATTGATATGAGCAACTTTCTCTCACTGAGAAAGAAGCTTTTCAGCATCTGTGGCCTTGGATTCTTTTCATTTGCTAAGTTGCACTAACACAGCTTTTAGTGCTCTCAGAAGCTCAAAAACAGCTCAAAACAGCTTTCTGAGCATTGAAGCTCTAAACTAACTTTCTCTGCAAAAAAGCTCTAACTCATGAAAATCTGTCTTCTGCTTTGCAAATTACATGAGAATTCATGAGAAAGAAACAAATTCCTTGTACTTGAGTTTTTCTCTTATAATTGATATGAGCAACTTTCTCTCACTGAGAAAGAAGCTTTTCAGCATCTGTGGCCTTGGATTCTTTTCATTTGCTAAGTTGCACTAACACAGCTTTTAGTGCTCTCAGAAGCTCAAAAACAGCTCAAAACAGCTTTCTGAGCATTGAAGCTCTAAACTAACTTTCTCTGCAAAAAAGCTCTAACTCATGAAAATCTGTCTTCTGCTTTGCAAATTACATGAGACTTCATAAGAAAGAAACAAATTTCTTGTACTTGAGTTTTTCTCTTATAATTGATATGAGCAACTTTCTCTCACTGAGAAAGAAGCTTTTCAGCATCTGTGGCCTTGGATTCTTTTCATTTGCTAAGTTGCACTAACACAGCTTTTAGTGCTCTCAGAAGCTCAAAAACAGCTCAAAACAGCTTTCTGAGCATTGAAGCTCTAAACTAACTTTCTCTGCAAAAAAGCTCTAACTCATGAAAATCTGTCTTCTGCTTTGCAAATTATTTGAGAATTCATGAGAAAGAAACAAATTTCTTGTACTTGAGTTTTTCTCTTATAATTGATATGAGCAACTTTCTCTCACTGAGAAAGAAGCTTTTCAGCATCTGTGGCCTTGGATTCTTTTCATTTGCTAAGTTGCACTAACACAGCTTTTAGTGCTCTCAGAAGCTCAAAAACAGCTCAAAACAGCTTTCTGAGCATTGAAGCTCTAAACTAACTTTCTCTGCAAAGAAGCTCTAACTCATGAAAATCTGCCTTCTGCTTTGCAAATTACATGAGAATTCATGAGAAAGAAACAAATTTCTTGTACTTGAGTTTTTCTCTTATAATTGATATGAGCAACTTTCTCTCACTGAGAAAGAAGCTTTTCAGCATCTGTGGCCTTGGATTCTTTTCATTTGCTAAGTTGCACTAACACAGCTTTTAGTGCTCTCAGAAGCTCAAAAACAGCTCAAAACAGCTTTCTGAGCATTGAAGCTCTAAACTAACTTTCTCTGCAAAAAAGCTCTAACTCATGAAAATCTGTCTTCTGCTTTGCAAATTACATGAGAATTCATGAGAAAGAAACAAATTTCTTGTACTTGAGTTTTTCTCTTAAAGCTGCATTGAGCAACTTTCTCTCACTGAGAAAGAAGCTTTTCAGCATCTGTGGCCTTGGATTCTTTTCATTTGCTTAGTTGCACTAACACAGCTTTTAGTGCTCTCAGAAGCTCAAAAACAGTGTTTCTGAGCATTGAAGCTCTAAACTAACTTTCTCTGCAAAAAAGCTCTAACTCATGAAAATCTGTCTTCTGCTTTGCAAATTACATGAGAATTCATGTGAAAGAAACAAATTTCTTGTACTTGAGTTTTTCTCTTAAAGCTGCATTGAGCAACTTTCTCTCACTGAGAAAGAAGCTTTTCAGCATCTGTGGCCTTGGATTCTTTTCATTTGCTTAGTTGCACTAACACAGCTTTTAGTGCTCTCAGAAGCTCAAAAACAGTGTTTCTGAGCATTGAAGCTCTAAACTAACTTTCTCTGCAAAAAAGCTCTAACTCATGAAAATCTGTCTTCTGCTTTGCAAATTACATGAGAATTCATGTGAAAGTTACAAATTTCTTGTACTTGAGTTTTTCTCTTAAAGCTGCATTGAGCAACTTTCTCTCACTGAGAAAGAAGCTTTTCAGCATCTGTGGCCTTGGATTCTTTTAATTTGCTTAGTTGCACTAACACAGCTTTTAGTGCTTTCAGAAGCTCAAAAACAGTGTTTCTGAGCATTGACGCTCTAAACTAACTTTCTCTGCAAAAAAGCTCTAACTCATGAAAATCTGTCTTCTGCTTTGCAAATTATTTGAGAATTCATGAGAAAGAAACAAATTTCTTGTACTTGAGTTTTTCTCTTATAATTGATATGAGCAACTTTCTCTCACTGAGAAAGAAGCTTTTCAGCATCTGTGGCCTTGGATTCTTTTCATTTGCTAAGTTGCACTAACACAGCTTTTAGTGCTCTCAGAAGCTCAAAAACAGCTCAAAACAGCTTTCTGAGCATTGAAGCTCTAAACTAACTTTCTCTGCAAAGAAGCTCTAACTCATGAAAATCTGCCTTCTGCTTTGCAAATTACATGAGAATTCATGAGAAAGAAACAAATTTCTTGTACTTGAGTTTTTCTCTTATAATTGATATGAGCAACTTTCTCTCACTGAGAAAGAAGCTTTTCAGCATCTGTGGCCTTGGATTCTTTTCATTTGCTAAGTTGCACTAACACAGCTTTTAGTGCTCTCAGAAGCTCAAAAACAGCTCAAAACAGCTTTCTGAGCATTGAAGCTCTAAACTAACTTTCTCTGCAAAAAAGCTCTAACTCATGAAAATCTGTCTTCTGCTTTGCAAATTACATGAGAATTCATGAGAAAGAAACAAATTTCTTGTACTTGAGTTTTTCTCTTAAAGCTGCATTGAGCAACTTTCTCTCACTGAGAAAGAAGCTTTTCAGCATCTGTGGCCTTGGATTCTTTTCATTTGCTTAGTTGCACTAACACAGCTTTTAGTGCTCTCAGAAGCTCAAAAACAGTGTTTCTGAGCATTGAAGCTCTAAACTAACTTTCTCTGCAAAAAAGCTCTAACTCATGAAAATCTGTCTTCTGCTTTGCAAATTACATGAGAATTCATGTGAAAGAAACAAATTTCTTGTACTTGAGTTTTTCTCTTAAAGCTGCATTGAGCAACTTTCTCTCACTGAGAAAGAAGCTTTTCAGCATCTGTGGCCTTGGATTCTTTTCATTTGCTTAGTTGCACTAACACAGCTTTTAGTGCTCTCAGAAGCTCAAAAACAGTGTTTCTGAGCATTGAAGCTCTAAACTAACTTTCTCTGCAAAAAAGCTCTAACTCATGAAAATCTGTCTTCTGCTTAGCAAATTACATGAGAATTCATGAGAAAGAAACAAATTTCTTGTACTTGAGTTTTTCTCTTATAATTGATATGAGCAACTTTCTCTCACTGAGAAAGAAGCTTTTCAGCATCTGTGGCCTTGGATTCTTTTCATTTGCTTAGTTGCACTAACACAGCTTTTAGTGCTCTCAGAAGCTCAAAAACAGCTCAAAACAGCTTTCTGAGCATTGAAGCTTTAAACTAACTTTCTCTGCAAAAAAGCTCTAACTCATGAAAATCTGTCTTCTGCTTTGCAAATTACATGAGAATTCATGAGAAAGAAACAAATTTCTTGTACTTGAGTTTTTCTCTTAAAGCTGCATTGAGCAACTTTCTCTCACTGAGAAAGAAGCTTTTCAGCATCTGTGGCCTTGGATTCTTTTCATTTGCTTAGTTGCACTAACACAGCTTTTAGTGCTCTCAGAAGCTCAAAAACAGTGTTTCTGAGCATTGAAGCTCTAAACTAACTTTCTCTGCAAAAAAGCTCTAACTCATGAAAATCTGTCTTCTGCTTTGCAAATTACATGAGAATTCATGTGAAAGAAACAAATTTCTTGTACTTGAGTTTTTCTCTTAAAGCTGCATTGAGCAACTTTCTCTCACTGAGAAAGAAGCTTTTCAGCATCTGTGGCCTTGGATTCTTTTCATTTGCTTAGTTGCACTAACACAGCTTTTAGTGCTCTCAGAAGCTCAAAAACAGCTCAAAACAGCTTTCTGAGCATTGAAGCTTTAAACTAACTTTCTCTGCAAAAAAGCTCTAACTCATGAAAATCTGTCTTCTGCTTTGCAAATTACATGAGAATTCATGAGAAAGAAACAAATTTCTTGTACTTGAGTTTTTCTCTTAAAGCTGCATTGAGCAACTTTCTCTCACTGAGAAAGAAGCTTTTCAGCATCTGTGGCCTTGGATTCTTTTCATTTGCTTAGTTGCACTAACACAGCTTTTAGTGCTCTCAGAAGCTCAAAAACAGTGTTTCTGAGCATTGAAGCTCTAAACTAACTTTCTCTGCAAAAAAGCTCTAACTCATGAAAATCTGTCTTCTGCTTTGCAAATTACATGAGAATTCATGTGAAAGAAACAAATTTCTTGTACTTGAGTTTTTCTCTTAAAGCTGCATTGAGCAACTTTCTCTCACTGAGAAAGAAGCTTTTCAGCATCTGTGGCCTTGGATTCTTTTCATTTGCTTAGTTGCACTAACACAGCTTTTAGTGCTCTCAGAAGCTCAAAAACAGCTCAAAACAGCTTTCTGAGCATTGAAGCTTTAAACTAACTTTCTCTGCAAAAAAGCTCTAACTCATGAAAATCTGTCTTCTGCTTTGCAAATTACATGAGAATTCATGAGAAAGAAACAAATTTCTTGTACTTGAGTTTTTCTCTTAAAGCTGCATTGAGAAACTTTCTCTCACTGAGAAAGAAGCTTTTCAGCATCTGTGGCCTTGGATTCTTTTCATTTGCTTAGTTGCACTAACACAACTTTTAGTACTCTCAGAAGCTCAAAAACAGTGTTTCTGAGCATTGAAGCTCTAAACTAACTTTCTCTGCAAAAAAGCTCTGACTCATGAAAATCTGTCTTCTGCTTTGCAAATTACATGAGAATTCATGAGAAAGAAACAAATTTCTTGTACTTGAGTTTTTCTCTTATAATTGATATGAGCAACTTTCTCTCACTGAGAAAGAAGCTTTTCAGCATCTGTGGCCTTGGATTCTTTTCATTTGCTAAGTTGCACTAACACAGCTTTTAGTGCTCTCAGAAGCTCAAAAACAGCTCAAAACAGCTTTCTGAGCATTGAAGCTCTAAACTAACTTTCTCTGCAAAAAAGCTCTAACTCATGAAAATCTGTCTTCTGCTTTGCAAATTACATGAGAATTCATGAGAAAGAAACAAATTCCTTGTACTTGAGTTTTTCTCTTATAATTGATATGAGCAACTTTCTCTCACTGAGAAAGAAGCTTTTCAGCATCTGTGGCCTTGGATTCTTTTCATTTGCTAAGTTGCACTAACACAGCTTTTAGTGCTCTCAGAAGCTCAAAAACAGCTCAAAACAGCTTTCTGAGCATTGAAGCTCTAAACTAACTTTCTCTGCAAAAAAGCTCTAACTCATGAAAATCTGTCTTCTGCTTTGCAAATTACATGAGACTTCATAAGAAAGAAACAAATTTCTTGTACTTGAGTTTTTCTCTTATAATTGATATGAGCAACTTTCTCTCACTGAGAAAGAAGCTTTTCAGCATCTGTGGCCTTGGATTCTTTTCATTTGCTAAGTTGCACTAACACAGCTTTTAGTGCTCTCAGAAGCTCAAAAACAGCTCAAAACAGCTTTCTGAGCATTGAAGCTCTAAACTAACTTTCTCTGCAAAAAAGCTCTAACTCATGAAAATCTGTCTTCTGCTTTGCAAATTATTTGAGAATTCATGAGAAAGAAACAAATTTCTTGTACTTGAGTTTTTCTCTTATAATTGATATGAGCAACTTTCTCTCACTGAGAAAGAAGCTTTTCAGCATCTGTGGCCTTGGATTCTTTTCATTTGCTAAGTTGCACTAACACAGCTTTTAGTGCTCTCAGAAGCTCAAAAACAGCTCAAAACAGCTTTCTGAGCATTGAAGCTCTAAACTAACTTTCTCTGCAAAGAAGCTCTAACTCATGAAAATCTGCCTTCTGCTTTGCAAATTACATGAGAATTCATGAGAAAGAAACAAATTTCTTGTACTTGAGTTTTTCTCTTATAATTGATATGAGCAACTTTCTCTCACTGAGAAAGAAGCTTTTCAGCATCTGTGGCCTTGGATTCTTTTCATTTGCTAAGTTGCACTAACACAGCTTTTAGTGCTCTCAGAAGCTCAAAAACAGCTCAAAACAGCTTTCTGAGCATTGAAGCTCTAAACTAACTTTCTCTGCAAAAAAGCTCTAACTCATGAAAATCTGTCTTCTGCTTTGCAAATTACATGAGAATTCATGAGAAAGAAACAAATTTCTTGTACTTGAGTTTTTCTCTTAAAGCTGCATTGAGCAACTTTCTCTCACTGAGAAAGAAGCTTTTCAGCATCTGTGGCCTTGGATTCTTTTCATTTGCTTAGTTGCACTAACACAGCTTTTAGTGCTCTCAGAAGCTCAAAAACAGTGTTTCTGAGCATTGAAGCTCTAAACTAACTTTCTCTGCAAAAAAGCTCTAACTCATGAAAATCTGTCTTCTGCTTTGCAAATTACATGAGAATTCATGTGAAAGAAACAAATTTCTTGTACTTGAGTTTTTCTCTTAAAGCTGCATTGAGCAACTTTCTCTCACTGAGAAAGAAGCTTTTCAGCATCTGTGGCCTTGGATTCTTTTCATTTGCTTAGTTGCACTAACACAGCTTTTAGTGCTCTCAGAAGCTCAAAAACAGTGTTTCTGAGCATTGAAGCTCTAAACTAACTTTCTCTGCAAAAAAGCTCTAACTCATGAAAATCTGTCTTCTGCTTTGCAAATTACATGAGAATTCATGTGAAAGTTACAAATTTCTTGTACTTGAGTTTTTCTCTTAAAGCTGCATTGAGCAACTTTCTCTCACTGAGAAAGAAGCTTTTCAGCATCTGTGGCCTTGGATTCTTTTAATTTGCTTAGTTGCACTAACACAGCTTTTAGTGCTTTCAGAAGCTCAAAAACAGTGTTTCTGAGCATTGACGCTCTAAACTAACTTTCTCTGCAAAAAAGCTCTAACTCATGAAAATCTGTCTTCTGCTTTGCAAATTATTTGAGAATTCATGAGAAAGAAACAAATTTCTTGTACTTGAGTTTTTCTCTTATAATTGATATGAGCAACTTTCTCTCACTGAGAAAGAAGCTTTTCAGCATCTGTGGCCTTGGATTCTTTTCATTTGCTAAGTTGCACTAACACAGCTTTTAGTGCTCTCAGAAGCTCAAAAACAGCTCAAAACAGCTTTCTGAGCATTGAAGCTCTAAACTAACTTTCTCTGCAAAGAAGCTCTAACTCATGAAAATCTGCCTTCTGCTTTGCAAATTACATGAGAATTCATGAGAAAGAAACAAATTTCTTGTACTTGAGTTTTTCTCTTATAATTGATATGAGCAACTTTCTCTCACTGAGAAAGAAGCTTTTCAGCATCTGTGGCCTTGGATTCTTTTCATTTGCTAAGTTGCACTAACACAGCTTTTAGTGCTCTCAGAAGCTCAAAAACAGCTCAAAACAGCTTTCTGAGCATTGAAGCTCTAAACTAACTTTCTCTGCAAAAAAGCTCTAACTCATGAAAATCTGTCTTCTGCTTTGCAAATTACATGAGAATTCATGAGAAAGAAACAAATTTCTTGTACTTGAGTTTTTCTCTTAAAGCTGCATTGAGCAACTTTCTCTCACTGAGAAAGAAGCTTTTCAGCATCTGTGGCCTTGGATTCTTTTCATTTGCTTAGTTGCACTAACACAGCTTTTAGTGCTCTCAGAAGCTCAAAAACAGTGTTTCTGAGCATTGAAGCTCTAAACTAACTTTCTCTGCAAAAAAGCTCTAACTCATGAAAATCTGTCTTCTGCTTTGCAAATTACATGAGAATTCATGTGAAAGAAACAAATTTCTTGTACTTGAGTTTTTCTCTTAAAGCTGCATTGAGCAACTTTCTCTCACTGAGAAAGAAGCTTTTCAGCATCTGTGGCCTTGGATTCTTTTCATTTGCTTAGTTGCACTAACACAGCTTTTAGTGCTCTCAGAAGCTCAAAAACAGCTCAAAACAGCTTTCTGAGCATTGAAGCTTTAAACTAACTTTCTCTGCAAAAAAGCTCTAACTCATGAAAATCTGTCTTCTGCTTTGCAAATTACATGAGAATTCATGAGAAAGAAACAAATTTCTTGTACTTGAGTTTTTCTCTTAAAGCTGCATTGAGCAACTTTCTCTCACTGAGAAAGAAGCTTTTCAGCATCTGTGGCCTTGGATTCTTTTCATTTGCTTAGTTGCACTAACACAACTTTTAGTACTCTCAGAAGCTCAAAAACAGTGTTTCTGAGCATTGAAGCTCTAAACTAACTTTCTCTGCAAAAAAGCTCTGACTCATGAAAATCTGTCTTCTGCTTTGCAAATTACATGTGACTTCATGAGAAAGAAACAAATTTCTTGTACTTGAGTTTTTCTCTTAAAGCTGCATTGAACAACTTTCCCTCACTGAGAAAGAAGCTTTTCAGCATCTGTGGCCTTGGATTCTTTTCATTTGCTTGGTTGCACTAACACAGCTTTTAGTGCTCTCAGAAGCTCAAAAACAGTGTTTCTGAGCATTGACGCTCTAAACTAACTTTCTCTGCAAAAAAGCTCTAACTTATGAAAATCTGTCTTCTGCATTGCAAATTACATGAGACTTCATGAGAAAGAAACAAATTTCTTGTACTTGAGTTTTTCTCTTAAAGCTGCATTGAGCAACTTTCTCTCACTGAGAAAGAAGCTTTTCAGCATCTGTGGCCTTGGATTCTTTTCATTTGCTTAGTTGCACTAACACAGCTTTTAGTGCTCTCAGAAGCTCAAAAACAGTGTTTCTGAGCATTGAAGCTCTAAACTAACTTTCTCTGCAGAAAATCTCTAACTCATGAAAATCTGTCTTCTGCTTTGCAAATTACATGAGACTTCATGAGAAAGAAACAAATTTCTTGTACTTGAGTTTTTCTCTTATAATTAATATGAGCAACTTTTTCTCACTGAGAAAGAAGCTTTTCAGCATCTGTGGCCTTGGATTCTTTTCATTTGCTTAGTTGCACTAACACAGCTTTTAGTGCTCTCAGAAGCTCAAAAACAGCTCAAAACAGCTTTCTGAGCATTGAAGCTCTAAACTAACTTTCTCTGCAAAAAAGCTCTAACTCATGAAAATCTGTCTTCTGCTTTGCAAATTACATGAGACTTCATGAGAAAGAAACAAATTTCTTGTACTTGAGTTTTTCTCTTATAATTAATATGAGCAACTTTTTCTCACTGAGAAAGAAGCTTTTCAGCATCTGTGGCCTTGGATTCTTTTCATTTGCTTAGTTGCACTAACACAGCTTTTAGTGCTCTCAGAAGCTCAAAAACAGCTCAAAACAGCTTTCTGAGCATTGAAGCTCTAAACTAACTTTCTCTGCAAAAAAGCTCTAACTCATGAAAATCTGTCTTCTGCTTTGCAAATTACATGAGAATTCATGAGAAAGAAACAAATTTCTTGTACTTGAGTTTTTCTCTTAAAGCTGCATTGAGCAACTTTCTCTCACTGAGAAAGAAGCTTTTCAGCATCTGTGGCCTTGGATTCTTTTCATTTGCTTAGTTGCACTAACACAGCTTTTAGTGCTCTCAGAAGCTCAAAAACAGTGTTTCTGAGCATTGAAGCTCTAAACTAACTTTCTCTGCAAAAAAGCTCTAACTCATGAAAATCTGTCTTCTGCTTTGCAAATTACATGAGAATTCATGTGAAAGAAACAAATTTCTTGTACTTGAGTTTTTCTCTTAAAGCTGCATTGAGCAACTTTCTCTCACTGAGAAAGAAGCTTTTCAGCATCTGTGGCCTTGGATTCTTTTCATTTGCTTAGTTGCACTAACACAGCTTTTAGTGCTCTCAGAAGCTCAAAAACAGTGTTTCTGAGCATTGAAGCTCTAAACTAACTTTCTCTGCAAAAAAGCTCTAATTCATGAAAATCTGTCTTCTGCTTTGCAAATTACATGAGAATTCATGTGAAAGAAACAAATTTCTTGTACTTGAGTTTTTCTCTTAAAGCTGCATTGAGCAACTTTCTCTCACTGAGAAAGAAGCTTTTCAGCATCTGTGGCCTTGGATTCTTTTCATTTGCGAAGTTGCACTAACACAACTTTTAGTACTCTCAGAAGCTCAAAAACAGTGTTTCTGAGCATTGAAGCTCTAAACTAACTTTCTCTGCAAAAAAGCTCTGACTCATGAAAATCTGTCTTCTGCTTTGCAAATTACATGAGAATTCATGAGAAAGAAACAAATTTCTTGTACTTGAGTTTTTCTCTTATAATTGATATGAGCAACTTTCTCTCACTGAGAAAGAAGCTTTTCAGCATCTGTGGCCTTGGATTCTTTTCATTTGCTAAGTTGCACTAACACAGCTTTTAGTGCTCTCAGAAGCTCAAAAACAGTGTTTCTGAGCATTGACGCTCTAAACTAACTTTCTCTGCAAAAAAGCTCTAACTTATGAAAATCTGTCTTCTGCAATGCAAATTACATGAGACTTCATGAGAAAGAAACAAATTTCTTGTACTTGAGTTTTTCTTTTAAAGCTGCATTGAGCAACTTTCTCTCACTGAGAAAGAAGCTTTTCAGCATCTGTGGCCTTGGATTCTTTTCATTTGCTTAGTTGCACTAACACAGCTTTTAGTGCTCTCAGAAGCTCAAAAACAGCTCAAAACAGCTTTCTGAGCATTGAAGCTTTAAACTAACTTTCTCTGCAAAAAAGCTCTAACTCATGAAAATCTGTCTTCTGCTTTGCAAATTACATGAGAATTCATGAGAAAGAAACAAATTTCTTGTACTTGAGTTTTTCTCTTAAAGCTGCATTGAGCAACTTTCTCTCACTGAGAAAGAAGCTTTTCAGCATCTGTGGCCTTGGATTCTTTTCATTTGCTTAGTTGCACTAACACAACTTTTAGTACTCTCAGAAGCTCAAAAACAGTGTTTCTGAGCATTGAAGCTCTAAACTAACTTTCTCTGCAAAAAAGCTCTGACTCATGAAAATCTGTCTTCTGCTTTGCAAATTACATGAGAATTCATGAGAAAGAAACAAATTTCTTGTACTTGAGTTTTTCTCTTATAATTGATATGAGCAACTTTCTCTCACTGAGAAAGAAGCTTTTCAGCATCTGTGGCCTTGGATTCTTTTCATTTGCTAAGTTGCACTAACACAGCTTTTAGTGCTCTCAGAAGCTCAAAAACAGCTCAAAACAGCTTTCTGAGCATTGAAGCTCTAAACTAACTTTCTCTGCAAAAAAGCTCTAACTCATGAAAATCTGTCTTCTGCTTTGCAAATTACATGAGAATTCATGAGAAAGAAACAAATTCCTTGTACTTGAGTTTTTCTCTTATAATTGATATGAGCAACTTTCTCTCACTGAGAAAGAAGCTTTTCAGCATCTGTGGCCTTGGATTCTTTTCATTTGCTAAGTTGCACTAACACAGCTTTTAGTGCTCTCAGAAGCTCAAAAACAGCTCAAAACAGCTTTCTGAGCATTGAAGCTCTAAACTAACTTTCTCTGCAAAAAAGCTCTAACTCATGAAAATCTGTCTTCTGCTTTGCAAATTACATGAGAATTCATGAGAAAGAAACAAATTTCTTGTACTTGAGTTTTTCTCTTAAAGCTGCATTGAGCAACTTTCTCTCACTGAGAAAGAAGCTTTTCAGCATCTGTGGCCTTGGATTCTTTTCATTTGCTAAGTTGCACTAACACAGCTTTTAGTGCTCTCAGAAGCTCAAAAACAGCTCAAAACAGCTTTCTGAGCATTGAAGCTCTAAACTAACTTTCTCTGCAAAAAAGCTCTAACTCATGAAAATCTGTCTTCTGCTTTGCAAATTATTTGAGAATTCATGAGAAAGAAACAAATTTCTTGTACTTGAGTTTTTCTCTTATAATTGATATGAGCAACTTTCTCTCACTGAGAAAGAAGCTTTTCAGCATCTGTGGCCTTGGATTCTTTTCATTTGCTAAGTTGCACTAACACAGCTTTTAGTGCTCTCAGAAGCTCAAAAACAGCTCAAAACAGCTTTCTGAGCATTGAAGCTCTAAACTAACTTTCTCTGCAAAGAAGCTCTAACTCATGAAAATCTGCCTTCTGCTTTGCAAATTACATGAGAATTCATGAGAAAGAAACAAATTTCTTGTACTTGAGTTTTTCTCTTATAATTGATATGAGCAACTTTCTCTCACTGAGAAAGAAGCTTTTCAGCATCTGTGGCCTTGGATTCTTTTCATTTGCTAAGTTGCACTAACACAGCTTTTAGTGCTCTCAGAAGCTCAAAAACAGCTCAAAACAGCTTTCTGAGCATTGAAGCTCTAAACTAACTTTCTCTGCAAAAAAGCTCTAACTCATGAAAATCTGTCTTCTGCTTTGCAAATTACATGAGAATTCATGAGAAAGAAACAAATTTCTTGTACTTGAGTTTTTCTCTTAAAGCTGCATTGAGCAACTTTCTCTCACTGAGAAAGAAGCTTTTCAGCATCTGTGGCCTTGGATTCTTTTCATTTGCTTAGTTGCACTAACACAGCTTTTAGTGCTCTCAGAAGCTCAAAAACAGTGTTTCTGAGCATTGAAGCTCTAAACTAACTTTCTCTGCAAAAAAGCTCTAACTCATGAAAATCTGTCTTCTGCTTTGCAAATTACATGAGAATTCATGTGAAAGAAACAAATTTCTTGTACTTGAGTTTTTCTCTTAAAGCTGCATTGAGCAACTTTCTCTCACTGAGAAAGAAGCTTTTCAGCATCTGTGGCCTTGGATTCTTTTCATTTGCTTAGTTGCACTAACACAGCTTTTAGTGCTCTCAGAAGCTCAAAAACAGTGTTTCTGAGCATTGAAGCTCTAAACTAACTTTCTCTGCAAAAAAGCTCTAACTCATGAAAATCTGTCTTCTGCTTTGCAAATTACATGAGAATTCATGTGAAAGTTACAAATTTCTTGTACTTGAGTTTTTCTCTTAAAGCTGCATTGAGCAACTTTCTCTCACTGAGAAAGAAGCTTTTCAGCATCTGTGGCCTTGGATTCTTTTAATTTGCTTAGTTGCACTAACACAGCTTTTAGTGCTTTCAGAAGCTCAAAAACAGTGTTTCTGAGCATTGACGCTCTAAACTAACTTTCTCTGCAAAAAAGCTCTAACTCATGAAAATCTGTCTTCTGCTTTGCAAATTATTTGAGAATTCATGAGAAAGAAACAAATTTCTTGTACTTGAGTTTTTCTCTTATAATTGATATGAGCAACTTTCTCTCACTGAGAAAGAAGCTTTTCAGCATCTGTGGCCTTGGATTCTTTTCATTTGCTAAGTTGCACTAACACAGCTTTTAGTGCTCTCAGAAGCTCAAAAACAGCTCAAAACAGCTTTCTGAGCATTGAAGCTCTAAACTAACTTTCTCTGCAAAGAAGCTCTAACTCATGAAAATCTGCCTTCTGCTTTGCAAATTACATGAGAATTCATGAGAAAGAAACAAATTTCTTGTACTTGAGTTTTTCTCTTATAATTGATATGAGCAACTTTCTCTCACTGAGAAAGAAGCTTTTCAGCATCTGTGGCCTTGGATTCTTTTCATTTGCTAAGTTGCACTAACACAGCTTTTAGTGCTCTCAGAAGCTCAAAAACAGCTCAAAACAGCTTTCTGAGCATTGAAGCTCTAAACTAACTTTCTCTGCAAAAAAGCTCTAACTCATGAAAATCTGTCTTCTGCTTTGCAAATTACATGAGAATTCATGAGAAAGAAACAAATTTCTTGTACTTGAGTTTTTCTCTTAAAGCTGCATTGAGCAACTTTCTCTCACTGAGAAAGAAGCTTTTCAGCATCTGTGGCCTTGGATTCTTTTCATTTGCTTAGTTGCACTAACACAGCTTTTAGTGCTCTCAGAAGCTCAAAAACAGTGTTTCTGAGCATTGAAGCTCTAAACTAACTTTCTCTGCAAAAAAGCTCTAACTCATGAAAATCTGTCTTCTGCTTTGCAAATTACATGAGAATTCATGTGAAAGAAACAAATTTCTTGTACTTGAGTTTTTCTCTTAAAGCTGCATTGAGCAACTTTCTCTCACTGAGAAAGAAGCTTTTCAGCATCTGTGGCCTTGGATTCTTTTCATTTGCTTAGTTGCACTAACACAGCTTTTAGTGCTCTCAGAAGCTCAAAAACAGCTCAAAACAGCTTTCTGAGCATTGAAGCTTTAAACTAACTTTCTCTGCAAAAAAGCTCTAACTCATGAAAATCTGTCTTCTGCTTTGCAAATTACATGAGAATTCATGAGAAAGAAACAAATTTCTTGTACTTGAGTTTTTCTCTTAAAGCTGCATTGAGCAACTTTCTCTCACTGAGAAAGAAGCTTTTCAGCATCTGTGGCCTTGGATTCTTTTCATTTGCTTAGTTGCACTAACACAACTTTTAGTACTCTCAGAAGCTCAAAAACAGTGTTTCTGAGCATTGAAGCTCTAAACTAACTTTCTCTGCAAAAAAGCTCTGACTCATGAAAATCTGTCTTCTGCTTTGCAAATTACATGTGACTTCATGAGAAAGAAACAAATTTCTTGTACTTGAGTTTTTCTCTTAAAGCTGCATTGAACAACTTTCCCTCACTGAGAAAGAAGCTTTTCAGCATCTGTGGCCTTGGATTCTTTTCATTTGCTTGGTTGCACTAACACAGCTTTTAGTGCTCTCAGAAGCTCAAAAACAGTGTTTCTGAGCATTGACGCTCTAAACTAACTTTCTCTGCAAAAAAGCTCTAACTTATGAAAATCTGTCTTCTGCATTGCAAATTACATGAGACTTCATGAGAAAGAAACAAATTTCTTGTACTTGAGTTTTTCTCTTAAAGCTGCATTGAGCAACTTTCTCTCACTGAGAAAGAAGCTTTTCAGCATCTGTGGCCTTGGATTCTTTTCATTTGCTTAGTTGCACTAACACAGCTTTTAGTGCTCTCAGAAGCTCAAAAACAGTGTTTCTGAGCATTGAAGCTCTAAACTAACTTTCTCTGCAGAAAATCTCTAACTCATGAAAATCTGTCTTCTGCTTTGCAAATTACATGAGACTTCATGAGAAAGAAACAAATTTCTTGTACTTGAGTTTTTCTCTTATAATTAATATGAGCAACTTTTTCTCACTGAGAAAGAAGCTTTTCAGCATCTGTGGCCTTGGATTCTTTTCATTTGCTTAGTTGCACTAACACAGCTTTTAGTGCTCTCAGAAGCTCAAAAACAGCTCAAAACAGCTTTCTGAGCATTGAAGCTCTAAACTAACTTTCTCTGCAAAAAAGCTCTAACTCATGAAAATCTGTCTTCTGCTTTGCAAATTACATGAGACTTCATGAGAAAGAAACAAATTTCTTGTACTTGAGTTTTTCTCTTATAATTAATATGAGCAACTTTTTCTCACTGAGAAAGAAGCTTTTCAGCATCTGTGGCCTTGGATTCTTTTCATTTGCTTAGTTGCACTAACACAGCTTTTAGTGCTCTCAGAAGCTCAAAAACAGCTCAAAACAGCTTTCTGAGCATTGAAGCTCTAAACTAACTTTCTCTGCAAAAAAGCTCTAACTCATGAAAATCTGTCTTCTGCTTTGCAAATTACATGAGAATTCATGAGAAAGAAACAAATTTCTTGTACTTGAGTTTTTCTCTTAAAGCTGCATTGAGCAACTTTCTCTCACTGAGAAAGAAGCTTTTCAGCATCTGTGGCCTTGGATTCTTTTCATTTGCTTAGTTGCACTAACACAGCTTTTAGTGCTCTCAGAAGCTCAAAAACAGTGTTTCTGAGCATTGAAGCTCTAAACTAACTTTCTCTGCAAAAAAGCTCTAACTCATGAAAATCTGTCTTCTGCTTTGCAAATTACATGAGAATTCATGTGAAAGAAACAAATTTCTTGTACTTGAGTTTTTCTCTTAAAGCTGCATTGAGCAACTTTCTCTCACTGAGAAAGAAGCTTTTCAGCATCTGTGGCCTTGGATTCTTTTCATTTGCTTAGTTGCACTAACACAGCTTTTAGTGCTCTCAGAAGCTCAAAAACAGTGTTTCTGAGCATTGAAGCTCTAAACTAACTTTCTCTGCAAAAAAGCTCTAATTCATGAAAATCTGTCTTCTGCTTTGCAAATTACATGAGAATTCATGTGAAAGAAACAAATTTCTTGTACTTGAGTTTTTCTCTTAAAGCTGCATTGAGCAACTTTCTCTCACTGAGAAAGAAGCTTTTCAGCATCTGTGGCCTTGGATTCTTTTCATTTGCGAAGTTGCACTAACACAACTTTTAGTACTCTCAGAAGCTCAAAAACAGTGTTTCTGAGCATTGAAGCTCTAAACTAACTTTCTCTGCAAAAAAGCTCTGACTCATGAAAATCTGTCTTCTGCTTTGCAAATTACATGAGAATTCATGAGAAAGAAACAAATTTCTTGTACTTGAGTTTTTCTCTTATAATTGATATGAGCAACTTTCTCTCACTGAGAAAGAAGCTTTTCAGCATCTGTGGCCTTGGATTCTTTTCATTTGCTAAGTTGCACTAACACAGCTTTTAGTGCTCTCAGAAGCTCAAAAACAGTGTTTCTGAGCATTGACGCTCTAAACTAACTTTCTCTGCAAAAAAGCTCTAACTTATGAAAATCTGTCTTCTGCAATGCAAATTACATGAGACTTCATGAGAAAGAAACAAATTTCTTGTACTTGAGTTTTTCTTTTAAAGCTGCATTGAGCAACTTTCTCTCACTGAGAAAGAAGCTTTTCAGCATCTGTGGCCTTGGATTCTTTTCATTTGCTTAGTTGCACTAACACAGCTTTTAGTGCTCTCAGAAGCTCAAAAACAGCTCAAAACAGCTTTCTGAGCATTGAAGCTTTAAACTAACTTTCTCTGCAAAAAAGCTCTAACTCATGAAAATCTGTCTTCTGCTTTGCAAATTACATGAGAATTCATGAGAAAGAAACAAATTTCTTGTACTTGAGTTTTTCTCTTAAAGCTGCATTGAGCAACTTTCTCTCACTGAGAAAGAAGCTTTTCAGCATCTGTGGCCTTGGATTCTTTTCATTTGCTTAGTTGCACTAACACAACTTTTAGTACTCTCAGAAGCTCAAAAACAGTGTTTCTGAGCATTGAAGCTCTAAACTAACTTTCTCTGCAAAAAAGCTCTGACTCATGAAAATCTGTCTTCTGCTTTGCAAATTACATGAGAATTCATGAGAAAGAAACAAATTTCTTGTACTTGAGTTTTTCTCTTATAATTGATATGAGCAACTTTCTCTCACTGAGAAAGAAGCTTTTCAGCATCTGTGGCCTTGGATTCTTTTCATTTGCTAAGTTGCACTAACACAGCTTTTAGTGCTCTCAGAAGCTCAAAAACAGCTCAAAACAGCTTTCTGAGCATTGAAGCTCTAAACTAACTTTCTCTGCAAAAAAGCTCTAACTCATGAAAATCTGTCTTCTGCTTTGCAAATTACATGAGAATTCATGAGAAAGAAACAAATTCCTTGTACTTGAGTTTTTCTCTTATAATTGATATGAGCAACTTTCTCTCACTGAGAAAGAAGCTTTTCAGCATCTGTGGCCTTGGATTCTTTTCATTTGCTAAGTTGCACTAACACAGCTTTTAGTGCTCTCAGAAGCTCAAAAACAGCTCAAAACAGCTTTCTGAGCATTGAAGCTCTAAACTAACTTTCTCTGCAAAAAAGCTCTAACTCATGAAAATCTGTCTTCTGCTTTGCAAATTACATGAGAATTCATGAGAAAGAAACAAATTTCTTGTACTTGAGTTTTTCTCTTAAAGCTGCATTGAGCAACTTTCTCTCACTGAGAAAGAAGCTTTTCAGCATCTGTGGCCTTGGATTCTTTTCATTTGCTTAGTTGCACTAACACAGCTTTTAGTGCTCTCAGAAGCTCAAAAACAGTGTTTCTGAGCATTGAAGCTCTAAACTAACTTTCTCTGCAAAAAAGCTCTGACTCATGAAAATCTGTCTTCTGCTTTGCAAATTACATGAGAATTCATGAGAAAGAAACAAATTTCTTGTACTTGAGTTTTTCTCTTAAAGCTGCATTGAGCAACTTTCTCTCACTGAGAAAGAAGCTTTTCAGCATCTGTGGCCTTGGATTCTTTTCATTTGCTTAGTTGCACTAACACAGCTTTTAGTGCTCTCAGAAGCTCAAAAACAGTGTTTCTGAGCATTGAAGCTCTAAACTAACTTTCTCTGCAAAAAAGCTCTAACTCATGAAAATCTGTCTTCTGCTTAGCAAATTACATGAGAATTCATGAGAAAGAAACAAATTTCTTGTACTTGAGTTTTTCTCTTATAATTGATATGAGCAACTTTCTCTCACTGAGAAAGAAGCTTTTCAGCATCTGTGGCCTTGGATTCTTTTCATTTGCTTAGTTGCACTAACACAGCTTTTAGTGCTCTCAGAAGCTCAAAAACAGCTCAAAACAGCTTTCTGAGCATTGAAGCTCTAAACTAACTTTCTCTGCAAAAAAGCTCTAACTCATGAAAATCTGTCTTCTGCTTTGCAAATTACATGAGAATTCATGTGAAAGAAACAAATTTCTTGTACTTGAGTTTTTCTCTTAAAGCTGCATTGAGCAACTTTCTCTCACTGAGAAAGAAGCTTTTCAGCATCTGTGGCCTTGGATTCTTTTCATTTGCTTAGTTGCACTAACACAGCTTTTAGTGCTCTCAGAAGCTCAAAAACAGTGTTTCTGAGCATTGAAGCTCTAAACTAACTTTCTCTGCAAAAAAGCTCTAACTCATGAAAATCTGTCTTCTGCTTTGCAAATTACATGAGAATTCATGAGAAAGAAACAAATTTCTTGTACTTGAGTTTTTCTCTTATAATTGATATGAGCAACTTTCTCTCACTGAGAAAGAAGCTTTTCAGCATCTGTGGCCTTGGATTCTTTTCATTTGCTAAGTTGCACTAACACAGCTTTTAGTGCTCTCAGAAGCTCAAAAACAGCTCAAAACAGCTTTCTGAGCATTGAAGCTCTAAACTAACTTTCTCTGCAAAGAAGCTCTAACTCATGAAAATCTGCCTTCTGCTTTGCAAATTACATGAGAATTCATGAGAAAGAAACAAATTTCTTGTACTTGAGTTTTTCTCTTATAATTGATATGAGCAACTTTCTCTCACTGAGAAAGAAGCTTTTGAGCATCTGTGGCCTTGGATTCTTTTCATTTGCTAAGTTGCACTAACACAGCTTTTAGTGCTCTCAGAAGCTCAAACACAGCTCAAAACAGCTTTCTGAGCATTGAAGCTCTAAACTAACTTTCTCTGCAAAAAAGCTCTAACTCATGAAAATCTGTCTTCTGCTTTGCAAATTACATGAGAATTCATGAGAAAGAAACAAATTTCTTGTACTTGAGTTTTTCTCTTAAAGCTGCATTGAGCAACTTTCTCTCACTGAGAAAGAAGCTTTTCAGCATCTGTGGCCTTGGATTCTTTTCATTTGCTTAGTTGCACTAACACAGCTTTTAGTGCTCTCAGAAGCTCAAAAACAGTGTTTCTGAGCATTGAAGCTCTAAACTAACTTTCTCTGCAAAAAAGCTCTAACTCATGAAAATCTGTCTTCTGCTTTGCAAATTACATGAGAATTCATGTGAAAGAAACAAATTTCTTGTACTTGAGTTTTTCTCTTAAAGCTGCATTGAGCAACTTTCTCTCACTGAGAAAGAAGCTTTTCAGCATCTGTGGCCTTGGATTCTTTTCATTTGCTTAGTTGCACTAACACAGCTTTTAGTGCTCTCAGAAGCTCAAAAACAGTGTTTCTGAGCATTGAAGCTCTAAACTAACTTTCTCTGCAAAAAAGCTCTAACTCATGAAAATCTGTCTTCTGCTTAGCAAATTACATGAGAATTCATGAGAAAGAAACAAATTTCTTGTACTTGAGTTTTTCTCTTATAATTGATATGAGCAACTTTCTCTCACTGAGAAAGAAGCTTTTCAGCATCTGTGGCCTTGGATTCTTTTCATTTGCTTAGTTGCACTAACACAGCTTTTAGTGCTCTCAGAAGCTCAAAAACAGCTCAAAACAGCTTTCTGAGCATTGAAGCTTTAAACTAACTTTCTCTGCAAAAAAGCTCTAACTCATGAAAATCTGTCTTCTGCTTTGCAAATTACATGAGAATTCATGAGAAAGAAACAAATTTCTTGTACTTGAGTTTTTCTCTTAAAGCTGCATTGAGCAACTTTCTCTCACTGAGAAAGAAGCTTTTCAGCATCTGTGGCCTTGGATTCTTTTCATTTGCTTAGTTGCACTAACACAGCTTTTAGTGCTCTCAGAAGCTCAAAAACAGTGTTTCTGAGCATTGAAGCTCTAAACTAACTTTCTCTGCAAAAAAGCTCTAACTCATGAAAATCTGTCTTCTGCTTTGCAAATTACATGAGAATTCATGTGAAAGAAACAAATTTCTTGTACTTGAGTTTTTCTCTTAAAGCTGCATTGAGCAACTTTCTCTCACTGAGAAAGAAGCTTTTCAGCATCTGTGGCCTTGGATTCTTTTCATTTGCTTAGTTGCACTAACACAGCTTTTAGTGCTCTCAGAAGCTCAAAAACAGCTCAAAACAGCTTTCTGAGCATTGAAGCTTTAAACTAACTTTCTCTGCAAAAAAGCTCTAACTCATGAAAATCTGTCTTCTGCTTTGCAAATTACATGAGAATTCATGAGAAAGAAACAAATTTCTTGTACTTGAGTTTTTCTCTTAAAGCTGCATTGAGAAACTTTCTCTCACTGAGAAAGAAGCTTTTCAGCATCTGTGGCCTTGGATTCTTTTCATTTGCTTAGTTGCACTAACACAACTTTTAGTACTCTCAGAAGCTCAAAAACAGTGTTTCTGAGCATTGAAGCTCTAAACTAACTTTCTCTGCAAAAAAGCTCTGACTCATGAAAATCTGTCTTCTGCTTTGCAAATTACATGAGAATTCATGAGAAAGAAACAAATTTCTTGTACTTGAGTTTTTCTCTTATAATTGATATGAGCAACTTTCTCTCACTGAGAAAGAAGCTTTTCAGCATCTGTGGCCTTGGATTCTTTTCATTTGCTAAGTTGCACTAACACAGCTTTTAGTGCTCTCAGAAGCTCAAAAACAGCTCAAAACAGCTTTCTGAGCATTGAAGCTCTAAACTAACTTTCTCTGCAAAAAAGCTCTAACTCATGAAAATCTGTCTTCTGCTTTGCAAATTACATGAGAATTCATGAGAAAGAAACAAATTCCTTGTACTTGAGTTTTTCTCTTATAATTGATATGAGCAACTTTCTCTCACTGAGAAAGAAGCTTTTCAGCATCTGTGGCCTTGGATTCTTTTCATTTGCTAAGTTGCACTAACACAGCTTTTAGTGCTCTCAGAAGCTCAAAAACAGCTCAAAACAGCTTTCTGAGCATTGAAGCTCTAAACTAACTTTCTCTGCAAAAAAGCTCTAACTCATGAAAATCTGTCTTCTGCTTTGCAAATTACATGAGACTTCATAAGAAAGAAACAAATTTCTTGTACTTGAGTTTTTCTCTTATAATTGATATGAGCAACTTTCTCTCACTGAGAAAGAAGCTTTTCAGCATCTGTGGCCTTGGATTCTTTTCATTTGCTAAGTTGCACTAACACAGCTTTTAGTGCTCTCAGAAGCTCAAAAACAGCTCAAAACAGCTTTCTGAGCATTGAAGCTCTAAACTAACTTTCTCTGCAAAAAAGCTCTAACTCATGAAAATCTGTCTTCTGCTTTGCAAATTACATGAGAATTCATGAGAAAGAAACAAATTCCTTGTACTTGAGTTTTTCTCTTATAATTGATATGAGCAACTTTCTCTCACTGAGAAAGAAGCTTTTCAGCATCTGTGGCCTTGGATTCTTTTCATTTGCTAAGTTGCACTAACACAGCTTTTAGTGCTCTCAGAAGCTCAAAAACAGCTCAAAACAGCTTTCTGAGCATTGAAGCTCTAAACTAACTTTCTCTGCAAAAAAGCTCTAACTCATGAAAATCTGTCTTCTGCTTTGCAAATTACATGAGACTTCATGAGAAAGAAACAAATTTCTTGTACTTGAGTTTTTCTCTTATAATTGATATGAGCAACTTTCTCTCACTGAGAAAGAAGCTTTTCAGCATCTGTGGCCTTGGATTCTTTTCATTTGCTAAGTTGCACTAACACAGCTTTTAGTGCTCTCAGAAGCTCAAAAACAGCTCAAAACAGCTTTCTGAGCATTGAAGCTCTAAACTAACTTTCTCTGCAAAGAAGCTCTAACTCATGAAAATCTGCCTTCTGCTTTGCAAATTACATGAGAATTCATGAGAAAGAAACAAATTTCTTGTACTTGAGTTTTTCTCTTATAATTGATATGAGCAACTTTCTCTCACTGAGAAAGAAGCTTTTCAGCATCTGTGGCCTTGGATTCTTTTCATTTGCTAAGTTGCAGTAACACAGCTTTTAGTGCTCTCAGAAGCTCAAAAACAGCTCAAAACAGCTTTCTGAGCATTGAAGCTCTAAACTAACTTTCTCTGCAAAAAAGCTCTAACTCATGAAAATCTTTCTTCTGCTTTGCAAATTACATGAGACTTCATGAGAAAGAAACAAATTCCTTGTACTTGAGTTTTTCTCTTATAATTGATATGAGCAACTTTCTCTCACTGAGAAAGAAGCTTTTCAGCATCTGTGGCCTTGGATTCTTTTAATTTGCTTAGTTGCACTAACACAGCTTTTAGTGCTCTCAGAAGCTCAAAAACAGTGTTTCTGAGCATTGACGCTCTAAACTAACTTTCTCTGCAAAAAAGCTCTAACTTATGAAAATCTGTCTTCTGCAATGCAAATTACATGAGACTTCATGAGAAAGAAACAAATTTCTTGTACTTGAGTTTTTCTCTTAAAGCTGCATTGAGCAACTTTCTCTCACTGAGAAAGAAGCTTTTCAGCATCTGTGGCCTTGGATTCTTTTCATTTGCTTAGTTGCACTAACACAGCTTTTAGTGCTCTCAGAAGCTCAAAAACAGCTCAAAACAGCTTTCTGAGCATTGAAGCTCTAAACTAACTTTCTCTGCAAAAAAGCTCTAACTCATGAAAATCTGTCTTCTGCTTTGCAAATTACATGAGAATTCATGTGAAAGAAACAAATTTCTTGTACTTGAGTTTTTCTCTTAAAGCTGCATTGAGCAACTTTCTCTCACTGAGAAAGAAGCTTTTCAGCATCTGTGGCCTTGGATTCTTTTCATTTGCTTAGTTGCACTAACACAGCTTTTAGTGCTCTCAGAAGCTCAAAAACAGCTCAAAACAGCTTTCTGAGCATTGAAGCTTTAAACTAACTTTCTCTGCAAAAAAGCTCTAACTCATGAAAATCTGTCTTCTGCTTTGCAAATTACATGAGAATTCATGAGAAAGAAACAAATTTCTTGTACTTGAGTTTTTCTCTTAAAGCTGCATTGAGCAACTTTCTCTCACTGAGAAAGAAGCTTTTCAGCATCTGTGGCCTTGGATTCTTTTCATTTGCTTAGTTGCACTAACACAACTTTTAGTACTCTCAGAAGCTCAAAAACAGTGTTTCTGAGCATTGAAGCTCTAAACTAACTTTCTCTGCAAAAAAGCTCTGACTCATGAAAATCTGTCTTCTGCTTTGCAAATTACATGGGAATTCATGAGAAAGAAACAAATTCCTTGTACTTGAGTTTTTCTCTTATAATTGATATGAGCAACTTTCTCTCACTGAGAAAGAAGCTTTTCAGCATCTGTGGCCTTGGATTCTTTTCATTTGCTAAGTTGCACTAACACAGCTTTTAGTGCTCTCAGAAGCTCAAAAACAGCTCAAAACAGCTTTCTGAGCATTGAAGCTCTAAACTAACTTTCTCTGCAAAAAAGCTCTAACTCATGAAAATCTGTCTTCTGCTTTGCAAATTACATGAGACTTCATGAGAAAGAAACAAATTTCTTGTACTTGAGTTTTTCTCTTATAATTGATATGAGCAACTTTCTCTCACTGAGAAAGAAGCTTTTCAGCATCTGTGGCCTTGGATTCTTTTCATTTGCTAAGTTGCACTAACACAGCTTTTAGTGCTCTCAGAAGCTCAAAAACAGCTCAAAACAGCTTTCTGAGCATTGAAGCTCTAAACTAACTTTCTCTGCAAAGAAGCTCTAACTCATGAAAATCTGCCTTCTGCTTTGCAAATTACATGAGAATTCATGAGAAAGAAACAAATTTCTTGTACTTGAGTTTTTCTCTTATAATTGATATGAGCAACTTTCTCTCACTGAGAAAGAAGCTTTTCAGCATCTGTGGCCTTGGATTCTTTTCATTTGCTAAGTTGCACTAACACAGCTTTTAGTGCTCTCAGAAGCTCAAAAACAGCTCAAAACAGCTTTCTGAGCATTGAAGCTCTAAACTAACTTTCTCTGCAAAAAAGCTCTAACTCATGAAAATCTGTCTTCTGCTTTGCAAATTACATGAGAATTCATGAGAAAGAAACAAATTTCTTGTACTTGAGTTTTTCTCTTAAAGCTGCATTGAGCAACTTTCTCTCACTGAGAAAGAAGCTTTTCAGCATCTGTGGCCTTGGATTCTTTTCATTTGCTTAGTTGCACTAACACAGCTTTTAGTGCTCTCAGAAGCTCAAAAACAGTGTTTCTGAGCATTGAAGCTCTAAACTAACTTTCTCTGCAAAAAAGCTCTAACTCATGAAAATCTGTCTTCTGCTTTGCAAATTACATGAGAATTCATGTGAAAGTTACAAATTTCTTGTACTTGAGTTTTTCTCTTAAAGCTGCATTGAGCAACTTTCTCTGACTGAGAAAGAAGCTTTTCAGCATCTGTGGCCTTGGATTCTTTTAATTTGCTTAGTTGCACTAACACAGCTTTTAGTGCTTTCAGAAGCTCAAAAACAGTGTTTCTGAGCATTGACGCTCTAAACTAACTTTCTCTGCAAAAAAGCTCTAACTCATGAAAATCTGTCTTCTGCTTTGCAAATTATTTGAGAATTCATGAGAAAGAAACAAATTTCTTGTACTTGAGTTTTTCTCTTATAATTGATATGAGCAACTTTCTCTCACTGAGAAAGAAGCTTTTCAGCATCTGTGGCCTTGGATTCTTTTCATTTGCTAAGTTGCACTAACACAGCTTTTAGTGCTCTCAGAAGCTCAAAAACAGCTCAAAACAGCTTTCTGAGCATTGAAGCTCTAAACTAACTTTCTCTGCAAAGAAGCTCTAACTCATGAAAATCTGCCTTCTGCTTTGCAAATTACATGAGAATTCATGAGAAAGAAACAAATTTCTTGTACTTGAGTTTTTCTCTTATAATTGATATGAGCAACTTTCTCTCACTGAGAAAGAAGCTTTTCAGCATCTGTGGCCTTGGATTCTTTTCATTTGCTAAGTTGCACTAACACAGCTTTTAGTGCTCTCAGAAGCTCAAAAACAGCTCAAAACAGCTTTCTGAGCATTGAAGCTCTAAACTAACTTTCTCTGCAAAAAAGCTCTAACTCATGAAAATCTGTCTTCTGCTTTGCAAATTACATGAGAATTCATGAGAAAGAAACAAATTTCTTGTACTTGAGTTTTTCTCTTAAAGCTGCATTGAGCAACTTTCTCTCACTGAGAAAGAAGCTTTTCAGCATCTGTGGCCTTGGATTCTTTTCATTTGCTTAGTTGCACTAACACAGCTTTTAGTGCTCTCAGAAGCTCAAAAACAGTGTTTCTGAGCATTGAAGCTCTAAACTAACTTTCTCTGCAAAAAAGCTCTAACTCATGAAAATCTGTCTTCTGCTTTGCAAATTACATGAGAATTCATGTGAAAGTTACAAATTTCTTGTACTTGAGTTTTTCTCTTAAAGCTGCATTGAGCAACTTTCTCTCACTGAGAAAGAAGCTTTTCAGCATCTGTGGCCTTGGATTCTTTTCATTTGCTTAGTTGCACTAACACAGCTTTTAGTGCTCTCAGAAGCTCAAAAACAGCTCAAAACAGCTTTCTGAGCATTGAAGCTTTAAACTAACTTTCTCTGCAAAAAAGCTCTAACTCATGAAAATCTGTCTTCTGCTTTGCAAATTACATGAGAATTCATGAGAAAGAAACAAATTTCTTGTACTTGAGTTTTTCTCTTAAAGCTGCATTGAGCAACTTTCTCTCACTGAGAAAGAAGCTTTTCAGCATCTGTGGCCTTGGATTCTTTTCATTTGCTTAGTTGCACTAACACAACTTTTAGTACTCTCAGAAGCTCAAAAACAGTGTTTCTGAGCATTGAAGCTCTAAACTAACTTTCTCTGCAAAAAAGCTCTAACTCATGAAAATCTGTCTTCTGCTTTGCAAATTATTTGAGAATTCATGAGAAAGAAACAAATTTCTTGTACTTGAGTTTTTCTCTTATAATTGATATGAGCAACTTTCTCTCACTGAGAAAGAAGCTTTTCAGCATCTGTGGCCTTGGATTCTTTTCATTTGCTTAGTTGCACTAACACAGCTTTTAGTGCTCTCAGAAGCTCAAAAACAGCTCAAAACAGCTTTCTGAGCATTGAAGCTCTAAACTAACTTTCTCTGCAAAAAAGCTCTAACTCATGAAAATCTTTCTTCTGCTTTGCAAATTACATGAGACTTCATGAGAAAGAAACAAATTCCTTGTACTTGAGTTTTTCTCTTATAATTGATATGAGCAACTTTCTCTCACTGAGAAAAAAGCTTTTCAGCATCTGTGGCCTTGGATTCTTTTAATTTGCTTAGTTGCACTAACACAGCTTTTAGTGCTCTCAGAAGCTCAAAAACAGTGTTTCTGAGCATTGACGCTCTAAACTAACTTTCTCTGCAAAAAAGCTCTAACTTATGAAAATCTGTCTTCTGCAATGCAAATTACATGAGACTTCATGAGAAAGAAACAAATTTCTTGTACTTGAGTTTTTCTCTTAAAGCTGCATTAAGCAACTTTCTCTCACTGAGAAAGAAGCTTTTCAGCATCTGTGGCCTTGGATTCTTTTCATTTGCTTAGTTGCACTAACACAGCTTTTAGTGCTCTCAGAAGCTCAAAAACAGCTCAAAACAGCTTTCTGAGCATTGAAGCTTTAAACTAACTTTCTCTGCAAAAAAGCTCTAACTCATGAAAATCTGTCTTCTGCTTTGCAAATTACATGAGAATTCATGAGAAAGAAACAAATTTCTTGTACTTGAGTTTTTCTCTTAAAGCTGCATTGAGCAACTTTCTCTCACTGAGAAAGAAGCTTTTCAGCATCTGTGGCCTTGGATTCTTTTCATTTGCTTAGTTGCACTAACACAACTTTTAGTACTCTCAGAAGCTCAAAAACAGTGTTTCTGAGCATTGAAGCTCTAAACTAACTTTCTCTGCAAAAAAGCTCTGACTCATGAAAATCTGTCTTCTGCTTTGCAAATTACATGAGAATTCATGAGAAAGAAACAAATTTCTTGTACTTGAGTTTTTCTCTTATAATTGATATGAGCAACTTTCTCTCACTGAGAAAGAAGCTTTTCAGCATCTGTGGCCTTGGATTCTTTTCATTTGCTAAGTTGCACTAACACAGCTTTTAGTGCTCTCAGAAGCTCAAAAACAGCTCAAAACAGCTTTCTGAGCATTGAAGCTCTAAACTAACTTTCTCTGCAAAAAAGCTCTAACTCATGAAAATCTGTCTTCTGCTTTGCAAATTACATGAGAATTCATGAGAAAGAAACAAATTCCTTGTACTTGAGTTTTTCTCTTATAATTGATATGAGCAACTTTCTCTCACTGAGAAAGAAGCTTTTCAGCATCTGTGGCCTTGGATTCTTTTCATTTGCTTAGTTGCACTAACACAGCTTTTAGTGCTCTCAGAAGCTCAAAAACAGTGTTTCTGAGCATTGAAGCTCTAAACTAACTTTCTCTGCAAAAAAACTCTAACTCATGAAAATCTGTCTTCTGCTTTGCAAATTACATGAGAATTCATGTGAAAGTTACAAATTTCTTGTACTTGAGTTTTTCTCTTAAAGCTGCATTGAGCAACTTTCTCTGACTGAGAAAGAAGCTTTTCAGCATCTGTGGCCTTGGATTCTTTTAATTTGCTTAGTTGCACTAACACAGCTTTTAGTGCTTTCAGAAGCTCAAAAACAGTGTTTCTGAGCATTGACGCTCTAAACTAACTTTCTCTGCAAAAAAGCTCTAACTCATGAAAATCTGTCTTCTGCTTTGCAAATTATTTGAGAATTCATGAGAAAGAAACAAATTTCTTGTACTTGAGTTTTTCTCTTATAATTGATATGAGCAACTTTCTCTCACTGAGAAAGAAGCTTTTCAGCATCTGTGGCCTTGGATTCTTTTCATTTGCTTAGTTGCACTAACACAGCTTTTAGTGCTCTCAGAAGCTCAAAAACAGCTCAAAACAGCTTTCTGAGCATTGAAGCTCTAAACTAACTTTCTCTGCAAAAAAGCTCTAACTCATGAAAATCTGTCTTCTGCTTTGCAAATTACATGAGACTTCATGAGAAAGAAACAAATTTCTTGTACTTGAGTTTTTCTCTTATAATTAATATGAGCAACCTTTTCTCACTGAGAAAGAAGCTTTTCAGCATCTGTGGCCTTGGATTCTTTTAATTTGCTTAGTTGCACTAACACAGCTTTTAGTGCTCTCAGAAGCTCGAAAACAGTGTTTCTGAGCATTGAAGCTCTAAACTAACTTTCTCTGCAAAAAAGCTCTAATTCTTGAAAATCTGTCTTCTGCTTTGCAAATTACATGACAATTCATGAGAAAGAAACAAATTTCTTGTACTTGAGTTTTTCTCTTATAATTAATATGAGCAACTTTTTCTCACTGAGAAAGAAGCTTTTCAGCATCTGTGGCCTTGGATTCTTTTCATTTGCTTAGTTGCACTAACACAACTTTTAGTACTCTCAGAAGCTCAAAAACAGTGTTTCTGAGCATTGAAGCTCTAAACTAACTTTCTCTGCAAAAAAGCTCTGACTCATGAAAATCTGTCTTCTGCTTTGCAAATTACATGAGAATTCATGAGAAAGAAACAAATTTCTTGTACTTGAGTTTTTCTCTTATAATTGATATGAGCAACTTTCTCTCACTGAGAAAGAAGCTTTTCAGCATCTGTGGCCTTGGATTCTTTTCATTTGCTAAGTTGCACTAACACAGCTTTTAGTGCTCTCAGAAGCTCAAAAACAGCTCAAAACAGCTTTCTGAGCATTGAAGCTCTAAACTAACTTTCTCTGCAAAAAAGCTCTAACTCATGAAAATCTGTCTTCTGCTTTGCAAATTACATGAGAATTCATGAGAAAGAAACAAATTCCTTGTACTTGAGTTTTTCTCTTATAATTGATATGAGCAACTTTCTCTCACTGAGAAAGAAGCTTTTCAGCATCTGTGGCCTTGGATTCTTTTCATTTGCTAAGTTGCACTAACACAGCTTTTAGTGCTCTCAGAAGCTCAAAAACAGCTCAAAACAGCTTTCTGAGCATTGAAGCTCTAAACTAACTTTCTCTGCAAAAAAGCTCTAACTCATGAAAATCTGTCTTCTGCTTTGCAAATTACATGAGACTTCATGAGAAAGAAACAAATTTCTTGTACTTGAGTTTTTCTCTTATAATTGATATGAGCAACTTTCTCTCACTGAGAAAGAAGCTTTTCAGCATCTGTGGCCTTGGATTCTTTTAATTTGCTTAGTTGCACTAACACAGCTTTTAGTACTCTCAGAAGCTCAAAAACAGTGTTTCTGAGCATTGAAGCTCTAAACTAACTTTCTCTGCAAAAAAGCTCTAACTCATGAAAATCTGTCTTCTGCTTTGCAAATTACATGAGAATTCATGAGAAAGAAACAAATTTCTTGTACTTGAGTTTTTCTCTTATAATTGATATGAGCAACTTTCTCTCACTGAGAAAGAAGCTTTTCAGCATCTGTGGCCTTGGATTCTTTTCATTTGCTAAGTTGCACTAACACAGCTTTTAGTGCTCTCAGAAGCTCAAAAACAGCTCAAAACAGCTTTCTGAGCATTGAAGCTCTAAACTAACTTTCTCTGCAAAAAAGCTCTAACTCATGAAAATCTGTCTTCTGCTTTGCAAATTACATGAGACTTCATGAGAAAGTTACAAATTTCTTGTACTTGAGTTTTTCTCTTAAAGCTGCATTGAGCAACTTTCTCTGACTGAGAAAGAAGCTTTTCAGCGTCTGTGGCCTTGGATTCTTTTCATTTGCTTAGTTGCACTAACACAGCTTTTAGAGCTCTCAGAAGCTCAAAAACAGTGTTTCTGAGCATTGAAGCTCTAAACTAACTTTCTCTGCAAAAAAGCTCTAACTCATGAAAATCTGTCTTCTGCTTTGCAAATTACATGAGAATTCATGAGAAAGAAACAAATTTCTTGTACTTGAGTTTTTCTCTTATAATTGATATGAGCAACTTTCTCTCACTGAGAAAGAAGCTTTTCAGCATCTGTGGCCTTGGATTCTTTTCATTTGCTAAGTTGCACTAACACAGCTTTTAGTGCTCTCAGAAGCTCAAAAACAGCTCAAAACAGCTTTCTGAGCATTGAAGCTCTAAACTAACTTTCTCTGCAAAAAAGCTCTAACTCATGAAAATCTTTCTTCTGCTTTGCAAATTACATGAGACTTCATGAGAAAGTTACAAATTTCTTGTACTTGAGTTTTTCTCTTAAAGCTGCATTGAGCAACTTTCTCTGACTGAGAAAGAAGCTTTTCAGCGTCTGTGGCCTTGGATTCTTTTCATTTGCTTAGTTGCACTAACACAGCTTTTAGTGCTCTCAGAAGCTCAAAAACAGTGTTTCTGAGCATTGAAGCTCTAAACTAACTTTCTCTGCAAAAAAGCTCTAACTCATGAAAATCTGTCTTCTGCTTTGCAAATTACATGAGAATTCATGAGAAAGAAACAAATTTCTTGTACTTGAGTTTTTCTCTTATAATTGATATGAGCAACTTTCTCTCACTGAGAAAGAAGCTTTTCAGCATCTGTGGCCTTGGATTCTTTTAATTTGCTTAGTTGCACTAACACAGCTTTTAGTGCTCTCAGAAGCTCAAAAACAGTGTTTCTGAGCATTGACGCTCTAAACTAACTTTCTCTGCAAAAAAGCTCTAACTTATGAAAATCTGTCTTCTGCAATGCAAATTACATGAGACTTCATGAGAAAGAAACAAATTTCTTGTACTTGAGTTTTTCTCTTAAAGCTGCATTGAGCAACTTTCTCTCACTGAGAAAGAAGCTTTTCAGCATCTGTGGCCTTGGATTCTTTTCATTTGCTTAGTTGCACTAACACAGCTTTTAGTGCTCTCAGAAGCTCAAAAACAGCTCAAAACAGCTTTCTGAGCATTGAAGCTTTAAACTAACTTTCTCTGCAAAAAAGCTCTAACTCATGAAAATCTGTCTTCTGCTTTGCAAATTACATGAGAATTCATGAGAAAGAAACAAATTTCTTGTACTTGAGTTTTTCTCTTAAAGCTGCATTGAGCAACTTTCTCTCACTGAGAAAGAAGCTTTTCAGCATCTGTGGCCTTGGATTCTTTTCATTTGCTTAGTTGCACTAACACAACTTTTAGTACTCTCAGAAGCTCAAAAACAGTGTTTCTGAGCATTGAAGCTCTAAACTAACTTTCTCTGCAAAAAAGCTCTGACTCATGAAAATCTGTCTTCTGCTTTGCAAATTACATGAGAATTCATGAGAAAGAAACAAATTTCTTGTACTTGAGTTTTTCTCTTATAATTGATATGAGCAACTTTCTCTCACTGAGAAAGAAGCTTTTCAGCATCTGTGGCCTTGGATTCTTTTCATTTGCTAAGTTGCACTAACACAGCTTTTAGTGCTCTCAGAAGCTCAAAAACAGCTCAAAACAGCTTTCTGAGCATTGAAGCTCTAAACTAACTTTCTCTGCAAAAAAGCTCTAACTCATGAAAATCTGTCTTCTGCTTTGCAAATTACATGAGACTTCATGAGAAAGTTACAAATTTCTTGTACTTGAGTTTTTCTCTTAAAGCTGCATTGAGCAACTTTCTCTGACTGAGAAAGAAGCTTTTCAGCGTCTGTGGCCTTGGATTCTTTTCATTTGCTTAGTTGCACTAACACAGCTTTTAGTGCTCTCAGAAGCTCAAAAACAGTGTTTCTGAGCATTGAAGCTCTAAACTAACTTTCTCTGCAAAAAAGCTCTAACTCATGAAAATCTGTCTTCTGCTTTGCAAATTACATGAGAATTCATGAGAAAGAAACAAATTTCTTGTACTTGAGTTTTTCTCTTATAATTGATATGAGCAACTTTCTCTCACTGAGAAAGAAGCTTTTCAGCATCTGTGGCCTTGGATTCTTTTCATTTGCTAAGTTGCACTAACACAGCTTTTAGTGCTCTCAGAAGCTCAAAAACAGCTCAAAACAGCTTTCTGAGCATTGAAGCTCTAAACTAACTTTCTCTGCAAAAAAGCTCTAACTCATGAAAATCTGTCTTCTGCTTTGCAAATTACATGAGACTTCATGAGAAAGTTACAAATTTCTTGTACTTGAGTTTTTCTCTTAAAGCTGCATTGAGCAACTTTCTCTGACTGAGAAAGAAGCTTTTCAGCGTCTGTGGCCTTGGATTCTTTTCATTTGCTTAGTTGCACTAACACAGCTTTTAGTGCTCTCAGAAGCTCAAAAACAGTGTTTCTGAGCATTGAAGCTCTAAACTAACTTTCTCTGCAAAAAAGCTCTAACTCATGAAAATCTGTCTTCTGCTTTGCAAATTACATGAGAATTTATGAGAAAGAAACAAATTTCTTGTACTTGAGTTTTTCTCTTATAATTGATATGAGCAACTTTCTCTCACTGAGAAAGAAGCTTTTCAGCATCTGTGGCCTTGGATTCTTTTCATTTGCTAAGTTGCACTAACACAGCTTTTAGTGCTCTCAGAAGCTCAAAAACAGCTCAAAACAGCTTTCTGAGCATTGAAGCTCTAAACTAACTTTCTCTGCAAAAAAGCTCTAACTCATGAAAATCTTTCTTCTGCTTTGCAAATTACATGAGACTTCATGAGAAAGAAACAAATTCCTTGTACTTGAGTTTTTCTCTTATAATTGATATGAGCAACTTTCTCTCACTGAGAAAGAAGCTTTTCAGCATCTGTGGCCTTGGATTCTTTTAATTTGCTTAGTTGCACTAACACAGCTTTTAGTGCTCTCAGAAGCTCAAAAACAGTGTTTCTGAGCATTGACGCTCTAAACTAACTTTCTCTGCAAAAAAGCTCTAACTTATGAAAATCTGTCTTCTGCAATGCAAATTACATGAGACTTCATGAGAAAGAAACAAATTTCTTGTACTTGAGTTTTTCTCTTAAAGCTGCATTGAGCAACTTTCTCTCACTGAGAAAGAAGCTTTTCAGCATCTGTGGCCTTGGATTCTTTTCATTTGCTTAGTTGCACTAACACAGCTTTTAGTGCTCTCAGAAGCTCAAAAACAGCTCAAAACAGCTTTCTGAGCATTGAAGCTTTAAACTAACTTTCTCTGCAAAAAAGCTCTAACTCATGAAAATCTGTCTTCTGCTTTGCAAATTACATGAGAATTCATGAGAAAGAAACAAATTTCTTGTACTTGAGTTTTTCTCTTAAAGCTGCATTGAGCAACTTTCTCTCACTGAGAAAGAAGCTTTTCAGCATCTGTGGCCTTGGATTCTTTTCATTTGCTTAGTTGCACTAACACAACTTTTAGTACTCTCAGAAGCTCAAAAACAGTGTTTCTGAGCATTGAAGCTCTAAACTAACTTTCTCTGCAAAAAAGCTCTGACTCATGAAAATCTGTCTTCTGCTTTGCAAATTACATGAGAATTCATGAGAAAGAAACAAATTTCTTGTACTTGAGTTTTTCTCTTATAATTGATATGAGCAACTTTCTCTCACTGAGAAAGAAGCTTTTCAGCATCTGTGGCCTTGGATTCTTTTCATTTGCTAAGTTGCACTAACACAGCTTTTAGTGCTCTCAGAAGCTCAAAAACAGCTCAAAACAGCTTTCTGAGCATTGAAGCTCTAAACTAACTTTCTCTGCAAAAAAGCTCTAACTCATGAAAATCTGTCTTCTGCTTTGCAAATTACATGAGAATTCATGAGAAAGAAACAAATTCCTTGTACTTGAGTTTTTCTCTTATAATTGATATGAGCAACTTTCTCTCACTGAGAAAGAAGCTTTTCAGCATCTGTGGCCTTGGATTCTTTTCATTTGCTAAGTTGCACTAACACAGCTTTTAGTGCTCTCAGAAGCTCAAAAACAGCTCAAAACAGCTTTCTGAGCATTGAAGCTCTAAACTAACTTTCTCTGCAAAAAAGCTCTAACTCATGAAAATCTGTCTTCTGCTTTGCAAATTACATGAGACTTCATGAGAAAGTTACAAATTTCTTGTACTTGAGTTTTTCTCTTAAAGCTGCATTGAGCAACTTTCTCTGACTGAGAAAGAAGCTTTTCAGCGTCTGTGGCCTTGGATTCTTTTCATTTGCTTAGTTGCACTAACACAGCTTTTAGTGCTCTCAGAAGCTCAAAAACAGTGTTTCTGAGCATTGAAGCTCTAAACTAACTTTCTCTGCAAAAAAGCTCTAACTCATGAAAATCTGTCTTCTGCTTTGCAAATTACATGAGAATTCATGAGAAAGAAACAAATTTCTTGTACTTGAGTTTTTCTCTTATAATTGATATGAGCAACTTTCTCTCACTGAGAAAGAAGCTTTTCAGCATCTGTGGCCTTGGATTCTTTTCATTTGCTAAGTTGCACTAACACAGCTTTTAGTGCTCTCAGAAGCTCAAAAACAGCTCAAAACAGCTTTCTGAGCATTGAAGCTCTAAACTAACTTTCTCTGCAAAAAAGCTCTAACTCATGAAAATCTTTCTTCTGCTTTGCAAATTACATGAGACTTCATGAGAAAGAAACAAATTCCTTGTACTTGAGTTTTTCTCTTATAATTGATATGAGCAACTTTCTCTCACTGAGAAAGAAGCTTTTCAGCATCTGTGGCCTTGGATTCTTTTAATTTGCTTAGTTGCACTAACACAGCTTTTAGTGCTCTCAGAAGCTCAAAAACAGTGTTTCTGAGCATTGACGCTCTAAACTAACTTTCTCTGCAAAAAAGCTCTAACTTATGAAAATCTGTCTTCTGCAATGCAAATTACATGAGACTTCATGAGAAAGAAACAAATTTCTTGTACTTGAGTTTTTCTCTTAAAGCTGCATTGAGCAACTTTCTCTCACTGAGAAAGAAGCTTTTCAGCATCTGTGGCCTTGGATTCTTTTCATTTGCTTAGTTGCACTAACACAGCTTTTAGTGCTCTCAGAAGCTCAAAAACAGCTCAAAACAGCTTTCTGAGCATTGAAGCTTTAAACTAACTTTCTCTGCAAAAAAGCTCTAACTCATGAAAATCTGTCTTCTGCTTTGCAAATTACATGAGAATTCATGAGAAAGAAACAAATTTCTTGTACTTGAGTTTTTCTCTTAAAGCTGCATTGAGCAACTTTCTCTCACTGAGAAAGAAGCTTTTCAGCATCTGTGGCCTTGGATTCTTTTCATTTGCTTAGTTGCACTAACACAACTTTTAGTACTCTCAGAAGCTCAAAAACAGTGTTTCTGAGCATTGAAGCTCTAAACTAACTTTCTCTGCAAAAAAGCTCTGACTCATGAAAATCTGTCTTCTGCTTTGCAAATTACATGAGAATTCATGAGAAAGAAACAAATTTCTTGTACTTGAGTTTTTCTCTTATAATTGATATGAGCAACTTTCTCTCACTGAGAAAGAAGCTTTTCAGCATCTGTGGCCTTGGATTCTTTTCATTTGCTAAGTTGCACTAACACAGCTTTTAGTGCTCTCAGAAGCTCAAAAACAGCTCAAAACAGCTTTCTGAGCATTGAAGCTCTAAACTAACTTTCTCTGCAAAAAAGCTCTAACTCATGAAAATCTGTCTTCTGCTTTGCAAATTACATGAGAATTCATGAGAAAGAAACAAATTCCTTGTACTTGAGTTTTTCTCTTATAATTGATATGAGCAACTTTCTCTCACTGAGAAAGAAGCTTTTCAGCATCTGTGGCCTTGGATTCTTTTCATTTGCTAAGTTGCACTAACACAGCTTTTAGTGCTCTCAGAAGCTCAAAAACAGCTCAAAACAGCTTTCTGAGCATTGAAGCTCTAAACTAACTTTCTCTGCAAAAAAGCTCTAACTCATGAAAATCTGTCTTCTGCTTTGCAAATTACATGAGACTTCATGAGAAAGTTACAAATTTCTTGTACTTGAGTTTTTCTCTTAAAGCTGCATTGAGCAACTTTCTCTGACTGAGAAAGAAGCTTTTCAGCGTCTGTGGCCTTGGATTCTTTTCATTTGCTTAGTTGCACTAACACAGCTTTTAGTGCTCTCAGAAGCTCAAAAACAGTGTTTCTGAGCATTGAAGCTCTAAACTAACTTTCTCTGCAAAAAAGCTCTAACTCATGAAAATCTGTCTTCTGCTTTGCAAATTACATGAGAATTCATGAGAAAGAAACAAATTTCTTGTACTTGAGTTTTTCTCTTATAATTGATATGAGCAACTTTCTCTCACTGAGAAAGAAGCTTTTCAGCATCTGTGGCCTTGGATTCTTTTCATTTGCTAAGTTGCACTAACACAGCTTTTAGTGCTCTCAGAAGCTCAAAAACAGCTCAAAACAGCTTTCTGAGCATTGAAGCTCTAAACTAACTTTCTCTGCAAAGAAGCTCTAACTCATGAAAATCTGCCTTCTGCTTTGCAAATTACATGAGAATTCATGAGAAAGAAACAAATTTCTTGTACTTGAGTTTTTCTCTTATAATTGATATGAGCAACTTTCTCTCACTGAGAAAGAAGCTTTTCAGCATCTGTGGCCTTGGATTCTTTTCATTTGCTAAGTTGCACTAACACAGCTTTTAGTGCTCTCAGAAGCTCAAAAACAGCTCAAAACAGCTTTCTGAGCATTGAAGCTCTAAACTAACTTTCTCTGCAAAAAAGCTCTAACTCATGAAAATCTGTCTTCTGCTTTGCAAATTACATGAGAATTCATGTGAAAGAAACAAATTTCTTGTACTTGAGTTTTTCTCTTAAAGCTGCATTGAGCAACTTTCTCTCACTGAGAAAGAAGCTTTTCAGCATCTGTGGCCTTGGGTTCTTTTCATTTGCTTAGTTGCACTAACACAGCTTTTAGTGCTCTCAGAAGCTCAAAAACAGCTCAAAACAGCTTTCTGAGCATTGAAGCTTTAAACTAACTTTCTCTGCAAAAAAGCTCTAACTCATGAAAATCTGTCTTCTGCTTTGCAAATTACATGAGAATTCATGAGAAAGAAACAAATTTCTTGTACTTGAGTTTTTCTCTTAAAGCTGCATTGAGCAACTTTCTCTCACTGAGAAAGAAGCTTTTCAGCATCTGTGGCCTTGGATTCTTTTCATTTGCTTAGTTGCACTAACACAACTTTTAGTACTCTCAGAAGCTCAAAAACAGTGTTTCTGAGCATTGAAGCTCTAAACTAACTTTCTCTGCAAAAAAGCTCTGACTCATGAAAATCTGTCTTCTGCTTTGCAAATTACATGAGAATTCATGAGAAAGAAACAAATTCCTTGTACTTGAGTTTTTCTCTTATAATTGATATGAGCAACTTTCTCTCACTGAGAAAGAAGCTTTTCAGCATCTGTGGCCTTGGATTCTTTTCATTTGCTAAGTTGCACTAACACAGCTTTTAGTGCTCTCAGAAGCTCAAAAACAGCTCAAAACAGCTTTCTGAGCATTGAAGCTCTAAACTAACTTTCTCTGCAAAAAAGCTCTAACTCATGAAAATCTGTCTTCTGCTTTGCAAATTACATGAGACTTCATGAGAAAGAAACAAATTTCTTGTACTTGAGTTTTTCTCTTATAATTGATATGAGCAACTTTCTCTCACTGAGAAAGAAGCTTTTCAGCATCTGTGGCCTTGGATTCTTTTCATTTGCTAAGTTGCACTAACACAGCTTTTAGTGCTCTCAGAAGCTCAAAAACAGCTCAAAACAGCTTTCTGAGCATTGAAGCTCTAAACTAACTTTCTCTGCAAAGAAGCTCTAACTCATGAAAATCTGCCTTCTGCTTTGCAAATTACATGAGAATTCATGAGAAAGAAACAAATTTCTTGTACTTGAGTTTTTCTCTTATAATTGATATGAGCAACTTTCTCTCACTGAGAAAGAAGCTTTTCAGCATCTGTGGCCTTGGATTCTTTTCATTTGCTAAGTTGCACTAACACAGCTTTTAGTGCTCTCAGAAGCTCAAAAACAGCTCAAAACAGCTTTCTGAGCATTGAAGCTCTAAACTAACTTTCTCTGCAAAAAAGCTCTAACTCATGAAAATCTGTCTTCTGCTTTGCAAATTACATGAGAATTCATGAGAAAGAAACAAATTTCTTGTACTTGAGTTTTTCTCTTAAAGCTGCATTGAGCAACTTTCTCTCACTGAGAAAGAAGCTTTTCAGCATCTGTGGCCTTGGATTCTTTTCATTTGCTTAGTTGCACTAACACAGCTTTTAGTGCTCTCAGAAGCTCAAAAACAGTGTTTCTGAGCATTGAAGCTCTAAACTAACTTTCTCTGCAAAAAAGCTCTAACTCATGAAAATCTGTCTTCTGCTTTGCAAATTACATGAGAATTCATGTGAAAGTTACAAATTTCTTATACTTGAGTTTTTCTCTTAAAGCTGCATTGAGCAACTTTCTCTGACTGAGAAAGAAGCTTTTCAGCATCTGTGGCCTTGGATTCTTTTAATTTGCTTAGTTGCACTAACACAGCTTTTAGTGCTTTCAGAAGCTCAAAAACAGTGTTTCTGAGCATTGACGCTCTAAACTAACTTTCTCTGCAAAAAAGCTCTAACTCATGAAAATCTGTCTTCTGCTTTGCAAATTATTTGAGAATTCATGAGAAAGAAACAAATTTCTTGTACTTGAGTTTTTCTCTTATAATTGATATGAGCAACTTTCTCTCACTGAGAAAGAAGCTTTTCAGCATCTGTGGCCTTGGATTCTTTTCATTTGCTTAGTTGCACTAACACAGCTTTTAGTGCTCTCAGAAGCTCAAAAACAGCTCAAAACAGCTTTCTGAGCATTGAAGCTCTAAACTAACTTTCTCTGCAAAAAAGCTCTAACTCATGAAAATCTGTCTTCTGCTTTGCAAATTACATGAGACTTCATGAGAAAGAAACAAATTTCTTGTACTTGAGTTTTTCTCTTATAATTAATATGAGCAACCTTTTCTCACTGAGAAAGAAGCTTTTCAGCATCTGTGGCCTTGGATTCTTTTAATTTGCTTAGTTGCACTAACACAGCTTTTAGTGCTCTCAGAAGCTCGAAAACAGTGTTTCTGAGCATTGAAGCTCTAAACTAACTTTCTCTGCAAAAAAGCTCTAACTCTTGAAAATCTGTCTTCTGCTTTGCAAATTACATGACAATTCATGAGAAAGAAACAAATTTCTTGTACTTGAGTTTTTCTCTTATAATTAATATGAGCAACTTTTTCTCACTGAGAAAGAAGCTTTTCAGCATCTGTGGCCTTGGATTCTTTTCATTTGCTTAGTTGCACTAACACAACTTTTAGTACTCTCAGAAGCTCAAAAACAGTGTTTCTGAGCATTGAAGCTCTAAACTAACTTTCTCTGCAAAAAAGCTCTGACTCATGAAAATCTGTCTTCTGCTTTGCAAATTACATGACAATTCATGAGAAAGAAACAAATTTCTTGTACTTGAGTTTTTCTCTTATAATTAATATGAGCAACTTTTTCTCACTGAGAAAGAAGCTTTTCAGCATCTGTGGCCTTGGATTCTTTTCATTTGCTAAGTTGCACTAACACAGCTTTTAGTGCTCTCAGAAGCTCAAAAACAGCTCAAAACAGCTTTCTGAGCATTGAAGCTCTAAACTAACTTTCTCTGCAAAAAAGCTCTAACTCATGAAAATCTGTCTTCTGCTTTGCAAATTACATGAGACTTCATGAGAAAGTTACAAATTTCTTGTACTTGAGTTTTTCTCTTAAAGCTGCATTGAGCAACTTTCTCTGACTGAGAAAGAAGCTTTTCAGCGTCTGTGGCCTTGGATTCTTTTCATTTGCTTAGTTGCACTAACACAGCTTTTAGTGCTCTCAGAAGCTCAAAAACAGTGTTTCTGAGCATTGAAGCTCTAAACTAACTTTCTCTGCAAAAAAGCTCTGACTCATGAAAATCTGTCTTCTGCTTTGCAAATTACATGACAATTCATGAGAAAGAAACAAATTTCTTGTACTTGAGTTTTTCTCTTAAAGCTGCATTGAGCAACTTTCTCTGACTGAGAAAGAAGCTTTTCAGCATCTGTGGCCTTGGATTCTTTTAATTTGCTTAGTTGCACTAACACAGCTTTTAGTGCTTTCAGAAGCTCAAAAACAGTGTTTCTGAGCATTGACGCTCTAAACTAACTTTCTCTGCAAAAAAGCTCTAACTCATGAAAATCTGTCTTCTGCTTTGCAAATTATTTGAGAATTCATGAGAAAGAAACAAATTTCTTGTACTTGAGTTTTTCTCTTATAATTGATATGAGCAACTTTCTCTCACTGAGAAAGAAGCTTTTCAGCATCTGTGGCCTTGGATTCTTTTCATTTGCTTAGTTGCACTAACACAGCTTTTAGTGCTCTCAGAAGCTCAAAAACAGCTCAAAACAGCTTTCTGAGCATTGAAGCTCTAAACTAACTTTCTCTGCAAAAAAGCTCTAACTCATGAAAATCTGTCTTCTGCTTTGCAAATTACATGAGACTTCATGAGAAAGAAACAAATTTCTTGTACTTGAGTTTTTCTCTTATAATTAATATGAGCAACCTTTTCTCACTGAGAAAGAAGCTTTTCAGCATCTGTGGCCTTGGATTCTTTTAATTTGCTTAGTTGCACTAACACAGCTTTTAGTGCTCTCAGAAGCTCGAAAACAGTGTTTCTGAGCATTGAAGCTCTAAACTAACTTTCTCTGCAAAAAAGCTCTAACTCTTGAAAATCTGTCTTCTGCTTTGCAAATTACATGACAATTCATGAGAAAGAAACAAATTTCTTGTACTTGAGTTTTTCTCTTATAATTAATATGAGCAACTTTTTCTCACTGAGAAAGAAGCTTTTCAGCATCTGTGGCCTTGGATTCTTTTCATTTGCTTAGTTGCACTAACACAACTTTTAGTACTCTCAGAAGCTCAAAAACAGTGTTTCTGAGCATTGAAGCTCTAAACTAACTTTCTCTGCAAAAAAGCTCTGACTCATGAAAATCTGTCTTCTGCTTTGCAAATTACATGACAATTCATGAGAAAGAAACAAATTTCTTGTACTTGAGTTTTTCTCTTATAATTAATATGAGCAACTTTTTCTCACTGAGAAAGAAGCTTTTCAGCATCTGTGGCCTTGGATTCTTTTCATTTGCTAAGTTGCACTAACACAGCTTTTAGTGCTCTCAGAAGCTCAAAAACAGCTCAAAACAGCTTTCTGAGCATTGAAGCTCTAAACTAACTTTCTCTGCAAAAAAGCTCTAACTCATGAAAATCTGTCTTCTGCTTTGCAAATTACATGAGACTTCATGAGAAAGTTACAAATTTCTTGTACTTGAGTTTTTCTCTTAAAGCTGCATTGAGCAACTTTCTCTGACTGAGAAAGAAGCTTTTCAGCGTCTGTGGCCTTGGATTCTTTTCATTTGCTTAGTTGCACTAACACAGCTTTTAGTGCTCTCAGAAGCTCAAAAACAGTGTTTCTGAGCATTGAAGCTCTAAACTAACTTTCTCTGCAAAAAAGCTCTGACTCATGAAAATCTGTCTTCTGCTTTGCAAATTACATGACAATTCATGAGAAAGAAACAAATTTCTTGTACTTGAGTTTTTCTCTTATAATTAATATGAGCAACTTTTTCTCACTGAGAAAGAAGCTTTTCAGCATCTGTGGCCTTGGATTCTTTTCATTTGCTTAGTTGCACTAACACAACTTTTAGTACTCTCAGAAGCTCAAAAACAGTGTTTCTGAGCATTGAAGCTCTAAACTAACTTTCTCTGCAAAAAAGCTCTGACTCATGAAAATCTGTCTTCTGCTTTGCAAATTACATGAGAATTCATGAGAAAGAAACAAATTTCTTGTACTTGAGTTTTTCTCTTATAATTGATATGAGCAACTTTCTCTCACTGAGAAAGAAGCTTTTCAGCATCTGTGGCCTTGGATTCTTTTCATTTGCTAAGTTGCACTAACACAGCTTTTAGTGCTCTCAGAAGCTCAAAAACAGCTCAAAACAGCTTTCTGAGCATTGAAGCTCTAAACTAACTTTCTCTGCAAAAAAGCTCTAACTCATGAAAATCTGTCTTCTGCTTTGCAAATTACATGAGACTTCATGAGAAAGTTACAAATTTCTTGTACTTGAGTTTTTCTCTTAAAGCTGCATTGAGCAACTTTCTCTGACTGAGAAAGAAGCTTTTCAGCGTCTGTGGCCTTGGATTCTTTTCATTTGCTTAGTTGCACTAACACAGCTTTTAGTGCTCTCAGAAGCTCAAAAACAGTGTTTCTGAGCATTGAAGCTCTAAACTAACTTTCTCTGCAAAAAAGCTCTAACTCATGAAAATCTGTCTTCTGCTTTGCAAATTACATGAGAATTCATGAGAAAGAAACAAATTTCTTGTACTTGAGTTTTTCTCTTATAATTGATATGAGCAACTTTCTCTCACTGAGAAAGAAGCTTTTCAGCATCTGTGGCCTTGGATTCTTTTCATTTGCTAAGTTGCACTAACACAGCTTTTAGTGCTCTCAGAAGCTCAAAAACAGCTCAAAACAGCTTTCTGAGCATTGAAGCTCTAAACTAACTTTCTCTGCAAAAAAGCTCTAACTCATGAAAATCTTTCTTCTGCTTTGCAAATTACATGAGACTTCATGAGAAAGAAACAAATTCCTTGTACTTGAGTTTTTCTCTTATAATTGATATGAGCAACTTTCTCTCACTGAGAAAGAAGCTTTTCAGCATCTGTGGCCTTGGATTCTTTTAATTTGCTTAGTTGCACTAACACAGCTTTTAGTGCTCTCAGAAGCTCAAAAACAGTGTTTCTGAGCATTGACGCTCTAAACTAACTTTCTCTGCAAAAAAGCTCTAACTTATGAAAATCTGTCTTCTGCAATGCAAATTACATGAGACTTCATGAGAAAGAAACAAATTTCTTGTACTTGAGTTTTTCTCTTAAAGCTGCATTGAGCAACTTTCTCTCACTGAGAAAGAAGCTTTTCAGCATCTGTGGCCTTGGATTCTTTTCATTTGCTTAGTTGCACTAACACAGCTTTTAGTGCTCTCAGAAGCTCAAAAACAGCTCAAAACAGCTTTCTGAGCATTGAAGCTTTAAACTAACTTTCTCTGCAAAAAAGCTCTAACTCATGAAAATCTGTCTTCTGCTTTGCAAATTACATGAGAATTCATGAGAAAGAAACAAATTTCTTGTACTTGAGTTTTTCTCTTAAAGCTGCATTGAGCAACTTTCTCTCACTGAGAAAGAAGCTTTTCAGCATCTGTGGCCTTGGATTCTTTTCATTTGCTTAGTTGCACTAACACAACTTTTAGTACTCTCAGAAGCTCAAAAACAGTGTTTCTGAGCATTGAAGCTCTAAACTAACTTTCTCTGCAAAAAAGCTCTGACTCATGAAAATCTGTCTTCTGCTTTGCAAATTACATGAGAATTCATGAGAAAGAAACAAATTTCTTGTACTTGAGTTTTTCTCTTATAATTGATATGAGCAACTTTCTCTCACTGAGAAAGAAGCTTTTCAGCATCTGTGGCCTTGGATTCTTTTCATTTGCTAAGTTGCACTAACACAGCTTTTAGTGCTCTCAGAAGCTCAAAAACAGCTCAAAACAGCTTTCTGAGCATTGAAGCTCTAAACTAACTTTCTCTGCAAAAAAGCTCTAACTCATGAAAATCTGTCTTCTGCTTTGCAAATTACATGAGAATTCATGAGAAAGAAACAAATTCCTTGTACTTGAGTTTTTCTCTTATAATTGATATGAGCAACTTTCTCTCACTGAGAAAGAAGCTTTTCAGCATCTGTGGCCTTGGATTCTTTTCATTTGCTAAGTTGCACTAACACAGCTTTTAGTGCTCTCAGAAGCTCAAAAACAGCTCAAAACAGCTTTCTGAGCATTGAAGCTCTAAACTAACTTTCTCTGCAAAAAAGCTCTAACTCATGAAAATCTGTCTTCTGCTTTGCAAATTACATGAGACTTCATGAGAAAGTTACAAATTTCTTGTACTTGAGTTTTTCTCTTAAAGCTGCATTGAGCAACTTTCTCTGACTGAGAAAGAAGCTTTTCAGCGTCTGTGGCCTTGGATTCTTTTCATTTGCTTAGTTGCACTAACACAGCTTTTAGTGCTCTCAGAAGCTCAAAAACAGTGTTTCTGAGCATTGAAGCTCTAAACTAACTTTCTCTGCAAAAAAGCTCTAACTCATGAAAATCTGTCTTCTGCTTTGCAAATTACATGAGAATTCATGAGAAAGAAACAAATTTCTTGTACTTGAGTTTTTCTCTTATAATTGATATGAGCAACTTTCTCTCACTGAGAAAGAAGCTTTTCAGCATCTGTGGCCTTGGATTCTTTTCATTTGCTAAGTTGCACTAACACAGCTTTTAGTGCTCTCAGAAGCTCAAAAACAGCTCAAAACAGCTTTCTGAGCATTGAAGCTCTAAACTAACTTTCTCTGCAAAGAAGCTCTAACTCATGAAAATCTGCCTTCTGCTTTGCAAATTACATGAGAATTCATGAGAAAGAAACAAATTTCTTGTACTTGAGTTTTTCTCTTATAATTGATATGAGCAACTTTCTCTCACTGAGAAAGAAGCTTTTCAGCATCTGTGGCCTTGGATTCTTTTCATTTGCTAAGTTGCACTAACACAGCTTTTAGTGCTCTCAGAAGCTCAAAAACAGCTCAAAACAGCTTTCTGAGCATTGAAGCTCTAAACTAACTTTCTCTGCAAAAAAGCTCTAACTCATGAAAATCTGTCTTCTGCTTTGCAAATTACATGAGAATTCATGAGAAAGAAACAAATTTCTTGTACTTGAGTTTTTCTCTTAAAGCTGCATTGAGCAACTTTCTCTCACTGAGAAAGAAGCTTTTCAGCATCTGTGGCCTTGGATTCTTTTCATTTGCTTAGTTGCACTAACACAGCTTTTAGTGCTCTCAGAAGCTCAAAAACAGTGTTTCTGAGCATTGAAGCTCTAAACTAACTTTCTCTGCAAAAAAGCTCTAACTCATGAAAATCTGTCTTCTGCTTTGCAAATTACATGAGAATTCATGTGAAAGAAACAAATTTCTTGTACTTGAGTTTTTCTCTTAAAGCTGCATTGAGCAACTTTCTCTCACTGAGAAAGAAGCTTTTCAGCATCTGTGGCCTTGGATTCTTTTCATTTGCTTAGTTGCACTAACACAGCTTTTAGTGCTCTCAGAAGCTCAAAAACAGCTCAAAACAGCTTTCTGAGCATTGAAGCTTTAAACTAACTTTCTCTGCAAAAAAGCTCTAACTCATGAAAATCTGTCTTCTGCTTTGCAAATTACATGAGAATTCATGAGAAAGAAACAAATTTCTTGTACTTGAGTTTTTCTCTTAAAGCTGCATTGAGCAACTTTCTCTCACTGAGAAAGAAGCTTTTCAGCATCTGTGGCCTTGGATTCTTTTCATTTGCTTAGTTGCACTAACACAACTTTTAGTACTCTCAGAAGCTCAAAAACAGTGTTTCTGAGCATTGAAGCTCTAAACTAACTTTCTCTGCAAAAAAGCTCTAACTCATGAAAATCTGTCTTCTGCTTTGCAAATTACATGAGAATTCATGAGAAAGAAACAAATTTCTTGTACTTGAGTTTTTCTCTTAAAGCTGCATTGAGCAACTTTCTCTCACTGAGAAAGAAGCTTTTCAGCATCTGTGGCCTTGGATTCTTTTCATTTGCTTAGTTGCACTAACACAGCTTTTAGTGCTTTCAGAAGCTCAAAAACAGTGTTTCTGAGCATTGACGCTCTAAACTAACTTTCTCTGCAAAAAAGCTCTAACTCATGAAAATCTGTCTTCTGCTTTGCAAATTATTTGAGAATTCATGAGAAAGAAACAAATTTCTTGTACTTGAGTTTTTCTCTTATAATTGATATGAGCAACTTTCTCTCACTGAGAAAGAAGCTTTTCAGCATCTGTGGCCTTGGATTCTTTTCATTTGCTTAGTTGCACTAACACAGCTTTTAGTGCTCTCAGAAGCTCAAAAACAGCTCAAAACAGCTTTCTGAGCATTGAAGCTCTAAACTAACTTTCTCTGCAAAAAAGCTCTAACTCATGAAAATCTGTCTTCTGCTTTGCAAATTACATGAGACTTCATGAGAAAGAAACAAATTTCTTGTACTTGAGTTTTTCTCTTATAATTAATATGAGCAACCTTTTCTCACTGAGAAAGAAGCTTTTCAGCATCTGTGGCCTTGGATTCTTTTAATTTGCTTAGTTGCACTAACACAGCTTTTAGTGCTCTCAGAAGCTCGAAAACAGTGTTTCTGAGCATTGAAGCTCTAAACTAACTTTCTCTGCAAAAAAGCTCTAACTCTTGAAAATCTGTCTTCTGCTTTGCAAATTACATGACAATTCATGAGAAAGAAACAAATTTCTTGTACTTGAGTTTTTCTCTTATAATTAATATGAGCAACTTTTTCTCACTGAGAAAGAAGCTTTTCAGCATCTGTGGCCTTGGATTCTTTTCATTTGCTTAGTTGCACTAACACAACTTTTAGTACTCTCAGAAGCTCAAAAACAGTGTTTCTGAGCATTGAAGCTCTAAACTAACTTTCTCTGCAAAAAAGCTCTGACTCATGAAAATCTGTCTTCTGCTTTGCAAATTACATGACAATTCATGAGAAAGAAACAAATTTCTTGTACTTGAGTTTTTCTCTTATAATTAATATGAGCAACTTTTTCTCACTGAGAAAGAAGCTTTTCAGCATCTGTGGCCTTGGATTCTTTTCATTTGCTTAGTTGCACTAACACAACTTTTAGTACTCTCAGAAGCTCAAAAACAGTGTTTCTGAGCATTGAAGCTCTAAACTAACTTTCTCTGCAAAAAAGCTCTGACTCATGAAAATCTGTCTTCTGCTTTGCAAATTACATGAGAATTCATGAGAAAGAAACAAATTTCTTGTACTTGAGTTTTTCTCTTATAATTGATATGAGCAACTTTCTCTCACTGAGAAAGAAGCTTTTCAGCATCTGTGGCCTTGGATTCTTTTCATTTGCTAAGTTGCACTAACACAGCTTTTAGTGCTCTCAGAAGCTCAAAAACAGCTCAAAACAGCTTTCTGAGCATTGAAGCTTTAAACTAACTTTCTCTGCAAAAAAGCTCTAACTCATGAAAATCTGTCTTCTGCTTTGCAAATTACATGAGAATTCATGAGAAAGAAACAAATTCCTTGTACTTGAGTTTTTCTCTTATAATTGATATGAGCAACTTTCTCTCACTGAGAAAGAAGCTTTTCAGCATCTGTGGCCTTGGATTCTTTTCATTTGCTAAGTTGCACTAACACAGCTTTTAGTGCTCTCAGAAGCTCAAAAACAGCTCAAAACAGCTTTCTGAGCATTGAAGCTTTAAACTAACTTTCTCTGCAAAAAAGCTCTAACTCATGAAAATCTGTCTTCTGCTTTGCAAATTACATGAGACTTCATGAGAAAGAAACAAATTTCTTGTACTTGAGTTTTTCTCTTATAATTGATATGAGCAACTTTCTCTCACTGAGAAAGAAGCTTTTCAGCATCTGTGGCCTTGGATTCTTTTCATTTGCTAAGTTGCACTAACACAGCTTTTAGTGCTCTCAGAAGCTCAAAAACAGCTCAAAACAGCTTTCTGAGCATTGAAGCTCTAAACTAACTTTCTCTGCAAAAAAGCTCTAACTCATGAAAATCTGTCTTCTGCTTTGCAAATTACATGAGACTTCATGAGAAAGTTACAAATTTCTTGTACTTGAGTTTTTCTCTTAAAGCTGCATTGAGCAACTTTCTCTGACTGAGAAAGAAGCTTTTCAGCGTCTGTGGCCTTGGATTCTTTTCATTTGCTTAGTTGCACTAACACAGCTTTTAGTGCTCTCAGAAGCTCAAAAACAGCTCAAAACAGCTTTCTGAGCATTGAAGCTCTAAACTAACTTTCTCTGCAAAAAAGCTCTAACTCATGAAAATCTGTCTTCTGCTTTGCAAATTACATGAGAATTCATGAGAAAGAAACAAATTTCTTGTACTTGAGTTTTTCTCTTATAATTGATATGAGCAACTTTCTCTCACTGAGAAAGAAGCTTTTCAGCATCTGTGGCCTTGGATTCTTTTAATTTGCTTAGTTGCACTAACACAGCTTTTAGTGCTCTCAGAAGCTCAAAAACAGTGTTTCTGAGCATTGACGCTCTAAACTAACTTTCTCTGCAAAAAAGCTCTAACTTATGAAAATCTGTCTTCTGCAATGCAAATTACATGAGACTTCATGAGAAAGAAACAAATTTCTTGTACTTGAGTTTTTCTCTTAAAGCTGCATTGAGCAACTTTCTCTCACTGAGAAAGAAGCTTTTCAGCATCTGTGGCCTTGGATTCTTTTCATTTGCTTAGTTGCACTAACACAGCTTTTAGTGCTCTCAGAAGCTCAAAAACAGCTCAAAACAGCTTTCTGAGCATTGAAGCTTTAAACTAACTTTCTCTGCAAAAAAGCTCTAACTCATGAAAATCTGTCTTCTGCTTTGCAAATTACATGAGACTTCATGAGAAAGTTACAAATTTCTTGTACTTGAGTTTTTCTCTTAAAGCTGCATTGAGCAACTTTCTCTGACTGAGAAAGAAGCTTTTCAGCGTCTGTGGCCTTGGATTCTTTTCATTTGCTTAGTTGCACTAACACAGCTTTTAGTGCTCTCAGAAGCTCAAAAACAGTGTTTCTGAGCATTGAAGCTCTAAACTAACTTTCTCTGCAAAAAAGCTCTAACTCATGAAAATCTGTCTTCTGCTTTGCAAATTACATGAGAATTCATGAGAAAGAAACAAATTTCTTGTACTTGAGTTTTTCTCTTATAATTGATATGAGCAACTTTCTCTCACTGAGAAAGAAGCTTTTCAGCATCTGTGGCCTTGGATTCTTTTCATTTGCTAAGTTGCACTAACACAGCTTTTAGTGCTCTCAGAAGCTCAAAAACAGCTCAAAACAGCTTTCTGAGCATTGAAGCTCTAAACTAACTTTCTCTGCAAAAAAGCTCTAACTCATGAAAATCTTTCTTCTGCTTTGCAAATTACATGAGACTTCATGAGAAAGAAACAAATTCCTTGTACTTGAGTTTTTCTCTTATAATTGATATGAGCAACTTTCTCTCACTGAGAAAGAAGCTTTTCAGCATCTGTGGCCTTGGATTCTTTTAATTTGCTTAGTTGCACTAACACAGCTTTTAGTGCTCTCAGAAGCTCAAAAACAGTGTTTCTGAGCATTGACGCTCTAAACTAACTTTCTCTGCAAAAAAGCTCTAACTTATGAAAATCTGTCTTCTGCAATGCAAATTACATGAGACTTCATGAGAAAGAAACAAATTTCTTGTACTTGAGTTTTTCTCTTAAAGCTGCATTGAGCAACTTTCTCTGACTGAGAAAGAAGCTTTTCAGCGTCTGTGGCCTTGGATTCTTTTCATTTGCTTAGTTGCACTAACACAGCTTTTAGTGCTCTCAGAAGCTCAAAAACAGTGTTTCTGAGCATTGAAGCTCTAAACTAACTTTCTCTGCAAAAAAGCTCTAACTCATGAAAATCTGTCTTCTGCTTTGCAAATTACATGAGAATTCATGAGAAAGAAACAAATTTCTTGTACTTGAGTTTTTCTCTTATAATTGATATGAGCAACTTTCTCTCACTGAGAAAGAAGCTTTTCAGCATCTGTGGCCTTGGATTCTTTTCATTTGCTAAGTTGCACTAACACAGCTTTTAGTGCTCTCAGAAGCTCAAAAACAGCTCAAAACAGCTTTCTGAGCATTGAAGCTCTAAACTAACTTTCTCTGCAAAAAAGCTCTAACTCATGAAAATCTTTCTTCTGCTTTGCAAATTACATGAGACTTCATGAGAAAGAAACAAATTCCTTGTACTTGAGTTTTTCTCTTATAATTGATATGAGCAACTTTCTCTCACTGAGAAAGAAGCTTTTCAGCATCTGTGGCCTTGGATTCTTTTAATTTGCTTAGTTGCACTAACACAGCTTTTAGTGCTCTCAGAAGCTCAAAAACAGTGTTTCTGAGCATTGACGCTCTAAACTAACTTTCTCTGCAAAAAAGCTCTAACTTATGAAAATCTGTCTTCTGCAATGCAAATTACATGAGACTTCATGAGAAAGAAACAAATTTCTTGTACTTGAGTTTTTCTCTTAAAGCTGCATTGAGCAACTTTCTCTCACTGAGAAAGAAGCTTTTCAGCATCTGTGGCCTTGGATTCTTTTCATTTGCTTAGTTGCACTAACACAGCTTTTAGTGCTCTCAGAAGCTCAAAAACAGCTCAAAACAGCTTTCTGAGCATTGAAGCTTTAAACTAACTTTCTCTGCAAAAAAGCTCTAACTCATGAAAATCTGTCTTCTGCTTTGCAAATTACATGAGAATTCATGAGAAAGAAACAAATTTCTTGTACTTGAGTTTTTCTCTTAAAGCTGCATTGAGCAACTTTCTCTCACTGAGAAAGAAGCTTTTCAGCATCTGTGGCCTTGGATTCTTTTCATTTGCTTAGTTGCACTAACACAACTTTTAGTACTCTCAGAAGCTCAAAAACAGTGTTTCTGAGCATTGAAGCTCTAAACTAACTTTCTCTGCAAAAAAGCTCTGACTCATGAAAATCTGTCTTCTGCTTTGCAAATTACATGAGAATTCATGAGAAAGAAACAAATTTCTTGTACTTGAGTTTTTCTCTTATAATTGATATGAGCAACTTTCTCTCACTGAGAAAGAAGCTTTTCAGCATCTGTGGCCTTGGATTCTTTTCATTTGCTAAGTTGCACTAACACAGCTTTTAGTGCTCTCAGAAGCTCAAAAACAGCTCAAAACAGCTTTCTGAGCATTGAAGCTCTAAACTAACTTTCTCTGCAAAAAAGCTCTAACTCATGAAAATCTGTCTTCTGCTTTGCAAATTACATGAGAATTCATGAGAAAGAAACAAATTCCTTGTACTTGAGTTTTTCTCTTATAATTGATATGAGCAACTTTCTCTCACTGAGAAAGAAGCTTTTCAGCATCTGTGGCCTTGGATTCTTTTCATTTGCTAAGTTGCACTAACACAGCTTTTAGTGCTCTCAGAAGCTCAAAAACAGCTCAAAACAGCTTTCTGAGCATTGAAGCTCTAAACTAACTTTCTCTGCAAAAAAGCTCTAACTCATGAAAATCTGTCTTCTGCTTTGCAAATTACATGAGACTTCATGAGAAAGTTACAAATTTCTTGTACTTGAGTTTTTCTCTTAAAGCTGCATTGAGCAACTTTCTCTGACTGAGAAAGAAGCTTTTCAGCATCTCTGGCCTTGGATTCTTTTCATTTGCTTAGTTGCACTAACACAGCTTTTAGTGCTCTCAGAAGCTCAAAAACAGTGTTTCTGAGCATTGAAGCTCTAAACTAACTTTCTCTGCAAAAAAGCTCTAACTCATGAAAATCTGTCTTCTGCTTTGCAAATTACATGAGAATTCATGAGAAAGAAACAAATTTCTTGTACTTGAGTTTTTCTCTTATAATTGATATGAGCAACTTTCTCTCACTGAGAAAGAAGCTTTTCAGCATCTGTGGCCTTGGATTCTTTTCATTTGCTAAGTTGCACTAACACAGCTTTTAGTGCTCTCAGAAGCTCAAAAACAGCTCAAAACAGCTTTCTGAGCATTGAAGCTCTAAACTAACTTTCTCTGCAAAGAAGCTCTAACTCATGAAAATCTGCCTTCTGCTTTGCAAATTACATGAGAATTCATGAGAAAGAAACAAATTTCTTGTACTTGAGTTTTTCTCTTATAATTGATATGAGCAACTTTCTCTCACTGAGAAAGAAGCTTTTCAGCATCTGTGGCCTTGGATTCTTTTCATTTGCTAAGTTGCACTAACACAGCTTTTAGTGCTCTCAGAAGCTCAAAAACAGCTCAAAACAGCTTTCTGAGCATTGAAGCTCTAAACTAACTTTCTCTGCAAAAAAGCTCTAACTCATGAAAATCTGTCTTCTGCTTTGCAAATTACATGAGAATTCATGAGAAAGAAACAAATTTCTTGTACTTGAGTTTTTCTCTTATAATTGATATGAGCAACTTTCTCTCACTGAGAAAGAAGCTTTTCAGCATCTGTGGCCTTGGATTCTTTTCATTTGCTAAGTTGCACTAACACAGCTTTTAGTGCTCTCAGAAGCTCAAAAACAGTGTTTCTGAGCATTGAAGCTCTAAACTAACTTTCTCTGCAAAAAAGCTCTAACTCATGAAAATCTGTCTTCTGCTTTTCAAATTACATGAGAATTCATGTGAAAGAAACAAATTTCTTGTACTTCAGTTTTTCTCTTAAAGCTGCATTGAGCAACTTTCTCTCACTGAGAAAGAAGCTTTTCAGCATCTGTGGCCTTGGATTCTTTTCATTTGCTTAGTTGCACTAACACAGATTTTAGTGCTCTCAGAAGCTCAAAAACAGCTCAAAACAGCTTTCTGAGCATTGAAGCTTTAAACTAACTTTCTCTGCAAAAAAGCTCTAACTCATGAAAATCTGTCTTCTGCTTTGCAAATTACATGAGAATTCATGAGAAAGAAACAAATTTCTTGTACTTGAGTTTTTCTCTTAAAGCTGCATTGAGCAACTTTCTCTCACTGAGAAAGAAGCTTTTCAGCATCTGTGGCCTTGGATTCTTTTCATTTGCTTAGTTGCACTAACACAACTTTTAGTACTCTCAGAAGCTCAAAAACAGTGTTTCTGAGCATTGAAGCTCTAAACTAACTTTCTCTGCAAAAAAGCTCTGACTCATGAAAATCTGTCTTCTGCTTTGCAAATTACATGAGAATTCATGAGAAAGAAACAAATTCCTTGTACTTGAGTTTTTCTCTTATAATTGATATGAGCAACTTTCTCTCACTGAGAAAGAAGCTTTTCAGCATCTGTGGCCTTGGATTCTTTTCATTTGCTAAGTTGCACTAACACAGCTTTTAGTGCTCTCAGAAGCTCAAAAACAGCTCAAAACAGCTTTCTGAGCATTGAAGCTCTAAACTAACTTTCTCTGCAAAAAAGCTCTAACTCATGAAAATCTGTCTTCTGCTTTGCAAATTACATGAGACTTCATGAGAAAGAAACAAATTTCTTGTACTTGAGTTTTTCTCTTATAATTGATATGAGCAACTTTCTCTCACTGAGAAAGAAGCTTTTCAGCATCTGTGGCCTTGGATTCTTTTCATTTGCTAAGTTGCACTAACACAGCTTTTAGTGCTCTCAGAAGCTCAAAAACAGCTCAAAACAGCTTTCTGAGCATTGAAGCTCTAAACTAACTTTCTCTGCAAAGAAGCTCTAACTCATGAAAATCTGCCTTCTGCTTTGCAAATTACATGAGAATTCATGAGAAAGAAACAAATTTCTTGTACTTGAGTTTTTCTCTTATAATTGATATGAGCAACTTTCTCTCACTGAGAAAGAAGCTTTTCAGCATCTGTGGCCTTGGATTCTTTTCATTTGCTAAGTTGCACTAACACAGCTTTTAGTGCTCTCAGAAGCTCAAAAACAGCTCAAAACAGCTTTCTGAGCATTGAAGCTCTAAACTAACTTTCTCTGCAAAAAAGCTCTAACTCATGAAAATCTGTCTTCTGCTTTGCAAATTACATGAGACTTCATGAGAAAGAAACAAATTTCTTGTACTTGAGTTTTTCTCTTATAATTAATATGAGCAACCTTTTCTCACTGAGAAAGAAGCTTTTCAGCATCTGTGGCCTTGGATTCTTTTCATTTGCTTAGTTGCACTAACACAACTTTTAGTACTCTCAGAAGCTCAAAAACAGTGTTTCTGAGCATTGAAGCTCTAAACTAACTTTCTCTGCAAAAAAGCTCTGACTCATGAAAATCTGTCTTCTGCTTTGCAAATTACATGACAATTCATGAGAAAGAAACAAATTTCTTGTACTTGAGTTTTTCTCTTATAATTAATATGAGCAACTTTTTCTCACTGAGAAAGAAGCTTTTCAGCATCTGTGGCCTTGGATTCTTTTCATTTGCTTAGTTGCACTAACACAACTTTTAGTACTCTCAGAAGCTCAAAAACAGTGTTTCTGAGCATTGAAGCTCTAAACTAACTTTCTCTGCAAAAAAGCTCTGACTCATGAAAATCTGTCTTCTGCTTTGCAAATTACATGAGAATTCATGAGAAAGAAACAAATTTCTTGTACTTGAGTTTTTCTCTTATAATTGATATGAGCAACTTTCTCTCACTGAGAAAGAAGCTTTTCAGCATCTGTGGCCTTGGATTCTTTTCATTTGCTAAGTTGCACTAACACAGCTTTTAGTGCTCTCAGAAGCTCAAAAACAGCTCAAAACAGCTTTCTGAGCATTGAAGCTTTAAACTAACTTTCTCTGCAAAAAAGCTCTAACTCATGAAAATCTGTCTTCTGCTTTGCAAATTACATGAGAATTCATGAGAAAGAAACAAATTCCTTGTACTTGAGTTTTTCTCTTATAATTGATATGAGCAACTTTCTCTCACTGAGAAAGAAGCTTTTCAGCATCTGTGGCCTTGGATTCTTTTCATTTGCTAAGTTGCACTAACACAGCTTTTAGTGCTCTCAGAAGCTCAAAAACAGCTCAAAACAGCTTTCTGAGCATTGAAGCTTTAAACTAACTTTCTCTGCAAAAAAGCTCTAACTCATGAAAATCTGTCTTCTGCTTTGCAAATTACATGAGACTTCATGAGAAAGAAACAAATTTCTTGTACTTGAGTTTTTCTCTTATAATTGATATGAGCAACTTTCTCTCACTGAGAAAGAAGCTTTTCAGCATCTGTGGCCTTGGATTCTTTTCATTTGCTAAGTTGCACTAACACAGCTTTTAGTGCTCTCAGAAGCTCAAAAACAGCTCAAAACAGCTTTCTGAGCATTGAAGCTCTAAACTAACTTTCTCTGCAAAAAAGCTCTAACTCATGAAAATCTGTCTTCTGCTTTGCAAATTACATGAGACTTCATGAGAAAGTTACAAATTTCTTGTACTTGAGTTTTTCTCTTAAAGCTGCATTGAGCAACTTTCTCTGACTGAGAAAGAAGCTTTTCAGCGTCTGTGGCCTTGGATTCTTTTCATTTGCTTAGTTGCACTAACACAGCTTTTAGTGCTCTCAGAAGCTCAAAAACAGTGTTTCTGAGCATTGAAGCTCTAAACTAACTTTCTCTGCAAAAAAGCTCTAACTCATGAAAATCTGTCTTCTGCTTTGCAAATTACATGAGAATTCATGAGAAAGAAACAAATTTCTTGTACTTGAGTTTTTCTCTTATAATTGATATGAGCAACTTTCTCTCACTGAGAAAGAAGCTTTTCAGCATCTGTGGCCTTGGATTCTTTTCATTTGCTAAGTTGCACTAACACAGCTTTTAGTGCTCTCAGAAGCTCAAAAACAGCTCAAAACAGCTTTCTGAGCATTGAAGCTCTAAACTAACTTTCTCTGCAAAAAAGCTCTAACTCATGAAAATCTTTCTTCTGCTTTGCAAATTACATGAGACTTCATGAGAAAGTTACAAATTTCTTGTACTTGAGTTTTTCTCTTAAAGCTGCATTGAGCAACTTTCTCTGACTGAGAAAGAAGCTTTTCAGCGTCTGTGGCCTTGGATTCTTTTCATTTGCTTAGTTGCACTAACACAGCTTTTAGTGCTCTCAGAAGCTCAAAAACAGTGTTTCTGAGCATTGAAGCTCTAAACTAACTTTCTCTGCAAAAAAGCTCTAACTCATGAAAATCTGTCTTCTGCTTTGCAAATTACATGAGAATTCATGAGAAAGAAACAAATTTCTTGTACTTGAGTTTTTCTCTTATAATTGATATGAGCAACTTTCTCTCACTGAGAAAGAAGCTTTTCAGCATCTGTGGCCTTGGATTCTTTTAATTTGCTTAGTTGCACTAACACAGCTTTTAGTGCTCTCAGAAGCTCAAAAACAGTGTTTCTGAGCATTGACGCTCTAAACTAACTTTCTCTGCAAAAAAGCTCTAACTTATGAAAATCTGTCTTCTGCAATGCAAATTACATGAGACTTCATGAGAAAGAAACAAATTTCTTGTACTTGAGTTTTTCTCTTAAAGCTGCATTGAGCAACTTTCTCTCACTGAGAAAGAAGCTTTTCAGCATCTGTGGCCTTGGATTCTTTTCATTTGCTTAGTTGCACTAACACAGCTTTTAGTGCTCTCAGAAGCTCAAAAACAGCTCAAAACAGCTTTCTGAGCATTGAAGCTTTAAACTAACTTTCTCTGCAAAAAAGCTCTAACTCATGAAAATCTGTCTTCTGCTTTGCAAATTACATGAGACTTCATGAGAAAGTTACAAATTTCTTGTACTTGAGTTTTTCTCTTAAAGCTGCATTGAGCAACTTTCTCTGACTGAGAAAGAAGCTTTTCAGCGTCTGTGGCCTTGGATTCTTTTCATTTGCTTAGTTGCACTAACACAGCTTTTAGTGCTCTCAGAAGCTCAAAAACAGTGTTTCTGAGCATTGAAGCTCTAAACTAACTTTCTCTGCAAAAAAGCTCTAACTCATGAAAATCTGTCTTCTGCTTTGCAAATTACATGAGAATTCATGAGAAAGAAACAAATTTCTTGTACTTGAGTTTTTCTCTTATAATTGATATGAGCAACTTTCTCTCACTGAGAAAGAAGCTTTTCAGCATCTGTGGCCTTGGATTCTTTTCATTTGCTAAGTTGCACTAACACAGCTTTTAGTGCTCTCAGAAGCTCAAAAACAGCTCAAAACAGCTTTCTGAGCATTGAAGCTCTAAACTAACTTTCTCTGCAAAAAAGCTCTAACTCATGAAAATCTTTCTTCTGCTTTGCAAATTACATGAGACTTCATGAGAAAGAAACAAATTCCTTGTACTTGAGTTTTTCTCTTATAATTGATATGAGCAACTTTCTCTCACTGAGAAAGAAGCTTTTCAGCATCTGTGGCCTTGGATTCTTTTAATTTGCTTAGTTGCACTAACACAGCTTTTAGTGCTCTCAGAAGCTCAAAAACAGTGTTTCTGAGCATTGACGCTCTAAACTAACTTTCTCTGCAAAAAAGCTCTAACTTATGAAAATCTGTCTTCTGCAATGCAAATTACATGAGACTTCATGAGAAAGAAACAAATTTCTTGTACTTGAGTTTTTCTCTTAAAGCTGCATTGAGCAACTTTCTCTCACTGAGAAAGAAGCTTTTCAGCATCTGTGGCCTTGGATTCTTTTCATTTGCTTAGTTGCACTAACACAGCTTTTAGTGCTCTCAGAAGCTCAAAAACAGCTCAAAACAGCTTTCTGAGCATTGAAGCTTTAAACTAACTTTCTCTGCAAAAAAGCTCTAACTCATGAAAATCTGTCTTCTGCTTTGCAAATTACATGAGAATTCATGAGAAAGAAACAAATTTCTTGTACTTGAGTTTTTCTCTTAAAGCTGCATTGAGCAACTTTCTCTCACTGAGAAAGAAGCTTTTCAGCATCTGTGGCCTTGGATTCTTTTCATTTGCTTAGTTGCACTAACACAACTTTTAGTACTCTCAGAAGCTCAAAAACAGTGTTTCTGAGCATTGAAGCTCTAAACTAACTTTCTCTGCAAAAAAGCTCTGACTCATGAAAATCTGTCTTCTGCTTTGCAAATTACATGAGAATTCATGAGAAAGAAACAAATTTCTTGTACTTGAGTTTTTCTCTTATAATTGATATGAGCAACTTTCTCTCACTGAGAAAGAAGCTTTTCAGCATCTGTGGCCTTGGATTCTTTTCATTTGCTAAGTTGCACTAACACAGCTTTTAGTGCTCTCAGAAGCTCAAAAACAGCTCAAAACAGCTTTCTGAGCATTGAAGCTCTAAACTAACTTTCTCTGCAAAAAAGCTCTAACTCATGAAAATCTGTCTTCTGCTTTGCAAATTACATGAGAATTCATGAGAAAGAAACAAATTCCTTGTACTTGAGTTTTTCTCTTATAATTGATATGAGCAACTTTCTCTCACTGAGAAAGAAGCTTTTCAGCATCTGTGGCCTTGGATTCTTTTCATTTGCTAAGTTGCACTAACACAGCTTTTAGTGCTCTCAGAAGCTCAAAAACAGCTCAAAACAGCTTTCTGAGCATTGAAGCTCTAAACTAACTTTCTCTGCAAAAAAGCTCTAACTCATGAAAATCTGTCTTCTGCTTTGCAAATTACATGAGACTTCATGAGAAAGTTACAAATTTCTTGTACTTGAGTTTTTCTCTTAAAGCTGCATTGAGCAACTTTCTCTGACTGAGAAAGAAGCTTTTCAGCGTCTGTGGCCTTGGATTCTTTTCATTTGCTTAGTTGCACTAACACAGCTTTTAGTGCTCTCAGAAGCTCAAAAACAGTGTTTCTGAGCATTGAAGCTCTAAACTAACTTTCTCTGCAAAAAAGCTCTAACTCATGAAAATCTGTCTTCTGCTTTGCAAATTACATGAGAATTCATGAGAAAGAAACAAATTTCTTGTACTTGAGTTTTTCTCTTATAATTGATATGAGCAACTTTCTCTCACTGAGAAAGAAGCTTTTCAGCATCTGTGGCCTTGGATTCTTTTCATTTGCTAAGTTGCACTAACACAGCTTTTAGTGCTCTCAGAAGCTCAAAAACAGCTCAAAACAGCTTTCTGAGCATTGAAGCTCTAAACTAACTTTCTCTGCAAAGAAGCTCTAACTCATGAAAATCTGCCTTCTGCTTTGCAAATTACATGAGAATTCATGAGAAAGAAACAAATTTCTTGTACTTGAGTTTTTCTCTTATAATTGATATGAGCAACTTTCTCTCACTGAGAAAGAAGCTTTTCAGCATCTGTGGCCTTGGATTCTTTTCATTTGCAAAGTTGCACTAACACAGCTTTTAGTGCTCTCAGAAGCTCAAAAACAGCTCAAAACAGCTTTCTGAGCATTGAAGCTCTAAACTAACTTTCTCTGCAAAAAAGCTCTAACTCATGAAAATCTGTCTTCTGCTTTGCAAATTACATGAGAATTCATGAGAAAGAAACAAATTTCTTGTACTTGAGTTTTTCTCTTAAAGCTGCATTGAGCAACTTTCTCTCACTGAGAAAGAAGCTTTTCAGCATCTGTGGCCTTGGATTCTTTTCATTTGCTTAGTTGCACTAACACAGCTTTTAGTGCTCTCAGAAGCTCAAAAACAGCTCAAAACAGCTTTCTGAGCATTGAAGCTTTAAACTAACTTTCTCTGCAAAAAAGCTCTAACTCATGAAAATCTGTCTTCTGCTTTGCAAATTACATGAGAATTCATGAGAAAGAAACAAATTTCTTGTACTTGAGTTTTTCTCTTAAAGCTGCATTGAGCAACTTTCTCTCACTGAGAAAGAAGCTTTTCAGCATCTGTGGCCTTGGATTCTTTTCATTTGCTTAGTTGCACTAACACAACTTTTAGTACTCTCAGAAGCTCAAAAACAGTGTTTCTGAGCATTGAAGCTCTAAACTAACTTTCTCTGCAAAAAAGCTCTGACTCATGAAAATCTGTCTTCTGCTTTGCAAATTACATGAGAATTCATGAGAAAGAAACAAATTTCTTGTACTTGAGTTTTTCTCTTATAATTGATATGAGCAACTTTCTCTCACTGAGAAAGAAGCTTTTCAGCATCTGTGGCCTTGGATTCTTTTCATTTGCTAAGTTGCACTAACACAGCTTTTAGTGCTCTCAGAAGCTCAAAAACAGCTCAAAACAGCTTTCTGAGCATTGAAGCTCTAAACTAACTTTCTCTGCAAAAAAGCTCTAACTCATGAAAATCTGTCTTCTGCTTTGCAAATTACATGAGAATTCATGAGAAAGAAACAAATTCCTTGTACTTGAGTTTTTCTCTTATAATTGATATGAGCAACTTTCTCTCACTGAGAAAGAAGCTTTTCAGCATCTGTGGCCTTGGATTCTTTTCATTTGCTAAGTTGCACTAACACAGCTTTTAGTGCTCTCAGAAGCTCAAAAACAGCTCAAAACAGCTTTCTGAGCATTGAAGCTTTAAACTAACTTTCTCTGCAAAAAAGCTCTAACTCATGAAAATCTGTCTTCTGCTTTGCAAATTACATGAGACTTCATGAGAAAGAAACAAATTTCTTGTACTTGAGTTTTTCTCTTATAATTGATATGAGCAACTTTCTCTCACTGAGAAAGAAGCTTTTCAGCATCTGTGGCCTTGGATTCTTTTCATTTGCTAAGTTGCACTAACACAGCTTTTAGTGCTCTCAGAAGCTCAAAAACAGCTCAAAACAGCTTTCTGAGCATTGAAGCTCTAAACTAACTTTCTCTGCAAAAAAGCTCTAACTCATGAAAATCTGTCTTCTGCTTTGCAAATTACATGAGACTTCATGAGAAAGTTACAAATTTCTTGTACTTGAGTTTTTCTCTTAAAGCTGCATTGAGCAACTTTCTCTGACTGAGAAAGAAGCTTTTCAGCGTCTGTGGCCTTGGATTCTTTTCATTTGCTTAGTTGCACTAACACAGCTTTTAGTGCTCTCAGAAGCTCAAAAACAGTGTTTCTGAGCATTGAAGCTCTAAACTAACTTTCTCTGCAAAAAAGCTCTAACTCATGAAAATCTGTCTTCTGCTTTGCAAATTACATGAGAATTCATGAGAAAGAAACAAATTTCTTGTACTTGAGTTTTTCTCTTATAATTGATATGAGCAACTTTCTCTCACTGAGAAAGAAGCTTTTCAGCATCTGTGGCCTTGGATTCTTTTCATTTGCTAAGTTGCACTAACACAGCTTTTAGTGCTCTCAGAAGCTCAAAAACAGCTCAAAACAGCTTTCTGAGCATTGAAGCTCTAAACTAACTTTCTCTGCAAAAAAGCTCTAACTCATGAAAATCTTTCTTCTGCTTTGCAAATTACATGAGACTTCATGAGAAAGTTACAAATTTCTTGTACTTGAGTTTTTCTCTTAAAGCTGCATTGAGCAACTTTCTCTGACTGAGAAAGAAGCTTTTCAGCGTCTGTGGCCTTGGATTCTTTTCATTTGCTTAGTTGCACTAACACAGCTTTTAGTGCTCTCAGAAGCTCAAAAACAGTGTTTCTGAGCATTGAAGCTCTAAACTAACTTTCTCTGCAAAAAAGCTCTAACTCATGAAAATCTGTCTTCTGCTTTGCAAATTACATGAGAATTCATGAGAAAGAAACAAATTTCTTGTACTTGAGTTTTTCTCTTATAATTGATATGAGCAACTTTCTCTCACTGAGAAAGAAGCTTTTCAGTATCTGTGGCCTTGGATTCTTTTAATTTGCTTAGTTGCACTAACACAGCTTTTAGTGCTCTCAGAAGCTCAAAAACAGTGTTTCTGAGCATTGACGCTCTAAACTAACTTTCTCTGCAAAAAAGCTCTAACTTATGAAAATCTGTCTTCTGCAATGCAAATTACATGAGACTTCATGAGAAAGAAACAAATTTCTTGTACTTGAGTTTTTCTCTTAAAGCTGCATTGAGCAACTTTCTCTCACTGAGAAAGAAGCTTTTCAGCATCTGTGGCCTTGGATTCTTTTCATTTGCTTAGTTGCACTAACACAGCTTTTAGTGCTCTCAGAAGCTCAAAAACAGCTCAAAACAGCTTTCTGAGCATTGAAGCTTTAAACTAACTTTCTCTGCAAAAAAGCTCTAACTCATGAAAATCTGTCTTCTGCTTTGCAAATTACATGAGACTTCATGAGAAAGTTACAAATTTCTTGTACTTGAGTTTTTCTCTTAAAGCTGCATTGAGCAACTTTCTCTGACTGAGAAAGAAGCTTTTCAGCGTCTGTGGCCTTGGATTCTTTTCATTTGCTTAGTTGCACTAACACAGCTTTTAGTGCTCTCAGAAGCTCAAAAACAGTGTTTCTGAGCATTGAAGCTCTAAACTAACTTTCTCTGCAAAAAAGCTCTAACTCATGAAAATCTGTCTTCTGCTTTGCAAATTACATGAGAATTCATGAGAAAGAAACAAATTTCTTGTACTTGAGTTTTTCTCTTATAATTGATATGAGCAACTTTCTCTCACTGAGAAAGAAGCTTTTCAGCATCTGTGGCCTTGGATTCTTTTCATTTGCTAAGTTGCACTAACACAGCTTTTAGTGCTCTCAGAAGCTCAAAAACAGCTCAAAACAGCTTTCTGAGCATTGAAGCTCTAAACTAACTTTCTCTGCAAAAAAGCTCTAACTCATGAAAATCTTTCTTCTGCTTTGCAAATTACATGAGACTTCATGAGAAAGAAACAAATTCCTTGTACTTGAGTTTTTCTCTTATAATTGATATGAGCAACTTTCTCTCACTGAGAAAGAAGCTTTTCAGCATCTGTGGCCTTGGATTCTTTTAATTTGCTTAGTTGCACTAACACAGCTTTTAGTGCTCTCAGAAGCTCAAAAACAGTGTTTCTGAGCATTGACGCTCTAAACTAACTTTCTCTGCAAAAAAGCTCTAACTTATGAAAATCTGTCTTCTGCAATGCAAATTACATGAGACTTCATGAGAAAGAAACAAATTTCTTGTACTTGAGTTTTTCTCTTAAAGCTGCATTGAGCAACTTTCTCTCACTGAGAAAGAAGCTTTTCAGCATCTGTGGCCTTGGATTCTTTTCATTTGCTTAGTTGCACTAACACAGCTTTTAGTGCTCTCAGAAGCTCAAAAACAGCTCAAAACAGCTTTCTGAGCATTGAAGCTTTAAACTAACTTTCTCTGCAAAAAAGCTCTAACTCATGAAAATCTGTCTTCTGCTTTGCAAATTACATGAGAATTCATGAGAAAGAAACAAATTTCTTGTACTTGAGTTTTTCTCTTAAAGCTGCATTGAGCAACTTTCTCTCACTGAGAAAGAAGCTTTTCAGCATCTGTGGCCTTGGATTCTTTTCATTTGCTTAGTTGCACTAACACAACTTTTAGTACTCTCAGAAGCTCAAAAACAGTGTTTCTGAGCATTGAAGCTCTAAACTAACTTTCTCTGCAAAAAAGCTCTGACTCATGAAAATCTGTCTTCTGCTTTGCAAATTACATGAGAATTCATGAGAAAGAAACAAATTTCTTGTACTTGAGTTTTTCTCTTATAATTGATATGAGCAACTTTCTCTCACTGAGAAAGAAGCTTTTCAGCATCTGTGGCCTTGGATTCTTTTCATTTGCTAAGTTGCACTAACACAGCTTTTAGTGCTCTCAGAAGCTCAAAAACAGCTCAAAACAGCTTTCTGAGCATTGAAGCTCTAAACTAACTTTCTCTGCAAAAAAGCTCTAACTCATGAAAATCTGTCTTCTGCTTTGCAAATTACATGAGAATTCATGAGAAAGAAACAAATTCCTTGTACTTGAGTTTTTCTCTTATAATTGATATGAGCAACTTTCTCTCACTGAGAAAGAAGCTTTTCAGCATCTGTGGCCTTGGATTCTTTTCATTTGCTAAGTTGCACTAACACAGCTTTTAGTGCTCTCAGAAGCTCAAAAACAGCTCAAAACAGCTTTCTGAGCATTGAAGCTCTAAACTAACTTTCTCTGCAAAAAAGCTCTAACTCATGAAAATCTGTCTTCTGCTTTGCAAATTACATGAGACTTCATGAGAAAGTTACAAATTTCTTGTACTTGAGTTTTTCTCTTAAAGCTGCATTGAGCAACTTTCTCTGACTGAGAAAGAAGCTTTTCAGCGTCTGTGGCCTTGGATTCTTTTCATTTGCTTAGTTGCACTAACACAGCTTTTAGTGCTCTCAGAAGCTCAAAAACAGTGTTTCTGAGCATTGAAGCTCTAAACTAACTTTCTCTGCAAAAAAGCTCTAACTCATGAAAATCTGTCTTCTGCTTTGCAAATTACATGAGAATTCATGAGAAAGAAACAAATTTCTTGTACTTGAGTTTTTCTCTTATAATTGATATGAGCAACTTTCTCTCACTGAGAAAGAAGCTTTTCAGCATCTGTGGCCTTGGATTCTTTTCATTTGCTAAGTTGCACTAACACAGCTTTTAGTGCTCTCAGAAGCTCAAAAACAGCTCAAAACAGCTTTCTGAGCATTGAAGCTCTAAACTAACTTTCTCTGCAAAGAAGCTCTAACTCATGAAAATCTGCCTTCTGCTTTGCAAATTACATGAGAATTCATGAGAAAGAAACAAATTTCTTGTACTTGAGTTTTTCTCTTATAATTGATATGAGCAACTTTCTCTCACTGAGAAAGAAGCTTTTCAGCATCTGTGGCCTTGGATTCTTTTCATTTGCTAAGTTGCACTAACACAGCTTTTAGTGCTCTCAGAAGCTCAAAAACAGCTCAAAACAGCTTTCTGAGCATTGAAGCTCTAAACTAACTTTCTCTGCAAAAAAGCTCTAACTCATGAAAATCTGTCTTCTGCTTTGCAAATTACATGAGAATTCATGAGAAAGAAACAAATTTCTTGTACTTGAGTTTTTCTCTTAAAGCTGCATTGAGCAACTTTCTCTCACTGAGAAAGAAGCTTTTCAGCATCTGTGGCCTTGGATTCTTTTCATTTGCTTAGTTGCACTAACACAGCTTTTAGTGCTCTCAGAAGCTCAAAAACAGCTCAAAACAGCTTTCTGAGCATTGAAGCTTTAAACTAACTTTCTCTGTAAAAAAGCTCTAACTCATGAAAATCTGTCTTCTGCTTTGCAAATTACATGAGAATTCATGAGAAAGAAACAAATTTCTTGTACTTGAGTTTTTCTCTTAAAGCTGCATTGAGCAACTTTCTCTCACTGAGAAAGAAGCTTTTCAGCATCTGTGGCCTTGGATTCTTTTCATTTGCTTAGTTGCACTAACACAACTTTTAGTACTCTCAGAAGCTCAAAAACAGTGTTTCTGAGCATTGAAGCTCTAAACTAACTTTCTCTGCAAAAAAGCTCTGACTCATGAAAATCTGTCTTCTGCTTTGCAAATTACATGAGAATTCATGAGAAAGAAACAAATTTCTTGTACTTGAGTTTTTCTCTTATAATTGATATGAGCAACTTTCTCTCACTGAGAAAGAAGCTTTTCAGCATCTGTGGCCTTGGATTCTTTTCATTTGCTAAGTTGCACTAACACAGCTTTTAGTGCTCTCAGAAGCTCAAAAACAGCTCAAAACAGCTTTCTGAGCATTGAAGCTCTAAACTAACTTTCTCTGCAAAAAAGCTCTAACTCATGAAAATCTGTCTTCTGCTTTGCAAATTACATGAGAATTCATGAGAAAGAAACAAATTCCTTGTACTTGAGTTTTTCTCTTATAATTGATATGAGCAACTTTCTCTCACTGAGAAAGAAGCTTTTCAGCATCTGTGGCCTTGGATTCTTTTCATTTGCTAAGTTGCACTAACACAGCTTTTAGTGCTCTCAGAAGCTCAAAAACAGCTCAAAACAGCTTTCTGAGCATTGAAGCTTTAAACTAACTTTCTCTGCAAAAAAGCTCTAACTCATGAAAATCTGTCTTCTGCTTTGCAAATTACATGAGACTTCATGAGAAAGAAACAAATTTCTTGTACTTGAGTTTTTCTCTTATAATTGATATGAGCAACTTTCTCTCACTGAGAAAGAAGCTTTTCAGCATCTGTGGCCTTGGATTCTTTTCATTTGCTAAGTTGCACTAACACAGCTTTTAGTGCTCTCAGAAGCTCAAAAACAGCTCAAAACAGCTTTCTGAGCATTGAAGCTCTAAACTAACTTTCTCTGCAAAAAAGCTCTAACTCATGAAAATCTGTCTTCTGCTTTGCAAATTACATGAGACTTCATGAGAAAGTTACAAATTTCTTGTACTTGAGTTTTTCTCTTAAAGCTGCATTGAGCAACTTTCTCTGACTGAGAAAGAAGCTTTTCAGCGTCTGTGGCCTTGGATTCTTTTCATTTGCTTAGTTGCACTAACACAGCTTTTAGTGCTCTCAGAAGCTCAAAAACAGTGTTTCTGAGCATTGAAGCTCTAAACTAACTTTCTCTGCAAAAAAGCTCTAACTCATGAAAATCTGTCTTCTGCTTTGCAAATTACATGAGAATTCATGAGAAAGAAACAAATTTCTTGTACTTGAGTTTTTCTCTTATAATTGATATGAGCAACTTTCTCTCACTGAGAAAGAAGCTTTTCAGCATCTGTGGCCTTGGATTCTTTTCATTTGCTAAGTTGCACTAACACAGCTTTTAGTGCTCTCAGAAGCTCAAAAACAGCTCAAAACAGCTTTCTGAGCATTGAAGCTCTAAACTAACTTTCTCTGCAAAAAAGCTCTAACTCATGAAAATCTTTCTTCTGCTTTGCAAATTACATGAGACTTCATGAGAAAGTTACAAATTTCTTGTACTTGAGTTTTTCTCTTAAAGCTGCATTGAGCAACTTTCTCTGACTGAGAAAGAAGCTTTTCAGCGTCTGTGGCCTTGGATTCTTTTCATTTGCTTAGTTGCACTAACACAGCTTTTAGTGCTCTCAGAAGCTCAAAAACAGTGTTTCTGAGCATTGAAGCTCTAAACTAACTTTCTCTGCAAAAAAGCTCTAACTCATGAAAATCTGTCTTCTGCTTTGCAAATTACATGAGAATTCATGAGAAAGAAACAAATTTCTTGTACTTGAGTTTTTCTCTTATAATTGATATGAGCAACTTTCTCTCACTGAGAAAGAAGCTTTTCAGCATCTGTGGCCTTGGATTCTTTTAATTTGCTTAGTTGCACTAACACAGCTTTTAGTGCTCTCAGAAGCTCAAAAACAGTGTTTCTGAGCATTGACGCTCTAAACTAACTTTCTCTGCAAAAAAGCTCTAACTTATGAAAATCTGTCTTCTGCAATGCAAATTACATGAGACTTCATGAGAAAGAAACAAATTTCTTGTACTTGAGTTTTTCTCTTAAAGCTGCATTGAGCAACTTTCTCTCACTGAGAAAGAAGCTTTTCAGCATCTGTGGCCTTGGATTCTTTTCATTTGCTTAGTTGCACTAACACAGCTTTTAGTGCTCTCAGAAGCTCAAAAACAGCTCAAAACAGCTTTCTGAGCATTGAAGCTTTAAACTAACTTTCTCTGCAAAAAAGCTCTAACTCATGAAAATCTGTCTTCTGCTTTGCAAATTACATGAGACTTCATGAGAAAGTTACAAATTTCTTGTACTTGAGTTTTTCTCTTAAAGCTGCATTGAGCAACTTTCTCTGACTGAGAAAGAAGCTTTTCAGCGTCTGTGGCCTTGGATTCTTTTCATTTGCTTAGTTGCACTAACACAGCTTTTAGTGCTCTCAGAAGCTCAAAAACAGTGTTTCTGAGCATTGAAGCTCTAAACTAACTTTCTCTGCAAAAAAGCTCTAACTCATGAAAATCTGTCTTCTGCTTTGCAAATTACATGAGAATTCATGAGAAAGAAACAAATTTCTTGTACTTGAGTTTTTCTCTTATAATTGATATGAGCAACTTTCTCTCACTGAGAAAGAAGCTTTTCAGCATCTGTGGCCTTGGATTCTTTTCATTTGCTAAGTTGCACTAACACAGCTTTTAGTGCTCTCAGAAGCTCAAAAACAGCTCAAAACAGCTTTCTGAGCATTGAAGCTCTAAACTAACTTTCTCTGCAAAAAAGCTCTAACTCATGAAAATCTTTCTTCTGCTTTGCAAATTACATGAGACTTCATGAGAAAGAAACAAATTCCTTGTACTTGAGTTTTTCTCTTATAATTGATATGAGCAACTTTCTCTCACTGAGAAAGAAGCTTTTCAGCATCTGTGGCCTTGGATTCTTTTAATTTGCTTAGTTGCACTAACACAGCTTTTAGTGCTCTCAGAAGCTCAAAAACAGTGTTTCTGAGCATTGACGCTCTAAACTAACTTTCTCTGCAAAAAAGCTCTAACTTATGAAAATCTGTCTTCTGCAATGCAAATTACATGAGACTTCATGAGAAAGAAACAAATTTCTTGTACTTGAGTTTTTCTCTTAAAGCTGCATTGAGCAACTTTCTCTCACTGAGAAAGAAGCTTTTCAGCATCTGTGGCCTTGGATTCTTTTCATTTGCTTAGTTGCACTAACACAGCTTTTAGTGCTCTCAGAAGCTCAAAAACAGCTCAAAACAGCTTTCTGAGCATTGAAGCTTTAAACTAACTTTCTCTGCAAAAAAGCTCTAACTCATGAAAATCTGTCTTCTGCTTTGCAAATTACATGAGAATTCATGAGAAAGAAACAAATTTCTTGTACTTGAGTTTTTCTCTTAAAGCTGCATTGAGCAACTTTCTCTCACTGAGAAAGAAGCTTTTCAGCATCTGTGGCCTTGGATTCTTTTCATTTGCTTAGTTGCACTAACACAACTTTTAGTACTCTCAGAAGCTCAAAAACAGTGTTTCTGAGCATTGAAGCTCTAAACTAACTTTCTCTGCAAAAAAGCTCTGACTCATGAAAATCTGTCTTCTGCTTTGCAAATTACATGAGAATTCATGAGAAAGAAACAAATTTCTTGTACTTGAGTTTTTCTCTTATAATTGATATGAGCAACTTTCTCTCACTGAGAAAGAAGCTTTTCAGCATCTGTGGCCTTGGATTCTTTTCATTTGCTAAGTTGCACTAACACAGCTTTTAGTGCTCTCAGAAGCTCAAAAACAGCTCAAAACAGCTTTCTGAGCATTGAAGCTCTAAACTAACTTTCTCTGCAAAAAAGCTCTAACTCATGAAAATCTGTCTTCTGCTTTGCAAATTACATGAGAATTCATGAGAAAGAAACAAATTCCTTGTACTTGAGTTTTTCTCTTATAATTGATATGAGCAACTTTCTCTCACTGAGAAAGAAGCTTTTCAGCATCTGTGGCCTTGGATTCTTTTCATTTGCTAAGTTGCACTAACACAGCTTTTAGTGCTCTCAGAAGCTCAAAAACAGCTCAAAACAGCTTTCTGAGCATTGAAGCTCTAAACTAACTTTCTCTGCAAAAAAGCTCTAACTCATGAAAATCTGTCTTCTGCTTTGCAAATTACATGAGACTTCATGAGAAAGTTACAAATTTCTTGTACTTGAGTTTTTCTCTTAAAGCTGCATTGAGCAACTTTCTCTGACTGAGAAAGAAGCTTTTCAGCGTCTGTGGCCTTGGATTCTTTTCATTTGCTTAGTTGCACTAACACAGCTTTTAGTGCTCTCAGAAGCTCAAAAACAGTGTTTCTGAGCATTGAAGCTCTAAACTAACTTTCTCTGCAAAAAAGCTCTAACTCATGAAAATCTGTCTTCTGCTTTGCAAATTACATGAGAATTCATGAGAAAGAAACAAATTTCTTGTACTTGAGTTTTTCTCTTATAATTGATATGAGCAACTTTCTCTCACTGAGAAAGAAGCTTTTCAGCATCTGTGGCCTTGGATTCTTTTCATTTGCTAAGTTGCACTAACACAGCTTTTAGTGCTCTCAGAAGCTCAAAAACAGCTCAAAACAGCTTTCTGAGCATTGAAGCTCTAAACTAACTTTCTCTGCAAAAAAGCTCTAACTCATGAAAATCTGTCTTCTGCTTTGCAAATTACATGAGAATTCATGAGAAAGAAACAAATTTCTTGTACTTGAGTTTTTCTCTTAAAGCTGCATTGAGCAACTTTCTCTCACTGAGAAAGAAGCTTTTCAGCATCTGTGGCCTTGGATTCTTTTCATTTGCTTAGTTGCACTAACACAGCTTTTAGTGCTCTCAGAAGCTCAAAAACAGTGTTTCTGAGCATTGAAGCTCTAAACTAACTTTCTCTGCAAAAAAGCTCTAACTCATGAAAATCTGTCTTCTGCTTTGCAAATTACATGAGAATTCATGTGAAAGTTACAAATTTCTTGTACTTGAGTTTTTCTCTTAAAGCTGCATTGAGCAACTTTCTCTCACTGAGAAAGAAGCTTTTCAGCATCTGTGGCCTTGGATTCTTTTCATTTGCTTAGTTGCACTAACACAGCTTTTAGTGCTTTCAGAAGCTCAAAAACAGTGTTTCTGAGCATTGACGCTCTAAACTAACTTTCTCTGCAAAAAAGCTCTAACTCATGAAAATCTGTCTTCTGCTTTGCAAATTACATGAGACTTCATGAGAAAGAAACAAATTTCTTGTACTTGAGTTTTTCTCTTATAATTAATATGAGCAACCTTTTCTCACTGAGAAAGAAGCTTTTCAGCATCTGTGGCCTTGGATTCTTTTAATTTGCTTAGTTGCACTAACACAGCTTTTAGTGCTCTCAGAAGCTCGAAAACAGTGTTTCTGAGCATTGAAGCTCTAAACTAACTTTCTCTGCAAAAAAGCTCTAACTCTTGAAAATCTGTCTTCTGCTTTGCAAATTACATGACAATTCATGAGAAAGAAACAAATTTCTTGTACTTGAGTTTTTCTCTTATAATTAATATGAGCAACTTTTTCTCACTGAGAAAGAAGCTTTTCAGCATCTGTGGCCTTGGATTCTTTTCATTTGCTTAGTTGCACTAACACAACTTTTAGTACTCTCAGAAGCTCAAAAACAGTGTTTCTGAGCATTGAAGCTCTAAACTAACTTTCTCTGCAAAAAAGCTCTGACTCATGAAAATCTGTCTTCTGCTTTGCAAATTACATGAGAATTCATGAGAAAGAAACAAATTTCTTGTACTTGAGTTTTTCTCTTATAATTGATATGAGCAACTTTCTCTCACTGAGAAAGAAGCTTTTCAGCATCTGTGGCCTTGGATTCTTTTCATTTGCTAAGTTGCACTAACACAGCTTTTAGTGCTCTCAGAAGCTCAAAAACAGCTCAAAACAGCTTTCTGAGCATTGAAGCTCTAAACTAACTTTCTCTGCAAAAAAGCTCTAACTCATGAAAATCTGTCTTCTGCTTTGCAAATTACATGAGACTTCATGAGAAAGAAACAAATTTCTTGTACTTGAGTTTTTCTCTTATAATTGATATGAGCAACTTTCTCTCACTGAGAAAGAAGCTTTTCAGCATCTGTGGCCTTGGATTCTTTTAATTTGCTTAGTTGCACTAACACAGCTTTTAGTACTCTCAGAAGCTCAAAAACAGTGTTTCTGAGCATTGAAGCTATAAACTAACTTTCTCTGCAAAAAAGCTCTAACTCATGAAAATCTGTCTTCTGCTTTGCAAATTACATGAGAATTCATGAGAAAGAAACAAATTTCTTGTACTTGAGTTTTTCTCTTATAATTGATATGAGCAACTTTCTCTCACTGAGAAAGAAGCTTTTCAGCATCTGTGGCCTTGGATTCTTTTCATTTGCTTAGTTGCACTAACACAGCTTTTAGTGCTCTCAGAAGCTCAAAAACAGCTCAAAACAGCTTTCTGAGCATTGAAGCTCTAAACTAACTTTCTCTGCAAAAAAGCTCTAACTCATGAAAATCTGTCTTCTGCTTAGCAAATTACATGAGAATTCATGAGAAAGAAACAAATTTCTTGTACTTGAGTTTTTCTCTTATAAATGAATTGAGCAACTTTCTCTCACTGAGAAAGAAGCTTTTCAGCATCTGTGGCCTTGGATTCTTTTAATTTCCTTAGTTGCACTAACACAGCTTTTAGTGCTCTCAGAAGCTCAAAAACAGCTCAAAACAGCTTTCTGAGCATTGAAGCTCTAAACTAACTTTCTCTGCAAAAAAGCTCTAACTCATGAAAATCTGTCTTCTGCTTTGCAAATTACATGAGAATTCATGAGAAAGAAACAAATTTCTTGTACTTGGGTTTTTCTCTTAAAGCTGCATTGAGCAACTTTCTATCACTGAGAAAGAAGCTTTTCAGCGTCTGTGGCCTTGGATTCTTTTCATTTGCTTAGTTGCACTAACAAAGCTTTTAGTGCTCTCAGAAGCTCAAAAACAGCTCAAAACAGCTTTCTGAGCATTGAAGCTCTAAACTAACTTTCTCTGCAAAGAAGCTCTAACTCATGAAAATCTGCCTTCTGCTTTGCAAATTACATGAGAATTCATGAGAAAGAAACAAATTTCTTGTACTTGAGTTTTTCTCTTATAATTGATATGAGCAACTTTCTCTCACTGAGAAAGAAGCTTTTCAGCATCTGTGGCCTTGGATTCTTTTCATTTGCTAAGTTGCACTAACACAGCTTTTAGTGCTCTCAGAAGCTCAAAAACAGCTCAAAACAGCTTTCTGAGCATTGAAGCTCTAAACTAACTTTCTCTGCAAAGAAGCTCTAACTCATGAAAATCTGCCTTCTGCTTTGCAAATTACATGAGAATTCATGAGAAAGAAACAAATTTCTTGTACTTGAGTTTTTCTCTTATAATTGATATGAGAAACTTTCTCTCACTGAGAAAGAAGCTTTTCAGCATCTGTGGCCTTGGATTCTTTTCATTTGCTAAGTTGCACTAACACAGCTTTTTGTGCTCTCAGAAGCTCAAAAACAGCTCAAAACAGCTTTCTGAGCATTGAAGCTCTAAACTAACTTTCTCTGCAAAAAAGCTCTAACTCATGAAAATCTGTCTTCTGCTTTGCAAATTACATGAGAATTCATGAGAAAGAAACAAATTTCTTGTACTTGAGTTTTTCTCTTATAATTGATATGAGCAACTTTCTCTCACTGAGAAAGAAGCTTTTCAGCATCTGTGGCCTTGGATTCTTTTCATTTGCTAAGTTGCACTAACACAGCTTTTAGTGCTCTCAGAAGCTCAAAAACAGCTCAAAACAGCTTTCTGAGCATTGAAGCTCTAAACTAACTTTCTCTGCAAAGAAGCTCTAACTCATGAAAATCTGCCTTCTGCTTTGCAAATTACATGAGAATTCATGAGAAAGAAACAAATTTCTTGTACTTGAGTTTTTCTCTTATAATTGATATGAGAAACTTTCTCTCACTGAGAAAGAAGCTTTTCAGCATCTGTGGCCTTGGATTCTTTTCATTTGCTAAGTTGCACTAACACAGCTTTTTGTGCTCTCAGAAGCTCAAAAACAGCTCAAAACAGCTTTCTGAGCATTGAAGCTCTAAACTAACTTTCTCTGCAAAAAAGCTCTAACTCATGAAAATCTGTCTTCTGCTTTGCAAATTACATGAGAATTCATGAGAAAGAAACAAATTTCTTGTACTTGAGTTTTTCTCTTAAAGCTGCATTGAGCAACTTTCTCTCACTGAGAAAGAAGCTTTTCAGCATCTGTGGCCTTGGATTCTTTTCATTTGCTTAGTTGCACTAACACAGCTTTTAGTGCTCTCAGAAGCTCAAAAACAGTGTTTCTGAGCATTGAAGCTCTAAACTAACTTTCTCTGCAAAAAAGCTCTAACTCATGAAAATCTGTCTTCTGCTTTGCAAATTACATGAGAATTCATGTGAAAGAAACAAATTTCTTGTACTTGAGTTTTTCTCTTAAAGCTGCATTGAGCAACTTTCTCTCACTGAGAAAGAAGCTTTTCAGCATCTGTGGCCTTGGATTCTTTTCATTTGCTTAGTTGCACTAACACAGCTTTTAGTGCTCTCAGAAGCTCAAAAACAGCTCAAAACAGCTTTCTGAGCATTGAAGCTTTAAACTAACTTTCTCTGCAAAAAAGCTCTAACTCATGAAAATCTGTCTTCTGCTTTGCAAATTACATGAGAATTCATGAGAAAGAAACAAATTTCTTGTACTTGAGTTTTTCTCTTATAATTGATATGAGCAACTTTCTCTCACTGAGAAAGAAGCTTTTCAGCATCTGTGGCCTTGGATTCTTTTCATTTGCTAAGTTGCACTAACACAGCTTTTAGTGCTCTCAGAAGCTCAAAAACAGTGTTTCTGAGCATTGAAGCTCTAAACTAACTTTCTCTGCAAAAAAGCTCTAACTCTTGAAAATCTGTCTTCTGCATTGCAAATTACATGAGAATTCATGAGAAAGAAACAAATTTCTTGTACTTGAGTTTTTCTCTTATAATTGATATGAGCAACTTTTTCTCACTGAGAAAGAAGCTTTTCAGCATCTGTGGCCTTGGATTCTTTTAATTTGCTTAGTTGCACTAACACAGCTTTTAGTACTCTCAGAAGCTCAAAAACAGTGTTTCTGAGCATTGAAGCTCTAAATTAACTTTCTCTGCAAAAAAGCTCTAACTCATGAAAATCTGTCTTCTGCTTTGCAAATTACATGAGAATTCATGAGAAAGAAACAAATTTCTTGTACTTGAGTTTTTCTCTTATAATTGATATGAGCAACTTTCTCTCACTGAGAAAGAAGCTTTTCAGCATCTGTGGCCTTGGATTCTTTTCATTTGCTTAGTTGCACTAACACAGCTTTTAGTGCTCTCAGAAGCTCAAAAACAGCTCAAAACAGCCTTCTGAGCATTGAAGCTCTAAACTAACTTTCTCTGCAAAAAAGCTCTAACTCATGAAAATCTGCCTTCTGCTTTGCAAATTACATGAGAATTCATGAGAAAGAAACAAATTTCTTGTACTTGAGTTTTTCTCTTATAATTGATATGAGCAACTTTCTCTCACTGAGAAAGAAGCTTTTCAGCATCTGTGGCCTTGGATTCTTTTCATTTGCTTAGTTGCACTAACACAACTTTTAGTACTCTCAGAAGCTCAAAAACAGTGTTTCTGAGCATTGAAGCTCTAAACTAACTTTCTCTGCAAAAAAGCTCTGACTCATGAAAATCTGTCTTCTGCTTTGCAAATTACATGAGAAAGAAACAAATTTCTTGTACTTGAGTTTTTCTCTTATAATTGATATGAGCAACTTTCTCTCACTGAGAAAGAAGCTTTTCAGCATCTGTGGCCTTGGATTCTTTTCATTTGCTAAGTTGCACTAACACAGCTTTTAGTGCTCTCAGAAGCTCAAAAACAGCTCAAAACAGCTTTCTGAGCATTGAAGCTCTAAACTAACTTTCTCTGCAAAAAAGCTCTAACTCATGAAAATCTGTCTTCTGCTTTGCAAATTACATGAGAATTCATGAGAAAGAAACAAATTCCTTGTACTTGAGTTTTTCTCTTATAATTGATATGAGCAACTTTCTCTCACTGAGAAAGAAGCTTTTCAGCATCTGTGGCCTTGGATTCTCTTCATTTGCTAAGTTGCACTAACGCAGCTTTTAGTGCTCTCAGAAGCTCAAAAACAGCTCAAAACAGCTTTCTGAGCATTGAAGCTCTAAACTAACTTTCTCTGCAAAAAAGCTCTAACTCATGAAAATCTGTCTTCTGCTTTGCAAATTACATGAGACTTCATGAGAAAGTTACAAATTTCTTGTACTTGAGTTTTTCTCTTAAAGCTGCATTGAGCAACTTTCTCTGACTGAGAAAGAAGCTTTTCAGCATCTGTGGCCTTGGATTCTTTTAATTTGCTTAGTTGCACTAACACAGCTTTTAGTGCTTTCAGAAGCTCAAAAACAGTGTTTCTGAGCATTGACGCTCTAAACTAACTTTCTCTGCAAAAAAGCTCTAACTTATGAAAATCTGTCTTCTGCAATGCAAATTACATGAGACTTCATGAGAAAGAAACAAATTTCTTGTACTTGAGTTTTTCTCTTAAAGCTGCATTGAGCAACTTTCTCTCACTGAGAAAGAAGCTTTTCAGCATCTGTGGCCTTGGATTCTTTTCATTTGCTTAGTTGCACTAACACAGCTTTTAGTGCTCTCAGAAGCTCAAAAACAGTGTTTCTGAGCATTGAAGCTCTAAACTAACTTTCTCTGCAAAAAAGCTCTAACTCATGAAAATCTGTCTTCTGCTTTGCAAATTACATGAGAATTCATGAGAAAGAAACAAATTTCTTGTACTTGAGTTTTTCTCTTATAATTGATATGAGCAACTTTCTCTCACTGAGAAAGAAGCTTTTCAGCATCTGTGGCCTTGGATTCTTTTCATTTGCTAAGTTGCACTGACACAGCTTTTAGTGCTCTCAGAAGCTCAAAAACAGCTCAAAACAGCTTTCTGAGCATTGAAGCTCTAAACTAACTTTCTCTGCAAAAAAGCTCTAACTCATGAAAATCTGTCTTCTGCTTTGCAAATTACATGAGAATTCATGAGAAAGAAACAAATTTCTTGTACTTGAGTTTTTCTCTTAAAGCTGCATTGAGCAACTTTCTCTCACTGAGAAAGAAGCTTTTCAGCATCTGTGGCCTTGGATTCTTTTCATTTGCTTAGTTGCACTAACACAGCTTTTAGTGCTCTCAGAAGCTCAAAAACAGTGTTTCTGAGCATTGAAGCTCTAAACTAACTTTCTCTGCAAAAAAGCTCTAACTCATGAAAATCTGTCTTCTGCTTTGCAAATTACATGAGAATTCATGTGAAAGAAACAAATTTCTTGTACTTGAGTTTTTCTCTTAAAGCTGCATTGAGCAACTTTCTCTCACTGAGAAAGAAGCTTTTCAGCATCTGTGGCCTTGGATTCTTTTCATTTGCTTAGTTGCACTAACACAGCTTTTAGTGCTCTCAGAAGCTCAAAAACAGCTCAAAACAGCTTTCTGAGCATTGAAGCTTTAAACTAACTTTCTCTGCAAAAAAGCTCTAACTCATGAAAATCTGTCTTCTGCTTTGCAAATTACATGAGAATTCATGAGAAAGAAACAAATTTCTTGTACTTGAGTTTTTCTCTTAAAGCTGCATTGAGCAACTTTCTCTCACTGAGAAAGAAGCTTTTCAGCATCTGTGGCCTTGGATTCTTTTCATTTGCTTAGTTGCACTAACACAACTTTTAGTACTCTCAGAAGCTCAAAAACAGTGTTTCTGAGCATTGAAGCTCTAAACTAACTTTCTCTGCAAAAAAGCTCTGACTCATGAAAATCTGTCTTCTGCTTTGCAAATTACATGAGAATTCATGAGAAAGAAACAAATTTCTTGTACTTGAGTTTTTCTCTTATAATTGATATGAGAAACTTTCTCTCACTGAGAAAGAAGCTTTTCAGCATCTGTGGCCTTGGATTCTTTTCATTTGCTAAGTTGCACTAACACAGCTTTTTGTGCTCTCAGAAGCTCAAAAACAGCTCAAAACAGCTTTCTGAGCATTGAAGCTCTAAACTAACTTTCTCTGCAAAAAAGCTCTAACTCATGAAAATCTGTCTTCTGCTTTGCAAATTACATGAGAATTCATGAGAAAGAAACAAATTTCTTGTACTTGAGTTTTTCTCTTAAAGCTGCATTGAGCAACTTTCTCTCACTGAGAAAGAAGCTTTTCAGCATCTGTGGCCTTGGATTCTTTTCATTTGCTTAGTTGCACTAACACAGCTTTTAGTGCTCTCAGAAGCTCAAAAACAGTGTTTCTGAGCATTGAAGCTCTAAACTAACTTTCTCTGCAAAAAAGCTCTAACTCATGAAAATCTGTCTTCTGCTTTGCAAATTACATGAGAATTCATGTGAAAGAAACAAATTTCTTGTACTTGAGTTTTTCTCTTAAAGCTGCATTGAGCAACTTTCTCTCACTGAGAAAGAAGCTTTTCAGCATCTGTGGCCTTGGATTCTTTTCATTTGCTTAGTTGCACTAACACAGCTTTTAGTGCTCTCAGAAGCTCAAAAACAGCTCAAAACAGCTTTCTGAGCATTGAAGCTTTAAACTAACTTTCTCTGCAAAAAAGCTCTAACTCATGAAAATCTGTCTTCTGCTTTGCAAATTACATGAGAATTCATGAGAAAGAAACAAATTTCTTGTACTTGAGTTTTTCTCTTATAATTGATATGAGCAACTTTCTCTCACTGAGAAAGAAGCTTTTCAGCATCTGTGGCCTTGGATTCTTTTCATTTGCTAAGTTGCACTAACACAGCTTTTAGTGCTCTCAGAAGCTCAAAAACAGTGTTTCTGAGCATTGAAGCTCTAAACTAACTTTCTCTGCAAAAAAGCTCTAACTCTTGAAAATCTGTCTTCTGCATTGCAAATTACATGAGAATTCATGAGAAAGAAACAAATTTCTTGTACTTGAGTTTTTCTCTTATAATTGATATGAGCAACTTTTTCTCACTGAGAAAGAAGCTTTTCAGCATCTGTGGCCTTGGATTCTTTTAATTTGCTTAGTTGCACTAACACAGCTTTTAGTACTCTCAGAAGCTCAAAAACAGTGTTTCTGAGCATTGAAGCTCTAAATTAACTTTCTCTGCAAAAAAGCTCTAACTCATGAAAATCTGTCTTCTGCTTTGCAAATTACATGAGAATTCATGAGAAAGAAACAAATTTCTTGTACTTGAGTTTTTCTCTTATAATTGATATGAGCAACTTTCTCTCACTGAGAAAGAAGCTTTTCAGCATCTGTGGCCTTGGATTCTTTTCATTTGCTTAGTTGCACTAACACAGCTTTTAGTGCTCTCAGAAGCTCAAAAACAGCTCAAAACAGCCTTCTGAGCATTGAAGCTCTAAACTAACTTTCTCTGCAAAAAAGCTCTAACTCATGAAAATCTGCCTTCTGCTTTGCAAATTACATGAGAATTCATGAGAAAGAAACAAATTTCTTGTACTTGAGTTTTTCTCTTATAATTGATATGAGCAACTTTCTCTCACTGAGAAAGAAGCTTTTCAGCATCTGTGGCCTTGGATTCTTTTCATTTGCTTAGTTGCACTAACACAACTTTTAGTACTCTCAGAAGCTCAAAAACAGTGTTTCTGAGCATTGAAGCTCTAAACTAACTTTCTCTGCAAAAAAGCTCTGACTCATGAAAATCTGTCTTCTGCTTTGCAAATTACATGAGAAAGAAACAAATTTCTTGTACTTGAGTTTTTCTCTTATAATTGATATGAGCAACTTTCTCTCACTGAGAAAGAAGCTTTTCAGCATCTGTGGCCTTGGATTCTTTTCATTTGCTAAGTTGCACTAACACAGCTTTTAGTGCTCTCAGAAGCTCAAAAACAGCTCAAAACAGCTTTCTGAGCATTGAAGCTCTAAACTAACTTTCTCTGCAAAAAAGCTCTAACTCATGAAAATCTGTCTTCTGCTTTGCAAATTACATGAGAATTCATGAGAAAGAAACAAATTCCTTGTACTTGAGTTTTTCTCTTATAATTGATATGAGCAACTTTCTCTCACTGAGAAAGAAGCTTTTCAGCATCTGTGGCCTTGGATTCTCTTCATTTGCTAAGTTGCACTAACGCAGCTTTTAGTGCTCTCAGAAGCTCAAAAACAGCTCAAAACAGCTTTCTGAGCATTGAAGCTCTAAACTAACTTTCTCTGCAAAAAAGCTCTAACTCATGAAAATCTGTCTTCTGCTTTGCAAATTACATGAGACTTCATGAGAAAGTTACAAATTTCTTGTACTTGAGTTTTTCTCTTAAAGCTGCATTGAGCAACTTTCTCTGACTGAGAAAGAAGCTTTTCAGCATCTGTGGCCTTGGATTCTTTTAATTTGCTTAGTTGCACTAACACAGCTTTTAGTGCTTTCAGAAGCTCAAAAACAGTGTTTCTGAGCATTGACGCTCTAAACTAACTTTCTCTGCAAAAAAGCTCTAACTTATGAAAATCTGTCTTCTGCAATGCAAATTACATGAGACCATGAGAAAGAAACAAATTTCTTGTACTTGAGTTTTTCTCTTAAAGCTGCATTGAGCAACTTTCTCTCACTGAGAAAGAAGCTTTTCAGCATCTGTGGCCTTGGATTCTTTTCATTTGCTTAGTTGCACTAACACAGCTTTTAGTGCTCTCAGAAGCTCAAAAACAGTGTTTCTGAGCATTGAAGCTCTAAACTAACTTTCTCTGCAAAAAAGCTCTAACTCATGAAAATCTGTCTTCTGCTTTGCAAATTACATGAGAATTCATGAGAAAGAAACAAATTTCTTGTACTTGAGTTTTTCTCTTATAATTGATATGAGCAACTTTCTCTCACTGAGAAAGAAGCTTTTCAGCATCTGTGGCCTTGGATTCTTTTCATTTGCTAAGTTGCACTAACACAGCTTTTAGTGCTCTCAGAAGCTCAAAAACAGCTCAAAACAGCTTTCTGAGCATTGAAGCTCTAAACTAACTTTCTCTGCAAAAAAGCTCTAACTCATGAAAATCTGTCTTCTGCTTTGCAAATTACATGAGAATTCATGAGAAAGAAACAAATTTCTTGTACTTGAGTTTTTCTCTTAAAGCTGCATTGAGCAACTTTCTCTCACTGAGAAAGAAGCTTTTCAGCATCTGTGGCCTTGGATTCTTTTCATTTGCTTAGTTGCACTAACACAGCTTTTAGTGCTCTCAGAAGCTCAAAAACAGTGTTTCTGAGCATTGAAGCTCTAAACTAACTTTCTCTGCAAAAAAGCTCTAACTCATGAAAATCTGTCTTCTGCTTTGCAAATTACATGAGAATTCATGTGAAAGAAACAAATTTCTTGTACTTGAGTTTTTCTCTTAAAGCTGCATTGAGCAACTTTCTCTCACTGAGAAAGAAGCTTTTCAGCATCTGTGGCCTTGGATTCTTTTCATTTGCTTAGTTGCACTAACACAGCTTTTAGTGCTCTCAGAAGCTCAAAAACAGCTCAAAACAGCTTTCTGAGCATTGAAGCTTTAAACTAACTTTCTCTGCAAAAAAGCTCTAACTCATGAAAATCTGTCTTCTGCTTTGCAAATTACATGAGAATTCATGAGAAAGAAACAAATTTCTTGTACTTGAGTTTTTCTCTTAAAGCTGCATTGAGCAACTTTCTCTCACTGAGAAAGAAGCTTTTCAGCATCTGTGGCCTTGGATTCTTTTCATTTGCTTAGTTGCACTAACACAACTTTTAGTACTCTCAGAAGCTCAAAAACAGTGTTTCTGAGCATTGAAGCTCTAAACTAACTTTCTCTGCAAAAAAGCTCTGACTCATGAAAATCTGTCTTCTGCTTTGCAAATTACATGAGAATTCATGAGAAAGAAACAAATTTCTTGTACTTGAGTTTTTCTCTCATAATTGATATGAGCAACTTTCTCTCACTGAGAAAGAAGCTTTTCAGCATCTGTGGCCTTGGATTCTTTTCATTTGCTAAGTTGCACTAACACAGCTTTTAGTGCTCTCAGAAGCTCAAAAACAGCTCAAAACAGCTTTCTGAGCATTGAAGCTCTAAACTAACTTTCTCTGCAAAAAAGCTCTAACTCATGAAAATCTGTCTTCTGCTTTGCAAATTATTTGAGAATTCATGAGAAAGAAACAAATTTCTTGTACTTGAGTTTTTCTCTTATAATTGATATGAGCAACTTTCTCTCACTGAGAAAGAAGCTTTTCAGCATCTGTGGCCTTGGATTCTTTTAATTTGCTTAGTTGCACTAACACAGCTTTTAGTACTCTCAGAAGCTCAAAAACAGTGTTTCTGAGCATTGAAGCTCTAAACTAACTTTCTCTGCAAAAAAGCTCTAACTCATGAAAATCTGTCTTCTGCTTTGCAAATTACATGAGAATTCATGAGAAAGAAACAAATTTCTTGCACTTGAGTTTCTCTCTTAAAGCTGCATTGAGCAACTTTCTCTCACTGAGAAAGAAGCTTTTCAGCATCTGTGGCCTTGGATTCTTTTCATTTGCTTAGTTGCACTAACACAGCTTTTAGTGCTCTCAGAAGCTCAAAAACAGTGTTTCTGAGCATTGAAGCTCTAAACTAACTTTCTCTGCAAAAAACCTCTAACTCATGAAAATCTGTCTTCTGCTTTGCAAATTACATGAGAATTCATGAGAAAGAAACAAATTTCTTGTACTTGAGTTTTTCTCTTATAATTGATATGAGCAACTTTCTCTCACTGAGAAAGAAGCTTTTCAGCATCTGTGGCCTTGGATTCTTTTCATTTGCTTAGTTGCACTAACACAACTTTTAGTACTCTCAGAAGCTCAAAAACAGTGTTTCTGAGCATTGAAGCTCTAAACTAACTTTCTCTGCAAAAAAGCTCTGACTCATGAAAATCTGTCTTCTGCTTTGCAAATTACATGAGAAAGAAACAAATTTCTTGTACTTGAGTTTTTCTCTTATAATTGATATGAGCAACTTTCTCTCACTGAGAAAGAAGCTTTTCAGCATCTGTGGCCTTGGATTCTTTTCATTTGCTAAGTTGCACTAACACAGCTTTTAGTGCTCTCAGAAGCTCAAAAACAGCTCAAAACAGCTTTCTGAGCATTGAAGCTCTAAACTAACTTTCTCTGCAAAAAAGCTCTAACTCATGAAAATCTGTCTTCTGCTTTGCAAATTACATGAGAATTCATGAGAAAGAAACAAATTCCTTGTACTTGAGTTTTTCTCTTATAATTGATATGAGCAACTTTCTCTCACTGAGAAAGAAGCTTTTCAGCATCTGTGGCCTTGGATTCTCTTCATTTGCTAAGTTGCACTAACGCAGCTTTTAGTGCTCTCAGAAGCTCAAAAACAGCTCAAAACAGCTTTCTGAGCATTGAAGCTCTAAACTAACTTTCTCTGCAAAAAAGCTCTAACTCATGAAAATCTGTCTTCTGCTTTGCAAATTACATGAGACTTCATGAGAAAGTTACAAATTTCTTGTACTTGAGTTTTTCTCTTAAAGCTGCATTGAGCAACTTTCTCTGACTGAGAAAGAAGCTTTTCAGCATCTGTGGCCTTGGATTCTTTTAATTTGCTTAGTTGCACTAACACAGCTTTTAGTGCTTTCAGAAGCTCAAAAACAGTGTTTCTGAGCATTGACGCTCTAAACTAACTTTCTCTGCAAAAAAGCTCTAACTTATGAAAATCTGTCTTCTGCAATGCAAATTACATGAGACTTCATGAGAAAGAAACAAATTTCTTGTACTTGAGTTTTTCTCTTAAAGCTGCATTGAGCAACTTTCTCTCACTGAGAAAGAAGCTTTTCAGCATCTGTGGCCTTGGATTCTTTTCATTTGCTTAGTTGCACTAACACAGCTTTTAGTGCTCTCAGAAGCTCAAAAACAGTGTTTCTGAGCATTGAAGCTCTAAACTAACTTTCTCTGCAAAAAAGCTCTAACTCATGAAAATCTGTCTTCTGCTTTGCAAATTACATGAGAATTCATGAGAAAGTTACAAATTTCTTGTACTTGAGTTTTTCTCTTAAAGCTGCATTGAGCAACTTTCTCTGACTGAGAAAGAAGCTTTTCAGCGTCTGTGGCCTTGGATTCTTTTCATTTGCTTAGTTGCACTAACACAGCTTTTAGTGCTCTCAGAAGCTCAAAAACAGTGTTTCTGAGCATTGAAGCTCTAAACTAACTTTCTCTGCAAAAAAGCTCTAACTCATGAAAATCTGTCTTCTGCTTTGCAAATTACATGAGAATTCATGAGAAAGAAACAAATTTCTTGTACTTGAGTTTTTCTCTTATAATTGATATGAGCAACTTTCTCTCACTGAGAAAGAAGCTTTTCAGCATCTGTGGCCTTGGATTCTTTTCATTTGCTAAGTTGCACTAACACAGCTTTTAGTGCTCTCAGAAGCTCAAAAACAGCTCAAAACAGCTTTCTGAGCATTGAAGCTCTAAACTAACTTTCTCTGCAAAAAAGCTCTAACTCATGAAAATCTTTCTTCTGCTTTGCAAATTACATGAGACTTCATGAGAAAGAAACAAATTCCTTGTACTTGAGTTTTTCTCTTATAATTGATATGAGCAACTTTCTCTCACTGAGAAAGAAGCTTTTCAGCATCTGTGGCCTTGGATTCTTTTAATTTGCTTAGTTGCACTAACACAGCTTTTAGTGCTCTCAGAAGCTCAAAAACAGTGTTTCTGAGCATTGACGCTCTAAACTAACTTTCTCTGCAAAAAAGCTCTAACTTATGAAAATCTGTCTTCTGCAATGCAAATTACATGAGACTTCATGAGAAAGAAACAAATTTCTTGTACTTGAGTTTTTCTCTTAAAGCTGCATTGAGCAACTTTCTCTCACTGAGAAAGAAGCTTTTCAGCATCTGTGGCCTTGGATTCTTTTCATTTGCTTAGTTGCACTAACACAGCTTTTAGTGCTCTCAGAAGCTCAAAAACAGCTCAAAACAGCTTTCTGAGCATTGAAGCTTTAAACTAACTTTCTCTGCAAAAAAGCTCTAACTCATGAAAATCTGTCTTCTGCTTTGCAAATTACATGAGAATTCATGAGAAAGAAACAAATTTCTTGTACTTGAGTTTTTCTCTTAAAGCTGCATTGAGCAACTTTCTCTCACTGAGAAAGAAGCTTTTCAGCATCTGTGGCCTTGGATTCTTTTCATTTGCTTAGTTGCACTAACACAACTTTTAGTACTCTCAGAAGCTCAAAAACAGTGTTTCTGAGCATTGAAGCTCTAAACTAACTTTCTCTGCAAAAAAGCTCTGACTCATGAAAATCTGTCTTCTGCTTTGCAAATTACATGAGAATTCATGAGAAAGAAACAAATTTCTTGTACTTGAGTTTTTCTCTTATAATTGATATGAGCAACTTTCTCTCACTGAGAAAGAAGCTTTTCAGCATCTGTGGCCTTGGATTCTTTTCATTTGCTAAGTTGCACTAACACAGCTTTTAGTGCTCTCAGAAGCTCAAAAACAGCTCAAAACAGCTTTCTGAGCATTGAAGCTCTAAACTAACTTTCTCTGCAAAAAAGCTCTAACTCATGAAAATCTGTCTTCTGCTTTGCAAATTACATGAGAATTCATGAGAAAGAAACAAATTCCTTGTACTTGAGTTTTTCTCTTATAATTGATATGAGCAACTTTCTCTCACTGAGAAAGAAGCTTTTCAGCATCTGTGGCCTTGGATTCTTTTCATTTGCTAAGTTGCACTAACACAGCTTTTAGTGCTCTCAGAAGCTCAAAAACAGCTCAAAACAGCTTTCTGAGCATTGAAGCTCTAAACTAACTTTCTCTGCAAAAAAGCTCTAACTCATGAAAATCTGTCTTCTGCTTTGCAAATTACATGAGACTTCATGAGAAAGTTACAAATTTCTTGTACTTGAGTTTTTCTCTTAAAGCTGCATTGAGCAACTTTCTCTGACTGAGAAAGAAGCTTTTCAGCGTCTGTGGCCTTGGATTCTTTTCATTTGCTTAGTTGCACTAACACAGCTTTTAGTGCTCTCAGAAGCTCAAAAACAGTGTTTCTGAGCATTGAAGCTCTAAACTAACTTTCTCTGCAAAAAAGCTCTAACTCATGAAAATCTGTCTTCTGCTTTGCAAATTACATGAGAATTCATGAGAAAGAAACAAATTTCTTGTACTTGAGTTTTTCTCTTATAATTGATATGAGCAACTTTCTCTCACTGAGAAAGAAGCTTTTCAGCATCTGTGGCCTTGGATTCTTTTCATTTGCTAAGTTGCACTAACACAGCTTTTAGTGCTCTCAGAAGCTCAAAAACAGCTCAAAACAGCTTTCTGAGCATTGAAGCTCTAAACTAACTTTCTCTGCAAAGAAGCTCTAACTCATGAAAATCTGCCTTCTGCTTTGCAAATTACATGAGAATTCATGAGAAAGAAACAAATTTCTTGTACTTGAGTTTTTCTCTTATAATTGATATGAGCAACTTTCTCTCACTGAGAAAGAAGCTTTTCAGCATCTGTGGCCTTGGATTCTTTTCATTTGCTAAGTTGCACTAACACAGCTTTTAGTGCTCTCAGAAGCTCAAAAACAGCTCAAAACAGCTTTCTGAGCATTGAAGCTCTAAACTAACTTTCTCTGCAAAAAAGCTCTAACTCATGAAAATCTGTCTTCTGCTTTGCAAATTACATGAGAATTCATGAGAAAGAAACAAATTTCTTGTACTTGAGTTTTTCTCTTAAAGCTGCATTGAGCAACTTTCTCTCACTGAGAAAGAAGCTTTTCAGCATCTGTGGCCTTGGATTCTTTTCATTTGCTTAGTTGCACTAACACAGCTTTTAGTGCTCTCAGAAGCTCAAAAACAGCTCAAAACAGCTTTCTGAGCATTGAAGCTTTAAACTAACTTTCTCTGCAAAAAAGCTCTAACTCATGAAAATCTGTCTTCTGCTTTGCAAATTACATGAGAATTCATGAGAAAGAAACAAATTTCTTGTACTTGAGTTTTTCTCTTAAAGCTGCATTGAGCAACTTTCTCTCACTGAGAAAGAAGCTTTTCAGCATCTGTGGAATTGGATTCTTTTCATTTGCTTAGTTGCACTAACACAACTTTTAGTACTCTCAGAAGCTCAAAAACAGTGTTTCTGAGCATTGAAGCTCTAAACTAACTTTCTCTGCAAAAAAGCTCTGACTCATGAAAATCTGTCTTCTGCTTTGCAAATTACATGAGAATTCATGAGAAAGAAACAAATTTCTTGTACTTGAGTTTTTCTCTTATAATTGATATGAGCAACTTTCTCTCACTGAGAAAGAAGCTTTTCAGCATCTGTGGCCTTGGATTCTTTTCATTTGCTAAGTTGCACTAACACAGCTTTTAGTGCTCTCAGAAGCTCAAAAACAGCTCAAAACAGCTTTCTGAGCATTGAAGCTCTAAACTAACTTTCTCTGCAAAAAAGCTCTAACTCATGAAAATCTGTCTTCTGCTTTGCAAATTACATGAGAATTCATGAGAAAGAAACAAATTCCTTGTACTTGAGTTTTTCTCTTATAATTGATATGAGCAACTTTCTCTCACTGAGAAAGAAGCTTTTCAGCATCTGTGGCCTTGGATTCTTTTCATTTGCTAAGTTGCACTAACACAGCTTTTAGTGCTCTCAGAAGCTCAAAAACAGCTCAAAACAGCTTTCTGAGCATTGAAGCTTTAAACTAACTTTCTCTGCAAAAAAGCTCTAACTCATGAAAATCTGTCTTCTGCTTTGCAAATTACATGAGACTTCATGAGAAAGAAACAAATTTCTTGTACTTGAGTTTTTCTCTTATAATTGATATGAGCAACTTTCTCTCACTGAGAAAGAAGCTTTTCAGCATCTGTGGCCTTGGATTCTTTTCATTTGCTAAGTTGCACTAACACAGCTTTTAGTGCTCTCAGAAGCTCAAAAACAGCTCAAAACAGCTTTCTGAGCATTGAAGCTCTAAACTAACTTTCTCTGCAAAAAAGCTCTAACTCATGAAAATCTGTCTTCTGCTTTGCAAATTACATGAGACTTCATGAGAAAGTTACAAATTTCTTGTACTTGAGTTTTTCTCTTAAAGCTGCATTGAGCAACTTTCTCTGACTGAGAAAGAAGCTTTTCAGCGTCTGTGGCCTTGGATTCTTTTCATTTGCTTAGTTGCACTAACACAGCTTTTAGTGCTCTCAGAAGCTCAAAAACAGTGTTTCTGAGCATTGAAGCTCTAAACTAACTTTCTCTGCAAAAAAGCTCTAACTCATGAAAATCTGTCTTCTGCTTTGCAAATTACATGAGAATTCATGAGAAAGAAACAAATTTCTTGTACTTGAGTTTTTCTCTTATAATTGATATGAGCAACTTTCTCTCACTGAGAAAGAAGCTTTTCAGCATCTGTGGCCTTGGATTCTTTTCATTTGCTAAGTTGCACTAACACAGCTTTTAGTGCTCTCAGAAGCTCAAAAACAGCTCAAAACAGCTTTCTGAGCATTGAAGCTCTAAACTAACTTTCTCTGCAAAAAAGCTCTAACTCATGAAAATCTTTCTTCTGCTTTGCAAATTACATGAGACTTCATGAGAAAGTTACAAATTTCTTGTACTTGAGTTTTTCTCTTAAAGCTGCATTGAGCAACTTTCTCTGACTGAGAAAGAAGCTTTTCAGCGTCTGTGGCCTTGGATTCTTTTCATTTGCTTAGTTGCACTAACACAGCTTTTAGTGCTCTCAGAAGCTCAAAAACAGTGTTTCTGAGCATTGAAGCTCTAAACTAACTTTCTCTGCAAAAAAGCTCTAACTCATGAAAATCTGTCTTCTGCTTTGCAAATTACATGAGAATTCATGAGAAAGAAACAAATTTCTTGTACTTGAGTTTTTCTCTTATAATTGATATGAGCAACTTTCTCTCACTGAGAAAGAAGCTTTTCAGCATCTGTGGCCTTGGATTCTTTTAATTTGCTTAGTTGCACTAACACAGCTTTTAGTGCTCTCAGAAGCTCAAAAACAGTGTTTCTGAGCATTGACGCTCTAAACTAACTTTCTCTGCAAAAAAGCTCTAACTTATGAAAATCTGTCTTCTGCAATGCAAATTACATGAGACTTCATGAGAAAGAAACAAATTTCTTGTACTTGAGTTTTTCTCTTAAAGCTGCATTGAGCAACTTTCTCTCACTGAGAAAGAAGCTTTTCAGCATCTGTGGCCTTGGATTCTTTTCATTTGCTTAGTTGCACTAACACAGCTTTTAGTGCTCTCAGAAGCTCAAAAACAGCTCAAAACAGCTTTCTGAGCATTGAAGCTTTAAACTAACTTTCTCTGCAAAAAAGCTCTAACTCATGAAAATCTGTCTTCTGCTTTGCAAATTACATGAGACTTCATGAGAAAGTTACAAATTTCTTGTACTTGAGTTTTTCTCTTAAAGCTGCATTGAGCAACTTTCTCTGACTGAGAAAGAAGCTTTTCAGCGTCTGTGGCCTTGGATTCTTTTCATTTGCTTAGTTGCACTAACACAGCTTTTAGTGCTCTCAGAAGCTCAAAAACAGTGTTTCTGAGCATTGAAGCTCTAAACTAACTTTCTCTGCAAAAAAGCTCTAACTCATGAAAATCTGTCTTCTGCTTTGCAAATTACATGAGAATTCATGAGAAAGAAACAAATTTCTTGTACTTGAGTTTTTCTCTTATAATTGATATGAGCAACTTTCTCTCACTGAGAAAGAAGCTTTTCAGCATCTGTGGCCTTGGATTCTTTTCATTTGCTAAGTTGCACTAACACAGCTTTTAGTGCTCTCAGAAGCTCAAAAACAGCTCAAAACAGCTTTCTGAGCATTGAAGCTCTAAACTAACTTTCTCTGCAAAAAAGCTCTAACTCATGAAAATCTTTCTTCTGCTTTGCAAATTACATGAGACTTCATGAGAAAGAAACAAATTCCTTGTACTTGAGTTTTTCTCTTATAATTGATATGAGCAACTTTCTCTCACTGAGAAAGAAGCTTTTCAGCATCTGTGGCCTTGGATTCTTTTAATTTGCTTAGTTGCACTAACACAGCTTTTAGTGCTCTCAGAAGCTCAAAAACAGTGTTTCTGAGCATTGACGCTCTAAACTAACTTTCTCTGCAAAAAAGCTCTAACTTATGAAAATCTGTCTTCTGCAATGCAAATTACATGAGACTTCATGAGAAAGAAACAAATTTCTTGTACTTGAGTTTTTCTCTTAAAGCTGCATTGAGCAACTTTCTCTCACTGAGAAAGAAGCTTTTCAGCATCTGTGGCCTTGGATTCTTTTCATTTGCTTAGTTGCACTAACACAGCTTTTAGTGCTCTCAGAAGCTCAAAAACAGCTCAAAACAGCTTTCTGAGCATTGAAGCTTTAAATTAACTTTCTCTGCAAAAAAGCTCTAACTCATGAAAATCTGTCTTCTGCTTTGCAAATTACATGAGAATTCATGAGAAAGAAACAAATTTCTTGTACTTGAGTTTTTCTCTTAAAGCTGCATTGAGCAACTTTCTCTCACTGAGAAAGAAGCTTTTCAGCATCTGTGGCCTTGGATTCTTTTCATTTGCTTAGTTGCACTAACACAACTTTTAGTACTCTCAGAAGCTCAAAAACAGTGTTTCTGAGCATTGAAGCTCTAAACTAACTTTCTCTGCAAAAAAGCTCTGACTCATGAAAATCTGTCTTCTGCTTTGCAAATTACATGAGAATTCATGAGAAAGAAACAAATTTCTTGTACTTGAGTTTTTCTCTTATAATTGATATGAGCAACTTTCTCTCACTGAGAAAGAAGCTTTTCAGCATCTGTGGCCTTGGATTCTTTTCATTTGCTAAGTTGCACTAACACAGCTTTTAGTGCTCTCAGAAGCTCAAAAACAGCTCAAAACAGCTTTCTGAGCATTGAAGCTCTAAACTAACTTTCTCTGCAAAAAAGCTCTAACTCATGAAAATCTGTCTTCTGCTTTGCAAATTACATGAGAATTCATGAGAAAGAAACAAATTCCTTGTACTTGAGTTTTTCTCTTATAATTGATATGAGCAACTTTCTCTCACTGAGAAAGAAGCTTTTCAGCATCTGTGGCCTTGGATTCTTTTCATTTGCTAAGTTGCACTAACACAGCTTTTAGTGCTCTCAGAAGCTCAAAAACAGCTCAAAACAGCTTTCTGAGCATTGAAGCTCTAAACTAACTTTCTCTGCAAAAAAGCTCTAACTCATGAAAATCTGTCTTCTGCTTTGCAAATTACATGAGACTTCATGAGAAAGTTACAAATTTCTTGTACTTGAGTTTTTCTCTTAAAGCTGCATTGAGCAACTTTCTCTGACTGAGAAAGAAGCTTTTCAGCGTCTGTGGCCTTGGATTCTTTTCATTTGCTTAGTTGCACTAACACAGCTTTTAGTGCTCTCAGAAGCTCAAAAACAGTGTTTCTGAGCATTGAAGCTCTAAACTAACTTTCTCTGCAAAAAAGCTCTAACTCATGAAAATCTGTCTTCTGCTTTGCAAATTACATGAGAATTCATGAGAAAGAAACAAATTTCTTGTACTTGAGTTTTTCTCTTATAATTGATATGAGCAACTTTCTCTCACTGAGAAAGAAGCTTTTCAGCATCTGTGGCCTTGGATTCTTTTCATTTGCTAAGTTGCACTAACACAGCTTTTAGTGCTCTCAGAAGCTCAAAAACAGCTCAAAACAGCTTTCTGAGCATTGAAGCTCTAAACTAACTTTCTCTGCAAAGAAGCTCTAACTCATGAAAATCTGCCTTCTGCTTTGCAAATTACATGAGAATTCATGAGAAAGAAACAAATTTCTTGTACTTGAGTTTTTCTCTTATAATTGATATGAGCAACTTTCTCTCACTGAGAAAGAAGCTTTTCAGCATCTGTGGCCTTGGATTCTTTTCATTTGCTAAGTTGCACTAACACAGCTTTTAGTGCTCTCAGAAGCTCAAAAACAGCTCAAAACAGCTTTCTGAGCATTGAAGCTCTAAACTAACTTTCTCTGCAAAAAAGCTCTAACTCATGAAAATCTGTCTTCTGCTTTGCAAATTACATGAGAATTCATGAGAAAGAAACAAATTTCTTGTACTTGAGTTTTTCTCTTAAAGCTGCATTGAGCAACTTTCTCTCACTGAGAAAGAAGCTTTTCAGCATCTGTGGCCTTGGATTCTTTTCATTTGCTAAGTTGCACTAACACAGCTTTTAGTGCTCTCAGAAGCTCAAAAACAGCTCAAAACAGCTTTCTGAGCATTGAAGCTCTAAACTAACTTTCTCTGCAAAAAAGCTCTAACTCATGAAAATCTGTCTTCTGCTTTGCAAATTACATGAGAATTCATGAGAAAGAAACAAATTCCTTGTACTTGAGTTTTTCTCTTATAATTGATATGAGCAACTTTCTCTCACTGAGAAAGAAGCTTTTCAGCATCTGTGGCCTTGGATTCTTTTCATTTGCTAAGTTGCACTAACACAGCTTTTAGTGCTCTCAGAAGCTCAAAAACAGCTCAAAACAGCTTTCTGAGCATTGAAGCTCTAAACTAACTTTCTCTGCAAAAAAGCTCTAACTCATGAAAATCTGTCTTCTGCTTTGCAAATTACATGAGACTTCATGAGAAAGTTACAAATTTCTTGTACTTGAGTTTTTCTCTTAAAGCTGCATTGAGCAACTTTCTCTGACTGAGAAAGAAGCTTTTCAGCGTCTGTGGCCTTGGATTCTTTTCATTTGCTTAGTTGCACTAACACAGCTTTTAGTGCTCTCAGAAGCTCAAAAACAGTGTTTCTGAGCATTGAAGCTCTAAACTAACTTTCTCTGCAAAAAAGCTCTAACTCATGAAAATCTGTCTTCTGCTTTGCAAATTACATGAGAATTCATGAGAAAGAAACAAATTTCTTGTACTTGAGTTTTTCTCTTATAATTGATATGAGCAACTTTCTCTCACTGAGAAAGAAGCTTTTCAGCATCTGTGGCCTTGGATTCTTTTCATTTGCTAAGTTGCACTAACACAGCTTTTAGTGCTCTCAGAAGCTCAAAAACAGCTCAAAACAGCTTTCTGAGCATTGAAGCTCTAAACTAACTTTCTCTGCAAAGAAGCTCTAACTCATGAAAATCTGCCTTCTGCTTTGCAAATTACATGAGAATTCATGAGAAAGAAACAAATTTCTTGTACTTGAGTTTTTCTCTTATAATTGATATGAGCAACTTTCTCTCACTGAGAAAGAAGCTTTTCAGCATCTGTGGCCTTGGATTCTTTTCATTTGCTAAGTTGCACTAACACAGCTTTTAGTGCTCTCAGAAGCTCAAAAACAGCTCAAAACAGCTTTCTGAGCATTGAAGCTCTAAACTAACTTTCTCTGCAAAAAAGCTCTAACTCATGAAAATCTGTCTTCTGCTTTGCAAATTACATGAGAATTCATGAGAAAGAAACAAATTTCTTGTACTTGAGTTTTTCTCTTAAAGCTGCATTGAGCAACTTTCTCTCACTGAGAAAGAAGCTTTTCAGCATCTGTGGCCTTGGATTCTTTTCATTTGCTTAGTTGCACTAACACAGCTTTTAGTGCTCTCAGAAGCTCAAAAACAGTGTTTCTGAGCATTGAAGCTCTAAACTAACTTTCTCTGCAAAAAAGCTCTAACTCATGAAAATCTGTCTTCTGCTTTGCAAATTACATGAGAATTCATGTGAAAGTTACAAATTTCTTGTACTTGAGTTTTTCTCTTAAAGCTGCATTGAGCAACTTTCTCTCACTGAGAAAGAAGCTTTTCAGCATCTGTGGCCTTGGATTCTTTTCATTTGCTTAGTTGCACTAACACAGCTTTTAGTGCTTTCAGAAGCTCAAAAACAGTGTTTCTGAGCATTGACGCTCTAAACTAACTTTCTCTGCAAAAAAGCTCTAACTCATGAAAATCTGTCTTCTGCTTTGCAAATTACATGAGACTTCATGAGAAAGAAACAAATTTCTTGTACTTGAGTTTTTCTCTTATAATTAATATGAGCAACCTTTTCTCACTGAGAAAGAAGCTTTTCAGCATCTGTGGCCTTGGATTCTTTTAATTTGCTTAGTTGCACTAACACAGCTTTTAGTGCTCTCAGAAGCTCGAAAACAGTGTTTCTGAGCATTGAAGCTCTAAACTAACTTTCTCTGCAAAAAAGCTCTAACTCTTGAAAATCTGTCTTCTGCTTTGCAAATTACATGACAATTCATGAGAAAGAAACAAATTTCTTGTACTTGAGTTTTTCTCTTATAATTAATATGAGCAACTTTTTCTCACTGAGAAAGAAGCTTTTCAGCATCTGTGGCCTTGGATTCTTTTCATTTGCTTAGTTGCACTAACACAACTTTTAGTACTCTCAGAAGCTCAAAAACAGTGTTTCTGAGCATTGAAGCTCTAAACTAACTTTCTCTGCAAAAAAGCTCTGACTCATGAAAATCTGTCTTCTGCTTTGCAAATTACATGAGAATTCATGAGAAAGAAACAAATTTCTTGTACTTGAGTTTTTCTCTTATAATTGATATGAGCAACTTTCTCTCACTGAGAAAGAAGCTTTTCAGCATCTGTGGCCTTGGATTCTTTTCATTTGCTAAGTTGCACTAACACAGCTTTTAGTGCTCTCAGAAGCTCAAAAACAGCTCAAAACAGCTTTCTGAGCATTGAAGCTCTAAACTAACTTTCTCTGCAAAAAAGCTCTAACTCATGAAAATCTGTCTTCTGCTTTGCAAATTACATGAGACTTCATGAGAAAGAAACAAATTTCTTGTACTTGAGTTTTTCTCTTATAATTGATATGAGCAACTTTCTCTCACTGAGAAAGAAGCTTTTCAGCATCTGTGGCCTTGGATTCTTTTAATTTGCTTAGTTGCACTAACACAGCTTTTAGTACTCTCAGAAGCTCAAAAACAGTGTTTCTGAGCATTGAAGCTATAAACTAACTTTCTCTGCAAAAAAGCTCTAACTCATGAAAATCTGTCTTCTGCTTTGCAAATTACATGAGAATTCATGAGAAAGAAACAAATTTCTTGTACTTGAGTTTTTCTCTTATAATTGATATGAGCAACTTTCTCTCACTGAGAAAGAAGCTTTTCAGCATCTGTGGCCTTGGATTCTTTTCATTTGCTTAGTTGCACTAACACAGCTTTTAGTGCTCTCAGAAGCTCAAAAACAGCTCAAAACAGCTTTCTGAGCATTGAAGCTTTAAACTAACTTTCTCTGCAAAAAAGCTCTAACTCATGAAAATCTGTCTTCTGCTTTGCAAATTACATGAGACTTCATGAGAAAGTTACAAATTTCTTGTACTTGAGTTTTTCTCTTAAAGCTGCATTGAGCAACTTTCTCTGACTGAGAAAGAAGCTTTTCAGCGTCTGTGGCCTTGGATTCTTTTCATTTGCTTAGTTGCACTAACACAGCTTTTAGTGCTCTCAGAAGCTCAAAAACAGTGTTTCTGAGCATTGAAGCTCTAAACTAACTTTCTCTGCAAAAAAGCTCTAACTCATGAAAATCTGTCTTCTGCTTTGCAAATTACATGAGAATTCATGAGAAAGAAACAAATTTCTTGTACTTGAGTTTTTCTCTTATAATTGATATGAGCAACTTTCTCTCACTGAGAAAGAAGCTTTTCAGCATCTGTGGCCTTGGATTCTTTTCATTTGCTAAGTTGCACTAACACAGCTTTTAGTGCTCTCAGAAGCTCAAAAACAGCTCAAAACAGCTTTCTGAGCATTGAAGCTCTAAACTAACTTTCTCTGCAAAAAAGCTCTAACTCATGAAAATCTTTCTTCTGCTTTGCAAATTACATGAGACTTCATGAGAAAGAAACAAATTCCTTGTACTTGAGTTTTTCTCTTATAATTGATATGAGCAACTTTCTCTCACTGAGAAAGAAGCTTTTCAGCATCTGTGGCCTTGGATTCTTTTAATTTGCTTAGTTGCACTAACACAGCTTTTAGTGCTCTCAGAAGCTCAAAAACAGTGTTTCTGAGCATTGACGCTCTAAACTAACTTTCTCTGCAAAAAAGCTCTAACTTATGAAAATCTGTCTTCTGCAATGCAAATTACATGAGACTTCATGAGAAAGAAACAAATTTCTTGTACTTGAGTTTTTCTCTTAAAGCTGCATTGAGCAACTTTCTCTCACTGAGAAAGAAGCTTTTCAGCATCTGTGGCCTTGGATTCTTTTCATTTGCTTAGTTGCACTAACACAGCTTTTAGTGCTCTCAGAAGCTCAAAAACAGCTCAAAACAGCTTTCTGAGCATTGAAGCTTTAAATTAACTTTCTCTGCAAAAAAGCTCTAACTCATGAAAATCTGTCTTCTGCTTTGCAAATTACATGAGAATTCATGAGAAAGAAACAAATTTCTTGTACTTGAGTTTTTCTCTTAAAGCTGCATTGAGCAACTTTCTCTCACTGAGAAAGAAGCTTTTCAGCATCTGTGGCCTTGGATTCTTTTCATTTGCTTAGTTGCACTAACACAACTTTTAGTACTCTCAGAAGCTCAAAAACAGTGTTTCTGAGCATTGAAGCTCTAAACTAACTTTCTCTGCAAAAAAGCTCTGACTCATGAAAATCTGTCTTCTGCTTTCCAAATTACATGAGAATTCATGAGAAAGAAACAAATTTCTTGTACTTGAGTTTTTCTCTTATAATTGATATGAGCAACTTTCTCTCACTGAGAAAGAAGCTTTTCAGCATCTGTGGCCTTGGATTCTTTTCATTTGCTAAGTTGCACTAACACAGCTTTTAGTGCTCTCAGAAGCTCAAAAACAGCTCAAAACAGCTTTCTGAGCATTGAAGCTCTAAACTAACTTTCTCTGCAAAAAAGCTCTAACTCATGAAAATCTGTCTTCTGCTTTGCAAATTACATGAGAATTCATGAGAAAGAAACAAATTCCTTGTACTTGAGTTTTTCTCTTATAATTGATATGAGCAACTTTCTCTCACTGAGAAAGAAGCTTTTCAGCATCTGTGGCCTTGGATTCTTTTCATTTGCTAAGTTGCACTAACACAGCTTTTAGTGCTCTCAGAAGCTCAAAAACAGCTCAAAACAGCTTTCTGAGCATTGAAGCTCTAAACTAACTTTCTCTGCAAAAAAGCTCTAACTCATGAAAATCTGTCTTCTGCTTTGCAAATTACATGAGACTTCATGAGAAAGTTACAAATTTCTTGTACTTGAGTTTTTCTCTTAAAGCTGCATTGAGCAACTTTCTCTGACTGAGAAAGAAGCTTTTCAGCGTCTGTGGCCTTGGATTCTTTTCATTTGCTTAGTTGCACTAACACAGCTTTTAGTGCTCTCAGAAGCTCAAAAACAGTGTTTCTGAGCATTGAAGCTCTAAACTAACTTTCTCTGCAAAAAAGCTCTAACTCATGAAAATCTGTCTTCTGCTTTGCAAATTACATGAGAATTCATGAGAAAGAAACAAATTTCTTGTACTTGAGTTTTTCTCTTATAATTGATATGAGCAACTTTCTCTCACTGAGAAAGAAGCTTTTCAGCATCTGTGGCCTTGGATTCTTTTCATTTGCTAAGTTGCACTAACACAGCTTTTAGTGCTCTCAGAAGCTCAAAAACAGCTCAAAACAGCTTTCTGAGCATTGAAGCTCTAAACTAACTTTCTCTGCAAAGAAGCTCTAACTCATGAAAATCTGCCTTCTGCTTTGCAAATTACATGAGAATTCATGAGAAAGAAACAAATTTCTTGTACTTGAGTTTTTCTCTTATAATTGATATGAGCAACTTTCTCTCACTGAGAAAGAAGCTTTTCAGCATCTGTGGCCTTGGATTCTTTTCATTTGCTAAGTTGCACTAACACAGCTTTTAGTGCTCTCAGAAGCTCAAAAACAGCTCAAAACAGCTTTCTGAGCATTGAAGCTCTAAACTAACTTTCTCTGCAAAAAAGCTCTAACTCATGAAAATCTGTCTTCTGCTTTGCAAATTACATGAGAATTCATGAGAAAGAAACAAATTTCTTGTACTTGAGTTTTTCTCTTAAAGCTGCATTGAGCAACTTTCTCTCACTGAGAAAGAAGCTTTTCAGCATCTGTGGCCTTGGATTCTTTTCATTTGCTTAGTTGCACTAACACAGCTTTTAGTGCTCTCAGAAGCTCAAAAACAGTGTTTCTGAGCATTGAAGCTCTAAACTAACTTTCTCTGCAAAAAAGCTCTAACTCATGAAAATCTGTCTTCTGCTTTGCAAATTACATGAGAATTCATGTGAAAGTTACAAATTTCTTGTACTTGAGTTTTTCTCTTAAAGCTGCATTGAGCAACTTTCTCTCACTGAGAAAGAAGCTTTTCAGCATCTGTGGCCTTGGATTCTTTTCATTTGCTTAGTTGCACTAACACAGCTTTTAGTGCTTTCAGAAGCTCAAAAACAGTGTTTCTGAGCATTGACGCTCTAAACTAACTTTCTCTGCAAAAAAGCTCTAACTCATGAAAATCTGTCTTCTGCTTTGCAAATTACATGAGACTTCATGAGAAAGAAACAAATTTCTTGTACTTGAGTTTTTCTCTTATAATTAATATGAGCAACCTTTTCTCACTGAGAAAGAAGCTTTTCAGCATCTGTGGCCTTGGATTCTTTTAATTTGCTTAGTTGCACTAACACAGCTTTTAGTGCTCTCAGAAGCTCGAAAACAGTGTTTCTGAGCATTGAAGCTCTAAACTAACTTTCTCTGCAAAAAAGCTCTAACTCTTGAAAATCTGTCTTCTGCTTTGCAAATTACATGACAATTCATGAGAAAGAAACAAATTTCTTGTACTTGAGTTTTTCTCTTATAATTAATATGAGCAACTTTTTCTCACTGAGAAAGAAGCTTTTCAGCATCTGTGGCCTTGGATTCTTTTCATTTGCTTAGTTGCACTAACACAACTTTTAGTACTCTCAGAAGCTCAAAAACAGTGTTTCTGAGCATTGAAGCTCTAAACTAACTTTCTCTGCAAAAAAGCTCTGACTCATGAAAATCTGTCTTCTGCTTTGCAAATTACATGAGAATTCATGAGAAAGAAACAAATTTCTTGTACTTGAGTTTTTCTCTTATAATTGATATGAGCAACTTTCTCTCACTGAGAAAGAAGCTTTTCAGCATCTGTGGCCTTGGATTCTTTTCATTTGCTAAGTTGCACTAACACAGCTTTTAGTGCTCTCAGAAGCTCAAAAACAGCTCAAAACAGCTTTCTGAGCATTGAAGCTCTAAACTAACTTTCTCTGCAAAAAAGCTCTAACTCATGAAAATCTGTCTTCTGCTTTGCAAATTACATGAGACTTCATGAGAAAGAAACAAATTTCTTGTACTTGAGTTTTTCTCTTATAATTGATATGAGCAACTTTCTCTCACTGAGAAAGAAGCTTTTCAGCATCTGTGGCCTTGGATTCTTTTAATTTGCTTAGTTGCACTAACACAGCTTTTAGTACTCTCAGAAGCTCAAAAACAGTGTTTCTGAGCATTGAAGCTATAAACTAACTTTCTCTGCAAAAAAGCTCTAACTCATGAAAATCTGTCTTCTGCTTTGCAAATTACATGAGAATTCATGAGAAAGAAACAAATTTCTTGTACTTGAGTTTTTCTCTTATAATTGATATGAGCAACTTTCTCTCACTGAGAAAGAAGCTTTTCAGCATCTGTGGCCTTGGATTCTTTTCATTTGCTTAGTTGCACTAACACAGCTTTTAGTGCTCTCAGAAGCTCAAAAACAGCTCAAAACAGCTTTCTGAGCATTGAAGCTCTAAACTAACTTTCTCTGCAAAAAAGCTCTAACTCATGAAAATCTGTCTTCTGCTTAGCAAATTACATGAGAATTCATGAGAAAGAAACAAATTTCTTGTACTTGAGTTTTTCTCTTATAAATGAATTGAGCAACTTTCTCTCACTGAGAAAGAAGCTTTTCAGCATCTGTGGCCTTGGATTCTTTTAATTTCCTTAGTTGCACTAACACAGCTTTTAGTGCTCTCAGAAGCTCAAAAACAGCTCAAAACAGCTTTCTGAGCATTGAAGCTCTAAACTAACTTTCTCTGCAAAAAAGCTCTAACTCATGAAAATCTGTCTTCTGCTTTGCAAATTACATGAGAATTCATGAGAAAGAAACAAATTTCTTGTACTTGGGTTTTTCTCTTAAAGCTGCATTGAGCAACTTTCTATCACTGAGAAAGAAGCTTTTCAGCGTCTGTGGCCTTGGATTCTTTTCATTTGCTTAGTTGCACTAACAAAGCTTTTAGTGCTCTCAGAAGCTCAAAAACAGCTCAAAACAGCTTTCTGAGCATTGAAGCTCTAAACTAACTTTCTCTGCAAAGAAGCTCTAACTCATGAAAATCTGCCTTCTGCTTTGCAAATTACATGAGAATTCATGAGAAAGAAACAAATTTCTTGTACTTGAGTTTTTCTCTTATAATTGATATGAGCAACTTTCTCTCACTGAGAAAGAAGCTTTTCAGCATCTGTGGCCTTGGATTCTTTTCATTTGCTAAGTTGCACTAACACAGCTTTTAGTGCTCTCAGAAGCTCAAAAACAGCTCAAAACAGCTTTCTGAGCATTGAAGCTCTAAACTAACTTTCTCTGCAAAGAAGCTCTAACTCATGAAAATCTGCCTTCTGCTTTGCAAATTACATGAGAATTCATGAGAAAGAAACAAATTTCTTGTACTTGAGTTTTTCTCTTATAATTGATATGAGAAACTTTCTCTCACTGAGAAAGAAGCTTTTCAGCATCTGTGGCCTTGGATTCTTTTCATTTGCTAAGTTGCACTAACACAGCTTTTTGTGCTCTCAGAAGCTCAAAAACAGCTCAAAACAGCTTTCTGAGCATTGAAGCTCTAAACTAACTTTCTCTGCAAAAAAGCTCTAACTCATGAAAATCTGTCTTCTGCTTTGCAAATTACATGAGAATTCATGAGAAAGAAACAAATTTCTTGTACTTGAGTTTTTCTCTTATAATTGATATGAGCAACTTTCTCTCACTGAGAAAGAAGCTTTTCAGCATCTGTGGCCTTGGATTCTTTTCATTTGCTAAGTTGCACTAACACAGCTTTTAGTGCTCTCAGAAGCTCAAAAACAGCTCAAAACAGCTTTCTGAGCATTGAAGCTCTAAACTAACTTTCTCTGCAAAGAAGCTCTAACTCATGAAAATCTGCCTTCTGCTTTGCAAATTACATGAGAATTCATGAGAAAGAAACAAATTTCTTGTACTTGAGTTTTTCTCTTATAATTGATATGAGAAACTTTCTCTCACTGAGAAAGAAGCTTTTCAGCATCTGTGGCCTTGGATTCTTTTCATTTGCTAAGTTGCACTAACACAGCTTTTTGTGCTCTCAGAAGCTCAAAAACAGCTCAAAACAGCTTTCTGAGCATTGAAGCTCTAAACTAACTTTCTCTGCAAAAAAGCTCTAACTCATGAAAATCTGTCTTCTGCTTTGCAAATTACATGAGAATTCATGAGAAAGAAACAAATTTCTTGTACTTGAGTTTTTCTCTTAAAGCTGCATTGAGCAACTTTCTCTCACTGAGAAAGAAGCTTTTCAGCATCTGTGGCCTTGGATTCTTTTCATTTGCTTAGTTGCACTAACACAGCTTTTAGTGCTCTCAGAAGCTCAAAAACAGTGTTTCTGAGCATTGAAGCTCTAAACTAACTTTCTCTGCAAAAAAGCTCTAACTCATGAAAATCTGTCTTCTGCTTTGCAAATTACATGAGAATTCATGTGAAAGAAACAAATTTCTTGTACTTGAGTTTTTCTCTTAAAGCTGCATTGAGCAACTTTCTCTCACTGAGAAAGAAGCTTTTCAGCATCTGTGGCCTTGGATTCTTTTCATTTGCTTAGTTGCACTAACACAGCTTTTAGTGCTCTCAGAAGCTCAAAAACAGCTCAAAACAGCTTTCTGAGCATTGAAGCTTTAAACTAACTTTCTCTGCAAAAAAGCTCTAACTCATGAAAATCTGTCTTCTGCTTTGCAAATTACATGAGAATTCATGAGAAAGAAACAAATTTCTTGTACTTGAGTTTTTCTCTTATAATTGATATGAGCAACTTTCTCTCACTGAGAAAGAAGCTTTTCAGCATCTGTGGCCTTGGATTCTTTTCATTTGCTAAGTTGCACTAACACAGCTTTTAGTGCTCTCAGAAGCTCAAAAACAGTGTTTCTGAGCATTGAAGCTCTAAACTAACTTTCTCTGCAAAAAAGCTCTAACTCTTGAAAATCTGTCTTCTGCATTGCAAATTACATGAGAATTCATGAGAAAGAAACAAATTTCTTGTACTTGAGTTTTTCTCTTATAATTGATATGAGCAACTTTTTCTCACTGAGAAAGAAGCTTTTCAGCATCTGTGGCCTTGGATTCTTTTAATTTGCTTAGTTGCACTAACACAGCTTTTAGTACTCTCAGAAGCTCAAAAACAGTGTTTCTGAGCATTGAAGCTCTAAATTAACTTTCTCTGCAAAAAAGCTCTAACTCATGAAAATCTGTCTTCTGCTTTGCAAATTACATGAGAATTCATGAGAAAGAAACAAATTTCTTGTACTTGAGTTTTTCTCTTATAATTGATATGAGCAACTTTCTCTCACTGAGAAAGAAGCTTTTCAGCATCTGTGGCCTTGGATTCTTTTCATTTGCTTAGTTGCACTAACACAGCTTTTAGTGCTCTCAGAAGCTCAAAAACAGCTCAAAACAGCCTTCTGAGCATTGAAGCTCTAAACTAACTTTCTCTGCAAAAAAGCTCTAACTCATGAAAATCTGCCTTCTGCTTTGCAAATTACATGAGAATTCATGAGAAAGAAACAAATTTCTTGTACTTGAGTTTTTCTCTTATAATTGATATGAGCAACTTTCTCTCACTGAGAAAGAAGCTTTTCAGCATCTGTGGCCTTGGATTCTTTTCATTTGCTTAGTTGCACTAACACAACTTTTAGTACTCTCAGAAGCTCAAAAACAGTGTTTCTGAGCATTGAAGCTCTAAACTAACTTTCTCTGCAAAAAAGCTCTGACTCATGAAAATCTGTCTTCTGCTTTGCAAATTACATGAGAAAGAAACAAATTTCTTGTACTTGAGTTTTTCTCTTATAATTGATATGAGCAACTTTCTCTCACTGAGAAAGAAGCTTTTCAGCATCTGTGGCCTTGGATTCTTTTCATTTGCTAAGTTGCACTAACACAGCTTTTAGTGCTCTCAGAAGCTCAAAAACAGCTCAAAACAGCTTTCTGAGCATTGAAGCTCTAAACTAACTTTCTCTGCAAAAAAGCTCTAACTCATGAAAATCTGTCTTCTGCTTTGCAAATTACATGAGACTTCATGAGAAAGAAACAAATTTCTTGTACTTGAGTTTTTCTCTTAAAGCTGCATTGAGCAACTTTCTCTCACTGAGAAAGAAGCTTTTCAGCATCTGTGGCCTTGGATTCTTTTCATTTGCTTAGTTGCACTAACACAGCTTTTAGTGCTCTCAGAAGCTCAAAAACAGTGTTTCTGAGCATTGAAGCTCTAAACTAACTTTCTCTGCAAAAAAGCTCTAACTCATGAAAATCTGTCTTCTGCTTTGCAAATTACATGAGAATTCATGAGAAAGAAACAAATTTCTTGTACTTGAGTTTTTCTCTTATAATTGATATGAGCAACTTTCTCTCACTGAGAAAGAAGCTTTTCAGCATCTGTGGCCTTGGATTCTTTTCATTTGCTAAGTTGCACTAACACAGCTTTTAGTGCTCTCAGAAGCTCAAAAACAGCTCAAAACAGCTTTCTGAGCATTGAAGCTCTAAACTAACTTTCTCTGCAAAAAAGCTCTAACTCATGAAAATCTGTCTTCTGCTTTGCAAATTACATGAGAATTCATGAGAAAGAAACAAATTTCTTGTACTTGAGTTTTTCTCTTAAAGCTGCATTGAGCAACTTTCTCTCACTGAGAAAGAAGCTTTTCAGCATCTGTGGCCTTGGATTCTTTTCATTTGCTTAGTTGCACTAACACAGCTTTTAGTGCTCTCAGAAGCTCAAAAACAGTGTTTCTGAGCATTGAAGCTCTAAACTAACTTTCTCTGCAAAAAAGCTCTAACTCATGAAAATCTGTCTTCTGCTTTGCAAATTACATGAGAATTCATGTGAAAGAAACAAATTTCTTGTACTTGAGTTTTTCTCTTAAAGCTGCATTGAGCAACTTTCTCTCACTGAGAAAGAAGCTTTTCAGCATCTGTGGCCTTGGATTCTTTTCATTTGCTTAGTTGCACTAACACAGCTTTTAGTGCTCTCAGAAGCTCAAAAACAGCTCAAAACAGCTTTCTGAGCATTGAAGCTTTAAACTAACTTTCTCTGCAAAAAAGCTCTAACTCATGAAAATCTGTCTTCTGCTTTGCAAATTACATGAGAATTCATGAGAAAGAAACAAATTTCTTGTACTTGAGTTTTTCTCTTAAAGCTGCATTGAGCAACTTTCTCTCACTGAGAAAGAAGCTTTTCAGCATCTGTGGCCTTGGATTCTTTTCATTTGCTTAGTTGCACTAACACAACTTTTAGTACTCTCAGAAGCTCAAAAACAGTGTTTCTGAGCATTGAAGCTCTAAACTAACTTTCTCTGCAAAAAAGCTCTGACTCATGAAAATCTGTCTTCTGCTTTGCAAATTACATGAGAATTCATGAGAAAGAAACAAATTTCTTGTACTTGAGTTTTTCTCTTATAATTGATATGAGAAACTTTCTCTCACTGAGAAAGAAGCTTTTCAGCATCTGTGGCCTTGGATTCTTTTCATTTGCTAAGTTGCACTAACACAGCTTTTTGTGCTCTCAGAAGCTCAAAAACAGCTCAAAACAGCTTTCTGAGCATTGAAGCTCTAAACTAACTTTCTCTGCAAAAAAGCTCTAACTCATGAAAATCTGTCTTCTGCTTTGCAAATTACATGAGAATTCATGAGAAAGAAACAAATTTCTTGTACTTGAGTTTTTCTCTTAAAGCTGCATTGAGCAACTTTCTCTCACTGAGAAAGAAGCTTTTCAGCATCTGTGGCCTTGGATTCTTTTCATTTGCTTAGTTGCACTAACACAGCTTTTAGTGCTCTCAGAAGCTCAAAAACAGTGTTTCTGAGCATTGAAGCTCTAAACTAACTTTCTCTGCAAAAAAGCTCTAACTCATGAAAATCTGTCTTCTGCTTTGCAAATTACATGAGAATTCATGTGAAAGAAACAAATTTCTTGTACTTGAGTTTTTCTCTTAAAGCTGCATTGAGCAACTTTCTCTCACTGAGAAAGAAGCTTTTCAGCATCTGTGGCCTTGGATTCTTTTCATTTGCTTAGTTGCACTAACACAGCTTTTAGTGCTCTCAGAAGCTCAAAAACAGCTCAAAACAGCTTTCTGAGCATTGAAGCTTTAAACTAACTTTCTCTGCAAAAAAGCTCTAACTCATGAAAATCTGTCTTCTGCTTTGCAAATTACATGAGAATTCATGAGAAAGAAACAAATTTCTTGTACTTGAGTTTTTCTCTTATAATTGATATGAGCAACTTTCTCTCACTGAGAAAGAAGCTTTTCAGCATCTGTGGCCTTGGATTCTTTTCATTTGCTAAGTTGCACTAACACAGCTTTTAGTGCTCTCAGAAGCTCAAAAACAGTGTTTCTGAGCATTGAAGCTCTAAACTAACTTTCTCTGCAAAAAAGCTCTAACTCTTGAAAATCTGTCTTCTGCATTGCAAATTACATGAGAATTCATGAGAAAGAAACAAATTTCTTGTACTTGAGTTTTTCTCTTATAATTGATATGAGCAACTTTTTCTCACTGAGAAAGAAGCTTTTCAGCATCTGTGGCCTTGGATTCTTTTAATTTGCTTAGTTGCACTAACACAGCTTTTAGTGCTCTCAGAAGCTCAAAAACAGTGTTTCTGAGCATTGAAGCTCTAAACTAACTTTCTCTGCAAAAAAGCTCTAACTCATGAAAATCTGTCTTCTGCTTTGCAAATTACATGAGAATTCATGAGAAAGAAACAAATTTCTTGTACTTGAGTTTTTCTCTTATAATTGATATGAGCAACTTTCTCTCACTGAGAAAGAAGCTTTTCAGCATCTGTGGCCTTGGATTCTTTTCATTTGCTAAGTTGCACTAACACAGCTTTTAGTGCTCTCAGAAGCTCAAAAACAGCTCAAAACAGCTTTCTGAGCATTGAAGCTCTAAACTAACTTTCTCTGCAAAAAAGCTCTAACTCATGAAAATCTGTCTTCTGCTTTGCAAATTACATGAGAATTCATGAGAAAGAAACAAATTTCTTGTACTTGAGTTTTTCTCTTAAAGCTGCATTGAGCAACTTTCTCTCACTGAGAAAGAAGCTTTTCAGCATCTGTGGCCTTGGATTCTTTTCATTTGCTTAGTTGCACTAACACAGCTTTTAGTGCTCTCAGAAGCTCAAAAACAGTGTTTCTGAGCATTGAAGCTCTAAACTAACTTTCTCTGCAAAAAAGCTCTAACTCATGAAAATCTGTCTTCTGCTTTGCAAATTACATGAGAATTCATGTGAAAGAAACAAATTTCTTGTACTTGAGTTTTTCTCTTAAAGCTGCATTGAGCAACTTTCTCTCACTGAGAAAGAAGCTTTTCAGCATCTGTGGCCTTGGATTCTTTTCATTTGCTTAGTTGCACTAACACAGCTTTTAGTGCTCTCAGAAGCTCAAAAACAGCTCAAAACAGCTTTCTGAGCATTGAAGCTTTAAACTAACTTTCTCTGCAAAAAAGCTCTAACTCATGAAAATCTGTCTTCTGCTTTGCAAATTACATGAGAATTCATGAGAAAGAAACAAATTTCTTGTACTTGAGTTTTTCTCTTAAAGCTGCATTGAGCAACTTTCTCTCACTGAGAAAGAAGCTTTTCAGCATCTGTGGCCTTGGATTCTTTTCATTTGCTTAGTTGCACTAACACAACTTTTAGTACTCTCAGAAGCTCAAAAACAGTGTTTCTGAGCATTGAAGCTCTAAACTAACTTTCTCTGCAAAAAAGCTCTGACTCATGAAAATCTGTCTTCTGCTTTGCAAATTACATGAGAATTCATGAGAAAGAAACAAATTTCTTGTACTTGAGTTTTTCTCTTATAATTGATATGAGAAACTTTCTCTCACTGAGAAAGAAGCTTTTCAGCATCTGTGGCCTTGGATTCTTTTCATTTGCTAAGTTGCACTAACACAGCTTTTTGTGCTCTCAGAAGCTCAAAAACAGCTCAAAACAGCTTTCTGAGCATTGAAGCTCTAAACTAACTTTCTCTGCAAAAAAGCTCTAACTCATGAAAATCTGTCTTCTGCTTTGCAAATTACATGAGAATTCATGAGAAAGAAACAAATTTCTTGTACTTGAGTTTTTCTCTTAAAGCTGCATTGAGCAACTTTCTCTCACTGAGAAAGAAGCTTTTCAGCATCTGTGGCCTTGGATTCTTTTCATTTGCTTAGTTGCACTAACACAGCTTTTAGTGCTCTCAGAAGCTCAAAAACAGTGTTTCTGAGCATTGAAGCTCTAAACTAACTTTCTCTGCAAAAAAGCTCTAACTCATGAAAATCTGTCTTCTGCTTTGCAAATTACATGAGAATTCATGTGAAAGAAACAAATTTCTTGTACTTGAGTTTTTCTCTTAAAGCTGCATTGAGCAACTTTCTCTCACTGAGAAAGAAGCTTTTCAGCATCTGTGGCCTTGGATTCTTTTCATTTGCTTAGTTGCACTAACACAGCTTTTAGTGCTCTCAGAAGCTCAAAAACAGCTCAAAACAGCTTTCTGAGCATTGAAGCTTTAAACTAACTTTCTCTGCAAAAAAGCTCTAACTCATGAAAATCTGTCTTCTGCTTTGCAAATTACATGAGAATTCATGAGAAAGAAACAAATTTCTTGTACTTGAGTTTTTCTCTTATAATTGATATGAGCAACTTTCTCTCACTGAGAAAGAAGCTTTTCAGCATCTGTGGCCTTGGATTCTTTTCATTTGCTAAGTTGCACTAACACAGCTTTTAGTGCTCTCAGAAGCTCAAAAACAGTGTTTCTGAGCATTGAAGCTCTAAACTAACTTTCTCTGCAAAAAAGCTCTAACTCTTGAAAATCTGTCTTCTGCATTGCAAATTACATGAGAATTCATGAGAAAGAAACAAATTTCTTGTACTTGAGTTTTTCTCTTATAATTGATATGAGCAACTTTTTCTCACTGAGAAAGAAGCTTTTCAGCATCTGTGGCCTTGGATTCTTTTAATTTGCTTAGTTGCACTAACACAGCTTTTAGTACTCTCAGAAGCTCAAAAACAGTGTTTCTGAGCATTGAAGCTCTAAATTAACTTTCTCTGCAAAAAAGCTCTAACTCATGAAAATCTGTCTTCTGCTTTGCAAATTACATGAGAATTCATGAGAAAGAAACAAATTTCTTGTACTTGAGTTTTTCTCTTATAATTGATATGAGCAACTTTCTCTCACTGAGAAAGAAGCTTTTCAGCATCTGTGGCCTTGGATTCTTTTCATTTGCTTAGTTGCACTAACACAGCTTTTAGTGCTCTCAGAAGCTCAAAAACAGCTCAAAACAGCCTTCTGAGCATTGAAGCTCTAAACTAACTTTCTCTGCAAAAAAGCTCTAACTCATGAAAATCTGCCTTCTGCTTTGCAAATTACATGAGAATTCATGAGAAAGAAACAAATTTCTTGTACTTGAGTTTTTCTCTTATAATTGATATGAGCAACTTTCTCTCACTGAGAAAGAAGCTTTTCAGCATCTGTGGCCTTGGATTCTTTTCATTTGCTTAGTTGCACTAACACAACTTTTAGTACTCTCAGAAGCTCAAAAACAGTGTTTCTGAGCATTGAAGCTCTAAACTAACTTTCTCTGCAAAAAAGCTCTGACTCATGAAAATCTGTCTTCTGCTTTGCAAATTACATGAGAAAGAAACAAATTTCTTGTACTTGAGTTTTTCTCTTATAATTGATATGAGCAACTTTCTCTCACTGAGAAAGAAGCTTTTCAGCATCTGTGGCCTTGGATTCTTTTCATTTGCTAAGTTGCACTAACACAGCTTTTAGTGCTCTCAGAAGCTCAAAAACAGCTCAAAACAGCTTTCTGAGCATTGAAGCTCTAAACTAACTTTCTCTGCAAAAAAGCTCTAACTCATGAAAATCTGTCTTCTGCTTTGCAAATTACATGAGAATTCATGAGAAAGAAACAAATTCCTTGTACTTGAGTTTTTCTCTTATAATTGATATGAGCAACTTTCTCTCACTGAGAAAGAAGCTTTTCAGCATCTGTGGCCTTGGATTCTCTTCATTTGCTAAGTTGCACTAACGCAGCTTTTAGTGCTCTCAGAAGCTCAAAAACAGCTCAAAACAGCTTTCTGAGCATTGAAGTTCTAAACTAACTTTCTCTGCAAAAAAGCTCTAACTCATGAAAATCTGTCTTCTGCTTTGCAAATTACATGAGACTTCATGAGAAAGTTACAAATTTCTTGTACTTGAGTTTTTCTCTTAAAGCTGCATTGAGCAACTTTCTCTGACTGAGAAAGAAGCTTTTCAGCATCTGTGGCCTTGGATTCTTTTAATTTGCTTAGTTGCACTAACACAGCTTTTAGTGCTTTCAGAAGCTCAAAAACAGTGTTTCTGAGCATTGACGCTCTAAACTAACTTTCTCTGCAAAAAAGCTCTAACTTATGAAAATCTGTCTTCTGCAATGCAAATTACATGAGACCATGAGAAAGAAACAAATTTCTTGTACTTGAGTTTTTCTCTTAAAGCTGCATTGAGCAACTTTCTCTCACTGAGAAAGAAGCTTTTCAGCATCTGTGGCCTTGGATTCTTTTCATTTGCTTAGTTGCACTAACACAGCTTTTAGTGCTCTCAGAAGCTCAAAAACAGTGTTTCTGAGCATTGAAGCTCTAAACTAACTTTCTCTGCAAAAAAGCTCTAACTCATGAAAATCTGTCTTCTGCTTTGCAAATTACATGAGAATTCATGAGAAAGAAACAAATTTCTTGTACTTGAGTTTTTCTCTTATAATTGATATGAGCAACTTTCTCTCACTGAGAAAGAAGCTTTTCAGCATCTGTGGCCTTGGATTCTTTTCATTTGCTAAGTTGCACTAACACAGCTTTTAGTGCTCTCAGAAGCTCAAAAACAGCTCAAAACAGCTTTCTGAGCATTGAAGCTCTAAACTAACTTTCTCTGCAAAAAAGCTCTAACTCATGAAAATCTGTCTTCTGCTTTGCAAATTACATGAGAATTCATGAGAAAGAAACAAATTTCTTGTACTTGAGTTTTTCTCTTAAAGCTGCATTGAGCAACTTTCTCTCACTGAGAAAGAAGCTTTTCAGCATCTGTGGCCTTGGATTCTTTTCATTTGCTTAGTTGCACTAACACAGCTTTTAGTGCTCTCAGAAGCTCAAAAACAGTGTTTCTGAGCATTGAAGCTCTAAACTAACTTTCTCTGCAAAAAAGCTCTAACTCATGAAAATCTGTCTTCTGCTTTGCAAATTACATGAGAATTCATGTGAAAGAAACAAATTTCTTGTACTTGAGTTTTTCTCTTAAAGCTGCATTGAGCAACTTTCTCTCACTGAGAAAGAAGCTTTTCAGCATCTGTGGCCTTGGATTCTTTTCATTTGCTTAGTTGCACTAACACAGCTTTTAGTGCTCTCAGAAGCTCAAAAACAGCTCAAAACAGCTTTCTGAGCATTGAAGCTTTAAACTAACTTTCTCTGCAAAAAAGCTCTAACTCATGAAAATCTGTCTTCTGCTTTGCAAATTACATGAGAATTCATGAGAAAGAAACAAATTTCTTGTACTTGAGTTTTTCTCTTAAAGCTGCATTGAGCAACTTTCTCTCACTGAGAAAGAAGCTTTTCAGCATCTGTGGCCTTGGATTCTTTTCATTTGCTTAGTTGCACTAACACAACTTTTAGTACTCTCAGAAGCTCAAAAACAGTGTTTCTGAGCATTGAAGCTCTAAACTAACTTTCTCTGCAAAAAAGCTCTGACTCATGAAAATCTGTCTTCTGCTTTGCAAATTACATGAGAATTCATGAGAAAGAAACAAATTTCTTGTACTTGAGTTTTTCTCTCATAATTGATATGAGCAACTTTCTCTCACTGAGAAAGAAGCTTTTCAGCATCTGTGGCCTTGGATTCTTTTCATTTGCTAAGTTGCACTAACACAGCTTTTAGTGCTCTCAGAAGCTCAAAAACAGCTCAAAACAGCTTTCTGAGCATTGAAGCTCTAAACTAACTTTCTCTGCAAAAAAGCTCTAACTCATGAAAATCTGTCTTCTGCTTTGCAAATTATTTGAGAATTCATGAGAAAGAAACAAATTTCTTGTACTTGAGTTTTTCTCTTATAATTGATATGAGCAACTTTCTCTCACTGAGAAAGAAGCTTTTCAGCATCTGTGGCCTTGGATTCTTTTAATTTGCTTAGTTGCACTAACACAGCTTTTAGTACTCTCAGAAGCTCAAAAACAGTGTTTCTGAGCATTGAAGCTCTAAACTAACTTTCTCTGCAAAAAAGCTCTAACTCATGAAAATCTGTCTTCTGCTTTGCAAATTACATGAGAATTCATGAGAAAGAAACAAATTTCTTGCACTTGAGTTTCTCTCTTAAAGCTGCATTGAGCAACTTTCTCTCACTGAGAAAGAAGCTTTTCAGCATCTGTGGCCTTGGATTCTTTTCATTTGCTTAGTTGCACTAACACAGCTTTTAGTGCTCTCAGAAGCTCAAAAACAGTGTTTCTGAGCATTGAAGCTCTAAACTAACTTTCTCTGCAAAAAACCTCTAACTCATGAAAATCTGTCTTCTGCTTTGCAAATTACATGAGAATTCATGAGAAAGAAACAAATTTCTTGTACTTGAGTTTTTCTCTTATAATTGATATGAGCAACTTTCTCTCACTGAGAAAGAAGCTTTTCAGCATCTGTGGCCTTGGATTCTTTTCATTTGCTTAGTTGCACTAACACAACTTTTAGTACTCTCAGAAGCTCAAAAACAGTGTTTCTGAGCATTGAAGCTCTAAACTAACTTTCTCTGCAAAAAAGCTCTGACTCATGAAAATCTGTCTTCTGCTTTGCAAATTACATGAGAAAGAAACAAATTTCTTGTACTTGAGTTTTTCTCTTATAATTGATATGAGCAACTTTCTCTCACTGAGAAAGAAGCTTTTCAGCATCTGTGGCCTTGGATTCTTTTCATTTGCTAAGTTGCACTAACACAGCTTTTAGTGCTCTCAGAAGCTCAAAAACAGCTCAAAACAGCTTTCTGAGCATTGAAGCTCTAAACTAACTTTCTCTGCAAAAAAGCTCTAACTCATGAAAATCTGTCTTCTGCTTTGCAAATTACATGAGAATTCATGAGAAAGAAACAAATTCCTTGTACTTGAGTTTTTCTCTTATAATTGATATGAGCAACTTTCTCTCACTGAGAAAGAAGCTTTTCAGCATCTGTGGCCTTGGATTCTCTTCATTTGCTAAGTTGCACTAACGCAGCTTTTAGTGCTCTCAGAAGCTCAAAAACAGCTCAAAACAGCTTTCTGAGCATTGAAGCTCTAAACTAACTTTCTCTGCAAAAAAGCTCTAACTCATGAAAATCTGTCTTCTGCTTTGCAAATTACATGAGACTTCATGAGAAAGTTACAAATTTCTTGTACTTGAGTTTTTCTCTTAAAGCTGCATTGAGCAACTTTCTCTCACTGAGAAAGAAGCTTTTCAGCATCTGTGGCCTTGGATTCTTTTAATTTGCTTAGTTGCACTAACACAGCTTTTAGTGCTTTCAGAAGCTCAAAAACAGTGTTTCTGAGCATTGACGCTCTAAACTAACTTTCTCTGCAAAAAAGCTCTAACTTATGAAAATCTGTCTTCTGCAATGCAAATTACATGAGACTTCATGAGAAAGAAACAAATTTCTTGTACTTGAGTTTTTCTCTTAAAGCTGCATTGAGCAACTTTCTCTCACTGAGAAAGAAGCTTTTCAGCATCTGTGGCCTTGGATTCTTTTCATTTGCTTAGTTGCACTAACACAGCTTTTAGTGCTCTCAGAAGCTCAAAAACAGTGTTTCTGAGCATTGAAGCTCTAAACTAACTTTCTCTGCAAAAAAGCTCTAACTCATGAAAATCTGTCTTCTGCTTTGCAAATTACATGAGAATTCATGAGAAAGAAACAAATTTCTTGTACTTGAGTTTTTCTCTTATAATTGATATGAGCAACTTTCTCTCACTGAGAAAGAAGCTTTTCAGCATCTGTGGCCTTGGATTCTTTTCATTTGCTAAGTTGCACTAACACAGCTTTTAGTGCTCTCAGAAGCTCAAAAACAGCTCAAAACAGCTTTCTGAGCATTGAAGCTCTAAACTAACTTTCTCTGCAAAAAAGCTCTAACTCATGAAAATCTGTCTTCTGCTTTGCAAATTACATGAGAATTCATGAGAAAGAAACAAATTTCTTGTACTTGAGTTTTTCTCTTAAAGCTGCATTGAGCAACTTTCTCTCACTGAGAAAGAAGCTTTTCAGCATCTGTGGCCTTGGATTCTTTTCATTTGCTTAGTTGCACTAACACAGCTTTTAGTGCTCTCAGAAGCTCAAAAACAGTGTTTCTGAGCATTGAAGCTCTAAACTAACTTTCTCTGCAAAAAAGCTCTAACTCATGAAAATCTGTCTTCTGCTTTGCAAATTACATGAGAATTCATGTGAAAGAAACAAATTTCTTGTACTTGAGTTTTTCTCTTAAAGCTGCATTGAGCAACTTTCTCTCACTGAGAAAGAAGCTTTTCAGCATCTGTGGCCTTGGATTCTTTTCATTTGCTTAGTTGCACTAACACAGCTTTTAGTGCTCTCAGAAGCTCAAAAACAGCTCAAAACAGCTTTCTGAGCATTGAAGCTTTAAACTAACTTTCTCTGCAAAAAAGCTCTAACTCATGAAAATCTGTCTTCTGCTTTGCAAATTACATGAGAATTCATGAGAAAGAAACAAATTTCTTGTACTTGAGTTTTTCTCTTAAAGCTGCATTGAGCAACTTTCTCTCACTGAGAAAGAAGCTTTTCAGCATCTGTGGCCTTGGATTCTTTTCATTTGCTTAGTTGCACTAACACAACTTTTAGTACTCTCAGAAGCTCAAAAACAGTGTTTCTGAGCATTGAAGCTCTAAACTAACTTTCTCTGCAAAAAAGCTCTGACTCATGAAAATCTGTCTTCTGCTTTGCAAATTACATGAGAATTCATGAGAAAGAAACAAATTTCTTGTACTTGAGTTTTTCTCTTATAATTGATATGAGCAACTTTCTCTCACTGAGAAAGAAGCTTTTCAGCATCTGTGGCCTTGGATTCTTTTCATTTGCTAAGTTGCACTAACACAGCTTTTAGTGCTCTCAGAAGCTCAAAAACAGCTCAAAACAGCTTTCTGAGCATTGAAGCTCTAAACTAACTTTCTCTGCAAAAAAGCTCTAACTCATGAAAATCTGTCTTCTGCTTTGCAAATTATTTGAGAATTCATGAGAAAGAAACAAATTTCTTGTACTTGAGTTTTTCTCTTATAATTGATATGAGCAACTTTCTCTCACTGAGAAAGAAGCTTTTCAGCATCTGTGGCCTTGGATTCTTTTCATTTGCTTAGTTGCACTAACACAGCTTTTAGTGCTCTCAGAAGCTCAAAAACAGTGTTTCTGAGCATTGAAGCTCTAAACTAACTTTCTCTGCAAAAAAGCTCTAACTCATGAAAATCTGTCTTCTGCTTTGCAAATTACATGAGAATTCATGTGAAAGAAACAAATTTCTTGTACTTGAGTTTTTCTCTTAAAGCTGCATTGAGCAACTTTCTCTCACTGAGAAAGAAGCTTTTCAGCATCTGTGGCCTTGGATTCTTTTCATTTGCTTAGTTGCACTAACACAGCTTTTAGTGCTCTCAGAAGCTCAAAAACAGTGTTTCTGAGCATTGAAGCTCTAAACTAACTTTCTCTGCAAAAAAGCTCTAACTCATGAAAATCTGTCTTCTGCTTTGCAAATTATTTGAGAATTCATGAGAAAGAAACAAATTTCTTGTACTTGAGTTTTTCTCTTATAATTGATATGAGCAACTTTCTCTCACTGAGAAAGAAGCTTTTCAGCATCTGTGGCCTTGGATTCTTTTCATTTGCTTAGTTGCACTAACACAGCTTTTAGTGCTCTCAGAAGCTCAAAAACAGCTCAAAACAGCTTTCTGAGCATTGAAGCTCTAAACTAACTTTCTCTGCAAAAAAGCTCTAACTCATGAAAATCTGTCTTCTGCTTTGCAAATTATTTGAGAATTCATGAGAAAGAAACAAATTTCTTGTACTTGAGTTTTTCTCTTATAATTGATATGAGCAACTTTCTCTCACTGAGAAAGAAGCTTTTCAGCATCTGTGGCCTTGGATTCTTTTAATTTGCTTAGTTGCACTAACACAGCTTTTAGTACTCTCAGAAGCTCAAAAACAGTGTTTCTGAGCATTGAAGCTCTAAACTAACTTTCTCTGCAAAAAAGCTCTAACTCATGAAAATCTGTCTTCTGCTTTGCAAATTACATGAGAATTCATGAGAAAGAAACAAATTCCTTGTACTTGAGTTTTTCTCTTATAATTGATATGAGCAACTTTCTCTCACTGAGAAAGAAGCTTTTCAGCATCTGTGGCCTTGGATTCTTTTCATTTGCTTAGTTGCACTAACACAACTTTTAGTACTCTCAGAAGCTCAAAAACAGTGTTTCTGAGCATTGAAGCTCTAAACTAACTTTCTCTGCAAAAAAGCTCTGACTCATGAAAATCTGTCTTCTGCTTTGCAAATTACATGAGAAAGAAACAAATTTCTTGTACTTGAGTTTTTCTCTTATAATTGATATGAGCAACTTTCTCTCACTGAGAAAGAAGCTTTTCAGCATCTGTGGCCTTGGATTCTTTTCATTTGCTAAGTTGCACTAACACAGCTTTTAGTGCTCTCAGAAGCTCAAAAACAGCTCAAAACAGCTTTCTGAGCATTGAAGCTCTAAACTAACTTTCTCTGCAAAAAAGCTCTAACTCATGAAAATCTGTCTTCTGCTTTGCAAATTACATGAGAATTCATGAGAAAGAAACAAATTCCTTGTACTTGAGTTTTTCTCTTATAATTGATATGAGCAACTTTCTCTCACTGAGAAAGAAGCTTTTCAGCATCTGTGGCCTTGGATTCTCTTCATTTGCTAAGTTGCACTAACGCAGCTTTTAGTGCTCTCAGAAGCTCAAAAACAGCTCAAAACAGCTTTCTGAGCATTGAAGCTCTAAACTAACTTTCTCTGCAAAAAAGCTCTAACTCATGAAAATCTGTCTTCTGCTTTGCAAATTACATGAGACTTCATGAGAAAGTTACAAATTTCTTGTACTTGAGTTTTTCTCTTATAATTGATATGAGCAACTTTCTCTCACTGAGAAAGAAGCTTTTCAGCATCTGTGGCCTTGGATTCTTTTAATTTGCTTAGTTGCACTAACACAGCTTTTAGTGCTTTCAGAAGCTCAAAAACAGTGTTTCTGAGCATTGACGCTCTAAACTAACTTTCTCTGCAAAAAAGCTCTAACTTATGAAAATCTGTCTTCTGCAATGCAAATTACATGAGACTTCATGAGAAAGAAACAAATTTCTTGTACTTGAGTTTTTCTCTTAAAGCTGCATTGAGCAACTTTCTCTCACTGAGAAAGAAGCTTTTCAGCATCTGTGGCCTTGGATTCTTTTCATTTGCTTAGTTGCACTAACACAGCTTTTAGTGCTCTCAGAAGCTCAAAAACAGTGTTTCTGAGCATTGAAGCTCTAAACTAACTTTCTCTGCAAAAAAGCTCTAACTCATGAAAATCTGTCTTCTGCTTTGCAAATTACATGAGAATTCATGAGAAAGAAACAAATTTCTTGTACTTGAGTTTTTCTCTTATAATTGATATGAGCAACTTTCTCTCACTGAGAAAGAAGCTTTTCAGCATCTGTGGCCTTGGATTCTTTTCATTTGCTAAGTTGCACTAACACAGCTTTTAGTGCTCTCAGAAGCTCAAAAACAGCTCAAAACAGCTTTCTGAGCATTGAAGCTCTAAACTAACTTTCTCTGCAAAAAAGCTCTAACTCATGAAAATCTGTCTTCTGCTTTGCAAATTACATGAGAATTCATGAGAAAGAAACAAATTTCTTGTACTTGAGTTTTTCTCTTAAAGCTGCATTGAGCAACTTTCTCTCACTGAGAAAGAAGCTTTTCAGCATCTGTGGCCTTGGATTCTTTTCATTTGCTTAGTTGCACTAACACAGCTTTTAGTGCTCTCAGAAGCTCAAAAACAGCTCAAAACAGCTTTCTGAGCATTGAAGCTTTAAACTAACTTTCTCTGCAAAAAAGCTCTAACTCATGAAAATCTGTCTTCTGCTTTGCAAATTACATGAGAATTCATGTGAAAGAAACAAATTTCTTGTACTTGAGTTTTTCTCTTAAAGCTGCATTGAGCAACTTTCTCTCACTGAGAAAGAAGCTTTTCAGCATCTGTGGCCTTGGATTCTTTTCATTTGCTTAGTTGCACTAACACAGCTTTTAGTGCTCTCAGAAGCTCAAAAACAGCTCAAAACAGCTTTCTGAGCATTGAAGCTTTAAACTAACTTTCTCTGCAAAAAAGCTCTAACTCATGAAAATCTGTCTTCTGCTTTGCAAATTACATGAGAATTCATGAGAAAGAAACAAATTTCTTGTACTTGAGTTTTTCTCTTAAAGCTGCATTGAGCAACTTTCTCTCACTGAGAAAGAAGCTTTTCAGCATCTGTGGCCTTGGATTCTTTTCATTTGCTTAGTTGCACTAACACAACTTTTAGTACTCTCAGAAGCTCAAAAACAGTGTTTCTGAGCATTGAAGCTCTAAACTAACTTTCTCTGCAAAAAAGCTCTGACTCATGAAAATCTGTCTTCTGCTTTGCAAATTACATGAGAATTCATGAGAAAGAAACAAATTTCTTGTACTTGAGTTTTTCTCTCATAATTGATATGAGCAACTTTCTCTCACTGAGAAAGAAGCTTTTCAGCATCTGTGGCCTTGGATTCTTTTCATTTGCTAAGTTGCACTAACACAGCTTTTAGTGCTCTCAGAAGCTCAAAAACAGCTCAAAACAGCTTTCTGAGCATTGAAGCTCTAAACTAACTTTCTCTGCAAAAAAGCTCTAACTCATGAAAATCTGTCTTCTGCTTTGCAAATTATTTGAGAATTCATGAGAAAGAAACAAATTTCTTGTACTTGAGTTTTTCTCTTATAATTGATATGAGCAACTTTCTCTCACTGAGAAAGAAGCTTTTCAGCATCTGTGGCCTTGGATTCTTTTAATTTGCTTAGTTGCACTAACACAGCTTTTAGTACTCTCAGAAGCTCAAAAACAGTGTTTCTGAGCATTGAAGCTCTAAACTAACTTTCTCTGCAAAAAAGCTCTAACTCATGAAAATCTGTCTTCTGCTTTGCAAATTACATGAGAATTCATGAGAAAGAAACAAATTTCTTGCACTTGAGTTTCTCTCTTAAAGCTGCATTGAGCAACTTTCTCTCACTGAGAAAGAAGCTTTTCAGCATCTGTGGCCTTGGATTCTTTTCATTTGCTTAGTTGCACTAACACAGCTTTTAGTGCTCTCAGAAGCTCAAAAACAGTGTTTCTGAGCATTGAAGCTCTAAACTAACTTTCTCTGCAAAAAACCTCTAACTCATGAAAATCTGTCTTCTGCTTTGCAAATTACATGAGAATTCATGAGAAAGAAACAAATTTCTTGTACTTGAGTTTTTCTCTTATAATTGATATGAGCAACTTTCTCTCACTGAGAAAGAAGCTTTTCAGCATCTGTGGCCTTGGATTCTTTTCATTTGCTTAGTTGCACTAACACAACTTTTAGTACTCTCAGAAGCTCAAAAACAGTGTTTCTGAGCATTGAAGCTCTAAACTAACTTTCTCTGCAAAAAAGCTCTGACTCATGAAAATCTGTCTTCTGCTTTGCAAATTACATGAGAAAGAAACAAATTTCTTGTACTTGAGTTTTTCTCTTATAATTGATATGAGCAACTTTCTCTCACTGAGAAAGAAGCTTTTCAGCATCTGTGGCCTTGGATTCTTTTCATTTGCTAAGTTGCACTAACACAGCTTTTAGTGCTCTCAGAAGCTCAAAAACAGCTCAAAACAGCTTTCTGAGCATTGAAGCTCTAAACTAACTTTCTCTGCAAAAAAGCTCTAACTCATGAAAATCTGTCTTCTGCTTTGCAAATTACATGAGAATTCATGAGAAAGAAACAAATTCCTTGTACTTGAGTTTTTCTCTTATAATTGATATGAGCAACTTTCTCTCACTGAGAAAGAAGCTTTTCAGCATCTGTGGCCTTGGATTCTCTTCATTTGCTAAGTTGCACTAACGCAGCTTTTAGTGCTCTCAGAAGCTCAAAAACAGCTCAAAACAGCTTTCTGAGCATTGAAGCTCTAAACTAACTTTCTCTGCAAAAAAGCTCTAACTCATGAAAATCTGTCTTCTGCTTTGCAAATTACATGAGACTTCATGAGAAAGTTACAAATTTCTTGTACTTGAGTTTTTCTCTTAAAGCTGCATTGAGCAACTTTCTCTGACTGAGAAAGAAGCTTTTCAGCATCTGTGGCCTTGGATTCTTTTAATTTGCTTAGTTGCACTAACACAGCTTTTAGTGCTTTCAGAAGCTCAAAAACAGTGTTTCTGAGCATTGACGCTCTAAACTAACTTTCTCTGCAAAAAAGCTCTAACTTATGAAAATCTGTCTTCTGCAATGCAAATTACATGAGACTTCATGAGAAAGAAACAAATTTCTTGTACTTGAGTTTTTCTCTTAAAGCTGCATTGAGCAACTTTCTCTCACTGAGAAAGAAGCTTTTCAGCATCTGTGGCCTTGGATTCTTTTCATTTGCTTAGTTGCACTAACACAGCTTTTAGTGCTCTCAGAAGCTCAAAAACAGTGTTTCTGAGCATTGAAGCTCTAAACTAACTTTCTCTGCAAAAAAGCTCTAACTCATGAAAATCTGTCTTCTGCTTTGCAAATTACATGAGAATTCATGAGAAAGAAACAAATTTCTTGTACTTGAGTTTTTCTCTTATAATTGATATGAGCAACTTTCTCTCACTGAGAAAGAAGCTTTTCAGCATCTGTGGCCTTGGATTCTTTTCATTTGCTAAGTTGCACTAACACAGCTTTTAGTGCTCTCAGAAGCTCAAAAACAGCTCAAAACAGCTTTCTGAGCATTGAAGCTCTAAACTAACTTTCTCTGCAAAAAAGCTCTAACTCATGAAAATCTGTCTTCTGCTTTGCAAATTACATGAGAATTCATGAGAAAGAAACAAATTTCTTGTACTTGAGTTTTTCTCTTAAAGCTGCATTGAGCAACTTTCTCTCACTGAGAAAGAAGCTTTTCAGCATCTGTGGCCTTGGATTCTTTTCATTTGCTTAGTTGCACTAACACAGCTTTTAGTGCTCTCAGAAGCTCAAAAACAGTGTTTCTGAGCATTGAAGCTCTAAACTAACTTTCTCTGCAAAAAAGCTCTAACTCATGAAAATCTGTCTTCTGCTTTGCAAATTACATGAGAATTCATGTGAAAGAAACAAATTTCTTGTACTTGAGTTTTTCTCTTAAAGCTGCATTGAGCAACTTTCTCTCACTGAGAAAGAAGCTTTTCAGCATCTGTGGCCTTGGATTCTTTTCATTTGCTTAGTTGCACTAACACAGCTTTTAGTGCTCTCAGAAGCTCAAAAACAGCTCAAAACAGCTTTCTGAGCATTGAAGCTTTAAACTAACTTTCTCTGCAAAAAAGCTCTAACTCATGAAAATCTGTCTTCTGCTTTGCAAATTACATGAGAATTCATGAGAAAGAAACAAATTTCTTGTACTTGAGTTTTTCTCTTAAAGCTGCATTGAGCAACTTTCTCTCACTGAGAAAGAAGCTTTTCAGCATCTGTGGCCTTGGATTCTTTTCATTTGCTTAGTTGCACTAACACAACTTTTAGTACTCTCAGAAGCTCAAAAACAGTGTTTCTGAGCATTGAAGCTCTAAACTAACTTTCTCTGCAAAAAAGCTCTGACTCATGAAAATCTGTCTTCTGCTTTGCAAATTACATGAGAATTCATGAGAAAGAAACAAATTTCTTGTACTTGAGTTTTTCTCTTATAATTGATATGAGCAACTTTCTCTCACTGAGAAAGAAGCTTTTCAGCATCTGTGGCCTTGGATTCTTTTCATTTGCTAAGTTGCACTAACACAGCTTTTAGTGCTCTCAGAAGCTCAAAAACAGCTCAAAACAGCTTTCTGAGCATTGAAGCTCTAAACTAACTTTCTCTGCAAAAAAGCTCTAACTCATGAAAATCTGTCTTCTGCTTTGCAAATTATTTGAGAATTCATGAGAAAGAAACAAATTTCTTGTACTTGAGTTTTTCTCTTATAATTGATATGAGCAACTTTCTCTCACTGAGAAAGAAGCTTTTCAGCATCTGTGGCCTTGGATTCTTTTCATTTGCTTAGTTGCACTAACACAGCTTTTAGTGCTCTCAGAAGCTCAAAAACAGTGTTTCTGAGCATTGAAGCTCTAAACTAACTTTCTCTGCAAAAAAGCTCTAACTCATGAAAATCTGTCTTCTGCTTTGCAAATTACATGAGAATTCATGTGAAAGAAACAAATTTCTTGTACTTGAGTTTTTCTCTTAAAGCTGCATTGAGCAACTTTCTCTCACTGAGAAAGAAGCTTTTCAGCATCTGTGGCCTTGGATTCTTTTCATTTGCTTAGTTGCACTAACACAGCTTTTAGTGCTCTCAGAAGCTCAAAAACAGTGTTTCTGAGCATTGAAGCTCTAAACTAACTTTCTCTGCAAAAAAGCTCTAACTCATGAAAATCTGTCTTCTGCTTTGCAAATTATTTGAGAATTCATGAGAAAGAAACAAATTTCTTGTACTTGAGTTTTTCTCTTATAATTGATATGAGCAACTTTCTCTCACTGAGAAAGAAGCTTTTCAGCATCTGTGGCCTTGGATTCTTTTCATTTGCTTAGTTGCACTAACACAGCTTTTAGTGCTCTCAGAAGCTCAAAAACAGCTCAAAACAGCTTTCTGAGCATTGAAGCTCTAAACTAACTTTCTCTGCAAAAAAGCTCTAACTCATGAAAATCTGTCTTCTGCTTTGCAAATTATTTGAGAATTCATGAGAAAGAAACAAATTTCTTGTACTTGAGTTTTTCTCTTATAATTGATATGAGCAACTTTCTCTCACTGAGAAAGAAGCTTTTCAGCATCTGTGGCCTTGGATTCTTTTAATTTGCTTAGTTGCACTAACACAGCTTTTAGTACTCTCAGAAGCTCAAAAACAGTGTTTCTGAGCATTGAAGCTCTAAACTAACTTTCTCTGCAAAAAACCTCTAACTCATGAAAATCTGTCTTCTGCTTTGCAAATTACATGAGAATTCATGAGAAAGAAACAAATTCCTTGTACTTGAGTTTTTCTCTTATAATTGATATGAGCAACTTTCTCTCACTGAGAAAGAAGCTTTTCAGCATCTGTGGCCTTGGATTCTTTTCATTTGCTTAGTTGCACTAACACAACTTTTAGTACTCTCAGAAGCTCAAAAACAGTGTTTCTGAGCATTGAAGCTCTAAACTAACTTTCTCTGCAAAAAAGCTCTGACTCATGAAAATCTGTCTTCTGCTTTGCAAATTACATGAGAAAGAAACAAATTTCTTGTACTTGAGTTTTTCTCTTATAATTGATATGAGCAACTTTCTCTCACTGAGAAAGAAGCTTTTCAGCATCTGTGGCCTTGGATTCTTTTCATTTGCTAAGTTGCACTAACACAGCTTTTAGTGCTCTCAGAAGCTCAAAAACAGCTCAAAACAGCTTTCTGAGCATTGAAGCTCTAAACTAACTTTCTCTGCAAAAAAGCTCTAACTCATGAAAATCTGTCTTCTGCTTTGCAAATTACATGAGAATTCATGAGAAAGAAACAAATTCCTTGTACTTGAGTTTTTCTCTTATAATTGATATGAGCAACTTTCTCTCACTGAGAAAGAAGCTTTTCAGCATCTGTGGCCTTGGATTCTCTTCATTTGCTAAGTTGCACTAACGCAGCTTTTAGTGCTCTCAGAAGCTCAAAAACAGCTCAAAACAGCTTTCTGAGCATTGAAGCTCTAAACTAACTTTCTCTGCAAAAAAGCTCTAACTCATGAAAATCTGTCTTCTGCTTTGCAAATTACATGAGACTTCATGAGAAAGTTACAAATTTCTTGTACTTGAGTTTTTCTCTTATAATTGATATGAGCAACTTTCTCTCACTGAGAAAGAAGCTTTTCAGCATCTGTGGCCTTGGATTCTTTTAATTTGCTTAGTTGCACTAACACAGCTTTTAGTGCTTTCAGAAGCTCAAAAACAGTGTTTCTGAGCATTGACGCTCTAAACTAACTTTCTCTGCAAAAAAGCTCTAACTTATGAAAATCTGTCTTCTGCAATGCAAATTACATGAGACTTCATGAGAAAGAAACAAATTTCTTGTACTTGAGTTTTTCTCTTAAAGCTGCATTGAGCAACTTTCTCTCACTGAGAAAGAAGCTTTTCAGCATCTGTGGCCTTGGATTCTTTTCATTTGCTTAGTTGCACTAACACAGCTTTTAGTGCTCTCAGAAGCTCAAAAACAGTGTTTCTGAGCATTGAAGCTCTAAACTAACTTTCTCTGCAAAAAAGCTCTAACTCATGAAAATCTGTCTTCTGCTTTGCAAATTACATGAGAATTCATGAGAAAGAAACAAATTTCTTGTACTTGAGTTTTTCTCTTATAATTGATATGAGCAACTTTCTCTCACTGAGAAAGAAGCTTTTCAGCATCTGTGGCCTTGGATTCTTTTCATTTGCTAAGTTGCACTAACACAGCTTTTAGTGCTCTCAGAAGCTCAAAAACAGCTCAAAACAGCTTTCTGAGCATTGAAGCTCTAAACTAACTTTCTCTGCAAAAAAGCTCTAACTCATGAAAATCTGTCTTCTGCTTTGCAAATTACATGAGAATTCATGAGAAAGAAACAAATTTCTTGTACTTGAGTTTTTCTCTTAAAGCTGCATTGAGCAACTTTCTCTCACTGAGAAAGAAGCTTTTCAGCATCTGTGGCCTTGGATTCTTTTCATTTGCTTAGTTGCACTAACACAGCTTTTAGTGCTCTCAGAAGCTCAAAAACAGCTCAAAACAGCTTTCTGAGCATTGAAGCTTTAAACTAACTTTCTCTGCAAAAAAGCTCTAACTCATGAAAATCTGTCTTCTGCTTTGCAAATTACATGAGAATTCATGAGAAAGAAACAAATTTCTTGTACTTGAGTTTTTCTCTTAAAGCTGCATTGAGCAACTTTCTCTCACTGAGAAAGAAGCTTTTCAGCATCTGTGGCCTTGGATTCTTTTCATTTGCTTAGTTGCACTAACACAACTTTTAGTACTCTCAGAAGCTCAAAAACAGTGTTTCTGAGCATTGAAGCTCTAAACTAACTTTCTCTGCAAAAAAGCTCTGACTCATGAAAATCTGTCTTCTGCTTTGCAAATTACATGAGAATTCATGAGAAAGAAACAAATTTCTTGTACTTGAGTTTTTCTCTTATAATTGATATGAGAAACTTTCTCTCACTGAGAAAGAAGCTTTTCAGCATCTGTGGCCTTGGATTCTTTTCATTTGCTAAGTTGCACTAACACAGCTTTTTGTGCTCTCAGAAGCTCAAAAACAGCTCAAAACAGCTTTCTGAGCATTGAAGCTCTAAACTAACTTTCTCTGCAAAAAAGCTCTAACTCATGAAAATCTGTCTTCTGCTTTGCAAATTACATGAGAATTCATGAGAAAGAAACAAATTTCTTGTACTTGAGTTTTTCTCTTAAAGCTGCATTGAGCAACTTTCTCTCACTGAGAAAGAAGCTTTTCAGCATCTGTGGCCTTGGATTCTTTTCATTTGCTTAGTTGCACTAACACAGCTTTTAGTGCTCTCAGAAGCTCAAAAACAGTGTTTCTGAGCATTGAAGCTCTAAACTAACTTTCTCTGCAAAAAAGCTCTAACTCATGAAAATCTGTCTTCTGCTTTGCAAATTACATGAGAATTCATGTGAAAGAAACAAATTTCTTGTACTTGAGTTTTTCTCTTAAAGCTGCATTGAGCAACTTTCTCTCACTGAGAAAGAAGCTTTTCAGCATCTGTGGCCTTGGATTCTTTTCATTTGCTTAGTTGCACTAACACAGCTTTTAGTGCTCTCAGAAGCTCAAAAACAGCTCAAAACAGCTTTCTGAGCATTGAAGCTTTAAACTAACTTTCTCTGCAAAAAAGCTCTAACTCATGAAAATCTGTCTTCTGCTTTGCAAATTACATGAGAATTCATGAGAAAGAAACAAATTTCTTGTACTTGAGTTTTTCTCTTATAATTGATATGAGTAACTTTCTCTCACTGAGAAAGAAGCTTTTCAGCATCTGTGGCCTTGGATTCTTTTCATTTGCTAAGTTGCACTAACACAGCTTTTAGTGCTCTCAGAAGCTCAAAAACAGTGTTTCTGAGCATTGAAGCTCTAAACTAACTTTCTCTGCAAAAAAGCTCTAACTCTTGAAAATCTGTCTTCTGCATTGCAAATTACATGAGAATTCATGAGAAAGAAACAAATTTCTTGTACTTGAGTTTTTCTCTTATAATTGATATGAGCAACTTTTTCTCACTGAGAAAGAAGCTTTTCAGCATCTGTGGCCTTGGATTCTTTTAATTTGCTTAGTTGCACTAACACAGCTTTTAGTACTCTCAGAAGCTCAAAAACAGTGTTTCTGAGCATTGAAGCTCTAAATTAACTTTCTCTGCAAAAAAGCTCTAACTCATGAAAATCTGTCTTCTGCTTTGCAAATTACATGAGAATTCATGAGAAAGAAACAAATTTCTTGTACTTGAGTTTTTCTCTTATAATTGATATGAGCAACTTTCTCTCACTGAGAAAGAAGCTTTTCAGCATCTGTGGCCTTGGATTCTTTTCATTTGCTAAGTTGCACTAACACAGCTTTTAGTGCTCTCAGAAGCTCAAAAACAGCTCAAAACAGCTTTCTGAGCATTGAAGCTCTAAACTAACTTTCTCTGCAAAAAAGCTCTAACTCATGAAAATCTGTCTTCTGCTTTGCAAATTACATGAGAATTCATGAGAAAGAAACAAATTCCTTGTACTTGAGTTTTTCTCTTATAATTGATATGAGCAACTTTCTCTCACTGAGAAAGAAGCTTTTCAGCATCTGTGGCCTTGGATTCTCTTCATTTGCTAAGTTGCACTAACGCAGCTTTTAGTGCTCTCAGAAGCTCAAAAACAGCTCAAAACAGCTTTCTGAGCATTGAAGCTCTAAACTAACTTTCTCTGCAAAAAAGCTCTAACTCATGAAAATCTGTCTTCTGCTTTGCAAATTACATGAGACTTCATGAGAAAGTTACAAATTTCTTGTACTTGAGTTTTTCTCTTAAAGCTGCATTGAGCAACTTTCTCTGACTGAGAAAGAAGCTTTTCAGCATCTGTGGCCTTGGATTCTTTTAATTTGCTTAGTTGCACTAACACAGCTTTTAGTGCTTTCAGAAGCTCAAAAACAGTGTTTCTGAGCATTGACGCTCTAAACTAACTTTCTCTGCAAAAAAGCTCTAACTTATGAAAATCTGTCTTCTGCAATGCAAATTACATGAGACTTCATGAGAAAGAAACAAATTTCTTGTACTTGAGTTTTTCTCTTAAAGCTGCATTGAGCAACTTTCTCTCACTGAGAAAGAAGCTTTTCAGCATCTGTGGCCTTGGATTCTTTTCATTTGCTTAGTTGCACTAACACAGCTTTTAGTGCTCTCAGAAGCTCAAAAACAGTGTTTCTGAGCATTGAAGCTCTAAACTAACTTTCTCTGCAAAAAAGCTCTAACTCATGAAAATCTGTCTTCTGCTTTGCAAATTACATGAGAATTCATGAGAAAGAAACAAATTTCTTGTACTTGAGTTTTTCTCTTATAATTGATATGAGCAACTTTCTCTCACTGAGAAAGAAGCTTTTCAGCATCTGTGGCCTTGGATTCTTTTCATTTGCTAAGTTGCACTAACACAGCTTTTAGTGCTCTCAGAAGCTCAAAAACAGCTCAAAACAGCTTTCTGAGCATTGAAGCTCTAAACTAACTTTCTCTGCAAAAAAGCTCTAACTCATGAAAATCTGTCTTCTGCTTTGCAAATTACATGAGAATTCATGAGAAAGAAACAAATTTCTTGTACTTGAGTTTTTCTCTTAAAGCTGCATTGAGCAACTTTCTCTCACTGAGAAAGAAGCTTTTCAGCATCTGTGGCCTTGGATTCTTTTCATTTGCTTAGTTGCACTAACACAGCTTTTAGTGCTCTCAGAAGCTCAAAAACAGTGTTTCTGAGCATTGAAGCTCTAAACTAACTTTCTCTGCAAAAAAGCTCTAACTCATGAAAATCTGTCTTCTGCTTTGCAAATTACATGAGAATTCATGTGAAAGAAACAAATTTCTTGTACTTGAGTTTTTCTCGTAAAGCTGCATTGAGCAACTTTCTCTCACTGAGAAAGAAGCTTTTCAGCATCTGTGGCCTTGGATTCTTTTCATTTGCTTAGTTGCACTAACACAGCTTTTAGTGCTCTCAGAAGCTCAAAAACAGCTCAAAACAGCTTTCTGAGCATTGAAGCTTTAAACTAACTTTCTCTGCAAAAAAGCTCTAACTCATGAAAATCTGTCTTCTGCTTTGCAAATTACATGAGAATTCATGAGAAAGAAACAAATTTCTTGTACTTGAGTTTTTCTCTTAAAGCTGCATTGAGCAACTTTCTCTCACTGAGAAAGAAGCTTTTCAGCATCTGTGGCCTTGGATTCTTTTCATTTGCTTAGTTGCACTAACACAACTTTTAGTACTCTCAGAAGCTCAAAAACAGTGTTTCTGAGCATTGAAGCTCTAAACTAACTTTCTCTGCAAAAAAGCTCTGACTCATGAAAATCTGTCTTCTGCTTTGCAAATTACATGAGAATTCATGAGAAAGAAACAAATTTCTTGTACTTGAGTTTTTCTCTCATAATTGATATGAGCAACTTTCTCTCACTGAGAAAGAAGCTTTTCAGCATCTGTGGCCTTGGATTCTTTTCATTTGCTAAGTTGCACTAACACAGCTTTTAGTGCTCTCAGAAGCTCAAAAACAGCTCAAAACAGCTTTCTGAGCATTGAAGCTCTAAACTAACTTTCTCTGCAAAAAAGCTCTAACTCATGAAAATCTGTCTTCTGCTTTGCAAATTATTTGAGAATTCATGAGAAAGAAACAAATTTCTTGTACTTGAGTTTTTCTCTTATAATTGATATGAGCAACTTTCTCTCACTGAGAAAGAAGCTTTTCAGCATCTGTGGCCTTGGATTCTTTTAATTTGCTTAGTTGCACTAACACAGCTTTTAGTACTCTCAGAAGCTCAAAAACAGTGTTTCTGAGCATTGAAGCTCTAAACTAACTTTCTCTGCAAAAAAGCTCTAACTCATGAAAATCTGTCTTCTGCTTTGCAAATTACATGAGAATTCATGAGAAAGAAACAAATTTCTTGCACTTGAGTTTCTCTCTTAAAGCTGCATTGAGCAACTTTCTCTCACTGAGAAAGAAGCTTTTCAGCATCTGTGGCCTTGGATTCTTTTCATTTGCTTAGTTGCACTAACACAGCTTTTAGTGCTCTCAGAAGCTCAAAAACAGTGTTTCTGAGCATTGAAGCTCTAAACTAACTTTCTCTGCAAAAAAGCTCTAACTCATGAAAATCTGTCTTCTGCTTTGCAAATTACATGAGAATTCATGAGAAAGAAACAAATTCCTTGTACTTGAGTTTTTCTCTTATAATTGATATGAGCAACTTTCTCTCACTGAGAAAGAAGCTTTTCAGCATCTGTGGCCTTGGATTCTCTTCATTTGCTAAGTTGCACTAACGCAGCTTTTAGTGCTCTCAGAAGCTCAAAAACAGCTCAAAACAGCTTTCTGAGCATTGAAGCTCTAAACTAACTTTCTCTGCAAAAAAGCTCTAACTCATGAAAATCTGTCTTCTGCTTTGCAAATTACATGAGACTTCATGAGAAAGTTACAAATTTCTTGTACTTGAGTTTTTCTCTTAAAGCTGCATTGAGCAACTTTCTCTGACTGAGAAAGAAGCTTTTCAGCATCTGTGGCCTTGGATTCTTTTAATTTGCTTAGTTGCACTAACACAGCTTTTAGTGCTTTCAGAAGCTCAAAAACAGTGTTTCTGAGCATTGACGCTCTAAACTAACTTTCTCTGCAAAAAAGCTCTAACTTATGAAAATCTGTCTTCTGCAATGCAAATTACATGAGACTTCATGAGAAAGAAACAAATTTCTTGTACTTGAGTTTTTCTCTTAAAGCTGCATTGAGCAACTTTCTCTCACTGAGAAAGAAGCTTTTCAGCATCTGTGGCCTTGGATTCTTTTCATTTGCTTAGTTGCACTAACACAGCTTTTAGTGCTCTCAGAAGCTCAAAAACAGTGTTTCTGAGCATTGAAGCTCTAAACTAACTTTCTCTGCAAAAAAGCTCTAACTCATGAAAATCTGTCTTCTGCTTTGCAAATTACATGAGAATTCATGAGAAAGAAACAAATTTCTTGTACTTGAGTTTTTCTCTTATAATTGATATGAGCAACTTTCTCTCACTGAGAAAGAAGCTTTTCAGCATCTGTGGCCTTGGATTCTTTTCATTTGCTAAGTTGCACTAACACAGCTTTTAGTGCTCTCAGAAGCTCAAAAACAGCTCAAAACAGCTTTCTGAGCATTGAAGCTCTAAACTAACTTTCTCTGCAAAAAAGCTCTAACTCATGAAAATCTGTCTTCTGCTTTGCAAATTACATGAGAATTCATGAGAAAGAAACAAATTTCTTGTACTTGAGTTTTTCTCTTAAAGCTGCATTGAGCAACTTTCTCTCACTGAGAAAGAAGCTTTTCAGCATCTGTGGCCTTGGATTCTTTTCATTTGCTTAGTTGCACTAACACAGCTTTTAGTGCTCTCAGAAGCTCAAAAACAGTGTTTCTGAGCATTGAAGCTCTAAACTAACTTTCTCTGCAAAAAAGCTCTAACTCATGAAAATCTGTCTTCTGCTTTGCAAATTACATGAGAATTCATGTGAAAGAAACAAATTTCTTGTACTTGAGTTTTTCTCTTAAAGCTGCATTGAGCAACTTTCTCTCACTGAGAAAGAAGCTTTTCAGCATCTGTGGCCTTGGATTCTTTTCATTTGCTTAGTTGCACTAACACAGCTTTTAGTGCTCTCAGAAGCTCAAAAACAGCTCAAAACAGCTTTCTGAGCATTGAAGCTTTAAACTAACTTTCTCTGCAAAAAAGCTCTAACTCATGAAAATCTGTCTTCTGCTTTGCAAATTACATGAGAATTCATGAGAAAGAAACAAATTTCTTGTACTTGAGTTTTTCTCTTAAAGCTGCATTGAGCAACTTTCTCTCACTGAGAAAGAAGCTTTTCAGCATCTGTGGCCTTGGATTCTTTTCATTTGCTTAGTTGCACTAACACAACTTTTAGTACTCTCAGAAGCTCAAAAACAGTGTTTCTGAGCATTGAAGCTCTAAACTAACTTTCTCTGCAAAAAAGCTCTGACTCATGAAAATCTGTCTTCTGCTTTGCAAATTACATGAGAATTCATGAGAAAGAAACAAATTTCTTGTACTTGAGTTTTTCTCTCATAATTGATATGAGCAACTTTCTCTCACTGAGAAAGAAGCTTTTCAGCATCTGTGGCCTTGGATTCTTTTCATTTGCTAAGTTGCACTAACACAGCTTTTAGTGCTCTCAGAAGCTCAAAAACAGCTCAAAACAGCTTTCTGAGCATTGAAGCTCTAAACTAACTTTCTCTGCAAAAAAGCTCTAACTCATGAAAATCTGTCTTCTGCTTTGCAAATTATTTGAGAATTCATGAGAAAGAAACAAATTTCTTGTACTTGAGTTTTTCTCTTATAATTGATATGAGCAACTTTCTCTCACTGAGAAAGAAGCTTTTCAGCATCTGTGGCCTTGGATTCTTTTAATTTGCTTAGTTGCACTAACACAGCTTTTAGTACTCTCAGAAGCTCAAAAACAGTGTTTCTGAGCATTGAAGCTCTAAACTAACTTTCTCTGCAAAAAAGCTCTAACTCATGAAAATCTGTCTTCTGCTTTGCAAATTACATGAGAATTCATGAGAAAGAAACAAATTTCTTGCACTTGAGTTTCTCTCTTAAAGCTGCATTGAGCAACTTTCTCTCACTGAGAAAGAAGCTTTTCAGCATCTGTGGCCTTGGATTCTTTTCATTTGCTTAGTTGCACTAACACAGCTTTTAGTGCTCTCAGAAGCTCAAAAACAGTGTTTCTGAGCATTGAAGCTCTAAACTAACTTTCTCTGCAAAAAACCTCTAACTCATGAAAATCTGTCTTCTGCTTTGCAAATTACATGAGAATTCATGAGAAAGAAACAAATTTCTTGTACTTGAGTTTTTCTCTTATAATTGATATGAGCAACTTTCTCTCACTGAGAAAGAAGCTTTTCAGCATCTGTGGCCTTGGATTCTTTTCATTTGCTTAGTTGCACTAACACAACTTTTAGTACTCTCAGAAGCTCAAAAACAGTGTTTCTGAGCATTGAAGCTCTAAACTAACTTTCTCTGCAAAAAAGCTCTGACTCATGAAAATCTGTCTTCTGCTTTGCAAATTACATGAGAAAGAAACAAATTTCTTGTACTTGAGTTTTTCTCTTATAATTGATATGAGCAACTTTCTCTCACTGAGAAAGAAGCTTTTCAGCATCTGTGGCCTTGGATTCTTTTCATTTGCTAAGTTGCACTAACACAGCTTTTAGTGCTCTCAGAAGCTCAAAAACAGCTCAAAACAGCTTTCTGAGCATTGAAGCTCTAAACTAACTTTCTCTGCAAAAAAGCTCTAACTCATGAAAATCTGTCTTCTGCTTTGCAAATTACATGAGAATTCATGAGAAAGAAACAAATTCCTTGTACTTGAGTTTTTCTCTTATAATTGATATGAGCAACTTTCTCTCACTGAGAAAGAAGCTTTTCAGCATCTGTGGCCTTGGATTCTCTTCATTTGCTAAGTTGCACTAACGCAGCTTTTAGTGCTCTCAGAAGCTCAAAAACAGCTCAAAACAGCTTTCTGAGCATTGAAGCTCTAAACTAACTTTCTCTGCAAAAAAGCTCTAACTCATGAAAATCTGTCTTCTGCTTTGCAAATTACATGAGACTTCATGAGAAAGTTACAAATTTCTTGTACTTGAGTTTTTCTCTTAAAGCTGCATTGAGCAACTTTCTCTGACTGAGAAAGAAGCTTTTCAGCATCTGTGGCCTTGGATTCTTTTAATTTGCTTAGTTGCACTAACACAGCTTTTAGTGCTTTCAGAAGCTCAAAAACAGTGTTTCTGAGCATTGACGCTCTAAACTAACTTTCTCTGCAAAAAAGCTCTAACTTATGAAAATCTGTCTTCTGCAATGCAAATTACATGAGACTTCATGAGAAAGAAACAAATTTCTTGTACTTGAGTTTTTCTCTTAAAGCTGCATTGAGCAACTTTCTCTCACTGAGAAAGAAGCTTTTCAGCATCTGTGGCCTTGGATTCTTTTCATTTGCTTAGTTGCACTAACACAGCTTTTAGTGCTCTCAGAAGCTCAAAAACAGTGTTTCTGAGCATTGAAGCTCTAAACTAACTTTCTCTGCAAAAAAGCTCTAACTCATGAAAATCTGTCTTCTGCTTTGCAAATTACATGAGAATTCATGAGAAAGAAACAAATTTCTTGTACTTGAGTTTTTCTCTTATAATTGATATGAGCAACTTTCTCTCACTGAGAAAGAAGCTTTTCAGCATCTGTGGCCTTGGATTCTTTTCATTTGCTAAGTTGCACTAACACAGCTTTTAGTGCTCTCAGAAGCTCAAAAACAGCTCAAAACAGCTTTCTGAGCATTGAAGCTCTAAACTAACTTTCTCTGCAAAAAAGCTCTAACTCATGAAAATCTGTCTTCTGCTTTGCAAATTACATGAGAATTCATGAGAAAGAAACAAATTTCTTGTACTTGAGTTTTTCTCTTAAAGCTGCATTGAGCAACTTTCTCTCACTGAGAAAGAAGCTTTTCAGCATCTGTGGCCTTGGATTCTTTTCATTTGCTTAGTTGCACTAACACAGCTTTTAGTGCTCTCAGAAGCTCAAAAACAGTGTTTCTGAGCATTGAAGCTCTAAACTAACTTTCTCTGCAAAAAAGCTCTAACTCATGAAAATCTGTCTTCTGCTTTGCAAATTACATGAGAATTCATGTGAAAGAAACAAATTTCTTGTACTTGAGTTTTTCTCTTAAAGCTGCATTGAGCAACTTTCTCTCACTGAGAAAGAAGCTTTTCAGCATCTGTGGCCTTGGATTCTTTTCATTTGCTTAGTTGCACTAACACAGCTTTTAGTGCTCTCAGAAGCTCAAAAACAGCTCAAAACAGCTTTCTGAGCATTGAAGCTTTAAACTAACTTTCTCTGCAAAAAAGCTCTAACTCATGAAAATCTGTCTTCTGCTTTGCAAATTACATGAGAATTCATGAGAAAGAAACAAATTTCTTGTACTTGAGTTTTTCTCTTAAAGCTGCATTGAGCAACTTTCTCTCACTGAGAAAGAAGCTTTTCAGCATCTGTGGCCTTGGATTCTTTTCATTTGCTTAGTTGCACTAACACAACTTTTAGTACTCTCAGAAGCTCAAAAACAGTGTTTCTGAGCATTGAAGCTCTAAACTAACTTTCTCTGCAAAAAAGCTCTGACTCATGAAAATCTGTCTTCTGCTTTGCAAATTACATGAGAATTCATGAGAAAGAAACAAATTTCTTGTACTTGAGTTTTTCTCTCATAATTGATATGAGCAACTTTCTCTCACTGAGAAAGAAGCTTTTCAGCATCTGTGGCCTTGGATTCTTTTCATTTGCTAAGTTGCACTAACACAGCTTTTAGTGCTCTCAGAAGCTCAAAAACAGCTCAAAACAGCTTTCTGAGCATTGAAGCTCTAAACTAACTTTCTCTGCAAAAAAGCTCTAACTCATGAAAATCTGTCTTCTGCTTTGCAAATTATTTGAGAATTCATGAGAAAGAAACAAATTTCTTGTACTTGAGTTTTTCTCTTATAATTGATATGAGCAACTTTCTCTCACTGAGAAAGAAGCTTTTCAGCATCTGTGGCCTTGGATTCTTTTAATTTGCTTAGTTGCACTAACACAGCTTTTAGTACTCTCAGAAGCTCAAAAACAGTGTTTCTGAGCATTGAAGCTCTAAACTAACTTTCTCTGCAAAAAAGCTCTAACTCATGAAAATCTGTCTTCTGCTTTGCAAATTACATGAGAATTCATGAGAAAGAAACAAATTTCTTGCACTTGAGTTTCTCTCTTAAAGCTGCATTGAGCAACTTTCTCTCACTGAGAAAGAAGCTTTTCAGCATCTGTGGCCTTGGATTCTTTTCATTTGCTTAGTTGCACTAACACAGCTTTTAGTGCTCTCAGAAGCTCAAAAACAGTGTTTCTGAGCATTGAAGCTCTAAACTAACTTTCTCTGCAAAAAACCTCTAACTCATGAAAATCTGTCTTCTGCTTTGCAAATTACATGAGAATTCATGAGAAAGAAACAAATTTCTTGTACTTGAGTTTTTCTCTTATAATTGATATGAGCAACTTTCTCTCACTGAGAAAGAAGCTTTTCAGCATCTGTGGCCTTGGATTCTTTTCATTTGCTTAGTTGCACTAACACAACTTTTAGTACTCTCAGAAGCTCAAAAACAGTGTTTCTGAGCATTGAAGCTCTAAACTAACTTTCTCTGCAAAAAAGCTCTGACTCATGAAAATCTGTCTTCTGCTTTGCAAATTACATGAGAAAGAAACAAATTTCTTGTACTTGAGTTTTTCTCTTATAATTGATATGAGCAACTTTCTCTCACTGAGAAAGAAGCTTTTCAGCATCTGTGGCCTTGGATTCTTTTCATTTGCTAAGTTGCACTAACACAGCTTTTAGTGCTCTCAGAAGCTCAAAAACAGCTCAAAACAGCTTTCTGAGCATTGAAGCTCTAAACTAACTTTCTCTGCAAAAAAGCTCTAACTCATGAAAATCTGTCTTCTGCTTTGCAAATTACATGAGAATTCATGAGAAAGAAACAAATTCCTTGTACTTGAGTTTTTCTCTTATAATTGATATGAGCAACTTTCTCTCACTGAGAAAGAAGCTTTTCAGCATCTGTGGCCTTGGATTCTCTTCATTTGCTAAGTTGCACTAACGCAGCTTTTAGTGCTCTCAGAAGCTCAAAAACAGCTCAAAACAGCTTTCTGAGCATTGAAGCTCTAAACTAACTTTCTCTGCAAAAAAGCTCTAACTCATGAAAATCTGTCTTCTGCTTTGCAAATTACATGAGACTTCATGAGAAAGTTACAAATTTCTTGTACTTGAGTTTTTCTCTTAAAGCTGCATTGAGCAACTTTCTCTGACTGAGAAAGAAGCTTTTCAGCATCTGTGGCCTTGGATTCTTTTAATTTGCTTAGTTGCACTAACACAGCTTTTAGTGCTTTCAGAAGCTCAAAAACAGTGTTTCTGAGCATTGACGCTCTAAACTAACTTTCTCTGCAAAAAAGCTCTAACTTATGAAAATCTGTCTTCTGCAATGCAAATTACATGAGACTTCATGAGAAAGAAACAAATTTCTTGTACTTGAGTTTTTCTCTTAAAGCTGCATTGAGCAACTTTCTCTCACTGAGAAAGAAGCTTTTCAGCATCTGTGGCCTTGGATTCTTTTCATTTGCTTAGTTGCACTAACACAGCTTTTAGTGCTCTCAGAAGCTCAAAAACAGTGTTTCTGAGCATTGAAGCTCTAAACTAACTTTCTCTGCAAAAAAGCTCTAACTCATGAAAATCTGTCTTCTGCTTTGCAAATTACATGAGAATTCATGAGAAAGAAACAAATTTCTTGTACTTGAGTTTTTCTCTTATAATTGATATGAGCAACTTTCTCTCACTGAGAAAGAAGCTTTTCAGCATCTGTGGCCTTGGATTCTTTTCATTTGCTAAGTTGCACTAACACAGCTTTTAGTGCTCTCAGAAGCTCAAAAACAGCTCAAAACAGCTTTCTGAGCATTGAAGCTCTAAACTAACTTTCTCTGCAAAAAAGCTCTAACTCATGAAAATCTGTCTTCTGCTTTGCAAATTACATGAGAATTCATGAGAAAGAAACAAATTTCTTGTACTTGAGTTTTTCTCTTAAAGCTGCATTGAGCAACTTTCTCTCACTGAGAAAGAAGCTTTTCAGCATCTGTGGCCTTGGATTCTTTTCATTTGCTTAGTTGCACTAACACAGCTTTTAGTGCTCTCAGAAGCTCAAAAACAGTGTTTCTGAGCATTGAAGCTCTAAACTAACTTTCTCTGCAAAAAAGCTCTAACTCATGAAAATCTGTCTTCTGCTTTGCAAATTACATGAGAATTCATGTGAAAGAAACAAATTTCTTGTACTTGAGTTTTTCTCTTAAAGCTGCATTGAGCAACTTTCTCTCACTGAGAAAGAAGCTTTTCAGCATCTGTGGCCTTGGATTCTTTTCATTTGCTTAGTTGCACTAACACAGCTTTTAGTGCTCTCAGAAGCTCAAAAACAGCTCAAAACAGCTTTCTGAGCATTGAAGCTTTAAACTAACTTTCTCTGCAAAAAAGCTCTAACTCATGAAAATCTGTCTTCTGCTTTGCAAATTACATGAGAATTCATGAGAAAGAAACAAATTTCTTGTACTTGAGTTTTTCTCTTAAAGCTGCATTGAGCAACTTTCTCTCACTGAGAAAGAAGCTTTTCAGCATCTGTGGCCTTGGATTCTTTTCATTTGCTAAGTTGCACTAACACAGCTTTTAGTGCTCTCAGAAGCTCAAAAACAGCTCAAAACAGCTTTCTGAGCATTGAAGCTCTAAACTAACTTTCTCTGCAAAAAAGCTCTAACTCATGAAAATCTGTCTTCTGCTTTGCAAATTATTTGAGAATTCATGAGAAAGAAACAAATTTCTTGTACTTGAGTTTTTCTCTTATAATTGATATGAGCAACTTTCTCTCACTGAGAAAGAAGCTTTTCAGCATCTGTGGCCTTGGATTCTTTTCATTTGCTTAGTTGCACTAACACAGCTTTTAGTGCTCTCAGAAGCTCAAAAACAGTGTTTCTGAGCATTGAAGCTCTAAACTAACTTTCTCTGCAAAAAAGCTCTAACTCATGAAAATCTGTCTTCTGCTTTGCAAATTACATGAGAATTCATGTGAAAGAAACAAATTTCTTGTACTTGAGTTTTTCTCTTAAAGCTGCATTGAGCAACTTTCTCTCACTGAGAAAGAAGCTTTTCAGCATCTGTGGCCTTGGATTCTTTTCATTTGCTTAGTTGCACTAACACAGCTTTTAGTGCTCTCAGAAGCTCAAAAACAGTGTTTCTGAGCATTGAAGCTCTAAACTAACTTTCTCTGCAAAAAAGCTCTAACTCATGAAAATCTGTCTTCTGCTTTGCAAATTATTTGAGAATTCATGAGAAAGAAACAAATTTCTTGTACTTGAGTTTTTCTCTTATAATTGATATGAGCAACTTTCTCTCACTGAGAAAGAAGCTTTTCAGCATCTGTGGCCTTGGATTCTTTTCATTTGCTTAGTTGCACTAACACAGCTTTTAGTGCTCTCAGAAGCTCAAAAACAGCTCAAAACAGCTTTCTGAGCATTGAAGCTCTAAACTAACTTTCTCTGCAAAAAAGCTCTAACTCATGAAAATCTGTCTTCTGCTTTGCAAATTATTTGAGAATTCATGAGAAAGAAACAAATTTCTTGTACTTGAGTTTTTCTCTTATAATTGATATGAGCAACTTTCTCTCACTGAGAAAGAAGCTTTTCAGCATCTGTGGCCTTGGATTCTTTTAATTTGCTTAGTTGCACTAACACAGCTTTTAGTACTCTCAGAAGCTCAAAAACAGTGTTTCTGAGCATTGAAGCTCTAAACTAACTTTCTCTGCAAAAAAGCTCTAACTCATGAAAATCTGTCTTCTGCTTTGCAAATTACATGAGAATTCATGAGAAAGAAACAAATTCCTTGTACTTGAGTTTTTCTCTTATAATTGATATGAGCAACTTTCTCTCACTGAGAAAGAAGCTTTTCAGCATCTGTGGCCTTGGATTCTTTTCATTTGCTTAGTTGCACTAACACAACTTTTAGTACTCTCAGAAGCTCAAAAACAGTGTTTCTGAGCATTGAAGCTCTAAACTAACTTTCTCTGCAAAAAAGCTCTGACTCATGAAAATCTGTCTTCTGCTTTGCAAATTACATGAGAAAGAAACAAATTTCTTGTACTTGAGTTTTTCTCTTATAATTGATATGAGCAACTTTCTCTCACTGAGAAAGAAGCTTTTCAGCATCTGTGGCCTTGGATTCTTTTCATTTGCTAAGTTGCACTAACACAGCTTTTAGTGCTCTCAGAAGCTCAAAAACAGCTCAAAACAGCTTTCTGAGCATTGAAGCTCTAAACTAACTTTCTCTGCAAAAAAGCTCTAACTCATGAAAATCTGTCTTCTGCTTTGCAAATTACATGAGAATTCATGAGAAAGAAACAAATTCCTTGTACTTGAGTTTTTCTCTTATAATTGATATGAGCAACTTTCTCTCACTGAGAAAGAAGCTTTTCAGCATCTGTGGCCTTGGATTCTCTTCATTTGCTAAGTTGCACTAACGCAGCTTTTAGTGCTCTCAGAAGCTCAAAAACAGCTCAAAACAGCTTTCTGAGCATTGAAGCTCTAAACTAACTTTCTCTGCAAAAAAGCTCTAACTCATGAAAATCTGTCTTCTGCTTTGCAAATTACATGAGACTTCATGAGAAAGTTACAAATTTCTTGTACTTGAGTTTTTCTCTTAAAGCTGCATTGAGCAACTTTCTCTGACTGAGAAAGAAGCTTTTCAGCATCTGTGGCCTTGGATTCTTTTAATTTGCTTAGTTGCACTAACACAGCTTTTAGTGCTTTCAGAAGCTCAAAAACAGTGTTTCTGAGCATTGACGCTCTAAACTAACTTTCTCTGCAAAAAAGCTCTAACTTATGAAAATCTGTCTTCTGCAATGCAAATTACATGAGACTTCATGAGAAAGAAACAAATTTCTTGTACTTGAGTTTTTCTCTTAAAGCTGCATTGAGCAACTTTCTCTCACTGAGAAAGAAGCTTTTCAGCATCTGTGGCCTTGGATTCTTTTCATTTGCTTAGTTGCACTAACACAGCTTTTAGTGCTCTCAGAAGCTCAAAAACAGTGTTTCTGAGCATTGAAGCTCTAAACTAACTTTCTCTGCAAAAAAGCTCTAACTCATGAAAATCTGTCTTCTGCTTTGCAAATTACATGAGAATTCATGAGAAAGAAACAAATTTCTTGTACTTGAGTTTTTCTCTTATAATTGATATGAGCAACTTTCTCTCACTGAGAAAGAAGCTTTTCAGCATCTGTGGCCTTGGATTCTTTTCATTTGCTAAGTTGCACTAACACAGCTTTTAGTGCTCTCAGAAGCTCAAAAACAGCTCAAAACAGCTTTCTGAGCATTGAAGCTCTAAACTAACTTTCTCTGCAAAAAAGCTCTAACTCATGAAAATCTGTCTTCTGCTTTGCAAATTACATGAGAATTCATGAGAAAGAAACAAATTTCTTGTACTTGAGTTTTTCTCTTAAAGCTGCATTGAGCAACTTTCTCTCACTGAGAAAGAAGCTTTTCAGCATCTGTGGCCTTGGATTCTTTTCATTTGCTTAGTTGCACTAACACAGCTTTTAGTGCTCTCAGAAGCTCAAAAACAGTGTTTCTGAGCATTGAAGCTCTAAACTAACTTTCTCTGCAAAAAAGCTCTAACTCATGAAAATCTGTCTTCTGCTTTGCAAATTACATGAGAATTCATGTGAAAGAAACAAATTTCTTGTACTTGAGTTTTTCTCTTAAAGCTGCATTGAGCAACTTTCTCTCACTGAGAAAGAAGCTTTTCAGCATCTGTGGCCTTGGATTCTTTTCATTTGCTTAGTTGCACTAACACAGCTTTTAGTGCTCTCAGAAGCTCAAAAACAGCTCAAAACAGCTTTCTGAGCATTGAAGCTTTAAACTAACTTTCTCTGCAAAAAAGCTCTAACTCATGAAAATCTGTCTTCTGCTTTGCAAATTACATGAGAATTCATGAGAAAGAAACAAATTTCTTGTACTTGAGTTTTTCTCTTAAAGCTGCATTGAGCAACTTTCTCTCACTGAGAAAGAAGCTTTTCAGCATCTGTGGCCTTGGATTCTTTTCATTTGCTTAGTTGCACTAACACAACTTTTAGTACTCTCAGAAGCTCAAAAACAGTGTTTCTGAGCATTGAAGCTCTAAACTAACTTTCTCTGCAAAAAAGCTCTGACTCATGAAAATCTGTCTTCTGCTTTGCAAATTACATGAGAATTCATGAGAAAGAAACAAATTTCTTGTACTTGAGTTTTTCTCTTATAATTGATATGAGCAACTTTCTCTCACTGAGAAAGAAGCTTTTCAGCATCTGTGGCCTTGGATTCTTTTCATTTGCTAAGTTGCACTAACACAGCTTTTAGTGCTCTCAGAAGCTCAAAAACAGCTCAAAACAGCTTTCTGAGCATTGAAGCTCTAAACTAACTTTCTCTGCAAAAAAGCTCTAACTCATGAAAATCTGTCTTCTGCTTTGCAAATTATTTGAGAATTCATGAGAAAGAAACAAATTTCTTGTACTTGAGTTTTTCTCTTATAATTGATATGAGCAACTTTCTCTCACTGAGAAAGAAGCTTTTCAGCATCTGTGGCCTTGGATTCTTTTAATTTGCTTAGTTGCACTAACACAGCTTTTAGTACTCTCAGAAGCTCAAAAACAGTGTTTCTGAGCATTGAAGCTCTAAACTAACTTTCTCTGCAAAAAAGCTCTAACTCATGAAAATCTGTCTTCTGCTTTGCAAATTACATGAGAATTCATGAGAAAGAAACAAATTTCTTGTACTTGAGTTTTTCTCTTATAATTGATATGAGCAACTTTCTCTCACTGAGAAAGAAGCTTTTCAGCATCTGTGGCCTTGGATTCTTTTCATTTGCTTAGTTGCACTAACACAGCTTTTAGTGCTCTCAGAAGCTCAAAAACAGCTCAAAACAGCTTTCTGAGCATTGAAGCTCTAAACTAACTTTCTCTGCAAAAAAGCTCTAACTCATGAAAATCTGTCTTCTGCTTTGCAAATTACATGAGAATTCATGAGAAAGAAACAAATTTCTTGCACTTGAGTTTCTCTCTTAAAGCTGCATTGAGCAACTTTCTCTCACTGAGAAAGAAGCTTTTCAGCATCTGTGGCCTTGGATTCTTTTCATTTGCTTAGTTGCACTAACACAGCTTTTAGTGCTCTCAGAAGCTCAAAAACAGTGTTTCTGAGCATTGAAGCTCTAAACTAACTTTCTCTGCAAAAAAGCTCTAACTCATGAAAATCTGTCTTCTGCTTTGCAAATTACATGAGAATTCATGTGAAAGAAACAAATTTCTTGTACTTGAGTTTTTCTCTTAAAGCTGCATTGAGCAACTTTCTCTCACTGAGAAAGAAGCTTTTCAGCATCTGTGGCCTTGGATTCTTTTCATTTGCTTAGTTGCACTAACACAGCTTTTAGTGCTCTCAGAAGCTCAAAAACAGTGTTTCTGAGCATTGAAGCTCTAAACTAACTTTCTCTGCAAAAAAGCTCTAACTCATGAAAATCTGTCTTCTGCTTTGCAAATTATTTGAGAATTCATGAGAAAGAAACAAATTTCTTGTACTTGAGTTTTTCTCTTATAATTGATATGAGCAACTTTCTCTCACTGAGAAGAAAGAAGCTTTTCAGCATCTGTGGCCTTGGATTCTTTTCATTTGCTTAGTTGCACTAACACAGCTTTTAGTGCTCTCAGAAGCTCAAAAACAGCTCAAAACAGCTTTCTGAGCATTGAAGCTTTAAACTAACTTTCTCTGCAAAAAAGCTCTAACTCATGAAAATCTGTCTTCTGCTTTGCAAATTACATGAGAATTCATGAGAAAGAAACAAATTTCTTGTACTTGAGTTTTTCTCTTAAAGCTGCATTGAGCAACTTTCTCTCACTGAGAAAGAAGCTTTTCAGCATCTGTGGCCTTGGATTCTTTTCATTTGCTTAGTTGCACTAACACAACTTTTAGTACTCTCAGAAGCTCAAAAACAGTGTTTCTGAGCATTGAAGCTCTAAACTAACTTTCTCTGCAAAAAAGCTCTGACTCATGAAAATCTGTCTTCTGCTTTGCAAATTACATGAGAATTCATGAGAAAGAAACAAATTTCTTGTACTTGAGTTTTTCTCTTATAATTGATATGAGCAACTTTCTCTCACTGAGAAAGAAGCTTTTCAGCATCTGTGGCCTTGGATTCTTTTCATTTGCTAAGTTGCACTAACACAGCTTTTAGTGCTCTCAGAAGCTCAAAAACAGCTCAAAATAGCTTTCTGAGCATTGAAGCTCTAAACTAACTTTCTCTGCAAAAAAGCTCTAACTCATGAAAATCTGTCTTCTGCTTTGCAAATTATTTGAGAATTCATGAGAAAGAAACACATTTCTTGTACTTGAGTTTTTCTCTTATAATTGATATGAGCAACTTTCTCTCACTGAGAAAGAAGCTTTTCAGCATCTGTGGCCTTGGATTCTTTTAATTTGCTTAGTTGCACTAACACAGCTTTTAGTACTCTCAGAAGCTCAAAAACAGTGTTTCTGAGCATTGAAGCTCTAAACTAACTTTCTCTGCAAAAAAGCTCTAACTCATGAAAATCTGTCTTCTGCTTTGCAAATTACATGAGAATTCATGAGAAAGAAACAAATTTCTTGTACTTGAGTTTTTCTCTTATAATTGATATGAGCAACTTTCTCTCACTGAGAAAGAAGCTTTTCAGCATCTGTGGCCTTGGATTCTTTTCATTTGCTTAGTTGCACTAACACAGCTTTTAGTGCTCTCAGAAGCTCAAAAACAGCTCAAAACAGCTTTCTGAGCATTGAAGCTCTAAACTAACTTTCTCTGCAAAAAAGCTCTAACTCATGAAAATCTGTCTTCTGCTTTGCAAATTACATGAGAATTCATGAGAAAGAAACAAATTTCTTGTACTTGAGTTTTTCTCTTAAAGCTGCATTGAGCAACTTTCTCTCACTGAGAAAGAAGCTTTTCAGCATCTGTGGCCTTGGATTCTTTTCATTTGCTTAGTTGCACTAACACAGCTTTTAGTGCTCTCAGAAGCTCAAAAACAGTGTTTCTGAGCATTGAAGCTCTAAACTAACTTTCTCTGCAAAAAAGCTCTAACTCATGAAAATCTGTCTTCTGCTTTGCAAATTACATGAGAATTCATGTGAAAGAAACAAATTTCTTGTACTTGAGTTTTTCTCTTAAAGCTGCATTGAGCAACTTTCTCTCACTGAGAAAGAAGCTTTTCAGCATCTGTGGCCTTGGATTCTTTTCATTTGCTTAGTTGCACTAACACAGCTTTTAGTGCTCTCAGAAGCTCAAAAACAGTGTTTCTGAGCATTGAAGCTCTAAACTAACTTTCTCTGCAAAAAAGCTCTAACTCATGAAAAATTGTCTTCTGCTTAGCAAATTACATGAGAATTCATGAGAAAGAAACAAATTTCTTGTACTTGAGTTTTTCTCTTATAATTGATATGAGCAACTTTCTCTCACTGAGAAAGAAGCTTTTCAGCATCTGTGGCCTTTGATTCTTTTCATTTGCTAAGTTGCACTAACACAGCTTTTAGTGCTCTCAGAAGCTCAAAAACAGCTCAAAACAGCTTTCTGAGCATTGAAGCTCTAAACTAACTTTCTCTGCAAAAAAGCTCTAACTCATGAAAATCTGTCTTCTGCTTTGCAAATTACATGAGAATTCATGAGAAAGAAACAAATTTCTTGTACTTGAGTTTTTCTCTTAAAGCTGCATTGAGCAACTTTCTCTCACTGAGAAAGAAGCTTTTCAGCATCTGTGGCCTTGGATTCTTTTCATTTGCTTAGTTGCACTAACACAGCTTTTAGTGCTCTCAGAAGCTCAAAAACAGTGTTTCTGAGCATTGAAGCTCTAAACTAACTTTCTCTGCAAAAAAGCTCTAACTCATGAAAATCTGTCTTCTGCTTTGCAAATTACATGAGAATTCATGTGAAAGAAACAAATTTCTTGTACTTGAGTTTTTCTCTTAAAGCTGCATTGAGCAACTTTCTCTCACTGAGAAAGAAGCTTTTCAGCATCTGTGGCCTTGGATTCTTTTCATTTGCTTAGTTGCACTAACACAGCTTTTAGTGCTCTCAGAAGCTCAAAAACAGTGTTTCTGAGCATTGAAGCTCTAAACTAACTTTCTCTGCAAAAAAGCTCTAACTCATGAAAAATTGTCTTCTGCTTAGCAAATTACATGAGAATTCATGAGAAAGAAACAAATTTCTTGTACTTGAGTTTTTCTCTTATAATTGATATGAGCAACTTTCTCTCACTGAGAAAGAAGCTTTTCAGCATCTGTGGCCTTTGATTCTTTTCATTTGCTAAGTTGCACTAACACAGCTTTTAGTGCTCTCAGAAGCTCAAAAACAGCTCAAAACAGCTTTCTGAGCATTGAAGCTCTAAACTAACTTTCTCTGCAAAAAAGCTCTAACTCATGAAAATCTGTCTTCTGCTTTGCAAATTACATGAGAATTCATGAGAAAGAAACAAATTTCTTGCACTTGAGTTTTTCTCTTAAAGCTGCATTGAGCAACTTTCTCTCACTGAGAAAGAAGCTTTTCAGCATCTGTGGCCTTGGATTCTTTTCATTTGCTTAGTTGCACTAACACAGCTTTTAGTGCTCTCAGAAGCTCAAAAACAGTGTTTCTGAGCATTGAAGCTCTAAACTAACTTTCTCTGCAAAAAAGCTCTAACTCATGAAAATCTGTCTTCTGCTTTGCAAATTACATGAGAATTCATGAGAAAGAAACAAATTTCTTGTACTTGAGTTTTTCTCTTAAAGCTGCATTGAGCAACTTTCTCTCACTGAGAAAGAAGCTTTTCAGCATCTGTGGCCTTGGATTCTTTTCATTTGCTTAGTTGCACTAACACAACTTTTAGTACTCTCAGAAGCTCAAAAACAGTGTTTCTGAGCATGGAAGCTCTAAACTAACTTTCTCTGCAAAAAAGCTCTGACTCATGAAAATCTGTCTTCTGCTTTGCAAATTACATGAGAATTCATGAGAAAGAAACAAATTTCTTGTACTTGAGTTTTTCTCTTATAATTGATATGAGCAACTTTCTCTCACTGAGAAAGAAGCTTTTCAGCATCTGTGGCCTTGGATTCTTTTCATTTGCTAAGTTGCACTAACACAGCTTTTAGTGCTCTCAGAAGCTCAAAAACAGCTCAAAACAGCTTTCTGAGCATTGAAGCTCTAAACTAACTTTCTCTGCAAAAAAGCTCTAACTCATGAAAATCTGTCTTCTGCTTTGCAAATTATTTGAGAATTCATGAGAAAGAAACAAATTTCTTGTACTTGAGTTTTTCTCTTATAATTGATATGAGCAACTTTCTCTCACTGAGAAAGAAGCTTTTCAGCATCTATGGCCTTGGATTCTTTTAATTTGCTTAGTTGCACTAACACAGCTTTTAGTACTCTCAGAAGCTCAAAAACAGTGTTTCTGAGCATTGAAGCTCTAAACTAACTTTCTCTGCAAAAAAGCTCTAACTCATGAAAATCTGTCTTCTGCTTTGCAAATTACATGAGAATTCATGAGAAAGAAACAAATTTCTTGTACTTGAGTTTTTCTCTTATAATTGATATGAGCAACTTTCTCTCACTGAGAAAGAAGCTTTTCAGCATCTGTGGCCTTGGATTCTTTTCATTTGCTTAGTTGCACTAACACAGCTTTTAGTGCTCTCAGAAGCTCAAAAACAGCTCAAAACAGCTTTCTGAGCATTGAAGCTCTAAACTAACTTTCTCTGCAAAAAAGCTCTAACTCATGAAAATCTGTCTTCTGCTTTGCAAATTACATGAGAATTCATGAGAAAGAAACAAATTTCTTGTACTTGAGTTTTTCTCTTAAAGCTGCATTGAGCAACTTTCTCTCACTGAGAAAGAAGCTTTTCAGCATCTGTGGCCTTGGATTCTTTTCATTTGCTTAGTTGCACTAACACAGCTTTTAGTGCTCTCAGAAGCTCAAAAACAGTGTTTCTGAGCATTGAAGCTCTAAACTAACTTTCTCTGCAAAAAAGCTCTAACTCATGAAAATCTGTCTTCTGCTTTGCAAATTACATGAGAATTCATGTGAAAGAAACAAATTTCTTGTACTTGAGTTTTTCTCTTAAAGCTGCATTGAGCAACTTTCTCTCACTGAGAAAGAAGCTTTTCAGCATCTGTGGCCTTGGATTCTTTTCATTTGCTTAGTTGCACTAACACAGCTTTTAGTGCTCTCAGAAGCTCAAAAACAGTGTTTCTGAGCATTGAAGCTCTAAACTAACTTTCTCTGCAAAAAAGCTCTAACTCATGAAAAATTGTCTTCTGCTTAGCAAATTACATGAGAATTCATGAGAAAGAAACAAATTTCTTGTACTTGAGTTTTTCTCTTATAATTGATATGAGCAACTTTCTCTCACTGAGAAAGAAGCTTTTCAGCATCTGTGGCCTTTGATTCTTTTCATTTGCTAAGTTGCACTAACACAGCTTTTAGTGCTCTCAGAAGCTCAAAAACAGCTCAAAACAGCTTTCTGAGCATTGAAGCTCTAAACTAACTTTCTCTGCAAAAAAGCTCTAACTCATGAAAATCTGTCTTCTGCTTTGCAAATTACATGAGAATTCATGAGAAAGAAACAAATTTCTTGCACTTGAGTTTTTCTCTTAAAGCTGCATTGAGCAACTTTCTCTCACTGAGAAAGAAGCTTTTCAGCATCTGTGGCCTTGGATTCTTTTCATTTGCTTAGTTGCACTAACACAGCTTTTAGTGCTCTCAGAAGCTCAAAAACAGTGTTTCTGAGCATTGAAGCTCTAAACTAACTTTCTCTGCAAAAAAGCTCTAACTCATGAAAATCTGTCTTCTGCTTTGCAAATTACATGAGAATTCATGTGAAAGAAACAAATTTCTTGTACTTGAGTTTTTCTCTTAAAGCTGCATTGAGCAACTTTCTCTCACTGAGAAAGAAGCTTTTCAGCATCTGTGGCCTTGGATTCTTTTCATTTGCTTAGTTGCACTAACACAGCTTTTAGTGCTCTCAGAAGCTCAAAAACAGTGTTTCTGAGCATTGAAGCTCTAAACTAACTTTCTCTGCAAAAAAGCTCTAACTCATGAAAATCTGTCTTCTGCTTTGCAAATTACATGAGAATTCATGAGAAAGAAACAAATTTCTTGTACTTGAGTTTTTCTCTTAAAGCTGCATTGAGCAACTTTCTCTCACTGAGAAAGAAGCTTTTCAGCATCTGTGGCCTTGGATTCTTTTCATTTGCTTAGTTGCACTAACACAACTTTTAGTACTCTCAGAAGCTCAAAAACAGTGTTTCTGAGCATGGAAGCTCTAAACTAACTTTCTCTGCAAAAAAGCTCTGACTCATGAAAATCTGTCTTCTGCTTTGCAAATTACATGAGAATTCATGAGAAAGAAACAAATTTCTTGTACTTGAGTTTTTCTCTTATAATTGATATGAGCAACTTTCTCTCACTGAGAAAGAAGCTTTTCAGCATCTGTGGCCTTGGATTCTTTTCATTTGCTAAGTTGCACTAACACAGCTTTTAGTGCTCTCAGAAGCTCAAAAACAGCTCAAAACAGCTTTCTGAGCATTGAAGCTCTAAACTAACTTTCTCTGCAAAAAAGCTCTAACTCATGAAAATCTGTCTTCTGCTTTGCAAATTATTTGAGAATTCATGAGAAAGAAACAAATTTCTTGTACTTGAGTTTTTCTCTTATAATTGATATGAGCAACTTTCTCTCACTGAGAAAGAAGCTTTTCAGCATCTGTGGCCTTGGATTCTTTTAATTTGCTTAGTTGCACTAACACAGCTTTTAGTACTCTCAGAAGCTCAAAAACAGTGTTTCTGAGCATTGAAGCTCTAAACTAACTTTCTCTGCAAAAAAGCTCTAACTCATGAAAATCTGTCTTCTGCTTTGCAAATTACATGAGAATTCATGAGAAAGAAACAAATTTCTTGTACTTGAGTTTTTCTCTTATAATTGATATGAGCAACTTTCTCTCACTGAGAAAGAAGCTTTTCAGCATCTGTGGCCTTGGATTCTTTTCATTTGCTTAGTTGCACTAACACAGCTTTTAGTGCTCTCAGAAGCTCAAAAACAGTGTTTCTGAGCATTGAAGCTCTAAACTAACTTTCTCTGCAAAAAAGCTCTAACTCTTGAAAATCTGTCTTCTGCTTTGCAAATTACATGACAATTCATGAGAAAGAAACAAATTTCTTGTACTTGAGTTTTTCTCTTATAATTAATATGAGCAACTTTTTCTCACTGAGAAAGAAGCTTTTCAGCATCTGTGGCCTTGGATTCTTTTCATTTGCTTAGTTGCACTAACACAGCTTTTAGTGCTCTCAGAAGCTCAAAAACAGTGTTTCTGAGCATTGAAGCTCTAAACTAACTTTCTCTGCAAAAAAGCTCTAACTCATGAAAATCTGTCTTCTGCATTGCAAATTACATGAGAATTCATGAGAAAGAAACAAATTTCTTGTACTTGAGTTTTTCTCTTATAATTGATATGAGCAACTTTTTCTCACTGAGAAAGAAGCTTTTCAGCATCTGTGGCCTTGGATTCTTTTAATTTGCTTAGTTGCACTAACACAGCTTTTAGTACTCTCAGAAGCTCAAAAACAGTGTTTCTGAGCATTGAAGCTCTAAACTAACTTTCTCTGCAAAAAAGCTCTAACTCATGAAAATCTGTCTTCTGCTTTGCAAATTACATGAGAATTCATGAGAAAGAAACAAATTTCTTGTACTTGAGTTTTTCTCTTATAATTGATATGAGCAACTTTCTCTCACTGAGAAAGAAGCTTTTCAGCATCTGTGGCCTTGGATTCTTTTCATTTGCTTAGTTGCACTAACACAGCTTTTAGTGCTCTCAGAAGCTCAAAAACAGCTCAAAACAGCCTTCTGAGCATTGAAGCTCTAAACTAACTTTCTCTGCAAAAAAGCTCTAACTCATGAAAATCTGTCTTCTGCTTTGCAAATTACATGAGAATTCATGAGAAAGAAACAAATTTCTTGTACTTGAGTTTTTCTCTTATAAATGAATTGAGCAACTTTCTCTCACTGAGAAAGAAGCTTTTCAGCATCTGTGGCCTTGGATTCTTTTAATTTCCTTAGTTGCACTAACACAGCTTTTAGTGCTCTCAGAAGCTCAAAAACAGCTCAATACAGCTTTCTGAGCATTGAAGTTCTAAACTAACTTTCTCTGCAAAAAAGCTCTAACTCTTGAAAATCTGTCTTCTGCTTTGCAAATTACATGACAATTCATGAGAAAGAAACAAATTTCTTGTACTTGAGTTTTTCTCTTATAATTAATATGAGCAACTTTTTCTCACTGAGAAAGAAGCTTTTCAGCATCTGTGGCCTTGGATTCTTTTCATTTGCTTAGTTGCACTAACACAGCTTTTAGTGCTCTCAGAAGCTCAAAAACTGTGTTTCTGAGCATTGAAGCTCTAAACTAACTTTCTCTGCAAAAAAGCTCTAACTCATGAAAATCTGTCTTCTGCTTTGCAAATTACATGAGAATTCATGAGAAAGAAACAAATTTCTTGTACTTGAGTTTTTCTCTTAAAGCTGCATTGAGCAACTTTCTCTCACTGAGAAAGAAGCTTTTCAGCATCTGTGGCCTTGGATTCTTTTCATTTGCTTAGTTGCACTAACACAGCTTTTAGTGCTCTCAGAAGCTCAAAAACAGTGTTTCTGAGCATTGAAGCTCTAAACTAACTTTCTCTGCAAAAAAGCTCTAACTAATGAAAATCTGTCTTCTGCTTTGCAAATTACATGAGAATTCATGTGAAAGAAACAAATTTCTTGTACTTGAGTTTTTCTCTTAAAGCTGCATTGAGCAACTTTCTCTCACTGAGAAAGAAGCTTTTCAGCATCTGTGGCCTTGGATTCTTTTCATTTGCTTAGTTGCACTAACACAGCTTTTAGTGCTCTCAGAAGCTCAAAAACAGTGTTTCTGAGCATTGAAGCTCTAAACTAACTTTCTCTGCAAAAAAGCTCTAACTCATGAAAAATTGTCTTCTGCTTAGCAAATTACATGAGAATTCATGAGAAAGAAACAAATTTCTTGTACTTGAGTTTTTCTCTTATAATTGATATGAGCAACTTTCTCTCACTGAGAAAGAAGCTTTTCAGCATCTGTGGCCTTTGATTCTTTTCATTTGCTAAGTTGCACTAACACAGCTTTTAGTGCTCTCAGAAGCTCAAAAACAGCTCAAAACAGCTTTCTGAGCATTGAAGCTCTAAACTAACTTTCTCTGCAAAAAAGCTCTAACTCATGAAAATCTGTCTTCTGCTTTGCAAATTACATGAGAATTCATGAGAAAGAAACAAATTTCTTGCACTTGAGTTTTTCTCTTAAAGCTGCATTGAGCAACTTTCTCTCACTGAGAAAGAAGCTTTTCAGCATCTGTGGCCTTGGATTCTTTTCATTTGCTTAGTTGCACTAACACAGCTTTTAGTGCTCTCAGAAGCTCAAAAACAGTGTTTCTGAGCATTGAAGCTCTAAACTAACTTTCTCTGCAAAAAAGCTCTAACTCATGAAAATCTGTCTTCTGCTTTGCAAATTACATGAGAATTCATGTGAAAGAAACAAATTTCTTGTACTTGAGTTTTTCTCTTAAAGCTGCATTGAGCAACTTTCTCTCACTGAGAAAGAAGCTTTTCAGCATCTGTGGCCTTGGATTCTTTTCATTTGCTTAGTTGCACTAACACAGCTTTTAGTGCTCTCAGAAGCTCAAAAACAGTGTTTCTGAGCATTGAAGCTCTAAACTAACTTTCTCTGCAAAAAAGCTCTAACTCATGAAAATCTGTCTTCTGCTTTGCAAATTACATGAGAATTCATGAGAAAGAAACAAATTTCTTGTACTTGAGTTTTTCTCTTAAAGCTGCATTGAGCAACTTTCTCTCACTGAGAAAGAAGCTTTTCAGCATCTGTGGCCTTGGATTCTTTTCATTTGCTTAGTTGCACTAACACAGCTTTTAGTGCTCTCAGAAGCTCAAAAACAGTGTTTCTGAGCATTGAAGCTCTAAACTAACTTTCTCTGCAAAAAAGCTCTAACTCATGAAAATCTGTCTTCTGCTTTGCAAATTACATGAGAATTCATGTGAAAGAAACAAATTTCTTGTACTTGAGTTTTTCTCTTAAAGCTGCATTGAGCAACTTTCTCTCACTGAGAAAGAAGCTTTTCAGCATCTGTGGCCTTGGATTCTTTTCATTTGCTTAGTTGCACTAACACAGCTTTTAGTGCTCTCAGAAGCTCAAAAACAGTGTTTCTGAGCATTGAAGCTCTAAACTAACTTTCTCTGCAAAAAAGCTCTAACTCATGAAAAATTGTCTTCTGCTTAGCAAATTACATGAGAATTCATGAGAAAGAAACAAATTTCTTGTACTTGAGTTTTTCTCTTATAATTGATATGAGCAACTTTCTCTCACTGAGAAAGAAGCTTTTCAGCATCTGTGGCCTTTGATTCTTTTCATTTGCTAAGTTGCACTAACACAGCTTTTAGTGCTCTCAGAAGCTCAAAAACAGCTCAAAACAGCTTTCTGAGCATTGAAGCTCTAAACTAACTTTCTCTGCAAAAAAGCTCTAACTCATGAAAATCTGTCTTCTGCTTTGCAAATTACATGAGAATTCATGAGAAAGAAACAAATTTCTTGCACTTGAGTTTTTCTCTTAAAGCTGCATTGAGCAACTTTCTCTCACTGAGAAAGAAGCTTTTCAGCATCTGTGGCCTTGGATTCTTTTCATTTGCTTAGTTGCACTAACACAGCTTTTAGTGCTCTCAGAAGCTCAAAAACAGTGTTTCTGAGCATTGAAGCTCTAAACTAACTTTCTCTGCAAAAAAGCTCTAACTCATGAAAATCTGTCTTCTGCTTTGCAAATTACATGAGAATTCATGAGAAAGAAACAAATTTCTTGTACTTGAGTTTTTCTCTTAAAGCTGCATTGAGCAACTTTCTCTCACTGAGAAAGAAGCTTTTCAGCATCTGTGGCCTTGGATTCTTTTCATTTGCTTAGTTGCACTAACACAACTTTTAGTACTCTCAGAAGCTCAAAAACAGTGTTTCTGAGCATGGAAGCTCTAAACTAACTTTCTCTGCAAAAAAGCTCTGACTCATGAAAATCTGTCTTCTGCTTTGCAAATTACATGAGAATTCATGAGAAAGAAACAAATTTCTTGTACTTGAGTTTTTCTCTTATAATTGATATGAGCAACTTTCTCTCACTGAGAAAGAAGCTTTTCAGCATCTGTGGCCTTGGATTCTTTTCATTTGCTAAGTTGCACTAACACAGCTTTTAGTGCTCTCAGAAGCTCAAAAACAGCTCAAAACAGCTTTCTGAGCATTGAAGCTCTAAACTAACTTTCTCTGCAAAAAAGCTCTAACTCATGAAAATCTGTCTTCTGCTTTGCAAATTATTTGAGAATTCATGAGAAAGAAACAAATTTCTTGTACTTGAGTTTTTCTCTTATAATTGATATGAGCAACTTTCTCTCACTGAGAAAGAAGCTTTTCAGCATCTATGGCCTTGGATTCTTTTAATTTGCTTAGTTGCACTAACACAGCTTTTAGTACTCTCAGAAGCTCAAAAACAGTGTTTCTGAGCATTGAAGCTCTAAACTAACTTTCTCTGCAAAAAAGCTCTAACTCATGAAAATCTGTCTTCTGCTTTGCAAATTACATGAGAATTCATGAGAAAGAAACAAATTTCTTGTACTTGAGTTTTTCTCTTATAATTGATATGAGCAACTTTCTCTCACTGAGAAAGAAGCTTTTCAGCATCTGTGGCCTTGGATTCTTTTCATTTGCTTAGTTGCACTAACACAGCTTTTAGTGCTCTCAGAAGCTCAAAAACAGCTCAAAACAGCTTTCTGAGCATTGAAGCTCTAAACTAACTTTCTCTGCAAAAAAGCTCTAACTCATGAAAATCTGTCTTCTGCTTTGCAAATTACATGAGAATTCATGAGAAAGAAACAAATTTCTTGTACTTGAGTTTTTCTCTTAAAGCTGCATTGAGCAACTTTCTCTCACTGAGAAAGAAGCTTTTCAGCATCTGTGGCCTTGGATTCTTTTCATTTGCTTAGTTGCACTAACACAGCTTTTAGTGCTCTCAGAAGCTCAAAAACAGTGTTTCTGAGCATTGAAGCTCTAAACTAACTTTCTCTGCAAAAAAGCTCTAACTCATGAAAATCTGTCTTCTGCTTTGCAAATTACATGAGAATTCATGTGAAAGAAACAAATTTCTTGTACTTGAGTTTTTCTCTTAAAGCTGCATTGAGCAACTTTCTCTCACTGAGAAAGAAGCTTTTCAGCATCTGTGGCCTTGGATTCTTTTCATTTGCTTAGTTGCACTAACACAGCTTTTAGTGCTCTCAGAAGCTCAAAAACAGTGTTTCTGAGCATTGAAGCTCTAAACTAACTTTCTCTGCAAAAAAGCTCTAACTCATGAAAAATTGTCTTCTGCTTAGCAAATTACATGAGAATTCATGAGAAAGAAACAAATTTCTTGTACTTGAGTTTTTCTCTTATAATTGATATGAGCAACTTTCTCTCACTGAGAAAGAAGCTTTTCAGCATCTGTGGCCTTTGATTCTTTTCATTTGCTAAGTTGCACTAACACAGCTTTTAGTGCTCTCAGAAGCTCAAAAACAGCTCAAAACAGCTTTCTGAGCATTGAAGCTCTAAACTAACTTTCTCTGCAAAAAAGCTCTAACTCATGAAAATCTGTCTTCTGCTTTGCAAATTACATGAGAATTCATGAGAAAGAAACAAATTTCTTGCACTTGAGTTTTTCTCTTAAAGCTGCATTGAGCAACTTTCTCTCACTGAGAAAGAAGCTTTTCAGCATCTGTGGCCTTGGATTCTTTTCATTTGCTTAGTTGCACTAACACAGCTTTTAGTGCTCTCAGAAGCTCAAAAACAGTGTTTCTGAGCATTGAAGCTCTAAACTAACTTTCTCTGCAAAAAAGCTCTAACTCATGAAAATCTGTCTTCTGCTTTGCAAATTACATGAGAATTCATGTGAAAGAAACAAATTTCTTGTACTTGAGTTTTTCTCTTAAAGCTGCATTGAGCAACTTTCTCTCACTGAGAAAGAAGCTTTTCAGCATCTGTGGCCTTGGATTCTTTTCATTTGCTTAGTTGCACTAACACAGCTTTTAGTGCTCTCAGAAGCTCAAAAACAGTGTTTCTGAGCATTGAAGCTCTAAACTAACTTTCTCTGCAAAAAAGCTCTAACTCATGAAAATCTGTCTTCTGCTTTGCAAATTACATGAGAATTCATGAGAAAGAAACAAATTTCTTGTACTTGAGTTTTTCTCTTAAAGCTGCATTGAGCAACTTTCTCTCACTGAGAAAGAAGCTTTTCAGCATCTGTGGCCTTGGATTCTTTTCATTTGCTTAGTTGCACTAACACAACTTTTAGTACTCTCAGAAGCTCAAAAACAGTGTTTCTGAGCATGGAAGCTCTAAACTAACTTTCTCTGCAAAAAAGCTCTGACTCATGAAAATCTGTCTTCTGCTTTGCAAATTACATGAGAATTCATGAGAAAGAAACAAATTTCTTGTACTTGAGTTTTTCTCTTATAATTGATATGAGCAACTTTCTCTCACTGAGAAAGAAGCTTTTCAGCATCTGTGGCCTTGGATTCTTTTCATTTGCTAAGTTGCACTAACACAGCTTTTAGTGCTCTCAGAAGCTCAAAAACAGCTCAAAACAGCTTTCTGAGCATTGAAGCTCTAAACTAACTTTCTCTGCAAAAAAGCTCTAACTCATGAAAATCTGTCTTCTGCTTTGCAAATTATTTGAGAATTCATGAGAAAGAAACAAATTTCTTGTACTTGAGTTTTTCTCTTATAATTGATATGAGCAACTTTCTCTCACTGAGAAAGAAGCTTTTCAGCATCTGTGGCCTTGGATTCTTTTAATTTGCTTAGTTGCACTAACACAGCTTTTAGTACTCTCAGAAGCTCAAAAACAGTGTTTCTGAGCATTGAAGCTCTAAACTAACTTTCTCTGCAAAAAAGCTCTAACTCATGAAAATCTGTCTTCTGCTTTGCAAATTACATGAGAATTCATGAGAAAGAAACAAATTTCTTGTACTTGAGTTTTTCTCTTATAATTGATATGAGCAACTTTCTCTCACTGAGAAAGAAGCTTTTCAGCATCTGTGGCCTTGGATTCTTTTCATTTGCTTAGTTGCACTAACACAGCTTTTAGTGCTCTCAGAAGCTCAAAAACAGTGTTTCTGAGCATTGAAGCTCTAAACTAACTTTCTCTGCAAAAAAGCTCTAACTCTTGAAAATCTGTCTTCTGCTTTGCAAATTACATGACAATTCATGAGAAAGAAACAAATTTCTTGTACTTGAGTTTTTCTCTTATAATTAATATGAGCAACTTTTTCTCACTGAGAAAGAAGCTTTTCAGCATCTGTGGCCTTGGATTCTTTTCATTTGCTTAGTTGCACTAACACAGCTTTTAGTGCTCTCAGAAGCTCAAAAACAGTGTTTCTGAGCATTGAAGCTCTAAACTAACTTTCTCTGCAAAAAAGCTCTAACTCATGAAAATCTGTCTTCTGCATTGCAAATTACATGAGAATTCATGAGAAAGAAACAAATTTCTTGTACTTGAGTTTTTCTCTTATAATTGATATGAGCAACTTTTTCTCACTGAGAAAGAAGCTTTTCAGCATCTGTGGCCTTGGATTCTTTTAATTTGCTTAGTTGCACTAACACAGCTTTTAGTACTCTCAGAAGCTCAAAAACAGTGTTTCTGAGCATTGAAGCTCTAAACTAACTTTCTCTGCAAAAAAGCTCTAACTCATGAAAATCTGTCTTCTGCTTTGCAAATTACATGAGAATTCATGAGAAAGAAACAAATTTCTTGTACTTGAGTTTTTCTCTTATAATTGATATGAGCAACTTTCTCTCACTGAGAAAGAAGCTTTTCAGCATCTGTGGCCTTGGATTCTTTTCATTTGCTTAGTTGCACTAACACAGCTTTTAGTGCTCTCAGAAGCTCAAAAACAGCTCAAAACAGCCTTCTGAGCATTGAAGCTCTAAACTAACTTTCTCTGCAAAAAAGCTCTAACTCATGAAAATCTGTCTTCTGCTTTGCAAATTACATGAGAATTCATGAGAAAGAAACAAATTTCTTGTACTTGAGTTTTTCTCTTATAAATGAATTGAGCAACTTTCTCTCACTGAGAAAGAAGCTTTTCAGCATCTGTGGCCTTGGATTCTTTTAATTTCCTTAGTTGCACTAACACAGCTTTTAGTGCTCTCAGAAGCTCAAAAACAGCTCAATACAGCTTTCTGAGCATTGAAGTTCTAAACTAACTTTCTCTGCAAAAAAGCTCTAACTCTTGAAAATCTGTCTTCTGCTTTGCAAATTACATGACAATTCATGAGAAAGAAACAAATTTCTTGTACTTGAGTTTTTCTCTTATAATTAATATGAGCAACTTTTTCTCACTGAGAAAGAAGCTTTTCAGCATCTGTGGCCTTGGATTCTTTTCATTTGCTTAGTTGCACTAACACAGCTTTTAGTGCTCTCAGAAGCTCAAAAACTGTGTTTCTGAGCATTGAAGCTCTAAACTAACTTTCTCTGCAAAAAAGCTCTAACTCATGAAAATCTGTCTTCTGCTTTGCAAATTACATGAGAATTCATGAGAAAGAAACAAATTTCTTGTACTTGAGTTTTTCTCTTAAAGCTGCATTGAGCAACTTTCTCTCACTGAGAAAGAAGCTTTTCAGCATCTGTGGCCTTGGATTCTTTTCATTTGCTTAGTTGCACTAACACAGCTTTTAGTGCTCTCAGAAGCTCAAAAACAGTGTTTCTGAGCATTGAAGCTCTAAACTAACTTTCTCTGCAAAAAAGCTCTAACTCATGAAAATCTGTCTTCTGCTTTGCAAATTACATGAGAATTCATGTGAAAGAAACAAATTTCTTGTACTTGAGTTTTTCTCTTATAATTGATATGAGCAACTTTCTCTCACTGAGAAAGAAGCTTTTCAGCATCTGTGGCCTTTGATTCTTTTCATTTGCTAAGTTGCACTAACACAGCTTTTAGTGCTCTCAGAAGCTCAAAAACAGCTCAAAACAGCTTTCTGAGCATTGAAGCTCTAAACTAACTTTCTCTGCAAAAAAGCTCTAACTCATGAAAATCTGTCTTCTGCTTTGCAAATTACATGAGAATTCATGAGAAAGAAACAAATTTCTTGCACTTGAGTTTTTCTCTTAAAGCTGCATTGAGCAACTTTCTCTCACTGAGAAAGAAGCTTTTCAGCATCTGTGGCCTTGGATTCTTTTCATTTGCTTAGTTGCACTAACACAGCTTTTAGTGCTCTCAGAAGCTCAAAAACAGTGTTTCTGAGCATTGAAGCTCTAAACTAACTTTCTCTGCAAAAAAGCTCTAACTCATGAAAATCTGTCTTCTGCTTTGCAAATTACATGAGAATTCATGTGAAAGAAACAAATTTCTTGTACTTGAGTTTTTCTCTTAAAGCTGCATTGAGCAACTTTCTCTCACTGAGAAAGAAGCTTTTCAGCATCTGTGGCCTTGGATTCTTTTCATTTGCTTAGTTGCACTAACACAGCTTTTAGTGCTCTCAGAAGCTCAAAAACAGTGTTTCTGAGCATTGAAGCTCTAAACTAACTTTCTCTGCAAAAAAGCTCTAACTCATGAAAATCTGTCTTCTGCTTTGCAAATTACATGAGAATTCATGAGAAAGAAACAAATTTCTTGTACTTGAGTTTTTCTCTTAAAGCTGCATTGAGCAACTTTCTCTCACTGAGAAAGAAGCTTTTCAGCATCTGTGGCCTTGGATTCTTTTCATTTGCTTAGTTGCACTAACACAACTTTTAGTACTCTCAGAAGCTCAAAAACAGTGTTTCTGAGCATGGAAGCTCTAAACTAACTTTCTCTGCAAAAAAGCTCTGACTCATGAAAATCTGTCTTCTGCTTTGCAAATTACATGAGAATTCATGAGAAAGAAACAAATTTCTTGTACTTGAGTTTTTCTCTTATAATTGATATGAGCAACTTTCTCTCACTGAGAAAGAAGCTTTTCAGCATCTGTGGCCTTGGATTCTTTTCATTTGCTAAGTTGCACTAACACAGCTTTTAGTGCTCTCAGAAGCTCAAAAACAGCTCAAAACAGCTTTCTGAGCATTGAAGCTCTAAACTAACTTTCTCTGCAAAAAAGCTCTAACTCATGAAAATCTGTCTTCTGCTTTGCAAATTATTTGAGAATTCATGAGAAAGAAACAAATTTCTTGTACTTGAGTTTTTCTCTTATAATTGATATGAGCAACTTTCTCTCACTGAGAAAGAAGCTTTTCAGCATCTGTGGCCTTGGATTCTTTTAATTTGCTTAGTTGCACTAACACAGCTTTTAGTACTCTCAGAAGCTCAAAAACAGTGTTTCTGAGCATTGAAGCTCTAAACTAACTTTCTCTGCAAAAAAGCTCTAACTCATGAAAATCTGTCTTCTGCTTTGCAAATTACATGAGAATTCATGAGAAAGAAACAAATTTCTTGTACTTGAGTTTTTCTCTTATAATTGATATGAGCAACTTTCTCTCACTGAGAAAGAAGCTTTTCAGCATCTGTGGCCTTGGATTCTTTTCATTTGCTTAGTTGCACTAACACAGCTTTTAGTGCTCTCAGAAGCTCAAAAACAGTGTTTCTGAGCATTGAAGCTCTAAACTAACTTTCTCTGCAAAAAAGCTCTAACTCTTGAAAATCTGTCTTCTGCTTTGCAAATTACATGACAATTCATGAGAAAGAAACAAATTTCTTGTACTTGAGTTTTTCTCTTATAATTAATATGAGCAACTTTTTCTCACTGAGAAAGAAGCTTTTCAGCATCTGTGGCCTTGGATTCTTTTCATTTGCTTAGTTGCACTAACACAGCTTTTAGTGCTCTCAGAAGCTCAAAAACAGTGTTTCTGAGCATTGAAGCTCTAAACTAACTTTCTCTGCAAAAAAGCTCTAACTCATGAAAATCTGTCTTCTGCATTGCAAATTACATGAGAATTCATGAGAAAGAAACAAATTTCTTGTACTTGAGTTTTTCTCTTATAATTGATATGAGCAACTTTTTCTCACTGAGAAAGAAGCTTTTCAGCATCTGTGGCCTTGGATTCTTTTAATTTGCTTAGTTGCACTAACACAGCTTTTAGTACTCTCAGAAGCTCAAAAACAGTGTTTCTGAGCATTGAAGCTCTAAACTAACTTTCTCTGCAAAAAAGCTCTAACTCATGAAAATCTGTCTTCTGCTTTGCAAATTACATGAGAATTCATGAGAAAGAAACAAATTTCTTGTACTTGAGTTTTTCTCTTATAATTGATATGAGCAACTTTCTCTCACTGAGAAAGAAGCTTTTCAGCATCTGTGGCCTTGGATTCTTTTCATTTGCTTAGTTGCACTAACACAGCTTTTAGTGCTCTCAGAAGCTCAAAAACAGCTCAAAACAGCCTTCTGAGCATTGAAGCTCTAAACTAACTTTCTCTGCAAAAAAGCTCTAACTCATGAAAATCTGTCTTCTGCTTTGCAAATTACATGAGAATTCATGAGAAAGAAACAAATTTCTTGTACTTGAGTTTTTCTCTTATAAATGAATTGAGCAACTTTCTCTCACTGAGAAAGAAGCTTTTCAGCATCTGTGGCCTTGGATTCTTTTAATTTCCTTAGTTGCACTAACACAGCTTTTAGTGCTCTCAGAAGCTCAAAAACAGCTCAATACAGCTTTCTGAGCATTGAAGTTCTAAACTAACTTTCTCTGCAAAAAAGCTCTAACTCTTGAAAATCTGTCTTCTGCTTTGCAAATTACATGACAATTCATGAGAAAGAAACAAATTTCTTGTACTTGAGTTTTTCTCTTATAATTAATATGAGCAACTTTTTCTCACTGAGAAAGAAGCTTTTCAGCATCTGTGGCCTTGGATTCTTTTCATTTGCTTAGTTGCACTAACACAGCTTTTAGTGCTCTCAGAAGCTCAAAAACTGTGTTTCTGAGCATTGAAGCTCTAAACTAACTTTCTCTGCAAAAAAGCTCTAACTCATGAAAATCTGTCTTCTGCTTTGCAAATTACATGAGAATTCATGAGAAAGAAACAAATTTCTTGTACTTGAGTTTTTCTCTTATAATTGATATGAGCAACTTTCTCTCACTGAGAAAGAAGCTTTTCAGCATCTGTGGCCTTGGATTCTTTTCATTTGCTTAGTTGCACTAACACAGCTTTTAGTGCTCTCAGAAGCTCAAAAACAGCTCAAAACAGCCTTCTGAGCATTGAAGCTCTAAACTAACTTTCTCTGCAAAAAAGCTCTAACTCATGAAAATCTGTCTTCTGCTTTGCAAATTACATGAGAATTCATGAGAAAGAAACAAATTTCTTGTACTTGAGTTTTTCTCTTATAAATGAATTGAGCAACTTTCTCTCACTGAGAAAGAAGCTTTTCAGCATCTGTGGCCTTGGATTCTTTTAATTTCCTTAGTTGCACTAACACAGCTTTTAGTGCTCTCAGAAGCTCAAAAACAGCTCAATACAGCTTTCTGAGCATTGAAGTTCTAAACTAACTTTCTCTGCAAAAAAGCTCTAACTCATGAAAATCTGTCTTCTGCTTTGCAAATTACATGAGAATTCATGAGAAAGAAACAAATTTCTTGTACTTGAGTTTTTCTCTTAAAGCTGCATTGAGCAACTTTCTCTCACTGAGAAAGAAGCTTTTCAGCATCTGTGGCCTTGGATTCTTTTCATTTGCTTAGTTGCACTAACACAGCTTTTAGTGCTCTCAGAAGCTCAAAAACAGTGTTTCTGAGCATTGAAGCTCTAAACTAACTTTCTCTGCAAAAAAGCTCTAACTCATGAAAATCTGTCTTCTGCTTTGCAAATTACATGAGAATTCATGAGAAAGAAACAAATTTCTTGTACTTGAGTTTTTCTCTTATAATTGATATGAGCAACTTTCTCTCACTGAGAAAGAAGCTTTTCAGCATCTGTGGCCTTGGATTCTTTTCATTTGCTTAGTTGCACTAACACAGCTTTTAGTGCTCTCAGAAGCTCAAAAACAGCTCAAAACAGCCTTCTGAGCATTGAAGCTCTAAACTAACTTTCTCTGCAAAAAAGCTCTAACTCATGAAAATCTGTCTTCTGCTTTGCAAATTACATGAGAATTCATGAGAAAGAAACAAATTTCTTGTACTTGAGTTTTTCTCTTATAATTAATATGAGCAACTTTTTCTCACTGAGAAAGAAGCTTTTCAGCATCTGTGGCCTTGGATTCTTTTCATTTGCTTAGTTGCACTAACACAGCTTTTAGTGCTCTCAGAAGCTCAAAAACAGTGTTTCTGAGCATTGAAGCTCTAAACTAACTTTCTCTGCAAAAAAGCTCTAACTCATGAAAATCTGTCTTCTGCTTTGCAAATTACATGAGAATTCATGAGAAAGAAACAAATTTCTTGTACTTGAGTTTTTCTCTTAAAGCTGCATTGAGCAACTTTCTCTCACTGAGAAAGAAGCTTTTCAGCATCTGTGGCCTTGGATTCTTTTCATTTGCTTAGTTGCACTAACACAGCTTTTAGTGCTCTCAGAAGCTCAAAAACTTAGCTTTTCAGCATCTGTGGCCTTGGATTCTTTTCATTTGCTTAGTTGCACTAACACAGCTTTTAGTGCTCTCAGAAGCTCAAAAACAGTGTTTCTGAGCATTGAAGCTCTAAACTAACTTTCTCTGCAAAAAAGCTCTAACTCTTGAAAATCTGTCTTCTGCTTTGCAAATTACATGACAATTCATGAGAAAGAAACAAATTTCTTGTACTTGAGTTTTTCTCTTATAATTAATATGAGCAACTTTTTCTCACTGAGAAAGAAGCTTTTCAGCATCTGTGGCCTTGGATTCTTTTCATTTGCTTAGTTGCACTAACACAGCTTTTAGTGCTCTCAGAAGCTCAAAAACAGTGTTTCTGAGCATTGAAGCTCTAAACTAACTTTCTCTGCAAAAAAGCTCTAACTCATGAAAATCTGTCTTCTGCATTGCAAATTACATGAGAATTCATGAGAAAGAAACAAATTTCTTGTACTTGAGTTTTTCTCTTATAATTGATATGAGCAACTTTTTCTCACTGAGAAAGAAGCTTTTCAGCATCTGTGGCCTTGGATTCTTTTAATTTGCTTAGTTGCACTAACACAGCTTTTAGTACTCTCAGAAGCTCAAAAACAGTGTTTCTGAGCATTGAAGCTCTAAACTAACTTTCTCTGCAAAAAAGCTCTAACTCATGAAAATCTGTCTTCTGCTTTGCAAATTACATGAGAATTCATGAGAAAGAAACAAATTTCTTGTACTTGAGTTTTTCTCTTATAATTGATATGAGCAACTTTCTCTCACTGAGAAAGAAGCTTTTCAGCATCTGTGGCCTTGGATTCTTTTCATTTGCTTAGTTGCACTAACACAGCTTTTAGTGCTCTCAGAAGCTCAAAAACAGCTCAAAACAGCCTTCTGAGCATTGAAGCTCTAAACTAACTTTCTCTGCAAAAAAGCTCTAACTCATGAAAATCTGTCTTCTGCTTTGCAAATTACATGAGAATTCATGAGAAAGAAACAAATTTCTTGTACTTGAGTTTTTCTCTTATAAATGAATTGAGCAACTTTCTCTCACTGAGAAAGAAGCTTTTCAGCATCTGTGGCCTTGGATTCTTTTAATTTCCTTAGTTGCACTAACACAGCTTTTAGTGCTCTCAGAAGCTCAAAAACAGCTCAATACAGCTTTCTGAGCATTGAAGTTCTAAACTAACTTTCTCTGCAAAAAAGCTCTAACTCTTGAAAATCTGTCTTCTGCTTTGCAAATTACATGACAATTCATGAGAAAGAAACAAATTTCTTGTACTTGAGTTTTTCTCTTATAATTAATATGAGCAACTTTTTCTCACTGAGAAAGAAGCTTTTCAGCATCTGTGGCCTTGGATTCTTTTCATTTGCTTAGTTGCACTAACACAGCTTTTAGTGCTCTCAGAAGCTCAAAAACTGTGTTTCTGAGCATTGAAGCTCTAAACTAACTTTCTCTGCAAAAAAGCTCTAACTCATGAAAATCTGTCTTCTGCATTGCAAATTACATGAGAATTCATGAGAAAGAAACAAATCTCTTGTACTTGAGTTTTTCTCTTATAATTGATATGAGCAACTTTTTCTCACTGAGAAAGAAGCTTTTCAGCATCTGTGGCCTTGGATTCTTTTAATTTGCTTAGTTGCACTAACACAGCTTTTAGTACTCTCAGAAGCTCAAAAACAGTGTTTCTGAGCATTGAAGCTCTAAACTAACTTTCTCTGCAAAAAAGCTCTAACTCATGAAAATCTGTCTTCTGCTTTGCAAATTACATGAGAATTCATGAGAAAGAAACAAATTTCTTGTACTTGAGTTTTTCTCTTATAATTGATATGAGCAACTTTCTCTCACTGAGAAAGAAGCTTTTCAGCATCTGTGGCCTTGGATTCTTTTCATTTGCTTAGTTGCACTAACACAGCTTTTAGTGCTCTCAGAAGCTCAAAAACAGCTCAAAACAGCCTTCTGAGCATTGAAGCTCTAAACTAACTTTCTCTGCAAAAAAGCTCTAACTCATGAAAATCTGTCTTCTGCTTTGCAAATTACATGAGAATTCATGAGAAAGAAACAAATTTCTTGTACTTGAGTTTTTCTCTTATAAATGAATTGAGCAACTTTCTCTCACTGAGAAAGAAGCTTTTCAGCATCTGTGGCCTTGGATTCTTTTAATTTCCTTAGTTGCACTAACACAGCTTTTAGTGCTCTCAGAAGCTCAAAAACAGCTCAATACAGCTTTCTGAGCATTGAAGTTCTAAACTAACTTTCTCTGCAAAAAAGCTCTAACTCATGAAAATCTGTCTTCTGCTTTGCAAATTACATGAGAATTCATGAGAAAGAAACAAATTTCTTGTACTTGAGTTTTTCTCTTAAAGCTGCATTGAGCAACTTTCTCTCACTGAGAAAGAAGCTTTTCAGCATCTGTGGCCTTGGATTCTTTTCATTTGCTTAGTTGCACTAACACAGCTTTTAGTGCTCTCAGAAGCTCAAAAACAGTGTTTCTGAGCATTGAAGCTCTAAACTAACTTTCTCTGCAAAAAAGCTCTAACTCATGAAAATCTGTCTTCTGCTTTGCAAATTACATGAGAATTCATGAGAAAGAAACAAATTTCTTGTACTTGAGTTTTTCTCTTATAATTGATATGAGCAACTTTCTCTCACTGAGAAAGAAGCTTTTCAGCATCTGTGGCCTTGGATTCTTTTCATTTGCTTAGTTGCACTAACACAGCTTTTAGTGCTCTCAGAAGCTCAAAAACAGCTCAAAACAGCCTTCTGAGCATTGAAGCTCTAAACTAACTTTCTCTGCAAAAAAGCTCTAACTCATGAAAATCTGTCTTCTGCTTTGCAAATTACATGAGAATTCATGAGAAAGAAACAAATTTCTTGTACTTGAGTTTTTCTCTTATAATTAATATGAGCAACTTTTTCTCACTGAGAAAGAAGCTTTTCAGCATCTGTGGCCTTGGATTCTTTTCATTTGCTTAGTTGCACTAACACAGCTTTTAGTGCTCTCAGAAGCTCAAAAACAGTGTTTCTGAGCATTGAAGCTCTAAACTAACTTTCTCTGCAAAAAAGCTCTAACTCATGAAAATCTGTCTTCTGCTTTGCAAATTACATGAGAATTCATGAGAAAGAAACAAATTTCTTGTACTTGAGTTTTTCTCTTAAAGCTGCATTGAGCAACTTTCTCTCACTGAGAAAGAAGCTTTTCAGCATCTGTGGCCTTGGATTCTTTTCATTTGCTTAGTTGCACTAACACAGCTTTTAGTGCTCTCAGAAGCTCAAAAACTTAGCTTTTCAGCATCTGTGGCCTTGGATTCTTTTCATTTGCTTAGTTGCACTAACACAGCTTTTAGTGCTCTCAGAAGCTCAAAAACAGTGTTTCTGAGCATTGAAGCTCTAAACTAACTTTCTCTGCAAAAAAGCTCTAACTCTTGAAAATCTGTCTTCTGCTTTGCAAATTACATGACAATTCATGAGAAAGAAACAAATTTCTTGTACTTGAGTTTTTCTCTTATAATTGATATGAGCAACTTTCTCTCACTGAGAAAGAAGCTTTTCAGCATCTGTGGCCTTGGATTCTTTTCATTTGCTTAGTTGCACTAACACAGCTTTTAGTGCTCTCAGAAGCTCAAAAACAGCTCAAAACAGCCTTCTGAGCATTGAAGCTCTAAACTAACTTTCTCTGCAAAAAAGCTCTAACTCATGAAAATCTGTCTTCTGCTTTGCAAATTACATGAGAATTCATGAGAAAGAAACAAATTTCTTGTACTTGAGTTTTTCTCTTATAAATGAATTGAGCAACTTTCTCTCACTGAGAAAGAAGCTTTTCAGCATCTGTGGCCTTGGATTCTTTTAATTTCCTTAGTTGCACTAACACAGCTTTTAGTGCTCTCAGAAGCTCAAAAACAGCTCAATACAGCTTTCTGAGCATTGAAGTTCTAAACTAACTTTCTCTGCAAAAAAGCTCTAACTCATGAAAATCTGTCTTCTGCTTTGCAAATTACATGAGAATTCATGAGAAAGAAACAAATTTCTTGTACTTGAGTTTTTCTCTTAAAGCTGCATTGAGCAACTTTCTCTCACTGAGAAAGAAGCTTTTCAGCATCTGTGGCCTTGGATTCTTTTCATTTGCTTAGTTGCACTAACACAGCTTTTAGTGCTCTCAGAAGCTCAAAAACAGTGTTTCTGAGCATTGAAGCTCTAAACTAACTTTCTCTGCAAAAAAGCTCTAACTCATGAAAATCTGTCTTCTGCTTTGCAAATTACATGAGAATTCATGAGAAAGAAACAAATTTCTTTTACTTGAGTTTTTCTCTTATAATTGATATGAGCAACTTTCTCTCACTGAGAAAGAAGCTTTTCAGCATCTATGGCCTTGGATTCTTTTCATTTGCTTAGTTGCACTAACACAGCTTTTAGTGCTCTCAGAAGCTCAAAAACAGCTCAAAACAGCTTTCTGAGCATTGAAGCTTTAAACTAACTTTCTCTGCAAAAAAGCTCTAACTCATGAAAATCTGTCTTCTGCTTTGCAAATTACATGAGACTTCATGAGAAAGAAACAAATTTCTTGTACTTGAGTTTTTCTCTTATAATTAATATGAGCAACTTTTTCTCACTGAGAAAGAAGCTTTTCAGCATCTGTGGCCTTGGATTCTTTTCATTTGCTTAGTTGCACTAACACAGCTTTTAGTGCTCTCAGAAGCTCAAAAACAGTGTTTCTGAGCATTGAAGCTCTAAACTAACTTTCTCTGCAAAAAAGCTCTAACTCATGAAAATCTGTCTTCTGCTTTGCAAATTACATGAGAATTCATGAGAAAGAAACAAATTTCTTGTACTTGAGTTTTTCTCTTAAAGCTGCATTGAGCAACTTTCTCTCACTGAGAAAGAAGCTTTTCAGCATCTGTGGCCTTGGATTCTTTTCATTTGCTTAGTTGCACTAACACAGCTTTTAGTGCTCTCAGAAGCTCAAAAACAGTGTTTCTGAGCATTGAAGCTCTAAACTAACTTTCTCTGCAAAAAAGCTCTAACTCATCAAAATCTGTCTTCTGCTTTGCAAATTACATGAGAATTCATGAGAAAGAAACAAATTTCTTGTACTTGAGTTTTTCTCTTAAAGCTGCATTGAGCAACTTTCTCTCACTGAGAAAGAAGCTTTTCAGCATCTGTGGCCTTGGATTCTTTTCATTTGCTTAGTTGCACTAACACAGCTTTTAGTGCTCTCAGAAGCTCAAAAACAGTGTTTCTGAGCATTGAAGCTCTAAACTAACTTTCTCTGCAAAAAAGCTCTAACTCATGAAAATCTGTCTTCTGCTTTGCAAATTACATGAGAATTCATGAGAAAGAAACAAATTTCTTGTACTTGAGTTTTTCTCTTATAATTGATATGAGCAACTTTCTCTCACTGAGAAAGAAGCTTTTCAGCATCTGTGGCCTTGGATTCTTTTCATTTGCTTAGTTGCACTAACACAACTTTTAGTACTCTCAGAAGCTCAAAAACAGTGTTTCTGAGCATTGAAGCTCTAAACTAACTTTCTCTGCAAAAAAGCTCTGACTCATGAAAATCTGTCTTCTGCTTTGCAAATTACATGAGAATTCATGAGAAAGAAACAAATTTCTTGTACTTGAGTTTTTCTCTTATAATTGATATGAGCAACTTTCTCTCACTGAGAAAGAAGCTTTTCAGCATCTGTGGCCTTGGATTCTTTTCATTTGCTAAGTTGCACTAACACAGCTTTTAGTGCTCTCAGAAGCTCAAAAACAGCTCAAAACAGCTTTCTGAGCATTGAAGCTCTAAACTAACTTTCTCTGCAAAAAAGCTCTAACTCATGAAAATCTGTCTTCTGCTTTGCAAATTACATGAGAATTCATGAGAAAGAAACAAATTCCTTGTACTTGAGTTTTTCTCTTATAATTGATATGAGCAACTTTCTCTCACTGAGAAAGAAGCTTTTCAGCATCTGTGGCCTTGGATTCTTTTCATTTGCTAAGTTGCACTAACACAGCTTTTAGTGCTCTCAGAAGCTCAAAAACAGCTCAAAACAGCTTTCTGAGCATTGAAGCTCTAAACTAACTTTCTCTGCAAAAAAGCTCTAACTCATGAAAATCTGTCTTCTGCTTTGCAAATTACATGAGACTTCATGAGAAAGTTACAAATTTCTTGTACTTGAGTTTTTCTCTTAAAGCTGCATTGAGCAACTTTCTCTGACTGAGAAAGAAGCTTTTCAGCATCTGTGGCCTTGGATTCTTTTAATTTGCTTAGTTGCACTAACACAGCTTTTAGTGCTTTCAGAAGCTCAAAAACAGTGTTTCTGAGCATTGACGCTCTAAACTAACTTTCTCTGCAAAAAAGCTCTAACTCATGAAAATCTGTCTTCTGCATTGCAAATTACATGTGACTTCATGAGAAAGAAACAAATTTCTTGTACTTGAGTTTTTCTCTTAAAGCTGCATTGAACAACTTTCCCTCACTGAGAAAGAAGCTTTTCAGCATCTGTGGCCTTGGATTCTTTTAATTTGCTTAGTTGCACTAACACAGCTTTTAGTACTCTCAGAAGCTCAAAAACAGTGTTTCTGAGCATTGAAGCTCTAAACTAACTTTCTCTGCAAAAAAGCTCTAACTCATGAAAATCTGTCTTCTGCTTTGCAAATTACATGAGAATTCATGAGAAAGAAACAAATTTCTTGTACTTGAGTTTTTCTCTTATAATTGATATGAGCAACTTTCTCTCACTGAGAAAGAAGCTTTTCAGCATCTGTGGCCTTGGATTCTTTTCATTTGCTTAGTTGCACTAACACAGCTTTTAGTGCTCTCAGAAGCTCAAAAACAGCTCAAAACAGCTTTCTGAGCATTGAAGCTCTAAACTAACTTTCTCTGCAAAAAAGCTCTAACTCATGAAAATCTGTCTTCTGCTTTGCAAATTACATGAGAATTCATGAGAAAGAAACAAATTTCTTGTACTTGAGTTTTTCTCTTATAAATGAATTGAGCAACTTTCTCTCACTGAGAAAGAAGCTTTTCAGCATCTGTGGCCTTGGATTCTTTTAATTTCCTTAGTTGCACTAACACAGCTTTTAGTGCTCTCAGAAGCTCAAAAACAGCTCAAAACAGCTTTCTGAGCATTGAAGCTCTAAACTAACTTTCTCTGCAAAAAAGCTCTAACTCATGAAAATCTGTCTTCTGCTTTGAAAATTACATGAGACTTCATGAGAAAGTTACAAATTTCTTGTACTTGAGTTTTTCTCTTAAAGCTGCATTGAGCAACTTTCTCTGACTGAGAAAGAAGCTTTTCAGCATCTGTGGCCTTGGATTCTTTTAATTTGCTTAGTTGCACTAACACAGCTTTTAGTGCTTTCAGAAGCTCAAAAACAGTGTTTCTGAGCATTGACGCTCTAAACTAACTTTCTCTGCAAAAAAGCTCTAACTCATGAAAATCTGTCTTCTGCATTGCAAATTACATGTGACTTCATGAGAAAGAAACAAATTTCTTGTACTTGAGTTTTTCTCTTAAAGCTGCATTGAACAACTTTCCCTCACTGAGAAAGAAGCTTTTCAGCATCTGTGGCCTTGGATTCTTTTCATTTGCTTAGTTGCACTAACACAGCTTTTAGTGCTCTCAGAAGCTCAAAAACAGTGTTTCTGAGCATTGAAGCTCTAAACTAACTTTCTCTGCAAAAAAGCTCTGACTCATGAAAATCTGTCTTCTGCTTTGCAAATTACATGAGAATTCATGAGAAAGAAACAAATTTCTTGTACTTGAGTTTTTCTCTTATAATTGATATGAGCAACTTTCTCTCACTGAGAAAGAAGCTTTTCAGCATCTGTGGCCTTGGATTCTTTTCATTTGCTAAGTTGCACTAACACAGCTTTTAGTGCTCTCAGAAGCTCAAAAACAGCTCAAAACAGCTTTCTGAGCATTGAAGCTCTAAACTAACTTTCTCTGCAAAAAAGCTCTAACTCATGAAAATCTGTCTTCTGCTTTGCAAATTACATGAGACTTCATGAGAAAGTTACAAATTTCTTGTACTTGAGTTTTTCTCTTAAAGCTGCATTGAGCAACTTTCTCTGACTGAGAAAGAAGCTTTTCAGCATCTGTGGCCTTGGATTCTTTTCATTTGCTTAGTTGCACTAACACAGCTTTTAGTGCTCTCAGAAGCTCAAAAACAGTGTTTCTGAGCATTGAAGCTCTAAACTAACTTTCTCTGCAAAAAAGCTCTAACTCATGAAAATCTGTCTTCTGCTTTGCAAATTATTTGAGAATTCATGAGAAAGAAACAAATTTCTTGTACTTGAGTTTTTCTCTTATAATTGATATGAGCAACTTTCTCTCACTGAGAAAGAAGCTTTTCAGCATCTGTGGCCTTGGATTCTTTTCATTTGCTTAGTTGCACTAACACAGCTTTTAGTGCTCTCAGAAGCTCAAAAACAGCTCAAAACAGCTTTCTGAGCATTGAAGCTCTAAACTAACTTTCTCTGCAAAAAAGCTCTAACTCATGAAAATCTTTCTTCTGCTTTGCAAATTACATGAGACTTCATGAGAAAGAAACAAATTTCTTGTACTTGAGTTTTTCTCTTATAATTAATATGAGCAACCTTTTCTCACTGAGAAAGAAGCTTTTCAGCATCTGTGGCCTTGGATTCTTTTAATTTGCTTAGTTGCACTAACACAGCTTTTAGTGCTCTCAGAAGCTCAAAAACAGTGTTTCTGAGCATTGAAGCTCTAAACTAACTTTCTCTGCAAAAAAGCTCTAACTCTTGAAAATCTGTTTTCTGCTTTGCAAATTACATGACAATTCATGAGAAAGAAACAAATTTCTTGTACTTGAGTTTTTCTCTTATAATTAATATGAGCAACTTTTTCTCACTGAGAAAGAAGCTTTTCAGCATCTGTGGCCTTGGATTCTTTTCATTTGCTTAGTTGCACTAACACAGCTTTTAGTGCTCTCAGAAGCTCAAAAACTGTGTTTCTGAGCATTGAAGCTCTAAACTAACTTTCTCTGCAAAAAAGCTCTAACTCATGAAAATCTGTCTTCTGCTTTGCAAATTACATGAGAATTCATGAGAAAGAAACAAATTTCTTGTACTTGAGTTTTTCTCTTATAATTGATATGAGCAACTTTCTCTCACTGAGAAAGAAGCTTTTCAGCATCTGTGGCCTTGGATTCTTTTCATTTGCTTAGTTGCACTAACACAGCTTTTAGTGCTCTCAGAAGCTCAAAAACAGCTCAAAACAGCCTTCTGAGCATTGAAGCTCTAAACTAACTTTCTCTGCAAAAAAGCTCTAACTCATGAAAATCTGTCTTCTGCTTTGCAAATTACATGAGAATTCATGAGAAAGAAACAAATTTCTTGTACTTGAGTTTTTCTCTTATAAATGAATTGAGCAACTTTCTCTCACTGAGAAAGAAGCTTTTCAGCATCTGTGGCCTTGGATTCTTTTAATTTCCTTAGTTGCACTAACACAGCTTTTAGTGCTCTCAGAAGCTCAAAAACAGCTCAATACAGCTTTCTGAGCATTGAAGTTCTAAACTAACTTTCTCTGCAAAAAAGCTCTAACTCATGAAAATCTGTCTTCTGCTTTGCAAATTACATGAGAATTCATGAGAAAGAAACAAATTTCTTGTACTTGAGTTTTTCTCTTAAAGCTGCATTGAGCAACTTTCTCTCACTGAGAAAGAAGCTTTTCAGCATCTGTGGCCTTGGATTCTTTTCATTTGCTTAGTTGCACTAACACAGCTTTTAGTGCTCTCAGAAGCTCAAAAACAGTGTTTCTGAGCATTGAAGCTCTAAACTAACTTTCTCTGCAAAAAAGCTCTAACTCATGAAAATCTGTCTTCTGCTTTGCAAATTACATGAGAATTCATGAGAAAGAAACAAATTTCTTGTACTTGAGTTTTTCTCTTATAATTGATATGAGCAACTTTCTCTCACTGAGAAAGAAGCTTTTCAGCATCTGTGGCCTTGGATTCTTTTCATTTGCTTAGTTGCACTAACACAGCTTTTAGTGCTCTCAGAAGCTCAAAAACAGCTCAAAACAGCCTTCTGAGCATTGAAGCTCTAAACTAACTTTCTCTGCAAAAAAGCTCTAACTCATGAAAATCTGTCTTCTGCTTTGCAAATTACATGAGAATTCATGAGAAAGAAACAAATTTCTTGTACTTGAGTTTTTCTCTTATAATTAATATGAGCAACTTTTTCTCACTGAGAAAGAAGCTTTTCAGCATCTGTGGCCTTGGATTCTTTTCATTTGCTTAGTTGCACTAACACAGCTTTTAGTGCTCTCAGAAGCTCAAAAACAGTGTTTCTGAGCATTGAAGCTCTAAACTAACTTTCTCTGCAAAAAAGCTCTAACTCATGAAAATCTGTCTTCTGCTTTGCAAATTACATGAGAATTCATGAGAAAGAAACAAATTTCTTGTACTTGAGTTTTTCTCTTAAAGCTGCATTGAGCAACTTTCTCTCACTGAGAAAGAAGCTTTTCAGCATCTGTGGCCTTGGATTCTTTTCATTTGCTTAGTTGCACTAACACAGCTTTTAGTGCTCTCAGAAGCTCAAAAACTTAGCTTTTCAGCATCTGTGGCCTTGGATTCTTTTCATTTGCTTAGTTGCACTAACACAGCTTTTAGTGCTCTCAGAAGCTCAAAAACAGTGTTTCTGAGCATTGAAGCTCTAAACTAACTTTCTCTGCAAAAAAGCTCTAACTCTTGAAAATCTGTCTTCTGCTTTGCAAATTACATGACAATTCATGAGAAAGAAACAAATTTCTTGTACTTGAGTTTTTCTCTTATAATTAATATGAGCAACTTTTTCTCACTGAGAAAGAAGCTTTTCAGCATCTGTGGCCTTGGATTCTTTTCATTTGCTTAGTTGCACTAACACAGCTTTTAGTGCTCTCAGAAGCTCAAAAACAGTGTTTCTGAGCATTGAAGCTCTAAACTAACTTTCTCTGCAAAAAAGCTCTAACTCATGAAAATCTGTCTTCTGCATTGCAAATTACATGAGAATTCATGAGAAAGAAACAAATTTCTTGTACTTGAGTTTTTCTCTTATAATTGATATGAGCAACTTTTTCTCACTGAGAAAGAAGCTTTTCAGCATCTGTGGCCTTGGATTCTTTTAATTTGCTTAGTTGCACTAACACAGCTTTTAGTACTCTCAGAAGCTCAAAAACAGTGTTTCTGAGCATTGAAGCTCTAAACTAACTTTCTCTGCAAAAAAGCTCTAACTCATGAAAATCTGTCTTCTGCTTTGCAAATTACATGAGAATTCATGAGAAAGAAACAAATTTCTTGTACTTGAGTTTTTCTCTTATAATTGATATGAGCAACTTTCTCTCACTGAGAAAGAAGCTTTTCAGCATCTGTGGCCTTGGATTCTTTTCATTTGCTTAGTTGCACTAACACAGCTTTTAGTGCTCTCAGAAGCTCAAAAACAGCTCAAAACAGCCTTCTGAGCATTGAAGCTCTAAACTAACTTTCTCTGCAAAAAAGCTCTAACTCATGAAAATCTGTCTTCTGCTTTGCAAATTACATGAGAATTCATGAGAAAGAAACAAATTTCTTGTACTTGAGTTTTTCTCTTATAAATGAATTGAGCAACTTTCTCTCACTGAGAAAGAAGCTTTTCAGCATCTGTGGCCTTGGATTCTTTTAATTTCCTTAGTTGCACTAACACAGCTTTTAGTGCTCTCAGAAGCTCAAAAACAGCTCAATACAGCTTTCTGAGCATTGAAGTTCTAAACTAACTTTCTCTGCAAAAAAGCTCTAACTCTTGAAAATCTGTCTTCTGCTTTGCAAATTACATGACAATTCATGAGAAAGAAACAAATTTCTTGTACTTGAGTTTTTCTCTTATAATTAATATGAGCAACTTTTTCTCACTGAGAAAGAAGCTTTTCAGCATCTGTGGCCTTGGATTCTTTTCATTTGCTTAGTTGCACTAACACAGCTTTTAGTGCTCTCAGAAGCTCAAAAACTGTGTTTCTGAGCATTGAAGCTCCAAACTAACTTTCTCTGCAAAAAAGCTCTAACTCATGAAAATCTGTCTTCTGCATTGCAAATTACATGAGAATTCATGAGAAAGAAACAAATCTCTTGTACTTGAGTTTTTCTCTTATAATTGATATGAGCAACTTTTTCTCACTGAGAAAGAAGCTTTTCAGCATCTGTGGCCTTGGATTCTTTTAATTTGCTTAGTTGCACTAACACAGCTTTTAGTACTCTCAGAAGCTCAAAAACAGTGTTTCTGAGCATTGAAGCTCTAAACTAACTTTCTCTGCAAAAAAGCTCTAACTCATGAAAATCTGTCTTCTGCTTTGCAAATTACATGAGAATTCATGAGAAAGAAACAAATTTCTTGTACTTGAGTTTTTCTCTTATAATTGATATGAGCAACTTTCTCTCACTGAGAAAGAAGCTTTTCAGCATCTGTGGCCTTGGATTCTTTTCATTTGCTTAGTTGCACTAACACAGCTTTTAGTGCTCTCAGAAGCTCAAAAACAGCTCAAAACAGCCTTCTGAGCATTGAAGCTCTAAACTAACTTTCTCTGCAAAAAAGCTCTAACTCATGAAAATCTGTCTTCTGCTTTGCAAATTACATGAGAATTCATGAGAAAGAAACAAATTTCTTGTACTTGAGTTTTTCTCTTATAAATGAATTGAGCAACTTTCTCTCACTGAGAAAGAAGCTTTTCAGCATCTGTGGCCTTGGATTCTTTTAATTTCCTTAGTTGCACTAACACAGCTTTTAGTGCTCTCAGAAGCTCAAAAACAGCTCAATACAGCTTTCTGAGCATTGAAGTTCTAAACTAACTTTCTCTGCAAAAAAGCTCTAACTCATGAAAATCTGTCTTCTGCTTTGCAAATTACATGAGAATTCATGAGAAAGAAACAAATTTCTTGTACTTGAGTTTTTCTCTTAAAGCTGCATTGAGCAACTTTCTCTCACTGAGAAAGAAGCTTTTCAGCATCTGTGGCCTTGGATTCTTTTCATTTGCTTAGTTGCACTAACACAGCTTTTAGTGCTCTCAGAAGCTCAAAAACAGTGTTTCTGAGCATTGAAGCTCTAAACTAACTTTCTCTGCAAAAAAGCTCTAACTCATGAAAATCTGTCTTCTGCTTTGCAAATTACATGAGAATTCATGAGAAAGAAACAAATTTCTTGTACTTGAGTTTTTCTCTTATAATTGATATGAGCAACTTTCTCTCACTGAGAAAGAAGCTTTTCAGCATCTGTGGCCTTGGATTCTTTTCATTTGCTTAGTTGCACTAACACAGCTTTTAGTGCTCTCAGAAGCTCAAAAACAGCTCAAAACAGCCTTCTGAGCATTGAAGCTCTAAACTAACTTTCTCTGCAAAAAAGCTCTAACTCATGAAAATCTGTCTTCTGCTTTGCAAATTACATGAGAATTCATGAGAAAGAAACAAATTTCTTGTACTTGAGTTTTTCTCTTATAATTAATATGAGCAACTTTTTCTCACTGAGAAAGAAGCTTTTCAGCATCTGTGGCCTTGGATTCTTTTCATTTGCTTAGTTGCACTAACACAGCTTTTAGTGCTCTCAGAAGCTCAAAAACAGTGTTTCTGAGCATTGAAGCTCTAAACTAACTTTCTCTGCAAAAAAGCTCTAACTCATGAAAATCTGTCTTCTGCTTTGCAAATTACATGAGAATTCATGAGAAAGAAACAAATTTCTTGTACTTGAGTTTTTCTCTTAAAGCTGCATTGAGCAACTTTCTCTCACTGAGAAAGAAGCTTTTCAGCATCTGTGGCCTTGGATTCTTTTCATTTGCTTAGTTGCACTAACACAGCTTTTAGTGCTCTCAGAAGCTCAAAAACTTAGCTTTTCAGCATCTGTGGCCTTGGATTCTTTTCATTTGCTTAGTTGCACTAACACAGCTTTTAGTGCTCTCAGAAGCTCAAAAACAGTGTTTCTGAGCATTGAAGCTCTAAACTAACTTTCTCTGCAAAAAAGCTCTAACTCTTGAAAATCTGTCTTCTGCTTTGCAAATTACATGACAATTCATGAGAAAGAAACAAATTTCTTGTACTTGAGTTTTTCTCTTATAATTGATATGAGCAACTTTCTCTCACTGAGAAAGAAGCTTTTCAGCATCTGTGGCCTTGGATTCTTTTCATTTGCTTAGTTGCACTAACACAGCTTTTAGTGCTCTCAGAAGCTCAAAAACAGCTCAAAACAGCCTTCTGAGCATTGAAGCTCTAAACTAACTTTCTCTGCAAAAAAGCTCTAACTCATGAAAATCTGTCTTCTGCTTTGCAAATTACATGAGAATTCATGAGAAAGAAACAAATTTCTTGTACTTGAGTTTTTCTCTTATAAATGAATTGAGCAACTTTCTCTCACTGAGAAAGAAGCTTTTCAGCATCTGTGGCCTTGGATTCTTTTAATTTCCTTAGTTGCACTAACACAGCTTTTAGTGCTCTCAGAAGCTCAAAAACAGCTCAATACAGCTTTCTGAGCATTGAAGTTCTAAACTAACTTTCTCTGCAAAAAAGCTCTAACTCATGAAAATCTGTCTTCTGCTTTGCAAATTACATGAGAATTCATGAGAAAGAAACAAATTTCTTGTACTTGAGTTTTTCTCTTAAAGCTGCATTGAGCAACTTTCTCTCACTGAGAAAGAAGCTTTTCAGCATCTGTGGCCTTGGATTCTTTTCATTTGCTTAGTTGCACTAACACAGCTTTTAGTGCTCTCAGAAGCTCAAAAACAGTGTTTCTGAGCATTGAAGCTCTAAACTAACTTTCTCTGCAAAAAAGCTCTAACTCATGAAAATCTGTCTTCTGCTTTGCAAATTACATGAGAATTCATGAGAAAGAAACAAATTTCTTGTACTTGAGTTTTTCTCTTATAATTGATATGAGCAACTTTCTCTCACTGAGAAAGAAGCTTTTCAGCATCTGTGGCCTTGGATTCTTTTCATTTGCTTAGTTGCACTAACACAGCTTTTAGTGCTCTCAGAAGCTCAAAAACAGCTCAAAACAGCCTTCTGAGCATTGAAGCTCTAAACTAACTTTCTCTGCAAAAAAGCTCTAACTCATGAAAATCTGTCTTCTGCTTTGCAAATTACATGAGAATTCATGAGAAAGAAACAAATTTCTTGTACTTGAGTTTTTCTCTTATAATTAATATGAGCAACTTTTTCTCACTGAGAAAGAAGCTTTTCAGCATCTGTGGCCTTGGATTCTTTTCATTTGCTTAGTTGCACTAACACAGCTTTTAGTGCTCTCAGAAGCTCAAAAACAGTGTTTCTGAGCATTGAAGCTCTAAACTAACTTTCTCTGCAAAAAAGCTCTAACTCATGAAAATCTGTCTTCTGCTTTGCAAATTACATGAGAATTCATGAGAAAGAAACAAATTTCTTGTACTTGAGTTTTTCTCTTAAAGCTGCATTGAGCAACTTTCTCTCACTGAGAAAGAAGCTTTTCAGCATCTGTGGCCTTGGATTCTTTTCATTTGCTTAGTTGCACTAACACAGCTTTTAGTGCTCTCAGAAGCTCAAAAACAGTGTTTCTGAGCATTGAAGCTCTAAACTAACTTTCTCTGCAAAAAAGCTCTAACTCATCAAAATCTGTCTTCTGCTTTGCAAATTACATGAGAATTCATGAGAAAGAAACAAATTTCTTGTACTTGAGTTTTTCTCTTAAAGCTGCATTGAGCAACTTTCTCTCACTGAGAAAGAAGCTTTTCAGCATCTGTGGCCTTGGATTCTTTTCATTTGCTTAGTTGCACTAACACAGCTTTTAGTGCTCTCAGAAGCTCAAAAACAGTGTTTCTGAGCATTGAAGCTCTAAACTAACTTTCTCTGCAAAAAAGCTCTAACTCATGAAAATCTGTCTTCTGCTTTGCAAATTACATGAGAATTCATGAGAAAGAAACAAATTTCTTGTACTTGAGTTTTTCTCTTATAATTGATATGAGCAACTTTCTCTCACTGAGAAAGAAGCTTTTCAGCATCTGTGGCCTTGGATTCTTTTCATTTGCTTAGTTGCACTAACACAACTTTTAGTACTCTCAGAAGCTCAAAAACAGTGTTTCTGAGCATTGAAGCTCTAAACTAACTTTCTCTGCAAAAAAGCTCTGACTCATGAAAATCTGTCTTCTGCTTTGCAAATTACATGAGAATTCATGAGAAAGAAACAAATTTCTTGTACTTGAGTTTTTCTCTTATAATTGATATGAGCAACTTTCTCTCACTGAGAAAGAAGCTTTTCAGCATCTGTGGCCTTGGATTCTTTTCATTTGCTAAGTTGCACTAACACAGCTTTTAGTGCTCTCAGAAGCTCAAAAACAGCTCAAAACAGCTTTCTGAGCATTGAAGCTCTAAACTAACTTTCTCTGCAAAAAAGCTCTAACTCATGAAAATCTGTCTTCTGCTTTGCAAATTACATGAGAATTCATGAGAAAGAAACAAATTCCTTGTACTTGAGTTTTTCTCTTATAATTGATATGAGCAACTTTCTCTCACTGAGAAAGAAGCTTTTCAGCATCTGTGGCCTTGGATTCTTTTCATTTGCTAAGTTGCACTAACACAGCTTTTAGTGCTCTCAGAAGCTCAAAAACAGCTCAAAACAGCTTTCTGAGCATTGAAGCTCTAAACTAACTTTCTCTGCAAAAAAGCTCTAACTCATGAAAATCTGTCTTCTGCTTTGCAAATTACATGAGACTTCATGAGAAAGTTACAAATTTCTTGTACTTGAGTTTTTCTCTTAAAGCTGCATTGAGCAACTTTCTCTGACTGAGAAAGAAGCTTTTCAGCATCTGTGGCCTTGGATTCTTTTAATTTGCTTAGTTGCACTAACACAGCTTTTAGTGCTTTCAGAAGCTCAAAAACAGTGTTTCTGAGCATTGACGCTCTAAACTAACTTTCTCTGCAAAAAAGCTCTAACTCATGAAAATCTGTCTTCTGCATTGCAAATTACATGTGACTTCATGAGAAAGAAACAAATTTCTTGTACTTGAGTTTTTCTCTTAAAGCTGCATTGAACAACTTTCCCTCACTGAGAAAGAAGCTTTTCAGCATCTGTGGCCTTGGATTCTTTTAATTTGCTTAGTTGCACTAACACAGCTTTTAGTACTCTCAGAAGCTCAAAAACAGTGTTTCTGAGCATTGAAGCTCTAAACTAACTTTCTCTGCAAAAAAGCTCTAACTCATGAAAATCTGTCTTCTGCTTTGCAAATTACATGAGAATTCATGAGAAAGAAACAAATTTCTTGTACTTGAGTTTTTCTCTTATAATTGATATGAGCAACTTTCTCTCACTGAGAAAGAAGCTTTTCAGCATCTGTGGCCTTGGATTCTTTTCATTTGCTTAGTTGCACTAACACAGCTTTTAGTGCTCTCAGAAGCTCAAAAACAGCTCAAAACAGCTTTCTGAGCATTGAAGCTCTAAACTAACTTTCTCTGCAAAAAAGCTCTAACTCATGAAAATCTGTCTTCTGCTTTGCAAATTACATGAGAATTCATGAGAAAGAAACAAATTTCTTGTACTTGAGTTTTTCTCTTATAAATGAATTGAGCAACTTTCTCTCACTGAGAAAGAAGCTTTTCAGCATCTGTGGCCTTGGATTCTTTTAATTTCCTTAGTTGCACTAACACAGCTTTTAGTGCTCTCAGAAGCTCAAAAACAGCTCAAAACAGCTTTCTGAGCATTGAAGCTCTAAACTAACTTTCTCTGCAAAAAAGCTCTAACTCATGAAAATCTGTCTTCTGCTTTGAAAATTACATGAGACTTCATGAGAAAGTTACAAATTTCTTGTACTTGAGTTTTTCTCTTAAAGCTGCATTGAGCAACTTTCTCTGACTGAGAAAGAAGCTTTTCAGCATCTGTGGCCTTGGATTCTTTTAATTTGCTTAGTTGCACTAACACAGCTTTTAGTGCTTTCAGAAGCTCAAAAACAGTGTTTCTGAGCATTGACGCTCTAAACTAACTTTCTCTGCAAAAAAGCTCTAACTCATGAAAATCTGTCTTCTGCATTGCAAATTACATGTGACTTCATGAGAAAGAAACAAATTTCTTGTACTTGAGTTTTTCTCTTAAAGCTGCATTGAACAACTTTCCCTCACTGAGAAAGAAGCTTTTCAGCATCTGTGGCCTTGGATTCTTTTCATTTGCTTAGTTGCACTAACACAGCTTTTAGTGCTCTCAGAAGCTCAAAAACAGTGTTTCTGAGCATTGAAGCTCTAAACTAACTTTCTCTGCAAAAAAGCTCTGACTCATGAAAATCTGTCTTCTGCTTTGCAAATTACATGAGAATTCATGAGAAAGAAACAAATTTCTTGTACTTGAGTTTTTCTCTTATAATTGATATGAGCAACTTTCTCTCACTGAGAAAGAAGCTTTTCAGCATCTGTGGCCTTGGATTCTTTTCATTTGCTAAGTTGCACTAACACAGCTTTTAGTGCTCTCAGAAGCTCAAAAACAGCTCAAAACAGCTTTCTGAGCATTGAAGCTCTAAACTAACTTTCTCTGCAAAAAAGCTCTAACTCATGAAAATCTGTCTTCTGCTTTGCAAATTACATGAGACTTCATGAGAAAGTTACAAATTTCTTGTACTTGAGTTTTTCTCTTAAAGCTGCATTGAGCAACTTTCTCTGACTGAGAAAGAAGCTTTTCAGCATCTGTGGCCTTGGATTCTTTTCATTTGCTTAGTTGCACTAACACAGCTTTTAGTGCTCTCAGAAGCTCAAAAACAGTGTTTCTGAGCATTGAAGCTCTAAACTAACTTTCTCTGCAAAAAAGCTCTAACTCATGAAAATCTGTCTTCTGCTTTGCAAATTATTTGAGAATTCATGAGAAAGAAACAAATTTCTTGTACTTGAGTTTTTCTCTTATAATTGATATGAGCAACTTTCTCTCACTGAGAAAGAAGCTTTTCAGCATCTGTGGCCTTGGATTCTTTTCATTTGCTTAGTTGCACTAACACAGCTTTTAGTGCTCTCAGAAGCTCAAAAACAGCTCAAAACAGCTTTCTGAGCATTGAAGCTCTAAACTAACTTTCTCTGCAAAAAAGCTCTAACTCATGAAAATCTTTCTTCTGCTTTGCAAATTACATGAGACTTCATGAGAAAGAAACAAATTTCTTGTACTTGAGTTTTTCTCTTATAATTAATATGAGCAACCTTTTCTCACTGAGAAAGAAGCTTTTCAGCATCTGTGGCCTTGGATTCTTTTAATTTGCTTAGTTGCACTAACACAGCTTTTAGTGCTCTCAGAAGCTCAAAAACAGTGTTTCTGAGCATTGAAGCTCTAAACTAACTTTCTCTGCAAAAAAGCTCTAACTCTTGAAAATCTGTTTTCTGCTTTGCAAATTACATGACAATTCATGAGAAAGAAACAAATTTCTTGTACTTGAGTTTTTCTCTTATAATTAATATGAGCAACTTTTTCTCACTGAGAAAGAAGCTTTTCAGCATCTGTGGCCTTGGATTCTTTTCATTTGCTTAGTTGCACTAACACAGCTTTTAGTGCTCTCAGAAGCTCAAAAACAGTGTTTCTGAGCATTGAAGCTCTAAACTAACTTTCTCTGCAAAAAAGCTCTAACTCATGAAAATCTGTCTTCTGCATTGCAAATTACATGAGAATTCATGAGAAAGAAACAAATTTCTTGTACTTGAGTTTTTCTCTTATAATTGATATGAGCAACTTTCTCTCACTGAGAAAGAAGCTTTTCAGCATCTGTGGCCTTGGATTCTTTTCATTTGCTTAGTTGCACTAACACAGCTTTTAGTGCTCTCAGAAGCTCAAAAACAGCTCAAAACAGCCTTCTGAGCATTGAAGCTCTAAACTAACTTTCTCTGCAAAAAAGCTCTAACTCATGAAAATCTGTCTTCTGCTTTGCAAATTACATGAGAATTCATGAGAAAGAAACAAATTTCTTGTACTTGAGTTTTTCTCTTATAAATGAATTGAGCAACTTTCTCTCACTGAGAAAGAAGCTTTTCAGCATCTGTGGCCTTGGATTCTTTTAATTTCCTTAGTTGCACTAACACAGCTTTTAGTGCTCTCAGAAGCTCAAAAACAGCTCAATACAGCTTTCTGAGCATTGAAGTTCTAAACTAACTTTCTCTGCAAAAAAGCTCTAACTCATGAAAATCTGTCTTCTGCTTTGCAAATTACATGAGAATTCATGAGAAAGAAACAAATTTCTTGTACTTGAGTTTTTCTCTTATAATTGATATGAGCAACTTTCTCTCAATGAGAAAGAAGCTTTTCAGCATCTGTGGCCTTGGATTCTTTTAATTTGCTTAGTTGCACTAACACAGCTTTTAGTGCTCTCAGAAGCTCAAAAACAGTGTTTCTGAGCATTGACGCTCTAAACTAACTTTCTCTGCAAAAAAGCTCTAACTTATGAAAATCTGTCTTCTGCATTGCAAATTACATGAGACTTCATGAGAAAGAAACAAATTTCTTGTACTTGAGTTTTTCTCTTAAAGCTGCATTGAGCAACTTTCTCTCACTGAGAAAGAAGCTTTTCAGCATCTGTGGCCTTGGATTCTTTTCATTTGCTTAGTTGCACTAACACAGCTTTTAGTGCTCTCAGAAGCTCAAAAACAGTGTTTCTGAGCATTGAAGCTCTAAACTAACTTTCTCTGCAAAAAAGCTCTAACTCATGAAAATCTGTCTTCTGCTTTGCAAATTACATGAGAATTCATGAGAAAGAAACAAATTTCTTGTACTTGAGTTTTTCTCTTATAATTGATATGAGCAACTTTCTCTCACTGAGAAAGAAGCTTTTCAGCATCTATGGCCTTGGATTCTTTTCATTTGCTTAGTTGCACTAACACAGCTTTTAGTGCTCTCAGAAGCTCAAAAACAGCTCAAAACAGCCTTCTGAGCATTGAAGCTCTAAACTAACTTTCTCTGCAAAAAAGCTCTAACTCATGAAAATCTGTCTTCTGCTTTGCAAATTACATGAGAATTCATGAGAAAGAAACAAATTTCTTGTACTTGAGTTTTTCTCTTATAAATGAATTGAGCAACTTTCTCTCACTGAGAAAGAAGCTTTTCAGCATCTGTGGCCTTGGATTCTTTTAATTTCCTTAGTTGCACTAACACAGCTTTTAGTGCTCTCAGAAGCTCAAAAACAGCTCAATACAGCTTTCTGAGCATTGAAGTTCTAAACTAACTTTCTCTGCAAAAAAGCTCTAACTCTTGAAAATCTGTCTTCTGCTTTGCAAATTACATGACAATTCATGAGAAAGAAACAAATTTCTTGTACTTGAGTTTTTCTCTTATAATTAATATGAGCAACTTTTTCTCACTGAGAAAGAAGCTTTTCAGCATCTGTGGCCTTGGATTCTTTTCATTTGCTTAGTTGCACTAACACAGCTTTTAGTGCTCTCAGAAGCTCAAAAACTGTGTTTCTGAGCATTGAAGCTCTAAACTAACTTTCTCTGCAAAAAAGCTCTAACTCATGAAAATCTGTCTTCTGCATTGCAAATTACATGAGAATTCATGAGAAAGAAACAAATCTCTTGTACTTGAGTTTTTCTCTTATAATTGATATGAGCAACTTTTTCTCACTGAGAAAGAAGCTTTTCAGCATCTGTGGCCTTGGATTCTTTTAATTTGCTTAGTTGCACTAACACAGCTTTTAGTACTCTCAGAAGCTCAAAAACAGTGTTTCTGAGCATTGAAGCTCTAAACTAACTTTCTCTGCAAAAAAGCTCTAACTCATGAAAATCTGTCTTCTGCTTTGCAAATTACATGAGAATTCATGAGAAAGAAACAAATTTCTTGTACTTGAGTTTTTCTCTTATAATTGATATGAGCAACTTTCTCTCACTGAGAAAGAAGCTTTTCAGCATCTGTGGCCTTGGATTCTTTTCATTTGCTAAGTTGCACTAACACAGCTTTTAGTGCTCTCAGAAGCTCAAAAACAGCTCAAAACAGCCTTCTGAGCATTGAAGCTCTAAACTAACTTTCTCTGCAAAAAAGCTCTAACTCATGAAAATCTGTCTTCTGCTTTGCAAATTACATGAGAATTCATGAGAAAGAAACAAATTTCTTGTACTTGAGTTTTTCTCTTATAAATGAATTGAGCAACTTTCTCTCACTGAGAAAGAAGCTTTTCAGCATCTGTGGCCTTGGATTCTTTTAATTTCCTTAGTTGCACTAACACAGCTTTTAGTGCTCTCAGAAGCTCAAAAACAGCTCAATACAGCTTTCTGAGCATTGAAGTTCTAAACTAACTTTCTCTGCAAAAAAGCTCTAACTCATGAAAATCTGTCTTCTGCTTTGCAAATTACATGAGAATTCATGAGAAAGAAACAAATTTCTTGTACTTGAGTTTTTCTCTTAAAGCTGCATTGAGCAACTTTCTCTCACTGAGAAAGAAGCTTTTCAGCATCTGTGGCCTTGGATTCTTTTCATTTGCTTAGTTGCACTAACACAGCTTTTAGTGCTCTCAGAAGCTCAAAAACAGTGTTTCTGAGCATTGAAGCTCTAAACTAACTTTCTCTGCAAAAAAGCTCTAACTCATGAAAATCTGTCTTCTGCTTTGCAAATTACATGAGAATTCATGAGAAAGAAACAAATTTCTTGTACTTGAGTTTTTCTCTTATAATTGATATGAGCAACTTTCTCTCACTGAGAAAGAAGCTTTTCAGCATCTATGGCCTTGGATTCTTTTCATTTGCTTAGTTGCACTAACACAGCTTTTAGTGCTCTCAGAAGCTCAAAAACAGCTCAAAACAGCTTTCTGAGCATTGAAGCTTTAAACTAACTTTCTCTGCAAAAAAGCTCTAACTCATGAAAATCTGTCTTCTGCTTTGCAAATTACATGAGACTTCATGAGAAAGAAACAAATTTCTTGTACTTGAGTTTTTCTCTTATAATTAATATGAGCAACTTTTTCTCACTGAGAAAGAAGCTTTTCAGCATCTGTGGCCTTGGATTCTTTTCATTTGCTTAGTTGCACTAACACAGCTTTTAGTGCTCTCAGAAGCTCAAAAACAGTGTTTCTGAGCATTGAAGCTCTAAACTAACTTTCTCGGCAAAAAAGCTCTAACTCATGAAAATCTGTCTTCTGCTTTGCAAATTACATGAGAATTCATGAGAAAGAAACAAATTTCTTGTACTTGAGTTTTTCTCTTAAAGCTGCATTGAGCAACTTTCTCTCACTGAGAAAGAAGCTTTTCAGCATCTGTGGCCTTGGATTCTTTTCATTTGCTTAGTTGCACTAACACAGCTTTTAGTGCTCTCAGAAGCTCAAAAACAGTGTTTCTGAGCATTGAAGCTCTAAACTAACTTTCTCTGCAAAAAAGCTCTAACTCATCAAAATCTGTCTTCTGCTTTGCAAATTACATGAGAATTCATGAGAAAGAAACAAATTTCTTGTACTTGAGTTTTTCTCTTAAAGCTGCATTGAGCAACTTTCTCTCACTGAGAAAGAAGCTTTTCAGCATCTGTGGCCTTGGATTCTTTTCATTTGCTTAGTTGCACTAACACAGCTTTTAGTGCTCTCAGAAGCTCAAAAACAGTGTTTCTGAGCATTGAAGCTCTAAACTAACTTTCTCTGCAAAAAAGCTCTAACTCATGAAAATCTGTCTTCTGCTTTGCAAATTACATGAGAATTCATGAGAAAGAAACAAATTTCTTGTACTTGAGTTTTTCTCTTATAATTGATATGAGCAACTTTCTCTCACTGAGAAAGAAGCTTTTCAGCATCTGTGGCCTTGGATTCTTTTCATTTGCTTAGTTGCACTAACACAACTTTTAGTACTCTCAGAAGCTCAAAAACAGTGTTTCTGAGCATTGAAGCTCTAAACTAACTTTCTCTGCAAAAAAGCTCTGACTCATGAAAATCTGTCTTCTGCTTTGCAAATTACATGAGAATTCATGAGAAAGAAACAAATTTCTTGTACTTGAGTTTTTCTCTTATAATTGATATGAGCAACTTTCTCTCACTGAGAAAGAAGCTTTTCAGCATCTGTGGCCTTGGATTCTTTTCATTTGCTAAGTTGCACTAACACAGCTTTTAGTGCTCTCAGAAGCTCAAAAACAGCTCAAAACAGCTTTCTGAGCATTGAAGCTCTAAACTAACTTTCTCTGCAAAAAAGCTCTAACTCATGAAAATCTGTCTTCTGCTTTGCAAATTACATGAGAATTCATGAGAAAGAAACAAATTCCTTGTACTTGAGTTTTTCTCTTATAATTGATATGAGCAACTTTCTCTCACTGAGAAAGAAGCTTTTCAGCATCTGTGGCCTTGGATTCTTTTCATTTGCTAAGTTGCACTAACACAGCTTTTAGTGCTCTCAGAAGCTCAAAAACAGCTCAAAACAGCTTTCTGAGCATTGAAGCTCTAAACTAACTTTCTCTGCAAAAAAGCTCTAACTCATGAAAATCTGTCTTCTGCTTTGCAAATTACATGAGACTTCATGAGAAAGTTACAAATTTCTTGTACTTGAGTTTTTCTCTTAAAGCTGCATTGAGCAACTTTCTCTGACTGAGAAAGAAGCTTTTCAGCATCTGTGGCCTTGGATTCTTTTCATTTGCTTAGTTGCACTAACACAGCTTTTAGTGCTCTCAGAAGCTCAAAAACAGTGTTTCTGAGCATTGAAGCTCTAAACTAACTTTCTCTGCAAAAAAGCTCTAACTCATGAAAATCTGTCTTCTGCTTTGCAAATTATTTGAGAATTCATGAGAAAGAAACAAATTTCTTGTACTTGAGTTTTTCTCTTATAATTGATATGAGCAACTTTCTCTCACTGAGAAAGAAGCTTTTCAGCATCTGTGGCCTTGGATTCTTTTCATTTGCTTAGTTGCACTAACACAGCTTTTAGTGCTCTCAGAAGCTCAAAAACAGCTCAAAACAGCTTTCTGAGCATTGAAGCTCTAAACTAACTTTCTCTGCAAAAAAGCTCTAACTCATGAAAATCTTTCTTCTGCTTTGCAAATTACATGAGACTTCATGAGAAAGAAACAAATTTCTTGTACTTGAGTTTTTCTCTTATAATTAATATGAGCAACCTTTTCTCACTGAGAAAGAAGCTTTTCAGCATCTGTGGCCTTGGATTCTTTTAATTTGCTTAGTTGCACTAACACAGCTTTTAGTGCTCTCAGAAGCTCAAAAACAGTGTTTCTGAGCATTGAAGCTCTAAACTAACTTTCTCTGCAAAAAAGCTCTAACTCTTGAAAATCTGTTTTCTGCTTTGCAAATTACATGACAATTCATGAGAAAGAAACAAATTTCTTGTACTTGAGTTTTTCTCTTATAATTAATATGAGCAACTTTTTCTCACTGAGAAAGAAGCTTTTCAGCATCTGTGGCCTTGGATTCTTTTCATTTGCTTAGTTGCACTAACACAGCTTTTAGTGCTCTCAGAAGCTCAAAAACAGTGTTTCTGAGCATTGAAGCTCTAAACTAACTTTCTCTGCAAAAAAGCTCTAACTCATGAAAATCTGTCTTCTGCATTGCAAATTACATGAGAATTCATGAGAAAGAAACAAATTTCTTGTACTTGAGTTTTTCTCTTATAATTGATATGAGCAACTTTTTCTCACTGAGAAAGAAGCTTTTCAGCATCTGTGGCCTTGGATTCTTTTAATTTGCTTAGTTGCACTAACACAGCTTTTAGTACTCTCAGAAGCTCAAAAACAGTGTTTCTGAGCATTGAAGCTCTAAACTAACTTTCTCTGCAAAAAAGCTCTAACTCATGAAAATCTGTCTTCTGCTTTGCAAATTACATGAGAATTCATGAGAAAGAAACAAATTTCTTGTACTTGAGTTTTTCTCTTATAATTGATATGAGCAACTTTCTCTCACTGAGAAAGAAGCTTTTCAGCATCTGTGGCCTTGGATTCTTTTCATTTGCTTAGTTGCACTAACACAGCTTTTAGTGCTCTCAGAAGCTCAAAAACAGCTCAAAACAGCCTTCTGAGCATTGAAGCTCTAAACTAACTTTCTCTGCAAAAAAGCTCTAACTCATGAAAATCTGTCTTCTGCTTTGCAAATTACATGAGAATTCATGAGAAAGAAACAAATTTCTTGTACTTGAGTTTTTCTCTTATAAATGAATTGAGCAACTTTCTCTCACTGAGAAAGAAGCTTTTCAGCATCTGTGGCCTTGGATTCTTTTAATTTCCTTAGTTGCACTAACACAGCTTTTAGTGCTCTCAGAAGCTCAAAAACAGCTCAATACAGCTTTCTGAGCATTGAAGTTCTAAACTAACTTTCTCTGCAAAAAAGCTCTAACTCATGAAAATCTGTCTTCTGCTTTGCAAATTACATGAGAATTCATGAGAAAGAAACAAATTTCTTGTACTTGAGTTTTTCTCTTATAATTGATATGAGCAACTTTCTCTCACTGAGAAAGAAGCTTTTCAGCATCTGTGGCCTTGGATTCTTTTAATTTGCTTAGTTGCACTAACACAGCTTTTAGTGCTCTCAGAAGCTCAAAAACAGTGTTTCTGAGCATTGACGCTCTAAACTAACTTTCTCTGCAAAAAAGCTCTAACTTATGAAAATCTGTCTTCTGCATTGCAAATTACATGAGACTTCATGAGAAAGAAACAAATTTCTTGTACTTGAGTTTTTCTCTTAAAGCTGCATTGAGCAACTTTCTCTCACTGAGAAAGAAGCTTTTCAGCATCTGTGGCCTTGGATTCTTTTCATTTGCTTAGTTGCACTAACACAGCTTTTAGTGCTCTCAGAAGCTCAAAAACAGTGTTTCTGAGCATTGAAGCTCTAAACTAACTTTCTCTGCAAAAAAGCTCTAACTCATGAAAATCTGTCTTCTGCTTTGCAAATTACATGAGAATTCATGAGAAAGAAACAAATTTCTTGTACTTGAGTTTTTCTCTTATAATTGATATGAGCAACTTTCTCTCACTGAGAAAGAAGCTTTTCAGCATCTATGGCCTTGGATTCTTTTCATTTGCTTAGTTGCACTAACACAGCTTTTAGTGCTCTCAGAAGCTCAAAAACAGCTCAAAACAGCCTTCTGAGCATTGAAGCTCTAAACTAACTTTCTCTGCAAAAAAGCTCTAACTCATGAAAATCTGTCTTCTGCTTTGCAAATTACATGAGAATTCATGAGAAAGAAACAAATTTCTTGTACTTGAGTTTTTCTCTTATAAATGAATTGAGCAACTTTCTCTCACTGAGAAAGAAGCTTTTCAGCATCTGTGGCCTTGGATTCTTTTAATTTCCTTAGTTGCACTAACACAGCTTTTAGTGCTCTCAGAAGCTCAAAAACAGCTCAATACAGCTTTCTGAGCATTGAAGTTCTAAACTAACTTTCTCTGCAAAAAAGCTCTAACTCTTGAAAATCTGTCTTCTGCTTTGCAAATTACATGACAATTCATGAGAAAGAAACAAATTTCTTGTACTTGAGTTTTTCTCTTATAATTAATATGAGCAACTTTTTCTCACTGAGAAAGAAGCTTTTCAGCATCTGTGGCCTTGGATTCTTTTCATTTGCTTAGTTGCACTAACACAGCTTTTAGTGCTCTCAGAAGCTCAAAAACTGTGTTTCTGAGCATTGAAGCTCTAAACTAACTTTCTCTGCAAAAAAGCTCTAACTCATGAAAATCTGTCTTCTGCATTGCAAATTACATGAGAATTCATGAGAAAGAAACAAATCTCTTGTACTTGAGTTTTTCTCTTATAATTGATATGAGCAACTTTTTCTCACTGAGAAAGAAGCTTTTCAGCATCTGTGGCCTTGGATTCTTTTAATTTGCTTAGTTGCACTAACACAGCTTTTAGTGCTCTCAGAAGCTCAAAAACAGCTCAAAACAGCCTTCTGAGCATTGAAGCTCTAAACTAACTTTCTCTGCAAAAAAGCTCTAACTCATGAAAATCTGTCTTCTGCTTTGCAAATTACATGAGAATTCATGAGAAAGAAACAAATTTCTTGTACTTGAGTTTTTCTCTTATAAATGAATTGAGCAACTTTCTCTCACTGAGAAAGAAGCTTTTCAGCATCTGTGGCCTTGGATTCTTTTAATTTCCTTAGTTGCACTAACACAGCTTTTAGTGCTCTCAGAAGCTCAAAAACAGCTCAATACAGCTTTCTGAGCATTGAAGTTCTAAACTAACTTTCTCTGCAAAAAAGCTCTAACTCATGAAAATCTGTCTTCTGCTTTGCAAATTACATGAGAATTCATGAGAAAGAAACAAATTTCTTGTACTTGAGTTTTTCTCTTAAAGCTGCATTGAGCAACTTTCTCTCACTGAGAAAGAAGCTTTTCAGCATCTGTGGCCTTGGATTCTTTTCATTTGCTTAGTTGCACTAACACAGCTTTTAGTGCTCTCAGAAGCTCAAAAACAGTGTTTCTGAGCATTGAAGCTCTAAACTAACTTTCTCTGCAAAAAAGCTCTAACTCATCAAAATCTGTCTTCTGCTTTGCAAATTACATGAGAATTCATGAGAAAGAAACAAATTTCTTGTACTTGAGTTTTTCTCTTAAAGCTGCATTGAGCAACTTTCTCTCACTGAGAAAGAAGCTTTTCAGCATCTGTGGCCTTGGATTCTGTCCATTTGCTTAGTTGCACTAACACAGCTTTTAGTGCTCTCAGAAGCTCAAAAACAGTGTTTCTGAGCATTGAAGCTCTAAACTAACTTTCTCTGCAAAAAAGCTCTAACTCATGAAAATCTGTCTTCTGCTTTGCAAATTACATGAGAATTCATGAGAAAGAAACAAATTTCTTGTACTTGAGTTTTTCTCTTATAATTGATATGAGCAACTTTCTCTCACTGAGAAAGAAGCTTTTCAGCATCTATGGCCTTGGATTCTTTTCATTTGCTTAGTTGCACTAACACAGCTTTTAGTGCTCTCAGAAGCTCAAAAACAGCTCAAAACAGCCTTCTGAGCATTGAAGCTCTAAACTAACTTTCTCTGCAAAAAAGCTCTAACTCATGAAAATCTGTCTTCTGCTTTGCAAATTACATGAGAATTCATGAGAAAGAAACAAATTTCTTGTACTTGAGTTTTTCTCTTATAAATGAATTGAGCAACTTTCTCTCACTGAGAAAGAAGCTTTTCAGCATCTGTGGCCTTGGATTCTTTTAATTTCCTTAGTTGCACTAACACAGCTTTTAGTGCTCTCAGAAGCTCAAAAACAGCTCAATACAGCTTTCTGAGCATTGAAGTTCTAAACTAACTTTCTCTGCAAAAAAGCTCTAACTCTTGAAAATCTGTCTTCTGCTTTGCAAATTACATGACAATTCATGAGAAAGAAACAAATTTCTTGTACTTGAGTTTTTCTCTTATAATTAATATGAGCAACTTTTTCTCACTGAGAAAGAAGCTTTTCAGCATCTGTGGCCTTGGATTCTTTTCATTTGCTTAGTTGCACTAACACAGCTTTTAGTGCTCTCAGAAGCTCAAAAACTGTGTTTCTGAGCATTGAAGCTCTAAACTAACTTTCTCTGCAAAAAAGCTCTAACTCATGAAAATCTGTCTTCTGCATTGCAAATTACATGAGAATTCATGAGAAAGAAACAAATCTCTTGTACTTGAGTTTTTCTCTTATAATTGATATGAGCAACTTTTTCTCACTGAGAAAGAAGCTTTTCAGCATCTGTGGCCTTGGATTCTTTTAATTTGCTTAGTTGCACTAACACAGCTTTTAGTGCTCTCAGAAGCTCAAAAACAGCTCAAAACAGCCTTCTGAGCATTGAAGCTCTAAACTAACTTTCTCTGCAAAAAAGCTCTAACTCATGAAAATCTGTCTTCTGCTTTGCAAATTACATGAGAATTCATGAGAAAGAAACAAATTTCTTGTACTTGAGTTTTTCTCTTATAAATGAATTGAGCAACTTTCTCTCACTGAGAAAGAAGCTTTTCAGCATCTGTGGCCTTGGATTCTTTTAATTTCCTTAGTTGCACTAACACAGCTTTTAGTGCTCTCAGAAGCTCAAAAACAGCTCAATACAGCTTTCTGAGCATTGAAGTTCTAAACTAACTTTCTCTGCAAAAAAGCTCTAACTCATGAAAATCTGTCTTCTGCTTTGCAAATTACATGAGAATTCATGAGAAAGAAACAAATTTCTTGTACTTGAGTTTTTCTCTTAAAGCTGCATTGAGCAACTTTCTCTCACTGAGAAAGAAGCTTTTCAGCATCTGTGGCCTTGGATTCTTTTCATTTGCTTAGTTGCACTAACACAGCTTTTAGTGCTCTCAGAAGCTCAAAAACAGTGTTTCTGAGCATTGAAGCTCTAAACTAACTTTCTCTGCAAAAAAGCTCTAACTCATCAAAATCTGTCTTCTGCTTTGCAAATTACATGAGAATTCATGAGAAAGAAACAAATTTCTTGTACTTGAGTTTTTCTCTTAAAGCTGCATTGAGCAACTTTCTCTCACTGAGAAAGAAGCTTTTCAGCATCTGTGGCCTTGGATTCTGTCCATTTGCTTAGTTGCACTAACACAGCTTTTAGTGCTCTCAGAAGCTCAAAAACAGTGTTTCTGAGCATTGAAGCTCTAAACTAACTTTCTCTGCAAAAAAGCTCTAACTCATGAAAATCTGTCTTCTGCTTTGCAAATTACATGAGAATTCATGAGAAAGAAACAAATTTCTTGTACTTGAGTTTTTCTCTTATAATTGATATGAGCAACTTTCTCTCACTGAGAAAGAAGCTTTTCAGCATCTGTGGCCTTGGATTCTTTTCATTTGCTTAGTTGCACTAACACAACTTTTAGTACTCTCAGAAGCTCAAAAACAGTGTTTCTGAGCATTGAAGCTCTAAACTAACTTTCTCTGCAAAAAAGCTCTGACTCATGAAAATCTGTCTTCTGCTTTGCAAATTACATGAGAATTCATGAGAAAGAAACAAATTTCTTGTACTTGAGTTTTTCTCTTATAATTGATATGAGCAACTTTCTCTCACTGAGAAAGAAGCTTTTCAGCATCTGTGGCCTTGGATTCTTTTCATTTGCTAAGTTGCACTAACACAGCTTTTAGTGCTCTCAGAAGCTCAAAAACAGCTCAAAACAGCTTTCTGAGCATTGAAGCTCTAAACTAACTTTCTCTGCAAAAAAGCTCTAACTCATGAAAATCTGTCTTCTGCTTTGCAAATTACATGAGAATTCATGAGAAAGAAACAAATTCCTTGTACTTGAGTTTTTCTCTTATAATTGATATGAGCAACTTTCTCTCACTGAGAAAGAAGCTTTTCAGCATCTGTGGCCTTGGATTCTTTTCATTTGCTAAGTTGCACTAACACAGCTTTTAGTGCTCTCAGAAGCTCAAAAACAGCTCAAAACAGCTTTCTGAGCATTGAAGCTCTTAACTAACTTTCTCTGCAAAAAAGCTCTAACTCATGAAAATCTGTCTTCTGCTTTGCAAATTACATGAGACTTCATGAGAAAGTTACAAATTTCTTGTACTTGAGTTTTTCTCTTAAAGCTGCATTGAGCAACTTTCTCTGACTGAGAAAGAAGCTTTTCAGCATCTGTGGCCTTGGATTCTTTTAATTTGCTTAGTTGCACTAACACAGCTTTTAGTGCTTTCAGAAGCTCAAAAACAGTGTTTCTGAGCATTGACGCTCTAAACTAACTTTCTCTGCAAAAAAGCTCTAACTCATGAAAATCTGTCTTCTGCATTGCAAATTACATGTGACTTCATGAGAAAGAAACAAATTTCTTGTACTTGAGTTTTTCTCTTAAAGCTGCATTGAACAACTTTCCCTCACTGAGAAAGAAGCTTTTCAGCATCTGTGGCCTTGGATTCTTTTAATTTGCTTAGTTGCACTAACACAGCTTTTAGTGCTCTCAGAAGCTCAAAAACAGTGTTTCTGAGCATTGAAGCTCTAAACTAACTTTCTCTGCAAAAAAGCTCTAACTCATGAAAATCTGTCTTCTGCTTTGCAAATTACATGAGAATTCATGAGAAAGAAACAAATTTCTTGTACTTGAGTTTTTCTCTTATAATTGATATGAGCAACTTTCTCTCACTGAGAAAGAAGCTTTTCAGCATCTGTGGCCTTGGATTCTTTTCATTTGCTTAGTTGCACTAACACAGCTTTTAGTGCTCTCAGAAGCTCAAAAACAGCTCAAAACAGCTTTCTGAGCATTGAAGCTCTAAACTAACTTTCTCTGCAAAAAAGCTCTAACTCATGAAAATCTGTCTTCTGCTTTGCAAATTACATGAGAATTCATGAGAAAGAAACAAATTTCTTGTACTTGAGTTTTTCTCTTATAAATGAATTGAGCAACTTTCTCTCACTGAGAAAGAAGCTTTTCAGCATCTGTGGCCTTGGATTCTTTTAATTTCCTTAGTTGCACTAACACAGCTTTTAGTGCTCTCAGAAGCTCAAAAACAGCTCAAAACAGCTTTCTGAGCATTGAAGCTCTAAACTAACTTTCTCTGCAAAAAAGCTCTAACTCATGAAAATCTGTCTTCTGCTTTGAAAATTACATGAGACTTCATGAGAAAGTTACAAATTTCTTGTACTTGAGTTTTTCTCTTAAAGCTGCATTGAGCAACTTTCTCTGACTGAGAAAGAAGCTTTTCAGCATCTGTGGCCTTGGATTCTTTTAATTTGCTTAGTTGCACTAACACAGCTTTTAGTGCTTTCAGAAGCTCAAAAACAGTGTTTCTGAGCATTGACGCTCTAAACTAACTTTCTCTGCAAAAAAGCTCTAACTCATGAAAATCTGTCTTCTGCATTGCAAATTACATGTGACTTCATGAGAAAGAAACAAATTTCTTGTACTTGAGTTTTTCTCTTAAAGCTGCATTGAACAACTTTCCCTCACTGAGAAAGAAGCTTTTCAGCATCTGTGGCCTTGGATTCTTTTCATTTGCTTAGTTGCACTAACACAGCTTTTAGTGCTCTCAGAAGCTCAAAAACAGTGTTTCTGAGCATTGAAGCTCTAAACTAACTTTCTCTGCAAAAAAGCTCTGACTCATGAAAATCTGTCTTCTGCTTTGCAAATTACATGAGAATTCATGAGAAAGAAACAAATTTCTTGTACTTGAGTTTTTCTCTTATAATTGATATGAGCAACTTTCTCTCACTGAGAAAGAAGCTTTTCAGCATCTGTGGCCTTGGATTCTTTTCATTTGCTAAGTTGCACTAACACAGCTTTTAGTGCTCTCAGAAGCTCAAAAACAGCTCAAAACAGCTTTCTGAGCATTGAAGCTCTAAACTAACTTTCTCTGCAAAAAAGCTCTAACTCATGAAAATCTGTCTTCTGCTTTGCAAATTACATGAGACTTCATGAGAAAGTTACAAATTTCTTGTACTTGAGTTTTTCTCTTAAAGCTGCATTGAGCAACTTTCTCTGACTGAGAAAGAAGCTTTTCAGCATCTGTGGCCTTGGATTCTTTTAATTTGCTTAGTTGCACTAACACAGCTTTTAGTACTCTCAGAAGCTCAAAAACAGTGTTTCTGAGCATTGAAGCTCTAAACTAACTTTCTCTGCAAAAAAGCTCTAACTCATGAAAATCTGTCTTCTGCTTTGCAAATTACATGAGAATTCATGAGAAAGAAACAAATTTCTTGTACTTGAGTTTTTCTCTTATAATTGATATGAGCAACTTTCTCTCACTGAGAAAGAAGCTTTTCAGCATCTGTGGCCTTGGATTCTTTTCATTTGCTAAGTTGCACTAACACAGCTTTTAGTGCTCTCAGAAGCTCAAAAACAGCTCAAAACAGCCTTCTGAGCATTGAAGCTCTAAACTAACTTTCTCTGCAAAAAAGCTCTAACTCATGAAAATCTGTCTTCTGCTTTGCAAATTACATGAGAATTCATGAGAAAGAAACAAATTTCTTGTACTTGAGTTTTTCTCTTATAAATGAATTGAGCAACTTTCTCTCACTGAGAAAGAAGCTTTTCAGCATCTGTGGCCTTGGATTCTTTTAATTTCCTTAGTTGCACTAACACAGCTTTTAGTGCTCTCAGAAGCTCAAAAACAGCTCAATACAGCTTTCTGAGCATTGAAGTTCTAAACTAACTTTCTCTGCAAAAAAGCTCTAACTCATGAAAATCTGTCTTCTGCTTTGCAAATTACATGAGAATTCATGAGAAAGAAACAAATTTCTTGTACTTGAGTTTTTCTCTTAAAGCTGCATTGAGCAACTTTCTCTCACTGAGAAAGAAGCTTTTCAGCATCTGTGGCCTTGGATTCTTTTCATTTGCTTAGTTGCACTAACACAGCTTTTAGTGCTCTCAGAAGCTCAAAAACAGTGTTTCTGAGCATTGAAGCTCTAAACTAACTTTCTCTGCAAAAAAGCTCTAACTCATGAAAATCTGTCTTCTGCTTTGCAAATTACATGAGAATTCATGAGAAAGAAACAAATTTCTTGTACTTGAGTTTTTCTCTTATAATTGATATGAGCAACTTTCTCTCACTGAGAAAGAAGCTTTTCAGCATCTATGGCCTTGGATTCTTTTCATTTGCTTAGTTGCACTAACACAGCTTTTAGTGCTCTCAGAAGCTCAAAAACAGCTCAAAACAGCTTTCTGAGCATTGAAGCTTTAAACTAACTTTCTCTGCAAAAAAGCTCTAACTCATGAAAATCTGTCTTCTGCTTTGCAAATTACATGAGACTTCATGAGAAAGAAACAAATTTCTTGTACTTGAGTTTTTCTCTTATAATTAATATGAGCAACTTTTTCTCACTGAGAAAGAAGCTTTTCAGCATCTGTGGCCTTGGATTCTTTTCATTTGCTTAGTTGCACTAACACAGCTTTTAGTGCTCTCAGAAGCTCAAAAACAGTGTTTCTGAGCATTGAAGCTCTAAACTAACTTTCTCGGCAAAAAAGCTCTAACTCATGAAAATCTGTCTTCTGCTTTGCAAATTACATGAGAATTCATGAGAAAGAAACAAATTTCTTGTACTTGAGTTTTTCTCTTAAAGCTGCATTGAGCAACTTTCTCTCACTGAGAAAGAAGCTTTTCAGCATCTGTGGCCTTGGATTCTTTTCATTTGCTTAGTTGCACTAACACAGCTTTTAGTGCTCTCAGAAGCTCAAAAACAGTGTTTCTGAGCATTGAAGCTCTAAACTAACTTTCTCTGCAAAAAAGCTCTAACTCATCAAAATCTGTCTTCTGCTTTGCAAATTACATGAGAATTCATGAGAAAGAAACAAATTTCTTGTACTTGAGTTTTTCTCTTAAAGCTGCATTGAGCAACTTTCTCTCACTGAGAAAGAAGCTTTTCAGCATCTGTGGCCTTGGATTCTTTTCATTTGCTTAGTTGCACTAACACAGCTTTTAGTGCTCTCAGAAGCTCAAAAACAGTGTTTCTGAGCATTGAAGCTCTAAACTAACTTTCTCTGCAAAAAAGCTCTAACTCATGAAAATCTGTCTTCTGCTTTGCAAATTACATGAGAATTCATGAGAAAGAAACAAATTTCTTGTACTTGAGTTTTTCTCTTATAATTGATATGAGCAACTTTCTCTCACTGAGAAAGAAGCTTTTCAGCATCTGTGGCCTTGGATTCTTTTCATTTGCTTAGTTGCACTAACACAACTTTTAGTACTCTCAGAAGCTCAAAAACAGTGTTTCTGAGCATTGAAGCTCTAAACTAACTTTCTCTGCAAAAAAGCTCTGACTCATGAAAATCTGTCTTCTGCTTTGCAAATTACATGAGAATTCATGAGAAAGAAACAAATTTCTTGTACTTGAGTTTTTCTCTTATAATTGATATGAGCAACTTTCTCTCACTGAGAAAGAAGCTTTTCAGCATCTGTGGCCTTGGATTCTTTTCATTTGCTAAGTTGCACTAACACAGCTTTTAGTGCTCTCAGAAGCTCAAAAACAGCTCAAAACAGCTTTCTGAGCATTGAAGCTCTAAACTAACTTTCTCTGCAAAAAAGCTCTAACTCATGAAAATCTGTCTTCTGCTTTGCAAATTACATGAGAATTCATGAGAAAGAAACAAATTCCTTGTACTTGAGTTTTTCTCTTATAATTGATATGAGCAACTTTCTCTCACTGAGAAAGAAGCTTTTCAGCATCTGTGGCCTTGGATTCTTTTCATTTGCTAAGTTGCACTAACACAGCTTTTAGTGCTCTCAGAAGCTCAAAAACAGCTCAAAACAGCTTTCTGAGCATTGAAGCTCTAAACTAACTTTCTCTGCAAAAAAGCTCTAACTCATGAAAATCTGTCTTCTGCTTTGCAAATTACATGAGACTTCATGAGAAAGTTACAAATTTCTTGTACTTGAGTTTTTCTCTTAAAGCTGCATTGAGCAACTTTCTCTGACTGAGAAAGAAGCTTTTCAGCATCTGTGGCCTTGGATTCTTTTCATTTGCTTAGTTGCACTAACACAGCTTTTAGTGCTCTCAGAAGCTCAAAAACAGTGTTTCTGAGCATTGAAGCTCTAAACTAACTTTCTCTGCAAAAAAGCTCTAGCTCATGAAAATCTGTCTTCTGCTTTGCAAATTATTTGAGAATTCATGAGAAAGAAACAAATTTCTTGTACTTGAGTTTTTCTCTTATAATTGATATGAGCAACTTTCTCTCACTGAGAAAGAAGCTTTTCAGCATCTGTGGCCTTGGATTCTTTTCATTTGCTTAGTTGCACTAACACAGCTTTTAGTGCTCTCAGAAGCTCAAAAACAGCTCAAAACAGCTTTCTGAGCATTGAAGCTCTAAACTAACTTTCTCTGCAAAAAAGCTCTAACTCATGAAAATCTTTCTTCTGCTTTGCAAATTACATGAGACTTCATGAGAAAGAAACAAATTTCTTGTACTTGAGTTTTTCTCTTATAATTAATATGAGCAACCTTTTCTCACTGAGAAAGAAGCTTTTCAGCATCTGTGGCCTTGGATTCTTTTAATTTGCTTAGTTGCACTAACACAGCTTTTAGTGCTCTCAGAAGCTCAAAAACAGTGTTTCTGAGCATTGAAGCTCTAAACTAACTTTCTCTGCAAAAAAGCTCTAACTCTTGAAAATCTGTTTTCTGCTTTGCAAATTACATGACAATTCATGAGAAAGAAACAAATTTCTTGTACTTGAGTTTTTCTCTTATAATTAATATGAGCAACTTTTTCTCACTGAGAAAGAAGCTTTTCAGCATCTGTGGCCTTGGATTCTTTTCATTTGCTTAGTTGCACTAACACAGCTTTTAGTGCTCTCAGAAGCTCAAAAACAGTGTTTCTGAGCATTGAAGCTCTAAACTAACTTTCTCTGCAAAAAAGCTCTAACTCATGAAAATCTGTCTTCTGCATTGCAAATTACATGAGAATTCATGAGAAAGAAACAAATTTCTTGTACTTGAGTTTTTCTCTTATAATTGATATGAGCAACTTTTTCTCACTGAGAAAGAAGCTTTTCAGCATCTGTGGCCTTGGATTCTTTTAATTTGCTTAGTTGCACTAACACAGCTTTTAGTACTCTCAGAAGCTCAAAAACAGTGTTTCTGAGCATTGAAGCTCTAAACTAACTTTCTCTGCAAAAAAGCTCTAACTCATGAAAATCTGTCTTCTGCTTTGCAAATTACATGAGAATTCATGAGAAAGAAACAAATTTCTTGTACTTGAGTTTTTCTCTTATAATTGATATGAGCAACTTTCTCTCACTGAGAAAGAAGCTTTTCAGCATCTGTGGCCTTGGATTCTTTTCATTTGCTTAGTTGCACTAACACAGCTTTTAGTGCTCTCAGAAGCTCAAAAACAGCTCAAAACAGCCTTCTGAGCATTGAAGCTCTAAACTAACTTTCTCTGCAAAAAAGCTCTAACTCATGAAAATCTGTCTTCTGCTTTGCAAATTACATGAGAATTCATGAGAAAGAAACAAATTTCTTGTACTTGAGTTTTTCTCTTATAAATGAATTGAGCAACTTTCTCTCACTGAGAAAGAAGCTTTTCAGCATCTGTGGCCTTGGATTCTTTTAATTTCCTTAGTTGCACTAACACAGCTTTTAGTGCTCTCAGAAGCTCAAAAACAGCTCAATACAGCTTTCTGAGCATTGAAGTTCTAAACTAACTTTCTCTGCAAAAAAGCTCTAACTCATGAAAATCTGTCTTCTGCTTTGCAAATTACATGAGAATTCATGAGAAAGAAACAAATTTCTTGTACTTGAGTTTTTCTCTTATAATTGATATGAGCAACTTTCTCTCACTGAGAAAGAAGCTTTTCAGCATCTGTGGCCTTGGATTCTTTTAATTTGCTTAGTTGCACTAACACAGCTTTTAGTGCTCTCAGAAGCTCAAAAACAGTGTTTCTGAGCATTGACGCTCTAAACTAACTTTCTCTGCAAAAAAGCTCTAACTTATGAAAATCTGTCTTCTGCATTGCAAATTACATGAGACTTCATGAGAAAGAAACAAATTTCTTGTACTTGAGTTTTTCTCTTAAAGCTGCATTGAGCAACTTTCTCTCACTGAGAAAGAAGCTTTTCAGCATCTGTGGCCTTGGATTCTTTTCATTTGCTTAGTTGCACTAACACAGCTTTTAGTGCTCTCAGAAGCTCAAAAACAGTGTTTCTGAGCATTGAAGCTCTAAACTAACTTTCTCTGCAAAAAAGCTCTAACTCATGAAAATCTGTCTTCTGCTTTGCAAATTACATGAGAATTCATGAGAAAGAAACAAATTTCTTGTACTTGAGTTTTTCTCTTATAATTGATATGAGCAACTTTCTCTCACTGAGAAAGAAGCTTTTCAGCATCTATGGCCTTGGATTCTTTTCATTTGCTTAGTTGCACTAACACAGCTTTTAGTGCTCTCAGAAGCTCAAAAACAGCTCAAAACAGCCTTCTGAGCATTGAAGCTCTAAACTAACTTTCTCTGCAAAAAAGCTCTAACTCATGAAAATCTGTCTTCTGCTTTGCAAATTACATGAGAATTCATGAGAAAGAAACAAATTTCTTGTACTTGAGTTTTTCTCTTATAAATGAATTGAGCAACTTTCTCTCACTGAGAAAGAAGCTTTTCAGCATCTGTGGCCTTGGATTCTTTTAATTTCCTTAGTTGCACTAACACAGCTTTTAGTGCTCTCAGAAGCTCAAAAACAGCTCAATACAGCTTTCTGAGCATTGAAGTTCTAAACTAACTTTCTCTGCAAAAAAGCTCTAACTCTTGAAAATCTGTCTTCTGCTTTGCAAATTACATGACAATTCATGAGAAAGAAACAAATTTCTTGTACTTGAGTTTTTCTCTTATAATTAATATGAGCAACTTTTTCTCACTGAGAAAGAAGCTTTTCAGCATCTGTGGCCTTGGATTCTTTTCATTTGCTTAGTTGCACTAACACAGCTTTTAGTGCTCTCAGAAGCTCAAAAACTGTGTTTCTGAGCATTGAAGCTCTAAACTAACTTTCTCTGCAAAAAAGCTCTAACTCATGAAAATCTGTCTTCTGCATTGCAAATTACATGAGAATTCATGAGAAAGAAACAAATCTCTTGTACTTGAGTTTTTCTCTTATAATTGATATGAGCAACTTTTTCTCACTGAGAAAGAAGCTTTTCAGCATCTGTGGCCTTGGATTCTTTTAATTTGCTTAGTTGCACTAACACAGCTTTTAGTGCTCTCAGAAGCTCAAAAACAGCTCAAAACAGCCTTCTGAGCATTGAAGCTCTAAACTAACTTTCTCTGCAAAAAAGCTCTAACTCATGAAAATCTGTCTTCTTCTTTGCAAATTACATGAGAATTCATGAGAAAGAAACAAATTTCTTGTACTTGAGTTTTTCTCTTATAAATGAATTGAGCAACTTTCTCTCACTGAGAAAGAAGCTTTTCAGCATCTGTGGCCTTGGATTCTTTTAATTTCCTTAGTTGCACTAACACAGCTTTTAGTGCTCTCAGAAGCTCAAAAACAGCTCAATACAGCTTTCTGAGCATTGAAGTTCTAAACTAACTTTCTCTGCAAAAAAGCTCTAACTCATGAAAATCTGTCTTCTGCTTTGCAAATTACATGAGAATTCATGAGAAAGAAACAAATTTCTTGTACTTGAGTTTTTCTCTTAAAGCTGCATTGAGCAACTTTCTCTCACTGAGAAAGAAGCTTTTCAGCATCTGTGGCCTTGGATTCTTTTCATTTGCTTAGTTGCACTAACACAGCTTTTAGTGCTCTCAGAAGCTCAAAAACAGTGTTTCTGAGCATTGAAGCTCTAAACTAACTTTCTCTGCAAAAAAGCTCTAACTCATCAAAATCTGTCTTCTGCTTTGCAAATTACATGAGAATTCATGAGAAAGAAACAAATTTCTTGTACTTGAGTTTTTCTCTTAAAGCTGCATTGAGCAACTTTCTCTCACTGAGAAAGAAGCTTTTCAGCATCTGTGGCCTTGGATTCTGTCCATTTGCTTAGTTGCACTAACACAGCTTTTAGTGCTCTCAGAAGCTCAAAAACAGTGTTTCTGAGCATTGAAGCTCTAAACTAACTTTCTCTGCAAAAAAGCTCTAACTCATGAAAATCTGTCTTCTGCTTTGCAAATTACATGAGAATTCATGAGAAAGAAACAAATTTCTTGTACTTGAGTTTTTCTCTTATAATTGATATGAGCAACTTTCTCTCACTGAGAAAGAAGCTTTTCAGCATCTATGGCCTTGGATTCTTTTCATTTGCTTAGTTGCACTAACACAGCTTTTAGTGCTCTCAGAAGCTCAAAAACAGCTCAAAACAGCCTTCTGAGCATTGAAGCTCTAAACTAACTTTCTCTGCAAAAAAGCTCTAACTCATGAAAATCTGTCTTCTGCTTTGCAAATTACATGAGAATTCATGAGAAAGAAACAAATTTCTTGTACTTGAGTTTTTCTCTTATAAATGAATTGAGCAACTTTCTCTCACTGAGAAAGAAGCTTTTCAGCATCTGTGGCCTTGGATTCTTTTAATTTCCTTAGTTGCACTAACACAGCTTTTAGTGCTCTCAGAAGCTCAAAAACAGCTCAATACAGCTTTCTGAGCATTGAAGTTCTAAACTAACTTTCTCTGCAAAAAAGCTCTAACTCTTGAAAATCTGTCTTCTGCTTTGCAAATTACATGACAATTCATGAGAAAGAAACAAATTTCTTGTACTTGAGTTTTTCTCTTATAATTAATATGAGCAACTTTTTCTCACTGAGAAAGAAGCTTTTCAGCATCTGTGGCCTTGGATTCTTTTCATTTGCTTAGTTGCACTAACACAGCTTTTAGTGCTCTCAGAAGCTCAAAAACTGTGTTTCTGAGCATTGAAGCTCTAAACTAACTTTCTCTGCAAAAAAGCTCTAACTCATGAAAATCTGTCTTCTGCATTGCAAATTACATGAGAATTCATGAGAAAGAAACAAATCTCTTGTACTTGAGTTTTTCTCTTATAATTGATATGAGCAACTTTTTCTCACTGAGAAAGAAGCTTTTCAGCATCTGTGGCCTTGGATTCTTTTAATTTGCTTAGTTGCACTAACACAGCTTTTAGTGCTCTCAGAAGCTCAAAAACAGCTCAAAACAGCCTTCTGAGCATTGAAGCTCTAAACTAACTTTCTCTGCAAAAAAGCTCTAACTCATGAAAATCTGTCTTCTGCTTTGCAAATTACATGAGAATTCATGAGAAAGAAACAAATTTCTTGTACTTGAGTTTTTCTCTTATAAATGAATTGAGCAACTTTCTCTCACTGAGAAAGAAGCTTTTCAGCATCTGTGGCCTTGGATTCTTTTAATTTCCTTAGTTGCACTAACACAGCTTTTAGTGCTCTCAGAAGCTCAAAAACAGCTCAATACAGCTTTCTGAGCATTGAAGTTCTAAACTAACTTTCTCTGCAAAAAAGCTCTAACTCATGAAAATCTGTCTTCTGCTTTGCAAATTACATGAGAATTCATGAGAAAGAAACAAATTTCTTGTACTTGAGTTTTTCTCTTAAAGCTGCATTGAGCAACTTTCTCTCACTGAGAAAGAAGCTTTTCAGCATCTGTGGCCTTGGATTCTTTTCATTTGCTTAGTTGCACTAACACAGCTTTTAGTGCTCTCAGAAGCTCAAAAACAGTGTTTCTGAGCATTGAAGCTCTAAACTAACTTTCTCTGCAAAAAAGCTCTAACTCATCAAAATCTGTCTTCTGCTTTGCAAATTACATGAGAATTCATGAGAAAGAAACAAATTTCTTGTACTTGAGTTTTTCTCTTAAAGCTGCATTGAGCAACTTTCTCTCACTGAGAAAGAAGCTTTTCAGCATCTGTGGCCTTGGATTCTGTCCATTTGCTTAGTTGCACTAACACAGCTTTTAGTGCTCTCAGAAGCTCAAAAACAGTGTTTCTGAGCATTGAAGCTCTAAACTAACTTTCTCTGCAAAAAAGCTCTAACTCATGAAAATCTGTCTTCTGCTTTGCAAATTACATGAGAATTCATGAGAAAGAAACAAATTTCTTGTACTTGAGTTTTTCTCTTATAATTGATATGAGCAACTTTCTCTCACTGAGAAAGAAGCTTTTCAGCATCTGTGGCCTTGGATTCTTTTCATTTGCTTAGTTGCACTAACACAACTTTTAGTACTCTCAGAAGCTCAAAAACAGTGTTTCTGAGCATTGAAGCTCTAAACTAACTTTCTCTGCAAAAAAGCTCTGACTCATGAAAATCTGTCTTCTGCTTTGCAAATTACATGAGAATTCATGAGAAAGAAACAAATTTCTTGTACTTGAGTTTTTCTCTTATAATTGATATGAGCAACTTTCTCTCACTGAGAAAGAAGCTTTTCAGCATCTGTGGCCTTGGATTCTTTTCATTTGCTAAGTTGCACTAACACAGCTTTTAGTGCTCTCAGAAGCTCAAAAACAGCTCAAAACAGCTTTCTGAGCATTGAAGCTCTAAACTAACTTTCTCTGCAAAAAAGCTCTAACTCATGAAAATCTGTCTTCTGCTTTGCAAATTACATGAGAATTCATGAGAAAGAAACAAATTCCTTGTACTTGAGTTTTTCTCTTATAATTGATATGAGCAACTTTCTCTCACTGAGAAAGAAGCTTTTCAGCATCTGTGGCCTTGGATTCTTTTCATTTGCTTAGTTGCACTAACACAGCTTTTAGTGCTCTCAGAAGCTCAAAAACTGTGTTTCTGAGCATTGAAGCTCTAAACTAACTTTCTCTGCAAAAAAGCTCTAACTCATGAAAATCTGTCTTCTGCATTGCAAATTACATGAGAATTCATGAGAAAGAAACAAATCTCTTGTACTTGAGTTTTTCTCTTATAATTGATATGAGCAACTTTTTCTCACTGAGAAAGAAGCTTTTCAGCATCTGTGGCCTTGGATTCTTTTAATTTGCTTAGTTGCACTAACACAGCTTTTAGTGCTCTCAGAAGCTCAAAAACAGCTCAAAACAGCCTTCTGAGCATTGAAGCTCTAAACTAACTTTCTCTGCAAAAAAGCTCTAACTCATGAAAATCTGTCTTCTTCTTTGCAAATTACATGAGAATTCATGAGAAAGAAACAAATTTCTTGTACTTGAGTTTTTCTCTTATAAATGAATTGAGCAACTTTCTCTCACTGAGAAAGAAGCTTTTCAGCATCTGTGGCCTTGGATTCTTTTAATTTCCTTAGTTGCACTAACACAGCTTTTAGTGCTCTCAGAAGCTCAAAAACAGCTCAATACAGCTTTCTGAGCATTGAAGTTCTAAACTAACTTTCTCTGCAAAAAAGCTCTAACTCATGAAAATCTGTCTTCTGCTTTGCAAATTACATGAGAATTCATGAGAAAGAAACAAATTTCTTGTACTTGAGTTTTTCTCTTAAAGCTGCATTGAGCAACTTTCTCTCACTGAGAAAGAAGCTTTTCAGCATCTGTGGCCTTGGATTCTTTTCATTTGCTTAGTTGCACTAACACAGCTTTTAGTGCTCTCAGAAGCTCAAAAACAGTGTTTCTGAGCATTGAAGCTCTAAACTAACTTTCTCTGCAAAAAAGCTCTAACTCATCAAAATCTGTCTTCTGCTTTGCAAATTACATGAGAATTCATGAGAAAGAAACAAATTTCTTGTACTTGAGTTTTTCTCTTAAAGCTGCATTGAGCAACTTTCTCTCACTGAGAAAGAAGCTTTTCAGCATCTGTGGCCTTGGATTCTGTCCATTTGCTTAGTTGCACTAACACAGCTTTTAGTGCTCTCAGAAGCTCAAAAACAGTGTTTCTGAGCATTGAAGCTCTAAACTAACTTTCTCTGCAAAAAAGCTCTAACTCATGAAAATCTGTCTTCTGCTTTGCAAATTACATGAGAATTCATGAGAAAGAAACAAATTTCTTGTACTTGAGTTTTTCTCTTATAATTGATATGAGCAACTTTCTCTCACTGAGAAAGAAGCTTTTCAGCATCTATGGCCTTGGATTCTTTTCATTTGCTTAGTTGCACTAACACAGCTTTTAGTGCTCTCAGAAGCTCAAAAACAGCTCAAAACAGCCTTCTGAGCATTGAAGCTCTAAACTAACTTTCTCTGCAAAAAAGCTCTAACTCATGAAAATCTGTCTTCTGCTTTGCAAATTACATGAGAATTCATGAGAAAGAAACAAATTTCTTGTACTTGAGTTTTTCTCTTATAAATGAATTGAGCAACTTTCTCTCACTGAGAAAGAAGCTTTTCAGCATCTGTGGCCTTGGATTCTTTTAATTTCCTTAGTTGCACTAACACAGCTTTTAGTGCTCTCAGAAGCTCAAAAACAGCTCAATACAGCTTTCTGAGCATTGAAGTTCTAAACTAACTTTCTCTGCAAAAAAGCTCTAACTCTTGAAAATCTGTCTTCTGCTTTGCAAATTACATGACAATTCATGAGAAAGAAACAAATTTCTTGTACTTGAGTTTTTCTCTTATAATTAATATGAGCAACTTTTTCTCACTGAGAAAGAAGCTTTTCAGCATCTGTGGCCTTGGATTCTTTTCATTTGCTTAGTTGCACTAACACAGCTTTTAGTGCTCTCAGAAGCTCAAAAACTGTGTTTCTGAGCATTGAAGCTCTAAACTAACTTTCTCTGCAAAAAAGCTCTAACTCATGAAAATCTGTCTTCTGCATTGCAAATTACATGAGAATTCATGAGAAAGAAACAAATCTCTTGTACTTGAGTTTTTCTCTTATAATTGATATGAGCAACTTTTTCTCACTGAGAAAGAAGCTTTTCAGCATCTGTGGCCTTGGATTCTTTTAATTTGCTTAGTTGCACTAACACAGCTTTTAGTGCTCTCAGAAGCTCAAAAACAGCTCAAAACAGCCTTCTGAGCATTGAAGCTCTAAACTAACTTTCTCTGCAAAAAAGCTCTAACTCATGAAAATCTGTCTTCTGCTTTGCAAATTACATGAGAATTCATGAGAAAGAAACAAATTTCTTGTACTTGAGTTTTTCTCTTATAAATGAATTGAGCAACTTTCTCTCACTGAGAAAGAAGCTTTTCAGCATCTGTGGCCTTGGATTCTTTTAATTTCCTTAGTTGCACTAACACAGCTTTTAGTGCTCTCAGAAGCTCAAAAACAGCTCAATACAGCTTTCTGAGCATTGAAGTTCTAAACTAACTTTCTCTGCAAAAAAGCTCTAACTCATGAAAATCTGTCTTCTGCTTTGCAAATTACATGAGAATTCATGAGAAAGAAACAAATTTCTTGTACTTGAGTTTTTCTCTTAAAGCTGCATTGAGCAACTTTCTCTCACTGAGAAAGAAGCTTTTCAGCATCTGTGGCCTTGGATTCTTTTCATTTGCTTAGTTGCACTAACACAGCTTTTAGTGCTCTCAGAAGCTCAAAAACAGTGTTTCTGAGCATTGAAGCTCTAAACTAACTTTCTCTGCAAAAAAGCTCTAACTCATCAAAATCTGTCTTCTGCTTTGCAAATTACATGAGAATTCATGAGAAAGAAACAAATTTCTTGTACTTGAGTTTTTCTCTTAAAGCTGCATTGAGCAACTTTCTCTCACTGAGAAAGAAGCTTTTCAGCATCTGTGGCCTTGGATTCTGTCCATTTGCTTAGTTGCACTAACACAGCTTTTAGTGCTCTCAGAAGCTCAAAAACAGTGTTTCTGAGCATTGAAGCTCTAAACTAACTTTCTCTGCAAAAAAGCTCTAACTCATGAAAATCTGTCTTCTGCTTTGCAAATTACATGAGAATTCATGAGAAAGAAACAAATTTCTTGTACTTGAGTTTTTCTCTTATAATTGATATGAGCAACTTTCTCTCACTGAGAAAGAAGCTTTTCAGCATCTGTGGCCTTGGATTCTTTTCATTTGCTTAGTTGCACTAACACAACTTTTAGTACTCTCAGAAGCTCAAAAACAGTGTTTCTGAGCATTGAAGCTCTAAACTAACTTTCTCTGCAAAAAAGCTCTGACTCATGAAAATCTGTCTTCTGCTTTGCAAATTACATGAGAATTCATGAGAAAGAAACAAATTTCTTGTACTTGAGTTTTTCTCTTATAATTGATATGAGCAACTTTCTCTCACTGAGAAAGAAGCTTTTCAGCATCTGTGGCCTTGGATTCTTTTCATTTGCTAAGTTGCACTAACACAGCTTTTAGTGCTCTCAGAAGCTCAAAAACAGCTCAAAACAGCTTTCTGAGCATTGAAGCTCTAAACTAACTTTCTCTGCAAAAAAGCTCTAACTCATGAAAATCTGTCTTCTGCTTTGCAAATTACATGAGAATTCATGAGAAAGAAACAAATTCCTTGTACTTGAGTTTTTCTCTTATAATTGATATGAGCAACTTTCTCTCACTGAGAAAGAAGCTTTTCAGCATCTGTGGCCTTGGATTCTTTTCATTTGCTAAGTTGCACTAACACAGCTTTTAGTGCTCTCAGAAGCTCAAAAACAGCTCAAAACAGCTTTCTGAGCATTGAAGCTCTTAACTAACTTTCTCTGCAAAAAAGCTCTAACTCATGAAAATCTGTCTTCTGCTTTGCAAATTACATGAGACTTCATGAGAAAGTTACAAATTTCTTGTACTTGAGTTTTTCTCTTAAAGCTGCATTGAGCAACTTTCTCTGACTGAGAAAGAAGCTTTTCAGCATCTGTGGCCTTGGATTCTTTTAATTTGCTTAGTTGCACTAACACAGCTTTTAGTGCTTTCAGAAGCTCAAAAACAGTGTTTCTGAGCATTGACGCTCTAAACTAACTTTCTCTGCAAAAAAGCTCTAACTCATGAAAATCTGTCTTCTGCATTGCAAATTACATGTGACTTCATGAGAAAGAAACAAATTTCTTGTACTTGAGTTTTTCTCTTAAAGCTGCATTGAACAACTTTCCCTCACTGAGAAAGAAGCTTTTCAGCATCTGTGGCCTTGGATTCTTTTAATTTGCTTAGTTGCACTAACACAGCTTTTAGTGCTCTCAGAAGCTCAAAAACAGTGTTTCTGAGCATTGAAGCTCTAAACTAACTTTCTCTGCAAAAAAGCTCTAACTCATGAAAATCTGTCTTCTGCTTTGCAAATTACATGAGAATTCATGAGAAAGAAACAAATTTCTTGTACTTGAGTTTTTCTCTTATAATTGATATGAGCAACTTTCTCTCACTGAGAAAGAAGCTTTTCAGCATCTGTGGCCTTGGATTCTTTTCATTTGCTTAGTTGCACTAACACAGCTTTTAGTGCTCTCAGAAGCTCAAAAACAGCTCAAAACAGCTTTCTGAGCATTGAAGCTCTAAACTAACTTTCTCTGCAAAAAAGCTCTAACTCATGAAAATCTGTCTTCTGCTTTGCAAATTACATGAGAATTCATGAGAAAGAAACAAATTTCTTGTACTTGAGTTTTTCTCTTATAAATGAATTGAGCAACTTTCTCTCACTGAGAAAGAAGCTTTTCAGCATCTGTGGCCTTGGATTCTTTTAATTTCCTTAGTTGCACTAACACAGCTTTTAGTGCTCTCAGAAGCTCAAAAACAGCTCAAAACAGCTTTCTGAGCATTGAAGCTCTAAACTAACTTTCTCTGCAAAAAAGCTCTAACTCATGAAAATCTGTCTTCTGCTTTGAAAATTACATGAGACTTCATGAGAAAGTTACAAATTTCTTGTACTTGAGTTTTTCTCTTAAAGCTGCATTGAGCAACTTTCTCTGACTGAGAAAGAAGCTTTTCAGCATCTGTGGCCTTGGATTCTTTTAATTTGCTTAGTTGCACTAACACAGCTTTTAGTGCTTTCAGAAGCTCAAAAACAGTGTTTCTGAGCATTGACGCTCTAAACTAACTTTCTCTGCAAAAAAGCTCTAACTCATGAAAATCTGTCTTCTGCATTGCAAATTACATGTGACTTCATGAGAAAGAAACAAATTTCTTGTACTTGAGTTTTTCTCTTAAAGCTGCATTGAACAACTTTCCCTCACTGAGAAAGAAGCTTTTCAGCATCTGTGGCCTTGGATTCTTTTCATTTGCTTAGTTGCACTAACACAGCTTTTAGTGCTCTCAGAAGCTCAAAAACAGTGTTTCTGAGCATTGAAGCTCTAAACTAACTTTCTCTGCAAAAAAGCTCTGACTCATGAAAATCTGTCTTCTGCTTTGCAAATTACATGAGAATTCATGAGAAAGAAACAAATTTCTTGTACTTGAGTTTTTCTCTTATAATTGATATGAGCAACTTTCTCTCACTGAGAAAGAAGCTTTTCAGCATCTGTGGCCTTGGATTCTTTTCATTTGCTAAGTTGCACTAACACAGCTTTTAGTGCTCTCAGAAGCTCAAAAACAGCTCAAAACAGCTTTCTGAGCATTGAAGCTCTAAACTAACTTTCTCTGCAAAAAAGCTCTAACTCATGAAAATCTGTCTTCTGCTTTGCAAATTACATGAGACTTCATGAGAAAGTTACAAATTTCTTGTACTTGAGTTTTTCTCTTAAAGCTGCATTGAGCAACTTTCTCTGACTGAGAAAGAAGCTTTTCAGCATCTGTGGCCTTGGATTCTTTTCATTTGCTTAGTTGCACTAACACAGCTTTTAGTGCTCTCAGAAGCTCAAAAACAGTGTTTCTGAGCATTGAAGCTCTAAACTAACTTTCTCTGCAAAAAAGCTCTAACTCATGAAAATCTGTCTTCTGCTTTGCAAATTATTTGAGAATTCATGAGAAAGAAACAAATTTCTTGTACTTGAGTTTTTCTCTTATAATTGATATGAGCAACTTTCTCTCACTGAGAAAGAAGCTTTTCAGCATCTGTGGCCTTGGATTCTTTTCATTTGCTTAGTTGCACTAACACAGCTTTTAGTGCTCTCAGAAGCTCAAAAACAGCTCAAAACAGCTTTCTGAGCATTGAAGCTCTAAACTAACTTTCTCTGCAAAAAAGCTCTAACTCATGAAAATCTTTCTTCTGCTTTGAAAATTACATGAGACTTCATGAGAAAGAAACAAATTTCTTGTACTTGAGTTTTTCTCTTATAATTAATATGAGCAACCTTTTCTCACTGAGAAAGAAGCTTTTCAGCATCTGTGGCCTTGGATTCTTTTAATTTGCTTAGTTGCACTAACACAGCTTTTAGTGCTCTCAGAAGCTCAAAAACAGTGTTTCTGAGCATTGAAGCTCTAAACTAACTTTCTCTGCAAAAAAGCTCTAACTCTTGAAAATCTGTTTTCTGCTTTGCAAATTACATGACAATTCATGAGAAAGAAACAAATTTCTTGTACTTGAGTTTTTCTCTTATAATTAATATGAGCAACTTTTTCTCACTGAGAAAGAAGCTTTTCAGCATCTGTGGCCTTGGATTCTTTTCATTTGCTTAGTTGCACTAACACAGCTTTTAGTGCTCTCAGAAGCTCAAAAACAGTGTTTCTGAGCATTGAAGCTCTAAACTAACTTTCTCTGCAAAAAAGCTCTAACTCATGAAAATCTGTCTTCTGCATTGCAAATTACATGAGAATTCATGAGAAAGAAACAAATTTCTTGTACTTGAGTTTTTCTCTTATAATTGATATGAGCAACTTTTTCTCACTGAGAAAGAAGCTTTTCAGCATCTGTGGCCTTGGATTCTTTTAATTTGCTTAGTTGCACTAACACAGCTTTTAGTACTCTCAGAAGCTCAAAAACAGTGTTTCTGAGCATTGAAGCTCTAAACTAACTTTCTCTGCAAAAAAGCTCTAACTCATGAAAATCTGTCTTCTGCTTTGCAAATTACATGAGAATTCATGAGAAAGAAACAAATTTCTTGTACTTGAGTTTTTCTCTTATAATTGATATGAGCAACTTTCTCTCACTGAGAAAGAAGCTTTTCAGCATCTGTGGCCTTGGATTCTTTTCATTTGCTTAGTTGCACTAACACAGCTTTTAGTGCTCTCAGAAGCTCAAAAACAGCTCAAAACAGCCTTCTGAGCATTGAAGCTCTAAACTAACTTTCTCTGCAAAAAAGCTCTAACTCATGAAAATCTGTCTTCTGCTTTGCAAATTACATGAGAATTCATGAGAAAGAAACAAATTTCTTGTACTTGAGTTTTTCTCTTATAAATGAATTGAGCAACTTTCTCTCACTGAGAAAGAAGCTTTTCAGCATCTGTGGCCTTGGATTCTTTTAATTTCCTTAGTTGCACTAACACAGCTTTTAGTGCTCTCAGAAGCTCAAAAACAGCTCAATACAGCTTTCTGAGCATTGAAGTTCTAAACTAACTTTCTCTGCAAAAAAGCTCTAACTCATGAAAATCTGTCTTCTGCTTTGCAAATTACATGAGAATTCATGAGAAAGAAACAAATTTCTTGTACTTGAGTTTTTCTCTTATAATTGATATGAGCAACTTTCTCTCACTGAGAAAGAAGCTTTTCAGCATCTGTGGCCTTGGATTCTTTTAATTTGCTTAGTTGCACTAACACAGCTTTTAGTGCTCTCAGAAGCTCAAAAACAGTGTTTCTGAGCATTGACGCTCTAAACTAACTTTCTCTGCAAAAAAGCTCTAACTTATGAAAATCTGTCTTCTGCATTGCAAATTACATGAGACTTCATGAGAAAGAAACAAATTTCTTGTACTTGAGTTTTTCTCTTAAAGCTGCATTGAGCAACTTTCTCTCACTGAGAAAGAAGCTTTTCAGCATCTGTGGCCTTGGATTCTTTTCATTTGCTTAGTTGCACTAACACAGCTTTTAGTGCTCTCAGAAGCTCAAAAACAGTGTTTCTGAGCATTGAAGCTCTAAACTAACTTTCTCTGCAAAAAAGCTCTAACTCATGAAAATCTGTCTTCTGCTTTGCAAATTACATGAGAATTCATGAGAAAGAAACAAATTTCTTGTACTTGAGTTTTTCTCTTATAATTGATATGAGCAACTTTCTCTCACTGAGAAAGAAGCTTTTCAGCATCTATGGCCTTGGATTCTTTTCATTTGCTTAGTTGCACTAACACAGCTTTTAGTGCTCTCAGAAGCTCAAAAACAGCTCAAAACAGCTTTCTGAGCATTGAAGCTTTAAACTAACTTTCTCTGCAAAAAAGCTCTAACTCATGAAAATCTGTCTTCTGCTTTGCAAATTACATGAGACTTCATGAGAAAGAAACAAATTTCTTGTACTTGAGTTTTTCTCTTATAATTAATATGAGCAACTTTTTCTCACTGAGAAAGAAGCTTTTCAGCATCTGTGGCCTTGGATTCTTTTCATTTGCTTAGTTGCACTAACACAGCTTTTAGTGCTCTCAGAAGCTCAAAAACAGTGTTTCTGAGCATTGAAGCTCTAAACTAACTTTCTCTGCAAAAAAGCTCTAACTCATGAAAATCTGTCTTCTGCTTTGCAAATTACATGAGAATTCATGAGAAAGAAACAAATTCCTTGTACTTGAGTTTTTCTCTTATAATTGATATGAGCAACTTTCTCTCACTGAGAAAGAAGCTTTTCAGCATCTGTGGCCTTGGATTCTTTTCATTTGCTAAGTTGCACTAACACAGCTTTTAGTGCTCTCAGAAGCTCAAAAACAGCTCAAAACAGCTTTCTGAGCATTGAAGCTCTAAACTAACTTTCTCTGCAAAAAAGCTCTAACTCATGAAAATCTGTCTTCTGCTTTGCAAATTACATGAGACTTCATGAGAAAGTTACAAATTTCTTGTACTTGAGTTTTTCTCTTAAAGCTGCATTGAGCAACTTTCTCTGACTGAGAAAGAAGCTTTTCAGCATCTGTGGCCTTGGATTCTTTTCATTTGCTTAGTTGCACTAACACAGCTTTTAGTGCTCTCAGAAGCTCAAAAACAGTGTTTCTGAGCATTGAAGCTCTAAACTAACTTTCTCTGCAAAAAAGCTCTAACTCATGAAAATCTGTCTTCTGCTTTGCAAATTATTTGAGAATTCATGAGAAAGAAACAAATTTCTTGTACTTGAGTTTTTCTCTTATAATTGATATGAGCAACTTTCTCTCACTGAGAAAGAAGCTTTTCAGCATCTGTGGCCTTGGATTCTTTTCATTTGCTTAGTTGCACTAACACAGCTTTTAGTGCTCTCAGAAGCTCAAAAACAGCTCAAAACAGCTTTCTGAGCATTGAAGCTCTAAACTAACTTTCTCTGCAAAAAAGCTCTAACTCATGAAAATCTTTCTTCTGCTTTGCAAATTACATGAGACTTCATGAGAAAGAAACAAATTTCTTGTACTTGAGTTTTTCTCTTATAATTAATATGAGCAACCTTTTCTCACTGAGAAAGAAGCTTTTCAGCATCTGTGGCCTTGGATTCTTTTAATTTGCTTAGTTGCACTAACACAGCTTTTAGTGCTCTCAGAAGCTCAAAAACAGTGTTTCTGAGCATTGAAGCTCTAAACTAACTTTCTCTGCAAAAAAGCTCTAACTCTTGAAAATCTGTTTTCTGCTTTGCAAATTACATGACAATTCATGAGAAAGAAACAAATTTCTTGTACTTGAGTTTTTCTCTTATAACTAATATGAGCAACTTTTTCTCACTGAGAAAGAAGCTTTTCAGCATCTGTGGCCTTGGATTCTTTTCATTTGCTTAGTTGCACTAACACAGCTTTTAGTGCTCTCAGAAGCTCAAAAACAGTGTTTCTGAGCATTGAAGCTCTAAACTAACTTTCTCTGCAAAAAAGCTCTAACTCATGAAAATCTGTCTTCTGCATTGCAAATTACATGAGAATTCATGAGAAAGAAACAAATTTCTTGTACTTGAGTTTTTCTCTTATAATTGATATGAGCAACTTTTTCTCACTGAGAAAGAAGCTTTTCAGCATCTGTGGCCTTGGATTCTTTTAATTTGCTTAGTTGCACTAACACAGCTTTTAGTACTCTCAGAAGCTCAAAAACAGTGTTTCTGAGCATTGAAGCTCTAAACTAACTTTCTCTGCAAAAAAGCTCTAACTCATGAAAATCTGTCTTCTGCTTTGCAAATTACATGAGAATTCATGAGAAAGAAACAAATTTCTTGTACTTGAGTTTTTCTCTTATAATTGATATGAGCAACTTTCTCTCACTGAGAAAGAAGCTTTTCAGCATCTGTGGCCTTGGATTCTTTTCATTTGCTTAGTTGCACTAACACAGCTTTTAGTGCTCTCAGAAGCTCAAAAACAGCTCAAAACAGCCTTCTGAGCATTGAAGCTCTAAACTAACTTTCTCTGCAAAAAAGCTCTAACTCATGAAAATCTGTCTTCTGCTTTGCAAATTACATGAGAATTCATGAGAAAGAAACAAATTTCTTGTACTTGAGTTTTTCTCTTATAAATGAATTGAGCAACTTTCTCTCACTGAGAAAGAAGCTTTTCAGCATCTGTGGCCTTGGATTCTTTTAATTTCCTTAGTTGCACTAACACAGCTTTTAGTGCTCTCAGAAGCTCAAAAACAGCTCAATACAGCTTTCTGAGCATTGAAGTTCTAAACTAACTTTCTCTGCAAAAAAGCTCTAACTCATGAAAATCTGTCTTCTGCTTTGCAAATTACATGAGAATTCATGAGAAAGAAACAAATTTCTTGTACTTGAGTTTTTCTCTTATAATTGATATGAGCAACTTTCTCTCAATGAGAAAGAAGCTTTTCAGCATCTGTGGCCTTGGATTCTTTTAATTTGCTTAGTTGCACTAACACAGCTTTTAGTGCTCTCAGAAGCTCAAAAACAGTGTTTCTGAGCATTGAAGCTCTAAACTAACTTTCTCTGCAAAAAAGCTCTAACTCATGAAAATCTGTCTTCTGCTTTGCAAATTACATGAGAATTCATGAGAAAGAAACAAATTTCTTGTACTTGAGTTTTTCTCTTATAATTGATATGAGCAACTTTCTCTCACTGAGAAAGAAGCTTTTCAGCATCTATGGCCTTGGATTCTTTTCATTTGCTTAGTTGCACTAACACAGCTTTTAGTGCTCTCAGAAGCTCAAAAACAGCTCAAAACAGCCTTCTGAGCATTGAAGCTCTAAACTAACTTTCTCTGCAAAAAAGCTCTAACTCATGAAAATCTGTCTTCTGCTTTGCAAATTACATGAGAATTCATGAGAAAGAAACAAATTTCTTGTACTTGAGTTTTTCTCTTATAAATGAATTGAGCAACTTTCTCTCACTGAGAAAGAAGCTTTTCAGCATCTGTGGCCTTGGATTCTTTTAATTTCCTTAGTTGCACTAACACAGCTTTTAGTGCTCTCAGAAGCTCAAAAACAGCTCAATACAGCTTTCTGAGCATTGAAGTTCTAAACTAACTTTCTCTGCAAAAAAGCTCTAACTCTTGAAAATCTGTCTTCTGCTTTGCAAATTACATGACAATTCATGAGAAAGAAACAAATTTCTTGTACTTGAGTTTTTCTCTTATAATTAATATGAGCAACTTTTTCTCACTGAGAAAGAAGCTTTTCAGCATCTGTGGCCTTGGATTCTTTTCATTTGCTTAGTTGCACTAACACAGCTTTTAGTGCTCTCAGAAGCTCAAAAACTGTGTTTCTGAGCATTGAAGCTCTAAACTAACTTTCTCTGCAAAAAAGCTCTAACTCATGAAAATCTGTCTTCTGCATTGCAAATTACATGAGAATTCATGAGAAAGAAACAAATCTCTTGTACTTGAGTTTTTCTCTTATAATTGATATGAGCAACTTTTTCTCACTGAGAAAGAAGCTTTTCAGCATCTGTGGCCTTGGATTCTTTTAATTTGCTTAGTTGCACTAACACAGCTTTTAGTACTCTCAGAAGCTCAAAAACAGTGTTTCTGAGCATTGAAGCTCTAAACTAACTTTCTCTGCAAAAAAGCTCTAACTCATGAAAATCTGTCTTCTGCTTTGCAAATTACATGAGAATTCATGAGAAAGAAACAAATTTCTTGTACTTGAGTTTTTCTCTTATAAATGAATTGAGCAACTTTCTCTCACTGAGAAAGAAGCTTTTCAGCATCTGTGGCCTTGGATTCTTTTAATTTCCTTAGTTGCACTAACACAGCTTTTAGTGCTCTCAGAAGCTCAAAAACAGCTCAATACAGCTTTCTGAGCATTGAAGTTCTAAACTAACTTTCTCTGCAAAAAAGCTCTAACTCATGAAAATCTGTCTTCTGCTTTGCAAATTACATGAGAATTCATGAGAAAGAAACAAATTTCTTGTACTTGAGTTTTTCTCTTAAAGCTGCATTGAGCAACTTTCTCTCACTGAGAAAGAAGCTTTTCAGCATCTGTGGCCTTGGATTCTTTTCATTTGCTTAGTTGCACTAACACAGCTTTTAGTGCTCTCAGAAGCTCAAAAACAGTGTTTCTGAGCATTGAAGCTCTAAACTAACTTTCTCTGCAAAAAAGCTCTAACTCATGAAAATCTGTCTTCTGCTTTGCAAATTACATGAGAATTCATGAGAAAGAAACAAATTTCTTGTACTTGAGTTTTTCTCTTATAATTGATATGAGCAACTTTCTCTCACTGAGAAAGAAGCTTTTCAGCATCTATGGCCTTGGATTCTTTTCATTTGCTTAGTTGCACTAACACAGCTTTTAGTGCTCTCAGAAGCTCAAAAACAGCTCAAAACAGCTTTCTGAGCATTGAAGCTTTAAACTAACTTTCTCTGCAAAAAAGCTCTAACTCATGAAAATCTGTCTTCTGCTTTGCAAATTACATGAGACTTCATGAGAAAGAAACAAATTTCTTGTACTTGAGTTTTTCTCTTATAATTAATATGAGCAACTTTTTCTCACTGAGAAAGAAGCTTTTCAGCATCTGTGGCCTTGGATTCTTTTCATTTGCTTAGTTGCACTAACACAGCTTTTAGTGCTCTCAGAAGCTCAAAAACAGTGTTTCTGAGCATTGAAGCTCTAAACTAACTTTCTCTGCAAAAAAGCTCTAACTCATGAAAATCTGTCTTCTGCTTTGCAAATTACATGAGAATTCATGAGAAAGAAACAAATTTCTTGTACTTGAGTTTTTCTCTTAAAGCTGCATTGAGCAACTTTCTCTCACTGAGAAAGAAGCTTTTCAGCATCTGTGGCCTTGGATTCTTTTCATTTGCTTAGTTGCACTAACACAGCTTTTAGTGCTCTCAGAAGCTCAAAAACAGTGTTTCTGAGCATTGAAGCTCTAAACTAACTTTCTCTGCAAAAAAGCTCTAACTCATCAAAATCTGTCTTCTGCTTTGCAAATTACATGAGAATTCATGAGAAAGAAACAAATTTCTTGTACTTGAGTTTTTCTCTTAAAGCTGCATTGAGCAACTTTCTCTCACTGAGAAAGAAGCTTTTCAGCATCTGTGGCCTTGGATTCTTTTCATTTGCTTAGTTGCACTAACACAGCTTTTAGTGCTCTCAGAAGCTCAAAAACAGTGTTTCTGAGCATTGAAGCTCTAAACTAACTTTCTCTACAAAAAAGCTCTAACTCATGAAAATCTGTCTTCTGCTTTGCAAATTACATGAGAATTCATGAGAAAGAAACAAATTTCTTGTACTTGAGTTTTTCTCTTATAATTGATATGAGCAACTTTCTCTCACTGAGAAAGAAGCTTTTCAGCATCTGTGGCCTTGGATTCTTTTCATTTGCTTAGTTGCACTAACACAACTTTTAGTACTCTCAGAAGCTCAAAAACAGTGTTTCTGAGCATTGAAGCTCTAAACTAACTTTCTCTGCAAAAAAGCTCTGACTCATGAAAATCTGTCTTCTGCTTTGCAAATTACATGAGAATTCATGAGAAAGAAACAAATTTCTTGTACTTGAGTTTTTCTCTTATAATTGATATGAGCAACTTTCTCTCACTGAGAAAGAAGCTTTTCAGCATCTGTGGCCTTGGATTCTTTTCATTTGCTAAGTTGCACTAACACAGCTTTTAGTGCTCTCAGAAGCTCAAAAACAGCTCAAAACAGCTTTCTGAGCATTGAAGCTCTAAACTAACTTTCTCTGCAAAAAAGCTCTAACTCATGAAAATCTGTCTTCTGCTTTGCAAATTACATGAGAATTCATGAGAAAGAAACAAATTCCTTGTACTTGAGTTTTTCTCTTATAATTGATATGAGCAACTTTCTCTCACTGAGAAAGAAGCTTTTCAGCATCTGTGGCCTTGGATTCTTTTCATTTGCTAAGTTGCACTAACACAGCTTTTAGTGCTCTCAGAAGCTCAAAAACAGCTCAAAACAGCTTTCTGAGCATTGAAGCTCTAAACTAACTTTCTCTGCAAAAAAGCTCTAACTCATGAAAATCTGTCTTCTGCTTTGCAAATTACATGAGACTTCATGAGAAAGTTACAAATTTCTTGTACTTGAGTTTTTCTCTTAAAGCTGCATTGAGCAACTTTCTCTGACTGAGAAAGAAGCTTTTCAGCATCTGTGGCCTTGGATTCTTTTCATTTGCTTAGTTGCACTAACACAGCTTTTAGTGCTCTCAGAAGCTCAAAAACAGTGTTTCTGAGCATTGAAGCTCTAAACTAACTTTCTCTGCAAAAAAGCTCTAACTCATGAAAATCTGTCTTCTGCTTTGCAAATTATTTGAGAATTCATGAGAAAGAAACAAATTTCTTGTACTTGAGTTTTTCTCTTATAATTGATATGAGCAACTTTCTCTCACTGAGAAAGAAGCTTTTCAGCATCTGTGGCCTTGGATTCTTTTCATTTGCTTAGTTGCACTAACACAGCTTTTAGTGCTCTCAGAAGCTCAAAAACAGCTCAAAACAGCTTTCTGAGCATTGAAGCTCTAAACTAACTTTCTCTGCAAAAAAGCTCTAACTCATGAAAATCTTTCTTCTGCTTTGCAAATTACATGAGACTTCATGAGAAAGAAACAAATTTCTTGTACTTGAGTTTTTCTCTTATAATTAATATGAGCAACCTTTTCTCACTGAGAAAGAAGCTTTTCAGCATCTGTGGCCTTGGATTCTTTTAATTTGCTTAGTTGCACTAACACAGCTTTTAGTGCTCTCAGAAGCTCAAAAACAGTGTTTCTGAGCATTGAAGCTCTAAACTAACTTTCTCTGCAAAAAAGCTCTAACTCTTGAAAATCTGTTTTCTGCTTTGCAAATTACATGACAATTCATGAGAAAGAAACAAATTTCTTGTACTTGAGTTTTTCTCTTATAATTAATATGAGCAACTTTTTCTCACTGAGAAAGAAGCTTTTCAGCATCTGTGGCCTTGGATTCTTTTCATTTGCTTAGTTGCACTAACACAGCTTTTAGTGCTCTCAGAAGCTCAAAAACAGTGTTTCTGAGCATTGAAGCTCTAAACTAACTTTCTCTGCAAAAAAGCTCTAACTCATGAAAATCTGTCTTCTGCATTGCAAATTACATGAGAATTCATGAGAAAGAAACAAATTTCTTGTACTTGAGTTTTTCTCTTATAATTGATATGAGCAACTTTTTCTCACTGAGAAAGAAGCTTTTCAGCATCTGTGGCCTTGGATTCTTTTAATTTGCTTAGTTGCACTAACACAGCTTTTAGTACTCTCAGAAGCTCAAAAACAGTGTTTCTGAGCATTGAAGCTCTAAACTAACTTTCTCTGCAAAAAAGCTCTAACTCATGAAAATCTGTCTTCTGCTTTGCAAATTACATGAGAATTCATGAGAAAGAAACAAATTTCTTGTACTTGAGTTTTTCTCTTATAATTGATATGAGCAACTTTCTCTCACTGAGAAAGAAGCTTTTCAGCATCTGTGGCCTTGGATTCTTTTCATTTGCTAAGTTGCACTAACACAGCTTTTAGTGCTCTCAGAAGCTCAAAAACAGCTCAAAACAGCTTTCTGAGCATTGAAGCTCTAAACTAACTTTCTCTGCAAAAAAGCTCTAACTCATGAAAATCTGTCTTCTGCTTTGCAAATTACATGAGAATTCATGAGAAAGAAACAAATTTCTTGTACTTGAGTTTTTCTCTTATAATTGATATGAGCAACTTTCTCTCACTGAGAAAGAAGCTTTTCAGCATCTATGGCCTTGGATTCTTTTCATTTGCTTAGTTGCACTAACACAGCTTTTAGTGCTCTCAGAAGCTCAAAAACAGCTCAAAACAGCTTTCTGAGCATTGAAGCTTTAAACTAACTTTCTCTGCAAAAAAGCTCTAACTCATGAAAATCTGTCTTCTGCTTTGCAAATTACATGAGACTTCATGAGAAAGAAACAAATTTCTTGTACTTGAGTTTTTCTCTTATAATTAATATGAGCAACTTTTTCTCACTGAGAAAGAAGCTTTTCAGCATCTGTGGCCTTGGATTCTTTTCATTTGCTTAGTTGCACTAACACAGCTTTTAGTGCTCTCAGAAGCTCAAAAACAGTGTTTCTGAGCATTGAAGCTCTAAACTAACTTTCTCTGCAAAAAAGCTCTAACTCATGAAAATCTGTCTTCTGCTTTGCAAATTACATGAGAATTCATGAGAAAGAAACAAATTTCTTGTACTTGAGTTTTTCTCTTAAAGCTGCATTGAGCAACTTTCTCTCACTGAGAAAGAAGCTTTTCAGCATCTGTGGCCTTGGATTCTTTTCATTTGCTTAGTTGCACTAACACAGCTTTTAGTGCTCTCAGAAGCTCAAAAACAGTGTTTCTGAGCATTGAAGCTCTAAACTAACTTTCTCTGCAAAAAAGCTCTAACTCATCAAAATCTGTCTTCTGCTTTGCAAATTACATGAGAATTCATGAGAAAGAAACAAATTTCTTGTACTTGAGTTTTTCTCTTAAAGCTGCATTGAGCAACTTTCTCTCACTGAGAAAGAAGCTTTTCAGCATCTGTGGCCTTGGATTCTTTTCATTTGCTTAGTTGCACTAACACAGCTTTTAGTGCTCTCAGAAGCTCAAAAACAGTGTTTCTGAGCATTGAAGCTCTAAACTAACTTTCTCTGCAAAAAAGCTCTAACTCATGAAAATCTGTCTTCTGCTTTGCAAATTACATGAGAATTCATGAGAAAGAAACAAATTTCTTGTACTTGAGTTTTTCTCTTATAATTGATATGAGCAACTTTCTCTCACTGAGAAAGAAGCTTTTCAGCATCTGTGGCCTTGGATTCTTTTCATTTGCTTAGTTGCACTAACACAACTTTTAGTACTCTCAGAAGCTCAAAAACAGTGTTTCTGAGCATTGAAGCTCTAAACTAACTTTCTCTGCAAAAAAGCTCTGACTCATGAAAATCTGTCTTCTGCTTTGCAAATTACATGAGAATTCATGAGAAAGAAACAAATTTCTTGTACTTGAGTTTTTCTCTTATAATTGATATGAGCAACTTTCTCTCACTGAGAAAGAAGCTTTTCAGCATCTGTGGCCTTGGATTCTTTTCATTTGCTAAGTTGCACTAACACAGCTTTTAGTGCTCTCAGAAGCTCAAAAACAGCTCAAAACAGCTTTCTGAGCATTGAAGCTCTAAACTAACTTTCTCTGCAAAAAAGCTCTAACTCATGAAAATCTGTCTTCTGCTTTGCAAATTACATGAGAATTCATGAGAAAGAAACAAATTCCTTGTACTTGAGTTTTTCTCTTATAATTGATATGAGCAACTTTCTCTCACTGAGAAAGAAGCTTTTCAGCATCTGTGGCCTTGGATTCTTTTCATTTGCTAAGTTGCACTAACACAGCTTTTAGTGCTCTCAGAAGCTCAAAAACAGCTCAAAACAGCTTTCTGAGCATTGAAGCTCTAAACTAACTTTCTCTGCAAAAAAGCTCTAACTCATGAAAATCTGTCTTCTGCTTTGCAAATTACATGAGACTTCATGAGAAAGTTACAAATTTCTTGTACTTGAGTTTTTCTCTTAAAGCTGCATTGAGCAACTTTCTCTGACTGAGAAAGAAGCTTTTCAGCATCTGTGGCCTTGGATTCTTTTCATTTGCTTAGTTGCACTAACACAGCTTTTAGTGCTCTCAGAAGCTCAAAAACAGTGTTTCTGAGCATTGAAGCTCTAAACTAACTTTCTCTGCAAAAAAGCTCTAACTCATGAAAATCTGTCTTCTGCTTTGCAAATTATTTGAGAATTCATGAGAAAGAAACAAATTTCTTGTACTTGAGTTTTTCTCTTATAATTGATATGAGCAACTTTCTCTCACTGAGAAAGAAGCTTTTCAGCATCTGTGGCCTTGGATTCTTTTCATTTGCTTAGTTGCACTAACACAGCTTTTAGTGCTCTCAGAAGCTCAAAAACAGCTCAAAACAGCTTTCTGAGCATTGAAGCTCTAAACTAACTTTCTCTGCAAAAAAGCTCTAACTCATGAAAATCTTTCTTCTGCTTTGCAAATTACATGAGACTTCATGAGAAAGAAACAAATTTCTTGTACTTGAGTTTTTCTCTTATAATTAATATGAGCAACCTTTTCTCACTGAGAAAGAAGCTTTTCAGCATCTGTGGCCTTGGATTCTTTTAATTTGCTTAGTTGCACTAACACAGCTTTTAGTGCTCTCAGAAGCTCAAAAACAGTGTTTCTGAGCATTGAAGCTCTAAACTAACTTTCTCTGCAAAAAAGCTCTAACTCTTGAAAATCTGTTTTCTGCTTTGCAAATTACATGACAATTCATGAGAAAGAAACAAATTTCTTGTACTTGAGTTTTTCTCTTATAATTAATATGAGCAACTTTTTCTCACTGAGAAAGAAGCTTTTCAGCATCTGTGGCCTTGGATTCTTTTCATTTGCTTAGTTGCACTAACACAGCTTTTAGTGCTCTCAGAAGCTCAAAAACAGTGTTTCTGAGCATTGAAGCTCTAAACTAACTTTCTCTGCAAAAAAGCTCTAACTCATGAAAATCTGTCTTCTGCATTGCAAATTACATGAGAATTCATGAGAAAGAAACAAATTTCTTGTACTTGAGTTTTTCTCTTATAATTGATATGAGCAACTTTTTCTCACTGAGAAAGAAGCTTTTCAGCATCTGTGGCCTTGGATTCTTTTAATTTGCTTAGTTGCACTAACACAGCTTTTAGTACTCTCAGAAGCTCAAAAACAGTGTTTCTGAGCATTGAAGCTCTAAACTAACTTTCTCTGCAAAAAAGCTCTAACTCATGAAAATCTGTCTTCTGCTTTGCAAATTACATGAGAATTCATGAGAAAGAAACAAATTTCTTGTACTTGAGTTTTTCTCTTATAATTGATATGAGCAACTTTCTCTCACTGAGAAAGAAGCTTTTCAGCATCTGTGGCCTTGGATTCTTTTCATTTGCTTAGTTGCACTAACACAGCTTTTAGTGCTCTCAGAAGCTCAAAAACAGCTCAAAACAGCCTTCTGAGCATTGAAGCTCTAAACTAACTTTCTCTGCAAAAAAGCTCTAACTCATGAAAATCTGTCTTCTGCTTTGCAAATTACATGAGAATTCATGAGAAAGAAACAAATTTCTTGTACTTGAGTTTTTCTCTTATAAATGAATTGAGCAACTTTCTCTCACTGAGAAAGAAGCTTTTCAGCATCTGTGGCCTTGGATTCTTTTAATTTCCTTAGTTGCACTAACACAGCTTTTAGTGCTCTCAGAAGCTCAAAAACAGCTCAATACAGCTTTCTGAGCATTGAAGTTCTAAACTAACTTTCTCTGCAAAAAAGCTCTAACTCATGAAAATCTGTCTTCTGCTTTGCAAATTACATGAGAATTCATGAGAAAGAAACAAATTTCTTGTACTTGAGTTTTTCTCTTATAATTGATATGAGCAACTTTCTCTCACTGAGAAAGAAGCTTTTCAGCATCTGTGGCCTTGGATTCTTTTAATTTGCTTAGTTGCACTAACACAGCTTTTAGTGCTCTCAGAAGCTCAAAAACAGTGTTTCTGAGCATTGACGCTCTAAACTAACTTTCTCTGCAAAAAAGCTCTAACTTATGAAAATCTGTCTTCTGCATTGCAAATTACATGAGACTTCATGAGAAAGAAACAAATTTCTTGTACTTGAGTTTTTCTCTTATAATTGATATGAGCAACTTTCTCTCACTGAGAAAGAAGCTTTTCAGCATCTGTGGCCTTGGATTCTTTTCATTTGCTTAGTTGCACTAACACAACTTTTAGTACTCTCAGAAGCTCAAAAACAGTGTTTCTGAGCATTGAAGCTCTAAACTAACTTTCTCTGCAAAAAAGCTCTGACTCATGAAAATCTGTCTTCTGCTTTGCAAATTACATGAGAATTCATGAGAAAGAAACAAATTTCTTGTACTTGAGTTTTTCTCTTATAATTGATATGAGCAACTTACTCTCACTGAGAAAGAAGCTTTTCAGCATCTGTGGCCTTGGATTCTTTTCATTTGCTAAGTTGCACTAACACAGCTTTTAGTGCTCTCAGAAGCTCAAAAACAGCTCAAAACAGCTTTCTGAGCATTGAAGCTCTAAACTAACTTTCTCTGCAAAAAAGCTCTAACTCATGAAAATCTGTCTTCTGCTTTGCAAATTACATGAGAATTCATGAGAAAGAAACAAATTCCTTGTACTTGAGTTTTTCTCTTATAATTGATATGAGCAACTTTCTCTCACTGAGAAAGAAGCTTTTCAGCATCTGTGGCCTTGGATTCTTTTCATTTGCTAAGTTGCACTAACACAGCTTTTAGTGCTCTCAGAAGCTCAAAAACAGCTCAAAACAGCTTTCTGAGCATTGAAGCTCTAAACTAACTTTCTCTGCAAAAAAGCTCTAACTCATGAAAATCTGTCTTCTGCTTTGCAAATTACATGAGACTTCATGAGAAAGTTACAAATTTCTTGTACTTGAGTTTTTCTCTTAAAGCTGCATTGAGCAACTTTCTCTGACTGAGAAAGAAGCTTTTCAGCATCTGTGGCCTTGGATTCTTTTAATTTGCTTAGTTGCACTAACACAGCTTTTAGTGCTTTCAGAAGCTCAAAAACAGTGTTTCTGAGCATTGACGCTCTAAACTAACTTTCTCTGCAAAAAAGCTCTAACTCATGAAAATCTGTCTTCTGCATTGCAAATTACATGTGACTTCATGAGAAAGAAACAAATTTCTTGTACTTGAGTTTTTCTCTTAAAGCTGCATTGAACAACTTTCCCTCACTGAGAAAGAAGCTTTTCAGCATCTGTGGCCTTGGATTCTTTTAATTTGCTTAGTTGCACTAACACAGCTTTTAGTACTCTCAGAAGCTCAAAAACAGTGTTTCTGAGCATTGAAGCTCTAAACTAACTTTCTCTGCAAAAAAGCTCTAACTCATGAAAATCTGTCTTCTGCTTTGCAAATTACATGAGAATTCATGAGAAAGAAACAAATTTCTTGTACTTGAGTTTTTCTCTTATAATTGATATGAGCAACTTTCTCTCACTGAGAAAGAAGCTTTTCAGCATCTGTGGCCTTGGATTCTTTTCATTTGCTTAGTTGCACTAACACAGCTTTTAGTGCTCTCAGAAGCTCAAAAACAGCTCAAAACAGCTTTCTGAGCATTGAAGCTCTAAACTAACTTTCTCTGCAAAAAAGCTCTAACTCATGAAAATCTGTCTTCTGCTTTGCAAATTACATGAGAATTCATGAGAAAGAAACAAATTTCTTGTACTTGAGTTTTTCTCTTATAAATGAATTGAGCAACTTTCTCTCACTGAGAAAGAAGCTTTTCAGCATCTGTGGCCTTGGATTCTTTTAATTTCCTTAGTTGCACTAACACAGCTTTTAGTGCTCTCAGAAGCTCAAAAACAGCTCAAAACAGCTTTCTGAGCATTGAAGCTCTAAACTAACTTTCTCTGCAAAAAAGCTCTAACTCATGAAAATCTGTCTTCTGCTTTGAAAATTACATGAGACTTCATGAGAAAGTTACAAATTTCTTGTACTTGAGTTTTTCTCTTAAAGCTGCATTGAGCAACTTTCTCTGACTGAGAAAGAAGCTTTTCAGCATCTGTGGCCTTGGATTCTTTTAATTTGCTTAGTTGCACTAACACAGCTTTTAGTGCTTTCAGAAGCTCAAAAACAGTGTTTCTGAGCATTGACGCTCTAAACTAACTTTCTCTGCAAAAAAGCTCTAACTCATGAAAATCTGTCTTCTGCATTGCAAATTACATGTGACTTCATGAGAAAGAAACAAATTTCTTGTACTTGAGTTTTTCTCTTAAAGCTGCATTGAACAACTTTCCCTCACTGAGAAAGAAGCTTTTCAGCATCTGTGGCCTTGGATTCTTTTCATTTGCTTAGTTGCACTAACACAGCTTTTAGTGCTCTCAGAAGCTCAAAAACAGTGTTTCTGAGCATTGAAGCTCTAAACTAACTTTCTCTGCAAAAAAGCTCTGACTCATGAAAATCTGTCTTCTGCTTTGCAAATTACATGAGAATTCATGAGAAAGAAACAAATTTCTTGTACTTGAGTTTTTCTCTTATAATTGATATGAGCAACTTTCTCTCACTGAGAAAGAAGCTTTTCAGCATCTGTGGCCTTGGATTCTTTTCATTTGCTAAGTTGCACTAACACAGCTTTTAGTGCTCTCAGAAGCTCAAAAACAGCTCAAAACAGCTTTCTGAGCATTGAAGCTCTAAACTAACTTTCTCTGCAAAAAAGCTCTAACTCATGAAAATCTGTCTTCTGCTTTGCAAATTACATGAGACTTCATGAGAAAGTTACAAATTTCTTGTACTTGAGTTTTTCTCTTAAAGCTGCATTGAGCAACTTTCTCTGACTGAGAAAGAAGCTTTTCAGCATCTGTGGCCTTGGATTCTTTTCATTTGCTTAGTTGCACTAACACAGCTTTTAGTGCTCTCAGAAGCTCAAAAACAGTGTTTCTGAGCATTGAAGCTCTAAACTAACTTTCTCTGCAAAAAAGCTCTAACTCATGAAAATCTGTCTTCTGCTTTGCAAATTATTTGAGAATTCATGAGAAAGAAACAAATTTCTTGTACTTGAGTTTTTCTCTTATAATTGATATGAGCAACTTTCTCTCACTGAGAAAGAAGCTTTTCAGCATCTGTGGCCTTGGATTCTTTTCATTTGCTTAGTTGCACTAACACAGCTTTTAGTGCTCTCAGAAGCTCAAAAACAGCTCAAAACAGCTTTCTGAGCATTGAAGCTCTAAACTAACTTTCTCTGCAAAAAAGCTCTAACTCATGAAAATCTTTCTTCTGCTTTGAAAATTACATGAGACTTCATGAGAAAGAAACAAATTTCTTGTACTTGAGTTTTTCTCTTATAATTAATATGAGCAACCTTTTCTCACTGAGAAAGAAGCTTTTCAGCATCTGTGGCCTTGGATTCTTTTAATTTGCTTAGTTGCACTAACACAGCTTTTAGTGCTCTCAGAAGCTCAAAAACAGTGTTTCTGAGCATTGAAGCTCTAAACTAACTTTCTCTGCAAAAAAGCTCTAACTCTTGAAAATCTGTTTTCTGCTTTGCAAATTACATGACAATTCATGAGAAAGAAACAAATTTCTTGTACTTGAGTTTTTCTCTTATAATTAATATGAGCAACTTTTTCTCACTGAGAAAGAAGCTTTTCAGCATCTGTGGCCTTGGATTCTTTTCATTTGCTTAGTTGCACTAACACAGCTTTTAGTGCTCTCAGAAGCTCAAAAACAGTGTTTCTGAGCATTGAAGCTCTAAACTAACTTTCTCTGCAAAAAAGCTCTAACTCATGAAAATCTGTCTTCTGCATTGCAAATTACATGAGAATTCATGAGAAAGAAACAAATTTCTTGTACTTGAGTTTTTCTCTTATAATTGATATGAGCAACTTTTTCTCACTGAGAAAGAAGCTTTTCAGCATCTGTGGCCTTGGATTCTTTTAATTTGCTTAGTTGCACTAACACAGCTTTTAGTACTCTCAGAAGCTCAAAAACAGTGTTTCTGAGCATTGAAGCTCTAAACTAACTTTCTCTGCAAAAAAGCTCTAACTCATGAAAATCTGTCTTCTGCTTTGCAAATTACATGAGAATTCATGAGAAAGAAACAAATTTCTTGTACTTGAGTTTTTCTCTTATAATTGATATGAGCAACTTTCTCTCACTGAGAAAGAAGCTTTTCAGCATCTGTGGCCTTGGATTCTTTTCATTTGCTTAGTTGCACTAACACAGCTTTTAGTGCTCTCAGAAGCTCAAAAACAGCTCAAAACAGCCTTCTGAGCATTGAAGCTCTAAACTAACTTTCTCTGCAAAAAAGCTCTAACTCATGAAAATCTGTCTTCTGCTTTGCAAATTACATGAGAATTCATGAGAAAGAAACAAATTTCTTGTACTTGAGTTTTTCTCTTATAAATGAATTGAGCAACTTTCTCTCACTGAGAAAGAAGCTTTTCAGCATCTGTGGCCTTGGATTCTTTTAATTTCCTTAGTTGCACTAACACAGCTTTTAGTGCTCTCAGAAGCTCAAAAACAGCTCAATACAGCTTTCTGAGCATTGAAGTTCTAAACTAACTTTCTCTGCAAAAAAGCTCTAACTCATGAAAATCTGTCTTCTGCTTTGCAAATTACATGAGAATTCATGAGAAAGAAACAAATTTCTTGTACTTGAGTTTTTCTCTTATAATTGATATGAGCAACTTTCTCTCACTGAGAAAGAAGCTTTTCAGCATCTGTGGCCTTGGATTCTTTTAATTTGCTTAGTTGCACTAACACAGCTTTTAGTGCTCTCAGAAGCTCAAAAACAGTGTTTCTGAGCATTGACGCTCTAAACTAACTTTCTCTGCAAAAAAGCTCTAACTTATGAAAATCTGTCTTCTGCATTGCAAATTACATGAGACTTCATGAGAAAGAAACAAATTTCTTGTACTTGAGTTTTTCTCTTAAAGCTGCATTGAGCAACTTTCTCTCACTGAGAAAGAAGCTTTTCAGCATCTGTGGCCTTGGATTCTTTTCATTTGCTTAGTTGCACTAACACAGCTTTTAGTGCTCTCAGAAGCTCAAAAACAGTGTTTCTGAGCATTGAAGCTCTAAACTAACTTTCTCTGCAAAAAAGCTCTAACTCATGAAAATCTGTCTTCTGCTTTGCAAATTACATGAGAATTCATGAGAAAGAAACAAATTTCTTGTACTTGAGTTTTTCTCTTATAATTGATATGAGCAACTTTCTCTCACTGAGAAAGAAGCTTTTCAGCATCTATGGCCTTGGATTCTTTTCATTTGCTTAGTTGCACTAACACAGCTTTTAGTGCTCTCAGAAGCTCAAAAACAGCTCAAAACAGCTTTCTGAGCATTGAAGCTTTAAACTAACTTTCTCTGCAAAAAAGCTCTAACTCATGAAAATCTGTCTTCTGCTTTGCAAATTACATGAGACTTCATGAGAAAGAAACAAATTTCTTGTACTTGAGTTTTTCTCTTATAATTAATATGAGCAACTTTTTCTCACTGAGAAAGAAGCTTTTCAGCATCTGTGGCCTTGGATTCTTTTCATTTGCTTAGTTGCACTAACACAGCTTTTAGTGCTCTCAGAAGCTCAAAAACAGTGTTTCTGAGCATTGAAGCTCTAAACTAACTTTCTCTGCAAAAAAGCTCTAACTCATGAAAATCTGTCTTCTGCTTTGCAAATTACATGAGAATTCATGAGAAAGAAACAAATTTCTTGTACTTGAGTTTTTCTCTTAAAGCTGCATTGAGCAACTTTCTCTCACTGAGAAAGAAGCTTTTCAGCATCTGTGGCCTTGGATTCTTTTCATTTGCTTAGTTGCACTAACACAGCTTTTAGTGCTCTCAGAAGCTCAAAAACAGTGTTTCTGAGCATTGAAGCTCTAAACTAACTTTCTCTGCAAAAAAGCTCTAACTCATGAAAATCTGTCTTCTGCTTTGCAAATTACATGAGAATTCATGAGAAAGAAACAAATTTCTTGTACTTGAGTTTTTCTCTTAAAGCTGCATTGAGCAACTTTCTCTCACTGAGAAAGAAGCTTTTCAGCATCTGTGGCCTTGGATTCTTTTCATTTGCTTAGTTGCACTAACACAGCTTTTAGTGCTCTCAGAAGCTCAAAAACAGTGTTTCTGAGCATTGAAGCTCTAAACTAACTTTCTCTGCAAAAAAGCTCTAACTCATGAAAATCTGTCTTCTGCTTTGCAAATTACATGAGAATTCATGAGAAAGAAACAAATTTCTTGTACTTGAGTTTTTCTCTTATAATTGATATGAGCAACTTTCTCTCACTGAGAAAGAAGCTTTTCAGCATCTGTGGCCTTGGATTCTTTTCATTTGCTTAGTTGCACTAACACAACTTTTAGTACTCTCAGAAGCTCAAAAACAGTGTTTCTGAGCATTGAAGCTCTAAACTAACTTTCTCTGCAAAAAAGCTCTGACTCATGAAAATCTGTCTTCTGCTTTGCAAATTACATGAGAATTCATGAGAAAGAAACAAATTTCTTGTACTTGAGTTTTTCTCTTATAATTGATATGAGCAACTTTCTCTCACTGAGAAAGAAGCTTTTCAGCATCTGTGGCCTTGGATTCTTTTCATTTGCTAAGTTGCACTAACACAGCTTTTAGTGCTCTCAGAAGCTCAAAAACAGCTCAAAACAGCTTTCTGAGCATTGAAGCTCTAAACTAACTTTCTCTGCAAAAAAGCTCTAACTCATGAAAATCTGTCTTCTGCTTTGCAAATTACATGAGAATTCATGAGAAAGAAACAAATTCCTTGTACTTGAGTTTTTCTCTTATAATTGATATGAGCAACTTTCTCTCACTGAGAAAGAAGCTTTTCAGCATCTGTGGCCTTGGATTCTTTTCATTTGCTAAGTTGCACTAACACAGCTTTTAGTGCTCTCAGAAGCTCAAAAACAGCTCAAAACAGCTTTCTGAGCATTGAAGCTCTAAACTAACTTTCTCTGCAAAAAAGCTCTAACTCATGAAAATCTGTCTTCTGCTTTGCAAATTACATGAGACTTCATGAGAAAGTTACAAATTTCTTGTACTTGAGTTTTTCTCTTAAAGCTGCATTGAGCAACTTTCTCTGACTGAGAAAGAAGCTTTTCAGCATCTGTGGCCTTGGATTCTTTTCATTTGCTTAGTTGCACTAACACAGCTTTTAGTGCTCTCAGAAGCTCAAAAACAGTGTTTCTGAGCATTGAAGCTCTAAACTAACTTTCTCTGCAAAAAAGCTCTAACTCATGAAAATCTGTCTTCTGCTTTGCAAATTATTTGAGAATTCATGAGAAAGAAACAAATTTCTTGTACTTGAGTTTTTCTCTTATAATTGATATGAGCAACTTTCTCTCACTGAGAAAGAAGCTTTTCAGCATCTGTGGCCTTGGATTCTTTTCATTTGCTTAGTTGCACTAACACAGCTTTTAGTGCTCTCAGAAGCTCAAAAACAGCTCAAAACAGCTTTCTGAGCATTGAAGCTCTAAACTAACTTTCTCTGCAAAAAAGCTCTAACTCATGAAAATCTTTCTTCTGCTTTGCAAATTACATGAGACTTCATGAGAAAGAAACAAATTTCTTGTACTTGAGTTTTTCTCTTATAATTAATATGAGCAACCTTTTCTCACTGAGAAAGAAGCTTTTCAGCATCTGTGGCCTTGGATTCTTTTAATTTGCTTAGTTGCACTAACACAGCTTTTAGTGCTCTCAGAAGCTCAAAAACAGTGTTTCTGAGCATTGAAGCTCTAAACTAACTTTCTCTGCAAAAAAGCTCTAACTCTTGAAAATCTGTTTTCTGCTTTGCAAATTACATGACAATTCATGAGAAAGAAACAAATTTCTTGTACTTGAGTTTTTCTCTTATAATTAATATGAGCAACTTTTTCTCACTGAGAAAGAAGCTTTTCAGCATCTGTGGCCTTGGATTCTTTTCATTTGCTTAGTTGCACTAACACAGCTTTTAGTGCTCTCAGAAGCTCAAAAACAGTGTTTCTGAGCATTGAAGCTCTAAACTAACTTTCTCTGCAAAAAAGCTCTAACTCATGAAAATCTGTCTTCTGCATTGCAAATTACATGAGAATTCATGAGAAAGAAACAAATTTCTTGTACTTGAGTTTTTCTCTTATAATTGATATGAGCAACTTTTTCTCACTGAGAAAGAAGCTTTTCAGCATCTGTGGCCTTGGATTCTTTTAATTTGCTTAGTTGCACTAACACAGCTTTTAGTACTCTCAGAAGCTCAAAAACAGTGTTTCTGAGCATTGAAGCTCTAAACTAACTTTCTCTGCAAAAAAGCTCTAACTCATGAAAATCTGTCTTCTGCTTTGCAAATTACATGAGAATTCATGAGAAAGAAACAAATTTCTTGTACTTGAGTTTTTCTCTTATAATTGATATGAGCAACTTTCTCTCACTGAGAAAGAAGCTTTTCAGCATCTGTGGCCTTGGATTCTTTTCATTTGCTTAGTTGCACTAACACAGCTTTTAGTGCTCTCAGAAGCTCAAAAACAGCTCAAAACAGCCTTCTGAGCATTGAAGCTCTAAACTAACTTTCTCTGCAAAAAAGCTCTAACTCATGAAAATCTGTCTTCTGCTTTGCAAATTACATGAGAATTCATGAGAAAGAAACAAATTTCTTGTACTTGAGTTTTTCTCTTATAAATGAATTGAGCAACTTTCTCTCACTGAGAAAGAAGCTTTTCAGCATCTGTGGCCTTGGATTCTTTTAATTTCCTTAGTTGCACTAACACAGCTTTTAGTGCTCTCAGAAGCTCAAAAACAGCTCAATACAGCTTTCTGAGCATTGAAGTTCTAAACTAACTTTCTCTGCAAAAAAGCTCTAACTCATGAAAATCTGTCTTCTGCTTTGCAAATTACATGAGAATTCATGAGAAAGAAACAAATTTCTTGTACTTGAGTTTTTCTCTTATAATTGATATGAGCAACTTTCTCTCACTGAGAAAGAAGCTTTTCAGCATCTGTGGCCTTGGATTCTTTTAATTTGCTTAGTTGCACTAACACAGCTTTTAGTGCTCTCAGAAGCTCAAAAACAGTGTTTCTGAGCATTGACGCTCTAAACTAACTTTCTCTGCAAAAAAGCTCTAACTTATGAAAATCTGTCTTCTGCATTGCAAATTACATGAGACTTCATGAGAAAGAAACAAATTTCTTGTACTTGAGTTTTTCTCTTAAAGCTGCATTGAGCAACTTTCTCTCACTGAGAAAGAAGCTTTTCAGCATCTGTGGCCTTGGATTCTTTTCATTTGCTTAGTTGCACTAACACAGCTTTTAGTGCTCTCAGAAGCTCAAAAACAGTGTTTCTGAGCATTGAAGCTCTAAACTAACTTTCTCTGCAAAAAAGCTCTAACTCATGAAAATCTGTCTTCTGCTTTGCAAATTACATGAGAATTCATGAGAAAGAAACAAATTTCTTGTACTTGAGTTTTTCTCTTATAAATGAATTGAGCAACTTTCTCTCACTGAGAAAGAAGCTTTTCAGCATCTGTGGCCTTGGATTCTTTTAATTTCCTTAGTTGCACTAACACAGCTTTTAGTGCTCTCAGAAGCTCAAAAACAGCTCAATACAGCTTTCTGAGCATTGAAGTTCTAAACTAACTTTCTCTGCAAAAAAGCTCTAACTCATGAAAATCTGTCTTCTGCTTTGCAAATTACATGAGAATTCATGAGAAAGAAACAAATTTCTTGTACTTGAGTTTTTCTCTTATAATTGATATGAGCAACTTTCTCTCACTGAGAAAGAAGCTTTTCAGCATCTGTGGCCTTGGATTCTTTTAATTTGCTTAGTTGCACTAACACAGCTTTTAGTGCTCTCAGAAGCTCAAAAACAGTGTTTCTGAGCATTGACGCTCTAAACTAACTTTCTCTGCAAAAAAGCTCTAACTTATGAAAATCTGTCTTCTGCATTGCAAATTACATGAGACTTCATGAGAAAGAAACAAATTTCTTGTACTTGAGTTTTTCTCTTAAAGCTGCATTGAGCAACTTTCTCTCACTGAGAAAGAAGCTTTTCAGCATCTGTGGCCTTGGATTCTTTTCATTTGCTTAGTTGCACTAACACAGCTTTTAGTGCTCTCAGAAGCTCAAAAACAGTGTTTCTGAGCATTGAAGCTCTAAACTAACTTTCTCTGCAAAAAAGCTCTAACTCATGAAAATCTGTCTTCTGCTTTGCAAATTACATGAGAATTCATGAGAAAGAAACAAATTTCTTGTACTTGAGTTTTTCTCTTATAATTGATATGAGCAACTTTCTCTCACTGAGAAAGAAGCTTTTCAGCATCTATGGCCTTGGATTCTTTTCATTTGCTTAGTTGCACTAACACAGCTTTTAGTGCTCTCAGAAGCTCAAAAACAGCTCAAAACAGCCTTCTGAGCATTGAAGCTCTAAACTAACTTTCTCTGCAAAAAAGCTCTAACTCATGAAAATCTGTCTTCTGCTTTGCAAATTACATGAGAATTCATGAGAAAGAAACAAATTTCTTGTACTTGAGTTTTTCTCTTATAAATGAATTGAGCAACTTTCTCTCACTGAGAAAGAAGCTTTTCAGCATCTGTGGCCTTGGATTCTTTTAATTTCCTTAGTTGCACTAACACAGCTTTTAGTGCTCTCAGAAGCTCAAAAACAGCTCAATACAGCTTTCTGAGCATTGAAGTTCTAAACTAACTTTCTCTGCAAAAAAGCTCTAACTCTTGAAAATCTGTCTTCTGCTTTGCAAATTACATGACAATTCATGAGAAAGAAACAAATTTCTTGTACTTGAGTTTTTCTCTTATAATTGATATGAGCAACTTTCTCTCACTGAGAAAGAAGCTTTTCAGCATCTGTGGCCTTGGATTCTTTTAATTTGCTTAGTTGCACTAACACAGCTTTTAGTGCTCTCAGAAGCTCAAAAACAGTGTTTCTGAGCATTGACGCTCTAAACTAACTTTCTCTGCAAAAAAGCTCTAACTTATGAAAATCTGTCTTCTGCATTGCAAATTACATGAGACTTCATGAGAAAGAAACAAATTTCTTGTACTTGAGTTTTTCTCTTAAAGCTGCATTGAGCAACTTTCTCTCACTGAGAAAGAAGCTTTTCAGCATCTGTGGCCTTGGATTCTTTTCATTTGCTTAGTTGCACTAACACAGCTTTTAGTGCTCTCAGAAGCTCAAAAACAGTGTTTCTGAGCATTGAAGCTCTAAACTAACTTTCTCTGCAAAAAAGCTCTAACTCATGAAAATCTGTCTTCTGCTTTGCAAATTACATGAGAATTCATGAGAAAGAAACAAATTTCTTGTACTTGAGTTTTTCTCTTATAATTGATATGAGCAACTTTCTCTCACTGAGAAAGAAGCTTTTCAGCATCTATGGCCTTGGATTCTTTTCATTTGCTTAGTTGCACTAACACAGCTTTTAGTGCTCTCAGAAGCTCAAAAACAGCTCAAAACAGCCTTCTGAGCATTGAAGCTCTAAACTAACTTTCTCTGCAAAAAAGCTCTAACTCATGAAAATCTGTCTTCTGCTTTGCAAATTACATGAGAATTCATGAGAAAGAAACAAATTTCTTGTACTTGAGTTTTTCTCTTATAAATGAATTGAGCAACTTTCTCTCACTGAGAAAGAAGCTTTTCAGCATCTGTGGCCTTGGATTCTTTTAATTTCCTTAGTTGCACTAACACAGCTTTTAGTGCTCTCAGAAGCTCAAAAACAGCTCAATACAGCTTTCTGAGCATTGAAGTTCTAAACTAACTTTCTCTGCAAAAAAGCTCTAACTCATGAAAATCTGTCTTCTGCTTTGCAAATTACATGAGAATTCATGAGAAAGAAACAAATTTCTTGTACTTGAGTTTTTCTCTTATAATTGATATGAGCAACTTTCTCTCACTGAGAAAGAAGCTTTTCAGCATCTGTGGCCTTGGATTCTTTTAATTTGCTTAGTTGCACTAACACAGCTTTTAGTGCTCTCAGAAGCTCAAAAACAGTGTTTCTGAGCATTGACGCTCTAAACTAACTTTCTCTGCAAAAAAGCTCTAACTTATGAAAATCTGTCTTCTGCATTGCAAATTACATGAGACTTCATGAGAAAGAAACAAATTTCTTGTACTTGAGTTTTTCTCTTAAAGCTGCATTGAGCAACTTTCTCTCACTGAGAAAGAAGCTTTTCAGCATCTGTGGCCTTGGATTCTTTTCATTTGCTTAGTTGCACTAACACAGCTTTTAGTGCTCTCAGAAGCTCAAAAACAGTGTTTCTGAGCATTGAAGCTCTAAACTAACTTTCTCTGCAAAAAAGCTCTAACTCATGAAAATCTGTCTTCTGCTTTGCAAATTACATGAGAATTCATGAGAAAGAAACAAATTTCTTGTACTTGAGTTTTTCTCTTATAATTGATATGAGCAACTTTCTCTCACTGAGAAAGAAGCTTTTCAGCATCTATGGCCTTGGATTCTTTTCATTTGCTTAGTTGCACTAACACAGCTTTTAGTGCTCTCAGAAGCTCAAAAACAGCTCAAAACAGCCTTCTGAGCATTGAAGCTCTAAACTAACTTTCTCTGCAAAAAAGCTCTAACTCATGAAAATCTGTCTTCTGCTTTGCAAATTACATGAGAATTCATGAGAAAGAAACAAATTTCTTGTACTTGAGTTTTTCTCTTATAAATGAATTGAGCAACTTTCTCTCACTGAGAAAGAAGCTTTTCAGCATCTGTGGCCTTGGATTCTTTTAATTTCCTTAGTTGCACTAACACAGCTTTTAGTGCTCTCAGAAGCTCAAAAACAGCTCAATACAGCTTTCTGAGCATTGAAGTTCTAAACTAACTTTCTCTGCAAAAAAGCTCTAACTCTTGAAAATCTGTCTTCTGCTTTGCAAATTACATGACAATTCATGAGAAAGAAACAAATTTCTTGTACTTGAGTTTTTCTCTTATAATTAATATGAGCAACTTTTTCTCACTGAGAAAGAAGCTTTTCAGCATCTGTGGCCTTGGATTCTTTTCATTTGCTTAGTTGCACTAACACAGCTTTTAGTGCTCTCAGAAGCTCAAAAACTGTGTTTCTGAGCATTGAAGCTCTAAACTAACTTTCTCTGCAAAAAAGCTCTAACTCATGAAAATCTGTCTTCTGCATTGCAAATTACATGAGAATTCATGAGAAAGAAACAAATCTCTTGTACTTGAGTTTTTCTCTTATAATTGATATGAGCAACTTTTTCTCACTGAGAAAGAAGCTTTTCAGCATCTGTGGCCTTGGATTCTTTTAATTTGCTTAGTTGCACTAACACAGCTTTTAGTGCTCTCAGAAGCTCAAAAACAGCTCAAAACAGCCTTCTGAGCATTGAAGCTCTAAACTAACTTTCTCTGCAAAAAAGCTCTAACTCATGAAAATCTGTCTTCTGCTTTGCAAATTACATGAGAATTCATGAGAAAGAAACAAATTTCTTGTACTTGAGTTTTTCTCTTATAAATGAATTGAGCAACTTTCTCTCACTGAGAAAGAAGCTTTTCAGCATCTGTGGCCTTGGATTCTTTTAATTTCCTTAGTTGCACTAACACAGCTTTTAGTGCTCTCAGAAGCTCAAAAACAGCTCAATACAGCTTTCTGAGCATTGAAGTTCTAAACTAACTTTCTCTGCAAAAAAGCTCTAACTCATGAAAATCTGTCTTCTGCTTTGCAAATTACATGAGAATTCATGAGAAAGAAACAAATTTCTTGTACTTGAGTTTTTCTCTTAAAGCTGCATTGAGCAACTTTCTCTCACTGAGAAAGAAGCTTTTCAGCATCTGTGGCCTTGGATTCTTTTCATTTGCTTAGTTGCACTAACACAGCTTTTAGTGCTCTCAGAAGCTCAAAAACAGTGTTTCTGAGCATTGAAGCTCTAAACTAACTTTCTCTGCAAAAAAGCTCTAACTCATCAAAATCTGTCTTCTGCTTTGCAAATTACATGAGAATTCATGAGAAAGAAACAAATTTCTTGTACTTGAGTTTTTCTCTTAAAGCTGCATTGAGCAACTTTCTCTCACTGAGAAAGAAGCTTTTCAGCATCTGTGGCCTTGGATTCTGTCCATTTGCTTAGTTGCACTAACACAGCTTTTAGTGCTCTCAGAAGCTCAAAAACAGTGTTTCTGAGCATTGAAGCTCTAAACTAACTTTCTCTGCAAAAAAGCTCTAACTCATGAAAATCTGTCTTCTGCTTTGCAAATTACATGAGAATTCATGAGAAAGAAACAAATTTCTTGTACTTGAGTTTTTCTCTTATAATTGATATGAGCAACTTTCTCTCACTGAGAAAGAAGCTTTTCAGCATCTGTGGCCTTGGATTCTTTTCATTTGCTTAGTTGCACTAACACAACTTTTAGTACTCTCAGAAGCTCAAAAACAGTGTTTCTGAGCATTGAAGCTCTAAACTAACTTTCTCTGCAAAAAAGCTCTGACTCATGAAAATCTGTCTTCTGCTTTGCAAATTACATGAGAATTCATGAGAAAGAAACAAATTTCTTGTACTTGAGTTTTTCTCTTATAATTGATATGAGCAACTTTCTCTCACTGAGAAAGAAGCTTTTCAGCATCTGTGGCCTTGGATTCTTTTCATTTGCTAAGTTGCACTAACACAGCTTTTAGTGCTCTCAGAAGCTCAAAAACAGCTCAAAACAGCTTTCTGAGCATTGAAGCTCTAAACTAACTTTCTCTGCAAAAAAGCTCTAACTCATGAAAATCTGTCTTCTGCTTTGCAAATTACATGAGAATTCATGAGAAAGAAACAAATTCCTTGTACTTGAGTTTTTCTCTTATAATTGATATGAGCAACTTTCTCTCACTGAGAAAGAAGCTTTTCAGCATCTGTGGCCTTGGATTCTTTTCATTTGCTAAGTTGCACTAACACAGCTTTTAGTGCTCTCAGAAGCTCAAAAACAGCTCAAAACAGCTTTCTGAGCATTGAAGCTCTAAACTAACTTTCTCTGCAAAAAAGCTCTAACTCATGAAAATCTGTCTTCTGCTTTGCAAATTACATGAGACTTCATGAGAAAGTTACAAATTTCTTGTACTTGAGTTTTTCTCTTAAAGCTGCATTGAGCAACTTTCTCTGACTGAGAAAGAAGCTTTTCAGCATCTGTGGCCTTGGATTCTTTTAATTTGCTTAGTTGCACTAACACAGCTTTTAGTGCTTTCAGAAGCTCAAAAACAGTGTTTCTGAGCATTGACGCTCTAAACTAACTTTCTCTGCAAAAAAGCTCTAACTCATGAAAATCTGTCTTCTGCATTGCAAATTACATGTGACTTCATGAGAAAGAAACAAATTTCTTGTACTTGAGTTTTTCTCTTATAAATGAATTGAGCAACTTTCTCTCACTGAGAAAGAAGCTTTTCAGCATCTGTGGCCTTGGATTCTTTTAATTTCCTTAGTTGCACTAACACAGCTTTTAGTGCTCTCAGAAGCTCAAAAACAGCTCAATACAGCTTTCTGAGCATTGAAGTTCTAAACTAACTTTCTCTGCAAAAAAGCTCTAACTCTTGAAAATCTGTCTTCTGCTTTGCAAATTACATGACAATTCATGAGAAAGAAACAAATTTCTTGTACTTGAGTTTTTCTCTTATAATTAATATGAGCAACTTTTTCTCACTGAGAAAGAAGCTTTTCAGCATCTGTGGCCTTGGATTCTTTTCATTTGCTTAGTTGCACTAACACAGCTTTTAGTGCTCTCAGAAGCTCAAAAACTGTGTTTCTGAGCATTGAAGCTCTAAACTAACTTTCTCTGCAAAAAAGCTCTAACTCATGAAAATCTGTCTTCTGCATTGCAAATTACATGAGAATTCATGAGAAAGAAACAAATCTCTTGTACTTGAGTTTTTCTCTTATAATTGATATGAGCAACTTTTTCTCACTGAGAAAGAAGCTTTTCAGCATCTGTGGCCTTGGATTCTTTTAATTTGCTTAGTTGCACTAACACAGCTTTTAGTGCTCTCAGAAGCTCAAAAACAGCTCAAAACAGCCTTCTGAGCATTGAAGCTCTAAACTAACTTTCTCTGCAAAAAAGCTCTAACTCATGAAAATCTGTCTTCTGCTTTGCAAATTACATGAGAATTCATGAGAAAGAAACAAATTTCTTGTACTTGAGTTTTTCTCTTATAAATGAATTGAGCAACTTTCTCTCACTGAGAAAGAAGCTTTTCAGCATCTGTGGCCTTGGATTCTTTTAATTTCCTTAGTTGCACTAACACAGCTTTTAGTGCTCTCAGAAGCTCAAAAACAGCTCAATACAGCTTTCTGAGCATTGAAGTTCTAAACTAACTTTCTCTGCAAAAAAGCTCTAACTCATGAAAATCTGTCTTCTGCTTTGCAAATTACATGAGAATTCATGAGAAAGAAACAAATTTCTTGTACTTGAGTTTTTCTCTTAAAGCTGCATTGAGCAACTTTCTCTCACTGAGAAAGAAGCTTTTCAGCATCTGTGGCCTTGGATTCTTTTCATTTGCTTAGTTGCACTAACACAGCTTTTAGTGCTCTCAGAAGCTCAAAAACAGTGTTTCTGAGCATTGAAGCTCTAAACTAACTTTCTCTGCAAAAAAGCTCTAACTCATCAAAATCTGTCTTCTGCTTTGCAAATTACATGAGAATTCATGAGAAAGAAACAAATTTCTTGTACTTGAGTTTTTCTCTTAAAGCTGCATTGAGCAACTTTCTCTCACTGAGAAAGAAGCTTTTCAGCATCTGTGGCCTTGGATTCTGTCCATTTGCTTAGTTGCACTAACACAGCTTTTAGTGCTCTCAGAAGCTCAAAAACAGTGTTTCTGAGCATTGAAGCTCTAAACTAACTTTCTCTGCAAAAAAGCTCTAACTCATGAAAATCTGTCTTCTGCTTTGCAAATTACATGAGAATTCATGAGAAAGAAACAAATTTCTTGTACTTGAGTTTTTCTCTTATAATTGATATGAGCAACTTTCTCTCACTGAGAAAGAAGCTTTTCAGCATCTGTGGCCTTGGATTCTTTTCATTTGCTTAGTTGCACTAACACAACTTTTAGTACTCTCAGAAGCTCAAAAACAGTGTTTCTGAGCATTGAAGCTCTAAACTAACTTTCTCTGCAAAAAAGCTCTGACTCATGAAAATCTGTCTTCTGCTTTGCAAATTACATGAGAATTCATGAGAAAGAAACAAATTTCTTGTACTTGAGTTTTTCTCTTATAATTGATATGAGCAACTTTCTCTCACTGAGAAAGAAGCTTTTCAGCATCTGTGGCCTTGGATTCTTTTCATTTGCTAAGTTGCACTAACACAGCTTTTAGTGCTCTCAGAAGCTCAAAAACAGCTCAAAACAGCTTTCTGAGCATTGAAGCTCTAAACTAACTTTCTCTGCAAAAAAGCTCTAACTCATGAAAATCTGTCTTCTGCTTTGCAAATTACATGAGAATTCATGAGAAAGAAACAAATTCCTTGTACTTGAGTTTTTCTCTTATAATTGATATGAGCAACTTTCTCTCACTGAGAAAGAAGCTTTTCAGCATCTGTGGCCTTGGATTCTTTTCATTTGCTAAGTTGCACTAACACAGCTTTTAGTGCTCTCAGAAGCTCAAAAACAGCTCAAAACAGCTTTCTGAGCATTGAAGCTCTAAACTAACTTTCTCTGCAAAAAAGCTCTAACTCATGAAAATCTGTCTTCTGCTTTGCAAATTACATGAGACTTCATGAGAAAGTTACAAATTTCTTGTACTTGAGTTTTTCTCTTAAAGCTGCATTGAGCAACTTTCTCTGACTGAGAAAGAAGCTTTTCAGCATCTGTGGCCTTGGATTCTTTTAATTTGCTTAGTTGCACTAACACAGCTTTTAGTGCTTTCAGAAGCTCAAAAACAGTGTTTCTGAGCATTGACGCTCTAAACTAACTTTCTCTGCAAAAAAGCTCTAACTCATGAAAATCTGTCTTCTGCATTGCAAATTACATGTGACTTCATGAGAAAGAAACAAATTTCTTGTACTTGAGTTTTTCTCTTAAAGCTGCATTGAACAACTTTCCCTCACTGAGAAAGAAGCTTTTCAGCATCTGTGGCCTTGGATTCTTTTAATTTGCTTAGTTGCACTAACACAGCTTTTAGTACTCTCAGAAGCTCAAAAACAGTGTTTCTGAGCATTGAAGCTCTAAACTAACTTTCTCTGCAAAAAAGCTCTAACTCATGAAAATCTGTCTTCTGCTTTGCAAATTACATGAGAATTCATGAGAAAGAAACAAATTTCTTGTACTTGAGTTTTTCTCTTATAAATGAATTGAGCAACTTTCTCTCACTGAGAAAGAAGCTTTTCAGCATCTGTGGCCTTGGATTCTTTTAATTTCCTTAGTTGCACTAACACAGCTTTTAGTGCTCTCAGAAGCTCAAAAACAGCTCAAAACAGCTTTCTGAGCATTGAAGCTCTAAACTAACTTTCTCTGCAAAAAAGCTCTAACTCATGAAAATCTGTCTTCTGCTTTGAAAATTACATGAGACTTCATGAGAAAGTTACAAATTTCTTGTACTTGAGTTTTTCTCTTAAAGCTGCATTGAGCAACTTTCTCTGACTGAGAAAGAAGCTTTTCAGCATCTGTGGCCTTGGATTCTTTTAATTTGCTTAGTTGCACTAACACAGCTTTTAGTGCTTTCAGAAGCTCAAAAACAGTGTTTCTGAGCATTGACGCTCTAAACTAACTTTCTCTGCAAAAAAGCTCTAACTCATGAAAATCTGTCTTCTGCATTGCAAATTACATGTGACTTCATGAGAAAGAAACAAATTTCTTGTACTTGAGTTTTTCTCTTAAAGCTGCATTGAACAACTTTCCCTCACTGAGAAAGAAGCTTTTCAGCATCTGTGGCCTTGGATTCTTTTCATTTGCTTAGTTGCACTAACACAGCTTTTAGTGCTCTCAGAACCTCAAAAACAGTGTTTCTGAGCATTGAAGCTCTAAACTAACTTTCTCTGCAAAAAAGCTCTGACTCATGAAAATCTGTCTTCTGCTTTGCAAATTACATGAGAATTCATGAGAAAGAAACAAATTTCTTGTACTTGAGTTTTTCTCTTATAATTGATATGAGCAACTTTCTCTCACTGAGAAAGAAGCTTTTCAGCATCTGTGGCCTTGGATTCTTTTCATTTGCTAAGTTGCACTAACACAGCTTTTAGTGCTCTCAGAAGCTCAAAAACAGCTCAAAACAGCTTTCTGAGCATTGAAGCTCTAAACTAACTTTCTCTGCAAAAAAGCTCTAACTCATGAAAATCTGTCTTCTGCTTTGCAAATTACATGAGACTTCATGAGAAAGTTACAAATTTCTTGTACTTGAGTTTTTCTCTTAAAGCTGCATTGAGCAACTTTCTCTGACTGAGAAAGAAGCTTTTCAGCATCTGTGGCCTTGGATTCTTTTAATTTGCTTAGTTGCACTAACACAGCTTTTAGTGCTTTCAGAAGCTCAAAAACAGTGTTTCTGAGCATTGACGCTCTAAACTAACTTTCTCTGCAAAAAAGCTCTAACTCATGAAAATCTGTCTTCTGCATTGCAAATTACATGTGACTTCATGAGAAAGAAACAAATTTCTTGTACTTGAGTTTTTCTCTTAAAGCTGCATTGAACAACTTTCCCTCACTGAGAAAGAAGCTTTTCAGCATCTGTGGCCTTGGATTCTTTTCATTTGCTTAGTTGCACTAACACAGCTTTTAGTGCTCTCAGAAGCTCAAAAACAGTGTTTCTGAGCATTGAAGCTCTAAACTAACTTTCTCTGCAAAAAAGCTCTGACTCATGAAAATCTGTCTTCTGCTTTGCAAATTACATGAGAATTCATGAGAAAGAAACAAATTTCTTGTACTTGAGTTTTTCTCTTATAATTGATATGAGCAACTTTCTCTCACTGAGAAAGAAGCTTTTCAGCATCTGTGGCCTTGGATTCTTTTCATTTGCTAAGTTGCACTAACACAGCTTTTAGTGCTCTCAGAAGCTCAAAAACAGCTCAAAACAGCTTTCTGAGCATTGAAGCTCTAAACTAACTTTCTCTGCAAAAAAGCTCTAACTCATGAAAATCTGTCTTCTGCTTTGCAAATTACATGAGACTTCATGAGAAAGTTACAAATTTCTTGTACTTGAGTTTTTCTCTTAAAGCTGCATTGAGCAACTTTCTCTGACTGAGAAAGAAGCTTTTCAGCATCTGTGGCCTTGGATTCTTTTCATTTGCTTAGTTGCACTAACACAGCTTTTAGTGCTCTCAGAAGCTCAAAAACAGTGTTTCTGAGCATTGAAGCTCTAAACTAACTTTCTCTGCAAAAAAGCTCTAACTCATGAAAATCTGTCTTCTGCTTTGCAAATTATTTGAGAATTCATGAGAAAGAAACAAATTTCTTGTACTTGAGTTTTTCTCTTATAATTGATATGAGCAACTTTCTCTCACTGAGAAAGAAGCTTTTCAGCATCTGTGGCCTTGGATTCTTTTCATTTGCTTAGTTGCACTAACACAGCTTTTAGTGCTCTCAGAAGCTCAAAAACAGCTCAAAACAGCTTTCTGAGCATTGAAGCTCTAAACTAACTTTCTCTGCAAAAAAGCTCTAACTCATGAAAATCTTTCTTCTGCTTTGAAAATTACATGAGACTTCATGAGAAAGAAACAAATTTCTTGTACTTGAGTTTTTCTCTTATAATTAATATGAGCAACCTTTTCTCACTGAGAAAGAAGCTTTTCAGCATCTGTGGCCTTGGATTCTTTTAATTTGCTTAGTTGCACTAACACAGCTTTTAGTGCTCTCAGAAGCTCAAAAACAGTGTTTCTGAGCATTGAAGCTCTAAACTAACTTTCTCTGCAAAAAAGCTCTAACTCTTGAAAATCTGTTTTCTGCTTTGCAAATTACATGACAATTCATGAGAAAGAAACAAATTTCTTGTACTTGAGTTTTTCTCTTATAATTAATATGAGCAACTTTTTCTCACTGAGAAAGAAGCTTTTCAGCATCTGTGGCCTTGGATTCTTTTCATTTGCTTAGTTGCACTAACACAGCTTTTAGTGCTCTCAGAAGCTCAAAAACAGTGTTTCTGAGCATTGAAGCTCTAAACTAACTTTCTCTGCAAAAAAGCTCTAACTCATGAAAATCTGTCTTCTGCATTGCAAATTACATGAGAATTCATGAGAAAGAAACAAATTTCTTGTACTTGAGTTTTTCTCTTATAATTGATATGAGCAACTTTTTCTCACTGAGAAAGAAGCTTTTCAGCATCTGTGGCCTTGGATTCTTTTAATTTGCTTAGTTGCACTAACACAGCTTTTAGTACTCTCAGAAGCTCAAAAACAGTGTTTCTGAGCATTGAAGCTCTAAACTAACTTTCTCTGCAAAAAAGCTCTAACTCATGAAAATCTGTCTTCTGCTTTGCAAATTACATGAGAATTCATGAGAAAGAAACAAATTTCTTGTACTTGAGTTTTTCTCTTATAATTGATATGAGCAACTTTCTCTCACTGAGAAAGAAGCTTTTCAGCATATATGGCCTTGGATTCTTTTCATTTGCTTAGTGGCACTAACACAGCTTTTAGTGCTCTCAGAAGCTCAAAAACAGTGTTTCTGAGCATTGAAGCTCTAAACTAACTTTCTCTGCAAAAAAGCTCTAACTCATGAAAATCTGTCTTCTGCTTTGCAAATTACATGAGAATTCATGAGAAAGAAACAAATTTCTTGTACTTGAGTTTTTCTCTTAAAGCTGCATTGAGCAACTTTCTCTCACTGAGAAAGAAGCTTTTCAGCATCTGTGGCCTTGGATTCTTTTCATTTGCTTAGTTGCACTAACACAGCTTTTAGTGCTCTCAGAAGCTCAAAAACAGTGTTTCTGAGCATTGAAGCTCTAAACTAACTTTCTCTGCAAAAAAGCTCTAACTCATGAAAATCTGTCTTCTGCTTTGCAAATTACATGAGAATTCATGAGAAAGAAACAAATTTCTTGTACTTGAGTTTTTCTCTTAAAGCTGCATTGAGCAACTTTCTCTCACTGAGAAAGAAGCTTTTCAGCATCTGTGGCCTTGGATTCTTTTCATTTGCTTAGTTGCACTAACACAGCTTTTAGTGCTCTCAGAAGCTCAAAAACAGTGTTTCTGAGCATTGAAGCTCTAAACTAACTTTCTCTGCAAAAAAGCTCTAACTCATGAAAATCTGTCTTCTGCTTTGCAAATTACATGAGAATTCATGAGAAAGAAACAAATTTCTTGTACTTGAGTTTTTCTCTTATAATTGATATGAGCAACTTTCTCTCACTGAGAAAGAAGCTTTTCAGCATCTGTGGCCTTGGATTCTTTTCATTTGCTTAGTTGCACTAACACAACTTTTAGTACTCTCAGAAGCTCAAAAACAGTGTTTCTGAGCATTGAAGCTCTAAACTAACTTTCTCTGCAAAAAAGCTCTGACTCATGAAAATCTGTCTTCTGCTTTGCAAATTACATGAGAATTCATGAGAAAGAAACAAATTTCTTGTACTTGAGTTTTTCTCTTATAATTGATATGAGCAACTTTCTCTCACTGAGAAAGAAGCTTTTCAGCATCTGTGGCCTTGGATTCTTTTCATTTGCTAAGTTGCACTAACACAGCTTTTAGTGCTCTCAGAAGCTCAAAAACAGCTCAAAACAGCTTTCTGAGCATTGAAGCTCTAAACTAACTTTCTCTGCAAAAAAGCTCTAACTCATGAAAATCTGTCTTCTGCTTTGCAAATTACATGAGAATTCATGAGAAAGAAACAAATTCCTTGTACTTGAGTTTTTCTCTTATAATTGATATGAGCAACTTTCTCTCACTGAGAAAGAAGCTTTTCAGCATCTGTGGCCTTGGATTCTTTTCATTTGCTAAGTTGCACTAACACAGCTTTTAGTGCTCTCAGAAGCTCAAAAACAGCTCAAAACAGCTTTCTGAGCATTGAAGCTCTAAACTAACTTTCTCTGCAAAAAAGCTCTAACTCATGAAAATCTGTCTTCTGCTTTGCAAATTACATGAGACTTCATGAGAAAGTTACAAATTTCTTGTACTTGAGTTTTTCTCTTAAAGCTGCATTGAGCAACTTTCTCTGACTGAGAAAGAAGCTTTTCAGCATCTGTGGCCTTGGATTCTTTTCATTTGCTTAGTTGCACTAACACAGCTTTTAGTGCTCTCAGAAGCTCAAAAACAGTGTTTCTGAGCATTGAAGCTCTAAACTAACTTTCTCTGCAAAAAAGCTCTAACTCATGAAAATCTGTCTTCTGCTTTGCAAATTATTTGAGAATTCATGAGAAAGAAACAAATTTCTTGTACTTGAGTTTTTCTCTTATAATTGATATGAGCAACTTTCTCTCACTGAGAAAGAAGCTTTTCAGCATCTGTGGCCTTGGATTCTTTTCATTTGCTTAGTTGCACTAACACAGCTTTTAGTGCTCTCAGAAGCTCAAAAACAGCTCAAAACAGCTTTCTGAGCATTGAAGCTCTAAACTAACTTTCTCTGCAAAAAAGCTCTAACTCATGAAAATCTTTCTTCTGCTTTGCAAATTACATGAGACTTCATGAGAAAGAAACAAATTTCTTGTACTTGAGTTTTTCTCTTATAATTAATATGAGCAACCTTTTCTCACTGAGAAAGAAGCTTTTCAGCATCTGTGGCCTTGGATTCTTTTAATTTGCTTAGTTGCACTAACACAGCTTTTAGTGCTCTCAGAAGCTCAAAAACAGTGTTTCTGAGCATTGAAGCTCTAAACTAACTTTCTCTGCAAAAAAGCTCTAACTCTTGAAAATCTGTTTTCTGCTTTGCAAATTACATGACAATTCATGAGAAAGAAACAAATTTCTTGTACTTGAGTTTTTCTCTTATAATTAATATGAGCAACTTTTTCTCACTGAGAAAGAAGCTTTTCAGCATCTGTGGCCTTGGATTCTTTTCATTTGCTTAGTTGCACTAACACAGCTTTTAGTGCTCTCAGAAGCTCAAAAACAGTGTTTCTGAGCATTGAAGCTCTAAACTAACTTTCTCTGCAAAAAAGCTCTAACTCATGAAAATCTGTCTTCTGCATTGCAAATTACATGAGAATTCATGAGAAAGAAACAAATTTCTTGTACTTGAGTTTTTCTCTTATAATTGATATGAGCAACTTTTTCTCACTGAGAAAGAAGCTTTTCAGCATCTGTGGCCTTGGATTCTTTTAATTTGCTTAGTTGCACTAACACAGCTTTTAGTACTCTCAGAAGCTCAAAAACAGTGTTTCTGAGCATTGAAGCTCTAAACTAACTTTCTCTGCAAAAAAGCTCTAACTCATGAAAATCTGTCTTCTGCTTTGCAAATTACATGAGAATTCATGAGAAAGAAACAAATTTCTTGTACTTGAGTTTTTCTCTTATAATTGATATGAGCAACTTTCTCTCACTGAGAAAGAAGCTTTTCAGCATCTGTGGCCTTGGATTCTTTTCATTTGCTTAGTTGCACTAACACAGCTTTTAGTGCTCTCAGAAGCTCAAAAACAGCTCAAAACAGCCTTCTGAGCATTGAAGCTCTAAACTAACTTTCTCTGCAAAAAAGCTCTAACTCATGAAAATCTGTCTTCTGCTTTGCAAATTACATGAGAATTCATGAGAAAGAAACAAATTTCTTGTACTTGAGTTTTTCTCTTATAAATGAATTGAGCAACTTTCTCTCACTGAGAAAGAAGCTTTTCAGCATCTGTGGCCTTGGATTCTTTTAATTTCCTTAGTTGCACTAACACAGCTTTTAGTGCTCTCAGAAGCTCAAAAACAGCTCAATACAGCTTTCTGAGCATTGAAGTTCTAAACTAACTTTCTCTGCAAAAAAGCTCTAACTCATGAAAATCTGTCTTCTGCTTTGCAAATTACATGAGAATTCATGAGAAAGAAACAAATTTCTTGTACTTGAGTTTTTCTCTTATAATTGATATGAGCAACTTTCTCTCACTGAGAAAGAAGCTTTTCAGCATCTGTGGCCTTGGATTCTTTTAATTTGCTTAGTTGCACTAACACAGCTTTTAGTGCTCTCAGAAGCTCAAAAACAGTGTTTCTGAGCATTGACGCTCTAAACTAACTTTCTCTGCAAAAAAGCTCTAACTTATGAAAATCTGTCTTCTGCATTGCAAATTACATGAGACTTCATGAGAAAGAAACAAATTTCTTGTACTTGAGTTTTTCTCTTAAAGCTGCATTGAGCAACTTTCTCTCACTGAGAAAGAAGCTTTTCAGCATCTGTGGCCTTGGATTCTTTTCATTTGCTTAGTTGCACTAACACAGCTTTTAGTGCTCTCAGAAGCTCAAAAACAGTGTTTCTGAGCATTGAAGCTCTAAACTAACTTTCTCTGCAAAAAAGCTCTAACTCATGAAAATCTGTCTTCTGCTTTGCAAATTACATGAGAATTCATGAGAAAGAAACAAATTTCTTGTACTTGAGTTTTTCTCTTATAATTGATATGAGCAACTTTCTCTCACTGAGAAAGAAGCTTTTCAGCATCTATGGCCTTGGATTCTTTTCATTTGCTTAGTTGCACTAACACAGCTTTTAGTGCTCTCAGAAGCTCAAAAACAGCTCAAAACAGCCTTCTGAGCATTGAAGCTCTAAACTAACTTTCTCTGCAAAAAAGCTCTAACTCATGAAAATCTGTCTTCTGCTTTGCAAATTACATGAGAATTCATGAGAAAGAAACAAATTTCTTGTACTTGAGTTTTTCTCTTATAAATGAATTGAGCAACTTTCTCTCACTGAGAAAGAAGCTTTTCAGCATCTGTGGCCTTGGATTCTTTTAATTTCCTTAGTTGCACTAACACAGCTTTTAGTGCTCTCAGAAGCTCAAAAACAGCTCAATACAGCTTTCTGAGCATTGAAGTTCTAAACTAACTTTCTCTGCAAAAAAGCTCTAACTCTTGAAAATCTGTCTTCTGCTTTGCAAATTACATGACAATTCATGAGAAAGAAACAAATTTCTTGTACTTGAGTTTTTCTCTTATAATTGATATGAGCAACTTTCTCTCACTGAGAAAGAAGCTTTTCAGCATCTGTGGCCTTGGATTCTTTTAATTTGCTTAGTTGCACTAACACAGCTTTTAGTGCTCTCAGAAGCTCAAAAACAGTGTTTCTGAGCATTGACGCTCTAAACTAACTTTCTCTGCAAAAAAGCTCTAACTTATGAAAATCTGTCTTCTGCATTGCAAATTACATGAGACTTCATGAGAAAGAAACAAATTTCTTGTACTTGAGTTTTTCTCTTAAAGCTGCATTGAGCAACTTTCTCTCACTGAGAAAGAAGCTTTTCAGCATCTGTGGCCTTGGATTCTTTTCATTTGCTTAGTTGCACTAACACAGCTTTTAGTGCTCTCAGAAGCTCAAAAACAGTGTTTCTGAGCATTGAAGCTCTAAACTAACTTTCTCTGCAAAAAAGCTCTAACTCATGAAAATCTGTCTTCTGCTTTGCAAATTACATGAGAATTCATGAGAAAGAAACAAATTTCTTGTACTTGAGTTTTTCTCTTATAATTGATATGAGCAACTTTCTCTCACTGAGAAAGAAGCTTTTCAGCATCTATGGCCTTGGATTCTTTTCATTTGCTTAGTTGCACTAACACAGCTTTTAGTGCTCTCAGAAGCTCAAAAACAGCTCAAAACAGCCTTCTGAGCATTGAAGCTCTAAACTAACTTTCTCTGCAAAAAAGCTCTAACTCATGAAAATCTGTCTTCTGCTTTGCAAATTACATGAGAATTCATGAGAAAGAAACAAATTTCTTGTACTTGAGTTTTTCTCTTATAAATGAATTGAGCAACTTTCTCTCACTGAGAAAGAAGCTTTTCAGCATCTGTGGCCTTGGATTCTTTTAATTTCCTTAGTTGCACTAACACAGCTTTTAGTGCTCTCAGAAGCTCAAAAACAGCTCAATACAGCTTTCTGAGCATTGAAGTTCTAAACTAACTTTCTCTGCAAAAAAGCTCTAACTCTTGAAAATCTGTCTTCTGCTTTGCAAATTACATGACAATTCATGAGAAAGAAACAAATTTCTTGTACTTGAGTTTTTCTCTTATAATTAATATGAGCAACTTTTTCTCACTGAGAAAGAAGCTTTTCAGCATCTGTGGCCTTGGATTCTTTTCATTTGCTTAGTTGCACTAACACAGCTTTTAGTGCTCTCAGAAGCTCAAAAACTGTGTTTCTGAGCATTGAAGCTCTAAACTAACTTTCTCTGCAAAAAAGCTCTAACTCATGAAAATCTGTCTTCTGCATTGCAAATTACATGAGAATTCATGAGAAAGAAACAAATCTCTTGTACTTGAGTTTTTCTCTTATAATTGATATGAGCAACTTTTTCTCACTGAGAAAGAAGCTTTTCAGCATCTGTGGCCTTGGATTCTTTTAATTTGCTTAGTTGCACTAACACAGCTTTTAGTGCTCTCAGAAGCTCAAAAACAGCTCAAAACAGCCTTCTGAGCATTGAAGCTCTAAACTAACTTTCTCTGCAAAAAAGCTCTAACTCATGAAAATCTGTCTTCTGCTTTGCAAATTACATGAGAATTCATGAGAAAGAAACAAATTTCTTGTACTTGAGTTTTTCTCTTATAAATGAATTGAGCAACTTTCTCTCACTGAGAAAGAAGCTTTTCAGCATCTGTGGCCTTGGATTCTTTTAATTTCCTTAGTTGCACTAACACAGCTTTTAGTGCTCTCAGAAGCTCAAAAACAGCTCAATACAGCTTTCTGAGCATTGAAGTTCTAAACTAACTTTCTCTGCAAAAAAGCTCTAACTCATGAAAATCTGTCTTCTGCTTTGCAAATTACATGAGAATTCATGAGAAAGAAACAAATTTCTTGTACTTGAGTTTTTCTCTTATAATTGATATGAGCAACTTTCTCTCACTGAGAAAGAAGCTTTTCAGCATCTGTGGCCTTGGATTCTTTTAATTTGCTTAGTTGCACTAACACAGCTTTTAGTGCTCTCAGAAGCTCAAAAACAGTGTTTCTGAGCATTGACGCTCTAAACTAACTTTCTCTGCAAAAAAGCTCTAACTTATGAAAATCTGTCTTCTGCATTGCAAATTACATGAGACTTCATGAGAAAGAAACAAATTTCTTGTACTTGAGTTTTTCTCTTAAAGCTGCATTGAGCAACTTTCTCTCACTGAGAAAGAAGCTTTTCAGCATCTGTGGCCTTGGATTCTTTTCATTTGCTTAGTTGCACTAACACAGCTTTTAGTGCTCTCAGAAGCTCAAAAACAGTGTTTCTGAGCATTGAAGCTCTAAACTAACTTTCTCTGCAAAAAAGCTCTAACTCATGAAAATCTGTCTTCTGCTTTGCAAATTACATGAGAATTCATGAGAAAGAAACAAATTTCTTGTACTTGAGTTTTTCTCTTATAATTGATATGAGCAACTTTCTCTCACTGAGAAAGAAGCTTTTCAGCATCTATGGCCTTGGATTCTTTTCATTTGCTTAGTTGCACTAACACAGCTTTTAGTGCTCTCAGAAGCTCAAAAACAGCTCAAAACAGCCTTCTGAGCATTGAAGCTCTAAACTAACTTTCTCTGCAAAAAAGCTCTAACTCATGAAAATCTGTCTTCTGCTTTGCAAATTACATGAGAATTCATGAGAAAGAAACAAATTTCTTGTACTTGAGTTTTTCTCTTATAAATGAATTGAGCAACTTTCTCTCACTGAGAAAGAAGCTTTTCAGCATCTGTGGCCTTGGATTCTTTTAATTTCCTTAGTTGCACTAACACAGCTTTTAGTGCTCTCAGAAGCTCAAAAACAGCTCAATACAGCTTTCTGAGCATTGAAGTTCTAAACTAACTTTCTCTGCAAAAAAGCTCTAACTCTTGAAAATCTGTCTTCTGCTTTGCAAATTACATGACAATTCATGAGAAAGAAACAAATTTCTTGTACTTGAGTTTTTCTCTTATAATTAATATGAGCAACTTTTTCTCACTGAGAAAGAAGCTTTTCAGCATCTGTGGCCTTGGATTCTTTTCATTTGCTTAGTTGCACTAACACAGCTTTTAGTGCTCTCAGAAGCTCAAAAACTGTGTTTCTGAGCATTGAAGCTCTAAACTAACTTTCTCTGCAAAAAAGCTCTAACTCATGAAAATCTGTCTTCTGCATTGCAAATTACATGAGAATTCATGAGAAAGAAACAAATCTCTTGTACTTGAGTTTTTCTCTTATAATTGATATGAGCAACTTTTTCTCACTGAGAAAGAAGCTTTTCAGCATCTGTGGCCTTGGATTCTTTTAATTTGCTTAGTTGCACTAACACAGCTTTTAGTGCTCTCAGAAGCTCAAAAACAGCTCAAAACAGCCTTCTGAGCATTGAAGCTCTAAACTAACTTTCTCTGCAAAAAAGCTCTAACTCATGAAAATCTGTCTTCTGCTTTGCAAATTACATGAGAATTCATGAGAAAGAAACAAATTTCTTGTACTTGAGTTTTTCTCTTATAAATGAATTGAGCAACTTTCTCTCACTGAGAAAGAAGCTTTTCAGCATCTGTGGCCTTGGATTCTTTTAATTTCCTTAGTTGCACTAACACAGCTTTTAGTGCTCTCAGAAGCTCAAAAACAGCTCAATACAGCTTTCTGAGCATTGAAGTTCTAAACTAACTTTCTCTGCAAAAAAGCTCTAACTCATGAAAATCTGTCTTCTGCTTTGCAAATTACATGAGAATTCATGAGAAAGAAACAAATTTCTTGTACTTGAGTTTTTCTCTTAAAGCTGCATTGAGCAACTTTCTCTCACTGAGAAAGAAGCTTTTCAGCATCTGTGGCCTTGGATTCTTTTCATTTGCTTAGTTGCACTAACACAGCTTTTAGTGCTCTCAGAAGCTCAAAAACAGTGTTTCTGAGCATTGAAGCTCTAAACTAACTTTCTCTGCAAAAAAGCTCTAACTCATCAAAATCTGTCTTCTGCTTTGCAAATTACATGAGAATTCATGAGAAAGAAACAAATTTCTTGTACTTGAGTTTTTCTCTTAAAGCTGCATTGAGCAACTTTCTCTCACTGAGAAAGAAGCTTTTCAGCATCTGTGGCCTTGGATTCTGTCCATTTGCTTAGTTGCACTAACACAGCTTTTAGTGCTCTCAGAAGCTCAAAAACAGTGTTTCTGAGCATTGAAGCTCTAAACTAACTTTCTCTGCAAAAAAGCTCTAACTCATGAAAATCTGTCTTCTGCTTTGCAAATTACATGAGAATTCATGAGAAAGAAACAAATTTCTTGTACTTGAGTTTTTCTCTTATAATTGATATGAGCAACTTTCTCTCACTGAGAAAGAAGCTTTTCAGCATCTGTGGCCTTGGATTCTTTTCATTTGCTTAGTTGCACTAACACAACTTTTAGTACTCTCAGAAGCTCAAAAACAGTGTTTCTGAGCATTGAAGCTCTAAACTAACTTTCTCTGCAAAAAAGCTCTGACTCATGAAAATCTGTCTTCTGCTTTGCAAATTACATGAGAATTCATGAGAAAGAAACAAATTTCTTGTACTTGAGTTTTTCTCTTATAATTGATATGAGCAACTTTCTCTCACTGAGAAAGAAGCTTTTCAGCATCTGTGGCCTTGGATTCTTTTCATTTGCTAAGTTGCACTAACACAGCTTTTAGTGCTCTCAGAAGCTCAAAAACAGCTCAAAACAGCTTTCTGAGCATTGAAGCTCTAAACTAACTTTCTCTGCAAAAAAGCTCTAACTCATGAAAATCTGTCTTCTGCTTTGCAAATTACATGAGAATTCATGAGAAAGAAACAAATTCCTTGTACTTGAGTTTTTCTCTTATAATTGATATGAGCAACTTTCTCTCACTGAGAAAGAAGCTTTTCAGCATCTGTGGCCTTGGATTCTTTTCATTTGCTAAGTTGCACTAACACAGCTTTTAGTGCTCTCAGAAGCTCAAAAACAGCTCAAAACAGCTTTCTGAGCATTGAAGCTCTAAACTAACTTTCTCTGCAAAAAAGCTCTAACTCATGAAAATCTGTCTTCTGCTTTGCAAATTACATGAGACTTCATGAGAAAGTTACAAATTTCTTGTACTTGAGTTTTTCTCTTAAAGCTGCATTGAGCAACTTTCTCTGACTGAGAAAGAAGCTTTTCAGCATCTGTGGCCTTGGATTCTTTTAATTTGCTTAGTTGCACTAACACAGCTTTTAGTGCTTTCAGAAGCTCAAAAACAGTGTTTCTGAGCATTGACGCTCTAAACTAACTTTCTCTGCAAAAAAGCTCTAACTCATGAAAATCTGTCTTCTGCATTGCAAATTACATGTGACTTCATGAGAAAGAAACAAATTTCTTGTACTTGAGTTTTTCTCTTAAAGCTGCATTGAACAACTTTCCCTCACTGAGAAAGAAGCTTTTCAGCATCTGTGGCCTTGGATTCTTTTAATTTGCTTAGTTGCACTAACACAGCTTTTAGTACTCTCAGAAGCTCAAAAACAGTGTTTCTGAGCATTGAAGCTCTAAACTAACTTTCTCTGCAAAAAAGCTCTAACTCATGAAAATCTGTCTTCTGCTTTGCAAATTACATGAGAATTCATGAGAAAGAAACAAATTTCTTGTACTTGAGTTTTTCTCTTATAATTGATATGAGCAACTTTCTCTCACTGAGAAAGAAGCTTTTCAGCATCTGTGGCCTTGGATTCTTTTCATTTGCTTAGTTGCACTAACACAGCTTTTAGTGCTCTCAGAAGCTCAAAAACAGCTCAAAACAGCTTTCTGAGCATTGAAGCTCTAAACTAACTTTCTCTGCAAAAAAGCTCTAACTCATGAAAATCTGTCTTCTGCTTTGCAAATTACATGAGAATTCATGAGAAAGAAACAAATTTCTTGTACTTGAGTTTTTCTCTTATAAATGAATTGAGCAACTTTCTCTCACTGAGAAAGAAGCTTTTCAGCATCTGTGGCCTTGGATTCTTTTAATTTCCTTAGTTGCACTAACACAGCTTTTAGTGCTCTCAGAAGCTCAAAAACAGCTCAAAACAGCTTTCTGAGCATTGAAGCTCTAAACTAACTTTCTCTGCAAAAAAGCTCTAACTCATGAAAATCTGTCTTCTGCTTTGAAAATTACATGAGACTTCATGAGAAAGTTACAAATTTCTTGTACTTGAGTTTTTCTCTTAAAGCTGCATTGAGCAACTTTCTCTGACTGAGAAAGAAGCTTTTCAGCATCTGTGGCCTTGGATTCTTTTAATTTGCTTAGTTGCACTAACACAGCTTTTAGTGCTTTCAGAAGCTCAAAAACAGTGTTTCTGAGCATTGACGCTCTAAACTAACTTTCTCTGCAAAAAAGCTCTAACTCATGAAAATCTGTCTTCTGCATTGCAAATTACATGTGACTTCATGAGAAAGAAACAAATTTCTTGTACTTGAGTTTTTCTCTTAAAGCTGCATTGAACAACTTTCCCTCACTGAGAAAGAAGCTTTTCAGCATCTGTGGCCTTGGATTCTTTTCATTTGCTTAGTTGCACTAACACAGCTTTTAGTGCTCTCAGAACCTCAAAAACAGTGTTTCTGAGCATTGAAGCTCTAAACTAACTTTCTCTGCAAAAAAGCTCTGACTCATGAAAATCTGTCTTCTGCTTTGCAAATTACATGAGAATTCATGAGAAAGAAACAAATTTCTTGTACTTGAGTTTTTCTCTTATAATTGATATGAGCAACTTTCTCTCACTGAGAAAGAAGCTTTTCAGCATCTGTGGCCTTGGATTCTTTTCATTTGCTAAGTTGCACTAACACAGCTTTTAGTGCTCTCAGAAGCTCAAAAACAGCTCAAAACAGCTTTCTGAGCATTGAAGCTCTAAACTAACTTTCTCTGCAAAAAAGCTCTAACTCATGAAAATCTGTCTTCTGCTTTGCAAATTACATGAGACTTCATGAGAAAGTTACAAATTTCTTGTACTTGAGTTTTTCTCTTAAAGCTGCATTGAGCAACTTTCTCTGACTGAGAAAGAAGCTTTTCAGCATCTGTGGCCTTGGATTCTTTTAATTTGCTTAGTTGCACTAACACAGCTTTTAGTGCTTTCAGAAGCTCAAAAACAGTGTTTCTGAGCATTGACGCTCTAAACTAACTTTCTCTGCAAAAAAGCTCTAACTCATGAAAATCTGTCTTCTGCATTGCAAATTACATGTGACTTCATGAGAAAGAAACAAATTTCTTGTACTTGAGTTTTTCTCTTAAAGCTGCATTGAACAACTTTCCCTCACTGAGAAAGAAGCTTTTCAGCATCTGTGGCCTTGGATTCTTTTCATTTGCTTAGTTGCACTAACACAGCTTTTAGTGCTCTCAGAAGCTCAAAAACAGTGTTTCTGAGCATTGAAGCTCTAAACTAACTTTCTCTGCAAAAAAGCTCTGACTCATGAAAATCTGTCTTCTGCTTTGCAAATTACATGAGAATTCATGAGAAAGTTACAAATTTCTTGTACTTGAGTTTTTCTCTTAAAGCTGCATTGAGCAACTTTCTCTGACTGAGAAAGAAGCTTTTCAGCATCTGTGGCCTTGGATTCTTTTCATTTGCTTAGTTGCACTAACACAGCTTTTAGTGCTCTCAGAAGCTCAAAAACAGTGTTTCTGAGCATTGAAGCTCTAAACTAACTTTCTCTGCAAAAAAGCTCTAACTCATGAAAATCTGTCTTCTGCTTTGCAAATTATTTGAGAATTCATGAGAAAGAAACAAATTTCTTGTACTTGAGTTTTTCTCTTATAATTGATATGAGCAACTTTCTCTCACTGAGAAAGAAGCTTTTCAGCATCTGTGGCCTTGGATTCTTTTCATTTGCTTAGTTGCACTAACACAGCTTTTAGTGCTCTCAGAAGCTCAAAAACAGCTCAAAACAGCTTTCTGAGCATTGAAGCTCTAAACTAACTTTCTCTGCAAAAAAGCTCTAACTCATGAAAATCTTTCTTCTGCTTTGAAAATTACATGAGACTTCATGAGAAAGAAACAAATTTCTTGTACTTGAGTTTTTCTCTTATAATTAATATGAGCAACCTTTTCTCACTGAGAAAGAAGCTTTTCAGCATCTGTGGCCTTGGATTCTTTTAATTTGCTTAGTTGCACTAACACAGCTTTTAGTGCTCTCAGAAGCTCAAAAACAGTGTTTCTGAGCATTGAAGCTCTAAACTAACTTTCTCTGCAAAAAAGCTCTAACTCTTGAAAATCTGTTTTCTGCTTTGCAAATTACATGACAATTCATGAGAAAGAAACAAATTTCTTGTACTTGAGTTTTTCTCTTATAATTAATATGAGCAACTTTTTCTCACTGAGAAAGAAGCTTTTCAGCATCTGTGGCCTTGGATTCTTTTCATTTGCTTAGTTGCACTAACACAGCTTTTAGTGCTCTCAGAAGCTCAAAAACAGTGTTTCTGAGCATTGAAGCTCTAAACTAACTTTCTCTGCAAAAAAGCTCTAACTCATGAAAATCTGTCTTCTGCATTGCAAATTACATGAGAATTCATGAGAAAGAAACAAATTTCTTGTACTTGAGTTTTTCTCTTATAATTGATATGAGCAACTTTTTCTCACTGAGAAAGAAGCTTTTCAGCATCTGTGGCCTTGGATTCTTTTAATTTGCTTAGTTGCACTAACACAGCTTTTAGTACTCTCAGAAGCTCAAAAACAGTGTTTCTGAGCATTGAAGCTCTAAACTAACTTTCTCTGCAAAAAAGCTCTAACTCATGAAAATCTGTCTTCTGCTTTGCAAATTACATGAGAATTCATGAGAAAGAAACAAATTTCTTGTACTTGAGTTTTTCTCTTATAATTGATATGAGCAACTTTCTCTCACTGAGAAAGAAGCTTTTCAGCATCTGTGGCCTTGGATTCTTTTCATTTGCTTAGTTGCACTAACACAGCTTTTAGTGCTCTCAGAAGCTCAAAAACAGCTCAAAACAGCCTTCTGAGCATTGAAGCTCTAAACTAACTTTCTCTGCAAAAAAGCTCTAACTCATGAAAATCTGTCTTCTGCTTTGCAAATTACATGAGAATTCATGAGAAAGAAACAAATTTCTTGTACTTGAGTTTTTCTCTTATAAATGAATTGAGCAACTTTCTCTCACTGAGAAAGAAGCTTTTCAGCATCTGTGGCCTTGGATTCTTTTAATTTCCTTAGTTGCACTAACACAGCTTTTAGTGCTCTCAGAAGCTCAAAAACAGCTCAATACAGCTTTCTGAGCATTGAAGTTCTAAACTAACTTTCTCTGCAAAAAAGCTCTAACTCATGAAAATCTGTCTTCTGCTTTGCAAATTACATGAGAATTCATGAGAAAGAAACAAATTTCTTGTACTTGAGTTTTTCTCTTATAATTGATATGAGCAACTTTCTCTCACTGAGAAAGAAGCTTTTCAGCATCTGTGGCCTTGGATTCTTTTAATTTGCTTAGTTGCACTAACACAGCTTTTAGTGCTCTCAGAAGCTCAAAAACAGTGTTTCTGAGCATTGACGCTCTAAACTAACTTTCTCTGCAAAAAAGCTCTAACTTATGAAAATCTGTCTTCTGCATTGCAAATTACATGAGACTTCATGAGAAAGAAACAAATTTCTTGTACTTGAGTTTTTCTCTTAAAGCTGCATTGAGCAACTTTCTCTCACTGAGAAAGAAGCTTTTCAGCATCTGTGGCCTTGGATTCTTTTCATTTGCTTAGTTGCACTAACACAGCTTTTAGTGCTCTCAGAAGCTCAAAAACAGCTCAAAACAGCTTTCTGAGCATTGAAGCTTTAAACTAACTTTCTCTGCAAAAAAGCTCTAACTCATGAAAATCTGTCTTCTGCTTTGCAAATTACATGAGACTTCATGAGAAAGAAACAAATTTCTTGTACTTGAGTTTTTCTCTTATAATTAATATGAGCAACTTTTTCTCACTGAGAAAGAAGCTTTTCAGCATCTGTGGCCTTGGATTCTTTTCATTTGCTTAGTTGCACTAACACAGCTTTTAGTGCTCTCAGAAGCTCAAAAACAGTGTTTCTGAGCATTGAAGCTCTAAACTAACTTTCTCTGCAAAAAAGCTCTAACTCATGAAAATCTGTCTTCTGCTTTGCAAATTACATGAGAATTCATGAGAAAGAAACAAATTTCTTGTACTTGAGTTTTTCTCTTATAATTGATATGAGCAACTTTCTCTCACTGAGAAAGAAGCTTTTCAGCATCTATGGCCTTGGATTCTTTTCATTTGCTTAGTTGCACTAACACAGCTTTTAGTGCTCTCAGAAGCTCAAAAACAGCTCAAAACAGCTTTCTGAGCATTGAAGCTTTAAACTAACTTTCTCTGCAAAAAAGCTCTAACTCATGAAAATCTGTCTTCTGCTTTGCAAATTACATGAGACTTCATGAGAAAGAAACAAATTTCTTGTACTTGAGTTTTTCTCTTATAATTAATATGAGCAACTTTTTCTCACTGAGAAAGAAGCTTTTCAGCATCTGTGGCCTTGGATTCTTTTCATTTGCTTAGTTGCACTAACACAGCTTTTAGTGCTCTCAGAAGCTCAAAAACAGTGTTTCTGAGCATTGAAGCTCTAAACTAACTTTCTCTGCAAAAAAGCTCTAACTCATGAAAATCTGTCTTCTGCTTTGCAAATTACATGAGAATTCATGAGAAAGAAACAAATTTCTTGTACTTGAGTTTTTCTCTTAAAGCTGCATTGAGCAACTTTCTCTCACTGAGAAAGAAGCTTTTCAGCATCTGTGGCCTTGGATTCTTTTCATTTGCTTAGTTGCACTAACACAGCTTTTAGTGCTCTCAGAAGCTCAAAAACAGTGTTTCTGAGCATTGAAGCTCTAAACTAACTTTCTCTGCAAAAAAGCTCTAACTCATGAAAATCTGTCTTCTGCTTTGCAAATTACATGAGAATTCATGAGAAAGAAACAAATTTCTTGTACTTGAGTTTTTCTCTTAAAGCTGCATTGAGCAACTTTCTCTCACTGAGAAAGAAGCTTTTCAGCATCTGTGGCCTTGGATTCTTTTCATTTGCTTAGTTGCACTAACACAGCTTTTAGTGCTCTCAGAAGCTCAAAAACAGTGTTTCTGAGCATTGAAGCTCTAAACTAACTTTCTCTGCAAAAAAGCTCTAACTCATGAAAATCTGTCTTCTGCTTTGCAAATTACATGAGAATTCATGAGAAAGAAACAAATTTCTTGTACTTGAGTTTTTCTCTTATAATTGATATGAGCAACTTTCTCTCACTGAGAAAGAAGCTTTTCAGCATCTGTGGCCTTGGATTCTTTTCATTTGCTTAGTTGCACTAACACAACTTTTAGTACTCTCAGAAGCTCAAAAACAGTGTTTCTGAGCATTGAAGCTCTAAACTAACTTTCTCTGCAAAAAAGCTCTGACTCATGAAAATCTGTCTTCTGCTTTGCAAATTACATGAGAAAGAAACAAATTTCTTGTACTTGAGTTTTTCTCTTATAATTGATATGAGCAACTTTCTCTCACTGAGAAAGAAGCTTTTCAGCATCTGTGGCCTTGGATTCTTTTCATTTGCTAAGTTGCACTAACACAGCTTTTAGTGCTCTCAGAAGCTCAAAAACAGCTCAAAACAGCTTTCTGAGCATTGAAGCTCTAAACTAACTTTCTCTGCAAAAAAGCTCTAACTCATGAAAATCTGTCTTCTGCTTTGCAAATTACATGAGAATTCATGAGAAAGAAACAAATTCCTTGTACTTGAGTTTTTCTCTTATAATTGATATGAGCAACTTTCTCTCACTGAGAAAGAAGCTTTTCAGCATCTGTGGCCTTGGATTCTTTTCATTTGCTAAGTTGCACTAACACAGCTTTTAGTGCTCTCAGAAGCTCAAAAACAGCTCAAAACAGCTTTCTGAGCATTGAAGCTCTAAACTAACTTTCTCTGCAAAAAAGCTCTAACTCATGAAAATCTGTCTTCTGCTTTGCAAATTACATGAGACTTCATGAGAAAGTTACAAATTTCTTGTACTTGAGTTTTTCTCTTAAAGCTGCATTGAGCAACTTTCTCTGACTGAGAAAGAAGCTTTTCAGCATCTGTGGCCTTGGATTCTTTTAATTTGCTTAGTTGCACTAACACAGCTTTTAGTGCTTTCAGAAGCTCAAAAACAGTGTTTCTGAGCATTGACGCTCTAAACTAACTTTCTCTGCAAAAAAGCTCTAACTCATGAAAATCTGTCTTCTGCATTGCAAATTACATGTGACTTCATGAGAAAGAAACAAATTTCTTGTACTTGAGTTTTTCTCTTAAAGCTGCATTGAACAACTTTCCCTCACTGAGAAAGAAGCTTTTCAGCATCTGTGGCCTTGGATTCTTTTAATTTGCTTAGTTGCACTAACACAGCTTTTAGTACTCTCAGAAGCTCAAAAACAGTGTTTCTGAGCATTGAAGCTCTAAACTAACTTTCTCTGCAAAAAAGCTCTAACTCATGAAAATCTGTCTTCTGCTTTGCAAATTACATGAGAATTCATGAGAAAGAAACAAATTTCTTGTACTTGAGTTTTTCTCTTATAATTGATATGAGCAACTTTCTCTCACTGAGAAAGAAGCTTTTCAGCATCTGTGGCCTTGGATTCTTTTCATTTGCTTAGTTGCACTAACACAGCTTTTAGTGCTCTCAGAAGCTCAAAAACAGCTCAAAACAGCTTTCTGAGCATTGAAGCTCTAAACTAACTTTCTCTGCAAAAAAGCTCTAACTCATGAAAATCTGTCTTCTGCTTTGCAAATTACATGAGAATTCATGAGAAAGAAACAAATTTCTTGTACTTGAGTTTTTCTCTTATAATTAATATGAGCAACCTTTTCTCACTGAGAAAGAAGCTTTTCAGCATCTGTGGCCTTGGATTCTTTTAATTTGCTTAGTTGCACTAACACAGCTTTTAGTGCTCTCAGAAGCTCAAAAACAGTGTTTCTGAGCATTGAAGCTCTAAACTAACTTTCTCTGCAAAAAAGCTCTAACTCTTGAAAATCTGTTTTCTGCTTTGCAAATTACATGACAATTCATGAGAAAGAAACAAATTTCTTGTACTTGAGTTTTTCTCTTATAATTAATATGAGCAACTTTTTCTCACTGAGAAAGAAGCTTTTCAGCATCTGTGGCCTTGGATTCTTTTCATTTGCTTAGTTGCACTAACACAGCTTTTAGTGCTCTCAGAAGCTCAAAAACAGTGTTTCTGAGCATTGAAGCTCTAAACTAACTTTCTCTGCAAAAAAGCTCTAACTCATGAAAATCTGTCTTCTGCATTGCAAATTACATGAGAATTCATGAGAAAGAAACAAATTTCTTGTACTTGAGTTTTTCTCTTATAATTGATATGAGCAACTTTTTCTCACTGAGAAAGAAGCTTTTCAGCATCTGTGGCCTTGGATTCTTTTAATTTGCTTAGTTGCACTAACACAGCTTTTAGTACTCTCAGAAGCTCAAAAACAGTGTTTCTGAGCATTGAAGCTCTAAACTAACTTTCTCTGCAAAAAAGCTCTAACTCATGAAAATCTGTCTTCTGCTTTGCAAATTACATGAGAATTCATGAGAAAGAAACAAATTTCTTGTACTTGAGTTTTTCTCTTATAATTGATATGAGCAACTTTCTCTCACTGAGAAAGAAGCTTTTCAGCATCTATGGCCTTGGATTCTTTTCATTTGCTTAGTTGCACTAACACAGCTTTTAGTGCTCTCAGAAGCTCAAAAACAGCTCAAAACAGCTTTCTGAGCATTGAAGCTTTAAACTAACTTTCTCTGCAAAAAAGCTCTAACTCATGAAAATCTGTCTTCTGCTTTGCAAATTACATGAGACTTCATGAGAAAGAAACAAATTTCTTGTACTTGAGTTTTTCTCTTATAATTAATATGAGCAACTTTTTCTCACTGAGAAAGAAGCTTTTCAGCATCTGTGGCCTTGGATTCTTTTCATTTGCTTAGTTGCACTAACACAGCTTTTAGTGCTCTCAGAAGCTCAAAAACAGTGTTTCTGAGCATTGAAGCTCTAAACTAACTTTCTCTGCAAAAAAGCTCTAACTCATGAAAATCTGTCTTCTGCTTTGCAAATTACATGAGAATTCATGAGAAAGAAACAAATTTCTTGTACTTGAGTTTTTCTCTTAAAGCTGCATTGAGCAACTTTCTCTCACTGAGAAAGAAGCTTTTCAGCATCTGTGGCCTTGGATTCTTTTCATTTGCTTAGTTGCACTAACACAGCTTTTAGTGCTCTCAGAAGCTCAAAAACAGTGTTTCTGAGCATTGAAGCTCTAAACTAACTTTCTCTGCAAAAAAGCTCTAACTCATGAAAATCTGTCTTCTGCTTTGCAAATTACATGAGAATTCATGAGAAAGAAACAAATTTCTTGTACTTGAGTTTTTCTCTTAAAGCTGCATTGAGCAACTTTCTCTCACTGAGAAAGAAGCTTTTCAGCATCTGTGGCCTTGGATTCTTTTCATTTGCTTAGTTGCACTAACACAGCTTTTAGTGCTCTCAGAAGCTCAAAAACAGTGTTTCTGAGCATTGAAGCTCTAAACTAACTTTCTCTGCAAAAAAGCTCTAACTCATGAAAATCTGTCTTCTGCTTTGCAAATTACATGAGAATTCATGAGAAAGAAACAAATTTCTTGTACTTGAGTTTTTCTCTTATAATTGATATGAGCAACTTTCTCTCACTGAGAAAGAAGCTTTTCAGCATCTGTGGCCTTGGATTCTTTTCATTTGCTTAGTTGCACTAACACAACTTTTAGTACTCTCAGAAGCTCAAAAACAGTGTTTCTGAGCATTGAAGCTCTAAACTAACTTTCTCTGCAAAAAAGCTCTGACTCATGAAAATCTGTCTTCTGCTTTGCAAATTACATGAGAAAGAAACAAATTTCTTGTACTTGAGTTTTTCTCTTATAATTGATATGAGCAACTTTCTCTCACTGAGAAAGAAGCTTTTCAGCATCTGTGGCCTTGGATTCTTTTCATTTGCTAAGTTGCACTAACACAGCTTTTAGTGCTCTCAGAAGCTCAAAAACAGCTCAAAACAGCTTTCTGAGCATTGAAGCTCTAAACTAACTTTCTCTGCAAAAAAGCTCTAACTCATGAAAATCTGTCTTCTGCTTTGCAAATTACATGAGAATTCATGAGAAAGAAACAAATTCCTTGTACTTGAGTTTTTCTCTTATAATTGATATGAGCAACTTTCTCTCACTGAGAAAGAAGCTTTTCAGCATCTGTGGCCTTGGATTCTTTTCATTTGCTAAGTTGCACTAACACAGCTTTTAGTGCTCTCAGAAGCTCAAAAACAGCTCAAAACAGCTTTCTGAGCATTGAAGCTCTAAACTAACTTTCTCTGCAAAAAAGCTCTAACTCATGAAAATCTGTCTTCTGCTTTGCAAATTACATGAGACTTCATGAGAAAGTTACAAATTTCTTGTACTTGAGTTTTTCTCTTAAAGCTGCATTGAGCAACTTTCTCTGACTGAGAAAGAAGCTTTTCAGCATCTGTGGCCTTGGATTCTTTTAATTTGCTTAGTTGCACTAACACAGCTTTTAGTGCTTTCAGAAGCTCAAAAACAGTGTTTCTGAGCATTGACGCTCTAAACTAACTTTCTCTGCAAAAAAGCTCTAACTCATGAAAATCTGTCTTCTGCATTGCAAATTACATGTGACTTCATGAGAAAGAAACAAATTTCTTGTACTTGAGTTTTTCTCTTAAAGCTGCATTGAACAACTTTCCCTCACTGAGAAAGAAGCTTTTCAGCATCTGTGGCCTTGGATTCTTTTAATTTGCTTAGTTGCACTAACACAGCTTTTAGTACTCTCAGAAGCTCAAAAACAGTGTTTCTGAGCATTGAAGCTCTAAACTAACTTTCTCTGCAAAAAAGCTCTAACTCATGAAAATCTGTCTTCTGCTTTGCAAATTACATGACAATTCATGAGAAAGAAACAAATTTCTTGTACTTGAGTTTTTCTCTTATAATTAATATGAGCAACTTTTTCTCACTGAGAAAGAAGCTTTTCAGCATCTGTGGCATTGGATTCTTTTCATTTGCTTAGTTGCACTAACACAGCTTTTAGTGCTCTCAGAAGCTCAAAAACAGTGTTTCTGAGCATTGAAGCTCTAAACTAACTTTCTCTGCAAAAAAGCTCTAACTCATGAAAATCTGTCTTCTGCATTGCAAATTACATGAGAATTCATGAGAAAGAAACAAATTTCTTGTACTTGAGTTTTTCTCTTATAATTGATATGAGCAACTTTCTCTCACTGAGAAAGAAGCTTTTCAGCATCTGTGGCCTTGGATTCTTTTAATTTGCTTAGTTGCACTAACACAGCTTTTAGTACTCTCAGAAGCTCAAAAACAGTGTTTCTGAGCATTGAAGCTCTAAACTAACTTTCTCTGCAAAAAAGCTCTAACTCATGAAAATCTGTCTTCTGCTTTGCAAATTACATGAGAATTCATGAGAAAGAAACAAATTTCTTGTACTTGAGTTTTTCTCTTATAATTGATATGAGCAACTTTCTCTCACTGAGAAAGAAGCTTTTCAGCATCTGTGGCCTTGGATTCTTTTCATTTGCTTAGTTGCACTAACACAACTTTTAGTACTCTCAGAAGCTCAAAAACAGTGTTTCTGAGCATTGAAGCTCTAAACTAACTTTCTCTGCAAAAAAGCTCTGACTCATGAAAATCTGTCTTCTGCTTTGCAAATTACATGAGAAAGAAACAAATTTCTTGTACTTGAGTTTTTCTCTTATAATTGATATGAGCAACTTTCTCTCACTGAGAAAGAAGCTTTTCAGCATCTGTGGCCTTGGATTCTTTTCATTTGCTAAGTTGCACTAACACAGCTTTTAGTGCTCTCAGAAGCTCAAAAACAGCTCAAAACAGCTTTCTGAGCATTGAAGCTCTAAACTAACTTTCTCTGCAAAAAAGCTCTAACTCATGAAAATCTGTCTTCTGCTTTGCAAATTACATGAGAATTCATGAGAAAGAAACAAATTCCTTGTACTTGAGTTTTTCTCTTATAATTGATATGAGCAACTTTCTCTCACTGAGAAAGAAGCTTTTCAGCATCTGTGGCCTTGGATTCTTTTCATTTGCTAAGTTGCACTAACACAGCTTTTAGTGCTCTCAGAAGCTCAAAAACAGCTCAAAACAGCTTTCTGAGCATTGAAGCTCTAAACTAACTTTCTCTGCAAAAAAGCTCTAACTCATGAAAATCTGTCTTCTGCTTTGCAAATTACATGAGACTTCATGAGAAAGTTACAAATTTCTTGTACTTGAGTTTTTCTCTTAAAGCTGCATTGAGCAACTTTCTCTGACTGAGAAAGAAGCTTTTCAGCATCTGTGGCCTTGGATTCTTTTAATTTGCTTAGTTGCACTAACACAGCTTTTAGTGCTTTCAGAAGCTCAAAAACAGTGTTTCTGAGCATTGACGCTCTAAACTAACTTTCTCTGCAAAAAAGCTCTAACTCATGAAAATCTGTCTTCTGCATTGCAAATTACATGTGACTTCATGAGAAAGAAACAAATTTCTTGTACTTGAGTTTTTCTCTTAAAGCTGCATTGAACAACTTTCCCTCACTGAGAAAGAAGCTTTTCAGCATCTGTGGCCTTGGATTCTTTTAATTTGCTTAGTTGCACTAACACAGCTTTTAGTACTCTCAGAAGCTCAAAAACAGTGTTTCTGAGCATTGAAGCTCTAAACTAACTTTCTCTGCAAAAAAGCTCTAACTCATGAAAATCTGTCTTCTGCTTTGCAAATTACATGAGAATTCATGAGAAAGAAACAAATTTCTTTTACTTGAGTTTTTCTCTTATAATTGATATGAGCAACTTTCTCTCACTGAGAAAGAAGCTTTTCAGCATCTGTGGCCTTGGATTCTTTTCATTTGCTTAGTTGCACTAACACAGCTTTTAGTGCTCTCAGAAGCTCAAAAACAGCTCAAAACAGCTTTCTGAGCATTGAAGCTCTAAACTAACTTTCTCTGCAAAAAAGCTCTAACTCATGAAAATCTGTCTTCTGCTTTGCAAATTACATGAGAATTCATGAGAAAGAAACAAATTTCTTGTACTTGAGTTTTTCTCTTATAATTAATATGAGCAACCTTTTCTCACTGAGAAAGAAGCTTTTCAGCATCTGTGGCCTTGGATTCTTTTAATTTGCTTAGTTGCACTAACACAGCTTTTAGTGCTCTCAGAAGCTCAAAAACAGTGTTTCTGAGCATTGAAGCTCTAAACTAACTTTCTCTGCAAAAAAGCTCTAACTCTTGAAAATCTGTTTTCTGCTTTGCAAATTACATGACAATTCATGAGAAAGAAACAAATTTCTTGTACTTGAGTTTTTCTCTTATAATTAATATGAGCAACTTTTTCTCACTGAGAAAGAAGCTTTTCAGCATCTGTGGCCTTGGATTCTTTTCATTTGCTTAGTTGCACTAACACAGCTTTTAGTACTCTCAGAAGCTCAAAAACAGTGTTTCTGAGCATTGAAGCTCTAAACTAACTTTCTCTGCAAAAAAGCTCTAACTCATGAAAATCTGTCTTCTGCTTTGCAAATTACATGAGAATTCATGAGAAAGAAACAAATTTCTTGTACTTGAGTTTTTCTCTTATAATTGATATGAGCAACTTTCTCTCACTGAGAAAGAAGCTTTTCAGCATCTGTGGCCTTGGATTCTTTTCATTTGCTTAGTTGCACTAACACAGCTTTTAGTGCTCTCAGAAGCTCAAAAACAGCTCAAAACAGCCTTCTGAGCATTGAAGCTCTAAACTAACTTTCTCTGCAAAAAAGCTCTAACTCATGAAAATCTGTCTTCTGCTTTGCAAATTACATGAGAATTCATGAGAAAGAAACAAATTTCTTGTACTTGAGTTTTTCTCTTATAAATGAATTGAGCAACTTTCTCTCACTGAGAAAGAAGCTTTTCAGCATCTGTGGCCTTGGATTCTTTTAATTTCCTTAGTTGCACTAACACAGCTTTTAGTGCTCTCAGAAGCTCAAAAACAGCTCAATACAGCTTTCTGAGCATTGAAGTTCTAAACTAACTTTCTCTGCAAAAAAGCTCTAACTCATGAAAATCTGTCTTCTGCTTTGCAAATTACATGAGAATTCATGAGAAAGAAACAAATTTCTTGTACTTGAGTTTTTCTCTTATAATTGATATGAGCAACTTTCTCTCACTGAGAAAGAAGCTTTTCAGCATCTGTGGCCTTGGATTCTTTTAATTTGCTTAGTTGCACTAACACAGCTTTTAGTGCTCTCAGAAGCTCAAAAACAGTGTTTCTGAGCATTGACGCTCTAAACTAACTTTCTCTGCAAAAAAGCTCTAACTTATGAAAATCTGTCTTCTGCATTGCAAATTACATGAGACTTCATGAGAAAGAAACAAATTTCTTGTACTTGAGTTTTTCTCTTAAAGCTGCATTGAGCAACTTTCTCTCACTGAGAAAGAAGCTTTTCAGCATCTGTGGCCTTGGATTCTTTTCATTTGCTTAGTTGCACTAACACAGCTTTTAGTGCTCTCAGAAGCTCAAAAACAGTGTTTCTGAGCATTGAAGCTCTAAACTAACTTTCTCTGCAAAAAAGCTCTAACTCATGAAAATCTGTCTTCTGCTTTGCAAATTACATGAGAATTCATGAGAAAGAAACAAATTTCTTGTACTTGAGTTTTTCTCTTATAATTGATATGAGCAACTTTCTCTCACTGAGAAAGAAGCTTTTCAGCATCTATGGCCTTGGATTCTTTTCATTTGCTTAGTTGCACTAACACAGCTTTTAGTGCTCTCAGAAGCTCAAAAACAGCTCAAAACAGCTTTCTGAGCATTGAAGCTTTAAACTAACTTTCTCTGCAAAAAAGCTCTAACTCATGAAAATCTGTCTTCTGCTTTGCAAATTACATGAGACTTCATGAGAAAGAAACAAATTTCTTGTACTTGAGTTTTTCTCTTATAATTAATATGAGCAACTTTTTCTCACTGAGAAAGAAGCTTTTCAGCATCTGTGGCCTTGGATTCTTTTCATTTGCTTAGTTGCACTAACACAGCTTTTAGTGCTCTCAGAAGCTCAAAAACAGTGTTTCTGAGCATTGAAGCTCTAAACTAACTTTCTCTGCAAAAAAGCTCTAACTCATGAAAATCTGTCTTCTGCTTTGCAAATTACATGAGAATTCATGAGAAAGAAACAAATTTCTTGTACTTGAGTTTTTCTCTTAAAGCTGCATTGAGCAACTTTCTCTCACTGAGAAAGAAGCTTTTCAGCATCTGTGGCCTTGGATTCTTTTCATTTGCTTAGTTGCACTAACACAGCTTTTAGTGCTCTCAGAAGCTCAAAAACAGTGTTTCTGAGCATTGAAGCTCTAAACTAACTTTCTCTGCAAAAAAGCTCTAACTCATGAAAATCTGTCTTCTGCTTTGCAAATTACATGAGAATTCATGAGAAAGAAACAAATTTCTTGTACTTGAGTTTTTCTCTTAAAGCTGCATTGAGCAACTTTCTCTCACTGAGAAAGAAGCTTTTCAGCATCTGTGGCCTTGGATTCTTTTCATTTGCTTAGTTGCACTAACACAGCTTTTAGTGCTCTCAGAAGCTCAAAAACAGTGTTTCTGAGCATTGAAGCTCTAAACTAACTTTCTCTGCAAAAAAGCTCTAACTCATGAAAATCTGTCTTCTGCTTTGCAAATTACATGAGAATTCATGAGAAAGAAACAAATTTCTTGTACTTGAGTTTTTCTCTTATAATTGATATGAGCAACTTTCTCTCACTGAGAAAGAAGCTTTTCAGCATCTGTGGCCTTGGATTCTTTTCATTTGCTTAGTTGCACTAACACAACTTTTAGTACTCTCAGAAGCTCAAAAACAGTGTTTCTGAGCATTGAAGCTCTAAACTAACTTTCTCTGCAAAAAAGCTCTGACTCATGAAAATCTGTCTTCTGCTTTGCAAATTACATGAGAAAGAAACAAATTTCTTGTACTTGAGTTTTTCTCTTATAATTGATATGAGCAACTTTCTCTCACTGAGAAAGAAGCTTTTCAGCATCTGTGGCCTTGGATTCTTTTCATTTGCTAAGTTGCACTAACACAGCTTTTAGTGCTCTCAGAAGCTCAAAAACAGCTCAAAACAGCTTTCTGAGCATTGAAGCTCTAAACTAACTTTCTCTGCAAAAAAGCTCTAACTCATGAAAATCTGTCTTCTGCTTTGCAAATTACATGAGAATTCATGAGAAAGAAACAAATTCCTTGTACTTGAGTTTTTCTCTTATAATTGATATGAGCAACTTTCTCTCACTGAGAAAGAAGCTTTTCAGCATCTGTGGCCTTGGATTCTTTTCATTTGCTAAGTTGCACTAACACAGCTTTTAGTGCTCTCAGAAGCTCAAAAACAGCTCAAAACAGCTTTCTGAGCATTGAAGCTCTAAACTAACTTTCTCTGCAAAAAAGCTCTAACTCATGAAAATCTGTCTTCTGCATTGCAAATTACATGTGACTTCATGAGAAAGAAACAAATTTCTTGTACTTGAGTTTTTCTCTTAAAGCTGCATTGAACAACTTTCCCTCACTGAGAAAGAAGCTTTTCAGCATCTGTGGCCTTGGATTCTTTTAATTTGCTTAGTTGCACTAACACAGCTTTTAGTACTCTCAGAAGCTCAAAAACAGTGTTTCTGAGCATTGAAGCTCTAAACTAACTTTCTCTGCAAAAAAGCTCTAACTCATGAAAATCTGTCTTCTGCTTTGCAAATTACATGAGAATTCATGAGAAAGAAACAAATTTCTTGTACTTGAGTTTTTCTCTTATAATTGATATGAGCAACTTTCTCTCACTGAGAAAGAAGCTTTTCAGCATCTGTGGCCTTGGATTCTTTTCATTTGCTTAGTTGCACTAACACAGCTTTTAGTGCTCTCAGAAGCTCAAAAACAGCTCAAAACAGCTTTCTGAGCATTGAAGCTCTAAACTAACTTTCTCTGCAAAAAAGCTCTAACTCATGAAAATCTGTCTTCTGCTTTGCAAATTACATGAGAATTCATGAGAAAGAAACAAATTTCTTGTACTTGAGTTTTTCTCTTATAAATGAATTGAGCAACTTTCTCTCACTGAGAAAGAAGCTTTTCAGCATCTGTGGCCTTGGATTCTTTTAATTTCCTTAGTTGCACTAACACAGCTTTTAGTGCTCTCAGAAGCTCAAAAACAGCTCAAAACAGCTTTCTGAGCATTGAAGCTCTAAACTAACTTTCTCTGCAAAAAAGCTCTAACTCATGAAAATCTGTCTTCTGCTTTGAAAATTACATGAGACTTCATGAGAAAGTTACAAATTTCTTGTACTTGAGTTTTTCTCTTAAAGCTGCATTGAGCAACTTTCTCTGACTGAGAAAGAAGCTTTTCAGCATCTTTGGCCTTGGATTCTTTTAATTTGCTTAGTTGCACTAACACAGCTTTTAGTGCTTTCAGAAGCTCAAAAACAGTGTTTCTGAGCATTGAAGCTCTAAACTAACTTTCTCTGCAAAAAAGCTCTAACTCATGAAAATCTGTCTTCTGCATTGCAAATTACATGTGACTTCATGAGAAAGAAACAAATTTCTTGTACTTGAGTTTTTCTCTTAAAGCTGCATTGAACAACTTTCCCTCACTGAGAAAGAAGCTTTTCAGCATCTGTGGCCTTGGATTCTTTTCATTTGCTTAGTTGCACTAACACAGCTTTTAGTGCTCTCAGAAGCTCAAAAACAGTGTTTCTGAGCATTGAAGCTCTAAACTAACTTTCTCTGCAAAAAAGCTCTAACTCATGAAAATCTGTCTTCTGCTTTGCAAATTATTTGAGAATTCATGAGAAAGAAACAAATTTCTTGTACTTGAGTTTTTCTCTTATAATTGATATGAGCAACTTTCTCTCACTGAGAAAGAAGCTTTTCAGCATCTGTGGCCTTGGATTCTTTTCATTTGCTTAGTTGCACTAACACAGCTTTTAGTGCTCTCAGAAGCTCAAAAACAGCTCAAAACAGCTTTTTCTGAGCATTGAAGCTCTAAACTAACTTTCTCTGCAAAAAAGCTCTAACTCATGAAAATCTTTCTTCTGCTTTGCAAATTACATGAGACTTCATGAGAAAGAAACAAATTTCTTGTACTTGAGTTTTTCTCTTATAATTAATATGAGCAACTTTCTCTCACTGAGAAAGAAGCTTTTCAGCATCTGTGGCCTTGGATTCTTTTCATTTGCTTAGTTGCACTAACACAGCTTTTAGTGCTCTCAGAAGCTCAAAAACAGTGTTTCTGAGCATTGAAGCTCTAAACTAACTTTCTCTGCAAAAAAGCTCTAACTCTTGAAAATCTGTCTTCTGCTTTGCAAATTACATGACAATTCATGAGAAAGAAACAAATTTCTTGTACTTGAGTTTTTCTCTTAAAGCTGCATTGAGCAACTTTCTCTCACTGAGAAAGAAGCTTTTCAGCATCTGTGGCCTTGGATTCTTTTCATTTGCTTAGTTGCACTAACACAGCTTTTAGTGCTCTCAGAAGCTCAAAAACAGCTCAAAACAGCTTTCTGAGCATTGAAGCTCTAAACTAACTTTCTCTGCAAAAAAGCTCTAACTCATGAAAATCTGTCTTCTGCTTTGCAAATTACATGAGAATTCATGAGAAAGAAACAAATTTCTTGTACTTGAGTTTTTCTCTTAAAGCTGCATTGAGCAACTTTCTCTCACTGAGAAAGAAGCTTTTCAGCATCTGTGGCCTTGGATTCTTTTCATTTGCTTAGTTGCACTAACACAGCTTTTAGTGCTCTCAGAAGCTCAAAAACAGTGTTTCTGAGCATTGAAGCTCTAAACTAACTTTCTCTGCAAAAAAGCTCTAACTCATGAAAATCTGTCTTCTGCTTTGCAAATTACATGAGAATTCATGTGAAAGAAACAAATTTCTTGTACTTGAGTTTTTCTCTTAAAGCTGCATTGAGCAACTTTCTCTCACTGAGAAAGAAGCTTTTCAGCATCTGTGGCCTTGGATTCTTTTCATTTGCTTAGTTGCACTAACACAGCTTTTAGTGCTCTCAGAAGCTCAAAAACAGTGTTTCTGAGCATTGAAGCTCTAAACTAACTTTCTCTGCAAAAAAGCTCTAACTCATGAAAATCTGTCTTCTGCTTAGCAAATTACATGAGAATTCATGAGAAAGAAACAAATTTCTTGTACTTGAGTTTTTCTCTTATAATTGATATGAGCAACTTTCTCTCACTGAGAAAGAAGCTTTTCAGCATCTGTGGCCTTGGATTCTTTTCATTTGCTTAGTTGCACTAACACAGCTTTTAGTGCTCTCAGAAGCTCAAAAACAGCTCAAAACAGCTTTCTGAGCATTGAAGCTTTAAACTAACTTTCTCTGCAAAAAAGCTCTAACTCATGAAAATCTGTCTTCTGCTTTGCAAATTACATGAGAATTCATGAGAAAGAAACAAATTTCTTGTACTTGAGTTTTTCTCTTAAAGCTGCATTGAGCAACTTTCTCTCACTGAGAAAGAAGCTTTTCAGCGTCTGTGGCCTTGGATTCTTTTCATTTGCTTAGTTGCACTAACACAACTTTTAGTACTCTCAGAAGCTCAAAAACAGTGTTTCTGAGCATTGAAGCTCTAAACTAACTTTCTCTGCAAAAAAGCTCTGACTCATGAAAATCTGTCTTCTGCTTTGCAAATTACATGAGAATTCATGAGAAAGAAACAAATTTCTTGTACTTGAGTTTTTCTCTTATAATTGATATGAGCAACTTTCTCTCACTGAGAAAGAAGCTTTTCAGCATCTGTGGCCTTGGATTCTTTTCATTTGCTAAGTTGCACTAACACAGCTTTTAGTGCTCTCAGAAGCTCAAAAACAGCTCAAAACATCTTTCTGAGCATTGAAGCTCTAAACTAACTTTCTCTGCATAAAAGCTCTAACTCATGAAAATCTGTCTTCTGCTTTGCAAATTATTTGAGAATTCATGAGAAAGAAACAAATTTCTTGTACTTGAGTTTTTCTCTTATAATTGATATGGGCAACTTTCTCTCACTGAGAAAGAAGCTTTTCAGCATCTGTGGCCTTGGATTCTTTTCATTTGCTTAGTTGCACTAACACAGCTTTTAGTGCTCTCAGAAGCTCAAAAACAGTGTTTCTGAGCATTGAAGCTCTAAACTAACTTTCTCTGCAAAAAAGCTCTAACTCATGAAAATCTGTCTTCTGCTTTGCAAATTACATGAGAATTCATGAGAAAGAAACAAATTTCTTGTACTTGAGTTTTTCTCTTAAAGCTGCATTGAGCAACTTTCTCTCACTGAGAAAGAAGCTTTTCAGCATCTCTGGCCTTGGATTCTTTTCATTTGCTTAGTTGCACTAACACAGCTTTTAGTGCTCTCAGAAGCTCAAAAACAGTGTTTCTGAGCATTGAAGCTCTAAACTAACTTTCTCTGCAAAAAAGCTCTAACTCATGAAAATCTGTCTTCTGCTTTGCAAATTACATGAGAATTCATGTGAAAGAAACAAATTTCTTGTACTTGAGTTTTTCTCTTAAAGCTGCATTGAGCAACTTTCTCTCACTGAGAAAGAAGCTTTTCAGCATCTGTGGCCTTGGATTCTTTTCATTTGCTTAGTTGCACTAACACAGCTTTTAGTGCTCTCAGAAGCTCAAAAACAGTGTTTCTGAGCATTGAAGCTCTAAACTAACTTTCTCTGCAAAAAAGCTCTAACTCATGAAAATCTGTCTTCTGCTTTGCAAATTATTTGAGAATTCATGAGAAAGAAACAAATTTCTTGTACTTGAGTTTTTCTCTTATAATTGATATGAGCAACTTTCTCTCACTGAGAAAGAAGCTTTTCAGCATCTGTGGCCTTGGATTCTTTTCATTTGCTTAGTTGCACTAACACAGCTTTTAGTGCTCTCAGAAGCTCAAAAACAGCTCAAAACAGCTTTCTGAGCATTGAAGCTTTAAACTAACTTTCTCTGCAAAAAAGCTCTAACTCATGAAAATCTGTCTTCTGCTTTGCAAATTACATGAGACTTCATGAGAAAGTTACAAATTTCTTGTACTTGAGTTTTTCTCTTAAAGCTGCATTGAGCAACTTTCTCTGACTGAGAAAGAAGCTTTTCAGCATCTGTGGCCTTGGATTCTTTTAATTTGCTTAGTTGCACTAACACAGCTTTTAGTGCTTTCAGAAGCTCAAAAACAGTGTTTCTGAGCATTGACGCTCTACACTAACTTTCTCTGCAAAAAAGCTCTAACTCATGAAAATCTGTCTTCTGCATTGCAAATTACATGTGACTTCATGAGAAAGAAACAAATTTCTTGTACTTGAGTTTTTCTCTTAAAGCTGCATTGAACAACTTTCCCTCACTGAGAAAGAAGCTTTTCAGCATCTGTGGCCTTGGATTCTTTTCATTTGCTTAGTTGCACTAACACAGCTTTTAGTACTCTCAGAAGCTCAAAAACAGTGTTTCTGTGCATTGAAGCTCTAAACTAACTTTCTCTGCAAAAAAGCTCTAACTCATGAAAATCTGTCTTCTGCTTTGCAAATTACATGAGAATTCATGAGAAAGAAACAAATTTCTTGTACTTGAGTTTTTCTCTTATAATTGATATGAGCAACTTTCTCTCACTGAGAAAGAAGCTTTTCAGCATCTGTGGCCTTGGATTCTTTTCATTTGCTTAGTTGCACTAACACAGCTTTTAGTGCTCTCAGAAGCTCAAAAACAGCTCAAAACAGCTTTCTGAGCATTGAAGCTCTAAACTAACTTTCTCTGCAAAAAAGCTCTAACTCATGAAAATCTGTCTTCTGCTTTGCAAATTACATGAGAATTCATGAGAAAGAAACAAATTTCTTGTACTTGAGTTTTTCTCTTATAAATGAATTGAGCAACTTTCTCTCACTGAGAAAGAAGCTTTTCAGCATCTGTGGCCTTGGATTCTTTTAATTTCCTTAGTTGCACTAACACAGCTTTTAGTGCTCTCAGAAGCTCAAAAACAGCTCAAAACAGCTTTCTGAGCATTGAAGCTCTAAACTAACTTTCTCTGCAAAAAAGCTCTAACTCATGAAAATCTTTCTTCTGCTTTGCAAATTACATGAGACTTCATGAGAAAGAAACAAATTTCTTGTACTTGAGTTTTTCTCTTATAATTAATATGAGCAACTTTCTCTCACTGAGAAAGAAGCTTTTCAGCATCTGTGGCCTTGGATTCTTTTCATTTGCTTAGTTGCACTAACACAGCTTTTAGTGCTCTCAGAAGCTCAAAAACAGTGTTTCTGAGCATTGAAGCTCTAAACTAACTTTCTCTGCAAAAAAGCTCTAACTCTTGAAAATCTGTCTTCTGCTTTGCAAATTACATGACAATTCATGAGAAAGAAACAAATTTCTTGTACTTGAGTTTTTCTCTTAAAGCTGCATTGAGCAACTTTCTCTCACTGAGAAAGAAGCTTTTCAGCATCTGTGGCCTTGGATTCTTTTCATTTGCTTAGTTGCACTAACACAGCTTTTAGTGCTCTCAGAAGCTCAAAAACAGCTCAAAACAGCTTTCTGAGCATTGAAGCTCTAAACTAACTTTCTCTGCAAAAAAGCTCTAACTCATGAAAATCTGTCTTCTGCTTTGCAAATTACATGAGAATTCATGAGAAAGAAACAAATTTCTTGTACTTGAGTTTTTCTCTTAAAGCTGCATTGAGCAACTTTCTCTCACTGAGAAAGAAGCTTTTCAGCATCTGTGGCCTTGGATTCTTTTCATTTGCTTAGTTGCACTAACACAGCTTTTAGTGCTCTCAGAAGCTCAAAAACAGTGTTTCTGAGCATTGAAGCTCTAAACTAACTTTCTCTGCAAAAAAGCTCTAACTCATGAAAATCTGTCTTCTGCTTTGCAAATTACATGAGAATTCATGTGAAAGAAACAAATTTCTTGTACTTGAGTTTTTCTCTTAAAGCTGCATTGAGCAACTTTCTCTCACTGAGAAAGAAGCTTTTCAGCATCTGTGGCCTTGGATTCTTTTCATTTGCTTAGTTGCACTAACACAGCTTTTAGTGCTCTCAGAAGCTCAAAAACAGTGTTTCTGAGCATTGAAGCTCTAAACTAACTTTCTCTGCAAAAAAGCTCTAACTCATGAAAATCTGTCTTCTGCTTTGCAAATTACATGAGAATTCATGTGAAAGAAACAAATTTCTTGTACTTGAGTTTTTCTCTTAAAGCTGCATTGAGCAACTTTCTCTCACTGAGAAAGAAGCTTTTCAGCATCTGTGGCCTTGGATTCTTTTCATTTGCTTAGTTGCACTAACACAGCTTTTAGTGCTCTCAGAAGCTCAAAAACAGTGTTTCTGAGCATTGAAGCTCTAAACTAACTTTCTCTGCAAAAAAGCTCTAACTCATGAAAATCTGTCTTCTGCTTAGCAAATTACATGAGAATTCATGAGAAAGAAACAAATTTCTTGTACTTGAGTTTTTCTCTTATAATTGATATGAGCAACTTTCTCTCACTGAGAAAGAAGCTTTTCAGCATCTGTGGCCTTGGATTCTTTTCATTTGCTTAGTTGCACTAACACAGCTTTTAGTGCTCTCAGAAGCTCAAAAACAGCTCAAAACAGCTTTCTGAGCATTGAAGCTTTAAACTAACTTTCTCTGCAAAAAAGCTCTAACTCATGAAAATCTGTCTTCTGCTTTGCAAATTACATGAGAATTCATGAGAAAGAAACAAATTTCTTGTACTTGAGTTTTTCTCTTAAAGCTGCATTGAGCAACTTTCTCTCACTGAGAAAGAAGCTTTTCAGCATCTGTGGCCTTGGATTCTTTTCATTTGCTTAGTTGCACTAACACAACTTTTAGTACTCTCAGAAGCTCAAAAACAGTGTTTCTGAGCATTGAAGCTCTAAACTAACTTTCTCTGCAAAAAAGCTCTGACTCATGAAAATCTGTCTTCTGCTTTGCAAATTACATGAGAATTCATGAGAAAGAAACAAATTTCTTGTACTTGAGTTTTTCTCTTATAATTGATATGAGCAACTTTCTCTCACTGAGAAAGAAGCTTTTCAGCATCTGTGGCCTTGGATTCTTTTCATTTGCTAAGTTGCACTAACACAGCTTTTAGTGCTCTCAGAAGCTCAAAAACAGCTCAAAACAGCTTTCTGAGCATTGAAGCTCTAAACTAACTTTCTCTGCAAAAAAGCTCTAACTCATGAAAATCTGTCTTCTGCTTTGCAAATTATTTGAGAATTCATGAGAAAGAAACAAATTTCTTGTACTTGAGTTTTTCTCTTATAATTGATATGAGCAACTTTCTCTCACTGAGAAAGAAGCTTTTCAGCATCTGTGGCCTTGGATTCTTTTAATTTGCTTAGTTGCACTAACACAGCTTTTAGTACTCTCAGAAGCTCAAAAACAGTGTTTCTGAGCATTGAAGCTCTAAACTAACTTTCTCTGCAAAAAAGCTCTAACTCATGAAAATCTGTCTTCTGCTTTGCAAATTACATGAGAATTCATGAGAAAGAAACAAATTTCTTGTACTTGAGTTTTTCTCTTATAATTGATATGAGCAACTTTCTCTCACTGAGAAAGAAGCTTTTCAGCATCTGTGGCCTTGGATTCTTTTCATTTGCTAAGTTGCACTAACACAGCTTTTAGTGCTCTCAGAAGCTCAAAAACAGCTCAAAACAGCTTTCTGAGCATTGAAGCTTTAAACTAACTTTCTCTGCAAAAAAGCTCTAACTCATGAAAATCTGTCTTCTGCTTTGCAAATTACATGAGAATTCATGTGAAAGAAACAAATTTCTTGTACTTGAGTTTTTCTCTTAAAGCTGCATTGAGCAACTTTCTCTCACTGAGAAAGAAGCTTTTTAGCATCTGTGGCCTTGGATTCTTTTCATTTGCTTAGTTGCACTAACACAGCTTTTAGTGCTCTCAGAAGCTCAAAAACAGTGTTTCTGAGCATTGAAGCTCTAAACTAACTTTCTCTGCAAAAAAGCTCTAACTCATGAAAATCTGTCTTCTGCTTTGCAAATTATTTGAGAATTCATGAGAAAGAAACAAATTTCTTGTACTTGAGTTTTTCTCTTATAATTGATATGAGCAACTTTCTCTCACTGAGAAAGAAGCTTTTCAGCATCTGTGGCCTTGGATTCTTTTCATTTGCTAAGTTGCACTAACACAGCTTTTAGTGCTCTCAGAAGCTCAAAAACAGCTCAAAACAGCTTTCTGAGCATTGAAGCTCTAAACTAACTTTCTCTGCAAAAAAGCTCTAACTCATGAAAATCTGTCTTCTGCTTTGCAAATTACATGAGAATTCATGAGAAAGAAACAAATTTCTTGTACTTGAGTTTTTCTCTTAAAGCTGCATTGAGCAACTTTCTCTCACTGAGAAAGAAGCTTTTCAGCATCTGTGGCCTTGGATTCTTTTCATTTGCTTAGTTGCACTAACACAGCTTTTAGTGCTCTCAGAAGCTCAAAAACAGTGTTTCTGAGCATTGAAGCTCTAAACTAACTTTCTCTGCAAAAAAGCTCTAACTCATGAAAATCTGTCTTCTGCTTTGCAAATTACATGAGAATTCATGTGAAAGAAACAAATTTCTTGTACTTGAGTTTTTCTCTTAAAGCTGCATTGAGCAACTTTCTCTCACTGAGAAAGAAGCTTTTCAGCATCTGTGGCCTTGGATTCTTTTCATTTGCTTAGTTGCACTAACACAGCTTTTAGTGCTCTCAGAAGCTCAAAAACAGCTCAAAACAGCTTTCTGAGCATTGAAGCTTTAAACTAACTTTCTCTGCAAAAAAGCTCTAACTCATGAAAATCTGTCTTCTGCTTTGCAAATTACATGAGAATTCATGAGAAAGAAACAAATTTCTTGTACTTGAGTTTTTCTCTTATAAATGAATTGAGCAACTTTCTCTCACTGAGAAAGAAGCTTTTCAGCATCTGTGGCCTTGGATTCTTTTCATTTGCTTAGTTGCACTAACACAACTTTTAGTACTCTCAGAAGCTCAAAAACAGTGTTTCTGAGCATTGAAGCTCTAAACTAACTTTCTCTGCAAAAAAGCTCTGACTCATGAAAATCTGTCTTCTGCTTTGCAAATTACATGAGAATTCATGAGAAAGAAACAAATTTCTTGTACTTGAGTTTTTCTCTTATAATTGATATGAGCAACTTTCTCTCACTGAGAAAGAAGCTTTTCAGCATCTGTGGCCTTGGATTCTTTTCATTTGCTAAGTTGCACTAACACAGCTTTTAGTGCTCTCAGAAGCTCAAAAACAGCTCAAAACAGCTTTCTGAGCATTGAAGCTTTAAACTAACTTTCTCTGCAAAAAAGCTCTAACTCATGAAAATCTGTCTTCTGCTTTGCAAATTACATGAGAATTCATGAGAAAGAAACAAATTTCTTGTACTTGAGTTTTTCTCTTATAAATGAATTGAGCAACTTTCTCTCACTGAGAAAGAAGCTTTTCAGCATCTGTGGCCTTGGATTCTTTTAATTTCCTTAGTTGCACTAACACAGCTTTTAGTGCTCTCAGAAGCTCAAAAACAGCTCAAAACAGCTTTCTGAGCATTGAAGCTCTAAACTAACTTTCTCTGCAAAAAAGCTCTAACTCATGAAAATCTTTCTTCTGCTTTGCAAATTACATGAGACTTCATGAGAAAGAAACAAATTTCTTGTACTTGAGTTTTTCTCTTATAATTAATATGAGCAACTTTCTCTCACTGAGAAAGAAGCTTTTCAGCATCTGTGGCCTTGGATTCTTTTCATTTGCTTAGTTGCACTAACACAGCTTTTAGTGCTCTCAGAAGCTCAAAAACAGTGTTTCTGAGCATTGAAGCTCTAAACTAACTTTCTCTGCAAAAAAGCTCTAACTCTTGAAAATCTGTCTTCTGCTTTGCAAATTACATGACAATTCATGAGAAAGAAACAAATTTCTTGTACTTGAGTTTTTCTCTTAAAGCTGCATTGAGCAACTTTCTCTCACTGAGAAAGAAGCTTTTCAGCATCTGTGGCCTTGGATTCTTTTCATTTGCTTAGTTGCACTAACACAGCTTTTAGTGCTCTCAGAAGCTCAAAAACAGCTCAAAACAGCTTTCTGAGCATTGAAGCTCTAAACTAACTTTCTCTGCAAAAAAGCTCTAACTCATGAAAATCTGTCTTCTGCTTTGCAAATTACATGAGAATTCATGAGAAAGAAACAAATTTCTTGTACTTGAGTTTTTCTCTTAAAGCTGCATTGAGCAACTTTCTCTCACTGAGAAAGAAGCTTTTCAGCATCTGTGGCCTTGGATTCTTTTCATTTGCTTAGTTGCACTAACACAGCTTTTAGTGCTCTCAGAAGCTCAAAAACAGTGTTTCTGAGCATTGAAGCTCTAAACTAACTTTCTCTGCAAAAAAGCTCTAACTCATGAAAATCTGTCTTCTGCTTTGCAAATTACATGAGAATTCATGTGAAAGAAACAAATTTCTTGTACTTGAGTTTTTCTCTTAAAGCTGCATTGAGCAACTTTCTCTCACTGAGAAAGAAGCTTTTCAGCATCTGTGGCCTTGGATTCTTTTCATTTGCTTAGTTGCACTAACACAGCTTTTAGTGCTCTCAGAAGCTCAAAAACAGTGTTTCTGAGCATTGAAGCTCTAAACTAACTTTCTCTGCAAAAAAGCTCTAACTCATGAAAATCTGTCTTCTGCTTTGCAAATTACATGAGAATTCATGTGAAAGAAACAAATTTCTTGTACTTGAGTTTTTCTCTTAAAGCTGCATTGAGCAACTTTCTCTCACTGAGAAAGAAGCTTTTCAGCATCTGTGGCCTTGGATTCTTTTCATTTGCTTAGTTGCACTAACACAGCTTTTAGTGCTCTCAGAAGCTCAAAAACAGCTCAAAACAGCTTTCTGAGCATTGAAGCTTTAAACTAACTTTCTCTGCAAAAAAGCTCTAACTCATGAAAATCTGTCTTCTGCTTTGCAAATTACATGAGAATTCATGAGAAAGAAACAAATTTCTTGTACTTGAGTTTTTCTCTTAAAGCTGCATTGAGCAACTTTCTCTCACTGAGAAAGAAGCTTTTCAGCATCTGTGGCCTTGGATTCTTTTCATTTGCTTAGTTGCACTAACACAACTTTTAGTACTCTCAGAAGCTCAAAAACAGTGTTTCTGAGCATTGAAGCTCTAAACTAACTTTCTCTGCAAAAAAGCTCTGACTCATGAAAATCTGTCTTCTGCTTTGCAAATTACATGAGAATTCATGAGAAAGAAACAAATTTCTTGTACTTGAGTTTTTCTCTTATAATTGATATGAGCAACTTTCTCTCACTGAGAAAGAAGCTTTTCAGCATCTGTGGCCTTGGATTCTTTTCATTTGCTAAGTTGCACTAACACAGCTTTTAGTGCTCTCAGAAGCTCAAAAACAGCTCAAAACAGCTTTCTGAGCATTGAAGCTCTAAACTAACTTTCTCTGCAAAAAAGCTCTAACTCATGAAAATCTGTCTTCTGCTTTGCAAATTATTTGAGAATTCATGAGAAAGAAACAAATTTCTTGTACTTGAGTTTTTCTCTTATAATTGATATGAGCAACTTTCTCTCACTGAGAAAGAAGCTTTTCAGCATCTGTGGCCTTGGATTCTTTTCATTTGCTAAGTTGCACTAACACAGCTTTTAGTGCTCTCAGAAGCTCAAAAACAGCTCAAAACAGCTTTCTGAGCATTGAAGCTTTAAACTAACTTTCTCTGCAAAAAAGCTCTAACTCATGAAAATCTGTCTTCTGCTTTGCAAATTACATGAGAATTCATGTGAAAGAAACAAATTTCTTGTACTTGAGTTTTTCTCTTAAAGCTGCATTGAGCAACTTTCTCTCACTGAGAAAGAAGCTTTTCAGCATCTGTGGCCTTGGATTCTTTTCATTTGCTTAGTTGCACTAACACAGCTTTTAGTGCTCTCAGAAGCTCAAAAACAGTGTTTCTGAGCATTGAAGCTCTAAACTAACTTTCTCTGCAAAAAAGCTCTAACTCATGAAAATCTGTCTTCTGCTTTGCAAATTATTTGAGAATTCATGAGAAAGAAACAAATTTCTTGTACTTGAGTTTTTCTCTTATAATTGATATGAGCAACTTTCTCTCACTGAGAAAGAAGCTTTTCAGCATCTGTGGCCTTGGATTCTTTTCATTTGCTAAGTTGCACTAACACAGCTTTTAGTGCTCTCAGAAGCTCAAAAACAGCTCAAAACAGCTTTCTGAGCATTGAAGCTCTAAACTAACTTTCTCTGCAAAAAAGCTCTAACTCATGAAAATCTGTCTTCTGCTTTGCAAATTACATGAGAATTCATGAGAAAGAAACAAATTTCTTGTACTTGAGTTTTTCTCTTAAAGCTGCATTGAGCAACTTTCTCTCACTGAGAAAGAAGCTTTTCAGCATCTGTGGCCTTGGATTCTTTTCATTTGCTTAGTTGCACTAACACAGCTTTTAGTGCTCTCAGAAGCTCAAAAACAGTGTTTCTGAGCATTGAAGCTCTAAACTAACTTTCTCTGCAAAAAAGCTCTAACTCATGAAAATCTGTCTTCTGCTTTGCAAATTACATGAGAATTCATGTGAAAGAAACAAATTTCTTGTACTTGAGTTTTTCTCTTAAAGCTGCATTGAGCAACTTTCTCTCACTGAGAAAGAAGCTTTTCAGCATCTGTGGCCTTGGATTCTTTTCATTTGCTTAGTTGCACTAACACAGCTTTTAGTGCTCTCAGAAGCTCAAAAACAGTGTTTCTGAGCATTGAAGCTCTAAACTAACTTTCTCTGCAAAAAAGCTCTAACTCATGAAAATCTGTCTTCTGCTTTGCAAATTATTTGAGAATTCATGAGAAAGAAACAAATTTCTTGTACTTGAGTTTTTCTCTTATAATTGATATGAGCAACTTTCTCTCACTGAGAAAGAAGCTTTTCAGCATCTGTGGCCTTGGATTCTTTTCATTTGCTTAGTTGCACTAACACAGCTTTTAGTACTCTCAGAAGCTCAAAAACAGTGTTTCTGAGCATTGAAGCTCTAAACTAACTTTCTCTGCAAAAAAGCTCTAACTCATGAAAATCTGTCTTCTGCTTTGCAAATTACATGAGAATTCATGAGAAAGAAACAAATTTCTTGTACTTGAGTTTTTCTCTTAAAGCTGCATTGAGCAACTTTCTCTCACTGAGAAAGAAGCTTTTCAGCATCTGTGGCCTTGGATTCTTTTCATTTGCTTAGTTGCACTAACACAACTTTTAGTACTCTCAGAAGCTCAAAAACAGTGTTTCTGAGCATTGAAGCTCTAAACTAACTTTCTCTGCAAAAAAGCTCTGACTCATGAAAATCTGTCTTCTGCTTTGCAAATTACATGAGAATTCATGAGAAAGAAACAAATTTCTTGTACTTGAGTTTTTCTCTTATAATTGATATGAGCAACTTTCTCTCACTGAGAAAGAAGCTTTTCAGCATCTGTGGCCTTGGATTCTTTTCATTTGCTAAGTTGCACTAACACAGCTTTTAGTGCTCTCAGAAGCTCAAAAACAGCTCAAAACAGCTTTCTGAGCATTGAAGCTTTAAACTAACTTTCTCTGCAAAAAAGCTCTAACTCATGAAAATCTGTCTTCTGCTTAGCAAATTACATGAGAATTCATGAGAAAGAAACAAATTTCTTGTACTTGAGTTTTTCTCTTAAAGCTGCATTGAGCAACTTTCTCTCACTGAGAAAGAAGCTTTTCAGCATCTGTGGCCTTGGATTCTTTTCATTTGCTTAGTTGCACTAACACAGCTTTTAGTGCTCTCAGAAGCTCAAAAACAGTGTTTCTGAGCATTGAAGCTCTAAACTAACTTTCTCTGCAAAAAAGCTCTAACTCATGAAAATCTGTCTTCTGCTTTGCAAATTACATGAGAATTCATGTGAAAGAAACAAATTTCTTGTACTTGAGTTTTTCTCTTAAAGCTGCATTGAGCAACTTTCTCTCACTGAGAAAGAAGCTTTTCAGCATCTGTGGCCTTGGATTCTTTTCATTTGCTTAGTTGCACTAACACAGCTTTTAGTGCTCTCAGAAGCTCAAAAACAGTGTTTCTGAGCATTGAAGCTCTAAACTAACTTTCTCTGCAAAAAAGCTCTAACTCATGAAAATCTGTCTTCTGCTTTGCAAATTACATGAGAATTCATGAGAAAGAAACAAATTTCTTGTACTTGAGTTTTTCTCTTATAATTGATATGAGCAACTTTCTCTCACTGAGAAAGAAGCTTTTCAGCATCTGTGGCCTTGGATTCTTTTAATTTGCTAAGTTGCACTAACACAGCTTTTAGTGCTCTCAGAAGCTCAAAAACAGCTCAAAACAGTTTTCTGAGCATTGAAGCTCTAAACTAACTTTCTCTGCAAAGAAGCTCTAACTCATGAAAATCTGCCTTCTGCTTTGCAAATTACATGAGAATTCATGAGAAAGAAACAAATTTCTTGTACTTGAGTTTTTCTCTTATAATTGATATGAGCAACTTTCTCTCACTGAGAAAGAAGCTTTTCAGCATCTGTGGCCTTGGATTCTTTTCATTTGCTTAGTTGCACTAACACAGCTTTTAGTGCTCTCAGAAGCTCAAAAACAGCTCAAAACAGCTTTCTGAGCATTGAAGCTTTAAACTAACTTTCTCTGCAAAAAAGCTCTAACTCATGAAAATCTGTCTTCTGCTTTGCAAATTACATGAGAATTCATGAGAAAGAAACAAATTTCTTGTACTTGAGTTTTTCTCTTAAAGCTGCATTGAGCAACTTTCTCTCACTGAGAAAGAAGCTTTTCAGCATCTGTGGCCTTGGATTCTTTTCATTTGCTTAGTTGCACTAACACAACTTTTAGTACTCTCAGAAGCTCAAAAACAGTGTTTCTGAGCATTGAAGCTCTAAACTAACTTTCTCTGCAAAAAAGCTCTAACTCATGAAAATCTGTCTTCTGCTTTGCAAATTATTTGAGAATTCATGAGAAAGAAACAAATTTCTTGTACTTGAGTTTTTCTCTTATAATTGATATGAGCAACTTTCTCTCACTGAGAAAGAAGCTTTTCAGCATCTGTGGCCTTGGATTCTTTTCATTTGCTTAGTTGCACTAACACAGCTTTTAGTGCTCCCAGAAGCTCAAAAACAGCTCAAAACAGCTTTCTGAGCATTGAAGCTCTAAACTAACTTTCTCTGCAAAAAAGCTCTAACTCATGAAAATCTTTCTTCTGCTTTGCAAATTACATGAGACTTCATGAGAAAGAAACAAATTTCTTGTACTTGAGTTTTTCTCTTATAATTAATATGAGCAACCTTTTCTCACTGAGAAAGAAGCTTTTCAGCATCTGTGGCCTTGGATTCTTTTAATTTGCTTAGTTGCACTAACACAGCTTTTAGTGCTCTCAGAAGCTCAAAAACAGTGTTTCTGAGCATTGAAGCTCTAAACTAACTTTCTCTGCAAAAAAGCTCTAACTCATGAAAATCTGTCTTCTGCTTTGCAAATTACATGAGAATTCATGAGAAAGAAACAAATTTCTTGTACTTGAGTTTTTCTCTTATAAATGAATTGAGCAACTTTCTCTCACTGAGAAAGAAGCTTTTCAGCATCTGTGGCCTTGGATTCTTTTCATTTGCTTAGTTGCACTAACACAGCTTTTAGTGCTCTCAGAAGCTCAAAAACAGTGTTTCTGAGCATTGAAGCTCTAAACTAACTTTCTCTGCAAAAAAGCTCTAACTCATGAAAATCTGTCTTCTGCTTTGCAAATTACATGAGAATTCATGAGAAAGAAACAAATTTCTTGTACTTGAGTTTTTCTCTTATAATTGATATGAGCAACTTTCTCTCACTGAGAAAGAAGCTTTTCAGCATCTATGGCCTTGGATTCTTTTCATTTGCTTAGTTGCACTAACACAGCTTTTAGTGCTCTCAGAAGCTCAAAAACAGCTCAAAACAGCTTTCTGAGCATTGAAGCTTTAAACTAACTTTCTCTGCAAAAAAGCTCTAACTCATGAAAATCTGTCTTCTGCTTTGCAAATTACATGAGACTTCATGAGAAAGAAACAAATTTCTTGTACTTGAGTTTTTCTCTTATAATTAATATGAGCAACTTTTTCTCACTGAGAAAGAAGCTTTTCAGCATCTGTGGCCTTGGATTCTTTTCATTTGCTTAGTTGCACTAACACAGCTTTTAGTGCTCTCAGAGGCTCAAAAACAGTGTTTCTGAGCATTGAAGCTCTAAACTAACTTCCTCTGCAAAAAAGCTCTAACTCATCAAAATCTGTCTTCTGCTTTGCAAATTACATGAGAATTCATGAGAAAGAAACAAATTTCTTGTACTTGAGTTTTTCTCTTAAAGCTGCATTGAGCAACTTTCTCTCACTGAGAAAGAAGCTTTTCAGCATCTGTGGCCTTGGATTCTTTTCATTTGCTTAGTTGCACTAACACAGCTTTTAGTGCTCTCAGAAGCTCAAAAACAGTGTTTCTGAGCATTGAAGCTCTAAACTAACTTTCTCTGCAAAAAAGCTCTAACTCATCAAAATCTGTCTTCTGCTTTGCAAATTACATGAGAATTCATGTGAAAGAAACAAATTTCTTGTACTTGAGTTTTTCTCTTAAAGCTGCATTGAGCAACTTTCTCTCACTGAGAAAGAAGCTTTTCAGCATCTGTGGCCTTGGATTCTTTTCATTTGCTTAGTTGCACTAACACAGCTTTTAGTGCTCTCAGAAGCTCAAAAACAGTGTTTCTGAGCATTGAAGCTCTAAACTAACTTTCTCTGCAAAAAAGCTCTAACTCTTGAAAATCTGTCTTCTGCTTTGCAAATTACATGACAATTCATGAGAAAGAAACAAATTTCTTGTACTTGAGTTTTTCTCTTATAATTAATATGAGCAACTTTTTCTCACTGAGAAAGAAGCTTTTCAGCATCTGTGGCATTGGATTCTTTTCATTTGCTTAGTTGCACTAACACAGCTTTTAGTGCTCTCAGAAGCTCAAAAACAGTGTTTCTGAGCATTGAAGCTCTAAACTAACTTTCTCTGCAAAAAAGCTCTAACTCATGAAAATCTGTCTTCTGCATTGCAAATTACATGAGAATTCATGAGAAAGAAACAAATTTCTTGTACTTGAGTTTTTCTCTTATAATTGATATGAGCAACTTTCTCTCACTGAGAAAGAAGCTTTTCAGCATCTGTGGCCTTGGATTCTTTTAATTTGCTTAGTTGCACTAACACAGCTTTTAGTACTCTCAGAAGCTCAAAAACAGTGTTTCTGAGCATTGAAGCTCTAAACTAACTTTCTCTGCAAAAAAGCTCTAACTCATGAAAATCTGTCTTCTGCTTTGCAAATTACATGAGAATTCATGAGAAAGAAACAAATTTCTTGTACTTGAGTTTTTCTCTTATAATTGATATGAGCAACTTTCTCTCACTGAGAAAGAAGCTTTTCAGCATCTGTGGCCTTGGATTCTTTTCATTTGCTTAGTTGCACTAACACAGCTTTTAGTGCTCTCAGAAGCTCAAAAACAGCTCAAAACAGCTTTCTGAGCATTGAAGCTCTAAACTAACTTTCTCTGCAAAAAAGCTCTAACTCATGAAAATCTGTCTTCTGCTTTGCAAATTACATGAGAATTCATGTGAAAGAAACAAATTTCTTGTACTTGAGTTTTTCTCTTATAATTGATATGAGCAACTTTCTCTCACTGAGAAAGAAGCTTTTCAGCATCTGTGGCCTTGGATTCTTTTCATTTGCTTAGTTGCACTAACACAGCTTTTAGTGCTCTCAGAAGCTCAAAAACAGCTCAAAACAGCTTTCTGAGCATTGAAGCTCTAAACTAACTTTCTCTGCAAAAAAGCTCTAACTCATGAAAATCTGTCTTCTGCTTTGCAAATTACATGAGAATTCATGAGAAAGAAACAAATTTCTTGTACTTGAGTTTTTCTCTTAAAGCTGCATTGAGCAACTTTCTCTCACTGAGAAAGAAGCTTTTCAGCATCTGTGGCCTTGGATTCTTTTCATTTGCTTAGTTGCACTAACACAGCTTTTAGTGCTCTCAGAAGCTCAAAAACAGTGTTTCTGAGCATTGAAGCTCTAAACTAACTTTCTCTGCAAAAAAGCTCTAACTCATGAAAATCTGTCTTCTGCTTTGCAAATTACATGAGAATTCATGTGAAAGAAACAAATTTCTTGTACTTGAGTTTTTCTCTTAAAGCTGCATTGAGCAACTTTCTCTCACTGAGAAAGAAGCTTTTCAGCATCTGTGGCCTTGGATTCTTTTCATTTGCTTAGTTGCACTAACACAGCTTTTAGTGCTCTCAGAAGCTCAAAAACAGTGTTTCTGAGCATTGAAGCTCTAAACTAACTTTCTCTGCAAAAAAGCTCTAACTCATGAAAATCTGTCTTCTGCTTTGCAAATTACATGAGAATTCATGAGAAAGAAACAAATTTCTTGTACTTGAGTTTTTCTCTTATAAATGAATTGAGCAACTTTCTCTCACTGAGAAAGAAGCTTTTCAGCATCTGTGGCCTTGGATTCTTTTAATTTCCTTAGTTGCACTAACACAGCTTTTAGTGCTCTCAGAAGCTCAAAAACAGCTCAAAACAGCTTTCTGAGCATTGAAGCTCTAAACTAACTTTCTCTGCAAAAAAGCTCTAACTCATGAAAATCTTTCTTCTGCTTTGCAAATTACATGAGACTTCATGAGAAAGAAACAAATTTCTTGTACTTGAGTTTTTCTCTTATAATTAATATGAGCAACTTTCTCTCACTGAGAAAGAAGCTTTTCAGCATCTGTGGCCTTGGATTCTTTTCATTTGCTTAGTTGCACTAACACAGCTTTTAGTGCTCTCAGAAGCTCAAAAACAGTGTTTCTGAGCATTGAAGCTCTAAACTAACTTTCTCTGCAAAAAAGCTCTAACTCTTGAAAATCTGTCTTCTGCTTTGCAAATTACATGACAATTCATGAGAAAGAAACAAATTTCTTGTACTTGAGTTTTTCTCTTAAAGCTGCATTGAGCAACTTTCTCTCACTGAGAAAGAAGCTTTTCAGCATCTGTGGCCTTGGATTCTTTTCATTTGCTTAGTTGCACTAACACAGCTTTTAGTGCTCTCAGAAGCTCAAAAACAGCTCAAAACAGCTTTCTGAGCATTGAAGCTCTAAACTAACTTTCTCTGCAAAAAAGCTCTAACTCATGAAAATCTGTCTTCTGCTTTGCAAATTACATGAGAATTCATGAGAAAGAAACAAATTTCTTGTACTTGAGTTTTTCTCTTAAAGCTGCATTGAGCAACTTTCTCTCACTGAGAAAGAAGCTTTTCAGCATCTGTGGCCTTGGATTCTTTTCATTTGCTTAGTTGCACTAACACAGCTTTTAGTGCTCTCAGAAGCTCAAAAACAGTGTTTCTGAGCATTGAAGCTCTAAACTAACTTTCTCTGCAAAAAAGCTCTAACTCATGAAAATCTGTCTTCTGCTTTGCAAATTACATGAGAATTCATGTGAAAGAAACAAATTTCTTGTACTTGAGTTTTTCTCTTAAAGCTGCATTGAGCAACTTTCTCTCACTGAGAAAGAAGCTTTTCAGCATCTGTGGCCTTGGATTCTTTTCATTTGCTTAGTTGCACTAACACAGCTTTTAGTGCTCTCAGAAGCTCAAAAACAGCTCAAAACAGCTTTCTGAGCATTGAAGCTTTAAACTAACTTTCTCTGCAAAAAAGCTCTAACTCATGAAAATCTGTCTTCTGCTTTGCAAATTACATGAGAATTCATGAGAAAGAAACAAATTTCTTGTACTTGAGTTTTTCTCTTAAAGCTGCATTGAGCAACTTTCTCTCACTGAGAAAGAAGCTTTTCAGCATCTGTGGCCTTGGATTCTTTTCATTTGCTTAGTTGCACTAACACAACTTTTAGTACTCTCAGAAGCTCAAAAACAGTGTTTCTGAGCATTGAAGCTCTAAACTAACTTTCTCTGCAAAAAAGCTCTGACTCATGAAAATCTGTCTTCTGCTTTGCAAATTACATGAGAATTCATGAGAAAGAAACAAATTTCTTGTACTTGAGTTTTTCTCTTATAATTGATATGAGCAACTTTCTCTCACTGAGAAAGAAGCTTTTCAGCATCTGTGGCCTTGGATTCTTTTCATTTGCTAAGTTGCACTAACACAGCTTTTAGTGCTCTCAGAAGCTCAAAAACAGCTCAAAACAGCTTTCTGAGCATTGAAGCTCTAAACTAACTTTCTCTGCAAAAAAGCTCTAACTCATGAAAATCTGTCTTCTGCTTTGCAAATTATTTGAGAATTCATGAGAAAGAAACAAATTTCTTGTACTTGAGTTTTTCTCTTATAATTGATATGAGCAACTTTCTCTCACTGAGAAAGAATCTTTTCAGCATCTGTGGCCTTGGATTCTTTTAATTTGCTTAGTTGCACTAACACAGCTTTTAGTACTCTCAGAAGCTCAAAAACAGTGTTTCTGAGCATTGAAGCTCTAAACTAACTTTCTCTGCAAAAAAGCTCTAACTCATGAAAATCTGTCTTCTGCTTTGCAAATTACATGAGAATTCATGAGAAAGAAACAAATTTCTTGTACTTGAGTTTTTGTCTTATAATTGATATGAGCAACTTTCTCTCACTGAGAAAGAATCTTTTCAGCATCTGTGGCCTTGGATTCTTTTCATTTGCTAAGTTGCACTAACACAGCTTTTAGTGCTCTCAGAAGCTCAAAAACAGCTCAAAACAGCTTTCTGAGCATTGAAGCTCTAAACTAACTTTCTCTGCAAAGAAGCTCTAACTCATGAAAATCTGCCTTCTGCTTTGCAAATTACATGAGAATTCATGATAAAGAAACAAATTTCTTGTACTTGAGTTTTTCTCTTATAATTGATATGAGCAACTTTCTCTCACTGAGAAAGAAGCTTTTCAGCATCTGTGGCCTTGGATTCTTTTCATTTGCTAAGTTGCACTAACACAGCTTTTAGTGCTCTCAGAAGCTCAAAAACAGCTCAAAACAGCTTTCTGAGCATTGAAGCTCTAAACTAACTTTCTCTGCAAAAAAGCTCTAACTCATGAAAATCTGTCTTCTGCTTTGCAAATTACATGAGAATTCATGAGAAAGAAACAAATTTCTTGTACTTGAGTTTTTCTCTTAAAGCTGCATTGAGCAACTTTCTCTCACTGAGAAAGAAGCTTTTCAGCATCTGTGGCCTTGGATTCTTTTCATTTGCTTAGTTTCACTAACACAGCTTTTAGTGCTCTCAGAAGCTCAAAAACAGTGTTTCTGAGCATTGAAGCTCTAAACTAACTTTCTCTGCAAAAAAGCTCTAACTCATGAAAATCTGTCTTCTGCTTTGCAAATTACATGAGAATTCATGAGAAAGAAACAAATTTCTTGTACTTGAGTTTTTCTCTTATAATTGATATGAGCAACTTTCTCTCACTGAGAAAGAAGCTTTTCAGCATCTGTGGCCTTGGATTCTTTTCATTTGCTAAGTTGCACTAACACAGCTTTTAGTGCTCTCAGAAGCTCAAAAACAGCTCAAAACAGCTTTCTGAGCATTGAAGCTCTAAACTAACTTTCTCTGCAAAGAAGCTCTAACTCATGAAAATCTGCCTTCTGCTTTGCAAATTACATGAGAATTCATGATAAAGAAACAAATTTCTTGTACTTGAGTTTTTCTCTTATAATTGATATGAGCAACTTTCTCTCACTGAGAAAGAAGCTTTTCAGCATCTGTGGCCTTGGATTCTTTTCATTTGCTAAGTTGCACTAACACAGCTTTTAGTGCTCTCAGAAGCTCAAAAACAGCTCAAAACAGCTTTCTGAGCATTGAAGCTCTAAACTAACTTTCTCTGCAAAAAAGCTCTAACTCATGAAAATCTGTCTTCTGCTTTGCAAATTACATGAGAATTCATGAGAAAGAAACAAATTTCTTGTACTTGAGTTTTTCTCTTAAAGCTGCATTGAGCAACTTTCTCTCACTGAGAAAGAAGCTTTTCAGCATCTGTGGCCTTGGATTCTTTTCATTTGCTTAGTTTCACTAACACAGCTTTTAGTGCTCTCAGAAGCTCAAAAACAGTGTTTCTGAGCATTGAAGCTCTAAACTAACTTTCTCTGCAAAAAAGCTCTAACTCATGAAAATCTGTCTTCTGCTTTGCAAATTACATGAGAATTCATGAGAAAGAAACAAATTTCTTGTACTTGAGTTTTTCTCTTATAATTGATATGAGCAACTTTCTCTCACTGAGAAAGAAGCTTTTCAGCATCTGTGGCCTTGGATTCTTTTCATTTGCTAAGTTGCACTAACACAGCTTTTAGTGCTCTCAGAAGCTCAAAAACAGCTCAAAACAGCTTTCTGAGCATTGAAGCTCTAAACTAACTTTCTCTGCAAAGAAGCTCTAACTCATGAAAATCTGCCTTCTGCTTTGCAAATTACATGAGAATTCATGATAAAGAAACAAATTTCTTGTACTTGAGTTTTTCTCTTATAATTGATATGAGCAACTTTCTCTCACTGAGAAAGAAGCTTTTCAGCATCTGTGGCCTTGGATTCTTTTCATTTGCTAAGTTGCACTAACACAGCTTTTAGTGCTCTCAGAAGCTCAAAAACAGCTCAAAACAGCTTTCTGAGCATTGAAGCTCTAAACTAACTTTCTCTGCAAAAAAGCTCTAACTCATGAAAATCTGTCTTCTGCTTTGCAAATTACATGAGAATTCATGAGAAAGAAACAAATTTCTTGTACTTGAGTTTTTCTCTTAAAGCTGCATTGAGCAACTTTCTCTCACTGAGAAAGAAGCTTTTCAGCATCTGTGGCCTTGGATTCTTTTCATTTGCTTAGTTTCACTAACACAGCTTTTAGTGCTCTCAGAAGCTCAAAAACAGTGTTTCTGAGCATTGAAGCTCTAAACTAACTTTCTCTGCAAAAAAGCTCTAACTCATGAAAATCTGTCTTCTGCTTTGCAAATTACATGAGAATTCATGAGAAAGAAACAAATTTCTTGTACTTGAGTTTTTCTCTTATAATTGATATGAGCAACTTTCTCTCACTGAGAAAGAAGCTTTTCAGCATCTGTGGCCTTGGATTCTTTTCATTTGCTAAGTTGCACTAACACAGCTTTTAGTGCTCTCAGAAGCTCAAAAACAGCTCAAAACAGCTTTCTGAGCATTGAAGCTCTAAACTAACTTTCTCTGCAAAGAAGCTCTAACTCATGAAAATCTGCCTTCTGCTTTGCAAATTACATGAGAATTCATGAGAAAGAAACAAATTTCTTGTACTTGAGTTTTTCTCTTATAATTGATATGAGCAACTTTCTCTCACTGAGAAAGATACTTTTCAGCATCTGTGGCCTTGGATTCTTTTCATTTGCTAAGTTGCACTAACACAGCTTTTAGTGCTCTCAGAAGCTCAAAAACAGCTCAAAACAGCTTTCTGAGCATTGAAGCTCTAAACTAACTTTCTCTGCAAAAAAGCTCTAACTCATGAAAATCTGTCTTCTGCTTTGCAAATTACATGAGAATTCATGAGAAAGAAACAAATTTCTTGTACTTGAGTTTTTCTCTTAAAGCTGCATTGAGCAACTTTCTCTCACTGAGAAAGAAGCTTTTCAGCATCTGTGGCCTTGGATTCTTTTCATTTGCTTAGTTGCACTAACACAGCTTTTAGTGCTCTCAGAAGCTCAAAAACAGTGTTTCTGAGCATTGAAGCTCTAAACTAACTTTCTCTGCAAAAAAGCTCTAACTCATGAAAATCTGTCTTCTGCTTTGCAAATTACATGAGAATTCATGTGAAAGAAACAAATTTCTTGTACTTGAGTTTTTCTCTTAAAGCTGCATTGAGCAACTTTCTCTCACTGAGAAAGAAGCTTTTCAGCATCTGTGGCCTTGGATTCTTTTCATTTGCTTAGTTGCACTAACACAGCTTTTAGTGCTCTCAGAAGCTCAAAAACAGTGTTTCTGAGCATTGAAGCTCTAAACTAACTTTCTCTGCAAAAAACCTCTAACTCATGAAAATCTGTCTTCTGCTTTGCAAATTACATGAGAATTCATGAGAAAGAAACAAATTTCTTGTACTTGAGTTTTTCTCTTATAATTGATATGAGCAACTTTCTCTCACTGAGAAAGAAGCTTTTCAGCATCTGTGGCCTTGGATTCTTTTCATTTGCTTAGTTGCACTAACACAGCTTTTAGTGCTCTCAGAAGCTCAAAAACAGCTCAAAACAGCTTTCTGAGCATTGAAGCTCTAAACTAACTTTCTCTGCAAAAAAGCTCTAACTCATGAAAATCTGTTTTCTGCTTTGCAAATTACATGAGAATTCATGAGAAAGAAACAAATTCCTTGTACTTGAGTTTTTCTCTTATAATTGATATGAGCAACTTTCTCTCACTGAGAAAGAAGCTTTTCAGCATCTGTGGCCTTGGATTCTTTTCATTTGCTAAGTTGCACTAACACAGCTTTTAGTGCTCTCAGAAGCTCAAAAACAGCTCAAAACAGCTTTCTGAGCATTGAAGCTCTAAACTAACTTTCTCTGCAAAAAAGCTCTAACTCATGAAAATCTGTCTTCTGCTTTGCAAATTACATGAGACTTCATGAGAAAGTTACAAATTTCTTGTACTTGAGTTTTTTTCTTAAAGCTGCATTGAGCAACTTTCTCTGACTGAGAAAGAAGCTTTTCAGCATCTGTGGCCTTGGATTCTTTTAATTTGCTTAGTTGCACTAACACAGCTTTTAGTGCTTTCAGAAGCTCAAAAACAGTGTTTCTGAGCATTGACGCTCTAAACTAACTTTCTCTGCAAAAAAGCTCTAACTCATGAAAATCTGTCTTCTGCATTGCAAATTACATGTGACTTCATGAGAAAGAAACACATTTCTTGTACTTGAGTTTTTCTCTTAAAGCTGCATTGAACAACTTTCCCTCACTGAGAAAGAAGCTTTTCAGCATCTGTGGCCTTGGATTCTTTTCATTTGCTTAGTTGCACTAACACAGCTTTTAGTCCTCTCAGAAGCTCAAAAACAGTGTTTCTGAGCATTGAAGCTCTAAACTAACTTTCTCTGCAAAAAAGCTCTAACTCATGAAAATCTGTCTTCTGCTTTGCAAATTATTTGAGAATTCATGAGAAAGAAACAAATTTCTTGTACTTGAGTTTTTCTCTTATAATTAATATGAGCAACCTTTTCTCACTGAGAAAGAAGCTTTTCAGCATCTGTGGCCTTGGATTCTTTTCATTTGCTTAGTTGCACTAACACAGCTTTTAGTGCTCTCAGAAGCTCAAAAACAGCTCAAAACAGCTTTCTGAGCATTGAAGCTCTAAACTAACTTTCTCTGCAAAAAAGCTCTAACTCATGAAAATCTGTCTTCTGCTTTGCAAATTATTTGAGAATTCATGAGAAAGAAACAAATTTCTTGTACTTGAGTTTTTCTCTTATAATTGATATGAGCAACTTTCTCTCACTGAGAAAGAAGCTTTTCAGCATCTGTGGCCTTGGATTCTTTTCATTTGCTTAGTTGCACTAACACAGCTTTTAGTGCTCTCAGAAGCTCAAAAACAGCTCAAAACAGCTTTCTGAGCATTGAAGCTCTAAACTAACTTTCTCTGCAAAAAAGCTCTATCTCATGAAAATCTTTCTTCTGCTTTGCAAATTACATGAGACTTCATGAGAAAGAAACAAATTTCTTGTACTTGAGTTTTTCTCTTATAATTAATATGAGCAACCTTTTCTCACTGAGAAAGAAGCTTTTCAGCATCTGTGGCCTTGGATTCTTTTAATTTGCTTAGTTGCACTAACACAGCTTTTAGTGCTCTCAGAAGCTCAAAAACAGTGTTTCTGAGCATTGAAGCTCTAAACTAACTTTCTCTGCAAAAAAGCTCTAACTCTTGAAAATCTGTCTTCTGCTTTGCAAATTACATGACAATTCATGAGAAAGAAACAAATTTCTTGTACTTGAGTTTTTCTCTTATAATTAATATGAGCAACTTTTTCTCACTGAGAAAGAAGCTTTTCAGCATCTGTGGCCTTGGATTCTTTTCATTTGCTTAGTTGCACTAACACAGCTTTTAGTGCTCTCAGAAGCTCAAAAACAGTGTTTCTGAGCATTGAAGCTCTAAACTAACTTTCTCTGCAAAAAAGCTCTAACTTATGAAAATCTGTCTTCTGCATTGCAAATTACATGAGACTTCATGAGAAAGAAACAAATTTCTTGTACTTGAGTTTTTCTCTTAAAGCTGCATTGAGCAACTTTCTCTCACTGAGAAAGAAGCTTTTCAGCATCTGTGGCCTTGGATTCTTTTCATTTGCTTAGTTGCACTAACACAGCTTTTAGTACTCTCAGAAGCTCAAAAACAGTGTTTCTGAGCATTGAAGCTCTAAACTAACTTTCTCTGCAAAAAAGCTCTAACTCATGAAAATCTGTCTTCTGCTTTGCAAATTACATGAGAATTCATGAGAAAGAAACAAATTTCTTGTACTTGAGTTTTTCTCTTATAATTGATATGAGCAACTTTCTCTCACTGAGAAAGAAGCTTTTCAGCATATATGGCCTTGGATTCTTTTCATTTGCTTAGTGGCACTAACACAGCTTTTAGTGCTCTCAGAAGCTCAAAAACAGCTCAAAACAGCTTTCTGAGCATTGAAGCTCTAAACTAACTTTCTCTGCAAAAAAGCTCTAACTCATGAAAATCTGCCTTCTGCTTTGCAAATTACATGAGAATTCATGATAAAGAAACAAATTTCTTGTACTTGAGTTTTTCTCTTATAATTGATATGAGCAACTTTCTCTCACTGAGAAAGAAGCTTTTCAGCATCTGTGGCCTTGGATTCTTTTCATTTGCTAAGTTGCACTAACACAGCTTTTTGTGCTCTCAGAAGCTCAAAAACAGCTCAAAACAGTGTTTCTGAGCATTGAAGCTCTAAACTAACTTTCTCTGCAAAAAAGCTCTAACTCATGAAAATCTGTCTTCTGCTTTGCAAATTACATGAGAATTCATGAGAAAGAAACAAATTTCTTGTACTTGAGTTTTTCTCTTAAAGCTGCATTGAGCAACTTTCTCTCACTGAGAAAGAAGCTTTTCAGCATCTGTGGCCTTGGATTCTTTTCATTTGCTTAGTTGCACTAACACAGCTTTTAGTGCTCTCAGAAGCTCAAAAACAGTGTTTCTGAGCATTGAAGCTCTAAACTAACTTTCTCTGCAAAAAAGCTCTAACTCATGAAAATCTGTCTTCTGCTTTGCAAATTACATGAGAATTCATGAGAAAGAAACAAATTTCTTGTACTTGAGTTTTTCTCTTATAATTGATATGAGCAACTTTCTCTCACTGAGAAAGAAGCTTTTCAGCATCTGTGGCCTTGGATTCTTTTCATTTGCTTAGTTGCACTAACACAGCTTTTAGTGCTCTCAGAAGCTCAAAAACAGTGTTTCTGAGCATTGAAGCTCTAAACTAACTTTCTCTGCAAAAAAGCTCTAACTCATGAAAATCTGTCTTCTGCTTTGCAAATTATTTGAGAATTCATGAGAAAGAAACAAATTTCTTGTACTTGAGTTTTTCTCTTATAATTGATATGAGCAACTTTCTCTCACTGAGAAAGAAGCTTTTCAGCATCTGTGGCCTTGGATTCTTTTCATTTGCTAAGTTGCACTAACACAGCTTTTAGTGCTCTCAGAAGCTCAAAAACAGCTCAAAACAGCTTTCTGAGCATTGAAGCTCTAAACTAACTTTCTCTGCAAAAAAGCTCTAACTCATGAAAATCTGTCTTCTGCTTTGCAAATTACATGAGAATTCATGAGAAAGAAACAAATTTCTTGTACTTGAGTTTTTCTCTTAAAGCTGCATTGAGCAACTTTCTCTCACTGAGAAAGAAGCTTTTCAGCATCTGTGGCCTTGGATTCTTTTCATTTGCTTAGTTGCACTAACACAGCTTTTAGTGCTCTCAGAAGCTCAAAAACAGTGTTTCTGAGCATTGAAGCTCTAAACTAACTTTCTCTGCAAAAAAGCTCTAACTCATGAAAATCTGTCTTCTGCTTTGCAAATTACATGAGAATTCATGTGAAAGAAACAAATTTCTTGTACTTGAGTTTTTCTCTTAAAGCTGCATTGAGCAACTTTCTCTCACTGAGAAAGAAGCTTTTCAGCATCTGTGGCCTTGGATTCTTTTCATTTGCTTAGTTGCACTAACACAGCTTTTAGTGCTCTCAGAAGCTCAAAAACAGTGTTTCTGAGCATTGAAGCTCTAAACTAACTTTCTCTGCAAAAAACCTCTAACTCATGAAAATCTGTCTTCTGCTTTGCAAATTACATGAGAATTCATGAGAAAGAAACAAATTTCTTGTACTTGAGTTTTTCTCTTATAATTGATATGAGCAACTTTCTCTCACTGAGAAAGAAGCTTTTCAGCATCTGTGGCCTTGGATTCTTTTCATTTGCTTAGTTGCACTAACACAGCTTTTAGTGCTCTCAGAAGCTCAAAAACAGCTCAAAACAGCTTTCTGAGCATTGAAGCTCTAAACTAACTTTCTCTGCAAAAAAGCTCTAACTCATGAAAATCTGTTTTCTGCTTTGCAAATTACATGAGAATTCATGAGAAAGAAACAAATTCCTTGTACTTGAGTTTTTCTCTTATAATTGATATGAGCAACTTTCTCTCACTGAGAAAGAAGCTTTTCAGCATCTGTGGCCTTGGATTCTTTTCATTTGCTAAGTTGCACTAACACAGCTTTTAGTGCTCTCAGAAGCTCAAAAACAGCTCAAAACAGCTTTCTGAGCATTGAAGCTCTAAACTAACTTTCTCTGCAAAAAAGCTCTAACTCATGAAAATCTGTCTTCTGCTTTGCAAATTACATGAGACTTCATGAGAAAGTTACAAATTTCTTGTACTTGAGTTTTTTTCTTAAAGCTGCATTGAGCAACTTTCTCTGACTGAGAAAGAAGCTTTTCAGCATCTGTGGCCTTGGATTCTTTTAATTTGCTTAGTTGCACTAACACAGCTTTTAGTGCTTTCAGAAGCTCAAAAACAGTGTTTCTGAGCATTGACGCTCTAAACTAACTTTCTCTGCAAAAAAGCTCTAACTCATGAAAATCTGTCTTCTGCATTGCAAATTACATGTGACTTCATGAGAAAGAAACACATTTCTTGTACTTGAGTTTTTCTCTTAAAGCTGCATTGAACAACTTTCCCTCACTGAGAAAGAAGCTTTTCAGCATCTGTGGCCTTGGATTCTTTTCATTTGCTTAGTTGCACTAACACAGCTTTTAGTCCTCTCAGAAGCTCAAAAACAGTGTTTCTGAGCATTGAAGCTCTAAACTAACTTTCTCTGCAAAAAAGCTCTAACTCATGAAAATCTGTCTTCTGCTTTGCAAATTATTTGAGAATTCATGAGAAAGAAACAAATTTCTTGTACTTGAGTTTTTCTCTTATAATTAATATGAGCAACCTTTTCTCACTGAGAAAGAAGCTTTTCAGCATCTGTGGCCTTGGATTCTTTTCATTTGCTTAGTTGCACTAACACAGCTTTTAGTGCTCTCAGAAGCTCAAAAACAGCTCAAAACAGCTTTCTGAGCATTGAAGCTCTAAACTAACTTTCTCTGCAAAAAAGCTCTAACTCATGAAAATCTGTCTTCTGCTTTGCAAATTATTTGAGAATTCATGAGAAAGAAACAAATTTCTTGTACTTGAGTTTTTCTCTTATAATTGATATGAGCAACTTTCTCTCACTGAGAAAGAAGCTTTTCAGCATCTGTGGCCTTGGATTCTTTTCATTTGCTTAGTTGCACTAACACAGCTTTTAGTGCTCTCAGAAGCTCAAAAACAGCTCAAAACAGCTTTCTGAGCATTGAAGCTCTAAACTAACTTTCTCTGCAAAAAAGCTCTATCTCATGAAAATCTTTCTTCTGCTTTGCAAATTACATGAGACTTCATGAGAAAGAAACAAATTTCTTGTACTTGAGTTTTTCTCTTATAATTAATATGAGCAACCTTTTCTCACTGAGAAAGAAGCTTTTCAGCATCTGTGGCCTTGGATTCTTTTAATTTGCTTAGTTGCACTAACACAGCTTTTAGTGCTCTCAGAAGCTCAAAAACAGTGTTTCTGAGCATTGAAGCTCTAAACTAACTTTCTCTGCAAAAAAGCTCTAACTCTTGAAAATCTGTCTTCTGCTTTGCAAATTACATGACAATTCATGAGAAAGAAACAAATTTCTTGTACTTGAGTTTTTCTCTTATAATTAATATGAGCAACTTTTTCTCACTGAGAAAGAAGCTTTTCAGCATCTGTGGCCTTGGATTCTTTTCATTTGCTTAGTTGCACTAACACAGCTTTTAGTGCTCTCAGAAGCTCAAAAACAGTGTTTCTGAGCATTGAAGCTCTAAACTAACTTTCTCTGCAAAAAAGCTCTAACTTATGAAAATCTGTCTTCTGCATTGCAAATTACATGAGACTTCATGAGAAAGAAACAAATTTCTTGTACTTGAGTTTTTCTCTTAAAGCTGCATTGAGCAACTTTCTCTCACTGAGAAAGAAGCTTTTCAGCATCTGTGGCCTTGGATTCTTTTCATTTGCTTAGTTGCACTAACACAGCTTTTAGTACTCTCAGAAGCTCAAAAACAGTGTTTCTGAGCATTGAAGCTCTAAACTAACTTTCTCTGCAAAAAAGCTCTAACTCATGAAAATCTGTCTTCTGCTTTGCAAATTACATGAGAATTCATGAGAAAGAAACAAATTTCTTGTACTTGAGTTTTTCTCTTATAATTGATATGAGCAACTTTCTCTCACTGAGAAAGAAGCTTTTCAGCATATATGGCCTTGGATTCTTTTCATTTGCTTAGTGGCACTAACACAGCTTTTAGTGCTCTCAGAAGCTCAAAAACAGCTCAAAACAGCTTTCTGAGCATTGAAGCTCTAAACTAACTTTCTCTGCAAAAAAGCTCTAACTCATGAAAATCTGCCTTCTGCTTTGCAAATTACATGAGAATTCATGATAAAGAAACAAATTTCTTGTACTTGAGTTTTTCTCTTATAATTGATATGAGCAACTTTCTCTCACTGAGAAAGAAGCTTTTCAGCATCTGTGGCCTTGGATTCTTTTCATTTGCTAAGTTGCACTAACACAGCTTTTTGTGCTCTCAGAAGCTCAAAAACAGCTCAAAACAGTGTTTCTGAGCATTGAAGCTCTAAACTAACTTTCTCTGCAAAAAAGCTCTAACTCATGAAAATCTGTCTTCTGCTTTGCAAATTACATGAGAATTCATGAGAAAGAAACAAATTTCTTGTACTTGAGTTTTTCTCTTAAAGCTGCATTGAGCAACTTTCTCTCACTGAGAAAGAAGCTTTTCAGCATCTGTGGCCTTGGATTCTTTTCATTTGCTTAGTTGCACTAACACAGCTTTTAGTGCTCTCAGAAGCTCAAAAACAGTGTTTCTGAGCATTGAAGCTCTAAACTAACTTTCTCTGCAAAAAAGCTCTAACTCATGAAAATCTGTCTTCTGCTTTGCAAATTACATGAGAATTCATGAGAAAGAAACAAATTTCTTGTACTTGAGTTTTTCTCTTATAATTGATATGAGCAACTTTCTCTCACTGAGAAAGAAGCTTTTCAGCATCTGTGGCCTTGGATTCTTTTCATTTGCTTAGTTGCACTAACACAGCTTTTAGTGCTCTCAGAAGCTCAAAAACAGCTCAAAACAGCTTTCTGAGCATTGAAGCTCTAAACTAACTTTCTCTGCAAAAAAGCTCTAACTCATGAAAATCTGTCTTCTGCTTTGCAAATTACATGAGAATTCATGAGAAAGAAACAAATTCCTTGTACTTGAGTTTTTCTCTTATAATTGATATGAGCAACTTTCTCTCACTGAGAAAGAAGCTTTTCAGCATCTGTGGCCTTGGATTCTTTTAATTTGCTTAGTTGCACTAACACAGCTTTTAGTACTCTCAGAAGCTCAAAAACAGTGTTTCTGAGCATTGAAGCTCTAAACTAACTTTCTCTGCAAAAAAGCTCTAACTCATGAAAATCTGTCTTCTGCTTTGCAAATTACATGAGAATTCATGAGAAAGAAACAAATTTCTTGTACTTGAGTTTTTCTCTTATAATTGATATGAGCAACTTTCTCTCACTGAGAAAGAAGCTTTTCAGCATCTGTGGCCTTGGATTCTTTTCATTTGCTAAGTTGCACTAACACAGCTTTTAGTGCTCTCAGAAGCTCAAAAACAGCTCAAAACAGCTTTCTGAGCATTGAAGCTTTAAACTAACTTTCTCAGCAAAAAAGCTCTAACTCATGAAAATCTGTCTTCTGCTTTGCAAATTACATGAGAATTCATGTGAAAGAAACAAATTTCTTGTACTTGAGTTTTTCTCTTAAAGCTGCATTGAGCAACTTTCTCTCACTGAGAAAGAAGCTTTTCAGCATCTGTGGCCTTGGATTCTTTTCATTTGCTTAGTTGCACTAACACAGCTTTTAGTGCTCTCAGAAGCTCAAAAACAGTGTTTCTGAGCATTGAAGCTCTAAACTAACTTTCTCTGCAAAAAAGCTCTAACTCATGAAAATCTGTCTTCTGCTTTGCAAATTATTTGAGAATTCATGAGAAAGAAACAAATTTCTTGTACTTGAGTTTTTCTCTTATAATTGATATGAGCAACTTTCTCTCACTGAGAAAGAAGCTTTTCAGCATCTGTGGCCTTGGATTCTTTTCATTTGCTAAGTTGCACTAACACAGCTTTTAGTGCTCTCAGAAGCTCAAAAACAGCTCAAAACAGCTTTCTGAGCATTGAAGCTCTAAACTAACTTTCTCTGCAAAAAAGCTCTAACTCATGAAAATCTGTCTTCTGCTTTGCAAATTACATGAGAATTCATGAGAAAGAAACAAATTTCTTGTACTTGAGTTTTTCTCTTAAAGCTGCATTGAGCAACTTTCTCTCACTGAGAAAGAAGCTTTTCAGCATCTGTGGCCTTGGATTCTTTTCATTTGCTTAGTTGCACTAACACAGCTTTTAGTGCTCTCAGAAGCTCAAAAACAGTGTTTCTGAGCATTGAAGCTCTAAACTAACTTTCTCTGCAAAAAAGCTCTAACTCATGAAAATCTGTCTTCTGCTTTGCAAATTACATGAGAATTCATGTGAAAGAAACAAATTTCTTGTACTTGAGTTTTTCTCTTAAAGCTGCATTGAGCAACTTTCTCTCACTGAGAAAGAAGCTTTTCAGCATCTGTGGCCTTGGATTCTTTTCATTTGCTTAGTTGCACTAACACAGCTTTTAGTGCTCTCAGAAGCTCAAAAACAGTGTTTCTGAGCATTGAAGCTCTAAACTAACTTTCTCTGCAAAAAAGCTCTAACTCATGAAAATCTGTCTTCTGCTTTGCAAATTATTTGAGAATTCATGAGAAAGAAACAAATTTCTTGTACTTGAGTTTTTCTCTTATAATTGATATGAGCAACTTTCTCTCACTGAGAAAGAAGCTTTTCAGCATCTGTGGCCTTGGATTCTTTTCATTTGCTTAGTTGCACTAACACAGCTTTTAGTGCTCTCAGAAGCTCAAAAACAGCTCAAAACAGCTTTCTGAGCATTGAAGCTTTAAACTAACTTTCTCTGCAAAAAAGCTCTAACTCATGAAAATCTGTCTTCTGCTTTGCAAATTACATGAGAATTCATGAGAAAGAAACAAATTTCTTGTACTTGAGTTTTTCTCTTAAAGCTGCATTGAGCAACTTTCTCTCACTGAGAAAGAAGCTTTTCAGCATCTGTGGCCTTGGATTCTTTTCATTTGCTTAGTTGCACTAACACAACTTTTAGTACTCTCAGAAGCTCAAAAACAGTGTTTCTGAGCATTGAAGCTCTAAACTAACTTTCTCTGCAAAAAAGCTCTGACTCATGAAAATCTGTCTTCTGCTTTGCAAATTACATGAGAATTCATGAGAAAGAAACAAATTTCTTGTACTTGAGTTTTTCTCTTATAATTGATATGAGCAACTTTCTCTCACTGAGAAAGAAGCTTTTCAGCATCTGTGGCCTTGGATTCTTTTCATTTGCTAAGTTGCACTAACACAGCTTTTAGTGCTCTCAGAAGCTCAAAAACAGCTCAAAACAGCTTTCTGAGCATTGAAGCTTTAAACTAACTTTCTCTGCAAAAAAGCTCTAACTCATGAAAATCTGTCTTCTGCTTAGCAAATTACATGAGAATTCATGAGAAAGAAACAAATTTCTTGTACTTGAGTTTTTCTCTTAAAGCTGCATTGAGCAACTTTCTCTCACTGAGAAAGAAGCTTTTCAGCATCTGTGGCCTTGGATTCTTTTCATTTGCTTAGTTGCACTAACACAGCTTTTAGTGCTCTCAGAAGCTCAAAAACAGTGTTTCTGAGCATTGAAGCTCTAAACTAACTTTCTCTGCAAAAAAGCTCTAACTCATGAAAATCTGTCTTCTGCTTTGCAAATTACATGAGAATTCATGTGAAAGAAACAAATTTCTTGTACTTGAGTTTTTCTCTTAAAGCTGCATTGAGCAACTTTCTCTCACTGAGAAAGAAGCTTTTCAGCATCTGTGGCCTTGGATTCTTTTCATTTGCTTAGTTGCACTAACACAGCTTTTAGTGCTCTCAGAAGCTCAAAAACAGTGTTTCTGAGCATTGAAGCTCTAAACTAACTTTCTCTGCAAAAAAGCTCTAACTCATGAAAATCTGTCTTCTGCTTTGCAAATTACATGAGAATTCATGAGAAAGAAACAAATTTCTTGTACTTGAGTTTTTCTCTTATAATTGATATGAGCAACTTTCTCTCACTGAGAAAGAAGCTTTTCAGCATCTGTGGCCTTGGATTCTTTTCATTTGCTTAGTTGCACTAACACAGCTTTTAGTGCTCTCAGAAGCTCAAAAACAGTGTTTCTGAGCATTGAAGCTCTAAACTAACTTTCTCTGCAAAAAAGCTCTAACTCATGAAAATCTGTCTTCTGCTTTGCAAATTATTTGAGAATTCATGAGAAAGAAACAAATTTCTTGTACTTGAGTTTTTCTCTTATAATTGATATGAGCAACTTTCTCTCACTGAGAAAGAAGCTTTTCAGCATCTGTGGCCTTGGATTCTTTTCATTTGCTAAGTTGCACTAACACAGCTTTTAGTGCTCTCAGAAGCTCAAAAACAGCTCAAAACAGCTTTCTGAGCATTGAAGCTCTAAACTAACTTTCTCTGCAAAAAAGCTCTAACTCATGAAAATCTGTCTTCTGCTTTGCAAATTACATGAGAATTCATGAGAAAGAAACAAATTTCTTGTACTTGAGTTTTTCTCTTAAAGCTGCATTGAGCAACTTTCTCTCACTGAGAAAGAAGCTTTTCAGCATCTGTGGCCTTGGATTCTTTTCATTTGCTTAGTTGCACTAACACAGCTTTTAGTGCTCTCAGAAGCTCAAAAACAGTGTTTCTGAGCATTGAAGCTCTAAACTAACTTTCTCTGCAAAAAAGCTCTAACTCATGAAAATCTGTCTTCTGCTTTGCAAATTACATGAGAATTCATGTGAAAGAAACAAATTTCTTGTACTTGAGTTTTTCTCTTAAAGCTGCATTGAGCAACTTTCTCTCACTGAGAAAGAAGCTTTTCAGCATCTGTGGCCTTGGATTCTTTTCATTTGCTTAGTTGCACTAACACAGCTTTTAGTGCTCTCAGAAGCTCAAAAACAGTGTTTCTGAGCATTGAAGCTCTAAACTAACTTTCTCTGCAAAAAAGCTCTAACTCATGAAAATCTGTCTTCTGCTTTGCAAATTATTTGAGAATTCATGAGAAAGAAACAAATTTCTTGTACTTGAGTTTTTCTCTTATAATTGATATGAGCAACTTTCTCTCACTGAGAAAGAAGCTTTTCAGCATCTGTGGCCTTGGATTCTTTTCATTTGCTTAGTTGCACTAACACAGCTTTTAGTGCTCTCAGAAGCTCAAAAACAGCTCAAAACAGCTTTCTGAGCATTGAAGCTTTAAACTAACTTTCTCTGCAAAAAAGCTCTAACTCATGAAAATCTGTCTTCTGCTTTGCAAATTACATGAGAATTCATGAGAAAGAAACAAATTTCTTGTACTTGAGTTTTTCTCTTAAAGCTGCATTGAGCAACTTTCTCTCACTGAGAAAGAAGCTTTTCAGCATCTGTGGCCTTGGATTCTTTTCATTTGCTTAGTTGCACTAACACAACTTTTAGTACTCTCAGAAGCTCAAAAACAGTGTTTCTGAGCATTGAAGCTCTAAACTAACTTTCTCTGCAAAAAAGCTCTGACTCATGAAAATCTGTCTTCTGCTTTGCAAATTACATGAGAATTCATGAGAAAGAAACAAATTTCTTGTACTTGAGTTTTTCTCTTATAATTGATATGAGCAACTTTCTCTCACTGAGAAAGAAGCTTTTCAGCATCTGTGGCCTTGGATTCTTTTCATTTGCTAAGTTGCACTAACACAGCTTTTAGTGCTCTCAGAAGCTCAAAAACAGCTCAAAACAGCTTTCTGAGCATTGAAGCTTTAAACTAACTTTCTCTGCAAAAAAGCTCTAACTCATGAAAATCTGTCTTCTGCTTAGCAAATTACATGAGAATTCATGAGAAAGAAACAAATTTCTTGTACTTGAGTTTTTCTCTTAAAGCTGCATTGAGCAACTTTCTCTCACTGAGAAAGAAGCTTTTCAGCATCTGTGGCCTTGGATTCTTTTCATTTGCTTAGTTGCACTAACACAGCTTTTAGTGCTCTCAGAAGCTCAAAAACAGTGTTTCTGAGCATTGAAGCTCTAAACTAACTTTCTCTGCAAAAAAGCTCTAACTCATGAAAATCTGTCTTCTGCTTTGCAAATTACATGAGAATTCATGTGAAAGAAACAAATTTCTTGTACTTGAGTTTTTCTCTTAAAGCTGCATTGAGCAACTTTCTCTCACTGAGAAAGAAGCTTTTCAGCATCTGTGGCCTTGGATTCTTTTCATTTGCTTAGTTGCACTAACACAGCTTTTAGTGCTCTCAGAAGCTCAAAAACAGTGTTTCTGAGCATTGAAGCTCTAAACTAACTTTCTCTGCAAAAAAGCTCTAACTCATGAAAATCTGTCTTCTGCTTTGCAAATTACATGAGAATTCATGAGAAAGAAACAAATTTCTTGTACTTGAGTTTTTCTCTTATAATTGATATGAGCAACTTTCTCTCACTGAGAAAGAAGCTTTTCAGCATCTGTGGCCTTGGATTCTTTTAATTTGCTAAGTTGCACTAACACAGCTTTTAGTGCTCTCAGAAGCTCAAAAACAGCTCAAAACAGTTTTCTGAGCATTGAAGCTCTAAACTAACTTTCTCTGCAAAGAAGCTCTAACTCATGAAAATCTGCCTTCTGCTTTGCAAATTACATGAGAATTCATGAGAAAGAAACAAATTTCTTGTACTTGAGTTTTTCTCTTATAATTGATATGAGCAACTTTCTCTCACTGAGAAAGAAGCTTTTCAGCATCTGTGGCCTTGGATTCTTTTCATTTGCTAAGTTGCACTAACACAGCTTTTAGTGCTCTCAGAAGCTCAAAAACAGCTCAAAACAGCTTTCTGAGCATTGAAGCTCTAAACTAACTTTCTCTGCAAAAAAGCTCTAACTCATGAAAATCTGTCTTCTGCTTTGCAAATTACATGAGAATTCATGAGAAAGAAACAAATTTCTTGTACTTGAGTTTTTCTCTTAAAGCTGCATTGAGCAACTTTCTCTCACTGAGAAAGAAGCTTTTCAGCATCTGTGGCCTTGGATTCTTTTCATTTGCTTAGTTGCACTAACACAGCTTTTAGTGCTCTCAGAAGCTCAAAAACAGTGTTTCTGAGCATTGAAGCTCTAAACTAACTTTCTCTGCAAAAAAGCTCTAACTCATGAAAATCTGTCTTCTGCTTTGCAAATTACATGAGAATTCATGTGAAAGAAACAAATTTCTTGTACTTGAGTTTTTCTCTTAAAGCTGCATTGAGCAACTTTCTCTCACTGAGAAAGAAGCTTTTCAGCATCTGTGGCCTTGGATTCTTTTCATTTGCTTAGTTGCACTAACACAGCTTTTAGTGCTCTCAGAAGCTCAAAAACAGTGTTTCTGAGCATTGAAGCTCTAAACTAACTTTCTCTGCAAAAAAGCTCTAACTCATGAAAATCTGTCTTCTGCTTTGCAAATTATTTGAGAATTCATGAGAAAGAAACAAATTTCTTGTACTTGAGTTTTTCTCTTATAATTGATATGAGCAACTTTCTCTCACTGAGAAAGAAGCTTTTCAGCATCTGTGGCCTTGGATTCTTTTCATTTGCTTAGTTGCACTAACACAGCTTTTAGTGCTCTCAGAAGCTCAAAAACAGCTCAAAACAGCTTTCTGAGCATTGAAGCTTTAAACTAACTTTCTCTGCAAAAAAGCTCTAACTCATGAAAATCTGTCTTCTGCTTTGCAAATTACATGAGAATTCATGAGAAAGAAACAAATTTCTTGTACTTGAGTTTTTCTCTTAAAGCTGCATTGAGCAACTTTCTCTCACTGAGAAAGAAGCTTTTCAGCATCTGTGGCCTTGGATTCTTTTCATTTGCTTAGTTGCACTAACACAACTTTTAGTACTCTCAGAAGCTCAAAAACAGTGTTTCTGAGCATTGAAGCTCTAAACTAACTTTCTCTGCAAAAAAGCTCTAACTCATGAAAATCTGTCTTCTGCTTTGCAAATTATTTGAGAATTCATGAGAAAGAAACAAATTTCTTGTACTTGAGTTTTTCTCTTATAATTGATATGAGCAACTTTCTCTCACTGAGAAAGAAGCTTTTCAGCATCTGTGGCCTTGGATTCTTTTCATTTGCTTAGTTGCACTAACACAGCTTTTAGTGCTCCCAGAAGCTCAAAAACAGCTCAAAACAGCTTTCTGAGCATTGAAGCTCTAAACTAACTTTCTCTGCAAAAAAGCTCTAACTCATGAAAATCTTTCTTCTGCTTTGCAAATTACATGAGACTTCATGAGAAAGAAACAAATTTCTTGTACTTGAGTTTTTCTCTTATAATTAATATGAGCAACCTTTTCTCACTGAGAAAGAAGCTTTTCAGCATCTGTGGCCTTGGATTCTTTTAATTTGCTTAGTTGCACTAACACAGCTTTTAGTGCTCTCAGAAGCTCAAAAACAGTGTTTCTGAGCATTGAAGCTCTAAACTAACTTTCTCTGCAAAAAAGCTCTAACTCATGAAAATCTGTCTTCTGCTTTGCAAATTACATGAGAATTCATGAGAAAGAAACAAATTTCTTGTACTTGAGTTTTTCTCTTATAAATGAATTGAGCAACTTTCTCTCACTGAGAAAGAAGCTTTTCAGCATCTGTGGCCTTGGATTCTTTTCATTTGCTTAGTTGCACTAACACAGCTTTTAGTGCTCTCAGAAGCTCAAAAACAGTGTTTCTGAGCATTGAAGCTCTAAACTAACTTTCTCTGCAAAAAAGCTCTAACTCATGAAAATCTGTCTTCTGCTTTGCAAATTACATGAGAATTCATGAGAAAGAAACAAATTTCTTGTACTTGAGTTTTTCTCTTATAATTGATATGAGCAACTTTCTCTCACTGAGAAAGAAGCTTTTCAGCATCTATGGCCTTGGATTCTTTTCATTTGCTTAGTTGCACTAACACAGCTTTTAGTGCTCTCAGAAGCTCAAAAACAGCTCAAAACAGCTTTCTGAGCATTGAAGCTTTAAACTAACTTTCTCTGCAAAAAAGCTCTAACTCATGAAAATCTGTCTTCTGCTTTGCAAATTACATGAGACTTCATGAGAAAGAAACAAATTTCTTGTACTTGAGTTTTTCTCTTATAATTAATATGAGCAACTTTTTCTCACTGAGAAAGAAGCTTTTCAGCTTCTGTGGCCTTGGATTCTTTTCATTTGCTTAGTTGCACTAACACAGCTTTTAGTGCTCTCAGAGGCTCAAAAACAGTGTTTCTGAGCATTGAAGCTCTAAACTAACTTTCTCTGCAAAAAAGCTCTAACTCATGAAAATCTGTCTTCTGCTTTGCAAATTACATGAGAATTCATGAGAAAGAAACAAATTTCTTGTACTTGAGTTTTTCTCTTAAAGCTGCATTGAGCAACTTTCTCTCACTGAGAAAGAAGCTTTTCAGCATCTGTGGCCTTGGATTCTTTTCATTTGCTTAGTTGCACTAACACAGCTTTTAGTGCTCTCAGAAGCTCAAAAACAGTGTTTCTGAGCATTGAAGCTCTAAACTAACTTTCTCTGCAAAAAAGCTCTAACTCATCAAAATCTGTCTTCTGCTTTGCAAATTACATGAGAATTCATGTGAAAGAAACAAATTTCTTGTACTTGAGTTTTTCTCTTAAAGCTGCATTGAGCAACTTTCTCTCACTGAGAAAGAAGCTTTTCAGCATCTGTGGCCTTGGATTCTTTTCATTTGCTTAGTTGCACTAACACAGCTTTTAGTGCTCTCAGAAGCTCAAAAACAGTGTTTCTGAGCATTGAAGCTCTAAACTAACTTTCTCTGCAAAAAAGCTCTAACTCATGAAAATCTGTCTTCTGCTTTGCAAATTACATGAGAATTCATGAGAAAGAAACAAATTTCTTGTACTTGAGTTTTTCTCTTAAAGCTGCATTGAGCAACTTTCTCTCACTGAGAAAGAAGCTTTTCAGCATCTGTGGCCTTGGATTCTTTTCATTTGCTTAGTTGCACTAACACAGCTTTTAGTGCTCTCAGAAGCTCAAAAACAGTGTTTCTGAGCATTGAAGCTCTAAACTAACTTTCTCTGCAAAAAAGCTCTAACTCATCAAAATCTGTCTTCTGCTTTGCAAATTACATGAGAATTCATGTGAAAGAAACAAATTTCTTGTACTTGAGTTTTTCTCTTAAAGCTGCATTGAGCAACTTTCTCTCACTGAGAAAGAAGCTTTTCAGCATCTGTGGCCTTGGATTCTTTTCATTTGCTTAGTTGCACTAACACAGCTTTTAGTGCTCTCAGAAGCTCAAAAACAGTGTTTCTGAGCATTGAAGCTCTAAACTAACTTTCTCTGCAAAAAAGCTCTAACTCTTGAAAATCTGTCTTCTGCTTTGCAAATTACATGACAATTCATGAGAAAGAAACAAATTTCTTGTACTTGAGTTTTTCTCTTATAATTAATATGAGCAACTTTTTCTCACTGAGAAAGAAGCTTTTCAGCATCTGTGGCCTTGGATTCTTTTCATTTGCTTAGTTGCACTAACACAGCTTTTAGTGCTCTCAGAAGCTCAAAAACAGTGTTTCTGAGCATTGAAGCTCTAAACTAACTTTCTCTGCAAAAAAGCTCTAACTCATGAAAATCTGTCTTCTGCATTGCAAATTACATGAGAATTCATGAGAAAGAAACAAATTTCTTGTACTTGAGTTTTTCTCTTATAATTGATATGAGCAACTTTCTCTCACTGAGAAAGAAGCTTTTCAGCATCTGTGGCCTTGGATTCTTTTAATTTGCTTAGTTGAACTAACACAGCTTTTAGTACTCTCAGAAGCTCAAAAACAGTGTTTCTGAGCATTGAAGCTCTAAACTAACTTTCTCTGCAAAAAAGCTCTAACTCATGAAAATCTGTCTTCTGCTTTGCAAATTACATGAGAATTCATGAGAAAGAAACAAATTTCTTGTACTTGAGTTTTTCTCTTATAATTGATATGAGCAACTTTCTCTCACTGAGAAAGAAGCTTTTCAGCATCTGTGGCCTTGGATTCTTTTCATTTGCTTAGTTGCACTAACACAGCTTTTAGTGCTCTCAGAAGCTCAAAAACAGCTCAAAACAGCTTTCTGAGCATTGAAGCTCTAAACTAACTTTCTCTGCAAAAAAGCTCTAACTCATGAAAATCTGTCTTCTGCTTTGCAAATTACATGAGAATTCATGAGAAAGAAACAAATTTTTTGTACTTGAGTTTTTCTCTTATAAATGAATTGAGCAACTTTCTCTCACTGAGAAAGAAGCTTTTCAGCATCTGTGGCCTTGGATTCTTTTAATTTCCTTAGTTGCACTAACACAGCTTTTAGTGCTCTCAGAAGCTCAAAAACAGCTCAAAACAGCTTTCTGAGCATTGAAGCTCTAAACTAACTTTCTCTGCAAAAAAGCTCTAACTCATGAAAATCTGTCTTCTGCTTTGCAAATTACATGAGAATTCATGAGAAAGAAACAAATTTCTTGTACTTGAGTTTTCTCTTAAAGCTGCATTGAGCAACTTTCTCTCACTGAGAAAGAAGCTTTTCAGCATCTGTGGCCTTGAATTCTTTTCATTTGCTTAGTTGCACTAACACAGCTTTTAGTGCTCTCAGAAGCTCAAAAACAGTGTTTCTGAGCATTGACGCTCTAAACTAACTTTCTCTGCAAAAAAGCTCTAACTCATGAAAATCTGTCTTCTGCTTTGCAAATTACATGAGAATTCATGAGAAAGAAACAAATTTCTTGTACTTGAGTTTTTCTCTTATAATTGATATGAGCAACTTTCTCTCACTGAGAAAGAATCTTTTCAGCATCTATGGCCTTGGATTATTTTCATTTGCTTAGTTGCACTAACACAGCTTTTAGTGCTCTCAGAAGCTCAAAAACAGCTCAAAACAGCTTTCTGAGCATTGAAGCTTTAAACTAACTTTCTCTGCAAAAAAGCTCTAACTCATGAAAATCTGTCTTCTGCTTTGCAAATTACATGAGACTTCATGAGAAAGAAACAAATTTCTTGTACTTGAGTTTTTCTCTTATAATTAATATGAGCAACTTTTTCTCACTGAGAAAGAAGCTTTTCAGCATCTGTGGCCTTGGATTCTTTTCATTTGCTTAGTTGCACTAACACAGCTTTTAGTGCTCTCAGAAGCTCAAAAACAGCTCAAAACAGCTTTCTGAGCATTGAAGCTCTAAACTAACTTTCTCTGCAAAAAAGCTCTAACTCATGAAAATCTGTCTTCTGCTTTGCAAATTACATGAGAATTCATGAGAAAGAAACAAATTTCTTGTACTTGAGTTTTTCTCTTAAAGCTGCATTGAGCAACTTTCTCTCACTGAGAAAGAAGCTTTTCAGCATCTGTGGCCTTGGATTCTTTTCATTTGCTTAGTTGCACTAACACAGCTTTTAGTGCTCTCAGAAGCTCAAAAACAGTGTTTCTGAGCATTGAAGCTCTAAACTAACTTTCTCTGCAAAAAAGCTCTAACTCATGAAAATCTGTCTTCTGCTTTGCAAATTACATGAGAATTCATGTGAAAGAAACAAATTTCTTGTACTTGAGTTTTTCTCTTAAAGCTGCATTGAGCAACTTTCTCTCACTGAGAAAGAAGCTTTTCAGCATCTGTGGCCTTGGATTCTTTTCATTTGCTTAGTTGCACTAACACAGCTTTTAGTGCTCTCAGAAGCTCAAAAACAGTGTTTCTGAGCATTGAAGCTCTAAACTAACTTTCTCTGCAAAAAAGCTCTAACTCATGAAAATCTGTCTTCTGCTTTGCAAATTACATGAGAATTCATGAGAAAGAAACAAATTTCTTGTACTTGAGTTTTTCTCTTATAATTGATATGAGCAACTTTCTCTCACTGAGAAAGAAGCTTTTCAGCATCTGTGGCCTTGGATTCTTTTCATTTGCTAAGTTGCACTAACACAGCTTTTAGTGCTCTCAGAAGCTCAAAAACAGCTCAAAACAGCTTTCTGAGCATTGAAGCTCTAAACTAACTTTCTCTGCAAAGAAGCTCTAACTCATGAAAATCTGCCTTCTGCTTTGCAAATTACATGAGAATTCATGATAAAGAAACAAATTTCTTGTACTTGAGTTTTTCTCTTATAATTGATATGAGCAACTTTCTCTCACTGAGAAAGAAGCTTTTCAGCATCTGTGGCCTTGGATTCTTTTCATTTGCTAAGTTGCACTAACACAGCTTTTAGTGCTCTCAGAAGCTCAAAAACAGCTCAAAACAGCTTTCTGAGCATTGAAGCTCTAAACTAACTTTCTCTGCAAAAAAGCTCTAACTCATGAAAATCTGTCTTCTGCTTTGCAAATTACATGAGAATTCATGAGAAAGAAACAAATTTCTTGTACTTGAGTTTTTCTCTTAAAGCTGCATTGAGCAACTTTCTCTCACTGAGAAAGAAGCTTTTCAGCATCTGTGGCCTTGGATTCTTTTCATTTGCTTAGTTTCACTAACACAGCTTTTAGTGCTCTCAGAAGCTCAAAAACAGTGTTTCTGAGCATTGAAGCTCTAAACTAACTTTCTCTGCAAAGAAGCTCTAACTCATGAAAATCTGCCTTCTGCTTTGCAAATTACATGAGAATTCATGATAAAGAAACAAATTTCTTGTACTTGAGTTTTTCTCTTATAATTGATATGAGCAACTTTCTCTCACTGAGAAAGAAGCTTTTCAGCATCTGTGGCCTTGGATTCTTTTCATTTGCTAAGTTGCACTAACACAGCTTTTAGTGCTCTCAGAAGCTCAAAAACAGCTCAAAACAGCTTTCTGAGCATTGAAGCTCTAAACTAACTTTCTCTGCAAAAAAGCTCTAACTCATGAAAATCTGTCTTCTGCTTTGCAAATTACATGAGAATTCATGAGAAAGAAACAAATTTCTTGTACTTGAGTTTTTCTCTTAAAGCTGCATTGAGCAACTTTCTCTCACTGAGAAAGAAGCTTTTCAGCATCTGTGGCCTTGGATTCTTTTCATTTGCTTAGTTGCACTAACACAGCTTTTAGTGCTCTCAGAAGCTCAAAAACAGTGTTTCTGAGCATTGAAGCTCTAAACTAACTTTCTCTGCAAAAAAGCTCTAACTCATGAAAATCTGTCTTCTGCTTTGCAAATTACATGAGAATTCATGTGAAAGAAACAAATTTCTTGTACTTGAGTTTTTCTCTTAAAGCTGCATTGAGCAACTTTCTCTCACTGAGAAAGAAGCTTTTCAGCATCTGTGGCCTTGGATTCTTTTCATTTGCTTAGTTGCACTAACACAGCTTTTAGTGCTCTCAGAAGCTCAAAAACAGTGTTTCTGAGCATTGAAGCTCTAAACTAACTTTCTCTGCAAAAAAGCTCTAACTCATGAAAATCTGTCTTCTGCTTTGCAAATTACATGAGAATTCATGAGAAAGAAACAAATTTCTTGTACTTGAGTTTTTCTCTTATAATTGATATGAGCAACTTTCTCTCACTGAGAAAGAAGCTTTTCAGCATCTGTGGCCTTGGATTCTTTTCATTTGCTAAGTTGCACTAACACAGCTTTTAGTGCTCTCAGAAGCTCAAAAACAGCTCAAAACAGCTTTCTGAGCATTGAAGCTCTAAACTAACTTTCTCTGCAAAGAAGCTCTAACTCATGAAAATCTGCCTTCTGCTTTGCAAATTACATGAGAATTCATGATAAAGAAACAAATTTCTTGTACTTGAGTTTTTCTCTTATAATTGATATGAGCAACTTTCTCTCACTGAGAAAGAAGCTTTTCAGCATCTGTGGCCTTGGATTCTTTTCATTTGCTAAGTTGCACTAACACAGCTTTTAGTGCTCTCAGAAGCTCAAAAACAGCTCAAAACAGCTTTCTGAGCATTGAAGCTCTAAACTAACTTTCTCTGCAAAAAAGCTCTAACTCATGAAAATCTGTCTTCTGCTTTGCAAATTACATGAGAATTCATGAGAAAGAAACAAATTTCTTGTACTTGAGTTTTTCTCTTAAAGCTGCATTGAGCAACTTTCTCTCACTGAGAAAGAAGCTTTTCAGCATCTGTGGCCTTGGATTCTTTTCATTTGCTTAGTTTCACTAACACAGCTTTTAGTGCTCTCAGAAGCTCAAAAACAGTGTTTCTGAGCATTGAAGCTCTAAACTAACTTTCTCTGCAAAGAAGCTCTAACTCATGAAAATCTGCCTTCTGCTTTGCAAATTACATGAGAATTCATGATAAAGAAACAAATTTCTTGTACTTGAGTTTTTCTCTTATAATTGATATGAGCAACTTTCTCTCACTGAGAAAGAAGCTTTTCAGCATCTGTGGCCTTGGATTCTTTTCATTTGCTAAGTTGCACTAACACAGCTTTTAGTGCTCTCAGAAGCTCAAAAACAGCTCAAAACAGCTTTCTGAGCATTGAAGCTCTAAACTAACTTTCTCTGCAAAAAAGCTCTAACTCATGAAAATCTGTCTTCTGCTTTGCAAATTACATGAGAATTCATGAGAAAGAAACAAATTTCTTGTACTTGAGTTTTTCTCTTAAAGCTGCATTGAGCAACTTTCTCTCACTGAGAAAGAAGCTTTTCAGCATCTGTGGCCTTGGATTCTTTTCATTTGCTTAGTTTCACTAACACAGCTTTTAGTGCTCTCAGAAGCTCAAAAACAGTGTTTCTGAGCATTGAAGCTCTAAACTAACTTTCTCTGCAAAAAAGCTCTAACTCATGAAAATCTGTCTTCTGCTTTGCAAATTACATGAGAATTCATGAGAAAGAAACAAATTTCTTGTACTTGAGTTTTTCTCTTATAATTGATATGAGCAACTTTCTCTCACTGAGAAAGAAGCTTTTCAGCATCTGTGGCCTTGGATTCTTTTCATTTGCTAAGTTGCACTAACACAGCTTTTAGTGCTCTCAGAAGCTCAAAAACAGCTCAAAACAGCTTTCTGAGCATTGAAGCTCTAAACTAACTTTCTCTGCAAAGAAGCTCTAACTCATGAAAATCTGCCTTCTGCTTTGCAAATTACATGAGAATTCATGAGAAAGAAACAAATTTCTTGTACTTGAGTTTTTCTCTTATAATTGATATGAGCAACTTTCTCTCACTGAGAAAGATACTTTTCAGCATCTGTGGCCTTGGATTCTTTTCATTTGCTAAGTTGCACTAACACAGCTTTTAGTGCTCTCAGAAGCTCAAAAACAGCTCAAAACAGCTTTCTGAGCATTGAAGCTCTAAACTAACTTTCTCTGCAAAAAAGCTCTAACTCATGAAAATCTGTCTTCTGCTTTGCAAATTACATGAGAATTCATGAGAAAGAAACAAATTTCTTGTACTTGAGTTTTTCTCTTAAAGCTGCATTGAGCAACTTTCTCTCACTGAGAAAGAAGCTTTTCAGCATCTGTGGCCTTGGATTCTTTTCATTTGCTTAGTTGCACTAACACAGCTTTTAGTGCTCTCAGAAGCTCAAAAACAGTGTTTCTGAGCATTGAAGCTCTAACCAACTTTCTCTGCAAAAAACCTCTAACTCATGAAAATCTGTCTTCTGCTTTGCAAATTACATGAGAATTCATGAGAAAGAAACAAATTTCTTGTACTTGAGTTTTTCTCTTATAATTGATATGAGCAACTTTCTCTCACTGAGAAAGAAGCTTTTCAGCATCTGTGGCCTTGGATTCTTTTCATTTGCTTAGTTGCACTAACACAGCTTTTAGTGCTCTCAGAAGCTCAAAAACAGCTCAAAACAGCTTTCTGAGCATTGAAGCTCTAAACTAACTTTCTCTGCAAAAAAGCTCTAACTCATGAAAATCTGTTTTCTGCTTTGCAAATTACATGAGAATTCATGAGAAAGAAACAAATTCCTTGTACTTGAGTTTTTCTCTTATAATTGATATGAGCAACTTTCTCTCACTGAGAAAGAAGCTTTTCAGCATCTGTGGCCTTGGATTCTTTTCATTTGCTAAGTTGCACTAACACAGCTTTTAGTGCTCTCAGAAGCTCAAAAACAGCTCAAAACAGCTTTCTGAGCATTGAAGCTCTAAACTAACTTTCTCTGCAAAAAAGCTCTAACTCATGAAAATCTGTCTTCTGCTTTGCAAATTACATGAGACTTCATGAGAAAGTTACAAATTTCTTGTACTTGAGTTTTTTTCTTAAAGCTGCATTGAGCAACTTTCTCTGACTGAGAAAGAAGCTTTTCAGCATCTGTGGCCTTGGATTCTTTTAATTTGCTTAGTTGCACTAACACAGCTTTTAGTGCTTTCAGAAGCTCAAAAACAGTGTTTCTGAGCATTGACGCTCTAAACTAACTTTCTCTGCAAAAAAGCTCTAACTCATGAAAATCTGTCTTCTGCATTGCAAATTACATGTGACTTCATGAGAAAGAAACACATTTCTTGTACTTGAGTTTTTCTCTTAAAGCTGCATTGAACAACTTTCCCTCACTGAGAAAGAAGCTTTTCAGCATCTGTGGCCTTGGATTCTTTTCATTTGCTTAGTTGCACTAACACAGCTTTTAGTCCTCTCAGAAGCTCAAAAACAGTGTTTCTGAGCATTGAAGCTCTAAACTAACTTTCTCTGCAAAAAAGCTCTAACTCATGAAAATCTGTCTTCTGCTTTGCAAATTATTTGAGAATTCATGAGAAAGAAACAAATTTCTTGTACTTGAGTTTTTCTCTTATAATTAATATGAGCAACCTTTTCTCACTGAGAAAGAAGCTTTTCAGCATCTGTGGCCTTGGATTCTTTTCATTTGCTTAGTTGCACTAACACAGCTTTTAGTGCTCTCAGAAGCTCAAAAACAGCTCAAAACAGCTTTCTGAGCATTGAAGCTCTAAACTAACTTTCTCTGCAAAAAAGCTCTAACTCATGAAAATCTGTCTTCTGCTTTGCAAATTATTTGAGAATTCATGAGAAAGAAACAAATTTCTTGTACTTGAGTTTTTCTCTTATAATTAATATGAGCAACCTTTTCTCACTGAGAAAGAAGCTTTTCAGCATCTGTGGCCTTGGATTCTTTTCATTTGCTTAGTTGCACTAACACAGCTTTTAGTGCTCTCAGAAGCTCAAAAACAGTGTTTCTGAGCATTGAAGCTCTAAACTAACTTTCTCTGCAAAAAAGCTCTAACTCTTGAAAATCTGTCTTCTGCTTTGCAAATTACATGACAATTCATGAGAAAGAAACAAATTTCTTGTACTTGAGTTTTTCTCTTATAATTAATATGAGCAACTTTTTCTCACTGAGAAAGAAGCTTTTCAGCATCTGTGGCCTTGGATTCTTTTCATTTGCTTAGTTGCACTAACACAGCTTTTAGTGCTCTCAGAAGCTCAAAAACAGTGTTTCTGAGCATTGAAGCTCTAAACTAACTTTCTCTGCAAAAAAGCTCTAACTTATGAAAATCTGTCTTCTGCATTGCAAATTACATGAGACTTCATGAGAAAGAAACAAATTTCTTGTACTTGAGTTTTTCTCTTAAAGCTGCATTGAGCAACTTTCTCTCACTGAGAAAGAAGCTTTTCAGCATCTGTGGCCTTGGATTCTTTTCATTTGCTTAGTTGCACTAACACAGCTTTTAGTACTCTCAGAAGCTCAAAAACAGTGTTTCTGAGCATTGAAGCTCTAAACTAACTTTCTCTGCAAAAAAGCTCTAACTCATGAAAATCTGTCTTCTGCTTTGCAAATTACATGAGAATTCATGAGAAAGAAACAAATTTCTTGTACTTGAGTTTTTCTCTTATAATTGATATGAGCAACTTTCTCTCACTGAGAAAGAAGCTTTTCAGCATATATGGCCTTGGATTCTTTTCATTTGCTTAGTGGCACTAACACAGCTTTTAGTGCTCTCAGAAGCTCAAAAACAGCTCAAAACAGCTTTCTGAGCATTGAAGCTCTAAACTAACTTTCTCTGCAAAAAAGCTCTAACTCATGAAAATCTGCCTTCTGCTTTGCAAATTACATGAGAATTCATGATAAAGAAACAAATTTCTTGTACTTGAGTTTTTCTCTTATAATTGATATGAGCAACTTTCTCTCACTGAGAAAGAAGCTTTTCAGCATATATGGCCTTGGATTCTTTTCATTTGCTTAGTGGCACTAACACAGCTTTTAGTGCTCTCAGAAGCTCAAAAACAGCTCAAAACAGCTTTCTGAGCATTGAAGCTCTAAACTAACTTTCTCTGCAAAAAAGCTCTAACTCATGAAAATCTGCCTTCTGCTTTGCAAATTACATGAGAATTCATGAGAAAGAAACAAATTTCTTGTACTTGAGTTTTTCTCTTATAATTGATATGAGCAACTTTCTCTCACTGAGAAAGAAGCTTTTCAGCATATATGGCCTTGGATTCTTTTCATTTGCTTAGTGGCACTAACACAGCTTTTAGTGCTCTCAGAAGCTCAAAAACAGCTCAAAACAGCTTTCTGAGCATTGAAGCTCTAAACTAACTTTCTCTGCAAAAAAGCTCTAACTCATGAAAATCTGCCTTCTGCTTTGCAAATTACATGAGAATTCATGATAAAGAAACAAATTTCTTGTACTTGAGTTTTTCTCTTATAATTGATATGAGCAACTTTCTCTCACTGAGAAAGAAGCTTTTCAGCATCTGTGGCCTTGGATTCTTTTCATTTGCTAAGTTGCACTAACACAGCTTTTTGTGCTCTCAGAAGCTCAAAAACAGCTCAAAACAGTGTTTCTGAGCATTGAAGCTCTAAACTAACTTTCTCTGCAAAAAAGCTCTAACTCATGAAAATCTGTCTTCTGCTTTGCAAATTACATGAGAATTCATGAGAAAGAAACAAATTTCTTGTACTTGAGTTTTTCTCTTAAAGCTGCATTGAGCAACTTTCTCTCACTGAGAAAGAAGCTTTTCAGCATCTGTGGCCTTGGATTCTTTTCATTTGCTTAGTTGCACTAACACAGCTTTTAGTGCTCTCAGAAGCTCAAAAACAGTGTTTCTGAGCATTGAAGCTCTAAACTAACTTTCTCTGCAAAAAAGCTCTAACTCATGAAAATCTGTCTTCTGCTTTGCAAATTACATGAGAATTCATGAGAAAGAAACAAATTCCTTGTACTTGAGTTTTTCTCTTATAATTGATATGAGCAACTTTCTCTCACTGAGAAAGAAGCTTTTCAGCATCTGTGGCCTTGGATTCTTTTCATTTGCTAAGTTGCACTAACACAGCTTTTAGTGCTCTCAGAAGCTCAAAAACAGCTCAAAACAGCTTTCTGAGCATTGAAGCTCTAAACTAACTTTCTCTGCAAAAAAGCTCTAACTCATGAAAATCTGTCTTCTGCTTTGCAAATTACATGAGACTTCATGAGAAAGTTACAAATTTCTTGTACTTGAGTTTTTCTCTTAAAGCTGCATTGAGCAACTTTCTCTGACTGAGAAAGAAGCTTTTCAGCATCTGTGGCCTTGGATTCTTTTAATTTGCTTAGTTGCACTAACACAGCTTTTAGTGCTTTCAGAAGCTCAAAAACAGTGTTTCTGAGCATTGACGCTCTAAACTAACTTTCTCTGCAAAAAAGCTCTAACTCATGAAAATCTGTCTTCTGCTTTGCAAATTACATGTGACTTCATGAGAAAGAAACAAATTTCTTGTACTTGAGTTTTTCTCTTAAAGCTGCATTGAACAACTTTCCCTCACTGAGAAAGAAGCTTTTCAGCATCTGTGGCCTTGGATTCTTTTCATTTGCTTAGTTGCACTAACACAGCTTTTAGTGCTCTCAGAAGCTCAAAAACAGTGTTTCTGAGCATTGAAGCTCTAAACTAACTTTCTCTGCAAAAAAGCTCTAACTCATGAAAATCTGTCTTCTGCTTTGCAAATTATTTGAGAATTCATGAGAAAGAAACAAATTTCTTGTACTTGAGTTTTTCTCTTATAATTGATATGAGCAACTTTCTCTCACTGAGAAAGAAGCTTTTCAGCATCTGTGGCCTTGGATTCTTTTCATTTGCTTAGTTGCACTAACACAGCTTTTAGAGCTCTCAGAAGCTCAAAAACAGCTCAAAACAGCTTTCTGAGCATTGAAGCTCTAAACTAACTTTCTCTGCAAAAAAGCTCTAACTCATGAAAATCTTTCTTCTGCTTTGCAAATTACATGAGACTTCATGAGAAAGAAACAAATTTCTTGTACTTGAGTTTTTCTCTTATAATTAATATGAGCAACCTTTTCTCACTGAGAAAGAAGCTTTTCAGCATCTGTGGCCTTGGATTCTTTTAATTTGCTTAGTTGCACTAACACAGCTTTTAGTGCTCTCAGAAGCTCAAAAACAGTGTTTCTGAGCATTGAAGCTCTAAACTAATTTTCTCTGCAAAAAAGCTCTAACTCTTGAAAATCTGTCTTCTGCTTTGCAAATTACATGACAATTCATGAGAAAGAAACAAATTTCTTGTACTTGAGTTTTTCTCTTAAAGCTGCATTGAGCAACTTTCTCTCACTGAGAAAGAAGCTTTTCAGCATCTGTGGCCTTGGATTCTTTTCATTTGCTAAGTTGCACTAACACAGCTTTTAGTGCTCTCAGAAGCTCAAAAACAGCTCAAAACAGCTTTCTGAGCATTGAAGCTCTAAACTAACTTTCTCTGCAAAAAAGCTCTAACTCATGAAAATCTGTTTTCTGCTTTGCAAATTACATGAGAATTCATGAGAAAGAAACAAATTTCTTGTACTTGAGTTTTTCTCTTATAATTGATATGAGCAACTTTCTCTCACTGAGAAAGAAGCTTTTCAGCATCTATGGCCTTGGATTCTTTTCATTTGCTTAGTTGCACTAACACAGCTTTTAGTGCTCTCAGAAGCTCAAAAACAGCTCAAAACAGCTTTCTGAGCATTGAAGCTTTAAACTAACTTTCTCTGCAAAAAAGCTCTAACTCATGAAAATCTGTCTTCTGCTTTGCAAATTACATGAGACTTCATGAGAAAGAAACAAATTTCTTGTACTTGAGTTTTTCTCTTATAATTAATATGAGCAACTTTTTCTCACTGAGAAAGAAGCTTTTCAGCATCTGTGGCCTTGGATTCTTTTCATTTGCTTAGTTGCACTAACACAGCTTTTAGTGCTCTCAGAAGCTCAAAAACAGCTCAAAACAGCTTTCTGAGCATTGAAGCTCTAAACTAACTTTCTCTGCAAAAAAGCTCTAACTCATGAAAATCTGTCTTCTGCTTTGCAAATTACATGAGAATTCATGAGAAAGAAACAAATTTCTTGTACTTGAGTTTTTCTCTTAAAGCTGCATTGAGCAACTTTCTCTCACTGAGAAAGAAGCTTTTCAGCATCTGTGGCCTTGGATTCTTTTCATTTGCTTAGTTGCACTAACACAGCTTTTAGTGCTCTCAGAAGCTCAAAAACAGTGTTTCTGAGCATTGAAGCTCTAAACTAACTTTCTCTGCAAAAAAGCTCTAACTCATGAAAATCTATCTTCTGCTTTGCAAATTTCATGAGAATTCATGTGAAAGAAACAAATTTCTTGTACTTGAGTTTTTCTCTTAAAGCTGCATTGAGCAACTTTCTCTCACTGAGAAAGAAGCTTTTCAGCATCTGTGGCCTTGGATTCTTTTCATTTGCTTAGTTGCACTAACACAGCTTTTAGTGCTCTCAGAAGCTCAAAAACAGTGTTTCTGAGCATTGAAGCTCTAAACTAACTTTCTCTGCAAAAAAGCTCTAACTCATGAAAATCTGTTTTCTGCTTTGCAAATTACATGAGAATTCATGAGAAAGAAACAAATTTCTTGTACTTGAGTTTTTCTCTTATAATTGATATGAGCAACTTTCTCTCACTGAGAAAGAAGCTTTTCAGCATCTGTGGCCTTGGATTCTTTTCATTTGCTAAGTTGCACTAACACAGCATTTAGTGCTCTCAGAAGCTCAAAAACAGCTCAAAACAGCTTTCTGAGCATTGAAGCTCTAAACTAACTTTCTCTGCAAAGAAGCTCTAACTCATGAAAATCTGCCTTCTGCTTTGCAAATTACATGAGAATTCATGAGAAAGAAACAAATTTCTTGTACTTGAGTTTTTCTCTTAAAGCTGCATTGAACAACTTTCCCTCACTGAGAAAGAAGCTTTTCAGCATCTGTGGCCTTGGATTCTTTTCATTTGCTTAGTTGCACTAACACAGCTTTTAGTGCTCTCAGAAGCTCAAAAACAGTGTTTCTGAGCATTGAAGCTCTAAACTAACTTTCTCTGCAAAAAAGCTCTAACTCATGAAAATCTGTCTTCTGCTTTGCAAATTATTTGAGAATTCATGAGAAAGAAACAAATTTCTTGTACTTGAGTTTTTCTCTTATAATTGATATGAGCAACTTTCTCTCACTGAGAAAGAAGCTTTTCAGCATCTGTGGCCTTGGATTCTTTTCATTTGCTTAGTTGCACTAACACAGCTTTTAGTGCTCTCAGAAGCTCAAAAACAGTGTTTCTGAGCATTGAAGCTCTAAACTAACTTTCTCTGCAAAAAAGCTCTAACTCATGAAAATCTGTCTTCTGCATTGCAAATTACATGAGAATTCATGAGAAAGAAACAAATTTCTTATACTTGAGTTTTTCTCTTAAAGCTGCACTGAGCAACTTTCTCTCACTGAGAAAGAAGCTTTTCAGCATCTGTGGCCTTGGATTCTTTTCATTTGCTTAGTTGCACTAACACAGCTTTTAGTGCTCTCAGAAGCTCAAAAACAGCTCAAAACAGCTTTCTGAGCATTGAAGCTCTGAACTAACTTTCTCTGCAAAAAAGCTCTAACTCATGAAAATCTGTCTTCTGCACTGCAAATTACATGAGACTTCATGAGAAAGAAACGAATTTCTTGTACTTGAGTTTTTCTCTTATAATTGATATGAGTAACTTTCTCTCACTGAGAAAGAAGCTTTTCAGCATCTGTGGCCTTGGATTCTTTTAATTTGCTTAGTTGCACTAACACAGCTTTTAGTGCTCTCAGAAGCTCAAAAACAGCTCAAAACATCTTTCTGAGCATTGAAGCTCTAAACTAACTTTCTCTGCAAAAAAGCTCTAACTCATGAAAATCTGTCTTCTGCTTTGCAAATTACATGAGAATTCTTGAGAAAGAAACAAATTTCTTGTACTTGAGTTTTTCTCTTAAAGCTGCATTGAGCAACTTTCTCTCACTGAGAAAGAAGCTTTTCAGCATCTGTGGCCTTGGATTCTTTTCATTTGCTTAGTTGCACTAACACAGCTTTTAGTGCTCTCAGAAGCTCAAAAACAGTGTTTCTGAGCATTGAAGCTCTAAACTAACTTTCTCTGCAAAAAAGCTCTAACTCATGAAAATCTGTCTTCTGCTTTGCAAATTACATGAGAATTCATGAGAAAGAAACAAATTTCTTGTACTTGAGTTTTTCTCTTATAATTGATATGAGCAACTTTCTCTCACTGAGAAAGAAGCTTTTCAGCATATATGGCCTTGGATTCTTTTCATTTGCTTAGTGGCACTAACACAGCTTTTAGTGCTCTCAGAAGCTCAAAAACAGCTCAAAACAGCTTTCTGAGCATTGAAGCTCTAAACTAACTTTCTCTGCAAAAAAGCTCTAACTCATGAAAATCTGCCTTCTGCTTTGCAAATTACATGAGAATTCATGATAAAGAAACAAATTTCTTGTACTTGAGTTTTTCTCTTATAATTGATATGAGCAACTTTCTCTCACTGAGAAAGAAGCTTTTCAGCATATATGGCCTTGGATTCTTTTCATTTGCTTAGTGGCACTAACACAGCTTTTAGTGCTCTCAGAAGCTCAAAAACAGCTCAAAACAGCTTTCTGAGCATTGAAGCTCTAAACTAACTTTCTCTGCAAAAAAGCTCTAACTCATGAAAATCTGCCTTCTGCTTTGCAAATTACATGAGAATTCATGAGAAAGAAACAAATTTCTTGTACTTGAGTTTTTCTCTTATAATTGATATGAGCAACTTTCTCTCACTGAGAAAGAAGCTTTTCAGCATATATGGCCTTGGATTCTTTTCATTTGCTTAGTGGCACTAACACAGCTTTTAGTGCTCTCAGAAGCTCAAAAACAGCTCAAAACAGCTTTCTGAGCATTGAAGCTCTAAACTAACTTTCTCTGCAAAAAAGCTCTAACTCATGAAAATCTGCCTTCTGCTTTGCAAATTACATGAGAATTCATGATAAAGAAACAAATTTCTTGTACTTGAGTTTTTCTCTTATAATTGATATGAGCAACTTTCTCTCACTGAGAAAGAAGCTTTTCAGCATCTGTGGCCTTGGATTCTTTTCATTTGCTAAGTTGCACTAACACAGCTTTTTGTGCTCTCAGAAGCTCAAAAACAGCTCAAAACAGTGTTTCTGAGCATTGAAGCTCTAAACTAACTTTCTCTGCAAAAAAGCTCTAACTCATGAAAATCTGTCTTCTGCTTTGCAAATTACATGAGAATTCATGAGAAAGAAACAAATTTCTTGTACTTGAGTTTTTCTCTTAAAGCTGCATTGAGCAACTTTCTCTCACTGAGAAAGAAGCTTTTCAGCATCTGTGGCCTTGGATTCTTTTCATTTGCTTAGTTGCACTAACACAGCTTTTAGTGCTCTCAGAAGCTCAAAAACAGTGTTTCTGAGCATTGAAGCTCTAAACTAACTTTCTCTGCAAAAAAGCTCTAACTCATGAAAATCTGTCTTCTGCATTGCAAATTACATGAGAATTCATGAGAAAGAAACAAATTTCTTATACTTGAGTTTTTCTCTTAAAGCTGCACTGAGCAACTTTCTCTCACTGAGAAAGAAGCTTTTCAGCATCTGTGGCCTTGGATTCTTTTCATTTGCTTAGTTGCACTAACACAGCTTTTAGTGCTCTCAGAAGCTCAAAAACAGCTCAAAACAGCTTTCTGAGCATTGAAGCTCTGAACTAACTTTCTCTGCAAAAAAGCTCTAACTCATGAAAATCTGTCTTCTGCTTTGCAAATTACATGAGACTTCATGAGAAAGAAACAAATTTCTTGTACTTGAGTTTTTCTCTTATAATTAATATGAGCAACTTTTTCTCACTGAGAAAGAAGCTTTTCAGCATCTGTGGCCTTGGATTCTTTTCATTTGCTTAGTTGCACTAACACAGCTTTTAGTGCTCTCAGAAGCTCAAAAACAGCTCAAAACAGCTTTCTGAGCATTGAAGCTCTAAACTAACTTTCTCTGCAAAAAAGCTCTAACTCATGAAAATCTGTCTTCTGCTTTGCAAATTACATGAGAATTCATGAGAAAGAAACAAATTTCTTGTACTTGAGTTTTTCTCTTAAAGCTGCATTGAGCAACTTTCTCTCACTGAGAAAGAAGCTTTTCAGCATCTGTGGCCTTGGATTCTTTTCATTTGCTTAGTTGCACTAACACAGCTTTTAGTGCTCTCAGAAGCTCAAAAACAGTGTTTCTGAGCATTGAAGCTCTAAACTAACTTTCTCTGCAAAAAAGCTCTAACTCATGAAAATCTATCTTCTGCTTTGCAAATTTCATGAGAATTCATGTGAAAGAAACAAATTTCTTGTACTTGAGTTTTTCTCTTAAAGCTGCATTGAGCAACTTTCTCTCACTGAGAAAGAAGCTTTTCAGCATCTGTGGCCTTGGATTCTTTTCATTTGCTTAGTTGCACTAACACAGCTTTTAGTGCTCTCAGAAGCTCAAAAACAGTGTTTCTGAGCATTGAAGCTCTAAACTAACTTTCTCTGCAAAAAAGCTCTAACTCATGAAAATCTGTTTTCTGCTTTGCAAATTACATGAGAATTCATGAGAAAGAAACAAATTTCTTGTACTTGAGTTTTTCTCTTATAATTGATATGAGCAACTTTCTCTCACTGAGAAAGAAGCTTTTCAGCATCTGTGGCCTTGGATTCTTTTCATTTGCTAAGTTGCACTAACACAGCATTTAGTGCTCTCAGAAGCTCAAAAACAGCTCAAAACAGCTTTCTGAGCATTGAAGCTCTAAACTAACTTTCTCTGCAAAGAAGCTCTAACTCATGAAAATCTGCCTTCTGCTTTGCAAATTACATGAGAATTCATGAGAAAGAAACAAATTTCTTGTACTTGAGTTTTTCTCTTATAATTGATATGAGCAACTTTCTCTCACTGAGAAAGAAGCTTTTCAGCATCTGTGGCCTTGGATTCTTTTCATTTGCTAAGTTGCACTAACACAGCTTTTAGTGCTCTCAGAAGCTCAAAAACAGCTCAAAACAGCTTTCTGAGCATTGAAGCTTTAAACTAACTTTCTCTGCAAAAAAGCTCTAACTCATGAAAATCTGTCTTCTGCTTTGCAAATTACATGAGAATTCATGAGAAAGAAACAAATTTCTTGTACTTGAGTTTTTCTCTTAAAGCTGCATTGAGCAACTTTCTCTCACTGAGAAAGAAGCTTTTCAGCATCTGTGGCCTTGGATTCTTTTCATTTGCTTAGTTGCACTAACACAACTTTTAGTACTCTCAGAAGCTCAAAAACATTGTTTCTGAGCATTGAAGCTCTAAACTAACTTTCTCTGCAAAAAAGCTCTGACTCATGAAAATCTGTCTTCTGCTTTGCAAATTACATGAGAATTCATGAGAAAGAAACAAATTTCTTGTACTTGAGTTTTTCTCTTAAAGCTGCATTGAACAACTTTCCCTCACTGAGAAAGAAGCTTTTCAGCATCTGTGGCCTTGGATTCTTTTCATTTGCTTAGTTGCACTAACACAGCTTTTAGTGCTCTCAGAAGCTCAAAAACAGCTCAAAACAGCTTTCTGAGCATTGAAGCTCTAAACTAACTTTCTCTGCAAAAAAGCTCTAACTCATGAAAATCTTTCTTCTGCTTTGCAAATTACATGAGACTTCATGAGAAAGAAACAAATTTCTTGTACTTGAGTTTTTCTCTTATAATTAATATGAGCAACCTTTTCTCACTGAGAAAGAAGCTTTTCAGCATCTGTGGCCTTGGATTCTTTTCATTTGCTTAGTTGCACTAACACAGCTTTTAGTGCTCTCAGAAGCTCAAAAACAGTGTTTCTGAGCATTGAAGCTCTAAACTAACTTTCTCTGCAAAAAAGCTCTAACTCTTGAAAATCTGTCTTCTGCTTTGCAAATTACATGACAATTCATGAGAAAGAAACAAATTTCTTGTACTTGAGTTTTTCTCTTAAAGCTGCATTGAGCAACTTTCTCTCACTGAGAAAGAAGCTTTTCAGCATCTGTGGCCTTGGATTCTTTTCATTTGCTTAGTTGCACTAACACAGCTTTTAGTGCTCTCAGAAGCTCAAAAACAGCTCAAAACAGCTTTCTGAGCATTGAAGCTCTAAACTAACTTTCTCTGCAAAAAAAGCTCTAACTCATGAAAATCTTTCTTCTGCATTGCAAATTACATGAGACTTCATGAGAAAGAAACAAATTTCTTGTACTTGAGTTTTTCTCTTAAAATTGAATTGAGCAACTTTCTCTCACTGAGAAAGAAGCTTTTCAGCATCTGTGGCCTTGGATTCTTTTAATTTGCTTAGTTGCACTAACACAGCTTTTAGTACTCTCAGAAGCTCAAAAACAGTGTTTCTGAGCATTGAAGCTCTAAACTAACTTTCTCTGCAAAAAAGCTCTAACTCTTGAAAATCTGTCTTCTGCTTTGCAAATTACATGACAATTCATGAGAAAGAAACAAATTTCTTTTACTTGAGTTTTTCTCTTAAAGCTGCATTGAGCAACTTTCTCTCACTGAGAAAGAAGCTTTTCAGCATCTGTGGCCTTGGATTCTTTTCATTTGCTTAGTTGCACTAACACAGCTTTTAGTGCTCTCAGAAGCTCAAAAACAGTGTTTCTGAGCATTGAAGCTCTAAACTAACTTTCTCTGCAAAAAAGCTCTAACTCATGAAAATTTTTCTTCTGCATTGCAAATTACATGAGACTTCATGAGAAAGAAACAAATTTCTTGTATTTGAGTTTTTCTCTTATAAATGAATTGAGCAACTTTCTCTCAATGAGAAAGAAGCTTTTCAGCATCTGTGGCCTTGGATTCTTTTAATTTCCTTAGTTGCACTAACACAGCTTTTAGTGCTCTCAGAAGCTCAAAAACAGTGTTTCTGAGCATTGAAGCTCTAAACTAACTTTCTCTGCAAAAAAGCTCTAACTCATGAAAATCTGTCTTCTGCTTTGCAAATTACATGAGAATTCATGAGAAAGAAACAAATTTCTTGTACTTGAGTTTTTCTCTTATAATTGATATGAGCAACTTTCTCTCACTGAGAAAGAAGCTTTTCAGCATCTGTGGCCTTGGATTCTTTTCATTTGCTAAGTTGCACTAACACAGCTTTTAGTGCTCTCAGAAGCTCAAAAACAGCTCAAAACAGCTTTCTGAGCATTGAAGCTCTAAACTAACTTTCTCTGCAAAAAAGCTCTAACTCATGAAAATCTGTCTTCTGCTTTGCAAATTACATGAGAATTCATGAGAAAGAAACAAATTTCTTGTACTTGAGTTTTTCTCTTAAAGCTGCATTGAACAACTTTCCCTCACTGAGAAAGAAGCTTTTCAGCATCTGTGGCCTTGGATTCTTTTCATTTGCTTAGTTGCACTAACACAGCTTTTAGTGCTCTCAGAAGCTCAAAAACAGTGTTTCTGAGCATTGAAGCTCTAAACTAACTTTCTCTGCAAAAAAGCTCTAACTCATGAAAATCTGTCTTCTGCTTTGCAAATTATTTGAGAATTCATGAGAAAGAAACAAATTTCTTGTACTTGAGTTTTTCTCTTATAATTGATATGAGCAACTTTCTCTCACTGAGAAAGAAGCTTTTCAGCATCTGTGGCCTTGGATTCTTTTCATTTGCTTAGTTGCACTAACACAGCTTTTAGTGCTCTCAGAAGCTCAAAAACAGTGTTCCCCTATCAAAAGCTACTCTCGATGCTGCGCTGAAAGCGCTTTGGGAACATTCTTTGTTCGACCGGTTGTGAAGCACGTGTGTCAAACACGCCAAGAATTGGCTTAAATAACCTCGGTTAGGTGACGTCATTCGATTACGATCACCTGGAGGTTATAAATAGATGTGACGCGGAAACATCCTCAGGTTTCTTTGTCTTCAAGGACCGCATTGTGTGTGTGCGTGTGTTGTGTGAGAGAAAGAAAAAAAGAGAAAAAAAAAAAAAAGGGAATATATATTTATATATTAGTAAGATGGCAGAGTCTGTTAAGAGATGCGTGCCTCCGTGTCAGAGGCTCATCTCGGAGGACGATCCTCACAGATTCTGTTTTGAGTGTTTGGGGGATGAGCACGCTGCCCTCGGGCTCGAGGGAGAATGCGAACACTGCGATGTTTTGTCTATCAAAGTGCTTCGCGCGCGGCTCGCGTTTTTCAAAGACGAGCGAGCCGCCGCTCCCTCTGGAAAATCCTGGGGGTCGCGTGTTGATCTGGCTGAGGCGCGTGAGACGGGTCCGCCCCTTTCTCTCGCGCTCTCGCCAGATCACGAGGTCCTCGCGTCCGCTTCTGAAGCGCGCTTCGGCGCTTCTTCTGAACGGGCCGAGGATTCTTCATCTCATGCTTCTGTGGAGATGGAGAGTGCCACCTCAGAGCGCTCCTCTCGCGATGATAGAGCTTATGAGGAGTTACTCGAGGTGGTAACTCGAGCAGTCCATCGTCTACAACTAGACTGGCCACAGGAGCAGGAGAACCCCAAACGCTCAAAATTAGATGACAGGTTTCTGTCAGGTGGTCGGGGGGAGGGGCCTCAGCGACGGTCTCTCCCCTTCTTTGGCGATCTCCATGACGAGCTGGTTCGCTCATGGAGTAAGCCCTATTCGTCCCGTGTCTTCGTGCCATCGACATCGATTTATTCGACCATCGTGGACGCAAAGGCACGGGGCTACAGCATGATGCCCCAGGTGGAAGAGACGCTTGCGGGCTATCTCTCCCCTGGGACTTCATCCTCCCTGAAGAAGCCTATGCTCCCCACCAAGCCTTGTAGAATGACATCCTCGCTGGTGGGGAAAGCTTTTCAGGCAGCGGGTCAGGCTGGTGCTGCCCTGCACACCATGGCGGTTCTGCAGGCGTACCAGGCTGACCTGCTCAAAGACTTGAGCACAGGCGGCACCATCGATGAGGAGGCGTTTTCAGAGCTTCGCCGGGCCACAGATCTGTCTCTCCGTGCGACCAAGCAGACGGCCCGTGCCATCGGCCGTTCTATGGCTGCCATGGTTTCCACGGAGAGGCATCTGTGGCTTAACCTCACGGGCATCAAGGAGAGGGATCGATCTTTCCTTCTTGATGCCCCCGTCTCGCCTTCCGGCCTGTTTGGCGAAGCTGTCAATACAGTCGCCACTAGGTTTCGGGAGGCGAAGCGCTACGAAGAAGCGTTTGTGAGGTTCCTCCCCCGCCGTGCTCAAGCGTCGGGACTGTCGGCCACCCAGTCCCGACCAGGTCCGGTTCTTCTGAGGCGAGAAGCCCAGAAGGAGAGTGTGGCGAGTCGTGCGCCCCCTCGTAGAGACTGGGGAGCGGCTCGCCGCGCTTCTCAAACCGCCTCGAAGAGACCGGACCTGCGGAGCGTCATCTCCGCCAAAAAGAAGTCCTGAGGCTGGTGCGCCCAGGACCATGGGGGTGTGTTCCCCCAGGGAGGGGTGCGTACAATTCCAACAGAAAGTAGAGGCTCCTTCCTGGCACCCTCAGGGGGCCGCTGTACAATCTCCGCCGCCACTGGTGTTTCGGGGACCGGCGGTCTCCAGCGAAATGTTAGGTGTTCGGTTGCCTCCTGCCACGTTTCCGGACGCCAGACATCTAACATTCCCCCATCAAAGCGAAGTGTCAAAATTAGTGCCCCTTTCAGAGAAGCTGGCAGCGTGGAAGCTACTGCCAAATATCTCTCCGTGGGTAGAAAGGACTGTAGAGAAAGGCTACAGGATTCAGTTTGCGTATCGGCCTCCGCGTTTCAACGGCGTGGTCTCCACTTCCGTGAAACCGGAACGAGCGCATTTGTTGACACAGGAGTTGCAAACTCTGCTGGTCAAAGGGGCCATAGAACGTGTTCCCCTGCCAGACAGGCAGTCAGGCTATTACAGCCGGTATTTTCTTGTTCCCAAGAAAGATGGGGGGTTGCGTCCGATTTTAGATCTTCGCGGGTTGAACCGCTACCTCAGAACATACAAGTTCAAAATGCTGACAATCAAGATGATTGTTTCTCACATCCAATCGGAGGATTGGTTTGTGACAATCGATCTAAAGGACGCTTATTTTCATATAGAAATATTGCCACAACACAGGAAGTTCCTGAGGTTCGCTTTCGGGGACGAAGCCTACCAGTATCGGGTTCTTCCGTTCGGCCTAGCCTTGTCACCCCGCACTTACACCAAATGCATGGATGCAGCTCTGGCTCCTCTACGACTCCAGGGCATCCGCATTTTAAACTACATAGACGACTGGCTGATTCTGGCTCAGTCTCAGGAGCTAGCGCTTCGACATCGGGATGTCGTCCTAGCTCATCTCGAATCTCTAGGGTTGAGACTCAACGCCAAGAAAAGCGTTCTCTCTCCTGCTCAGAGGACAACGTATTTGGGGGTCGTATGGAATTCGATCACGATGCGGGCACAGCTGTCTCCTGCACGCGTCGAATCCATTTTAGACGCCCTAAAGAACATCAAGCTAGGCCAGAAGATTACTCTTCATTACCTTCAGAGGGTTCTAGGTCTCATGGCAGCTGCATCTACGGTGATACCTTTAGGTCTCCTGCGCATGAGATCGTTTCAGTTGTGGCTCAGAGCCAGGGGATTTCATCCAAGGGCCAATCCCCAGAGGCAAATAAGGGTTACGCGCCAGGGGCTTCGTACCCTTTCTATGTGGTTCAGACCCCGGTTCCTGACTTTGGGTCCCACTCTAGGTCCGTGTTGTCGTCGCAAGATGCTAACGACAGACGCATCCCTCACGGGCTGGGGAGCGGTCTTAGATGGCCGTCCAGCCCAAGGGATCTGGAGAGGTCATCTTCTCGAATGGCACATCAATTGCCTCGAAATGAAGGCTGTATTTCTGGCCCTGAAATACTTCCTCCAGCAGTTAAGAGGCTACCATGTCCTAGTGCGGGTGGACAACACAGCGGTAGTCTCTTACATAAATCGTCAGGGTGGACTGCGGTCGCGCCGCTTGAACGAGCTAGCGCACCAGGTTCTGCTTTGGGCACAGGACAAGTTCCTGTCCCTCAGGGCGATTTACATCCCCGGACATATGAATGTGGGAGCAGACTTGCTGTCCAGACAAGCTGTAATACACGGGGAATGGAAACTCCACCCCGAAGTAGTCAGTCAAATCTGGGAAAGATTTTACGAAGCAGAGGTGGACCTCTTTGCTTCACAGGAGACAGCACAATGTCCCCTCTACTTCTCTCTGACTCATCCAGCTCCCCTGGGTCTGGACGCGATGGCCCATGTGTGGCCCAGACTGCGTCTTTACGCATTTCCCCCGGTCGCTCTGCTCCCAGGAGTCCTGGCCAAGGTCCGTCAACAGGGTTCTCGCCTCTTACTGATAGCGCCCCGTTGGCCGACCAGAATATGGTTCTCAGATCTAATATCTCTCCTCGACGGCTCGCCGTGGGCGATTCCGGTGAGGAGGGACCTTCTCTCTCAGGCACAGGGGACAGTATTTCATCCCCGGCCCGAGCTCTGGAACCTTCATGTCTGGCCCCTGAGGGGGACCAACTGAGACATGCTGGCCTTCCAGCCGATGTAATAGAGACTATTCTGAGCGCTAGGGCTCCCTCCACTAGAAGAACTTATGCCAGTAAATGGCGCATTTTCGAAAGTTGGTGTATGACACACCATGCAGATCCAGCTCACTGCCAGATTGTTTCAGTACTGGAGTTTCTGCAAGAGAAAATGTCCTCAGGAACATGTCCTAATACTCTCAGAACGTACGTGGCCGCCATCTCGGCTTGCCACATTCTGATTGATGGGGTTTCGGTGGGGAAACACCCTCTAGTTGCCCGCTTCATTCGAGGAGCTAAGCGGTTGAGGCCGCCCACTAGAGCGACAGTTCCTTCATGGGACCTAGCTATAGTGCTTGAGGGCTTAGTGGACACCCCTTTCGAACCACTAGAGTCAGCGCCTGTCAGGCTTCTGACCCTAAAGATGGTTTTTCTAACAGCTATTACTTCTCTGAAGAGAATTGGGGATTTGCAGGCTCTGTCAGTCTCGCCATCCTGCCTAGATTTTGCCCCTGGGCTGGTCAAAGCTATTTTGCATCCTCACCCTAGTTATCTTCCGAAGGTTCCATTCTCGACCATAAATCCGGTCATTCTCGAAGCCTTCTGCCCTCCGCCGTTCACGACACCGGAGCAGGAGAAACTTCACTTACTGTGTCCAGTACGTGCTCTCCAGATTTACGTCCACCGCACTAGCCAGTGGCGTAAGTCGGAGCAGCTTTTCGTATGTTTTGGAGGCCGCAACCGGGGGGCGGCTGCCACTCGACAGACTATGTCACATTGGGTGAGGGATGCTATTGCCCTGGCCTATGAGGCGCGTGGTCAAGCTTCGCCTCTGGGTGTAAGGGCCCATTCAACCAGGGGGATTGCATCTTCCATGGCTTTGGCAAGAGGTGTCCCCTTGCAGCAAGTTTGTGATGCGGCAGGTTGGTCCTCTCCGCACACATTTGTTAGATTCTATAGTTTGGATGTTCATGTTACTCCGGGCTCGCATGTCCTTGAGTCGACATCCCAGAGTCATGTCTGAGACCTCTTTCATGTTTGTGCGCACACTACACAACGTTGGGGGTCCAGACACTTCCAGTGCGGCGGCGTGGGTATTCTCGTTCCCAAAGCGCTTTCAGCGCAGCATCGAGAGTAGCTTTTGATAGGGGAACGTCTCGGGTTACTTGACTGTAACCCTGTTCCCCGAAAAAGCGGGAACGAGATGCTGCGCCTCAATGCCGCACTGTAAGCGTGACTGGACGTCCTTTCAGACAAAATTTTGACCTGAGGATGTTTCCGCGTCACATCTATTTATAACCTCCAGGTGATCGTAATCGAATGACGTCACCTAACCGAGGTTATTTAAGCCAATTCTTGGCGTGTTTGACACACGTGCTTCACAACCGGTCGAACAAAGAATGTTCCCAAAGCGCTTTCAGCGCAGCATCTCGTTCCCGCTTTTTCGGGGAACAGGGTTACAGTCAAGTAACCCGAGACGTTTCTGAGCATTGAAGCTCTAAACTAACTTTCTCTGCAAAAAAGCTCTGACTCATGAAAATCTGTCTTCTGCTTTGCAAATTACATGAGAATTCATGAGAAAGAAACAAATTTCTTGTACTTGAGTTTTTCTCTTAAAGCTGCATTGAACAACTTTCCCTCACTGAGAAAGAAGCTTTTCAGCATCTGTGGCCTTGGATTCTTTTCATTTGCTTAGTTGCACTAACACAGCTTTTAGTGCTCTCAGAAGCTCAAAAACAGCTCAAAACAGCTTTCTGAGCATTGAAGCTCTAAACTAACTTTCTCTGCAAAAAAGCTCTAACTCATGAAAATCTTTCTTCTGCTTTGCAAATTACATGAGACTTCATGAGAAAGAAACAAATTTCTTGTACTTGAGTTTTTCTCTTATAATTAATATGAGCAACCTTTTCTCACTGAGAAAGAAGCTTTTCAGCATCTGTGGCCTTGGATTCTTTTCATTTGCTTAGTTGCACTAACACAGCTTTTAGTGCTCTCAGAAGCTCAAAAACAGTGTTTCTGAGCATTGAAGCTCTAAACTAACTTTCTCTGCAAAAAAGCTCTAACTCTTGAAAATCTGTCTTCTGCTTTGCAAATTACATGACAATTCATGAGAAAGAAACAAATTTCTTGTACTTGAGTTTTTCTCTTAAAGCTGCATTGAGCAACTTTCTCTCACTGAGAAAGAAGCTTTTCAGCATCTGTGGCCTTGGATTCTTTTCATTTGCTTAGTTGCACTAACACAGCTTTTAGTGCTCTCAGAAGCTCAAAAACAGCTCAAAACAGCTTTCTGAGCATTGAAGCTCTAAACTAACTTTCTCTGCAAAAAAAGCTCTAACTCATGAAAATCTTTCTTCTGCATTGCAAATTACATGAGACTTCATGAGAAAGAAACAAATTTCTTGTACTTGAGTTTTTCTCTTAAAATTGAATTGAGCAACTTTCTCTCACTGAGAAAGAAGCTTTTCAGCATCTGTGGCCTTGGATTCTTTTAATTTGCTTAGTTGCACTAACACAGCTTTTAGTACTCTCAGAAGCTCAAAAACAGTGTTTCTGAGCATTGAAGCTCTAAACTAACTTTCTCTGCAAAAAAGCTCTAACTCTTGAAAATCTGTCTTCTGCTTTGCAAATTACATGACAATTCATGAGAAAGAAACAAATTTCTTTTACTTGAGTTTTTCTCTTAAAGCTGCATTGAGCAACTTTCTCTCACTGAGAAAGAAGCTTTTCAGCATCTGTGGCCTTGGATTCTTTTCATTTGCTTAGTTGCACTAACACAGCTTTTAGTGCTCTCAGAAGCTCAAAAACAGTGTTTCTGAGCATTGAAGCTCTAAACTAACTTTCTCTGCAAAAAAGCTCTAACTCATGAAAATTTTTCTTCTGCATTGCAAATTACATGAGACTTCATGAGAAAGAAACAAATTTCTTGTACTTGAGTTTTTCTCTTATAAATGAATTGAGCAACTTTCTCTCAATGAGAAAGAAGCTTTTCAGCATCTGTGGCCTTGGATTCTTTTAATTTCCTTAGTTGCACTAACACAGCTTTTAGTGCTCTCAGAAGCTCAAAAACAGTGTTTCTGAGCATTGAAGCTCTAAACTAACTTTCTCTGCAAAAAAGCTCTAACTCATGAAAATCTGTCTTCTGCTTTGCAAATTACATGAGAATTCATGAGAAAGAAACAAATTTCTTGTACTTGAGTTTTTCTCTTATAATTGATATGAGCAACTTTCTCTCACTGAGAAAGAAGCTTTTCAGCATCTGTGGCCTTGGATTCTTTTCATTTGCTAAGTTGCACTAACACAGCTTTTAGTGCTCTCAGAAGCTCAAAAACAGCTCAAAACAGCTTTCTGAGCATTGAAGCTCTAAACTAACTTTCTCTGCAAAAAAGCTCTAACTCATGAAAATCTGTCTTCTGCTTTGCAAATTACATGAGAATTCATGAGAAAGAAACAAATTTCTTGTACTTGAGTTTTTCTCTTAAAGCTGCATTGAACAACTTTCCCTCACTGAGAAAGAAGCTTTTCAGCATCTGTGGCCTTGGATTCTTTTCATTTGCTTAGTTGCACTAACACAGCTTTTAGTGCTCTCAGAAGCTCAAAAACAGTGTTTCTGAGCATTGAAGCTCTAAACTAACTTTCTCTGCAAAAAAGCTCTAACTCATGAAAATCTGTCTTCTGCTTTGCAAATTATTTGAGAATTCATGAGAAAGAAACAAATTTCTTGTACTTGAGTTTTTCTCTTATAATTGATATGAGCAACTTTCTCTCACTGAGAAAGAAGCTTTTCAGCATCTGTGGCCTTGGATTCTTTTCATTTGCTTAGTTGCACTAACACAGCTTTTAGTGCTCTCAGAAGCTCAAAAACAGTGTTTCTGAGCATTGAAGCTCTAAACTAACTTTCTCTGCAAAAAAGCTCTAACTCATGAAAATCTGTCTTCTGCATTGCAAATTACATGAGAATTCATGAGAAAGAAACAAATTTCTTATACTTGAGTTTTTCTCTTAAAGCTGCACTGAGCAACTTTCTCTCACTGAGAAAGAAGCTTTTCAGCATCTGTGGCCTTGGATTCTTTTCATTTGCTTAGTTGCACTAACACAGCTTTTAGTGCTCTCAGAAGCTCAAAAACAGCTCAAAACAGCTTTCTGAGCATTGAAGCTCTGAACTAACTTTCTCTGCAAAAAAGCTCTAACTCATGAAAATCTGTCTTCTGCACTGCAAATTACATGAGACTTCATGAGAAAGAAACGAATTTCTTGTACTTGAGTTTTTCTCTTATAATTGATATGAGTAACTTTCTCTCACTGAGAAAGAAGCTTTTCAGCATCTGTGGCCTTGGATTCTTTTAATTTGCTTAGTTGCACTAACACAGCTTTTAGTGCTCTCAGAAGCTCAAAAACAGCTCAAAACATCTTTCTGAGCATTGAAGCTCTAAACTAACTTTCTCTGCAAAAAAGCTCTAACTCATGAAAATCTGTCTTCTGCTTTGCAAATTACATGAGAATTCTTGAGAAAGAAACAAATTTCTTGTACTTGAGTTTTTCTCTTAAAGCTGCATTGAGCAACTTTCTCTCACTGAGAAAGAAGCTTTTCAGCATCTGTGGCCTTGGATTCTTTTCATTTGCTTAGTTGCACTAACACAGCTTTTAGTGCTCTCAGAAGCTCAAAAACAGTGTTTCTGAGCATTGAAGCTCTAAACTAACTTTCTCTGCAAAAAAGCTCTAACTCATGAAAATCTGTCTTCTGCTTTGCAAATTACATGAGAATTCATGAGAAAGAAACAAATTTCTTGTACTTGAGTTTTTCTCTTATAATTGATATGAGCAACTTTCTCTCACTGAGAAAGAAGCTTTTCAGCATATATGGCCTTGGATTCTTTTCATTTGCTTAGTGGCACTAACACAGCTTTTAGTGCTCTCAGAAGCTCAAAAACAGCTCAAAACAGCTTTCTGAGCATTGAAGCTCTAAACTAACTTTCTCTGCAAAAAAGCTCTAACTCATGAAAATCTGCCTTCTGCTTTGCAAATTACATGAGAATTCATGATAAAGAAACAAATTTCTTGTACTTGAGTTTTTCTCTTATAATTGATATGAGCAACTTTCTCTCACTGAGAAAGAAGCTTTTCAGCATATATGGCCTTGGATTCTTTTCATTTGCTTAGTGGCACTAACACAGCTTTTAGTGCTCTCAGAAGCTCAAAAACAGCTCAAAACAGCTTTCTGAGCATTGAAGCTCTAAACTAACTTTCTCTGCAAAAAAGCTCTAACTCATGAAAATCTGCCTTCTGCTTTGCAAATTACATGAGAATTCATGAGAAAGAAACAAATTTCTTGTACTTGAGTTTTTCTCTTATAATTGATATGAGCAACTTTCTCTCACTGAGAAAGAAGCTTTTCAGCATATATGGCCTTGGATTCTTTTCATTTGCTTAGTGGCACTAACACAGCTTTTAGTGCTCTCAGAAGCTCAAAAACAGCTCAAAACAGCTTTCTGAGCATTGAAGCTCTAAACTAACTTTCTCTGCAAAAAAGCTCTAACTCATGAAAATCTGCCTTCTGCTTTGCAAATTACATGAGAATTCATGATAAAGAAACAAATTTCTTGTACTTGAGTTTTTCTCTTATAATTGATATGAGCAACTTTCTCTCACTGAGAAAGAAGCTTTTCAGCATCTGTGGCCTTGGATTCTTTTCATTTGCTAAGTTGCACTAACACAGCTTTTTGTGCTCTCAGAAGCTCAAAAACAGCTCAAAACAGTGTTTCTGAGCATTGAAGCTCTAAACTAACTTTCTCTGCAAAAAAGCTCTAACTCATGAAAATCTGTCTTCTGCTTTGCAAATTACATGAGAATTCATGAGAAAGAAACAAATTTCTTGTACTTGAGTTTTTCTCTTAAAGCTGCATTGAGCAACTTTCTCTCACTGAGAAAGAAGCTTTTCAGCATCTGTGGCCTTGGATTCTTTTCATTTGCTTAGTTGCACTAACACAGCTTTTAGTGCTCTCAGAAGCTCAAAAACAGTGTTTCTGAGCATTGAAGCTCTAAACTAACTTTCTCTGCAAAAAAGCTCTAACTCATGAAAATCTGTCTTCTGCTTTGCAAATTACATGAGAATTCATGAGAAAGAAACAAATTCCTTGTACTTGAGTTTTTCTCTTATAATTGATATGAGCAACTTTCTCTCACTGAGAAAGAAGCTTTTCAGCATCTGTGGCCTTGGATTCTTTTCATTTGCTAAGTTGCACTAACACAGCTTTTAGTGCTCTCAGAAGCTCAAAAACAGCTCAAAACAGCTTTCTGAGCATTGAAGCTCTAAACTAACTTTCTCTGCAAAAAAGCTCTAACTCATGAAAATCTGTCTTCTGCTTTGCAAATTACATGAGACTTCATGAGAAAGTTACAAATTTCTTGTACTTGAGTTTTTCTCTTAAAGCTGCATTGAGCAACTTTCTCTGACTGAGAAAGAAGCTTTTCAGCATCTGTGGCCTTGGATTCTTTTAATTTGCTTAGTTGCACTAACACAGCTTTTAGTGCTTTCAGAAGCTCAAAAACAGTGTTTCTGAGCATTGACGCTCTAAACTAACTTTCTCTGCAAAAAAGCTCTAACTCATGAAAATCTGTCTTCTGCTTTGCAAATTACATGTGACTTCATGAGAAAGAAACAAATTTCTTGTACTTGAGTTTTTCTCTTAAAGCTGCATTGAACAACTTTCCCTCACTGAGAAAGAAGCTTTTCAGCATCTGTGGCCTTGGATTCTTTTCATTTGCTTAGTTGCACTAACACAGCTTTTAGTGCTCTCAGAAGCTCAAAAACAGTGTTTCTGAGCATTGAAGCTCTAAACTAACTTTCTCTGCAAAAAAGCTCTAACTCATGAAAATCTGTCTTCTGCTTTGCAAATTATTTGAGAATTCATGAGAAAGAAACAAATTTCTTGTACTTGAGTTTTTCTCTTATAATTGATATGAGCAACTTTCTCTCACTGAGAAAGAAGCTTTTCAGCATCTGTGGCCTTGGATTCTTTTCATTTGCTTAGTTGCACTAACACAGCTTTTAGAGCTCTCAGAAGCTCAAAAACAGCTCAAAACAGCTTTCTGAGCATTGAAGCTCTAAACTAACTTTCTCTGCAAAAAAGCTCTAACTCATGAAAATCTTTCTTCTGCTTTGCAAATTACATGAGACTTCATGAGAAAGAAACAAATTTCTTGTACTTGAGTTTTTCTCTTATAATTAATATGAGCAACCTTTTCTCACTGAGAAAGAAGCTTTTCAGCATCTGTGGCCTTGGATTCTTTTAATTTGCTTAGTTGCACTAACACAGCTTTTAGTGCTCTCAGAAGCTCAAAAACAGTGTTTCTGAGCATTGAAGCTCTAAACTAATTTTCTCTGCAAAAAAGCTCTAACTCTTGAAAATCTGTCTTCTGCTTTGCAAATTACATGACAATTCATGAGAAAGAAACAAATTTCTTGTACTTGAGTTTTTCTCTTAAAGCTGCATTGAGCAACTTTCTCTCACTGAGAAAGAAGCTTTTCAGCATCTGTGGCCTTGGATTCTTTTCATTTGCTAAGTTGCACTAACACAGCTTTTAGTGCTCTCAGAAGCTCAAAAACAGCTCAAAACAGCTTTCTGAGCATTGAAGCTCTAAACTAACTTTCTCTGCAAAAAAGCTCTAACTCATGAAAATCTGTTTTCTGCTTTGCAAATTACATGAGAATTCATGAGAAAGAAACAAATTTCTTGTACTTGAGTTTTTCTCTTATAATTGATATGAGCAACTTTCTCTCACTGAGAAAGAAGCTTTTCAGCATCTATGGCCTTGGATTCTTTTCATTTGCTTAGTTGCACTAACACAGCTTTTAGTGCTCTCAGAAGCTCAAAAACAGCTCAAAACAGCTTTCTGAGCATTGAAGCTTTAAACTAACTTTCTCTGCAAAAAAGCTCTAACTCATGAAAATCTGTCTTCTGCTTTGCAAATTACATGAGACTTCATGAGAAAGAAACAAATTTCTTGTACTTGAGTTTTTCTCTTATAATTAATATGAGCAACTTTTTCTCACTGAGAAAGAAGCTTTTCAGCATCTGTGGCCTTGGATTCTTTTCATTTGCTTAGTTGCACTAACACAGCTTTTAGTGCTCTCAGAAGCTCAAAAACAGCTCAAAACAGCTTTCTGAGCATTGAAGCTCTAAACTAACTTTCTCTGCAAAAAAGCTCTAACTCATGAAAATCTGTCTTCTGCTTTGCAAATTACATGAGAATTCATGAGAAAGAAACAAATTTCTTGTACTTGAGTTTTTCTCTTAAAGCTGCATTGAGCAACTTTCTCTCACTGAGAAAGAAGCTTTTCAGCATCTGTGGCCTTGGATTCTTTTCATTTGCTTAGTTGCACTAACACAGCTTTTAGTGCTCTCAGAAGCTCAAAAACAGTGTTTCTGAGCATTGAAGCTCTAAACTAACTTTCTCTGCAAAAAAGCTCTAACTCATGAAAATCTATCTTCTGCTTTGCAAATTTCATGAGAATTCATGTGAAAGAAACAAATTTCTTGTACTTGAGTTTTTCTCTTAAAGCTGCATTGAGCAACTTTCTCTCACTGAGAAAGAAGCTTTTCAGCATCTGTGGCCTTGGATTCTTTTCATTTGCTTAGTTGCACTAACACAGCTTTTAGTGCTCTCAGAAGCTCAAAAACAGTGTTTCTGAGCATTGAAGCTCTAAACTAACTTTCTCTGCAAAAAAGCTCTAACTCATGAAAATCTGTTTTCTGCTTTGCAAATTACATGAGAATTCATGAGAAAGAAACAAATTTCTTGTACTTGAGTTTTTCTCTTATAATTGATATGAGCAACTTTCTCTCACTGAGAAAGAAGCTTTTCAGCATCTGTGGCCTTGGATTCTTTTCATTTGCTAAGTTGCACTAACACAGCATTTAGTGCTCTCAGAAGCTCAAAAACAGCTCAAAACAGCTTTCTGAGCATTGAAGCTCTAAACTAACTTTCTCTGCAAAGAAGCTCTAACTCATGAAAATCTGCCTTCTGCTTTGCAAATTACATGAGAATTCATGAGAAAGAAACAAATTTCTTGTACTTGAGTTTTTCTCTTAAAGCTGCATTGAACAACTTTCCCTCACTGAGAAAGAAGCTTTTCAGCATCTGTGGCCTTGGATTCTTTTCATTTGCTTAGTTGCACTAACACAGCTTTTAGTGCTCTCAGAAGCTCAAAAACAGTGTTTCTGAGCATTGAAGCTCTAAACTAACTTTCTCTGCAAAAAAGCTCTAACTCATGAAAATCTGTCTTCTGCTTTGCAAATTATTTGAGAATTCATGAGAAAGAAACAAATTTCTTGTACTTGAGTTTTTCTCTTATAATTGATATGAGCAACTTTCTCTCACTGAGAAAGAAGCTTTTCAGCATCTGTGGCCTTGGATTCTTTTCATTTGCTTAGTTGCACTAACACAGCTTTTAGTGCTCTCAGAAGCTCAAAAACAGTGTTTCTGAGCATTGAAGCTCTAAACTAACTTTCTCTGCAAAAAAGCTCTAACTCATGAAAATCTGTCTTCTGCATTGCAAATTACATGAGAATTCATGAGAAAGAAACAAATTTCTTATACTTGAGTTTTTCTCTTAAAGCTGCACTGAGCAACTTTCTCTCACTGAGAAAGAAGCTTTTCAGCATCTGTGGCCTTGGATTCTTTTCATTTGCTTAGTTGCACTAACACAGCTTTTAGTGCTCTCAGAAGCTCAAAAACAGCTCAAAACAGCTTTCTGAGCATTGAAGCTCTGAACTAACTTTCTCTGCAAAAAAGCTCTAACTCATGAAAATCTGTCTTCTGCACTGCAAATTACATGAGACTTCATGAGAAAGAAACGAATTTCTTGTACTTGAGTTTTTCTCTTATAATTGATATGAGTAACTTTCTCTCACTGAGAAAGAAGCTTTTCAGCATCTGTGGCCTTGGATTCTTTTAATTTGCTTAGTTGCACTAACACAGCTTTTAGTGCTCTCAGAAGCTCAAAAACAGCTCAAAACATCTTTCTGAGCATTGAAGCTCTAAACTAACTTTCTCTGCAAAAAAGCTCTAACTCATGAAAATCTGTCTTCTGCTTTGCAAATTACATGAGAATTCTTGAGAAAGAAACAAATTTCTTGTACTTGAGTTTTTCTCTTAAAGCTGCATTGAGCAACTTTCTCTCACTGAGAAAGAAGCTTTTCAGCATCTGTGGCCTTGGATTCTTTTCATTTGCTTAGTTGCACTAACACAGCTTTTAGTGCTCTCAGAAGCTCAAAAACAGTGTTTCTGAGCATTGAAGCTCTAAACTAACTTTCTCTGCAAAAAAGCTCTAACTCATGAAAATCTGTCTTCTGCTTTGCAAATTACATGAGAATTCATGAGAAAGAAACAAATTTCTTGTACTTGAGTTTTTCTCTTATAATTGATATGAGCAACTTTCTCTCACTGAGAAAGAAGCTTTTCAGCATATATGGCCTTGGATTCTTTTCATTTGCTTAGTGGCACTAACACAGCTTTTAGTGCTCTCAGAAGCTCAAAAACAGCTCAAAACAGCTTTCTGAGCATTGAAGCTCTAAACTAACTTTCTCTGCAAAAAAGCTCTAACTCATGAAAATCTGCCTTCTGCTTTGCAAATTACATGAGAATTCATGATAAAGAAACAAATTTCTTGTACTTGAGTTTTTCTCTTATAATTGATATGAGCAACTTTCTCTCACTGAGAAAGAAGCTTTTCAGCATATATGGCCTTGGATTCTTTTCATTTGCTTAGTGGCACTAACACAGCTTTTAGTGCTCTCAGAAGCTCAAAAACAGCTCAAAACAGCTTTCTGAGCATTGAAGCTCTAAACTAACTTTCTCTGCAAAAAAGCTCTAACTCATGAAAATCTGCCTTCTGCTTTGCAAATTACATGAGAATTCATGAGAAAGAAACAAATTTCTTGTACTTGAGTTTTTCTCTTATAATTGATATGAGCAACTTTCTCTCACTGAGAAAGAAGCTTTTCAGCATATATGGCCTTGGATTCTTTTCATTTGCTTAGTGGCACTAACACAGCTTTTAGTGCTCTCAGAAGCTCAAAAACAGCTCAAAACAGCTTTCTGAGCATTGAAGCTCTAAACTAACTTTCTCTGCAAAAAAGCTCTAACTCATGAAAATCTGCCTTCTGCTTTGCAAATTACATGAGAATTCATGATAAAGAAACAAATTTCTTGTACTTGAGTTTTTCTCTTATAATTGATATGAGCAACTTTCTCTCACTGAGAAAGAAGCTTTTCAGCATCTGTGGCCTTGGATTCTTTTCATTTGCTAAGTTGCACTAACACAGCTTTTTGTGCTCTCAGAAGCTCAAAAACAGCTCAAAACAGTGTTTCTGAGCATTGAAGCTCTAAACTAACTTTCTCTGCAAAAAAGCTCTAACTCATGAAAATCTGTCTTCTGCTTTGCAAATTACATGAGAATTCATGAGAAAGAAACAAATTTCTTGTACTTGAGTTTTTCTCTTAAAGCTGCATTGAGCAACTTTCTCTCACTGAGAAAGAAGCTTTTCAGCATCTGTGGCCTTGGATTCTTTTCATTTGCTTAGTTGCACTAACACAGCTTTTAGTGCTCTCAGAAGCTCAAAAACAGTGTTTCTGAGCATTGAAGCTCTAAACTAACTTTCTCTGCAAAAAAGCTCTAACTCATGAAAATCTGTCTTCTGCTTTGCAAATTACATGAGACTTCATGAGAAAGTTACAAATTTCTTGTACTTGAGTTTTTCTCTTAAAGCTGCATTGAGCAACTTTCTCTGACTGAGAAAGAAGCTTTTCAGCATCTGTGGCCTTGGATTCTTTTAATTTGCTTAGTTGCACTAACACAGCTTTTAGTGCTTTCAGAAGCTCAAAAACAGTGTTTCTGAGCATTGACGCTCTAAACTAACTTTCTCTGCAAAAAAGCTCTAACTCATGAAAATCTGTCTTCTGCTTTGCAAATTACATGTGACTTCATGAGAAAGAAACAAATTTCTTGTACTTGAGTTTTTCTCTTAAAGCTGCATTGAACAACTTTCCCTCACTGAGAAAGAAGCTTTTCAGCATCTGTGGCCTTGGATTCTTTTCATTTGCTTAGTTGCACTAACACAGCTTTTAGTGCTCTCAGAAGCTCAAAAACAGTGTTTCTGAGCATTGAAGCTCTAAACTAACTTTCTCTGCAAAAAAGCTCTAACTCATGAAAATCTGTCTTCTGCTTTGCAAATTATTTGAGAATTCATGAGAAAGAAACAAATTTCTTGTACTTGAGTTTTTCTCTTATAATTGATATGAGCAACTTTCTCTCACTGAGAAAGAAGCTTTTCAGCATCTGTGGCCTTGGATTCTTTTCATTTGCTTAGTTGCACTAACACAGCTTTTAGAGCTCTCAGAAGCTCAAAAACAGCTCAAAACAGCTTTCTGAGCATTGAAGCTCTAAACTAACTTTCTCTGCAAAAAAGCTCTAACTCATGAAAATCTTTCTTCTGCTTTGCAAATTACATGAGACTTCATGAGAAAGAAACAAATTTCTTGTACTTGAGTTTTTCTCTTATAATTAATATGAGCAACCTTTTCTCACTGAGAAAGAAGCTTTTCAGCATCTGTGGCCTTGGATTCTTTTAATTTGCTTAGTTGCACTAACACAGCTTTTAGTGCTCTCAGAAGCTCAAAAACAGTGTTTCTGAGCATTGAAGCTCTAAACTAATTTTCTCTGCAAAAAAGCTCTAACTCTTGAAAATCTGTCTTCTGCTTTGCAAATTACATGACAATTCATGAGAAAGAAACAAATTTCTTGTACTTGAGTTTTTCTCTTAAAGCTGCATTGAGCAACTTTCTCTCACTGAGAAAGAAGCTTTTCAGCATCTGTGGCCTTGGATTCTTTTCATTTGCTAAGTTGCACTAACACAGCTTTTAGTGCTCTCAGAAGCTCAAAAACAGCTCAAAACAGCTTTCTGAGCATTGAAGCTCTAAACTAACTTTCTCTGCAAAAAAGCTCTAACTCATGAAAATCTGTTTTCTGCTTTGCAAATTACATGAGAATTCATGAGAAAGAAACAAATTTCTTGTACTTGAGTTTTTCTCTTATAATTGATATGAGCAACTTTCTCTCACTGAGAAAGAAGCTTTTCAGCATCTATGGCCTTGGATTCTTTTCATTTGCTTAGTTGCACTAACACAGCTTTTAGTGCTCTCAGAAGCTCAAAAACAGCTCAAAACAGCTTTCTGAGCATTGAAGCTTTAAACTAACTTTCTCTGCAAAAAAGCTCTAACTCATGAAAATCTGTCTTCTGCTTTGCAAATTACATGAGACTTCATGAGAAAGAAACAAATTTCTTGTACTTGAGTTTTTCTCTTATAATTAATATGAGCAACTTTTTCTCACTGAGAAAGAAGCTTTTCAGCATCTGTGGCCTTGGATTCTTTTCATTTGCTTAGTTGCACTAACACAGCTTTTAGTGCTCTCAGAAGCTCAAAAACAGCTCAAAACAGCTTTCTGAGCATTGAAGCTCTAAACTAACTTTCTCTGCAAAAAAGCTCTAACTCATGAAAATCTGTCTTCTGCTTTGCAAATTACATGAGAATTCATGAGAAAGAAACAAATTTCTTGTACTTGAGTTTTTCTCTTAAAGCTGCATTGAGCAACTTTCTCTCACTGAGAAAGAAGCTTTTCAGCATCTGTGGCCTTGGATTCTTTTCATTTGCTTAGTTGCACTAACACAGCTTTTAGTGCTCTCAGAAGCTCAAAAACAGTGTTTCTGAGCATTGAAGCTCTAAACTAACTTTCTCTGCAAAAAAGCTCTAACTCATGAAAATCTGTCTTCTGCTTTGCAAATTTCATGAGAATTCATGTGAAAGAAACAAATTTCTTGTACTTGAGTTTTTCTCTTAAAGCTGCATTGAGCAACTTTCTCTCACTGAGAAAGAAGCTTTTCAGCATCTGTGGCCTTGGATTCTTTTCATTTGCTTAGTTGCACTAACACAGCTTTTAGTGCTCTCAGAAGCTCAAAAACAGTGTTTCTGAGCATTGAAGCTCTAAACTAACTTTCTCTGCAAAAAAGCTCTAACTCATGAAAATCTGTTTTCTGCTTTGCAAATTACATGAGAATTCATGAGAAAGAAACAAATTTCTTGTACTTGAGTTTTTCTCTTATAATTGATATGAGCAACTTTCTCTCACTGAGAAAGAAGCTTTTCAGCATCTGTGGCCTTGGATTCTTTTCATTTGCTAAGTTGCACTAACACAGCATTTAGTGCTCTCAGAAGCTCAAAAACAGCTCAAAACAGCTTTCTGAGCATTGAAGCTCTAAACTAACTTTCTCTGCAAAGAAGCTCTAACTCATGAAAATCTGCCTTCTGCTTTGCAAATTACATGAGAATTCATGAGAAAGAAACAAATTTCTTGTACTTGAGTTTTTCTCTTATAATTGATATGAGCAACTTTCTCTCACTGAGAAAGAAGCTTTTCAGCATCTGTGGCCTTGGATTCTTTTCATTTGCTAAGTTGCACTAACACAGCTTTTAGTGCTCTCAGAAGCTCAAAAACAGCTCAAAACAGCTTTCTGAGTATTGAAGCTCTAAACTAACTTTCTCTGCAAAAAAGCTCTAACTCATGAAAATCTGTCTTCTGCTTTGCAAATTACATGAGAATTCATGAGAAAGAAACAAATTTCTTGTACTTGAGTTTTTCTCTTAAAGCTGCATTGAGCAACTTTTTCTCACTGAGAAAGAAGCTTTTCAGCATCTGTGGCCTTGGATTCTTTTCATTTGCTTAGTTGCACTAACACAGCTTTTAGTGCTCTCAGAAGCTCAAAAACAGTGTTTCTGAGCATTGAAGCTCTAAACTAACTTTCTCTGCAAAAAAGCTCTAACTCATGAAAATCTGTCTTCTGCTTTGCAAATTACATGAGAATTCATGAGAAAGAAACAAATTTCTTGTACTTGAATTTTTCTCTTATAATTTATATGAGCAACTTTCTCTCACTGAGAAAGAAGCTTTTCAGCATCTGTGGCCTTGGATTCTTTTCATTTGCTTAGTTGCACTAACACAGCTTTTAGTGCTCTCAGAAGCTCAAAAACAGCTCAAAACAGCTTTCTGAGCATTGAAGCTTTAAACTAACTTTCTCTGCAAAAAAGCTCTAACTCATGAAAATCTGTCTTCTGCTTTGCAAATTACATGAGAATTCATGAGAAAGAAACAAATTTCTTGTACTTGAGTTTTTCTCTTAAAGCTGCATTGAGCAACTTTCTCTCACTGAGAAAGAAGCTTTTCAGCATCTGTGGCCTTGGATTCTTTTCATTTGCTTAGTTGCACTAACACAACTTTTAGTACTCTCAGAAGCTCAAAAACATTGTTTCTGAGCATTGAAGCTCTAAACTAACTTTCTCTGCAAAAAAGCTCTGACTCATGAAAATCTGTCTTCTGCTTTGCAAATTACATGAGAATTCATGAGAAAGAAACAAATTTCTTGTACTTGAGTTTTTCTCTTAAAGCTGCATTGAACAACTTTCCCTCACTGAGAAAGAAGCTTTTCAGCATCTGTGGCCTTGGATTCTTTTCATTTGCTTAGTTGCACTAACACAGCTTTTAGTGCTCTCAGAAGCTCAAAAACAGCTCAAAACAGCTTTCTGAGCATTGAAGCTCTAAACTAACTTTCTCTGCAAAAAAGCTCTAACTCATGAAAATCTTTCTTCTGCTTTGCAAATTACATGAGACTTCATGAGAAAGAAACAAATTTCTTGTACTTGAGTTTTTCTCTTATAATTAATATGAGCAACCTTTTCTCACTGAGAAAGAAGCTTTTCAGCATCTGTGGCCTTGGATTCTTTTCATTTGCTTAGTTGCACTAACACAGCTTTTAGTGCTCTCAGAAGCTCAAAAACAGTGTTTCTGAGCATTGAAGCTCTAAACTAACTTTCTCTGCAAAAAAGCTCTAACTCTTGAAAATCTGTCTTCTGCTTTGCAAATTACATGACAATTCATGAGAAAGAAACAAATTTCTTGTACTTGAGTTTTTCTCTTAAAGCTGCATTGAGCAACTTTCTCTCACTGAGAAAGAAGCTTTTCAGCATCTGTGGCCTTGGATTCTTTTCATTTGCTTAGTTGCACTAACACAGCTTTTAGTGCTCTCAGAAGCTCAAAAACAGCTCAAAACAGCTTTCTGAGCATTGAAGCTCTAAACTAACTTTCTCTGCAAAAAAAGCTCTAACTCATGAAAATCTTTCTTCTGCATTGCAAATTACATGAGACTTCATGAGAAAGAAACAAATTTCTTGTACTTGAGTTTTTCTCTTAAAATTGAATTGAGCAACTTTCTCTCACTGAGAAAGAAGCTTTTCAGCATCTGTGGCCTTGGATTCTTTTAATTTGCTTAGTTGCACTAACACAGCTTTTAGTACTCTCAGAAGCTCAAAAACAGTGTTTCTGAGCATTGAAGCTCTAAACTAACTTTCTCTGCAAAAAAGCTCTAACTCTTGAAAATCTGTCTTCTGCTTTGCAAATTACATGACAATTCATGAGAAAGAAACAAATTTCTTTTACTTGAGTTTTTCTCTTAAAGCTGCATTGAGCAACTTTCTCTCACTGAGAAAGAAGCTTTTCAGCATCTGTGGCCTTGGATTCTTTTCATTTGCTTAGTTGCACTAACACAGCTTTTAGTGCTCTCAGAAGCTCAAAAACAGTGTTTCTGAGCATTGAAGCTCTAAACTAACTTTCTCTGCAAAAAAGCTCTAACTCATGAAAATTTTTCTTCTGCATTGCAAATTACATGAGACTTCATGAGAAAGAAACAAATTTCTTGTACTTGAGTTTTTCTCTTATAAATGAATTGAGCAACTTTCTCTCAATGAGAAAGAAGCTTTTCAGCATCTGTGGCCTTGGATTCTTTTAATTTCCTTAGTTGCACTAACACAGCTTTTAGTGCTCTCAGAAGCTCAAAAACAGTGTTTCTGAGCATTGAAGCTCTAAACTAACTTTCTCTGCAAAAAAGCTCTAACTCATGAAAATCTGTCTTCTGCTTTGCAAATTACATGAGAATTCATGAGAAAGAAACAAATTTCTTGTACTTGAGTTTTTCTCTTATAATTGATATGAGCAACTTTCTCTCACTGAGAAAGAAGCTTTTCAGCATCTGTGGCCTTGGATTCTTTTCATTTGCTAAGTTGCACTAACACAGCTTTTAGTGCTCTCAGAAGCTCAAAAACAGCTCAAAACATCTTTCTGAGCATTGAAGCTCTAAACTAACTTTCTCTGCAAAAAAGCTCTAACTCATGAAAATCTGTCTTCTGCTTTGCAAATTACATGAGAATTCTTGAGAAAGAAACAAATTTCTTGTACTTGAGTTTTTCTCTTATAATTAATATGAGCAACCTTTTCTCACTGAGAAAGAAGCTTTTCAGCATCTGTGGCCTTGGATTCTTTTCATTTGCTTAGTTGCACTAACACAGCTTTTAGTGCTCTCAGAAGCTCAAAAACAGTGTTTCTGAGCATTGAAGCTCTAAACTAACTTTCTCTGCAAAAAAGCTCTAACTCTTGAAAATCTGTCTTCTGCTTTGCAAATTACATGACAATTCATGAGAAAGAAACAAATTTCTTGTACTTGAGTTTTTCTCTTAAAGCTGCATTGAGCAACTTTCTCTCACTGAGAAAGAAGCTTTTCAGCATCTGTGGCCTTGGATTCTTTTCATTTGCTTAGTTGCACTAACACAGCTTTTAGTGCTCTCAGAAGCTCAAAAACAGCTCAAAACAGCTTTCTGAGCATTGAAGCTCTAAACTAACTTTCTCTGCAAAAAAAGCTCTAACTCATGAAAATCTTTCTTCTGCATTGCAAATTACATGAGACTTCATGAGAAAGAAACAAATTTCTTGTACTTGAGTTTTTCTCTTAAAATTGAATTGAGCAACTTTCTCTCACTGAGAAAGAAGCTTTTCAGCATCTGTGGCCTTGGATTCTTTTAATTTGCTTAGTTGCACTAACACAGCTTTTAGTACTCTCAGAAGCTCAAAAACAGTGTTTCTGAGCATTGAAGCTCTAAACTAACTTTCTCTGCAAAAAAGCTCTAACTCTTGAAAATCTGTCTTCTGCTTTGCAAATTACATGACAATTCATGAGAAAGAAACAAATTTCTTTTACTTGAGTTTTTCTCTTAAAGCTGCATTGAGCAACTTTCTCTCACTGAGAAAGAAGCTTTTCAGCATCTGTGGCCTTGGATTCTTTTCATTTGCTTAGTTGCACTAACACAGCTTTTAGTGCTCTCAGAAGCTCAAAAACAGTGTTTCTGAGCATTGAAGCTCTAAACTAACTTTCTCTGCAAAAAAGCTCTAACTCATGAAAATTTTTCTTCTGCATTGCAAATTACATGAGACTTCATGAGAAAGAAACAAATTTCTTGTACTTGAGTTTTTCTCTTATAAATGAATTGAGCAACTTTCTCTCAATGAGAAAGAAGCTTTTCAGCATCTGTGGCCTTGGATTCTTTTAATTTCCTTAGTTGCACTAACACAGCTTTTAGTGCTCTCAGAAGCTCAAAAACAGTGTTTCTGAGCATTGAAGCTCTAAACTAACTTTCTCTGCAAAAAAGCTCTAACTCATGAAAATCTGTCTTCTGCTTTGCAAATTACATGAGAATTCATGAGAAAGAAACAAATTTCTTGTACTTGAGTTTTTCTCTTATAATTGATATGAGCAACTTTCTCTCACTGAGAAAGAAGCTTTTCAGCATCTGTGGCCTTGGATTCTTTTCATTTGCTAAGTTGCACTAACACAGCTTTTAGTGCTCTCAGAAGCTCAAAAACAGCTCAAAACAGCTTTCTGAGCATTGAAGCTCTAAACTAACTTTCTCTGCAAAAAAGCTCTAACTCATGAAAATCTGTCTTCTGCTTTGCAAATTACATGAGAATTCATGAGAAAGAAACAAATTTCTTGTACTTGAGTTTTTCTCTTAAAGCTGCATTGAACAACTTTCCCTCACTGAGAAAGAAGCTTTTCAGCATCTGTGGCCTTGGATTCTTTTCATTTGCTTAGTTGCACTAACACAGCTTTTAGTGCTCTCAGAAGCTCAAAAACAGTGTTTCTGAGCATTGAAGCTCTAAACTAACTTTCTCTGCAAAAAAGCTCTAACTCATGAAAATCTGTCTTCTGCTTTGCAAATTATTTGAGAATTCATGAGAAAGAAACAAATTTCTTGTACTTGAGTTTTTCTCTTATAATTGATATGAGCAACTTTCTCTCACTGAGAAAGAAGCTTTTCAGCATCTGTGGCCTTGGATTCTTTTCATTTGCTTAGTTGCACTAACACAGCTTTTAGTGCTCTCAGAAGCTCAAAAACAGTGTTTCTGAGCATTGAAGCTCTAAACTAACTTTCTCTGCAAAAAAGCTCTAACTCATGAAAATCTGTCTTCTGCATTGCAAATTACATGAGAATTCATGAGAAAGAAACAAATTTCTTGTACTTGAGTTTTTCTCTTATAATTGATATGAGCAACTTTCTCTCACTGAGAAAGAAGCTTTTCAGCATCTGTGGCCTTGGATTCTTTTCATTTGCTTAGTTGCACTAACACAGCTTTTAGTGCTCTCAGAAGCTCAAAAACAGCTCAAAACAGCTTTCTGAGCATTGAAGCTCTAAACTAACTTTCTCTGCAAAAAAGCTCTAACTCATGAAAATCTTTCTTCTGCTTTGCAAATTACATGAGACTTCATGAGAAAGAAACAAATTTCTTGTACTTGAGTTTTTCTCTTAAAGCTGCATTGAGCAACTTTCTCTCACTGAGAAAGAAGCTTTTCAGCATCTGTGGCCTTGGATTCTTTTCATTTGCTTAGTTGCACTAACACAGCTTTTAGTGCTCTCAGAAGCTCAAAAACAGTGTTTCTGAGCATTGAAGCTCTAAACTAACTTTCTCTGCAAAAAAGCTCTAACTCATGAAAATCTGTCTTCTGCATTGCAAATTACATGAGACTTCACGAGAAAGAAACAAATTTCTTGTACTTGAGTTTTTTTCTTATAATTGAATTGAGCAACTTTCTCTCACTGAGAAAGAAGCTTTTCAGCATCTGTGGCCTTGGATTCTTTTCATTTGCTTAGTTGCACTAACACAGCTTTTAGTGCCCTCAGAAGCTCAAAAACAGTGTTTCTGAGCATTGACGCTCTAAACTAACTTTCTCTGCAAAAAAGCTCTAACTCATGAAAATCTGTCTTCTGCATTGCAAATTACATGAGACTTCATGAGAAAGAAACAAATTTCTTGTACTTGAGATTTTCTCTTATAATTGATATGAGCAACTTTCTCTCACTGAGAAAGAAGCTTTTCAGCATCTGTGGCCTTGGATTCTTTTCATTTGCTTAGTTGCACTAACACAGCTTTTAGTGCTCTCAGAAGCTCAAAAACAGTGTTTCTGAGCATTGACGCTCTAAACTAACTTTCTCTGCAAAAAAGCTCTAACTCATGAAAATCTGTCTTCTGCATTGCAAATTACATGAGACTTCATGAAAAAGAAACAAATTTCTTGTACTTGAGTTTTTCTCTTATAATTGAATTGAGAAACTTTCTCTCACTGAGAAAGAAGCTTTTCAGCATCTGTGGCCTTGGATTCTTTTCATTTGCTTAGTTGCACTAACACAGCTTTTAGTGCTCTCAGAAGCTCAAAAACAGTGTTTCTGAGCATTGAAGCTCTAAACTAACTTTCTCTGCAAAAAAGCTCTAACTCATGAAAATCTTTCTTCTGCATTGCAAATTACAGGTCATTTCATGAGATAGAAACATGTTTCATGTACTTGAGCTTTGCTCTTAAAATTGCCTATACCAACATTCTCTCACTGAGAAAAAAGTTTTTCAGCTTCTGTGGCTTTGGATTCACTTCATTTGCTTAGTTGCACTAAACACAGTATTAGTGTTCTTAGAAGCTCTAAACTAGCGATTCTGAGCATTCAAGCACTAACATAAGTTTTTCTGCAAAAAAGCTCTAACTCATGAAAATCTGTCTTCTGCATTGCAAATTACATTTCATTTCATGAGAAAGAAACATGTTTCATGTACTTGAGCTTTGCTCTTAAATTTACCTATACCAACATTCTCTCACTGAGAAAGAAGATTTTCAGCATCTGTGGCATTGGATTCTCTTCATTTGCTTAGTTGCACTAAACACAGCATTAGTGCACAATGCGCTTGTTAAATGCGCGAGAGTGCATTTTTTGAACCATAACACTGGTGTTAATTAATATTTAGAAACAGTTTATCCCCCCCCCCCCCCCCCAAAAAAAAAAAAATAAATAAATAAATTGTGCATGCCCCCCCAGGTGAAAAAGAAATATATTTAAATTGTGCTTTTTCAGACACACTTAATATTGTACTATACTAAGTGCATATTAAATGTATTATTTTGAAACAACTTTAAGTATATTAAGTGCATTTTAAGATATGTTTAATTTTTCTGTGCAACCTAACGCGTTTCGCAGAAATATTTATTTCAGAAATTTTAATCAGCACCCAGCCTTTTTTATTTAGCTGTGCGTGTTGTTAAATCTGTATTGTGATGCTGCGCTACCCATAGACTGCAGAACAAGAAATAGACATAGACATCCCTACAATGTCAGAATTGTTGTGTCTTGCATACATTGGAAACGTGCACTAAATTTTCATTATTAACATTTTAACATTTTATAAATTTAGCCTACATTTAATCATTTAGCAGACACTTTTATCCAAAAATGGTTTACAAATGAGTGCTGTGACAAGTCTGTAATTATAACTGACCATTAATTAATTATTAGTCTATATGATTGTTGCAAAGTCATCAAAACTGGCTCATGGCATCAAAACCCAAAATGTCGAAAATTAATCAAAATGATCGTGCATGACATTCTTTGAAGTATACAGTATGCAGTCATACAAACTCATTAGTGAAATCTCCACCTGGTGGCGCAAAGTGCTGCACCATTGCGCAGATTGGAATTTTCATTAGTAAATGAAAATTAAATAATCAAATAAATTGCTACTGAATTTGACAGTGATACTCTCAAATACTTTATTTTCTACCTTTTTTTTTTTTTTTTTTTTTTTTAGATATTTCAATGTATTTGGAAATCACATCAAATATTAATTAGGGTAAACAATTAAAAAGACGAACAATAGCTTATCTCTTGTTGTTGCATTGCATTGACTGAATATGTATCTTTGACCTTGACCTTGACCTTGACTAACATAACAACCCCCAATCTCTTCAAAAAAGGGGACCCCCTATAGCAGTGTTTCTCAAACTTTTTACACCAAGGACCACCTCAGAAAATATTTGTCTCTCCAAGTACCACCATAATGACCAACATTAAAATACAGTAGCGTAGTAGGCCTAATTATTCAGCTACAGCTATGTACAGTTCAAAAACGAGTTTTTTGTTTATTCCTAATAAGAATATTTATTATTGTCAGACACTTTAAACATTGTAAGAACAGTTTGAATATTAACACTGCACTGTGCTTACATACAGGTAAACAAAAAACTTAAATGATTAAATTAAATTCACTGTACATAAAAGTTCAATAAAAAATAAAAAAAGTTCAATAAAAACTGTACTGTACTTAAAAAGTAAAACAAAAAACTGGGTTACACTTTATATTAGGTGGCCTTAACTACTATGTACTTACATCAAAAAATTAGTACAATGTACTTATTGTATTCATATTGTATTGCAAAAAAAAATTACTGCTATTGAGGTGGGATACGGGTAAGGCTAGGGACAGGTTTGGTGGTCTGGGTAGGTTTAAGGGTGGGTTAAGGTGTGAGGGATGGGTCAACAGTGTAATTATAAATGTAATTACACAAATTAATTAGAGATGTAATTACACATTTGTATCTTTAAAAATATAAGTACAATGTAAGAACATATATGTACACAATAAGTACATTGTACCAAATTATTAATTTAAATGTAAGTACATAGTAGTTAAGGCCACCTAATATAAAGTGGGACCAAAAACTGTACTGTATTTAAATGTAAAGTAAAAAATGTACAGTACTTGATCAAAAAAAAAAAAAATCATTTAGCAACCTTGCAAACCTTTTAAAAGTGTTTTAACATTAATTTATATTTAATTTAGTGATTCCTCTGCTTACCACTAGACGGAGCCCGCGTACCTCAATTCAAGCACTTTTAGACAGTATGCTCAGTTTTGGACATGGGATGGTCATTGCAAATAGCCTACTGTAAATGCAAATCGGCTGAGGGTGGATTTAATTTTTACTGTAGGCTACCGTAGGCTAATTATAGCTGCGGGAATGTTGCATTTAGCCAGGATTTATGTTATGAGTGTGCACAGCCCTCGACGCTTAGTAGGCCTAACATGTTGATAAATAAGTAGATAGATAAATAACTAACTCTTGTGTGCTCGGCCATCCGCCGATTTTTATACAATAGGCCTGCCGCCTAGTTGAGTTGGACAGCAGACAAGCATTTGCTTCATACAGCACGAGCCGCAGCGCAAGATTGACAGGACCATAGCGACTCAGAGCAAACAGGCAGAGCTTTTGTTATTATAAAAGATATATATTTATTTGTTTAATAGCCTAGTTTCTTTTTTTTTTGTTTCATTAAAGTAATAATGGACCACAAACTGAGCGTTTGTTTTAATGGGGAAAAAGTTTGTTTTAACGCGGATGTAATCAGTCTTAGTCGTTTTGTTAATAAAGGTTTAGCCAGTTTTAATTAACCAAAAACTAGGCATTTCTTTTTCAGTAAGAGGAAAATCCATAGGTCTTTCATTTATTTGTGTTACAACTCGGGTAGCTTAGAGCTATTCGTTTTGTTAATAATATTTCGATTAAAAGATGGGGGAAGATGTAAAGATCAAACATTAACGATAAATAAGAGCTACACATGCCGAACGTCATGGACATCTTTTCTTGTTAAATGCGCGAGAGTGCATTTTGAACCATAACACTGGTGTTAATTAATATTTAGAAACAGTTTATCCCCCCCCCCCAAAAAAAAAAAAATTATTGTGCACAGATGCTGAAAAGCTTCTTTCTCAGTGAGAGAAAGTTGCTCAATGCAGCTTTAAGAGAAAAACTCAAGTACAAGAAATTTGTTTCTTTCTCAAGAATTCTCATGTAATTTGCAAAGCAGAAGACAGATTTTCATGAGTTAGAGCTTTTTTGCAGAGAAAGTTAGTTTAGAGCTTCAATGCTCAGAAAGCTGTTTTGAGCTGTTTTTGAGCTTCTGAGAGCACTAAAAGCTGTGTTAGTGCAACTAAGCAAATTAAAAGAATCCAAGGCCACAGATGCTGAAAAGCTTCTTTCTCAGTGAGAGAAAGTTGCTCAATGCAGCTTTAAGAGAAAAACTCAAGTACAAGAAATTTGTTTCTTTCTCATGAATTCTCATGTAATTTGCAAAGCAGAAGACAGATTTTCATGAGTTAGAGCTTTTTTGCAGAGAAAGTTAGTTTAGAGCTTCAATGCTCAGAAACACTGTTTTTGAGCTTCTGAGAGCACTAAAAGCTGTGTTAGTGCAACTAAGCAAATGAAAAGAATCCAAGGCCACAGATGCTGAAAAGCTTCTTTCTCAGTGAGAGAGAGTTCCCAGGTGAAAAAGAAATATATTTAAATTGTGCTTTTTCAGACACACTTAATATTATACTATACTAAGTGCATATTAAATGTATTATTTTGAAACAACTTTAAGTATATTAAGTGCATTTTAAGATATGTTTAAGTTCAATTTTAATCTATTTGTAATATATTTAATATATTGAAATTGTGTTAAATTGGAACCACTTTAAGTATATTTAGTGCAATTTGAGTGTATTTATTAAAATACATTTAAAATGTACATTTAATACTTCATGAACTACAGTTAGAGTATATTTGAAGCATCGTTTTAATGTGCTTCAAGTACATTTCAATTGTATTTCAGCTCATTAGAAATGCATTAGCATTACACTACTAGTATTTTTCAGTATATACACACACATACTCTTTGATGTCTAGAAAACTTTAATGTATTATATATTGTGTACATTACAAATATTTATAAAGTACATTTAAAAAGTACAGCAGCATATATACTTTGGTGAAAAACAAAAATATTATTATATATATACTATTAAATATACTATTAAAAACATACTCAAGTACATTTGAAAACATTATACAAAAAACATTATAATAAATGAAAAAAAGACTGAAATGCTATGGAAGAGCTATCTTATCCATTTGTAGAATATTTCAGTTATACCTGTATTACTGAAAAGTACATAATTTTACATCAATGAATAAATAAAAATTACAATGCAATTTTCTAAAGAAAAAAAAACAAACAAAAATTTACTGAAAAACAAAGTGCAGAAGTGAATAGATGTGTGTGCAAAGACTGAAGATGATAAAGTTCAAGCAACGGGCCGGGGGGGTGGGGGGGTGGGGGGTTTGGAGGTGGATGAGGAGATGGCGTAGGGATGGTGAGAGGCAAAGGTGCAGGATGATGGTAGGATGTGGTGAAGGGATAGTGATGGAAGGATGACGATGATGCCCTGGCGGCTTAGATGGTGTTTGGCACATGGCACAGACCCAGAGCATCCCAGTGCTGACAACACATGGCAGAGTCGAGGGAGCGAGGAGCCAAGATGTAGATGGTGTGGCTGCCGACATCTGGGGCCGACCGATGGAGAGAGAGAGCTGGTGGATCCGAAGGCACAGACGTAGGGCCGATGGAGCTGAGTGTCGTCGCAGGTTCCAGAGACCTGGACACAGCCTAGTCAGTAGTGCCTTGCAGCTTTAGAAAAAAACAAAACAGAAACAAAATTAGATAACAGATTTTTACATGAATGACTGAAAGGAAGCACAAATTAGCCACCTGGAATGGACACATTGCGAATGTTTTTCTTCCAAGATTGACCAAATCACCCTCCATTAGGCCTGATTCAAAAATCTCTATAACAGAGGTGATACGACATTAAAATATACTTACTATTCCTTTGCTTGTCTCTGCACTCAGATTTCAGTTTGTCTTCTATAGCAGCTGATCTGAAAAACAACAAATATTAATATTTCTCACACGCACAAAAAAAGGCAAATGATGATTGATGATTTGTTTTCTTTTTAAGAATGACAGAACAATGTACCTGGTCAGAAATATAGTCAAAAACCTTCCCAGCCTCAGCAGTGTCAGACGTACTGTATGCTCTTACAAGCAGCCCTTCTTACAATTTAATCTTTGTTCTTATCTGTAATGAGAAATATATATTAGAAAATAGAGTCGATAAGTTTGTCAAGCTTGAACAAATATAAACACCAATCAACCAACACTACCACAGTTGGGTGATCAGCTCAAGACAAAGTAACTGTATGTTCATAATCATGGTTTTTCAAAGATCATTAACCTCATTACAATGAAGCCAAATTGTTCAGGAAATCAGAAATAAATACATTTCATGTTGCAAATAAAAGAATGTTAATGTTGTACACGTTATAATGACTAATTTTATTTTATTTATTTTTTTCTGCCAATGCATGTGTCAAAAACACCCTTAAGATTCTCCAAACCATCTAAGACTTTCGTTCATCTTCGGAAGAAAAGCGGAGATATTTTAATGAAATCTGAGAGATTTATGTCCCTCCGATGAAAAGATTCATCAAAGTTATTGTAATGAGGCGGAAGCAGAATTAGGATCCATATGCGGTTGTTTATTAAACATCCACAGCAAACAAATCCAAATCGTTAGGCAAATAGAAATAAACGTGAGGCAGGCAGAGTTCGATTAAACAGAAGGCAATCCAATCCAAACGTCAAAACCAAGGGACGATCCGAGACAATAAACAGGAAGGCAGGCAATAGTCGTACACTGGATAGAACAAGGCAAAAAGATTAGAACGCTCAGTAAGGCAGAAAGACTGGCAATACTTCGCAAGGGCCTGATTAGCCAGGCCCTGCTAAATATCTACCAAACAGGAAGTAACCAGTGTAGCAGAGGGAGCTGAACTCTGTCAATACTCGGGAGAGGGCTCCCTCTGCTGGCGTGGCATTACAGAATCCCCCCCCCTAGGAGCGACTCCTGGCGCTCGACGAGGACGCCCCCGTGGTCGTGGTGCTGGACGATCAGGTCTGGCTCGATGAAAATCCTCAATGAGCGATGGATCCAAGATGTCGGAAGCAGCTACCCAAGACCTTTCCTCAGGTCCGTACCCCTCCCAGTCCACCAAATATTGGAGTCGGCCCCCTCTCCTCCTGGAGTCCAACAACTCCTTTACCGCGTATGCAGGAGATCCATCAATGTCCAGCGGTGGAGGTGGCTCCTGATTTTCGGTGTTAGGGTCGGCACCCGGGTGAACCGGTTTGAGGAGGGAAACATGGAAGGATGGAGAAACACGATAATGCTTGGTAGTCGCAGTTTGAGGTCCCGTGTAGAGAGCCAGACCCTCTGTCCAGGTTGGTAGGGAGGGTGTGGGCGACGTCGTCTATTGGCCTGGATCTCCTGATTCCTGACAGCCCTTTGCAGATGTACATGAGCACTGTCCCACACCCTCTCACTACGACGAATCCAGTCATCGACTGCAGGTACCATAGATGGCCCTCCTGACCACGGGAACATAGGGGGTTGGTATCCAAGCACACATTGAAATGGGGTGAGACCAGTTGAAGAATGCCTTAACGAGTTCTGAGCGTACTCTGCCCATGGTAGAAACTCTGACCAGCGCTGCTGTTCACGACCACAGTATGACCGTAAATACCTGCCGATCTCTTGGTTCAGTCTCTCCACTTGTCCATTGGACTGAGGATGATATCCAGAGGTTAAGCTGACGTTGATATCTAGTGGTCTACAAAAGGCCTTCCATATTTGTGAGGTGAATTGTGTCCCTCTATCTGAAACGATGTCTTCAGGTATGCCATAAACTCTGAAAACATGATGAAACAGTGCTAGAGCGGTTTCCATGGCAGTGGGGAGGGCTTTCAGGGGTATGAGACGGCAGGCTTTTGAGAAGCGATCAATGATAACTAGAATTGTCGTGAATTCGTTTGACGGAGGTAAATCAGTGACAAAATCTATTGAAAGGTGTGACCAAGGGCGCTGGGGAATGGGCAACGGTTGTAGCAGACCTGAGGGTAGTTCCTTGGGTGTTTTGGACTGGGCACAGACTGAGCATGACTTGACATAGCTGGCCACATCCTTAATCATTGATGGCCACCAGAATGAGTTTTGTGCGAGATGGAGGGTTCTTGAGATACCTGGATGGCCTGAGCAGAGTGATGTATGGACCCATTGCATGACTCTCACACGCAGATTTCCAGGTACATAGTGCCTGTTGGGGGGACAACCTTGTGGTGCAGGTTCATTAAGTTGCTCTCTTTGAATCTCATCCATCAGATCCCATGTAACAGGTGCAATGATAACAGATGGTGGTAAGATGGGTTCTGGTTCGGATTCTGTTTGAGGATGGTCATGTCGCCTGGATAGTGCATCGGCCTTGCTGTTTTTGCTGCCAGGTCGGTAAGTTACGGTAAACCGGAATCGTGTGAAGAAAAGTGACCAGCGCGCTTGACGTGGGTTTAATCTCTTGGCACTCTTGATGTATTCTAGATTCTTGTGGTCTGTGATTACCTGGAATGGGTGAGTGGAACCCTCTAGCCAATGTCTCCATTCTTCTATAGCAGCTTTCATGGATAGGAGTTCCTTATTACCGACGTCATAGTTACGTTCTGCATCTGTGAGTTTCCTTGAGAAATAGGCACATGGGTAGAGCTTGCCTGGCTGTCCATGGCGTTGCGAGAGCACTGCACCGATTCCTCTATCCGAAGCATCAACTTCTACGACAAATGGCAGGTTGGGATCCGGGTGTTTGAGAATGGGCGCGGATGTGAAACTATTCTTTAGTTTGGTAAAGGCAAGTGTGGCGTTTTCTGACCATTTTAATTTTGAAGGTTTACCTTTCAGCAGGGATGTCAGTGGTGCAGCTATCGAGCTATAATTACGGATGAAGCGTCGATAGAAGTTAGCAAATCCTAGGAAACGTTGAAGTTCCTTGACTGTGGATGGTTGGGGCCATTCGGTAACTGCAGAAATCTTGGATCTGTCCATCTCCACACCTTGGTGGCTGATGTTATATCCCAGGAACGAAGTTTGCTTGACGTGGAATTCGCACTTCTCTGCTTTTACATAAAGTTGGTTCTCTAATAGTCTGGACAGCACGTTCTTGACATGATCTATGTGTTCACTTTCTGTCTTGGAGTAAATAAGGATGTCATCAATATATGCAATTACGTACTTGTTCAAGATATCTCTGAAAACTTCATTGATAAGGGACTGGAAGACTGCCGGTGCATTAGCTAGTCCATACGGCATAACCTGGTATTCATAGTGCCCCCTAGTGGTCAAAAATGCTGTTTTCCATTCATCACCTTCTCGAATTCTGATAAGGTTGTAGGCACTCCGGAGGTCTAACTTGGTGTAAACGGTCGCCTCACGGAGTTGTTCTAGGGCAGCAGGCACTAATGGTAGTGGATATCGGAATTTGACTGTGACATTGTTCAGACCACGGTAGTCAATGCAAGGTCGAAGTCCTCCATCTTTCTTCTCTACAAAGAAGAAGCCTGCCGCTGCTGGGGAAGTGGATGGACGGATGAAACCAGAATTGAGAGCTTCCTCTATGTATTCTTCCATTGCCTGGATTTCAGGGCGTGACAAGGGATAGATCTTACTTTTGGGAGGTACCGCATTGGGTAAGAGATCTATGGCACAATCCCAGGGACGATGAGGTGGAAGCTGGGTAGCTTTAGTCTTGCTAAAGACTTCTCGATATTCCTGGTAGCATGATGGAATAGAGACTGGTTTGGAATTAGGACTTTCAACATTTGTAGATAGACAAGGCCTGGTAACTATGGGGCTCAGACAGTGGGAATGGCAGAATTGGGACCATTGTATAATTTCACCATGATGCCAAGAGATGACTGGGTCGTGAACAGATAACCAAGGGTACCCCAGGATAACTTCGTGACGTGGGGAATCAATCACGTAGAATGAGATGGTTTCATGATGAAATAATCCCACTTGCAGTTGCATGGGCAGAGTTTGTTGAGTGATTCCATCTCCAATGGGTTTATTGTCAACAGCATTAACTTTGAGTGGTGGGTCACAGGGTGGTGTGGGGATGTTAAATTTTTTGATGAGGTCTTGATGGATCAGGTTTAATGCCGACCCGGAGTCAATTAACGCTGTGAAATCAATAGAGTCATTTTCAATAGCAATCTTGATGCTAACAGCGAGAAATTTCGTAATTGGGAGAGAAAGACTGTCAACACTCACCCGGCTGGTAGTTGTGTTGATCCTCCGGGCTTTTAGTGGACACGTGGCGTTAACATGGCCTGCCTCTCCACAGTAAAAACACAGATTGTGTATCAGCCGGCGTGATCTTTCCTCTGTGGAGAGTTTTGTAACTCCTAGCTGCATGGGTTCCGGATTGGATTGGACAGCAGATAGGGCTGGATTGGGTAACGGGAGAAGTTTGGTTGGCTGGAATGATTCTTGATGGTGGTGACTTAGTTTTAGTGGGGTTGCTGCGCATAAGATTATCAATCTTGATGGCAAGTGTCACATATTCAGAGAATGAGTAGTTTTCTCCCTTGCACGCTAGCTCTGCCTGTAGTTCAACACTCAAACTCCGTTGAAACACGGCCTTGAGTGCAACGTCATTCCAACCGCTCTGAGCTGCGAGAGTTCTGAATTCTATGGCGTAATCAGCGGCTGATCGGCGGCCTTGAGATAATTGCAAAAGTTGTGTAGAGACATCCCTGCCCCCTGCTGGATGCTCAAACACATCTTTGAGTTGTCGAACAAAATATGTGTAGGATCTTTGAAATAAACTGTCTGTTTCCCAGACCGCCGTTGCCCAATCGATCGCTTTGCCAGTTAACAGTGACATGAGAAATGCACATTTCTTTTCATCTGACTCAAAACCTTCCTCATGGTGAGTGAAGAAGATTTCTACTTGCCGGAGGAATCCTTTACACTGCTCAGCTGTGCCATCAAATTTATCGGGCAAAGCAAAGCTTACCTTCTTGGGCATGGCGGGCGGTAGCGACCGGATATACTGCGTCAGGTAGGCGTTGGCAGCTCGCAGGCTCACCAGCTGTTCCTGGTATCCTTTGAGAATGTCGCTCTGGTATGCGAACGCCGCCTGTAGATTAGAAACTTCCGCTGGATCCATCGGAGGCGAAGTATTATGTAATGAGGCGGAAGCAGAATTAGGATCCATATGCGGTTGTTTATTAAACATCCACAGCAAACAAATCCAAATCGTTAGGCAAATAGAAATAAACGTGAGGCAGGCAGAGTTCGATTAAACAGAAGGCAATCCAATCCAAACGTCAAAACCAAGGGACGATCCGAGACAATAAACAGGAAGGCAGGCAATAGTCGTACACTGGATAGAACAAGGCAAAAAGATTAGAACGCTCAGTAAGGCAGAAAGACTGGCAATACTTCGCAAGGGCCTGATTAGCCAGGCCCTGCTAAATATCTACCAAACAGGAAGTAACCAGTGTAGCAGAGGGAGCTGAACTCTGTCAATACTCGGGAGAGGGCTCCCTCTGCTGGCGTGGCATTACAGTTATTCACATTTCAAAAAGTTCATCGCAAAAAAACATCGTCAAAGTAGTCCATATGAATTGCGTGGTTTCCTCCAAGAGCCCTAAAGAGACATGATCGCTCTATATAATACTGTTTAAATTTAGATTTATATTCACATTCAAGGGACATTTGCACATCATATCTGATTTACTAAGCTCTCTACTGCGAGCTCATTATCATACGAACCAATCAGAGCCGTTCAATGGCTCTGGAACCAATCAGGTTTAGTCTGTGTTGTTTGAATTTAAACACAAATAAATGTGTTTTTTTAAATCATTTATTTATTTATTTATTTTATTTCAGATATTATGTTGAAATCCTTGTGGGAATTTCAGAAATATATATTAGAAAATAAAGGCGTCTATTACAATTATTACAACTAATGTATCATGTAATGAACAACAACCTAATCAATCAATGTAGCATAACCCATATTAAACAACATATTTTAAATATTGCAATGGTTAATAATATTTGACAAAGGTTTGTACATTGTAAATGTTAAAAATGTTTTTCAAAATATTGTACTTTTCCAAATATTAAAATTATAAATACAAATATTTAAAATATAACCATGTGTTGGCCTACTGCAATATAAAGTACTTTAAAAACCTACTAAAAGTGTAATCATTTTGTTACGTTCTTACACAAAGTACACACAAAATATATTTTAAGAGTAACATAAGTGTTTTTTTTGGAAATACACTAAAACGTCACTAAAATTATGCTTGTGTTTAGTATATTCCTTAAAAGTGTAACTAAGAATATATTTATTAACATTTCTACTATATTTTTTAGAAATATAGTAATAGTGTGCTTGTGTTTAGCATATTCCTTAAAAGTGTAATTAAACATATATTTATTACCAAAGTATTTCTAGTATACTTTTTAGAAATACATTAAAATGCAATTCAGTGTATTTTTAATGCACTTCAAATAAGCATGTTGGGAATACAAATGTATTAGTGGATTTAATACTACGTCTTTTCCACCTGGGCCCTCACTTTGTGTGTTCTGGCGCCGACCCTACTTGAGGAACAATCACATTTTGATGTCCTAAAAACAGACTTTAGTCACATGAATGACTGTAAACAATTAATTAACGAAATGTACTGTATCCTAACTGCGTGAGCTTAATCAGACATCATTATTTTTTTACCAAAAATATCTGGGGGACCCCCCTACATCTATTTCTTTTTTTGCTTCTCATCTGTTCTGCAGTCTATGGAACAGATTTAACAACACGCACAGCTAAATAAAACAGGCTGGGTGCTGATTAAAATTTCTGAAATAAATATTTCTGCGAAACGCGTTATGTTGCACAGAAGAAAGCCCGATCTAGGACCTGCCCCGATAGGTCCGTGTACCTTCGGATAATTCGTTTTTTGATTCAATATTGAAATCTGAAAAATGACAAAAACGCCACATTTTTCGTTTTTCATTTGTTCAAACAAAACAAAAATCAAGAATTCGGCTTCAGTTTTCGTATTTACGTTCAGGGACAGAAAAAGGATAAACTACTTGAATATTCGATCTCTACAAGTGGGCGGAGTGAAACGCCCCTCTCTGCTGATTGGTCAACCAAACATCACAACATAATAATAGTCCTTAAAAATAATAATGATAGTCCCCCGCTTCTACAGATTCTTAACATGTTTATTTCTACTACATTTGATCTCTTTCTCTTCATCAAACAGCCAGATTAACCAATGGCTTGACAAACCATACCGAGGCAGAGCCTTTCAGTCCTCTGGCACACGGCCTGTTTTATTATAGTTATCCACCTATCAAAATTTGTGTGGCAAAGCCACATGTATTGTAGTGAAGCCCAGACCAGTATCAATGTATGTGAACGTAAACAGGAGTCATAACTTTTGTTTTAGACAATAGGCCTACGCTGCGTTTTGGACAATGGAGGAACCTAAATAATATGACGGATATGAAAAGAAATGACTTTGTGTAATTTACCTTCACTGCACATCTATTAGCTATTTTTCTATTTTGAGTTTTATTCACAGAGCACTTTATAGGAAATCATATGTTGTTATCCCACTGGCATGGGATTATTTGTTCCTCCAGGGTGCTGTTTTAGTGAAATGTGAATGTGATGTCATGATTTGAAGGTGGCGCTCGCACCTCATGTTTGCGGCTAAATGCAAATTATCATAATTGATGGACAGCTATGCCCGTGGAAAGACATCAGCAATCCTGCTGTTGATGTTAATAACGTGTTTTAATGTCGGTAATAATTTCACCACCATCTAATATTCTCTCTGAGTTTCCATGTTTCCTTACGAAAATTAGATGGTTTTAACACGAATAAAACCAAAAGATCATTGTTCTTGTAGCCATGGTAACCGCAAATTAGCCATGGTTTTGTTTCTTCAAAGAATAATTTACAAAGTATTAAGATAATAATTTTTTTGTGGTTATAAAAACAGACCTAAACCAACAACAGCCTTTAAAATGACTTAAATTGCATTATATAAAACAAAGGCAATAATAATGAACCAGCGGCCCTGGTTCTGTGGTTTAGGTTGCATAAAATAAAAATTTTGTATGCCATCAGTTAGCTGGCCAATACTCGATACTAATTAAATAAACTCAGGTTATTGTCTAAAACTACATGTTCACAAATTTATAGTGGTCTGCGCTAATACAATCTCCCGCGCTGCAGTGCGTTGTACGAGAAGCCAAACAACCCAAAAGTGGGACGAAACAGCGCGGAAAAGAGAGTTTGCGATCGACTCCACAGCGCAGGGAGGACGTGTTTGCTAGCGCCACGGAACTGACAGGGCGGCGCGAACATAATTGATGTATGTTTTGATGTAAGTTTTGTTATGACAATATTTGCCCGAGATACAAATTTGAAAATCTGGAATCTGATGGTGCAAAAAAAAAAATCAAAATATTGAGAAAATCGCTTTTGTCCAAATGAAGTTCTTAGCATATATTACTTATCAAAAATTAAGTTTTGATATATTTGGGGATTTACAAAATATCTTCATGGATGATCTTTACTTACAGTAATATCCTAATGATTTTTGGAATAAAAGAAAAAAATGACAATTTTGACCCATACAATGTTGGTGTCAGTCCTGTCTTGTGTTTCCCCCTCCTCTCGTGCCCATATTTGGTTTGTTCCTGTTCCTGTCATTATGAGTTGATTAGTAGCCATCCGTGTTTGATTTGCTCCCCACCTGTTTGAGTTCTCCTCGTCTGATTTCCTTGTGTTCATAAGCCCTGTGTTTCCCTGTCTCTATGTCAGCTGTTATATGTCAACCTGTCTGTTTGGATGTTCCGTGTCTCCTGTATTCCTGATTTAAAATTAAAATCTAAGTTTTTGTTATCCCTCGTCTCTTCGTCTCCCTGGATCCCGAAAGGATCGTGACAGAACAGCTGACCAAAGATTCAACAGTGGCCGCGCCAGTTTACCCCGGTTTGTTTTTCACTTTTTTAAGTTTTTTTTGTTCCTGTTTTTTGGTTCCCGCGGCGATGGAAATCGCCGCGCAGGTCTTCGCCCTTGCCCGACGGAATCTCCCCTTCTACGAGTATGCGGCCGAGTTCTGTAAGCTCGCGAGGGGAATGCCGCTGGAAGACGCGGGCATTCTCCATCTTTCCCGGCTCGGAGCCAACCTCCACCATCCCATGGAGCTCCCAGACACCACGGGACTGTGTTGGAGAGAGGCTATTTACCGGTGTCTGGGAAGCGTCCGGGCCCGAGCCGGAACTAGCCCGCCATCCGCGGCCCCCCCTCACCAGCCGCCAGCCGCAGCTCACGGAAGCCCGCCGCCGTCCGCGGCTCACTGTCCCCAGCCGCCATTTGCGGCCCACGCAAGTCCGCCGCCGTCCGCGGCCCCCTCTCACCAGCCGCCGTTCGCGGCCCACGCAAGCCCGCCACCGTCCGCGGCTCACGCAAGCCGGCCACAGGTACCCCTAGGACTATTGGTGGAGTATGAGGGGATGTTGTGCCCGCCAGAGCCTGCCCCTCGCAAGTGCCCGCCAGAGCCTGCCCCTCGCAAGTGCCCGCCAGAGCCTGCCCCTCGCAAGTGCCCGCCAGAGCCTGCCCCTCGCAAGTGCCCGCCAGAGCCTGCCCCTCGCAAGTGCCCGCCAGAGCCTGCCCCTCGCAAGTGCCCGCCAGAGCCGGCCCCTCGCAAGTGCCCGCCAGAGCCGGCCCCTCGCAAGTGCCCGCCAGAGCCAGAATCCGCGCTGCAAGAGCACCGCCCAGAGCCTGCGCCACGAAGGCGCTTCCTAGAGTTTCCGCTGGTCCCGTCCAGCACCGCGCTGCAAGAGCGCCTCCCTGTCTTCGCGCCTCCCTGTCTTCGCGCTGCAAGAGCGCCCCCTTGAATCTGCGCTGCAAGAGCACCGCCCAGAGCCTGCGCCACGAAAGCGCTTCCCTGTCTCCGCGCTGCAAGAGCGCCCCCTTGAATCCGCGCTGCAAGAGCGCCGCCCAGAGCCTGCGCTGCCAGAGCGCCCCCCTGTGCCTGCACCACGAAGGCGCTTCCTAGAGTTTCCGCTGGTCCCGTCCAGCACCGCGCTGCCAGAGCGCCCCCCCAGTGCCTGCGCCACGAAGGCGCTCCCTAGAGTCCGCTTCCCCTGAACCCCAGCCCAGGACCACCTCTAATTTCCCCAGGAAAATTTTTTGGGGGGGGGGTAGTAGGGCTCCTGCCAGAGAGGCCGAGGTGGGGGCTGGGGCCGAGGTCTCGGAGGCAGACCCGCCATGGCATCCCAAGTCCCCTGACCCGCCATGGCATCCCGACTCCCCTGACCCGCCATGGCTGCCGGACTCCCCTGACCCGCCATGGCTGCCGGACTCCCCTGACCCGCCATGGCTGCCGGACTCCCCTGACCCGCCATGGCTGCCGGACTCCCCTGACCCGCCATGGCCGCCGGACTCCCCTGACCCGCCATGGCTCCCGGAACGGGCGCCGCCCTGGAGGCCGTCTGTGTCTCCTGTTCCCTAGAGGCCTCCAGAGCGCCCACCCCCCCCCTCCCCATTGGATGTTGCTAGGCGCGGGACGCGCCTTCCGGGAGGGGGGAGTAATGTCAGTCCTGTCTTGTGTTTCCCCCTCCTCTCGTGCCCATATTTGGTTTGTTCCTGTTCCTGTCATTATGAGTTGATTAGTAGCCATCCTTGTTTGATTTGCTCCCCACCTGTTTGAGTTCTCCTCGTCTGATTTCCTTGTGTTCATAAGCCCTGTGTTTCCCTGTCTCTATGTCAGCTGTTATATGTCAACCTGTCTGTTTGGATGTTCCGTGTCTCCTGTATTCCTGATTTAAAATTAAAATCTAAGTTTTTGTTATCCCTCGTCTCTTCGTCTCCCTGGATCCCGAAAGGATCGTGACAGTTGGCTATTGCTGCAAACATACCCTTGCTTTTTGTGGTCCAGGGATTTTTTTTTTTTTTTTTGTCTCTAAAGACCAGGGAACATCCAAGGTAATGTTCTTTAACTTTAACAGTGCAATTTTATATAATGGCTATTTGTCAGGCTTTTCTCTACGCTCCATATTAAATAAATAAATAAATGAATAAAATTTAATTAGTTGATTTAAAAACAAACTCTTTCAAAATTGGGGACAGTGTATGTAAATTCAATATGATGTATTTTGAATTTTGCACTGCATTGTGTTTTAGGGTTATCAGATAACACATGAAAATTAACCATGATTTTATTACACGAACCATTTAACCATGTTTGGTAACACTTTACAATGTGTCATTTATTAACATTATGTAATGTATTAACTAACATGAACAAACAATGAACAATGCATTTATTACAATATTTATTAATCTTTGTTAATGTTAGTTTATGAAAATACTTTTGTTCATTGTTTATTCATGTTAGTTCACAGTGCATTAACTAATGTTAACAAACACAACTTGTGATTTTAATAATGCAGTAGTAAATGCTGAAATTAACGTTAACTAAGATTAATAAATGTTGTAGAAGTATTGTTCATTCTTAGTTCATGTTTACTAATGTTGTTAACTAATGTACCTTATTGTAAAGTGTTACCACCATGTTTGTAGTTCAACTGCGGTTAAACAAATCAATCCGTCAAAATCAATCCATGGTTACTGCACTTTTACTATAGTAAAACCATTGTTAATTTGTAAGGTAAAATTAATGGATAATGTCCTGGTAGAAAAATAACAGTAAATTTTACTCTCTTTTTTTCAGTATAGCCTAATAATGCTACAGTTACACAAATATTCTTAAATGTAAAATTTACTTAAAATGTGGCTTGATGAATGAAACCATAAAACATTTTTAATTCTAAGAGGACAATGGAAGTTTCTGCTTTGAACATGTGGCTACTAAATATAGCCTATATGTGCTTCAAAGTAGCTAACACTGTGACAGATATTAAGCAAAAGAAAGGTAATAACTTAATACTGATCTTCATTATGTTAACGTGCAGGGAAAAACACGAACTTCTTGTTCGCGCTGCTCTGTCAGTTCGGTGGCGCTAGCAAACACTTCCTCCCTGCGCTGTCGAGTCGGTCGCGCCACTCGCTCCATTGAGCCGCGCCTATGACAGGACAACGCGGCGCAAACTCTTTAATATCGCACTGTTTCGTCCCACTTTTGGGTTGTTTGGCTTCCGATACGTTGCGCAGTTTTGTCACACAGATAGGTGCCCTACTAAAAAAAACAAACAAACAAAAAACAAACAAACAACAGAAGCCCATTAGAAACCATCACAGAAATTCCAATGGTTTCCATTAAAATACCATTATGAACCATTAGCTTTTTCCAGTAAAACCATTACAAAATTCCTTTTTGTAGTGTGTTTTGGGTATTTTTCCAATAGGATTTAACATCCCACCAATAGAATCTATCACATACCAGTAGACACCATTATAGTTTCCATTAACACCAATACAATTCCCATCATAACCATTAAATCCATTATATTTTATATTGCGTTTTGGGCAGGGTTCTATTGTTTTTTTTTCAGCAGGGTGGTTAGCTATAATAAATCAGGCGGCCGTTCCAAAGATGTAGGCTAGTAGATAGTTGTGAGTGCAGGTACGAAGTAAATTAATATTTATGAGATAAACTAATATTTCAGGGGTAGGTTGCAGAATTTAAGCCTACACAAAAGAAATCTCTGTCTAGGCTCTGCCTCGGTATGGTTTGTGTCAAGCCATTAACCTGGCTTTTTGTTGAAGAGAAAGAGATCAAATGTAGTAGAAATAAACACGTTAAGAATACATAGTAGCGGAGGACTTTTATTATGTTTCTTATGACTATTATTATGTTGTAATGTTTGGTTGACCAATCAGCTGAGAGGGGCGTTTCACTCCGCCCACTTGTAGAGATCGAATGTTCAAGTAGTTTATCCGTTTTCTGTCCCTGAAAGTAAAAACTAAAAATGATGCCAAATTCTTGATTTTTCGTTTTGTTTGAACAAATGAAAAACGAAAAATGTGGCGTTTTTGTCATTTTTCAGATTTCAATATTGAATCAAAAAACATTATCCGAAGGTACACGGACCGTGTACGTTGCGTTCATTCGTTTTTTGATTTAAAATTGAAAAAAGAAACATGAGAAAACGGCACCATTTTCTTTTTTCGTTTTTTCAAAAAAATGAAAAAACAAGAAATCGCCTTGATTTGCCGTTTTTACATTCAGGGGTAGAAAATGGATAAACAGCTCGAATGTTCGATTTCCACGTGTGGGCGGAAATTAAACGCCCCTTTCCACTGATTGGTCAAGCATGGAGCATCATGTCGTCTTCAGTTTTGTGCAACAGAATAAAAGCATTTATTGCAACTCCTGCATTCATCTCCCTTGTTATGTGATTTATAGGTACACAATAACCTTAATAGGAGGCTTAACACAATGATCACAACAGTACGTCCATTGAACCCACGGCTTTAATGATCCCCCCTCACACCAACACCAATACAAGGTTCCTACCTTGTAGTTAACCTGATACTACATCCCTCTCATCAAACAACCAGACTAACAAGTGGCTTGACACAAACCATACTGGGGCAGCGCCTAGACAAGGGCTTTACTCCTGTGTAGGCATAGATTCTCTATGGCAAATATTAGGTGCTTATTGCAGAAATATGTATGTATCTCAGATCTGCCGCCACGTTACCATTTTAGTCTATTTCTTTGGTTTACAGACCATTTTATTTAGCTGTCCAGTTATCAAAATCTGTGTGGCAAAGCTGCGTGAAATTTACATTATAGTGAACATTTACATTATTACATTATAGTGAAGTGCCTATTGATTTTTAGCGTGAGTTTTTTTTTCCATTGAGAAGTTTAAATGATACCAATTAAATCAGTACCAGGCAAAGCCATCTTTGCACTGTGGCACAGAAGCTGCATCTTAAGTTAATGTATTTACAGAATTAATGCTGCTCAGACAGCAGTAAATGCATTAACACAACAATTTCATTATGGAATGAGATTGTTTTAAACAAAAACATTTTGAGTAGCCTACAGAAATATGAAATGAGTGACAAAATGAAACAATTGGATAGGCTACTTGAATTATGAAGGTTATATCGCCAGTAGGTGGCGGCAAGTCATTATGTTGATGAATGAGTCATAGAGTCATTAATTCAACCGATTGGTTCAAAATGCTGATTTGTTCAGGAGCAAAGCAAACGGGTCATCGAACCACTCACTCGATTCATTCAAAGACTCATTCAAGAATGAAACGCCTGTGTTTTAAGTCAAATAAAACAGACTGTTTTGTGTCTAAAATTAAATCAATTTATACTCATTAAATGAAACTGTACTGTCTAAAATAAAAGTTATGACTGCTGAAATCAATACTTCACTATAATATAAAAGCATTCGCCCCGTGTTGTCCAGTGCGTCACGCAGCCTTGCCACACAGATTTTGATAACTGGACAGCTAAATAAAATGTGCGGTGCGCCAAAGAAATAGACTAAAATGGTAATGTAGCTGCAGATCCGAGCTACATACATATTTCTGCAATAAGCACCTAATAATTGCCATATAGAGTTTATGCCTACACAGAAGTAAACCCCGTTCATTTGTTCGTCTGGTTGTTTGATGAGAGAGAGATGACATGCAGGAGTAGCAATAAACACTATAACAGCGGAGGACTCGTCTTCTGGTACACAGTACTGATGACGGCACCACTTCATTTATGCTTGACCAATCAGTGAAATGGGGCGTTTCATTTCCGCCCACACGTGGAAATCGAACATTCGAGCTGTTTATCCATTTTCTACCCCTGAATGTAAAAACGGAAAATCAAGGCGATTTCTTGTTTTTTCAATTTTTTTTTGACAAAATGAAAAATGAAAATAGTGTCGTTTTCTCATGTTTCTATTTTCAATATTTAATCAAAAAACGAATGAACGCAACGTACACGGACCGAATATATTTTAATGTCTCCTCTGTTAGAGATTTTTGAATCAGGCCTAATGGAGGGTGATTTGGTCAATCTTGGAAGAAAAACGTTAGCAATGTGTCCATTCAAGCTGGCTAATTTGTGCTTCCTTTCAGTCTTTAATTCTGTTATTTAATCTTTTTTTTATTATTATTATTATTATTTATTTTTTTTGGATGACTAACTTAGAATTTTATTTTATTTTTTAATCGTGGCAACAGAGGTGAAGAGAGTGTATGTTAGCATTACCACAACAGACATATTCATGTGAAATACCCTAGGTTACAATAAACCACAATTATCAACATACCCTGTAATACTCACAGGTTGCTTTATTGAAATAATTTATCAAATAATATCAGTAAGTTTGTACTTGAACCCTGCTCACTGTATGTGCTGTTGTTGGGCTTCTAATCATATGTTCAGTGTAACTCATAGAGTGCTGTACAGTGACGACAGACAAGAGGATAAGAATGGACACTCATATGTCAAGCTTGATGAGGATATTGTCAAAAGGTAAATTAAATTCTAATGAATATCAATGCAAATTATAATACATCATGGATGCAAAACTGTTATTGGCTAATTTTATATAAATTCTTTTCCCTTTCACAGATCCTGTGATAAAGCAGTCTTCAAATACTACAGTGTCTGAATTGCAAGCCCTTAGTTGGAGAAAATGCCAGTCGTACTCAAAGAAGTGACCTCGTCCCAACGGCTCCCCCTTGGTCAGTCGTCACTTTACTTCTGTCACAAACTTGCAAGCCGTCTGCTGCGCTGCAACCCTCCACCTCTTTGACTCTAGTGGGCTTTTCCCGTCAGGTACACCGTGGTCCTCGGTCACACCGGCATCACTCCAGTCCTCGGGTACTCTGGCTCCACCAACGATGCTCGTCGCTGCGGCTGTGCCCAGGTCTCTGGAACCTGCAATGACGCTCGGCTCTATTGGCCCTCCGACTGCACCTTCGGATCCACCAGCTCTGTCTCCATCGCTCGGCCCCCAGATGTCGGCAGCCACAACATCTACATTTTGGCTCCTCGCTCCCTCGAACTTAAACATATCTTGAAATACACTTAAAGTTGTTTCAAAATAATACATTTAATATGCACTTAATATAGTATAGTTTAAATATATTAAGAGTGTCTGAAAAAGCACAATTTAAATATATTTATTTTTCACCTGGGAACTCTCTCTCACTGAGAAAGAAGCTTTTCAGCATCTGTGGCCTTGCTTTCTCTTCATTTGCTTAGTTGCACTAAACACAGCATTAGCGTTCTTAGAAGCTCTAAACTAGTGATTCTGAGCATTGAAGTTGTCACATTGATTGTGACTCTTGAATAAAAGCTTTACAAACAATAAAGGTAACATTTTACAATAAGGTTCATTAGTTAACATTAGTTAGCAACATTAGTTAACATGAACTAAGAATGAACAATACTTCTACAGCAATTATTAATCTTAATGTTCATTTCAGCATTTACTAATTCATTACTAAAATCACAAGTTGTGTTTGTTAACATTAATTAATGCACTGTGAACTAAAATGAATAAACAATGAACAACTGTATTTTCATTAACGTTAAAGACTAATAAAAAGTGTAATAAATGCATTGTTCATGTTAGTTAATACATTAACTAATAATAACAAATGACACCTTATTGTAAAGTGTTACCACAATAACATACTCACTGTTTGTTTTAATACAGTAAATGATTGATTCAATGTATTTGATAGTTAAAAAGACTGCAAATTCAGGTTTTCGTCACCACTGTCAATTCCGTCGGTTCTGTCATCTCCGTCAGTTACATATTTTGATAATATTTCACTATGATATTTTATATTTGTTGTGAAATTGTTGGTCACATGTGAAAGTGTAATCTGTCTGCTAACATGGGAATGTGTTTGGAAATGTTAAAAACACCTTGAATGCTGTTAAAGATAAAGTTGAAATTATATTACACAGTCCAAGGTAAAAAGCACATTTTGAAAAGTTATCAAAGCATAGCTCACTAGCTTAGTACATATAAGATACATAAATGTAGTTTCATTTGAGTACAAGGTTTTATTTTTTCAATTTTGCATCCTGTTTTGTCCCACTCCTCAAGAATGACTGATTAGTGTCGCATTGTATCCAAGCCATTTCTACCCAAGATTTTGTCCCCACATATTATGAACCAGCCTATTGTGTTGGCTGCACTGCCAGAAGACCAAACTGACATGACTGGAACTATAGTAAGGTTTTTGAAGACATTGATACAACAGCAGCTTGGCATAAGCTAGACCAATTATTTGTTTGTTTTACTGATGCACACAGGGGTGCTGTGCTTTCCAAACAGAGACTGGTGCACTGGGTGATGCAGGTAATCTCTCATGTGTACGAGATTGCTGGGCAGTTTGTGCCTTCATCAATTCACTGTCACTCTACTTGTGTTTTTGGCAACATAGGCAGCATTCAAGGGAGTGTCACTCTGTGAGATTTGTGCTGCAGAAAATTTGAGTTCAGCTTACACGTTTCTCGTTTTTACAGATGGACTGTGACTCCCTTGCCAGTGGTGTGTGCAGTGATCTCTACATGTATGGATGATTTGAAAGGGGATTACTTGTGACTGTGTAGGCATTTGTCTTCCACTAGTGCTTTCAGCATTGCCTCTGGCCTTCCACTTGGATATAGAACCACAGTTCTGTTTGTAACTAACGTTTTGGTTGGCTATATGAACTACTACAAAACATGAGAATTTTGGGCATTAAAACACCTTTAAGTTCTATGATAAGAGGAGAATGCTGAAATCTTGCATATTGGCTTTGTGTTCTATGAAGAAAAAAATTCAAATGTCAAATATAATTAAAAAGATCTAAATAAATCAAACATCAGACAAAGGGGGGAAAAAAAAAACAAAACAAAAAAACCTTTATTGTGAAGGAGTATAGTACAGACAAATGATCATGAGTGTTTACTGCATGGACAAGTCTTTAAAAGATGGGCATCAATACAGCACCTGTTTAAGAAAATTTGTTGCAGTTGAAATACTTTGCACAGTCTCACAGAGTTTCGTGACTTCAGAATCATAATACATAGTATATAATTAAACTGTATCAAATATCAAACCATTCCACTTCTGCCGATGATCTTCTAATTATGCTATGATATATGCTATGATTTTCCCTCCCAAATAAATTAAAGGCAAACTCTGCCCCACAGCCAGTTTCATTGGTAATCACACAGTCACTTTAAGAAAAGTTATGATTTAAAAAAAAATCATGGATGGTTTGGCTGTGACAAACGACATCAGTAATGTTAACGGAAGCCCAAACAAACTTTTGACTACAAGTCTCACGTTTTTTGATGTCAAACATGTCAAACAAATCTGATGAGAGACAGACATATAACCACAAATCAAATCCACTGAAATAAAAAAATAAAATCAAGAAAAGGACAAAAGTTGTATGAAACTATATCTGTACTATATCTATATCTGTAAATGAAAGAATAGAAAGTGCCTTAAGTTAATCATTAGTTTCAGCTAGGCTTTATTTTAAAGAGGAAAAAAAAAAGCTTTTTTTTTTTTTTCTTTTTGGAAAGGTGCTTAATACTATTTTAGGGTTAAAGATCAGAGATGTCTTTAATTTATATATTTAGCAAACGCGTAATTGTCCCCTTATTAAATATTTTGTTAAATAAAATGTCTCCGATTAAATACAAATGCTTGACATTATTTTAACTACTTTAAAAGCATATGTAACTTTTACCAAACTGTTGCAAAGAACAGTTTCAACGTGGCATCCCCAAAACTTTTTTTAACAATAAATTTCCAAGGCTTTTCCAGGCTTTCAATGATTGTGGGAACCCTGCTGTATTTGTATCTGTGATTTTGTCAACAAGTGCTTGATACTATTTAAGGGTTAAAGTTTTGGGTTATAAACTTACCGTTAAGCATTTGTGCCATTGCCTCACTTTCCTTTTAAATTCCCATACTCTCCGAACATTCAAATACATTTCTCATCAGAATATTTTTAGATAATGGACTTTAATGACAATCACATTATGAATTATGGGTAAGTGCAACCAACTATGTCAACAAATATTTTTAATGTGGGAGCCTACACTGACCTTTATATCTTAAGTAACCCAAAAGCTTCCAGTAGAGGGAGTCCTGTTGAAGCTCTGGTAATGTTTGTGGTCTTCCAAAGTTCTAAACCTCTCCAGTAGTAGTTAATGAAGCTGTTTTTTGGTAAATGTCAAATAAATAATACAATTTAGAACTGTATTCCACTTAAATTAAATAATACATATATACCTCTAATAAAAGCAACAGGATTTAAAGAACAATTAGATGGCATGAGCAAGATGAGGTCATTTGTATATTTAAAAAACAACCACTGAACTATGAGACTTCATGACAAATGTTTCAGATTTCGGTAACACTTTACAATAAGGTGTCATTTGTTAACATTAGTTAATGTATTAACTAACATAACAATGAACAACTGTATTTTCATTAAAGATTAATAAAGTGTAATAAATGCATTGTTCATTGTTTGTTCGTTAGTTCACAGTGCATTAACTAATGTTAATAAACACAACTTGCGATTTTAATAATGCATTAGTAAATGTTGAAATGAACATTCACTAAGATTAATAAATGTTGTAGAAGTATTATTCATTGATGTTCATGTCTACTAATGTTGTTAACTAATGAACCTTATTGTAAAGTGTTAGCCAGATTTCTTATGTGGACCAAATTATTGCTCTTGATTACGTTCTGGAAAAACATGGAAAATGGGTGAGTGGGGACTCGTTAAAGAAATAAAAGTCATATAGGTTTGGAAGAACGAAGTTGAAAAGACAGTTTTTTTTTTTAATTTTTTGACTGAATATTTAATACCCCTGCAACCAGGAATTTTGGCAACTATCTGTGAAATATTTAGCAACAGTGCAAATGCTTCCAAAAAAAAAAAAAAAAAAAAAAAAAAAGCCCATATCTGACAGGCTTTTTAGATCTTGGCATCAAATAAAGTAAAAATATAACTGATGTAAATACACAACCAAAACCCAGCGCATAACCAACAAAAATCACCTGCATTACATGATGAAAATCAGCACAAAATAAAATACCCCAAATACTCTCAAGAACATCATGATGAAATACAGACCCTGTAAACACAATTGATGTTAGAAGCCATATTCAGAACCACACAAATCATACAGAGAGAAAAAAAGAAAAAAAAAAAAAGAAAAACTTGCATACTGGAAATTTAAACATGTGGTTCCACAAGGCCAATGATATGGTTGAATGACAAATGTTTCGAGACTGCTATGGTTATACTCAACATTAATACAAAACATTGTATCTGTGTTACATTGTTATCCATTTGTGCATTTCAGATTAGAGTTGAACTCTGATCGTGTGGAAACCCTCACATTGGGTCTACATTGCAAGTGAATGATGACATCAAACAAAACAAAGCCGAAATATTTCAATTATAAATCAAAATAGGAATATCTGTTTACAGTGCTGCAAGGATACTATGCCGACAAATGGAACGTTTTAGTTTTTTGCATCTCATACTTGTTTGCAGTGCAGACACAGTGTTACTGTGTTTACCCTCTGACAGTTAAGAGTATGAAATAAAACAAATGAAAAACAATAAGAAAGCCTCTTGGTTAGTAGTATACTATGAGCCAAAAATAAACTATGGTGAGAAATGAAGAATCCAATGATGAAATCTAAAAGTGTCATCTGAGTGGTCAGAATGGATTTTTTTTCAGTATGGTTAGTTTATGGACTTACACTTACCCACACCCATCCAATCAGAGTCCCATAGAGCCAGGTATTGAAATAGAGTTTTCTACCTGACTCTGTTAATAGCATTGGTAAAGTGAGGCCACCCAAAATCAACAGAGAAGGCAATGTCTTTGTAAGACTAAGAGACGACTTTTGGCTTTCTCCAGGGAACCTGCACTTTTTCTCAGAGTCTTCAGAATCATAGAAAGTGGTCAGAAGCCTAAACAGAAAGAATAACACATTTTTTAAAGTGCAACTAAATCACAATTTTAAAGTAATCCAGCATTTCCAGTTCACAAAATATGGTCCCACTTTATATTAGGTGGCCTTAACTACAATGTAGTTACATTTAAATTAATTATTTGGTACAATGCACTTATTGTGTACATATAGGTATTTTTTAAAAATATAAGTACAAATGTAAAAACATGTATGTAGTTACATCTGTAATTAATTTCTGTAATTACATTTATAATTACACTGTTGACCCATCCCTTACACCTTAACCCACCCAAACCACCAAACCTGTCCCTAACCTTACCCATATCCCACCTCAAAGCAGCAAAAGTGTTTTGCAATACAATATGAACACAATAAGTACATTGTACTTATTTTTTGATGTAAGTACATAGTAGTTAAGGCCACCTAATATAAAGTGTGAACCAAAATACTTTAAATCAACTGCGATGTAGTGTAACGAATGGCAGCACCACTATTTTTATATGTTGTAATTTACACACATCTTTTTCAGTTCAGCAAATTGGAAATAACCCAACACACTCTCCTTAAATGTTTCTGTGGCTTGAGTTTAGTTCAACCACTTTAAAGTATATGTAGCTTTTAGATGTAACTGGTCAGAAAAAGTGTTTCTATACTGTGTGCAACAATGAACTTATATCCAAGTTTTCCATGATCCTGGGATCCCTGCTGTGATCAGTGATTTTGCACACATACCATAACAAGTGTATGTAACACTTTTTGGTTACATTTTATTTTAAGGTGTCCTTAGTACTTAAATGTATAATTACACTGTAATGAGTAATATTAATTAGTGCTGTCAAAAAAAATTAAAAAATAAAAAAATATTCAAATTTCGAATATTCGTCGAATTTAAAATAAAAATCCACATTCGCATGCAAAAACGCTGCATTCAAATTTTAGATGTGCGTCAGGCAGTCTTATGTGGCACAAGATTTGGTGACGATGTAGGTGTCGTTGAATTTTAATGCTTTTTTTAGCCTATCCAGTTGAACCCACTGGATGCGGCGCTGCTCATTCAAAATATTGTGGAAAAAGAAAATGTTTCATGTTTTTAAATGAAAAAAGTAGGCTACTCTTTGTGATTCGTTTTCAGTCCTTAGTATACTATACATACTTACATGATGCTTGTTGTTTCTAATTGTTTAAGCAATGTAATTAATTATATATGGTTTATAAACATTATTTTAAACATTATGCACTTTTTTCAAAAGATAGTCTTGATTTTTTGTTGCTTTGAAGAAATGTGCATTAGTACGGTAATATTTTTCTCAATGTGTCCTCTTGTGGCCTCAGCAGAGAAGCCAAAAACTTTTTTCCCCCTAACAGAAATTATGCCTTTTTTTAATTCAAATATAATTTAAAATATTGCTAATATTTTATTACAAAATTCGAATTTAGTTTTTCAGCCAATTTGACAGCCCAAATATTAATTAACTACATGTACTTACTATATGGTTAGGATTAGGGTTTGACTTAGGGTTACTTGTAATTTCCTTACTTGATTACACGTAATTATTCAATTTATTGTTATTATAATAGTAAGTACATGTAAAGTGCAACAAGGACACCTTAAAATAAAGTGTTACCCATTTCTTTATTATTATTATTATTATTATTTTTTTTTTTTACAGTGCCCTTGTTACACTTTACATGCATTTAATATAGTAATAACAATACTTTATGCATAATTACATGCAATTAAGCCTTACATGCAACAACCGTTAACCAAACCCTCATCCTAACAGTACAGTAAGTACAGGTAGTTATTTAATATTACTAAGTACTTACATGTATAATTACACTGTAACAAGGACACAATAATATAAAGTGTAATCGTATATAGTTATGTATACATAGTTAAGCATAAATAAGAGTGATGGACTAGGGGCTATTTCGGAAACTCACTTGTCCTTGATTTCAAATCTTTCATGTAGCCATCTGCGGAAGAACACTGGCTCCACGGGAATTTCCCTCATGTCCAAGCGGTTGAAGTGGATATGCACCCTGGGGCATTCCTTGCACAGGAACTCTATCACACAGAGAATTTAAATTAGATAAAGGCATTTCAGACAACCAACAGACAGAAAACAAACAAACAGAAAATTGAACAACAATTAAAAACAGTTTATGAAAGTGAAATGAAATAAAAATGATTATTTAATAAAATTACAAATGATTTCACTCTAAACATAGTAAAATTAAAATACTTCTGTCTTAGTTTGTTCACTTGCGAGGTTTAATTTTTGGCAGAAAACTGCTGGGAGTTTTTCCAGCAAAGATGTTTTTCATTACAAATGTAATGACATGCTGTAAATGTCTGTCTACAAAATGTTAGAAATTATGAGAATGTGAAAAGTCTGGCACACATGGTGTTCCCAAACGCACGTATAACTCACAGTGCATGCACAAATAGAAATAACATTAACATTTAGGCATTTAGCAGACGATTTTATCCAAAGCGACTTACAAATGAGGACAACAGAAGCAATCAAAACCTACAAAAGAGCAATAATATGCAAGTGTTGTGACAAGTCTTGGTTAGTCTAACACAGTACACGTAGCAACTTTTAAAAAAAAATTTTTTTTTTTTTTTTTAAGAGGGTCTCTTTTATTAAAAAAAAAAAAAAAAAAGAAGAGAGAAAAGTTAGTGTAAGAGGATCATTTTTTAAATAATAAAAAAAAGCAAGTATTGCAAAGAGTGCAAGTGTTAAAACTCTTAAGTGTTTTTTTTTCGCTGCATTTGTGAATCGAGTCACTCTAAGGCAGTGAAATACCTAATCATGAGCTCCTCAAATGTAAATGAACACTGACCATAATTATTTAATTAAATCACAGCCTTTTGTGATTTGAAAAGTGAATTAGGTCATCGCAATTTAGCTCAATTGAAAGATGATTTGACAAAGCAATGGTGCAAAAACACTTTTAGATATTTTTTATTTTAATGAGAAGTATAAAAATATTTTCAGTTCATTATGAAACTGTGGTAGGACAAATTACACTGCGGTGGGCCACGATGTAATAATCAAGAAACAAGGAAAACCAAAAATATTTCACAGAGAAAAAAAAAAGACTGGACTTTTAGAATTTTTTTTCCCCACTGAGTTGTTGAGATTCTTATAGGCTATTCTGTAAACTGTAAAAAGTTATTTTCTATATGCGAGACAAATTCTGCTTTTACCACATGCATCGTTGAATGTAAGTGTTAATTATTTACATTACATTAATACTTTTTTTTTTTTTTTTTTTAAAGGATTATGAATATGTTTTTACTACCGTAATATCCACTTGCAAAGTAATGACGTAATGAATACTCTTTTCAGGTTCAAGTCTCTACTAGGTTTCAAGGGCAATTTATGATCACCATCCACTTATAGCATACCTTTAAGCTAAGCTTTAAAAATGTTAGGTGAACACTACAGTCTCCAAGCTCACCGTGTCACAGACACCAATATTTTAACTATTCATAAAAGATGAATCTCTCTCTGGTCAACTCAGATTTCAGCATGGAGATAAAAGGTCAGGATCATGACTTTTAAGTAGTATTACAGCCTACCATTGAGTGTACTGTATAAGCTCTGTTTATTGTTTGCTTGTGGGATCTGACAGAGCACTTGGGACCCAGAAACGGTGACGCATGACTGAAACTTTGATATTGTGCCAGCCTGTTGCTTACTAGTTTTGTTTTGTTTTTTTTATAAAGAAGGACGTGACAATATCCAAACAGCTACCCAAATGTTGCGACTGTTTATTCCTGTGAAAAACAGGATGTTTTCTGTATGAAACCTCTTATTGCTTTAATGTTTTTGGAAACCAATGGAAAACAACACATTGTAACACTCACTGTTTACAGGAAGTAACAGGAAATTCACATATCTATTTTTTTTCCAGCCCTCAAATCAATGATTTAACACTGTGTGTCCGCCTTCTTTCCTGTGCTAGTTTCAGTTGATGTAAGTAAACATGCTGTTTGCAAACTGAATGTATAATAACAACAACATACCTGGCATTGTAGGAGCTGGATGTCTATGGCCGGCTGCTGTGAGTGTTCCCTCATATGCAACGGTTATGTCATAGACAGCATCCAGGTGGTCCTTCATAGTCTCAATGGCAACGTGTGATGCTTTCATTCTTGGTGTTAAAACGTGCTTCAACACAGCAAGTCCTGCAATAGGCAAGACAACATGACTATTGGAAGTGGTTTGAGAAACTGCAATTTAGTACATTGAGAAAACATTGAGAAATGTTAGCCATCTATCAGTGACAGAAAAAAATTTACGATGCCTTTTGGGAAACATGGTGTACTTGAGCACTAATAGTCTCTGCTTACTTTAGGCATAAATGGATTCACCCAAAAATTAAAATGGTCTTTTTTTTTTAACAGGTGTCTTGAACATATTTGTTTGAATATCTACATTTCTCATTTTCATTCACGCAGATAACAAATTTCACAACTGTCAGTGTATCACTCCTCAAACTAAGCAGTATGCGTGAGCATTGGTTATGAAAAACAAAACTTTTCAAATTGTGAATGGATTACATACAGCAAGCAAGCAAAGAATGGTCCCTTTATAGCAGGGCTGAATCAATTAGTCAACTTTAATCAACAACATTGAAATTTTTTATTTTTGTTGTTGAATAGTCATTTGATCTCTTATGACCTAATGTAAGGTCCTGCAATAATGTGGTTTGACTAATGCGGAGCTATAGCATAGTTTATATGAAAATGAGAATTTGTAACTCAATATTTGAAAAAAATTGCAAAAGCTGAATAAATCAAAGCCTACTGATTAATAAGTGAAATGAAAATGAAAAAATAGTCAATTAATATTTCTAATAATTGATAGATTAATCAATTATAAGAATAACAGTTTGTTGAAGCCCTACTTTACAGCATGACTGACTAAGCTCATTTAAACAAAAACTGTTAGATCTTAGTCAGTTTAGACACCACATTGAATTTAACAAGTGATGAAAAGTATGCTTTGAGGGATAGACTTACCAGTAGGTCAGGAATAATAAGTTTCCATGCACCCACTTGGCAGTTTTGTCATCTGTTTTTTGTAACCCTAATGGTGTCTAGTTAACAACTTTTGATGTTGCTGAGGTCAACTAATGTCCCATGGGGTTCGTTTGGTGGCCATCTTGAAATGATGTCATTGCAAGAGGCGAAAAACACACATTTTGATAACTCCTGAACCGTACAACATGCAAACACAAATGAACTCACTTTTTTATATAATTCTGACACCAGGAATCAAATTGAAAGGTCAATGACATGATACAACTCTTTATTGGTGAAAAACAGGCAAATTACACATTTTCAGCTCAAAAAAGTGTAACTTTTGCTATTGTGTTTTTTCGCAGAGATTCATGTTGTTTTATTTATGTGTCTGAAGAGAGGTGACAGAGACCGAGCAGGCAGAGAACGCACCCTGTTTATTTTCTTTATTTTACAAAAGCACATGATTTTGTTATTATAAATATATGCAAATAAAAGTAGACCCATTGCACTTTCAAAAGATACCTTATTCTTATCTGTACAATCAAAACTGAAAAGAGTATTTTTAGTTCTTTTCGCGGTCATAAAGAAAAAACGAGACGGACTGCACCAGTGTGGGCTTCAACCCCAGGGGGTTAATAACAGTGGTGGAAGTATTATTCAGATCATCTACTCAAGTAAAGTACTAATACCACACTTTAAAAGAATAGGCTATAAACAAAATTGTACTTAAACTATCAAAAGTAAAAGTACTCATTATGCAGTAAAATGGTCCTGGCCTGTGTTCTACCATTATACAGTATATGATGTTTTTGGATTAATATTACTGCTGCATTAATGCATGTTGCATTTTACTGTGGTAGATATTTAGGGTTGAGCTAATTTTCACTACTTTATATAATGTTGGGCAGTTTATTCTACAGAAAGGCATCATATTCTATAAGATCATTTGTTTGTAGCGCTACTGTCCTGTGAGAACCACATCTCTCTAAAAAGTCAATTTTTCATGAGCTGTTTTGAGTTTTGACGATTCATTTTCAAGCTAATACAAGGTGGTTTTAAACAGTTTATTTAGCTTTAGAAGTAGGAGAAATTTCTCAACCCATATAGGAAAAGTTCACCAAATGTGGAGATACATGGTTTTCACTGGACGCATAGGATATGAAAAATTGTAATCTGAAAAATAGTACCTACAGCTATCAGATAACTTTAGTGGAGTAAAAAGACTCACTGTATTTGACTCTGATATGTAGCGCAATAGAAGAAGTATGAAGTTAAATAAAATGGAAATACTCAAGTACAAGTAAATGTAAATGTCACCACTGGTTAGTAGTAGGCTACCAGAAATTACAGGTCCATGAAACTAATTTCATGTTAATATTTATCTTTCCTCAATGGCTGAATATATAAAAACAACAAACCATGAAGAAAAGGGGAAAGAGGAAAGTGATCAGATGGGCGGGGCCATCTGGCTATATAAACACCCGCTTTTCCACAGGATTCGGGTTACTTCGACTGAAGCGACGACTGAGTCGTGCAGCTACCTGGAACGGCTAGCAACGCAGTACTCATTCCCGTATCTCAGGGAACTGAGGTTATGTTAGTAACAGAGTACATTCCCTTTCGATACTTTACTTGTACTGCGTCTTGCTAAAGACGATATGGGAACACTGTACAATCACGCCGTGCTAAGGTAGAAGAACGACCACACGTGTAATTTTGTCCTAGACACCTCAGGGTCCAAGGGAAGAAGAACAGCAAACACTTTAGGCAAGCGGGTTAAGCTCACAGAGGTTACACCCGACCTTGGGCGATCATTCAAAAAGACTCTCACAGCCTCAGCACCCATGGGTGATGGGTTTGACCATGTTATAGCTAAACTTCCACTCAGAATGGTATTGCAGAAGCAGGAACATGTCCATTATACAGAAAGAACCCTTGCCTGTAAGGCAGGAACATATAGGTTATAAAACCTAGGGAATGGGGATGTCGAGGACCAGCCGCACAAATTTTTGCAATAGTCATACCGCTAAACCACGCCCAGGAAGAGGTGACACCTCTAGTTGAACCGGCTCTTACTCCAATGGGGCATTGTAGACCCAAGGAAGAGTAGGCTAGCAGAATAGTGTCAACTACCCACTTAGAAAGTCTCCGCTTTGTGACTGGATGCCCTTTGGCATGGCCACCAAAGCAGACAAAGAGCTGTTCCCTCACATAGGGACAGTGAGGGGGTGGGGTGGATTCAGCCTTCTGGCCCCTCTCAGAAAATGGACAACAAGGTTGGCCTGCTATAGGGGCATGAAAAGCTGCTATAGCCGCTACATAGACCTTGAGTGTGGATGGGGAGCACCCCTTATCCAACAGCTCCTGCAGGAAGGACAGTATCACTGATACGTCACAGACAGATGGGTCCTCGCCACGGTCTGAGCACCAGGCGAAGTACACTTTAGTGGCGTAGAGGCGCCTTGTAGCCGGAGCTCTAGCCTGATAAATGGTGTTTAGAACACACTCTGGGAGGCATGCAGGCTCCCATCGAGTGGCTGAAGATGCATAGTCCACTGCTCTGGCTGGGGGTGCCATATCCTCCTGTTCGTCTGCGAGAGAAGATCCCGCCTCAGGGGAATGGGCCATGGGGCAGCTGTGACAGCTTGGCTAACCAATGCTGGTTTTTCCAGATCAGATCCACCAGGAGAACTTTGCGTTCCTGTTCCCTGATTTGCCTGATTGCCTGTGGGATCAGAGCGACAGGGGGAAAAGGATAGAGAAGGAGATTGGGCCATTCGTGGGCCAACGCATCCCTGTCCTTGGAATAATAGATTGGGCAATGAGAATTGTCTTTTGAGGCAAAGAGGTCTACTTCCGCCTTGCCAAAGACTTCCCAAATTTTCTGAACCGTCTGTGAATGTAGCATCCACTCCTCTGAGGGGACCTTGCTTCGTGACATGTTAATGCAATTTGTAAACATGCATGGAGCCAGGGACAGCCCGAAGGGAAGGACTGTGTATTGATAAGCAACTCCCTCGAAGGAGAATCGCCTGTGGTGGGGGGCTATCTGGATGTTAAAGTATGTGTCTTGCAAGTCCAGAGAAAAGAACCAGTCTTCTGGGTGGATGGTTTCAATGTAGTCATCCTGAACGGCCGTGTCATGAGGGCACGATTCAGGCGCCTTAGATCGAGGATGCATGCCGCCATCCTTTTTGGGGACGAGGAAGTAATGGCTGTAAAAGCCTGACTCGCTCTGAGCTGTGGGGACCACCTCTATGGCCCTTTTCACCAGCAGGTATCTCAATTTGGCGCACAGAACATGTGCTTCCTCACTCTGCACTGAAGTGGGGACCACTCCATTGAAACGCGGGGGTCTCAGTGCGAATTGAAGTGAATAGCCTCGTTTCATTATCCCCAAAACCCACTCTGACACTCCGGGCTTGCCACACCTCGGCCAGGGAAGACAGGGGTTGGAATGGTTGTGCCTGGTCGCTGCAAGGGGACACTGTACTCGTGAGAAATGGAAGAGGAAAATTACTTTCTTTTTGAAATTGTTTGCGTTTTATTTTGGTCGCTATAACATCTCATCGCCGCTTGCACTGGCCCAGAGTTTGCTGCAAACACATCTCCGACTGCACCCGGAACTGGATGGGGTGACTGGGGGCCCACGAGAGGCAGCTTGGGGGGTGGTCCGGCTGCAGCGAGACTTGGCCCCCTCCTCTTTCTGACCCTTAGATCAGGACGACGCCGGTCGCACGGGATCCAGTGCTATCTTGGGCCGGGGTCCCTGTCGCTTCGGGAACGGGTAATGTTTGGCCGAGCGGGAACAGCATTGAGGCTCAGGCTTGGCAGGTTGGGCGGCGGCGGCAGCCGCAGGCTTTGGGGCTGCTGAGTCGGCACAGACTTGGGGCAACTTGAGGCAGTTGCAGAGCTAGAGCGTTTTGGCAGAAAGTGTCGCATGGCCTAAGACGACTTCTGTGCCTCAGGGAAATGCTCAACTAAGCCTTCAACCACTGGCCCAAACAGACTGTTGGGAGAGATCAGTGCATCCAAGAACGGGACCTTGTCGGTGCTTTTGATCTCTGTGCTCCAGCACCACTAGACTGGTCATGGAACGCCCTATGGCCTGAGCACATGAAGCCAGATCTGCACTCCTCAGCTCCCTGAGTGTCACGGGGTCCAGGCCAGACCCATCCATGCTGGCAAGGAGTTTGGCCTGGAAGACCTGGAGAACCGCCATAGAATATAGTGCCGAGGCCACTTGTCCAGCCGAAGAGTAGGTGCGTCTAGTGAGAGCCAAAGTCGTCCTACACTGCTTGGACAGATGGTCAGCCTTTGCCTTCCAACCAATCGCAGTGGGCGGGCAGAGATGCATGGCCACTGACTCGTCCAGTGGAGGCAGTTTCTCGCATCCCTTATCTTCAGCGCCATCGACCGAAATGAGGGCGGATGAAGCGCAAGTACGAAGGCGTGCAGAGTATGGGGCGCGCCATGAGAGCATCTCTGACGAGGGGCTTGATGGCACCCCAGCAGGAACCACTCGTCCAGATGGCTGCGGGAGGGTTCATCTGGAGGAGACCGCTTCAAATCCAGCTCTTCGACGGCTTTTGAGATAACGCGGAGTAATTCGGAGTAAAAGCTATCTTTTCAGAGAGGTGAATACTCATTCTCACAATGAGAACATTCCATCTTGGTGAGCACGGATTCCGCGTGGGATTTCCCCAAGCAGGAAACGCACTCACAGTGGCAGTCATTGGCGTGCAGGGCTCTTTGAAACAACGCTGGAGAAATTTGCTCTCTAGAAATTTGCTCTAATAGCGTTCGCCGGATGGCAGCAGAGGACGCCGGAACACTGCAGCACAACGCTGAAGGTAGTGGGAAAGGTGGCGAATCAGCAGAGCAGAAAATCGCGATCCACTGCGAGGCGTGTCAACGGTGAGCGGAGATCAACGAGGAATGTCATCGCTGAAGGAGAAAAAAATCTGAATCCTATGGTGAAGCGGGCCCTTATATAGCCAGATGGCCCCGCCCATTCTGGCGGACTTTGAAGCCATAGGTTCGTGCAGCACTGCTGCCAAACCATTGGTTCGTCTTTAATGCACTGCAAGAACCGATGGCCGTGCGGTTACTGATTGAAAAGGCTTCAGTTCAGGAGGGAAAAAAAGGACTTTTTCCCCATAGCCTCTTTAGCAAGACGCAGTACTCGTTCCTGTAGCTCAGGGTAGAGGTCTTCACAGGTCCAAAAATTCGTACCCGAACCCGAAGAGACCCGTAAATGTGCTGCACCGAACTGACCCGGACCCGTGTTTTATTTGAAAGTGGGACCCGAACCCGTGCAGACCCGAGAAATGCCTTAAATGTACTACCCGGACCCGACGTGGACCCAACCATTATTCGAAAGTTGGACCCGAACCCGGCCGGGAAGACACAGACCCGACTGCACCCGATCGGCACATATTGCCCAGCAAACTGATATTAAGTCAATAAGTTGCGAGAAAAAAAAAAACATTAATAATTCCCTTACTACTGTTAATAGCCTGCCCTTCTCCCTGACTGCGATGCATCCTCCTAGCCAATAAATTTCCATCCATGTTGGCTGTTCGTTCTTCTCTATTGCCGACTGAAAGAGCCTTCTTAAATCAACTGGTTATTGCTTTTACATGCTGTCACGGTCAGTGACGGATGACTAATGCAATTTCGCAGTTTTTTTTTTTTTTTTCTCTCCATCTCGAGTCAACTTCGACTGTTGCGTTTCCGCAACAATAACGATACTTTTTGTTTGTTGTAATAAAGCCTCGGAACAATTATTTTTTAGCAAAAAATGTGCAGAACAAGAAGTGCGTTACACTTTACTGCGTGCGTGTTCAATAACAGGTGCGCCTCTTCTTCAGTTTTGTTTCAGCTTTTTTTTCCCCCAAATCACTCATGAAGGAATCCATGATCACCATCCACGTGCAGTAGGCTACATTAACTCCGCCCGCGCTCTGCTTCTGGTAACGCGTGTTTTCTGTTTTTGTGTTTTTTTTCCCCACCTTATTTCCCGCTCACAATTTTCTCATCCTAATTTTACAAACTGCAAGTTACAAAACACACGCATGCTGACTAACACTGATCACTGGCGGGTGCGGTGTTCACCGATCGACTCGGGTATTACACACAATGTTAAACAGACCCGGGACCCGAAGTAATAGATTAGGACCCGACCCGGACCCGGCTGACCATTTAAAATATAGACCCGAACCCGTACGGGTCCCGGGTCCTCAGGTCTCGGGTCCTCCGTGAAGACCTCTATCTCAGGGAATCGAGGTTACATTAGTAACAGAGTACGTTTTCACTGGAAGAATGGGATATAGTAAATTGTAATCCGAAAAATAGTACCTAAAGCTGTCAGATAACTTCAGTGGAGTAAAGAGTAACATACTGTATTTGCCTCTGAGATGTAGCGCAATAGAATATGAAGTTACTTAAGTACAAATTCAAGTTACTTGTACTTGAGTATTTCCATTTTAAGAACAGTAAATGTACTTGATTTCACCACTGGTTAGTAAGTAGGCTACAAGAAATTACAGATCCATAAAGAATTTAATGTTAATATTTATCTTTCCTCTGTAATGGTATAATAAACAGTATAAAAATCAACAAACCATGAAGAAAAGGGGAAAGAGGAAAGTGATCAGACAAACATGTCTGAACTCCCTCTCAAAAGCCCTACTCTCACTTGTTTATTATACACCCCAAATGCATGCGATGACTTCAATTCTATAAAAGGTGCTTTAGAAGCATGATTGTCTCATTTAATTGATATCCATGACAGAAGACTAGCTGAGCCAGTTGATTTGACTTATTTGACTTTGTTGATTTGAAGGCTGATTGTGATAGGCAGCCGAAAACATTAGATGGTGTCAACTTGGAGAACATTGGATCATCAAGCTCATGGCTGAAGCTCTTGGAAAAAAATAGTCTGCTTCACAAAGGCAAGGGTGAAGATCTCTTTGCAAAAGAGGCTAATGTGCTTCCTTCGCCACCCACTGCAGATGAACTACTGTACACAAGCAAGCAGATAACCCACTGCCTGAGGAGCTTGACAGGTTCCTCACCCTCTTCTTGTCGTCTGTGCCACAAGTAACGGACTGTGGCACATAGAAATACAGTATGTGCTTGGTAAGTTTCCACTCGCCATTTGTCACTGCTCTGCAGAGATCCTGTCCTACAGAAGGTATAAGTCATTAGGTCTTCTCACACTTCGAATCACTTGCACCAGACAAGACAAGGGTGAGCAACCTGTCAAGCTCCTTAGGCAACAGGTTATCTGCTTGCTTGTGAAGTTCATCTGCAGTGGGTGGCTAGGGAATCACTTTAGACTCCAGGAAGGCCTTCTTGATGATATTATGCAGGGAGAGGGCTGCATCCTTCATTTGATCGGCTGTTCCAAGCTGATAAGCACATGCCATGGTGTCCTCCAAAGTGATATGAGAACTATAGACCAAGTAAAATGAAAAGGATGCTTTGTTTTTCAGTGAAACCTTGGAAAAGGCCAAGCATACTGCTCATAAGTTTCTCATCTCAGTATTCAGGGCTTGGTGTACTCTGCTCCTCAAGTATAAGGACATATAGGCAATGCAGGAATGAAGACAAGTATCGAAATGGAACCATGTATCTCCACATTTGGTGAATTAAAGTTTCAAATAAACTGAAGACTGAAGTTTTCCAATATGGGTTGAGAAAATTCTCCTACTTTTAAAGCTAAATAAACTATTTAAAACCTTCTTGGATTAGCTTGAAAATGAATTGTCACAAAGCACAAAACAGTTTTGCTGAGCTCATGAAAAATTGACATTAGAGATATGTGGTTCTCAGAGGACAGTGGCTTTACAAACAAATTATCTTATAGAATATGATGCATTTCTATAGAATAAACTACCCAACAGTATATAAAGTAGTTAAACTTGGCTCATCTCCAAAAATTCTATAGCAGTAAAATGCAACACACATTAATGAAGCAGTAATATTAATCCGAACTGCTTTTTGAAAATGTGTCACTAAAATGAACTGAAACTCAGCGAATACTTTACACAGAGACATGAGAAATATATCTATAGAAAGCTTGACAGGCTACTCTTAAATGAAGTAAGTCTTACCGAAAAACAAATATTCTGTGATAAAGTATGAAACCAACGAGAGGTCCAGTTTTTCCAGTCTGATTTCATTCTCTCTAATTAGGTCATGGTAAACAAAGCTGCAACATGCTCATCTCGGATACTTTTCGTTTTTGAAAGACGCTGAGAGGAAAAAGCCTTGTATTTACCTCAGCTGAGAGGATTAAGCTTTGTTCATCTCACAAACAAAACGTGCAGGTGGAGCCAGCGGTAGGCTTGCTGCGATAGACGGTGGTTAAGTCGCAACACCGGTATGTCACTTGCCCACCGCGGCACCGTCCCCCACCGTCGTTTAGATTTTTTTTTAATAGTAATAAAAATCATTTCGTTCAGTTAGAGAACAGACATTACAATTAAAAACTGAACGCGGCAGCTCAATACAGCATCATAGATTAGATTTCATTCACATGAGAAGAATGAGTCGAGCTGACAAAAGAAGAGTGGGGTGAGACAGACAAGATGATAGCGGAAGATTTAGTTTCAAAACAAAATATAAAAGCGCATGTTTGGCAATATTTTGCATTTTGAAAAGCCTGTTGACTTTTGCCATTTATCTAAGGTGATTTTAGAAGTTTTTTTTAAACATTCGTTTCTTATTTAATTGGTTCCACAGTGTTTGCTAATTTTCAGTTTTGTATAGGCCTACCTAGGCTATTTAAACTTTGCGTAAGTTATTTGTTATTGTATATTAGGTGTAGCCTATAGAATTGTGTATTTTTATTATTTATTTGAAAGTGAAAGTAAAATGCGCACCCTGCTTTTACAAGCTATTTACAAGTGAAGGAAAGCGTGAAAAAGAGGGGAACTCCATCCCCCCAACCACCCCCACGGTGATATTGGTACTACCGGTGTTGTTACACGTCGATTAACCGGTGGGGAAATTTCCTCACCGTCACAACCCTAGCCAGCGGAGAAGATCTTTTATACAGAGTAAGTAATGTTTCTTATTGGCATTAGATAATGTGTTGTGACAAACTTGAACGCATTTACTAGTTGGACTTCTCCCAAACTATAACTCCAGACTAAAATGTGTGAAATCGAGTGCAACATTTTGAAATATGATGGGCAACCTTTCATTGCATTTAAATGTTGCAAGACGTGAGGATGGTTATATGATCTATAAACAATGATATAAAAGTAATGTTTAGACAATATAAAAGTAATGTCTAAGAAAGTTTAGACCAATCTTTACTGTGAAATAGCCTACTCTGTTTGCAAATACCTGCTCAAACATGTTTATAATGAGCTTAACAATACTAATTTAGTTTCTCAGATATAAAATGTTGTTTTTGTATTGTATGATAATACAATCTATGATATAAAAAGCAATATTGGTGATTGCTAATGTAATAATATAGTTGTTCCTGATAGACCTATCAACAATCAACATGCTCAGTTATTTATTAATTTTAGTGTGTGTGTGTGTGTGTGTGTGTGTGTGTGTGTGTGTGTGTGTGTGTGTGTGTGTGTGGGGGGGGGGGTGCTTTATTTAGTAAGGATGCTTTAAATTGATCAAAAGTGATGACAGACATTTTTAATGTTACAAGATATTTAAACTGAAGCGGAGCTGGATGATGACATCACAGAATTCAATAATGAAATACCTTTAACTGAAAATTAGGGTTGGGTACCGAAACCCGGTACCAATATGGCACCGGTACCTAAGTAACATATATATATATATATATATATATATATATATATATATATATATAACAAGTATCGATTCAGGCACCGTTTAGGCACCGGCACAGTTTTAAAAGTATCGATTTGGCACCGGTATCGAAAAAACCCCAAACGATACCCAACCCTACTGAAAATTGAGTTTAATTTTGTCATTTTTACATTACTGACACACTATTGTTGTAACAGCCACAAAACGATCGTAACTGGAATTATATTTCATTTCATCAAGACACAGCAATAAGTTGTTGTAATGTAAGAGGATTTATGCGAGAAGACTGTAAGTGTTAAAATGTTGAAAATAAGGTGAAGAAACAAAAGGATTTCATGGACTCCTGAGTCGTAATTAAACGAGTTACGCGTCAAAACTTGTGGACTAACTACAAAGAATTCACATGTCCCATACATGTAAAGTGATTTAAAAGTGCACTTTCCCTGCACGTGAATTTTAAATGGAAGAACGAGCTCGCGAACTCAGAAGAATGCGCTGGATGCAGACAAAATAGCATGCAGTTTCGCGCATGTTGGTGATATGAATAAAGGAAGATTGGTCATCTTTGATCACTTGCAATAACTGTTGAAAGTAATTCTAAGTGGATTTGCAAGTTAAGTTCACAAATGGCAGACGACGACAATGACGCTGCTATTACCGAGTCTGAGCATAGGAGGGCGCTCACCGTCAAGGGTTTGGAAGAGAAGCTTCACAACAAGATCAACGCCAGAAGAGGCAAGTTGAGACAATTAACTGCAAAATCCAACGAAATTGAACAGTTCATGGAAAATGCTTGTAATTTGGATGATGTTGAATCTAAGCAGTTTAAGAACTACAAAAGGCTGTTTGGAGAATTTGTTGAAAGCAATGCTTCAGTGTTGTTGTACTTAAAAGAGGAAGAGCATGAGCCTGATCAAGACTACTGGAATCAGCCTAAATTGCAGTGCTGCAAAAAATTCATGGAAAAAGTAGAGTTGTGGATTGAGGAAGTTAAGAAAGTCCTCAAGGTCTACAGCATCCTCAGCTCATCTTAAGGAAGAAGCTAACAGAGCAGCTTTGTTGGCTGAAGCAGCAGCCTTGAAAGAACGGCAGGCATTGGAAATGAAGGAAGCACAGTTAAAGGCAGAAATGGAAAAGCTCGAAATAGAAACAGCTCTTGCAATGTCTATCGCTAAAATAAAAGTGTATCAGGAGGATTTTGAAGAACAACAACATTATGCCAGTCAAGTGTACCTGTAAGTGCCAGACCTAAGAAGCCAAGTACTGTAAAGGAATGGTCTACCCAAGACGATGAGAATTCACGCCATAATATTGATACAGTAGAGCTTCAGCGAGTGATGCAACGTCAGACATATCACAGAAATTCTTGTGAAGAATCAAAGGCAGTCTTCTTTACCTCAGCGTGATGTTCCTTTGTTTCATGGAGATCCACTTGAGTTCAGGTCTTTTATGAAAGCGTTTGAACATGCTGTTGAATCCAGAGCTGATAATAGTGCTGATAAGTCATATTTTCTGGAACAGTATACTAGAGGAGAGCCTAGAGATCTTATGAAGAGCTGTCAGCATATGCCAGAACATAGTGGTTATGCAGAGGCAATGAGACTGTTACATGAGAGGTTTGGAAATGAGCTAAAAATTGCGACAGCTTTGATGTAAAAGGCATTCAAATGGCCTGAAATAAAATCAGAAGATGGAAAGTCTTTAAGTGCTTTTTCATTGTTCCTAGTAACTTGCCGTAATGTTATGGAGGACATTGAATACATGGATGAGTTAGATAATCCTACCAACATGAGGATTATTATCTCAAAACTGCCCTACAAATTGCGTGAAAGATGGAGGGCCCACGCCTACGAGTACAATCAAAGAAGAGCCAAGTTCATACAGTTGGTGGAATTTGTTGACCGACAAGCAAAGGTAATATCAAATCCACTTTTTGGAGATCTGGATGCTTTGGCAGGTGATAAGAAACACATTAACAAGTCTCTTCAAGGAACCAAGTTGAAGAAAGAAGGAAAAAGAGGTAGCAGCTTTGTAACAGGTGTACAACAGGTTGGTGAAAACCACAACGACTTGACTACAGCAAAGAACAATGGTGCATCAGAGATCAGTGCTTTCACTAAACCTTGTGCATTTTGTGAGAAAAATCACACCTAAGATGCATGTTACCAGTTCAGTGCTAAGTTATATAAAGACAAATTGGACTTTTTGAGAAAGAATGGATTTTGCTTTGGATGCTTAGTGAAAGGACATTTAAGCAAAAACTGCACAAGAAGAATCACGTCAGTTGTGCTCAAAGAAACATCCTTGCATGCTACACATTGCCACACAAGACAAAGATCATGGGAAGGTAATGGTAAAAGTTGATGAAAATGAAACAATTAATACCTTGCCTGCTACAGTGAGTCATGAAACAAGTGCCTGTACTGGGGCCAGAGACAATTGTGTTCTTGCCATAGTACCTGTTAAAATAAAGTCCAAAAAAAGTGACAAGACAGTGGAAGTGTATGCATTTTTGGACCCAGGCAGTTCTGCCACTTTCTGCACGGTGTCTTTAGCAAGACGGTTAAATGTTCAAAGCAGAAAAGTTGACATGATGTTAAGCACCATGAACTCAAAGAAACAACTTTGTGGAACTTACCAAAGTGTTTACACAAAAGAGCATCCCAGTCTCAATGGAAAACATTCCACAACAACATGATATTGATAAGTGGCCATACCTCAGTGAAGTAAAATTGCCTCAGATTGATGCTGGTGTTGAAATCCTCATAGGCAATAAAGAGTACAAGCTTCTAGAACCATGGCAAGTAATTAACAGTGAGCACAATGGGCCTTATGCAGTTAAGACTGCTCTTGGATGGATTCTGAACGGCCCTCTTAGAGAACCTGTTGAGGAAGGCTTGTTTGACGACCAGACAAGTGTTACAGTAAACAGAATTTCCATTGATAGTGTGGAACAGATGCTGATACAACAGTACAATCAAGATTTTCCTGAGCGGAATTGTGATGATAGAGCTGAGTTGTCGCAAGAGGATCATCAGTTTTTGGATTCTGTGTCTAACTCTCTGCAGCTTAACAACGGTCACTACTACATTGGTCTTCCATTTAAAAAAGCAGTTATTCAGATGTCCAACAATCGGAGTGCAGCAATGCAGCGTGCATTAAATCTCAAAAAGAAATGAAAGAAAAACCGCTCTTTTCATGAGGAGTATTCAAACTTCATGAATGACATGATCAAAAAAGGTCATGCAATCAAGGTCCCTACACCTCACCTAAGTCGCCAAGATGGTGAGGTGTGGTATATACACCTCACCATGGGGTATACCATCCTCAGAAGAAAAAGCTAAGAGTGGTTTTTGACAGTGCTGCCAGCTTCCAGGGGGTATCATTGAATAGCGAGCTCCTACAAGGACCGGACATGACAAATTCATTCATTGGAGTGCTCACACGTTTCAGGCAAGAATCAGTTGCCATGATGGCAGATGTTGAAGCCATGTATTATCAGGTGAGAGTTTCTGAAAAAGACACAGACTTGCTGCGCTTCCTGTGGTGGCCGAATGGAGATGTAAGCCAGGACTTGGTTGAGTACAAAATGGTCGTCCATCTGTTTGGCGCAAAATCATCTCCAAGTGTTGCTAATTTCGCCCTTAGGAAAACAGCAGAAGAAAACCGCAACAAAGCATCTGTTGAAGCAGTCAACACAGTACTTAGACTTTAAACAGTCATCTGCATAAAAGTTCCTGTTTCAAGCCATGACCAAGCAATTGCCTTATATATTAATCTCACAAACCTTTGTGCTAGTGGAGGGTTTCACCTCACCAAGTGGGCAAGTAATAGTCGTGCTTTATTGACTTCTATTCCGGAGGGTGAAAGAGTCAAAGATGTGAGAGACTTGGATTTGAGTAAAGATGCACTTCCCGTCGAGAGAGCTCTAGGGGTGCTGTGGTGTGTCAACTCAGACATGTTCAAGTTTAAGGTCAGTTTGAAAGAACAACCTGTAACCAGAAGAGGAATCCTGTCAATTGCAAGTTCAATCTATGACCCCTTAGGTTTCCTTTCACCCGTTATATTGCCAGCAAAGATCTTAATGCAGCAGTTGTGCAAAGAAAGACTGGCATGGGATGACGACATTCCTGAACTGTTTGCAAAAAGATGGAAAGCCTGGTTACAAGAGTTGCATCAACTTCAGTGTGGCAAGAAGCATAAAACCAGTTGACTTTGGAGTTCCAACAACAGCACAACTTCATCACTTCTCAGACGCAAGTGAGATGGGATATGGAGTTGTCTCATACCTCAGGTTGGTAAATGTTGATGGACTCGCACATTGTGCTTTCATGATGGGGAAGTCTCATGTAGCACCACTGAAACAAACCACTATTCCGCGCATGGAACTAACTGCAGCAGTGGTTGCTGTGAACACCGACAAGATGTTGAAAGATGAACTGGAAATGGAATTACTGGACTCTGTATTTTGGACTGACAGTACAACTGTTTTGAGATATAATGACAACGAAAAACTTTGTTTCAAAACATTTGTTGCCAATAGAGTTACCGTTATAAGAGAGTCAACCAAGTCGCAGCAGTGGAGATATGTCAGTACTTCAAAAAATCCAGCTGATGCTGCATCCAGGGGAGTTTCTTGCGAAAAATTCATGAAAAACACAAACTGGATCCTTGGCCCCTCCTTTCTCAAAGAACCAGGGAGTAGATGGCCTGACAACATTCATGACATGTCGATAAAGGAGAATGACAACGAGATTAAACACTCAGTTTCAGTGAATCTTGCTAGTGCTACTGAAAGCACATATGCTGTAAGCAAACTGATCAATTATCATTCAGATTGGTACAAGTTGAAAAAATCTGTTGCCTGGATTCTTTGTGTCAAGGACATGCTTAAACAAAAAAAAAACAAAAAAATTGAAAGATATGAATCCGACACCGTGGCAGAAAACTACAAGTCTTTAACAATGCAGGCCTTAACAAGAGCAGAAAATGAGATCATTAAATTCATTCAAAGCCAAAAAGAAATTCCCATGTTGCAAGAAGGTAATTCATCTGTAAAAAGGAACAGTTGCCTTACCAAACTGGATCCAGTACTGCAGGACGGAGTGCTGAGAGTTAGAGGACGTCTTGGTAGTTCTGCAATGCCTGAGCATGTAAAACACCCAGTCATTATACCTAAAGACTCACATGTCACTACTTTAATCTTAAGAGACATTCATGAAAAAATTGGACATTGTGGAAGGAATTATATGCTTTCAAAATTGCGACAAAAATTCTGGATTCCGTCTGCTAACTCTATTGTGAGAAAGTTTCTCTCCAGTTGTGTGACATGTAGAAAGATCAGAGCAAAGGCTGGTGAACAAAAAATGTCAGAACTACCACACGACAGAGTAACACCAGATCATCCACCCTTCACCAATGTAGGAGTAGACTATTTTGGACCGTTTGATGTCAGACAAGGTAGAAGTAATGTTAAAAGGTATGGTGTATTGTTTACTTGTTTGACAACAAGAGCTGTGCATATTGAAGTTGCACATTCATTGGACACAGACTCCTGTTTGAATGCCATTCGACGCTTTGTGTGCAGGAGAGGTCAGGTGTCAATCATGAGAAGTGACAATGGCACTAACTTCATAGGTGCTGAGGTTGAACTGCGTAAAGCTATCCAACAGTGGAATCAGTCAAAAATTTAATGCACTCTCATGCAAAAAGGAATACAGTGGATATTCAACCCACCTTCCGTGTCTCATTTCGGAGGAATATGGGAACGGCAGATAAGATCAGTCAGAAAGATCTTGAGATCTGTACTGAAAGAGCAAACACTAACTGATGAGAGCATGCATACATTCCTGTGTGAGGTGGAAGCAATAATGAATGACCGACCACTTACCACTGCTACGGATGATCCCACAGATCTGGAACCCTTGACACCTAATCACCTACTATTAATGAAAAGACAACCAAACTTGCCTCCTGGACTTTTCAAAAAGGAGGACATATACGCACGTCGCAAGTGGAAGCAAATTCAGTACCTTGCTGACTTATTCTGGAAGCGGTGGGTGCGTGAATATTTGCCTTTGCTTCAGGAACGTCAAAAATGGTTTCAAGCGAGAAAAAACCTTTCAGTTGGAGATGTTGTTCTAATAATTGATGAATCTTCTCCTAGAAATTCATGGGTTCTAGGGCAAATCATGAAAGTGTTCCCTGATAAAAAAGGACTCGTAAGACGTGTGTTGGTTAAAACTAAGACCAATACCCTGGAAAGGCCCATCGACAAGTTATGCCTCATATGTGAAATGGACTGTTAATTATGTCAGAGGTGTTTAAGACTGTTTCTTTGGTACACTTTAAAGCAAATAGTGGACATTTAAGAAGTTTAAAGTGATGCATAAGGGAATGTTCACTGCATGGCTCTATTGTTGTAAAAAAAAAAAAAAATATTAAAATTATCAGTCTCCTTGCCTGTCAATTAGGGGCCGGAAATGTAAGAGCCATATATCATAATTATTTGTGTTATATTATGCTGTATATTTTTTAGTCCATATTAGTTTGTTACTGCGCATGTCTTGTGATGTCATTTCCTAGTTCACATGCATGGTTTTATCTGGCACGTGAGAAGTTAGTAAGTTGCGCAAGTTTTGGAGAACACAAGCTTTTGACCGTAATAAAAAACGATCGTAACTGGAATTATATTTAATCAAGACACAGCAATAAGTTGTTGTAATGTAAGAGGATTTATGCGAGAAGACTGTAAGAAGTGTTAAAACGTTCCATGTTGAAAATAAATGAAGAAACAAAAGGATTTCATGGACTCCTGAGTCGTGAGTAAACGAGTTACGCGTCAAAATTTATGAACTAACTACAAAGAATTCACATGTCCCATACAATTGTCCTATTTTGATATTAGAAAGTTGCTTTGACAATCTGTACTGTTAAAAGCGCTATATAAATAAAGATGACTTGACTTCTATTTCAGATAAATGCTGTTCTTCTGAATATTCTATTCAAAGAAACCTGAAAAAAATTGTACTCAGCTGTTTTAAACAACAACAATAATAGTTTTTGTGCAGCAAATCAGAATATTAGAATGATTTCTGAAGAATAATGTGACACTGTGAAGACTGGAGTAATGAGGCTAAAAATTCAGCTTTGAAATCACATGAATAAATTATATTTTATAATATATTCAAATAGAAAATTGTTAGTTTGAATAGTAAAACTATTTATATATTCTAATAATTATAATATAATGTTTCTGCTGTACTTTGGATCAAATAAATGCAGGCTTGGTGAGCTGAAGACACAAAAAAAAAAAAAAAAAAAAAAAAACTACATTACAAATATTACTGTTTAAAAACTTTTGACTTGTGTATATATTGTCCATGTTTGCTTTGTCTTTGTCCATTGCTCACATCGGTTTTGTGCTTTCTTGTGCAGTTTCTGCTGTCTCCCGTTTTCCTGCCCCTGTTTTGGATATTGCACCCACAACGTCTTGACTCTTCTGTTGTTTATTTGTTTGTTCCTAATAAACTCTTTAACTGCACTCGCAAGTGAATCTCAAGTTATTTTACACACACACATATACATATATATATATATATATATATATATATACATATATATCACACACATACACTAAAACTACAAACAAATAATACATTTGTTTTTCCTCAAATTCTTTCTTGTAGCAATTCTCTCTGTCACATACGTGACTGAATGGCTCATTATGTGGGCCTTTGTGCCGACAGCATTATGCATGATTCACGCCTCCTCGCATATACCTTTTCTACACAAAAAGTGTCTTAAATTTAAATAAATATATTGTTTTCTCTGAATGAGTAAGATGATTTTCAGATTTTCAAAAATTTTAGGCTACAAGATCTAGTTCTCAAAAGTCTTGTGAACAAATGTTCTGTATGTGTTTATGGCCTTGTTTCAGTGACTTTAAACTTTTAGTTTTTCACTAACCACACATAAACGTGTGACACTGTCCCACAAAGACACCGCTGTTTTATACCGCTCAATATGTATTAAGATGGTTTTATACCTATATATTTGAGTTTTAGTGGTTTTACGTGTTGTCTTAGCCATTTTAATCCTCTTAACTATTTTAATGTGTATGTCTTTAAATGAGTCTGGGTCTGCCTGTCATGTGATCAGTCACATGACAGGAATCAGGAAGTAGACCAGTATAAAGCAAGCAGCATGTCAAACATGCTGTCAGTGACCAAAGGACTGCATCAGCTGGATTGAGGAGTTGTTTTAAGGACTTTCCATTCCAGCATCTCACTTATTTTGGATTATCACTTTCTTTGGATTGTATATACACCGGTGGACACTTTTACATTGGAACTTACAGCACGCTGGATTTCTTAAGGACTGTTTTAACGGTATGGAATTGAAAGACTGTGCATTTAACAGCCTAGGATTTCTAGTTTTATTGTGTTTTAAGTTCTTTGCGAATTCTGTAAATACACTATTTATTCAACAACTTTTTTGTTGTTGTCTTATACTTTTAAAACACTTATTTTACCTCACACAGTTTAATCTGACCCCATTTTAAATCTATGTAACTCGGCCGATAAGGCCTATCGTTACAAACGCTGTTTTCTCAAAAACACAATCACGTACTCACGTAATTTGACTCATCAATGTACAGTAGTGACATTTACAGTTGTAAGAAAGGGAGATACACATCAGATGTAAAATCTTCTTGCTGAATCTTGCCGAGTGGTAGTATGTAGCAGCATTGGGCTGCTGTTCATGCCAATTTCTACTTTGATTTATGTAGATTTTTTCTGAGTTATATTTTAGATTTTTAACAAACTTGTTTGTTTTGATTATACTTTCATTGCAAAGATATTGAGAAAACCCACCAGCGGAGTCACGTTTGAAGAGGTGGAGACTGATGACTGGAGACTGAAACGGTGTTTTGATGACTTTTGCTTAAATTTCAATTAGCTAGTATTATCAGATTGCCATTTATGTCACTTGGAGTGACTGACATCCGTTTAACAACCTTGCTATTGACATAAGAGAAAATCTAGTGTCATTTGTCTGATGCGGAAAAAAAAAAAAAAAAGAGGCAAAAGTTACTGTTTTGAGCTGAAAAATGTGTAATTTGCCTCTTTCACCAATAAAGAGTGGTTGTATCATGTCATTGACCTTTCCATTTGATTCCTAGTGTCAGAATTATAGAAAAAGTGGGTTACTATGTGTTTGTATGTTGTATGGTTCAGGAGTTATCGGTGTGTTCTATGCCACTCGCGATGACAATTTCAAGATGGCCACCAAACGATACCCATGTGACATTAGTTGACTTTGGCAACATCAAAAATTCTTAGACACCATTAGGGTTCCAAAAAACTGCCAAGCGGGTGCATGGAACAGTCTTTATAAATGGCAAGCACTATTTAAAAGGTCCTAGATCACAATTTTCACCAACTTTCAAAAACTGTTTTATGATTTTTAATTTTTTCTACTGAAATTTTATTTTTTTTAAAGGGGTCATTGGATGCAAAATTCACTTTAAGTTGTTTGAACATAAATGTGTGTTGGAAGTGTGTGTACACATCCATCCTATAATGATAATCCACCCAGTGGTTTTTGTAAAATCCCCTCTCTCAAATCAGGCTGTTCTGTCAGAATGACGTAGTTCTGTAGTAACCAGAGCGTTCCCCATCAAAATGGTCTAAGGTTGCGTTTATGACGCTTAGGGGAAGGATATACCATAGGGACTTTAAAAAAAAACAACACTAAACAAAGGTTGATGACAATGACCAGCTAGCTGCCTCGCAAATATCCCCAATAGAAACTCCGGTGGACCAAGCCCACAGAGACTTCAGTCAGTGTAGTGCCATATTTAATTTTTGGCAGAAATGAAGCTGAGTACTGAAGAAGTACTGAGTGTTCAATGGATTGTCTTGTTTTACAACATACCAAGAGGCCATCCCCCTAGTGGCACTCAGAGCCCACAGAGGCATAAACCAGGGCCATTGCATCCACTATCCAGTGGGATTATCTCTGCTTCGTAACTGGCAGCCCTTTGGAGCAGACCCCAAAGCCGGCTAGAGTGTTCCACATAAATCCTGCTCGTTCTCAGAGGAAAGAAGGGATAACCGAGTCGGTCAGGGAAACATGACTGGTTTTGCCAGAGTGGAGCCACAAGTAGAACTGAGCATCCGGTCTCCCTAATCCATCTGGTGACCTGAGGGAGCAGAGCAACCGGAGGAAAGGTGTACAGGTGGGCCTTGGGCCATTCCTTGGCCGGCCAGCATGTCCTGTTCCTTGGAGAAAAATGCAGAACAATGAGAGTTGTCTTCTGAAGCAAAGGGGGCAATTGTGGCCTAATGGTTAGAGAGTCTGAGACAAAGATTGCAGGTTAGAGTCTTAGGTCTGGAAGGAATTGTCGGACCTGAGTGAATAACCAACGCTCTCTACCACCCTCAATACCACGACCGAGGTGAGACCCTTGAGCAAGGCACTGAACCCCCAACTGCTCCCCAGGCACCACAACAATATGGCTGCCCACTGCTCCGGGTGTGTGTTCATGGTGTGTATGCGTGTTCAATGCATTTAACCCATCCAAGTGCACACACAGCAGAGCACAAATTCTGAGTATGGGTCATCATACTTGGCCACACGTCACTTCATTTACACTTTCAAAGGTCTGCCTTTGCATGTGGGGGTGAAGTCTCCATTCTCCTGGAAATACACTGCTCCAGGTTAGCATGTCCACTCCCTGGTTCAGTATGCTTGGCACGTACAATGCCCTCAGTGAGCCCAGATTGCACTGAGCCCATAGGAGGTGATGTCTTGCCATCTTGTAAGGAGACCACGACCTGAGGCCACCCTTACCATTTATGAGGCCACCACTGTCATATTGTCTGAATGGACAAGGACATGGTGCCCTTTCAGGGCTGGCAGGAAGGTTTCGATGGCCCGAAAAACTGCCAGCATTTTGAAACAGTTGATGTGCAGGCATTGCTCCAGGCTGGACCAGGAACCAAACGCCGGGCTGCCCTTGCACAGATCTCCCCAACCGAAGTTGGAAGCATTTGTTGTAACAACAATTGGACTCCTGTTTGATACAAGCAAATACATAGCGATAGTCCATCTTGAGGCAAAAAAACCCCAAAACAATATTCATTCAGTCAGTCAATCAACAGTCCATCTTGGGGTTTTGACCGCTCCCTTTGCCAGCAGACTTTGCAGGCTGTTGAGTTGGTGGAGCCTTGGAGGCTATGAATAAAAGCTTGGGATACTGTTTGTGTTGTGTTAGGTTTGAGATTGTTTTGTGTATTTCACAACACTACAACAAGCACAGGCACCCTGCATTACACTCTGCTGATGCTGACGTTCACAGAAATATTACTGCTGCTTTTTTGTTTTATTAAAGAGATAATTTTTTATTAATAAAGCTCTTCTCCTTTGAGCCTAAATGTGTTTGCGTGTGTCCCTGGTTTCATTGCTTCCCTTTGAGCCAGGGGTCATAACAATAGGCAAGTCGGCCTGTCCGTTTTGGTGGGCTGAAATGCCATAGGTTTGTGCAGCTGCAAAAACTTAAAAAAAAAACAAACAAAAAACAGGATCCAGTATAGGAGGAAAACAGATTTTGCCTCAAGCATCATAAACTCAATATTAGAAACCGTTTTGATAGGGAAACCTTATTCATATTGTGTCCACACTATCTTTGTTATAATGAGAGGATGTGCGAGTGTGTAGAATGCAGTCAGTAAACTTGTGGCAATATATTGAGCTCATTCTAACTAAACTATAGTAAATATTTCTGATCAGTCATGGCTTTCAACATGCCTGTAATTAGATAAAATACTCAACACTGCAAAAACAAACAAATACCATCACTCCCACTAACAAATCACACAACTGACTTTAAAACTTAAGTTTTTTTAAATATGTCAAATAATGTTTTCAAATATCAAATACACAAAATAAATTGTGTAAAATGTGTTTGGTTGTATAAAGATCGACCGATATATCGATTGACCAATATTTTTTCCCAAGATTTAAGCATTTTACCATAATCAGATATCGGTTTCGTCATATCGGATTTACTGATAAACACCGCCATCTTTTGGGTGTTTTGAGAATTTGTTTTGCTTATTGTTAATATTAGTGTTGACTGCTGATGCTTATATATATATATATATATATATATATAAATAAATAAAATAGTTTTTATTGTTGTAATATGAAGATTAAATTTAACATGAAAGACTGCTAAATTTTCAACACTTTTATATTTTATTTTTTTAGATGACTGAAAGGAGGAAAAACCAAAGTGAAGAATGAACTTCACTCAGTCATTGCTAGGGCTGGCAGTTTGCAAAGAATGGGGTCAAATCTAAAACAACAAAAATACCTCCAATCTGTAATTCAAATATATTTGAAGAGGCAAAGAAAAAAAAAAACAGATGCTGGAGAGGAAAATACATCAAGCCACATTCATGCTTCTCTTCCTATGATGTTTGATAAGCAGACAAAGTGGAAGAAAAAACAAGACAGGACGATTACAGAAATGATTTCTCCAGACAATTGGCCTTTCAACTTTGTTGCAAATAAAGGCTTCCAGAGACTCATGGCTACTGCAGAACCAAGATATACTCTAAAGAGTGAGAAGTTCTACCAACAGAGGTGTTCTCCAGTATTCACTGGAGTATTGTTCAACTGTATTGTTGAGAATGTTAAAGCACTGCTAAAACCTGATAAAGCAGTTTATAACTTGGCTTTTACCACAGACTGCTGGTCTGGTACAACTGAATCCCAAAAGAGTCTAACATACCATTTCATTGACAACCAGTGGATTTGCAGACAAGTAATTCTAAACACAAAAGCAATGATTAGATCACACACTGGGGAGTACATTAGCGAGATGTTCTTGGGAATGCTGGAAGAATGGGAAGTTGACAAAGACAGAGTGGTTCTTGTTCTCAGGGACAGTGGTGCTAACATTGTTAAAAGGTATGAGAATTGCTGAACTGACAGACATGAGCGACAGTGCCCACATATTACAGCTTGTTGTCAAAGATGGCCTCAACTCACAAAGAGCTGTCCATAATATTCTGTCAGTGCTGAGAAGCTGTGCCACCCATTTTAATCATTCATTACTAGCCAAACAGGGTTTAGCAGTGATCCAGCAGGACCTTGAGCTACCTGCACATTCCATCATTCAGGCTGTGTGGAATTCCACCTTGCACATGCTGGTCAGGAAGCGAGAGCAAAAAAGGGCTTTGAACATATATGCCAGTGAGCATGGTGGGTTCACTAGTGCTGTGCAGTGGAATATTGTCAGTAATCTTATTGACACCCTTTCTCCAGTGGAAGAGTTTACTCTTGAGATGAGCCACTACGAATGTTCAGCATCATGCATCATCCTATCAATCAAAGTTCTGAAGATGCTGCTCAGCAGCCAAGGTCCCTCCTCTCATGGGATTAAAACAATGAGACAGGAGATGCTGGAGAGTCTCACCAGATGATTTGCAAAAGTGGAGGTGATGAAATGTGCAGTCCTTCTCTGTCTTTTTTTGCATTTTCAGACCCCTCTATTTTTGGTGTATAAATAAGATTTGTTTTGTTTTCTATACAAGGAGGGAGTGATAAAATGGTTTGTTCAGTTCAGTGGTGCTGTAATCACTATAGTATAACAGCAAATAAATATCGGTTCTGCATATCGATTATCGGGCACATAAATGTGCAAAATAATTGGTATCGTATTGTTATAAAAAAAATAAATATCAGTCAATCACTAGTCTTGTTTGCTATAATCCAAGTCATACTGTACAACGACTGATTATCATTGAACAACACCATGCATTTATCTGACCAAATAGAAAACTCCCAGACCTTTTCTCCTGTTGCACTCAGATGTATGAGACAATGTGTCGCCTTTATTTATATAGTGCTTTTAATAATACAGATTGTGTCAAAGCACTTAAAAGTATCAAATTGGAGGATAGGGTGTCGGTGAGATTAAACACTCAATTTTCTAAATTTTCAGTTAAAGGCATTTCATTATTGAATTCAGAGATGTCATTGTCTAGCTCAGGTTGAGTTTAAATATTATCTGTGCAATCAAATCGACGATAATCGCTAGAAATTAAGTGTCCCCAACTGAGCATGCCAGAGCCGACAGCGGCAAGGAACCAAAACTCCCTCTGTGACAGCCTGGTTTCTCCCAAGGTTTTTTCTCCATTCTCAGTCGGGGGGCCAGTTCTCCTCTGACCAGACGAAACCCACAGTTCAATTCTAACTGCAGCCATGTCAGACTGTGTAAAGGGCTTTTCTGATTCGCGTGGTCTTGTCCCGATGGAGCATTTTAATTTATAATTTATGTATTTGTTATATTTGTGTTTTATTCATTATTTGATGAAGACAGACAGAAACTCATTTATATGATTTATTCATTTGCTATAATTGTAATGTATAGTTTTAATACATTTATTGCTTCTCGGTCTATTTTTATAATATGTATTTGTTTATTATAATTTAAGTTTATAGTTTATGGACAGATCTGTATAATTAACAACAACAACAACAATAATAATAATAAACAATAAGTACAGATCTGAAGGGTGGCTTTATAGAGGGGAAACAATACCTTCTTTAGCAGCAAAAGCCTGACTGTCATTGATAACTTTCTGGAGCTCAGGGTTGTAGCGGGTTCCCTCTGGAAAGATGACAAGATACATCTGTACAGAAAACAAACAGTTGAAGAGTCATAAAACTGCAGCACTTACTAATGTTAGTAAATTATAAGTCTACCACTGTCCTGGGACAGTGATAGATTCTAAGGTTGGCGTGTCTTGTATTGGAGTGACAATACAAAACTTGGGAATATCAAATATAAGGACCAAAACAAAATCCTATTAATCACCCTTGCTGATGAAAGAAAGGGCTTAATTCCAACCCAGAGTATGATAGGAACATTACAGCTGGATAGCTCAAATAGTGTTATGGGAAAACATCTTTCAGCCCCAAAAAAAAAAAAAAAAAAAAAAAAAAAAATTACACACAGGCACAGAGATAAGTAGAGAGAGCACTTTATTTTTTTAATAACCAAAATTAAAATATTTAAACTCAAATAAACTACAGTTCATTTAAATGTATTAAGTTTTTTCCCCCTTGTAACTATGTGGCTCCATTCTGGTATTGTATGTAACACCCACTGTGGTAATGCAACTATTGGTAATGCAACTATTTCTCATCACTACTTTCAGTGCTTGGGAACTAATAATCTTAAACAATGGGGTCCTGCACTACAGGGCTACTTCACATTTTCCATTTCAAAATTACATACATTTCCAGACTTCTCTGTAGATCTGTCAGACCATATTTCATAGTGAAAAACAAATGAGCAAGTGTAACAATTACAGGTTCAAATTTACAAAAACAGACCTACCAACCTTGTAATTTTTTTTTTTTTGAGTACCATCAGCATGTCCGGTGGTGGGGGTTCCAAGATAGATATATTATTACTTGAAGTTCCATGATGGCTAATATCAAAATCGTAATTGCACAGTGCAAGATTGAATGTTAAATAGTTTTCATCGGTTAATACTCGGGGTCTGCACTCAGTCAGCACTTCAGCATAAACACAGTTCAATAAATACCTCAGTTTTTTTAACCACATTTTTCGGTTTAGTTCTGATGGTTTGGAACATCAGGGTTCCTTTTTTTTTTTTTGCGGGTTAAAATGCTATTACAGAGGTGCAAACAGGTAAGGGGAAAAAAAGGTGAAGAACATTGCGCAGATTGGGGGCATGCTCCATGCGGAATATCTTTTAAAGGCATTTGCTCATTTGTAGTTACTTTAAGGGTTTTTTTTTATTTATTTTATTTTATTTTTTTTATAGATATTTTATTACCTTGTATGTCCAAACAAACATTTTTTAATATCTTGTTGCAATATGCATTTTTCCAAGAGAGCTAAAGTAAAAAAAAAAAAAAGAAAACAAAAAAGAAATGTTTTTTTCTTTTAAATGTGTTTTTTTCAGTAACATCTAAAATACACAAATATGCAACAATCTGTCAAAAATTGTGCAGGGCTTTTACTGTGAAGTTGATTTACAACCGGAGGGGGATGAATTCTCTTCAGAGTTCTCTCTCTCTGTGTGTGTATAGGTGTATGAGATTGAACCGGCAAAATTTTTCTAAATAACAAATATAACTAGGTCTTCGAGCGAATTGAAGAGAATAACCTCGTTTTATTATTCCAAAAACCCAGTTTGACACTCTGGGGATGGCCTGCCAGGCCTCGGCCCGGGTGACAAGGGGTGCTGTGACGTATCAATCTGCCGCTGGTCACACGGTATCACATGATGCTAATTCGCAAGCCATTGTTCACCAAGCTTGAACTTTGCTACACAGCGATATATCTTCACATGGGCTTGCGTTTCCAGTCTGACGCATTCGCATGCTTATGAATGGAAGTCAATGGAATGAAAAGTCTAGTGTGACCACAGCTTTATCCACATCCTTGATCTCGGTTAGAGTCAATTACAAGTGGCGCTCGAGCACCACTAGGCTGGCCATGCAGAGCCAGGTCGGTCGCACTGCACAGCTCCTTGAATACTGCAGAGTCAGGGCCAGACTCATCCATGTGGTGGAAGTGTTTGGCCTAAAAGCCCTGGAGTGAAGCACCAAGGCCGCCTGTTTAGCCAAGGAATAAGCCCATCTTGCGAGGGCTGAAGTCGTCCTGCATGGATTGGACAGGCAACCTTCACCTTCCAGCTGATGGCAGTGGGTGGGCAGAGGTGTGACTGACTCATCCAAGGGCCAAACAGAAAAACTTATCGGCCAATGCCGATATTTGAAAAATGACAAATATCAGCTGAGTTAGTGCTAGCTGCAGATAAAGTCCTAATTGCTGGTGATTTTAATATCCATGTTGATAATGAAAAACATTCGTTGGGATCAGCATTTATAGACATTCCAAACTCTATTGGTGTTAAACATGTGTCAGGACCTAAAGCTGTAAAGCCAACTCCTTGTTACAAATATGGTAGAACCATTACTTCTACCACAAAAGATTGCTTTATAAATAATCTTCTAATAAACTTCTCAATTCCTCAGCATATCCAATATCTCAGAACAGCTTGATGGTGTAACAGAAACCATGGACTCTCTCTTTTCTAGCACTTTAGATACGGTTGCTCCTTTACGCTTAAGGAAGATTAAGGAAAAGAGTCCAGCACTGCGGTATAATGAGCACACTCGGGCCTTAAAGAGAGCAGCACGGAAAATGGAGCGCAGCTGGAGAAAAACAAAATTAGAGGCATTTCGTATTGCTTGGCGGGAAAATGCTCTCTCCTACAGGAAATCCTTAACTGCTAGATCTGCTTACTTTACGTCTCTTTTAGAAGAAAACAAACACAACTCCAAGTATTCAATACAGTGGTTAAATTAACAAAAAAATATAACATCAGCAGGTGCAGACATTACCCAGCAGCACAGTAGTAATGACTTTATGAACTGCTTAACTTCCAAGATTGAAACTATTAGAGATAAAATTGTAACCATGCAGCTGTCAAGCCACAGTATCGCATCAGATAGTGCACTATAGATCCCCTGAGGAACAATTCCACTCATTCTATTCTATTGGAAATGAAGAATTGTATAAAATTGTTAAATCATCTAAACCAAAAACCTGTATGGTAGACCCTGTTCCATCTAAGCTCCTAAAAGAAGTGCTTCCAGAAGTAATAGATACTCTTCTGAATATTATTAACTCATCATTGTCATTAGGATATGTCCCAAAAACCTTCAAACTGGCTGTTATTAAGCCTCTCATTAAAAAAAAAAAAACACAACTTGACCCCAAAGAATTAATTACAGACTGATCTCGAATCACGCTTTTCTGTCAAAGATATTAGAAAAGGTAGTATCACCACAACTATGTTCCTTCTTAGAGAAAAATGATATGTGAGGATTTCCAGTCAGGTTTTAGACCATATCATAGTACTGAGAGTTCGTATGGAGTGAATATTGTGCCAAAATTATACAAACAAATCCAGTGTTTTGCAAATAAACAATCTGCTTTGCAAAGAAAAACTCGACTTTCATATGTATCGTGTGTTACAACTGTGAGACTCATTTGCCTTTGCCTTTTTATGAGGAAACTTGATTTTCTCACATGCGTCAAAGCAGATTTTCTCACAAATGCAACTTTCTTTTCCAAAAACAGCAGATGGCGCTGTCGGTCAATTTACACTAGTCTCCCTACAGTGGTGAGAAATGTTGTAGGCTACCTCTGCAGTAAAAGTTTAAACAAGTATAAAACTACACAGACAACCTACTCAAAGGAGTAGGCTAATCTCATTATACAAATAGGCTATTATAATCAAACTATTTTAAGTTCAGGTGAGCTTTATTGTGATTCAGCTATATAAAATGTACTGAAATATAATCTAAACATTAATATCCCTTATGAAAATTAACCATGGTTTTACTAAATAAATACCATGGTATTTGTAGTAAAGCTGCCTATATAGAAAGCTGCCTATATAGAAATGGTAACCTGCAAAAAACATGGTTACCACACTTTTACTATTAGTAAAACCAACTTTAATTTTCATAAGGGATATCATAGTTTATCATCATATTTATGTTTATATATAGCATAGTTTATATACATGCCTTGTACAACATTTAAAACTAAAAGTGGCCCGTAAGGAGATTTCATATTTCCACCAATCAAGCAGATTTTAGTCTGACAATAGCCGGTTTGGAAAAAATCCAACTAACTCTGGCCGAGCAACATTTTAACTCATGAAGTTAAGAATAAAAGGATACTGTCAGGAATTATATTAGTAGCTCTTTATAATGCAAACGTTCGTCATCCAAGTCATTCCTAGAAGAGTTCTCACTGTCCAGAGTGTGTCTTCTCCTGTGTAGCACGCTGTTTATTAAAGCACTGTTTAATCAAAATGCTGAATTTAGTATTATATCAGTGTGAACTTGATTCTTCTCCCCAATTCTTCCCACGAGTGACACCAGAAGAGAAATATTCATAATTTTGCTTAGCTAAAAAAATACATAATTATTTGACACAAATGACTGCACAGTTACATCATTTAAAAAGTTTTAGATATTGTACTAAATGTGATTTTTCCTTTTTTTTTAAATTAATAATTAATAACCTCTTGGGTGATATTACTATATCTGATACTAAATTAAATAGTCTAAGCTTTCATTTTTGGTACAAAATATTGTTGCTATCCATAATACATTTGCATTTTAGTATTACAATATATTGAGACACGATATATTGTTATACCCCTGCACTGTTTTGAATGTTGAACAATTGTATCAATATGGGAAAGACTTCCTAGTTAAATGTTTAGCCATGTTACTACTGATTTTTGAACTAATCAAACATGTTAACTTTACAGCACTTGTGAATTTCACTGACACTGTAGTAGGGTCACTTTGTGAAAACATCTAAATGGTTAATTATAGAGATCGTCAAGTCAAGTCACCTTTATTTATATAGCGCTTTTAACAATACAGATTGTATCAAAGCACTTAACAGTATCAGATTGGAGGATAGAGTGTCAGTAATGTATAATGATAAGATTAAACACTCAATTTTCAGTTAAAGGCATTTCATTATTGAATTCAGAGATGTCATTGTCTAGCTCAGTTTAGTTTAAATAGTATCTGTGCAATCAAATCGACGATAATCGAGAGAAATTAAGTGTACCCAACTGAGCAAGCCAGAGGCGACAGCGGCAAGGAACAAAAACTCTCTCTGTGACAGAATGGAGAAAAAAAACCTTGGGAGAAACCAGGCTCAGTCGGGGGGCCAGTTCTCCTCTGATCAGACGAAACCCTCAGATCAATTCCAACCACAGCCACGTCAGATTGTGTAAAGGGCTTATCTGATTCCCGTGGTCTTGTCCCGATGGAGAATTTTAATTTATAATTTACTGTATTTGTTATATTTGTGTTTTATTCATTATTTGATGAAGACAGACAGAAACTCACCTGTTCCCCACTCATATTGTTCTGAAAAGGTAAAGAGGTGTTTCGGGTCTTGGGAGACAAGCGTAAATTGACCTACAGCACCATCTGCTGTTTTTGGAAAAGAAAGTTGCTCAATTGCATTTGTGAGAAAAACTGCTTTGACGCGTGTGAGAAAATCAAGCCAGGTTTCCTCATAAAAAGGCAAATGAGTCTCACAGTTGTTACACACAATACATTATTTGAGAGAAAATGCGGAGGTATGGACAAATATGAGTCTTGCATTTGCAAATCACTGTTTGTTTGAAAGTCGAGTTTTTCTGTGCAAAGCAGATTGTGTTTATTTGTTTGTATAATTTTGGCATAATATTCACTACATAACTTCTCTCGTTAGAGTTACAAACGACCTGCTTTTATCATATGATCATGGTTGTATCTCTCTATTAGTGTTACTGGATCTTAGCGCCGCGTTTGACACTATCGACCACAACGTTCTTTGAAATAGACTAGAAAATTATGTTGGCATTAGAGGAAGTGCACTGGCATGGTTCAAATCGTACTTATCTGACCACCATCGATTTGTGGCAGTAAATGAAGAGGTATCATACCAATCACAAGTGCAGTATGGAGTACCTCAAGGCTCAGTACTTGGCCCCTTACTTTTCATGCTTTACATGAAAAAAGAAAAAAGATAGTTACCCTTGGGAGATATCATTAGGAAATATGGTGTTAGCTTTCACCATTATGCTGATGATATCTAGCTCTATATTACTTTGCGAACTGATGAAACTTACCAGTTTGCAAAACTAACGGAATGTATAGTTCATATCAAAAACTGGATGTTAATTATTGGACCAAAAAATTTTGCATGTAATAACCTAGATCACCGTCTAATACTTGATGGCTGCTCTGTAAATTCTTTGTCATCAGCTAGGAACCTATGCGTACTTTTTGATAGCAATCTTTCCGAGCGAGCAGTTCTCAGGAGACTGTAAACTTTAGCCAAGGAACTTGCTAACTAGCCCATTATTAGGAAAGGCGATTTGCAAAGATCCATAAAAAACCTTATACTCACTTCTTCTGTTGGTGAAGCTGGATCACAGAAGATTAGTACGAACAAACGCATTTAGGTAGATCAGGGGCGCATTCCCTTCAAATACAAAAGTAATCCACCTGCGTCTTGCGGCTCAGATGTCAGGAGTAAATGACGACTGCTATGTTTACTATAGTCTCACAAAGCCAGACCTTCAGACTGACAACTAAATAACAGTAAAACATTTTAAAGATTCTATGCTGCAAATATTGAATATTTCACATACGTCTCCCGGAAATCCTGTATAATTCAACCAATCCGATGACAACTTCGAAACTAATGAAGTGTTTCCACTTTTGTGTGCCATATGCATCAGACTTTCAGCCAACGGTCCGTGGGCGTGACGTGTGAGGCTGAGACTATGTTCATTATAACATCCAACAAAAAAAAACACCTCAATTGCTTAGGAGAAATTCTTGTCTACCCCTGCTCCGGCATCGAAACAATGGTAGACTGTTGACAGCTCACTCAGGGCGGGTCTGTGATAAAACAATGTCAATCAACAATCATAGGAGTGGCCTGGGTCTGTGTGAAGTCACACAGCCAAGAATCTGAGAATGGGGTTATAATTTTTGGATTTTTATCATTTTGGGTGGGTGTGCACACTGCCAAGACACATTCAGTTCAAACAACATGTAAAAGTGAATTCTGCATCCAATGACCCCTTTAACAGTTAATGCGATTTGGCTCTTGATTTTTTTTTTTTTGCCGGGTGGCAAACAGAGAAAATGCATGGAGTAGTAAGAGCATCTAGTTCACAGTGGCCTAAATGCGTTGTGAAAAAAATATTGGGGGCAATCACAGACCTTCACATTTGATTTCTCAGATGATCACTGAGTTTGCCAGAAAACAGTAGGTAATTTGCTCTGGGATTATTACAGAGGTTGTGTAAGGAAAACAGACTTGGCAGATTCAAATGGGATTAAAAATTGCAAAGTACGTCTGTAAAACACAAATTTCTCTAATGACCCCCTGGAAAACTAATCCCCTCTTAATAGAGCTTAGGGCTGCACAACATTTTGAAATGGTAAAATGTACAATGCTGCAATATGGAAACTGTAAAGGGTTTGCGATAACTCAATTTTAATACTTCATAAAGTTTGTATAGGATGATGCAGATAGCCGAGAATAAACTGGGTATGTAACTAAAGCCCAGCTCACACTGCGATTTTGGCCATGATGGCCCACTGCTCCGGGTGTGTTCACTACTGTGTGCGCGCACTTTGGATGGGCTAGTTTCTGAGACACGCTGGTACTTCCGCGCAAGCGTGAGGTCTTGCTGTCCCAGCACACGCACGCACACACACACACACACACACACACACACACACACACACACACACACACACACACACACACACACCTCTCTCTATCTCTGTGCGTCTGCATTGTTCAGCAAGTGGCGGAGAGGTCCAGCGCTTTCAGTTAAACATATCATGTTGCTTCTCTAATTTTACATGCAAGTATAGCCGAAATCACAGCACAGCTATTGTCATTATCTTATGTGTATTTGATTTCATCAGACGACGATTATCAGGATTTTTGTGCAGATTAACATCTTGGAAGGGAGAGCTGGTTATGTAGTCTTAACGGGTCGCGTTTCAGTCGCCATTTCATATTCATTCCGTTGTCTGACAACAGAAACAGTAAAATATTCCAATGAAAACAGTTTTATTGAGAATTAAGCTGCATCAAAATACAGTATGTGAGCACAGAGAGGCAAACAAATCTAAAAAAATGTACATTTTGCAATTTTAGAAGAAGTGAGCTGCCCTGTTGTGCAAAAATGTAAACAGGTTTGTGCAAGTAAATTGCTCAGTGCGAAGAAAGAGAAGTAATGGGAACCTGGTATTTCTTTTTTCATGTGTCTAATAGACATGAACAAGTTCTTTGAAAAACATTATGACCTTTGAAACAGGTCTAGACTTCATGCTCTATGTTGACTATGGTTTTACTAATAATAAACATATTGCATAAAGCATCCATATTTGTCCATGCCCATGCTGATTAGAGTATTAAAAACTTGAAAAGTATTAATTTAAGGTACATTTAAAACAAATATAAAATGTGCGAATAAGTTGCGATTAAAAATTAATCGATTGACAGCCCTAATATTATATATATATATATATATATATATATGTGTGTGTGTGTATGCATGTATGTTCACACACATACATATATAGCATATACTTCATGCTAATTAAGTTGATCAACTAGATGAGCTAGTTGAATATTGCATTAGATTTAGAATATTGCATTTTTACGTGCAGCCCTAGTTGACACACATTCTGAACAACAACAAGCCATTATTGATTATAATTTAGAGCCATGCCTACCACGGCTATTTAAGTGGAATCAAGTAAAAAAAAAGAAACAGAAAAAGTAAATAAACTATATAAAACAACAACAAAAAAAGTCAATAAACTTGGAAAAAAAAACTAAAAAAAAACTAAATCGGGTCTCACTTCATTAAAAATATCAAAAAAGAGTCACCTGAAAAGTGAAGAGGCCTAGATGAGTTCAAGACATCATAGTCCATCAAAATATGCTTCAGAGATAATGAATTCTGGATCTTTACTAATTGAAGCCAGTATATAAAACATTTAATATACTGGATACAGACATATGACTGCACATCACATTAACTCATATATATATATACGCAGTGACAGAGCAAACTCTGCTCTGTATTATGCCTAATAACATCCCTTAATAACAGCTTAACATCTTAAACTGTTCCTCATCTTAACTTGTATGGAACATCTGCTTTTTTTGTTAGTCCAGCAAAACACAGGTTCTGGATTTTCATTCAGTGAGTGCTATGGATATATACTCACAGGTGTACCCAGTTTGATCTGAGAAGATAATTTCTTTTTCATGGCTTTCTCATCAAAGTTGGCACTTCTCTTCACATACACACCTCCATGCTGTGAATGACATCAATCATAGTCATAAACTCCAAACATACAACTGGTCCTATTCATGGAACGCAAGCAGAATAAACTTGTGTAAATTGTATATAAAACTATTCAAAAACAAAAAACATAAATGAGGTCTAAAGTTTTGAATTAGATGCATACACTACCTGTGAGAAATACCACCCATACAAAGGAAGCCACTTCAGACCATCTTTCAGGACGTATCTTACGTGTCCAAGTGCATTTTGTCGAATGGCTAACACGTCAGCAATGATCCAATCAGCTACAATGGAGAACACAACCCTTACAAATGGTACAGTGATGGTGTCAGATACCATGATACTGAGACATACTGTGTGGTACTATATTATTATTTACCAACAAATTAAAAAAAAAAAAAAAAAATTAAAACTTTCCCCATGATATGCATCAGCTATTTTGTAACATTTATAGATAAGAGCATTGAGACTTACCTGTGGATTGATGGTTTGACAGGTAAACCACATTCTCCTTCTTCTTTGGTATGTCCCCATAAATGACAATCTGGACAGATATTTTTATGAACATTTAAATACATTAGACAACAAGAACATTATAGTTAGAATGAACATGACTTTGAGGATATTACTGTCTGAAAAAAGGTCTAGTTTATAGTTTTATCGTAAGTGGAACAAACACATTTTGTTCAATAAGCTTAATTGATATGGATTTTTATTCCCTTAAAAAGGTGCAGTAAACCATATCTGAGAAACACTGCTGACAAATGTAATCAACATTCAAACAAAAACAAATCCTCCCTTCATGGCTTTGTCACAAAAATCACAAACACAATATGCAACACACATATCTTGCCCACAAAAACAAAACAAAATACAGGGCCATACCCCCCAAAAAATCTTTCTGAAACTTACATGAATCCTAAAGGAGTGTATTTGGCACAGAAATACTCAAAGTCCAACTCGTTGAAACTCTGGCCATGTTTATAGCATGAGAATCCAACCTTCGCACTTGTATCATAGTTCAACTTAAAATCTGGCAACGCATCTATAATAAGGATTGTTATAAATAATAACACATAAAACAGACTGTTGATGGGTATGGGTATCTGGCTTCCCAATGCATTACAATAACAGCAATGGAAAAAAAACTCGCTCTCTGTTCAATGCGAATGCCATATGCTTGAATATGACCTGTCATTTATGCCGTCATCACCCGAGGGTTGATAGTGCGCATGCAGGTGATACCTGAACAGCACCTTGCCATCTGCGTTTAAACTAAACTCATTTAAGCCTTGCCAGTTTAAACATTCAAGAGCCAGAAGACATGAATGAGAACTCGCACGTGCTAGGGCTGGTCCGAATACCATTTTTTGAGCTTCGAAACTTCGGTAGTAATCAACACCGAATAACTGAAGCTTCGGAGGGAAGGGGCTGAACATATTTTTCTCTCTAATAAAGGCAAGAATCTCTGTGTGTCTAGGGTTCTATCGAGAACCGTTCATCCAATCAACTCCACGCATGGCGGGTGTATTGCTGCGGACCCAAAGGAGTGCAGTGTTGAATTTTGGTGCAATATGGACACGCCACACATTCAGAATAAATAAACCTTTAATAAAGTACAGAAAAGCACGAGCCGAAAGCGGTGCGCCTCAGGCGAGCAGGGTTTAAATACTCTGAGAACGGACACTGCACCAGTGATACAGAACACACAGGTCTGTTAAGAGCAATACTTTTAATAAGGCAGCCTAGCATTTTTCTAACAAACAAATAACTCCCAAATCAGAAATTAGCAGCACAGTTATTACTGAAACCTTAAAGGGTAGGCCATTTAAATAAAAGAATGAAAAATGAATGAACAATTCAACGAACTGTAATAAAGAACACTGTAGCATACTTTCAATAACAGCTACACACATTTTAATAAATGAAACAGTTTAAATAAAATTAATTTATGTCTGCCTTATTCGCAAGTATTTTCCAAACAAATTAAGTGCACACTTTTATCATGTGTAAAATTACTGATTAACATGGCAGATAAAAGCAGCTCGTTTTTTACACCAACAATATACTATAGGCGTACTACTTACAGAACCCAGGCGATTTTTCAAACTTGATGTACTGCTGTGGTAGGCCAGTTTCAAATCGCATATTTGGCACACTGCCTTCCTCTTGTCCTCACTCAATTTAAAAAGTGCACACAGCTGAGGTCTTCGGCATTTTTGTCTTCTCTTCCAGATGAACTGAATCATGACATTCATGACGTTCACTAATTAAGTTAAGACTTTGCCACGCCCTCCTAAAACGGCTCATTTAAACACGCCCCCACGTCTACGTCATGGTGTGGGAAGATTTGCATAACACCAGCCAAATGTATAAGCAAAGAAAGAAGGCAGAACTATTATTCTCGCTGCAGTATTTTTGCTGCCGCCGGCGCAATGTCCTGGAGATGCTGTGTTTCATTGTGAAAGCAAAAGTACTTTGTTTGGGCTTCCAAAAGAGGACACCACTAGAAATCAGTGGTTAAGATGCATTTACAACACTGTTCCTGAACAGTTCAAGCCAAATATTAGAGCGTGTGCACTGTGCAGCGCATTTTACGGAGAACTATTTCCTGAACCTGGAAGAGTATCCTACAATGCTGGCTTGCGCAAAGGCTGTTTCTATAAAGTGGGGCAATTCCAACTTTGCAAGGACAGTCTGATGCTTCTGCCTCTGTAAGTACGTTTCTGCTACCGACTATTCAAAAGTGAGCAGTGTAGAGTAGTGCTTGTTGTTTGTCGTTTCTCTGATCACAAATGCAGGCATGGTCTTTTTACGCGGCACGATGCAATGCGATGCGTAAAAAGACAATATAAGTCATTATAATCAGTAATTGTTCACACTGGAAGCAACAAATGCCTCGTTTATGATGGGTTTTATTGTTTTTGTGTCGTCGCGCCAGGACACGGCATCATAATACGGTGAGGGGCATAACATTTCAGTCACACACTTGAGGTATTCGACCAATCACAACACGCTGGATAGCTGGCCAATCAGAGCATGACTCAATTCTCAGAACGATGAGCTTTGTAAAAATCGATGCGTTTCAGAAAGGCGGGGGCATAGAGGATTGCATAAACAATGCATTACACCATATACGCAAAATGTTGTATTTATTTGTACTTGTGTATGTACAGTATCTCACAAAAATGAGTACACCCTAAGTGAACATGTCAAAACTGTCCAAAGTGTCAATATTTTATGTTATCTAGCACTGCCTTAATCCTCCTGGTCATGGAATTCATCAGAGCTGCGCAGGTTGTCGCTTGCATACTCTTCCACTCCTCTATAATGACATCACGGAGCTGTTGGATGTTAGACACATGGTGAATGCTCCACATGTGCTCCATAGGGTTCAGGTCTGGAGACATACTTGGCCACTCCATCACCTTCACCTTCATCAGCAAGGAAGTTGTCATCTTGGCGGTGTGTTTGGGGTCATTATGTTGGAAAACTGCCGTTCTGCCCAGTTTCTAAAGGGAGGACATCATATTCTGCTTCAGAATGTCACAGTACATGTTGGACTCCATGTTTCCATCAATGAACCGCAGCTCCAGACCATGAAGCTTCCACCACCATGCTTGCCTATAGGCAAGAAACAATTTTCTTGGTACTCCTCACCAGGGTGTCACCACACATGCTGGACACCATCTGAGCCTCATCCGATCAGCCTCATCTATCTTAGACTCATCAGACCACAGGACAAGGTTCCAGTAATTCATGCTCTTGGACAGGTCGTCTTCAGCAAACTGTTTTCCGGCTTTTTGTAAGCCAGCTTCAGAAAAGGCTTCCTTCTGGGATGACGGCCATGCAAGCCGACTTGTTGCAGTGTGCGGCATATGGTCTGAGCACTGACAAGTTGACTTTCCGCTTCAGCAACCTCTAAAGCAGTGATCCTGTTCCTTGGAACCCACTGCTCTGCACATTTTGCATGTCTCCCTTATCTGACACACTAATGGAGTTCATGGAGCTCTTTCCTAATGAACTGATGATCTGAATCAGGTGTGTAAATTAAGGAGACACGCAAAATGTGCAGAGCTGCGGGTCCCCAGGAACAAGTTTGAAAACCACTGCTCTAAAGCAATTCTGGCAGCACTCATGCATCTGTTTTTTAAAGCCAGCTTCTGCACCTGAAGCACAGCACAAGGACCAAACATCTTTGATCGACCCTTGCGAGGCCTGTTCTGAGTGGAACCAGTCTTGGAAAACCTCTGTATGACACTGGCCATTGTAACTCAGTTTTAGGTTGTTATTGATCTTCTTATAGCCTAGCCCATCTTTGTGGAGAGCAACAATTCTAATTCTTATTTATTTGCTATGAGGTGCCATATTGAACATCCAGTGGTCAGTATGAGAGAATTGTACTCAAATCACCAAATTTTAACTGCTCTAATATAAGATACACAAATTTGGATAGTCCTGTCAAGCAGACAAAAACATGAACATTATGAATAGAACATGTGGCTTTGCATGGTTAAACGACGTATAGCCGTTATCACTTAGGGTGTACTCTCTTTTGTTGCCAGCTTTTTTGACAATAATGGCTGTATGTTGAGTTATTTTCAGAGGACAGCAAATCTTTACTGCTATACAAGTTACACATTGACTACTCTAAAATATATCCAAGTTTCATTTCTACAGAATTGTCCCTTGTAGGGCTGTCACGATATTGGATTTTTCACACCACGGTTATTGTAGCCAAAAGTAGCCGATATCTATAGAAACCTTGGTGAATCAGCCGAATTATTTTTTTTACTTTATTTAGTTTTTCTTTTTACCCAGTAAACAAAGATACTGATAAAACACAGGGCACATGCATTTTCACTTCTTCTTCAGGTTACAGCTGACCTGAGACTCTAACTTTCTCTGTCTTCTTTGAAGCTCCCTATGAAATAGCAAGAGAAAAAATCCTGTCAAGTTCAACAGTATGATGAAAAAATATTAACATAAAAACTGATACTTTAACTTAACTTGTGTACCCGTATTTTAATCTCTTGAACCTATGGTTACGCCGGTGCCAATGAAGTCATGCAGTTAACGTGCTTCTAATTCAGTTTTACGTGAGTCTAGAACGACCGCAGATGAGGCATTAAGTGCACAGCACTGCAACCAAAATAACATTTTAACTAATGACAACTTACTGTCTGTATAAGATTGAACATGGCTCTTCTCAGAGTAGCGCGTCAGTATAAGTTCTTTGGCGCGGCCGCGAGCTGCGTTGTCTTCTTGTTTGGCAGGTGTCAGTGTTAAGGTGCAATACTGCCACCTGGGAGCTCAACCAGGTACTGGTATTTTTATTTTAAAAATGGATCGGTTCCTTGTGCCAAGTAGGCCTGGTAGAGGTTACACAGAGACTGGTAGGTCTATTAATATACTAAAGATTTTTCTAGTCAACTAGCCACACATTTATATTAAATTGATTTAATAACCTACTAAACCGTCTTTTAATAGGGTCATTCTGTGTCAACTCAACCAGTGGTCCCCAGATTTTGCTAATATTTTTTCTGAAGAAAGATAAACATGTTTTGAGATGAAAGCCAAAATATTAAATGTCACAGATGAATATTTACGGAGTAATCTGCTTTTTTGTAGAGGAGGGTCAAAATGGCAATTGCAGGGGGGTAAAAAATGACTTCAGAAATATGGCAGCATCATAATGATACTTTTACAGAGATTGGTAGGTCTATTAATATAAATATTAAAATTGTACACATTTTAAATGAAATTGTTAATTTGTACAAATTTGAGCCAGTGAAGTTTCTGAAATTTGGTTGATTTGACAAGGAATGACCCAATAAGTATTTAGGTGCATTATAGCCTATTCCACGCTCAAGTGCGCACATAAAGCTTGCTGCAAAGCACCAGCAAAAGTAATGATTATGAATGCATCGGGGGAAAAAGACGACATTTTATTTATTTATTACTAAACTAGTGCTTTCTCAGTTAGTGTCAGCTGCAAATATGAAGTTGCCGAATGCCGAAGCTGACTGGCCATATCCACAGTAATGGACGTGCCTTTAATAGAAATGCACCTTTTTGGACTACATAGCCCAATTAGACAATATGTGTTTTTTTAATTTTTTTTATTTGAATTGGTTCGTTTAATAGTGGACATTTCAAGCTTTCTATAGATTTATTTCTTATTTCTGAGAGCCGGTTCATTGTTGTGCTCCATTCACGGAGACTGTATGTGACGGCAGACAGCACATCCAAAAATGACCGAGTATTTTAATTCTCTCCGCAGGAAAAAAATAAATAAATGATTGTGTGGGGGATGCCTCCATGTTATACAGTAAGTGTGTGTGGCGATAATACTCCCACACTCGTCATAAACACTTGAAATGCGCCTACAAACGCCACCCCGGAGGCATCAGGAATACTGTGCCCAGCGGGCACATGCATTACAGTAACCCTCTGCCAGTCTGGTTTTGAGGGATACAGCAATGAATGGGTTAATAATACTATCAAGACCAAACTATCAAGACACACGATAATATATAAAACTTTGGTAACACTTTCAGTAAGGTTAACATTTACTATATTAATTAATATGAACAATAATTATATAGCTTTTATTTATGTTAGTCTCTCTCTCTCTCTCACACACACACACACAAAGAACAATATGTAAAACTTTTGTAACACTTTTCAATTAAGTTTTATAAGTTTTTAACATTATACAAGTTAACATGAACAATATTTTATAGCATTTATGATTCTTGGTTCATGATATGTTCAAAATTGACTACTACATTATTAATTAAAATTTCTAGTTAATGTATATCTGTTACTGTACCATGAACTAACAAAGATTTTTTTTTTACTAACACAAAGAAATATAGTAAAACATGTTGTTCATACTTAGTTTGTTAGTTCTGAATTAACTAATGTTAAAAACTATATTATTGAACTACACTAGTTAACATGAGCAATAATTATATAACATTTTATTAATGTTAATTAATGTTACGTTAAAACATTTAATACATCATTAAAATGTAAATTTGCATCTTATTATGCACTTTTGTACTGTGAATTAACAAAATTAATATTTTTAATGTTAGTATTAACTAACATTAAATAAGATTAATAAATTATTTTAAAATATATTGTTCCTTTTTAGTTCATGTTAATGCAGTAACTAATGTTAACCAAAGAGACCTTAATTTAAATTGTTAACAATGCTTTATTATCTATAACTACTTAAAAAAAATAATCACACACACACATATACATATACATATATATATATATATATGACCTTATTGGAAATTGTTGCCAACAATTTTATGATCTATAACCATTTTAAAATTTTAACTATCTATAAGCATTTCTGAAACAATTATATAAAACTATATTAGCAGTAAAATACATATTAACTTATTTTATGTATATATTTCTTATTCTGTTTAATTGAAATGAGCAATTAAAGGGTCAAGACTTAAAATATTTCTTATCCTATCAATGAGAGGTTAAGATAAATAAAAGTTGTAATGATTTTCCTTTAAATAATTTTAAAAATGGTTTTAATGCTCTATAGGCATTTCTACAATAATTATGTAAAAGTATACTGACGGAACAGAACATTTCAGCTGATTCTATGCATTATTTTTCATTCTGTTACACAGAGAGGCAGATCAGGTAGCTCATGAGGATTATGAGGGTTATGGTCATCCTTGGTGTTACAGTCTTCACCTTTAAACAATTTTCAGTGATAGTTTTAATTGTTTTGTGGCCCCTGAGCATGATACATTTTTGAAACTAAGCATGTTTTCTCAGAATGACTTTTTCCCTGTATGTAAAAAGTTCTGAAGTGTTTGGAAACTGCACTTTAAAAATATAAGAAAATTATTGCTATCTTTTTTTACTCTCACTTTAATAAAATCACCATTTCAACACTGTTTAAGCTATCCAAAAGCCGTTTGCAATTCAAGTTCCTCAATATTTTGTCATCATGTAGACAAAGTTTGGTGTACATAGTATACGCCTCAATCACTGGAAAAGAATATTCAAGTTTGACACGTTGCCCTGGCAACAGTATTTTAGATATCAATATCCCCTCCACAGTTTTACATCTGCTGTGTTTTGACATTATTCTGATGAAGTTTGAAGCAAATTGAGTAAAATTAAGATGCTGAATTCAAAGCATTTTGAAAATGACACTTCCTGTTGCCAGTTGGTGGCACTATAACTTTGACTCCTAATAGTCACATCTTTGCGATCGGCATGATACAACGAACAAACCACTGAAGTTTGATCAAAATCAGACAATTTATGTGGATGTTATTAGGTATTTTCTGTTCCTCATTTCTCGCTATAATTTCATAGCCTCGCCATGGGCAAACCGTTTGAGATAACAAAAATCCCTTCACAATTTAGCATCCCTAATGTCTTGAGATCATGTTCACCGAGTTTGGTGGCAATCGGTTGGTAATCCTCAGAGGAGTATATACAATTCCAGAGCATGCACTTTTTAAACAGCCTTAAATAGCTGCTGGGTGGAGCCTATGACACGCAGCGTGAAAGTTGTTCGGCTCAATGAGATCTATGTGTGTTTTTAGTTTCATATGAATACATGCAAGTATGTGTGAGCTATACGTCAAGTTTTCAGACTGTGTTCCAGGGGGTGCCATAGAGCTCCTGTGGTCAGATTGACACCATATTATATAACAAAGCAGTTGCCACATTAGTGCAATCATGATATGCAAGCAGTGGCCAATACCAGAGCTGATAAGATTAAATTTATTATATAAATTACTAACATACAAGAGCTGTAAGAAACCATATGTGAAACCATAGCAAGGGCTGCCCGAGTAGTTTGTAAATGAGAATGACAACAGCACTAGCGTCTATCATTCGTTGTTGCATATATACACATATACAGCTGTTCAAAAGTTTGGGATCAGTAAGGTTTGTAATGTTTTAAAGAAGTCTCTTCTGCTCATCAAGGAGGCATTTATTTGATCCAAAATACAGAAAAACAGTAATATTGTGAAATATTACTGGAATTTAAAATAATAGGTTTCTATTTTAATATACCTTAAAACAAAATTTATTTCTGTGATGCAAAGCTGAATTTTCAGTATCGTTACTCCAGTCTTCAGTGTCACATGATCCTTCAGAAATCATTCTATGTTGTGGTGCTTAATTTTTGTTAATTAGAATAAAAGTTTAAAAAGAACAGCATTTATTTAAAATAGCAATCCCCCCACCCCCCTTTTTTAATCATATTGTTAGTACTCATATCTGTTTGCTTGGCCAGTATCTTTTTGTGATTTATATAGGCTATCACAGATATATATGTATCTACATACACGATAGATAGATAGATAGATATCTATCTATCATCTTGAGTGATACTGCCCATTTATACCATTGTGCTGAGGAATGTTTGATTCTGATTGGCAGAAATGAAGCGTCAGCTTCCCCATTACCCCACAGTGTTGCTCGACAGTTGAGCCTTGCAGCATGGTGTTCAGTCAAAGAGTGTGTGTGTGTGTATTTATACATATGTATAAATATATATATTAGGCGAATTCCAAACGGCTTTCTTGCACCCTTGAAGGACACTTCGGGAAGGGGACACCATTTGTAGGGATATTCCCAACAAAAGTGAACAACCGAATCCCTTCACAAAGGGCCCTTCCAGAAGTCCGTTAGCGAAGGAAACACGCAATGGTCAAGTCACGGAAGTGATTTCCATTTGTGATCTTCGGTTAGATCTTGCGATGCATTTTAAAGCAAAGTTGTGGGTGATTTCGACTTCACATACAAACGCAAGTAAAATAGGCTTATTAAATTTGTCTTTATTTTAATGTAATGCAAAATATTTTTCATCAGTAATAGAAATATGATCTAAGATGGTAGTGAAAGCACGTTTAAGCAGGTACATATACACACACAGGTATTTTATATATATATATATATATATATATATATATATATATATATATATATATATATATATATATATATATATATATATATATATATACACACACACACACATATATACATATATATATATGTGTGTGTGTGTGTACACATATATAACAAATGAAATATGGCCTCCTGGTACATGTCTAGGTTATATTGCCATTAGCCAAACCATATATAGGGGCCATATTTCATAATTTTTTTTAGTTGGATAAAACATTCAGAGGTTCCATGTGGTTAGTGCATTTACATTTTTTCAGCTTTGTTCTTCACTAAAGTCAAAAAAGTCATACTAACCTCCACTCCAGTGTAATTCTCGAAGAAGAACAGGACCATACTCTGATACACTGAATACACACAGTCATCCACAGTGTGATAGAGTCGGGACGGTAGCACAGTGGACAGCAGCCGCCAGGCGCTCCAGGACAGCAGATAAGGAGGAGCGGTGCCCAGCATCACCGCTGTTGGAAGCCAGTACCGCAACGAGTACGTGTGCACGACCAGAGACAGCAGCATTCTGACTGGAAAACCCAAATGACTCGAGCGAATCTGATTCCTACACAGCTGCAACTCAAATTAAGTCAGTGTCCCCAGTGACCCTTCCCGACATGCATCGATCTTTTCGCCCAATTCAGTCGATTTCAATTATTAATCACACAATAACTGCGCGAATAATTTCGGTCAAGGAGGGAAAAAAAGTTCATGCAAAATTTCACGCTGCTTGTCTTCCGGAAATTTCCTCGAGGTTTAAAGCATGGCATCCCTGTTAATGCAGCGCACTTCCTTAACTGTAACTCGTCTAATAAGGCAAAATCCACGAAACTTCCAGATGAAACAGACGTAAACTGTCCTGCTAAACCCAGCGCAAACTATACTCTGACTTTAAAAAATGACTAGAAGTAGAGGTAATTCACTTACTAAACCCTCCAGAGGACACTCCAGTGACAGAAAACCTAAGTTGATTTAAGCATGGAGAACAATTTTACAGCTTCCTCATTTATACCATAACAACATATAAACAAACGCAATGTCTTACAAATACAACCGGCCACATTTCTCGCTCTCAAAAGTCACACACGATTTACAGCCTCCATGTTTCATTATTGTCATCATCAGTCACATGCTTGTATTGTACACGCTGATTGGCTGAAGAACGAGTTCCGGTGTTACGAAATTTTAGGCGAAAGGTTTTGCCTACATGCAGACATATATGCTGCGTCCCAGTGTGCCTACTTATACTAAGCCCTTAAAGCATGTACTCTTTTGGTGAAAAAAAAGTACACACTTTTGAGTGTGTAGTAGAAGAGTAAGCAAGCTTTGGACATACTATCACGTCACACAACTGCGTCTTTAAAGGACCGCTGTCGCACCTGTTACACGCACCCTGTCACTGTAAACTGGCCTGTCAATCCTAGAAATGACAGAACCTATCATTTTCCTGTCAGATTTTCATTCTAAAGACAGCAATCTTGAACATACTGTATTACTGCTTTGTCTTCTGGGTAAATTTCATCTTCATAAAGCCAGAACTGTTCATTGTAAACCTAACTTTAGAATGTTTTCTTCTGATGTAAAATCTTTTTTCAATTCTTTTAAGAATGTCAAAACCTTTGAATTCAAAGGCTTCTAAAACTTTTAACATTCTTGAAAATGTTGTAAGGTATTTGTACATTTTTTTCTATTTTTATTTATTTATTTTTTATTATGCTGCTATGTGTAGCCCTTACATGTGATGATGTCCGTATGCCCCTTGTTAATTTTCAAATTTTGCACTGTTTTGAATTGCAACAAAAAAAAAAAAAAAAAAAAAAAAACTGGCCTGTCAATCATCTTGTCACCATTAACATCCTCCACATTTCATTTAACTTCCTACCGTATTGGAGAGAAAATAAGTGGCTTGTTGATCTTCCAGTCGCAGGTCTTTCATGCGGAGAACTCTGCTCAGATTTTCTGCATAATGATGCATTTGAAAGTTAACGACCAAATAGATGTTTATAAAAGTTCACATTGCTGTTGCAGATGAAATATAACACGGATAACAATAAATAAATAAATATATATGTATTTATATATATATATTTTTTTTTTTTACCAGGTTAAATGTTGATTATTAGTAACTCAAACCCCTTTTTAGTAACTCAAACCTCTCTACCTAACCGTGGATCACGCGCATCCGCCACATTTGTAGTTTTTAAAACAAAACCTTTTAAAATAAAACCTTGTACACAGACAAATGAAACTACATTTATGTACTAAGCTACTGAGCTATGCTTTGATACAACCTCCCAACTTTTCTTTTTTTTTAAACAAAATGTGCTTTTTACCTTGGACTGTGTAATACAATTTCAACTTTATCTTTAACAACATTCAAGATGTTTTTAACATTTCAAAACACATTCTCATGTTAGCAGACAGATTGCACTTTCACATGTGACCAACAATTCCTCAACAAATATAAAATATCATAATGAAATATTATCAAAATATTCCTCTGATGGAGGTGACAGAAGTGACAGAAGTTGACACATCTGATGGTGGTGACGAAAACCTCAATTTGTAGTTTTTTTTTTAACGATCAAATACATTGAATCAATCAATTACTGTATTAAAACAAACACAACAAACAGTGAGTATGTTATTTTTATTTTTTTTATAAAGCTTTTATTCAAGATTCACATTTAAGTATTTTGATATATTATTGGAACACAAAATCTGATGGGGGTGACATCTGACGGTGTTGATAACTTTGGAGTTCACATAATAACCTTTTTTTTTTTCTTTTTCTGTTGATGCTAGATGCTAATGGAACCTGCTTCAGGAGAATAAAATTATCTAAATATTTCAAATTTCCTCAGAAATTGGAAGATGGTGTTGACATATCATGGTTGTGACCAGGAAATATTAACATTAGGATTTAAAATATTCTAAAACTATAAAACTGACCAGAGCCTGTCTGACAGTGATGTACTCTGCAGAGGAGAACTGTGGCAAAGGGGTCCTTTAGAGCGACAGCTGCCCCTGATATTATTACATTTTAATGAATGTCTGACGGTGTTGACAGAAAGTGGGGACACAACTTTGAAACCTTATGAAACATGCATGTCACTGAAAAACAACTTTGCTTTGATATGAGATATGATCAGGTGTTGCTTTTGATAAACAAGCTCTCTTTTTTTTATCATAAAAAACATTTGTATCCATTTTATAGCATATGAATGATTGAACCCTTCTCTGTGGACACACTGTTTTAGATGTAGTGAGAAGACAATAAGTGTCATAGATTTCACATAATAATGATAAAATTAAATTGAAGGGGATAATCCCCATAACATTTACAATTGAAAATATATTTTTTAATTTTTTAAACCAGATAGCAGTTACAATTGCTGGACGATTTCTGTTGAATTTTTGAAGTAAACATCATTTTCCTATCCAAATGTGGATACTGAATAATAAATCAAATTTATTTCCCCACTAATCTGCAGAATTCCAATACTGGTCTTCTCATTAGCAGAGTTTTTCACTTACTGATCTTTCATACCTGTTTCCATGTTGAGTTTTGATTCATATATGAATTTGACTGATTAACAGGATTTGCTTGTGTGCATTGGTGCTTACTCCAGTCTTTCAAACCCCCAAAATATATGGTCCAGCCCTAGGCCTTTAGTAAAATTCATGTTTACTCAATTCATGTGTAAAATGTAAAACAACTGATTTCTGTCAGCTGCCAGACCTTCAAGGGACATTGCTGGGATGCCACAAGCCTTCAGAATAAATTTCAAATGATCTGCATAATGTTTTTTTGGACGGCCCACAGTATGCTGTAGAGGCATCCAGTCAGAGGACATTCAAATGAATGTCCGTTTAACTAAAGACCATTGTTATGCTCTGAAAGTGTAAATCCATTGAGCACAGTACAATCAAGCTTAAACGGTCCACTTTACCTGAACTTACCCTATAAAGCAAAATATCTATAGATTAAAACTTGTTGCCAAGATATATTATATATATATATTTATGCATTTGGTACATGCTTTTATACAAAGCGACATACACTGCATTCAGTACTTAATTTTCTTTGGGAATCTAATGCATGACCTTGGTGTTACTATCATGCTCTATTGTTTGAGCTACAGGAAAGCTGTTATATCCACCTTATTTTTCTTGCACAAATAAACCTCTACAAAGAATCATGGGAGAGAAGTGTCCAAAGGGCCTTTTGAATTGGCCAGTTTTGAACACTTGTTTGGCACGACCCTTCAATATGTGCCCTTCGGGAGTGGAGTTATCCCATTTGGAACACAGCACTCATTTTGCGTGGCAGTGCACATGCCATTTCTAAAGATCGCTGTTGCGTTACTGTGTCCGAAATCGCTCACTTGTTCACCCATTCTCTAATCCCTATATACTGCAAGGCAGCGAAGTGCACTATATCAGCAAGAAGTTAATTAAATGAAGAGTTCAGACACTGGTGTGACTGATGTTATATTACTAATAATTAACATCAATTTTAATATCAATTAATGTTAATTTGGTTTTCCAGGAGCAGGCATCCTAACGGTCTATTTTCTGGTGTTGTTTATAGTCAGTAATAAGTTCCCTTTACTGTCCTAAGTTATTGTAACTGTGACCTTAATTGCCTACCTGCAAGTCTTAAGGACTGTTCCACAGGTGCATGTACAATAATTGTTTATGGCTGATTGAGCATGCATAAAAATATACAAATGATTTTACAAGTGATTTTTGGGTGCACTCAGTGGCTTCCAATTTGTTTTAGCAGCTCAATTCATTCAGGCTCATACAGTTTTCACTATTATCAGATCATTTTCAAATACATTATGAACTATATAATGTATTTGAGCATAACAATGGTCTTTAATTATGATAACATAATTTCTCTTTGTTTAATAATGCCATTGTTCTTTCTTACAGTTGGACTAATTTATCAATGGTATACAAATTGGTTCAAACAATTGATTCAGAAATTGGACATCATAACTGTACGTTTAAAGAAATACTGCAGATCATGTTTTCAATAAGGTTGTACTGTGATATTGCATGTTGCTATAAAATGTCAACCACCTGTCAGAAATAAATTCAAATCGAATAAAAGAGCTAACTGAAAAGAATGATTTGCTTGAGAGTTTGACAAAAATGTAAGGAAAATGTGACAAGTATAAAAGTCAAAAAAAATTTATTTTCAAAAATACCTTCTTACTGTATCTCTGTTAAACCTAATGTCTAAAATAGATTACCTAGCCTAAATGCGAACATTACCACCTTTAAATTTACTTGAAGGATGCATTCACTTTTTAGTCACAGTTTTATTAAATGAAGAAGCAAAAAAACGTGACAACTGACTAAATAACATACAAATGACACATCACTACACTAAGTTGCCAAACACACAAAATACAGTAGAGATATATAATGATAGTATTTACACAGATTTAAAAAACAAACAAACAAAAAACAAACAAATTTTTATAACTACAGGAGTATCACATTCCAGGGTTCTTCATTCCAAGACATAGTTTTCATATGGGAGCAGTGTGAGGTGTGTGACACAGTCTGAAAAGAATAAAAACATCATTGTTATATAAAATAGGGATGGCTTCATTATAAATAAGGAGAAACACACACACACACACACACACACACACATACACATCTTACTGATACATATGGTAAAAACCTACAATTTTAAAAACTGCAATTACAAATTTCTATTTTTTGTTTCAAGAGTGCCAATATTCTGAACAATTTATCTTTGATCGCACTAAATAAATATGCACTAAAAAAAGTGTAAATACTAAATATTTATTGTCTTATTGCACAAAACTATCATAGTTTTCCATATAGGGAGGCACAAAGGCACATCCGTGTTGCCAAATTTACTTGTTATAAGCAACTTTGGGGTTGTTTACAGATTTACAGATTTTCCCCTTGGGATTATTTCCAGAATACACAGTCGCATATTTTGGGCTTATTAGTGGTTGGCTCCCATAGAACTAAATGTATGACTGATTTATTGAAATGTGGCGATACAATCTGCCATTGAACATAAAAAAACAACAACAAACAAACAAAATTATAGATGTATGTAGTGTGAGGACTTTACTCCTCTAAACCTAAATAGACAGGGAGTGAAGAGGGTCATTAATTTAATATACCATCAGTTCCTCAAATAAAATGATTTAATGACTTCAGAAGACTTGGAATATAATGCACTAAATGTTCTGTGGTGCTTTAATATTTTTTTATTTATTTTATTATTAATATTATTTTTACTTCTTTATTTATTATTTGATCTCAAAAGTAACAACCATGAGAAACCCCTAGTATCTGATTTGGACTGGTCCAGTCTGACTAATACCTGAACCAACAAAAAAGGACTGTATTGGATCGGTAGCAACCTAAGTATAGGATCTGCACATCCCTAATATAAAACAGAGCACTTACATGATTCACGTTTTGCACTACTGTACTGCTCTTGCTGCAGTTAAAGAAAGTTTTAATATTTTGTAGCATTTTTTTCTTTATGCATGACATACCTGTAGTTGCAGAAATATGCAGTATACAAACTGAAGCACAGAATGCAATATCAACTTGACTTTCTATTTCCAGTGAGATAAAAACCAGATGTAATAGCAGCCATGAGTTTTAACATCATCTGCTGAGTGTAAACAAGTCCTAAATAAGTGCCAAATATAAGGATGTGCTGAATTTCATCAGATAGCTACATTCTCTTCATGAAGCCATCTACAGCTCGCCATTGAATATGCCTTTTCATAGGATGATGCTGAGCCTCCGCTCCTCTGCAGCTTTCCGGTAAGTATGATATTTTTCTTTTATAAAAGAATGCCATTCCTGTATTGGACAGATTGAGCTCAAGGACAGATATGACATCTATGTCTTCCTAGGCTGTACCCATTCAGAGGCGATATTGCCCTCATTGGGGTCTGACTGCCCTCATTGCTTGATTAATAAAACATCAGTAACCCCGCCTCAGTATTGCCATTATCCTTGGTGATAAGTGGCCAAACAAGTGCTTTCCCCCTCCACTGCCGCCAAGCTATGTAGAAGGATGTGACAAACACAGAAGCCAGCCTCTGGCCATCCACTGTAAGCTGTGGACTCATCTCATTCAGCATCTTGGAAGACGATGATATGCCTACAGCAGCATCTGAGAGGGAGGACTGGTCCCACAGTCCCATGGATGAGTCAGTAGCTCCCCATAGTGATGGGAGCATTAAAGATCTCCACATTTAAGGAGCAGATGACATAAATGATGAGCACATTTACAATAAACAATGTTATTTTCCACTGCTTTGAATGCACTGACTGGAGTGTTTTTGAAGCTGCAGCCACCTTCACACATGCACCAAAACCCCATTTTATCTTCACCCCCCCCCCCCCCCCCGCTATTCAACCTGCAATTGTGGTCTGTGTGAAGGATGTCTGCTCAGTTTTCAAGAACAAAGATTGCAATCAAACAAAGACTGCAATCAAAGTGCACACATCCGACAGGCCAAAAGCTCAAATGTGGGTGCTCAACCACAAAATCAATTTCAAACAAGAAAAGCAAAGTTAACACCACACCTCCAAAAGTAGAAAATATTTATGTTCTCTCCACAGGTGACGTTTCAAGCCTATATGCTTTTCCTCAGACAAGAAACAAAGAAATAGGAAAGCTTCAGGCCCAGACAGTGTTTTGCCTGCCAGTAAAACTGCACTGACCAACTTCATGCAGATATTCAACAGATCACTAGAAGCAGTACGAGGTTTCCTACTGCTTCAAAAGCTCTACTATCCTTCCGGTCCCCAAAAAACCCAAATCACTCGATTGTGTTCACTCTTCACTTCTCTATGCATGAGTGACTGCACAGCAAAGGACCCCTCTGTCAAGCTCCTGTAATTTGCACATGACACCAAAGCCATCTGCCTCATGTATAGATAGTGTGGTCACATAACAGCCATAGACATTGTGAAAAAGGCCCAGCTGATATTATACTTCCTAAGCCAGCTGAAAAATTTGTTAACCTGTCATAGAAGCGGCTGAGACTGTTCTACTTTCTACAACTGCCCTCTGGCCAGCACTACAGAGCAACAAGCCTTAAGAACAGCTTTTTGCCTTCTATCTATCTAAACAAATAAACAAGAATGCAAACCAACCTTAGACTTCCTACCTCTGTGGTTCAACACAACAGTCACCCTCCACAGACCACGCAGGTATGAGTGAAATAGCCAGATATCTGGTGTGATAACGCATTTGACGATTGTCTAGAAAATTACTAAGCTTTAGGTGCTCGATCTTCTGGAAAGGTGGCTAGGTCCACAGTCCTCAGAACAAGTCAAAAGACAGAGCCGTTCATGTCGCTGATTCAGTGGCTGGCTGAAGAATGGCATGGTGCCTTCTAGAAGAAAGCTTTGGGAGTCCTGAAAAATTGAGAAAATTCGTTTTGATAAGCTGTACTATTTCCCTAAAATCAGCAATAAATAACCCCAAAAGTTAAGAGAACTCGAAGATCTGATCAAGGAGGTGGAGTCAGCAAAGCTTGGAAGCTACTTACCCAGGCTTTCTTTCCTGGACACAGCATGGAGCATAACACCAATTATCAACAAATGTCTTTATAACCTCCAAGAGAAATGGATGTCCCAAGAGTCCCATGCAACCTTCAGTTCCAGGTACCATTTCCTCCATTAACATTTCTCACTGGCTTTATATGTAGGAAAACTCAGACCGTTGGCTGAAGGTCTCATGCATATGTCACACAAAAATGGAAATGCTTCAGGAGTTTTGAAGTTGTCATCGGATTGGTTGAATTATACAGGATTTCCAGGAGACGTGTGCCACATTCTGTAACGTTCCACCTGGAAACAACAATACTGTGATACCAAACTGCCTCGTGAAAGAAGAAAGCCGTCGTGTTTACAACTGTGACAATGAGCGCTGGATTTTCAAAAGTATGTGAAATATGTAAAGCTTGTGGTACAGACTCTTTAAAATACATCCAAGAATTTTACACACTGGTCTGATATTGAGGTGATATTTACACGCCTCTAGACATGACGCGGCACAATACGAAACATGAATGGTTGTTTTACCTGTCAGTCATTTGGTAAACAGTTTTTTCCACCCATTTGTCAAAGGAAAACTGCTATTCTGAGAATTTTTTAACAGGAAGTTGAACTGGGATGTCCCCCTCACAGCCGAGAAGAAAGCAGAATGGAATCTCTGGAAAGTCTCATTGCAAGACTTACAACAGCTCAAAATCCCACAAATTTACACTCCCATGTCCATTTCCCCCAAGCTCCCAATAATCTTATCGATCCAGATACCCAGATGTCAAGGCACAAGCCCAGATGTAAAGGCACAAGCACATGCCACCATGCTTATATTTTGATTCTAGCCTTAGCTCACATCGTTTTGAAATGTTCTCGTTCTGGCAAAGGTCATGGCTTCTCTTATCCACATCGCTCAGTCTTTCAGAAACAAAGGAAAGTCATGTTGTGGCTGAATAATTATTAAGAGTAACCATTAATGTTAGAACTTGAGCTCCTGTTCTAACTATAAAGGCATCATACTGCTATCCATCCCATGGAAGGTTTTTAACAGGATTCTACTGGAAAGGGTAAAAGACGTTGTCGACCCCCAGCTACTAGACAAACAGGCAACTTTCACAAAGATAGATCATGCACGGACCAGATCGCAACTCTGCGCATCATCCTGGAACAGTCTCTCGAGTGGAACTCATCCCTGTACGTCAATTTTATTGACTTTGAGAAGTCGCTCGATAGCATGGACAGGGCAACATTTTGGAGGCTGCTTAGACATTACAGGGTGCCGGAGAAAATCACTAACATCATCAGGAACTCTTACGAGGGACTGACTTGTAGAGTGGTCCACAGCAGTAAACTCACAAGCCTTCCGGGTACAAACAGGAGTTGTGGCAGCGGCAGGGTTGTTTGTTGTCGCTGTTTTTGTTCCTGCTGGCCATTGACCACAGCGGAAAAGCGAAATGGCATCCAGTGGACTCCATGGAAACAACTGGACGACCTTGACTTTGCGTATGACTTGGCCCTTATTTCCCACACCCAGCAGCAGATAGGGTTGCAAAAAGGTGGAAAATTTCCATTAAATTTCAGAAATATTCCAGAAATTTTGGAAACTTTCCAGGATTTTTTGGAATATTCCAGGGTTCTTTGGAAAGTTTCCGGAAATCTACCGAAGATTTTCCACCCCTTTGCAACCCTAGCAGCAGATGCAGGAAAAGACCAACATTGTGGCAGAAAACTCCACTCACAAACCGACGTCAACATGAAAGCAAGGACTGGCAAGGCCACGACAGCTTTTCTCCAACTAAAGAATATCTGGAGCTCAAGAGACTTGCCCATCAAAACAAAGATCAGGGTGTTTAACACAAACGTGAAGTCAGTGCTGTTCTATGGCTCTGAAACATGGAGGAACACTGTAACCACCACCAAAAAGATACAGACATTTATCAACATATGTCTGCGGCGCATTCTCCAGATCAGATGGCCCGATACCATCCAGGTACTATGGCAGCGCACAAGCCAAAAACCAGCAGACGAAGAGATCATCCAATGTCGCTGGAGATGATTAGGACACACTCTCCATAAACCGGCTTCCAACATCACTAGGCAAGCCTTGATATGGAACCCCCAAGGGAAAAGAAAGAGGGGGCTGACCTCAAAACAGTTGGCGCAGAGACCTGGATGCCGATGTCAACAATATAGGCCGCACTTGGGGACAGCTGGAGAGAATGGCCCAGGACCGGGATGCCTGGAGAACCCTTGTTGGTGGCCGATGCCCCAGTAGGCGTAAGTAATATTAATGTTAATTAACAGAATAATTAATCAGTTGGTTGCAAAAAGAAAACAAAGCTAAGAACCATTTATGAATTAGTTTATTGCACTTTAGGCATTAGAAATCAAAACTTCACATTGGTATGATAAAGCAAAACAGTTATTCAGGTCATCAGCTCATTAGTAGAGATTCCAAGACCTGGAATGGGTGTGTCAGACAAAGGAGACATTCAAAATGTGCAGGAGGGGCTCCAGGAACTTGGTTGGGAACCACTGGTCTATACTTCTGGGCAATCTTCTGTGCAATGAGAAAATTTAAATGTAATGCTGCAATCAAAACACTTCATTCATATTCAGATTTTCATCGCGACGGACATAATAAATTTAGTTTAAATGTGCAGGGGCATTTTTTGCCCCCTTGAATTTGTGGGGCACTTTTGTCCCAAGACCCTGTCTTGAACCCTGGCTTCCATATATAGTTAATATTGGTGTTACATACTATTAAAAAAACAAAAACATAGGCAGTATATTAGTATGATTAGTAATACAATGCAGTACGACAGCACAGAGTGCTAATAATTCATTCTGAACAAAGCCTATAGTTTTATAATAGCCCCTCACAATGTGCTGTTGCACACACAAATTTTGTTCATGATACATTATGAATACTACATCACTTCTTGCTCATTATTATCATCAATTTGCCATCTTACCTAAAATCCACTGTTCAGAAAGACTGCAGCTCCCCTCTGTTTTTTTGCCATTATATTGTCCAATAAAGATTCCAGCCTGTCGCACACTCCGGCACACAGTTCCTCCACAAAGCTGAATGAGTTCCGTCAGGCTGTTGCAGGGGGGCTGGGAGTGTGGGGACACAAACATGGGCCGCTGATGCTGGAACAGATCCTGCTGATGTTCCCCAGCAGAGAGATGCTGCTGCAGACGGCATATCTGCAAGAAGAGACAAAATCTTATTACAATTCTTGTTCCTTTTCTAAATATTAAGGGTAAGATGAGCAGAGTCCATACATCAGGGGTCTCAATAAAAAAAAAAATGGTATGGGGCCACTTCTGATATTCACTAACTGAAGGGACATTTCAAAGATAAAGGGTTAGCTCACCCAAAAATGAAAATTTTCTGTTAATTTACTTACCCTTAGTATATCCAAGATGTGGGTGATTTTTTTCTCTTCAGTAAAACAGCAAAGAAGATTTTTAGCTGAAACCTTGGTTCTAAGTGATTTGTAAAATGCAAGTCAAAACAAAATTAATTCCCATGGCTCCAGACGATATATTGAAATCTTATGAAGCTAAATGTGCAAGAAGCTGAACATTATTTACAACATTATTACTTGTAATCCATAGCCTCGGATAAACGGTCAGGAGTGATGTGTAGTTCATAAATGAATCATTCTTTTGAACCGGTTCTTAATGAACTGGATGAATCAGACTAAACCATCTAAAACAGTTCACGGCTAAAACCAGCTTTGATCTACAAGTTACTCAATCAAATCTCACTTTTGGACATGTCCAGCAGTCACTCTGACTCAAAATGAACCATATACCAGCGTATGTGATCCTATTGTATGCCAGTTTTTGCCAACTACTTCAGCGCTCCAGTTAGTCCAACAGTACAATTAACTGAGGAAATAGTAAGGAATCTGACTAAAGAACTGACGAGCTGTTGATACAAGAAGCGTAAACAGAGCTCTTGAATGAAGGGGTGAAATTAAAGTTTTTTATGATTTATGTAAAAAAAAAAGTGAGTCAAGACTAAGTCACTTTATAAGCTTTACACATGTAAAACATCTGCGTTTTACATCATTATTGGGTGCTTTAATAATATAATTGCATAAGCGTTACGTCATTGCCTGATTACACAAACTGGTGAAGTGGTTATTTTTAACCAGTTAATTGAAACAAACTATTAGGGAAAAAAAATGTTTGTGGGAAAGAAAAGTATCACACTTCCCCATTTACCCGAGGATATAGACTACAGGTAAAAATATTGCAAATGTTTCTTGCACAGACCGACTGTTTTACTTCATGAGATCTCAATATATTAGCCATGGCAAACAAACTATTTGCTAAAATAACCATAACATTAACAGCAACGCTGAAATACAAGCGCGGTTCTGTCAGTCAGATGAAAGTTGTGAATGTTGTTATGAAGTTATGAAGTTGTTATATGTTACTATAACAAACACTGCACGTTTTCTTTCAGAATCATCATTGGCTGGTAGAAAGAAAAAAAGTAGTTTGCATAAAAGTTTTTACTTGAAAATTAAGATTGACACATTGTTGTGCATCTCTGATCAACGCACAGCGGTGTTTCTTTACTCAATGAATTGAATCAATGTTTTTTAAATGAATTGAGTGAGTGAATGATTCAGTGAGCCATTCATAAAGGCAGTCACTTGCTTGGTTACTGAATTAATCACCTGTTTGATCGATTGAATGACTTATTTATTAAGACAGTGATTTGCCACCACCTACTGGCGCTCTTAGTTTTATATTTAGAGTATCGTTTCTTTTTTAAAGTCATTGCATATTCCAGTAGGCCTATTTATTTGTGCTTGTGTGTGTTGAATTAAAATATTTATTTCTAAAGCTACTTATTGTAATGTATATTCAGTGCTTTTCTAACTTAACACAATGATAGCTTTATATTCTCTTTAATAATAACTTTATCTTTACTTAATTGGCACATTGTGTGTTAACTGACCGTAGTCTTTGCAGTTCATTCAAGCACAACTTTTTAGACAAGATGCAGCGGTTGCAGGTGATGCCACAGGCGGCTTTTGTCGCCGCAAGGTCTCTGGCATTGACTTGGGGTGTCAGGGCCCTCAAAGAGACGGTAGCGGATGACTTGCATTTTATGAATCACCAAGGACCAGCTAAAAATCTTCTTGACTCTTCTACTTGAGAAAAAAAGTCACCTACATCTTGGATGGCCTGAGGGTGAGTAAATTAACATACCATTAAGGGTCATGAAACTCCCCATTTTCATTTGGTTAGTTCTCCCCACAGTTTTGAAAAATGCTGCATGACTGGGCATGGTGCTCTGTGGAGTGGAGGGGAAGAGGAAAGACAGACAACACAACAATGTCTTCAGATTCAGACAGTTTTATTTTGCATTGAGTTAATATCATCAAAGCTTCCCTCAAATGCATGCTGCAATTCACTATTACATGGAACAATATGAATATGTTTTTCCAGCTCACCGTACTTTACATAAACACACACATCTTGCAAAAATAAATGCACAGCTATTTGCACTCTGCATGGAAGAAGGTACTGTTGTATCTTTCATAAGTTTTGTAGGTTTTTTGGCAGCATTTATATAAACCTTTGATCAGTTACATCAAGAAGCTGAAAAGGTTACACTTTTGGTGTGGATGAATCGCATGTCGGAGACTCCAGGTCTATAGAAGGAAATTTATGTCATGCAGAAATTCTTACAAAGCAAAAACAAATGCTCCCTTTGTATCTCTGAATTTAGTTTTACACTTTCATAAACTGCTGTGATGAGCTGACCAGGGCTCTGGAGCTTCAGGTTAAGAATGTTCGTAACACTTTAGAATAATGGTCCGTTGTTAACAAGTAACTATGCAGGATGTAATAGGTAGTATTACATCAACACTTAACTTATCTTGCTTCTCTATTAGTTAATAGCAGGGTTCGTACACATTTTTATCAATAAATTTCCATGACTTTTCCATGACTTTTGAGACAATATTCATGACCTAATGTTCCATTATTTTACAAGAAGAATAAAAATCTGTTCCAATTATCATAACATATGTTAACTTAAATTAATAACTATTAATGCTATTGCTTGTTTCTATTTGTTTTAGTAATAAGTACAAGCTGCAACTGCACTAGACCATGCAGAGAACATATCATCACATCAGTAAATGTTGTCATTTATTTAACTCAAATTTTGTTTTCAAAACTGTTTCGGTTTAACAGTAGCATTCAGGTACAGAAATATACAGAAATTGAATAAACTGTAAAGTGATAGATTTATTTATCATCTTACATCATAGCTCAGACGCGGGCTGGGCATTGGGCCAGGCTTCTCATTTTTTTTATTTTACACATCCATCAATTATAATGGTAATGAAGAAGATTTGCCACGCTGGTGGAAACAACAAGTGACCACGACTGTCAAGAGCGGCTCGGAAGGCGTTTAGTGTCCCCGCCAGCAGCAGCGAGCCTGCCATCAGCGCAGTTGGACGAGTTCCGCGGTCAAACACACGCAATTACCATGAATGTGTCGGGGGGAAATAGTAAGGAGATATTTAAATGATTAATTAATAAACTAGAGTTTTCGGAGTCAGTGTCGCAAGGATGAAGTTGACGATCCTGACTCGCCATGTCCTTATTTTTTGCTTTCAATTTGAATTATTTCGATTTTAACTAACCTAGTAATTTAAAGATTTCTAAATATATTTATCATATTTGTGAGGTAGGTTTGCTTAGTTTCAGTTCATCATTGTGAAGCGCTCCTGCTCAAGGCTGAGATGGCAGAAAGCGCATCTTGTAGGCTATGTTTTCTTTATTTTCCAAAAACAATATTTTGTTGATATTGTAAGTGCACACAAATAAAAGTAGACCCTTTACAGTTCCGAATGATGTATTACTTGTATGTTTATGAACAAAAATGGCAGCATATTTTAAGTTGTTTCCACTATCAAGAAAAAAAATTATCGCGCTCCATGTCCTGCAAAGCACGCTTTAGCTTCTATTCTCCACACAAACGCTTGGATATGCACCTAAAAGCGCACATTTAGTTAAAACGTTTAAACTAACGTGGGATATGCTTGAAGTGTTTTATATCTATAGATTTTATTCTAGGCAAGTCATGATGATTTGAGAATGCTAAATTGATCAAACAGGCTATGGTTGACTCACTGCAGTGTCTACTGCTGGCTGCTTGGTCATTACTTTAAAAAACGAAAGCTTGAATTTAACAAACAAAAAATGTTCCAAACATATTTCTAAATTAACTTAATAAAGAACCCAAAAGAAATTGAACCACTTTTCCATTAAAAATGGAACTATTTTTAATGGCTGCAACAGCAGCTGTGTAAATGGTAAAGAGAGAGAGAGAGAGAGAGAGAGAGAGAGAGAGAGAGAGAGAGAGAGAGAGAGAGAGAGAGAAACTCCAGTCGGACTCGGGCCAGTAATTCTGATAATTTGTCGGACAAGGCCGGGCTAGGGCTTGTATTTGAGGCCCGTGCAGAGCTCTACTGCGCTTTTTTGGTATCAAACTCAATTTTGTACTCGCAAAGGCGGCTTTATACACGCACGCACGCACGCGCTTTGGATGTGACTGAGCGCACAGGAAACCGCCCGTGCAAGTACCGAATGGCTTAAAAATACGTGCAAATAATACATTTTTGTGACGATGCAAAAATGACCTGATTAAGCAAGTGACAATTCTGTCAACTGTACCGAGACGCGAGCGAAAGTCTTGTATCGCAGCGTGCTGCGGCTCTTGCAGTGCAGACGAGATGCGCAGATGAGAAGCCGCTTTAAGAGAAAGTCAGAGAGAGAAGACGCGGTACAGCTGAATCACTCACGCGGTTATCAAGTGATTGATTTGATCTGTGTGGATTAATTTACGCATCTACCCTACAAGCTATATTGAAGGAATGTTTGCAGAAATTTCCCTCATTTGAAATGCGGAAGCTGCAGGAATGAGTAATGCGATATATGCGCGATTCCGCGCTGAAATTCAGCACCTGATTAAACATAATTCTGTTATAAAAGATTCATGAAACAGATTTCCATGACTTTTCCAAAACTTTCTGGGTTTATTTATTTTTCCAAAACTTTTCCAGGCCTGGAAATTGCTTTTTTTAAATTCCATGACTTTTCCAGGTTTTTCATGACCGTACGAACCCTGTAATAGTATTAAGTTAAGTGTTAATGTAGTACTACCTATTACTTCCTGCATAGTTACTTGTTAACAACGGACCATTATTCTAAAGTGTTACCAGAATGTTTAGCCCCTCCTATATGTCTACAAGGAATGCAAGGTTCATGATCCATTTAGGATCATCAGATTCAGAACATCCATTCGGCCATCTTACATGAATCTCTTCATCTCTGTTCTTAACTCAAAACATCTTTTTAGGACATTTCCCCTGCTGTACATTATGATATGTTGACTCTATATCTTCTAAAAAGGCCCGGACATGATGTAATTAACACATTTTAGGACAATAAACATTTTAATATTGCAAATATTTGCGGCACAGTGCCTGTTGGTGTTTATTACAGTACAGATCAACTGCTGAATAACTGCTTAATTTCAAGCAATATTGTCGTCTTGATTGCACATACTTTTTGAACTGAACCTGAGCTGTATGATGACATCACTGAATCAATGATGAACTGACTTTTACTGGAAAATTGAGTGTTTACTATCATATTTTTGCATTATCGATGCAGCATTTTCCTGTTTAAAACTGCTTTGACAATCTGTATTGTATAAAGCACTATATAAATAAAGGTGACTTGACTATCCAATTTCTTCCTTTCTTTGTACCAGAACTACCGTTTTTTTTTTTTTTTTTTTTTTTTTTAACTATAGGGGGCTTCATCAGTGGTAATGCCTACCAGTCTGTTCCTTGGAAAACCAGCACACTCAGTCGTGTTGAGCTATATCTTTGGTTAATTTCTAGACCTGATTACTACTGTTGGACCTACCTGAAAAACTTAATGCACTCTTTATTTCACTTGTGTCTATATTCTGTAGTATTTGTTTGTGCTATTGCTTGTAATTTGCTCATTTGTTCTTATTTTATTACTGACTGTTCCCTTAATATCGATTAGGCTAGCAGTTTTTGCTGTGTATCAAAATTGAAATCAAGAATTGTGAAAGTTCACTGGTATTTAAAATGTTGGTTAAAACAAGCTTATTCATGTAACTTCAAGGTCAAAACAATGAAAACAAAAAATATTTTTATTGATTGATTGGCAGGGCCGATGAAACATTTGAACCACTTACCCAACCGGAGCCAAAAAAATCCCCAACAAAATTTCCAATAATATAAGGTCAGTGATGCTGTGCCAAAAATGGATATCAGAAAATCTGTCAACAGAGGTCACAAGTCTCACCTTTGTGATTTTTATTCTTAGACAAAACTGAGAAATACTCAGAAACAGGTGCAGTAAATTGTTACATTTACAAAAAAGAAAAAAAGAAAGGAAAAGGAAAAATAGTTCCCACCAGCAATCTCTTGGTCCACCTTACATCTCAAAGCTGGAGCAGAGCCTGCTCCAGCGCATGAATGATCTTTAGCTTCATTGTTCTGGGTATATATACACATGACAAAAGTCTTATGAATTGTGGTAATACATCACAGATCACAGAACACAGATAATGGCATCTCCTGTGCCCTGTTTGAGCTCCCTGGGATTCAATCTGGGCAGGCTATTCTCTGTGTCCAAATACTCTAAATAGTGCACAATAACAGACATATTGCTGGCACAGCGCACATTCACATCACTGTTAAATGCAATCTGGCGAGAAACACTGCAGTGTGCTCCATGACTGATATGGGTGAGTTGCAAGCAGTGTACGAATTACGCAGTGACCATCAGGGGGGGTCAAGGGCTGTCAAGTGATTATTTAAAAAGAAAAAAAAAATCTAATTACATAATGTGCCGATTAATTAATCAAATTAATCTCAAATTAATGAGATTAATTAATTAACATGCACATCATGTGCCGATTAAAGATAAAGTTATTATTAAAGATAATAGTTATCGTGTTAATTTAGAAAAAAAAACACTGAATAGACATTACAAAAACATAACTGAAATATAAGTAGCTTTAAAAAGAAATATTTTAATTCAACATACAAAAATTTTCATTCATTAACGAAACACCACTGTGTGTTGATCAGAGAAGCACAACAGTTCTCCGAGGGCTTTATTTTTCATTGGTGAAATTACTGACAATGTGTCTAAAATGTAATTATTCACACCTTCACACCTTTACTTATCTTCATTTTCAGGTAAAAACTTTTATGTAATTTTTTGTCTTTGATGATGATTCTGAAAGAAAACACGCAGTGTTTGTTATAGTAACACATGCCGTGCGCTAGTATTTCAGCCAGCGCTGCTGTTAATGTTATGGATATTTTAGCAAATAGTTTGCTCCATAAATTCAGTTGAACAGCATTAAGTTGAAGAAGGTAAACTTTATCACTTGACTGAATTTACACATTCATTTTAGGTGTTCTTGCTCCGTCCAAGCTATAAATGCACGTATTTGAATGAGCGCTGTAGCATATTCTTTAACTGCTCAGGTAAGGCCAATACGACCCATTTCAGGAGCTGCCAAAATTATATTTTAAAATCAGTTAGGGCTATTGAAATGCATGTTAACATTTACAAGCAATCTCCATATTATGCATAGGCTAGCCTTCTTTCTATCTGACCCCCCCTACATTTAGTTTTGACATCAATCAGAGGGATAAAGCCTTCTTCATGGGGGTCAGACCCCCCCAAACCCCCCGTAATTCGCATCCTGGTTGCAAGGGACAATCTGCTGTTTTACAAATATGCCAGATGAAGGATTTCAAGTGTCCCAACTGGCTTAAAAACAGAGGAATATGTTGAAACAATGTCGGGGGTGGGGGTGGGGGTGGGGGGTGTTAAAGTGTTGAATAACTGAAGACCTCTAAGTTGAAGGTTCGTTAACAGGAGCGGAGGTAAAAAGTTCAGAACTGAAGGAATGCAGGATTTCAAGAATAATGTGACATCAATATTAGGAGTGGGAATCACCAGAGGCCTCGCAGTACAGTTTTATCACAATACTTAGGCCACAATACAATATTATATTTTAAACATTTTGTGATATGGTTGATGCCAACATTAACCAAAGTTGCCCAGCAATATTGCTCAAAAAGTTGCTCTGTGTATCATCAGCCTAAGAGTTGGAGTATTACTGTGATATATTGATTTATACTGATTTATTTTTTCAACTGCAGAATGTTCCTAAAGGACAGCTTTGTCCGCACCTTTTTATCTAATAAGATGAAGTTCTCAGTCTGTTTATCTAACTTAATTTAATTTACAAACAGCTTGAAAGCTAGATGGTGCTATGAGGTAATTTTCATTGCACAACAGTCTACACACCGTAAAAAGGCATTTGATTTCAAACTTTAAAATTAACTTAACTAAAAATGAAACTGGTAAAACAAAGTGCAGTCATATAAAATTTTGTGTTCTACAAATATCACAAACAGATCAAACAGCTTTTTTCACTTTTTAGGGACTGATTATACTGATCTATACTGATTATAGTCAGGCTGATGATACATGGGGCAACTTCGGGCAAATGTTGCCATTAATGGGCAACGAGACACAGGGCCTACAACCGATCTAAATTATCCAGATAGAAATTTGTTATGCATTCTCAATAGCAAAGTGCCCAAGCAACATTGCTCAAAAAAAGTTGCCCGGCAAAATTGCTCAAAAAGTTGCCCCATGTATCATCAGCCTTAGATTAATTTTTGGTTCGGTGTGTTAATATTTTACAAACTTTAGATGCATGTTATGCATCAGGTGACTGTCTGTCAAATAGAAGGTATTGTCTTCTGTCAGTCACGTCCAGGCTGACTTTGTAATTTTGACACGTCGATAAACTCATAGATATATGGAGGAATACAATGATAGAGTATACACAGAGCAATGAAGATTCATCTAGACTTCCACAAATTTATTATCGGTTAGTCTCGAAATATCTTGATGAGATATCTGTGTTGAAATAATGGCCATTTCATCAATGGTTCATAAGGCTAATCATCAATCATCTATCATTAATTTGTACTTTCTCCTGAAGCTATAAGATAAAAAAATGAAATAAAAACTATTCTGTCACTAACTTATGTTCCTTTTGACATTTCATAATTCAGAAGAATGCACACAATAGGCACTTTTGTGACCATAATGTGCCCTTTTACTGAGCTTACACTTGATGTAAACTATACAGCAATTGTGACAAGACCATTGTGCCGTTTTATTTATGACAACATACAACGTTATACTTTGAAAATGAATAAATTGGTGATAAATTACTTCTGAAATATCTACCACTGCAGTGGACCGATGTTTAACTCATCTAAAATGAGATAATTTTACAGAAAAAAAAAAAAAAAAAAAAAAAAAAAAAAGGAAAGCAAAATCTAAAAAAAAAAAAAAAAAGAAAGTAATAATTCATCCTTTAAAGGGTTAAACCGTTTCCGAACTAATGTTTTAATTATAAAATGTTTTTTCACAATGTGAGCAATCTCTAGCGTAATACAAAGGAAAAAAAAAAAAAAAAAGATCCAAAACTGTAAATGACAAACCCTCATCAAAAGGGAAAGAGCTTTTGCATGCTGTAAACTCTGTTTAAGAAAAATAAGGACATTGTGTCATTTCCTTCCTCCTGCAACTTCCTTATGACATTAAATGAACAACACAAACAGCAGCCCTCCCACGCAATGTAATGCAGAGATATGATTCATCCCCTGCACCTGAGCGACGACAGGCCTTCCTTTGCATTTTCTGCTCTGATTTTGGGGGAAAAAAATAATGGAATTAATTTTAAATGTGGCAGTGTGTTACTGATAGATGAAAGCATTATCATACTGACCTATGAAGTATTTAATAAAAAGCAAAACAACAACAACAACAAAAACAATTACACTTTACTTTCAGCTCTTCTGGATTGCCTTGCCATGAAAAAGCACCAGACGTTTCTGAACACTGAATACGTGCCTTTTTAAAAAAAAAAAAATTTATTCCTTTTTTGGACCAAGGAGGACGTTTTAAGTTTTGGAAATGTGTTCCCCAACCCTGTTTCTGGAGACGTGTTTGATCATGTTTGAAAATGTGTACTGTTGGTGCACCTCCAAGAACAGGGTTGAGAAACATGTTAAAGTAAACCATACGTAAGCTTTTAAACTTAAAATAATAAACAGTGAATAACATTTAATTCATTATGATATGACCCCTTTCAGTATTACACAAGTTTAAGATTTGATACACTGATTTGTCAAAAGTGGAATAATAAAAAAAAACAACAAAAAAAAAACAATTGTTTGGGTACATTTCCAGTGATAACTGTGACGCACTCTAGACCGAAAAGATGCTTTGATAGTCATCATAAAGCAATGTTCTCTCAGGTGTTAATGGAAGTGACGACAAGAACTTGATATCCAAGCAGGAGACACCCAAGGGGTTAAAAGACAAAACATCCTCTGAGCGGAATTATTTCCTCTCTCAACACCTGCCTTCCCCTTCCTCCATGTCAGCTTTTCAGGCCAATATACTGTGATCATCTGAAATGAGGAAATGCTATGACAAACTGGCCTAATAGTATTCTATTTTTACATTTCCAATACTAATGCAGAATCAGACTTCAGTTTAAATTTAATATAGGCTGACTACAATTTTGAAAACCTTACACATCTTTTAATTAACCATAAGTCATTAGTTTAACACCTTTTACAAAGCAATGCCTACAATTAATACAACATGTTTCATTTCAAATCATATTAACAACATAATAGTAACAAGTTAACCTGAAAAACTGACAATTTTAAAATTTCTACAGAATTTCTGAGGATGTTTTACCTGTCTTCGTTTTATATTTTTCAAAAGCCTAAAACCTCATTTCCAGTTTTCAATGACGAAATTCTCAGACTTTTGGACCTCACTGTACTCAAGATCTAGGGCAGGAAATTATGGTCTAGAAATGATAGTGTGAGTGACAACTGAAAGACCCCCCTTTATCTCTCTTTAAACATTCAGGGGGACCAGAGCTTTGAAGAAGATAATGTAGAAGGACAAAAGCACAGCAAAACACACATCTGGACATGTGGTCTGACTTGGACACTGCTGAAGTTGCATTACTTGAATTATACAGCTGCATCCTGAGTTGCCTTTTTTCTGTAGCAGCCCTCTAAGAAAAAAACAAATACAACCATTACGTCCTCGTCCTCTCCCACTGGTGGGACCCACTGTCTTGGCTTTCATTGGAGCAGATACAGGCGAGAAGGAGCATTCAGCAGGAAGAGTTTAATTAGAGATCCTGTCTGGCTGGAGAGTTCTTTATGCTCCTCTATCCAAGCAGTGCTTTCAAACAGAGGCCACGGATCATGGGAGGAGTCTCAGTCCTTTCACAGAGGACTCCGTTAAGAAAACAGCCTGTTAGACTGATGAGGGATGAGTACAAGCAGCCTGGGAGCAAGTGATACTCTATTAGTGCTTCTGTGACACTGTCTCCTCCTCCTACTCTTGATGGCATATAAACGAAGCTCACACACAGTGAGAGCACAATCCTGGAAAAGGAGAATAAACTGGATGTAGACCCAGACTCAGTGGCTTTATTCTTGTAACATCCAGACTCTAAGTAAGGGAAAAAGGAAGATATTTTTTACTTGGACTGGTAGAAGTATTAAAGTTTCAGAACAAACATGCTGAACGCTGGGATACTATTACTACTAAGTTATTGCCTTAGTGTTGGGGAAGCATTTACGGCCAATTCAGATACAACAGGAAAGAAGCAGTACCAGATCCAGAATGGGCCATGCACCTACACCTTTCTGCTGCCAGAACCACAGGACTGCGGAGGCCCTTCGAGCACTTACACCAACCAAGTGCAACGAGATGACCTGGTTGACTATGACAGCTCAATCCAAAGACTGGAACAACTAGAAACCATCATGGAGAACAACACGCAATGGCTGCAGAAGGTACAACGTTTCTCTTGTATATCACTATAGGGAAAGTAGATGTGCTTTTCAAATGTAGATTAATTATATTTTAGGACACCTTCAGACTTGACGATTTGGTGCAGAGTTTCATGTCAGAGTTAGGTTTTTTCTTTTCTTTTTCTCTCTTTTTTTATGCTTTGAAAGCAGTTTTCTAAATAATATATGTGAATTGCACCCGAGTCTACTTAAAAAAGGTGGTCAGAAGAACAGTTCACATGTACTGCAATGCAGTTTGAGTTGGTATGAAAGCAACTGTCCTAACTTGCAAATCATTACTGATGTATGATGTTATACCGATATACTGTATAATTATACCGATGTATAATTTGTATCTTCATGTTTACCACTTACTAAAAACAACAAATTTATTGTATCTCTCTTTCATCTCTTGCAATGGTAGATGAAAGCAAGCACTGATTTGTGCGTGTAAAGTTTCGGTGGTAAGCTTCTGATAGTACTCGTGGCACTCAGGTTCAGACCCAAATGTAATGTAAAAAGAGACCTCTGGAAGGAGGGGAGAGAAATTCATACCAACCAACCAAACCACGACTTAAAGCCAAACAACTTCACAACTTCAGAATGGAGCATTTTAATCACTTTAATCAAGCAGCTAAAAATCAGGAAACAGCATTAAATGCTTGGATTTAAATTAATCAACGTCATTGCTTACTATCTGACCAAAGCTTAATTTTTCCAAATTAATTTACAATTACTGCATAAGCACTGACTTTCAGCCCACAAAGGACCTGTGCTCCAAACTGAGTTGACCTGCACCAAAGTTATAATTGTTTGTTCCTGCTTTAAAAGAGCCAGATGTGACGCCCTTTGTTTTGAATTGGAGCATTTGTTGTTTCAGAACCTGGCACATTTCCTCCTCTAGTTCTATTCGTTATTGGCAATACTGAAATCACGCTCTTATCCGCACAAAAAGAATCAGTCTAAGATAGTCTGAACAAGGTGGTCTCAGCCTGATTGAAAACCAGCTGGATGAGCACAATATTTCTTGCAGCTGAAAACCAAAATTCACCTCTTCTCATTGCTCTTTGCCAAAACAGGTGCAAGAATGCTGTTCTTACGCAGCCTGGACTCTTGCTCTAACAGATACATATTTATTTATATAGTGGTGTGCAATATTGACAAAATATATATCTCTGTATTTTCTGGATGTTTTATCATTTATTTTAGTCACTAATGATAATTTCACAATATTTTCCAGAGTGTGTTTTTGGGCTGGTACTGGGTTAGGCCTGTCTTGGACAGTAACATTCTGTGTGGTGTTTAGTTCACAGCAGTGACTTTTTCATCATACCTTATTAGATATATGCATCTTTTATATGTTTTAAATATTTTATTTTTGGAATATTGAAATATGAAATTGTTTTAAAAAAAAAAGACACTTCTCAATATCACATTTGCAATAGTGCTGATATTTGGATAAAAAAAAGCATGCTTGCTTGTGTGATATTATTGCTTAACTATATCATATAGAAGTAAAAGATTTTGGGGGCATTCTAATAGTATTCTAATGAAAAAAAAGGGGTTAGAAACAATTTGCTAGCAAATTTTATAGTAAAATACAAAGAAATAGCAAGTAACACACTGAACTAAACATGAAATTTTGAACTATGCATATTGCATGTATATGTGTGTGTGTGTATATATGCTCAAAAAAAAAAAAAAAGAGACATGTTAGCTAAATAGGCTTAGCAGTGAAATTTGTATTTAATAGTAGTAGCCAACCATTAAACATAGCTTGTTGACAATCTAGAATATATCTAATATCATGGGTTCCCACACCTTGGTTAACTTCAAATTCAAGGACCTTTCAAGGACTTTCCAGGTCCAATACCCTCAAATTCAAGGACTTAATGTGGGGACACATTTCAAGTGAGAGCAAAGGTTACATCGCGTCACCTTGTAAGATATATTGTTACAGTTTTCATGTGTCAAACACAACTATGCAAAAAAACAATTTTTTTTTTTTGCATTTATTTTTGGCCATAAGACAGAAATCTGATATTTGTCTTATTTCTGTTTTGCATAAAATTTAATAATATTTGGTACATACTATACTGTATTCTAAAATGATCTGACATTAACTTTTGCATGGATTTTATTGAAAACAGCTTAGACTCATGTAACCAGAAGTTTTAAGATATATGAATATGCTTTTAAGTTTTTCTTGCCTCATGGCTTTACATTATCTTAACAAGCAAAGCAATTCAACTCTACATCCTTTGGATCTCTGGCAAGCTATTCTTTGCAATCTTCTTTGGTGATCCAAATATCTTGAAACTTGCATTTTCCAGTCATCACGTTTCAGCGGTTTCAGCCTATTTTTGCAATGTTTCATGGTGTGTCTGTGAAACGTGGAGGTGACATCTTAGTTACCATCTTAGTTAGTAGTTTCGTGTGCGTGTGAATGTCATGGCAACGAACAACACAAAGTACCTCACTTGGGAAACAACGTAACGCATAAATGTGCAACGTAAATCAAGCAAGCTAGTATGCACAAAGTGTTGGCAAAATAATACATTAGCGGACCGGAGGGAATAATATGGAATTTTCCAGGACCTGTATCCATGTTTGTTTATTTTCAAAAACTTTCCAGGGCCTTGAAAATTTTTAATCAGATTCACAAACTTTCAAGGATTTCAAGGACCCGTGGGAACCCTGTATATATCATTTGTGACTTCTGGACAAAAATAAATGTTAATTCAACTAATTTAGTTTTTTTAAATATTATACACTATTTTACAATATGTGGGGTTTATTTTCAGATTGTTTTTTTTCTCTACAGCATCTAGCTACAACATTGTAACACTGTCTCATTTCACACCTGACAACGTTGATGCTCTAGACCAGGGTTTCATAACCCTAGGTAAAAACGGAGCTAACCACCTACAAATTAAAAGTATGAAATGTTGAGATGATTGAGTACAGTGTAAAAGTGTCAAGTGTCATCTGAAAATGTTTTAATGCACATTAAACTACAACAACAAAAAAAAAACATGCATGATTTTCTATTTTAGAAACGGTCATGTAGGGCAAAAAGTGAACTCTTGCATCCTCTTGGAAGCAAAAGAAACAATATTTTGGTATGGCAGAAGAAGGGCTCTTCCTCTTAGCAGTCCATTCTAAGACCTTAATCTAAGGTCAGAGGAAATCACTTCCCCCTCTTTTGGCTCTCAAGAACTGTACTGTAAGAATCTCACATTATTGGGATATCTGATTAATAAGTGGCCAAGGTGCTATTCATATGTGACAGCAAAACAATGTGTAAGTATGTGGTCACACTTTCATGTAAATAGGCAGAAGAAACAAGCCGCCTAGTTGAATACTTGGAGCAGGAGCAAACAACTGATTAGATCAGCTTGCATTTCCGATTATACGTCATGACACCCTTCACATGAAGAAGCGGCTCCAGAAAAAGGCTTGGTGGAACCAAAAGAGGAAGGCAAACAAAATTAACCTGATTACAGTAGTTGTCACAAATTCAAAAATATTCATGCTAAAGTGCAGTAGTAATTGGTCTTTCAAACAAACAGTGGCAAGGCCACTGCAATTTTATTTTCCTCTCAGCATTCTACAAATTTTTGCATTGAGGACAAAACTTGTAACTCATTTCCATCCTGTTTGTTTGAGTGTTGGCTCATTTCAGGAACTCAATACAGGAAAGACAACATACAAGGATTTGCATTCAACACCGCTGAGTTTGAGATTCTTTCATGGAGCGTCAACTCTAGTGTAGATGCCTTAACAAAATGTCCATTTCAGCACAAAGGTTTAAGAAACTGAAACTTTTACCTACAAAGTCTTGACAGTCTCATACTGTACTATTCCAAAAATAGCCATTTTTTAAAATGACAATATCACCTGTGTCTACAGTGACATTGTTGAATAGCTTAAACAACTTGCTCCACATCTGCTAACAGAGGCAGAATTGTCATATTGAGCTATCCCTTCATCAATACAAGCTCAAGTAAGCCTAATTTATAAAAGTTATTTTCTATAAACAACTCTTCTTGATTATTAAATGCCTTGTGACAGTTGAATTTTTCAAGGTTTGCATTTCTGTAATTCAGAGGTTGAGGCTGTATTTTCTGTAGTCTTATCTAATAATTGCAGGCGCATCTGCAAAAGCTACATTTCAGCATCTAAAAACAGCAGCAGAGCATCCCTCTCTCAGAATCATATACATGAAGAGATGCAGATAGTGGTATCATGTAGGAAAACAAAGATGCAGACAGTGACTTCAGATGCAACAGTTTTCAAATAAATCAAATAATCTGATTCCATCCACAGCTGGAGAACTACATCCAGGAGAACCTCAAACAAGACATGGCCCAAATTCAAAATAATGCAGTGCAAAACCACACAGTGACCATGATCAAGATTGGGACCAGCCTCCTGAGTCAGACAGCAGAGCAAACCCGAAAAATCACTACTGTTGAGGCACAGGTGAGGTTGTTACTTCACTGTCTAATGCAGCAGGCATGGAGTCAGTTTCAATAACTAACAGGACTCGACTGATTTTTTCTATTGGCCTGGCTTGGACAGTTGTTTGGAATTTTACTTGCCCTGTTAAAATGTTTGCTGGCTACATCACATGGGTTCTTTTTATATAAACCGTGTATGGCACCAGAAATGTAGATAACTAGGAAAATTTTTACAATTCTTTACAGGTATATGTACTCTTTACTTCGATTCATTTATGATTTCACATTTTGCATGGCATCTAACTTGTTCTGCTACAAAAGTAGTAATATCGCCATCTACAGGACATTGACACAATTTGACAGTACTACATCTTGTGCGTTTTGCCCTTAGTCACCCAAACTTGCCAACAAGGCAACTTAACGTGAATGGGGGTAGTTGTGAATCTCGGGTCTTTTATTTATGAGATGAGGACATGGCTGAGACCTTTTAATGGATATTGGTTGACCTTTTTGAGTACTTGAGCTTAGCTGAGACTTCAGTGTTTGTAGACGTTTAAGGCTGTTGTGTTGACTTTGATTTATTGCAATTTTGAGGTATTCAGTTTTATTTTGATTTTAGAAAAACACATGATTTATGCTGTAAGGTATGTAACTTTTACTAAAGTATGGTTTACAGGTATATACAACCACAATCAGTATGTAAATGCCTGAATACCATGGGCCTCATATATAAAGTGTGCATACACCCAGATTTGATCTTAGAGTGTGTGTGCGCTTAAATCCACGCCGACACACATATTTGTAAAAACTGCCTTTGATGTGGAAAAGTGTTTAGTGTCACATCAGGGTCTGAGCAGATGTACACACTTTTTTCTTGTTTGAGTACTGCAGGTTTTTGAAAATGTAAGCTGTTCTTGCAGCTCGCTCTTCTAAATTAAAGGATTTGGATGATGACTGGTGAACATTTATATGTTAATGACATTGATTAGGAGTCGTTTACAAGCAGAGAACTGAAACCATTCAATTGAGCACAAGTTCAAGGTAATTTGTGATTCATAGATTTCACATCTTAAAGAAGCGTACGTGCGTTTTCTGTATGTGCGTTCATTCTATGAATCACACGTACGCATATTTGAGAGATAATTGAAAGATCAAATTTAGGATGGTTTCTGCACAACATCTGATGAGGCCCCATGAGTGCAAAATGGAGAGGAGAATATGGAGAGTTGAGGAGAATATGAGTTGAATGAACAGCCAGGGTTTTAGTACAGGTTGCTCAAAAGTCTCGAAGTGTAAGTGCACTTCAGACAATGTTATACTTTACAAAATGTTGTGGAGAACTGCCAAATTGTTCTGAAGATGGTTTTACAGTTAAAAAGTCAGTGGAAGACCACAACAGCTGAAAAACTACAAAATACCTTCAGAGAAGAGAGTGATTCAATGTCTTCAAGTTATATGAAATACTCATGATTTGCAGAGTCTTATCTAAGATACATTCTGTGGGAAACACAATGTCCATTTTCATCTTTAGGTTATTAACCAAACAACTCGACTTGAACGTCAGCTTCTTGAGAACTCCATTTCAACCAGCAAACTGGAAAAAGAAATTCTACAGCATATAAATGAAATCAACAAACTGAACGAAAAAAACAGGTAAACATTATTAATTGGACTATTAAAAACACCACCACGCATTTTGCTTTAAGCTTTAAGTATGTAAAGATCCGTTCAACATCTCTGTAAAAAAAAGTGTTTTTCAAAGCTTGTTCTCTTGGTTCCTGTTAGTGTCCTGGAGAAGCGAGTGGAGAACATAGAAGGAAAGAGAAATACTGAGCTAGAAAACCTCAAAGAGGAGAAGGAACAGCTCAAAAAGCTGGTGGAAAAGCAGACTAACATAATGAAAGAGATGGAGCAACAATTGCTCCGCACCTCCTCCGATAACTCTGCAATGAAGCAGCAGCAGCAAGAACTGACAAATACAGTCAACAACCTAATCCACACAATTTCTGTGGGTAAGTGACCATCCGCTTGCATCAGCATTTCAACTGTTATCGCACATGGGACCTGGGGGAAAATAAACACCCAAAACAATATTATGCCAGCTCACCAGCAGCTGTTCAAATGTTTGGGGAAAAAGTTCAACCGTTAATCAGACAGAGACACATAAAAACAATCATCACTGGAGTACAATAAACATATAATATGCACAGTCATAGTCGAACAGTTTTAGTAAAAAAACCTATAAAGGCACTAGTGATCATGAAAGTATATTCTTAAAACTTGACAGTAATCTTGTGAAATTAAGGTCCATACAGTGAAAAAAAAAACCTAAAAAAAAAAAAAAAACCTAAGTAAATGTGGGCACTGACACAAAAATCCAAAATGGTATTGAGTCTATATACACCAGTTTTTGTACCAAAATGGTATAAACATTATATAGCCATCCAATCCTATTTCTGGCGTAGCCTACCATCCAGTATGGCTCAACAAGACTTTTCTTTCATCAGGTAGCAATTCAATGATGCAGGACAACCCAGATCAGTACAATGACTGTGCTGCAGTCTTCAGTGTAGGGAACAAGGAAAGCGGGGTCTACTCATTGACCATACCCGATACAAAACAACAGTTCAAGGTAACCTCTATCACCTTAACTCAAGTGCAAATGCAGTAACATTCAAACCTAACATTTACAAATTAAAAATTTCTCATTATTCACCCTTGTTTTGTTCTGACCATGTACTACTTTTTTTGAACACAAAAGGCTGACCATCAAAATCACTATTTTCCATACAACAAAAGCGGATAGCCATTTGTATTGTATGAGCTGTTGGCTGTCGAAGACTCCGGTTGAAATCCAACCCGAGTCATGTCTTGATCCCATTCCCCCACTCCAACACCAACATACCTGTCTACACTGTATTTTCAAAGGCAAAAAGCCAAACAATAAAATGAAAGAAAATAAGCAATTGTTTAATTTAAAAAAATATATGTTATTAGATATTACAAATGCCATTGTCAACTTTTTTTTCCCTATTTGTATGAAATTAAGTATGAACATCTGCCTAATATCTTTTGCGTTTTGAGGAAGGATTAAAATAATATGTGGTTTGAAAGACATAAGGGTGACTAAATGAGAATTTTCATTTAAGGGTGAACTATTCCTTTAAGTGTGACTCTCATGCTGATATTCTTTACATTCCCACAGACAGCCATTTCATAAGAAACCGTCCTTTAGAATTCACTGAAGTCAGGCAATTTTACCTCCTATTTAGACTTCAGTATTTTGAGAAAGTGACCAAAAAGGTTTATTTATGATAAGTCCTGGGAAAAAAATTCATGACATGAAAGTTTATGCAGAAGGACATGCAAGATTTAATTTATAGAAATTTACAATTTCTTTTACCAGGCTTACTGTGACATGGAGACAGATGGAGGTGGATGGACAGTAATACAGAAGCGCTTCAATGGCCTTGTTGATTTTCATCAAACGTGGAAAAATTACACATTGGTAGGGATTTAATGATGTTTACCTATATTGCCTTGACTTATGTACCCTCCAGAAGCTTGCATTCTGCAAGTGCCATCCCAAAGAGGCACAAAATCACTTTCACAGACTTTTACCTTAACTTCTGGTGGAATGACCTGCCCAACTCAATTCCAGCAGCTAAGTCCTTAGCCATCTTCAAGAAATGGCTAAAAACCACATTTCTTCCATCTACACTTGCCCCTCTAACACTTACATATACACTGCCGCTCAAAATTTTGGTAATCAGTAAGATTTTTGTTTTTTAAAGAAGTTTCAGGGGGTGAAAACGTTTTGAATTTGAAGATCAGGGTAAATTTAACTTTTGTCTTCTGGGAGACATGTAAGTATATTCTGTAGCTTCTGAAGGACAGTACTTAATGAAAAAATATGATATGATGTTTAGGCAAAATAAGAAAAATGTACACATCTTTATTTTGTTCAAAATGTTACAATATTTTGTTTAAGTCTTTGGTTCTTTCAGTTGTGATGATTTTGGCTCACATTTTCACATTTATCAAAAACCCACCAATTCACTCTCTCAACAAATTAGAATATGGTGACATGCCAATCAGCTAATCAACTCAAAACACCTGCAAAGGTTTCCTGAGCCTTCAAAATGGTCTCTCAGTTTGGTTCACTAGGCTACACAATCATGGGGAAGACTGCTGAACTGACAGTTGTCCAGAAGACAATCATTGACACCCTTCACAAGGAGGGTAAGCCACAAACATTCATTGTCAAAGAAGCTGGCTGTTCACAGAGTGCTGTATCCAAGCATGTTAACAGAAAGTGGAGTGGAAGGAGAAAGTTGAGTGGAAGGAAAAAGTGGGGAAGAAAAAGACACACAACCAACCGAGAGAACCACAGCATTATGAGGATTGTCAAGCAAAATCGATTTAATAATTTGGGTGAACTTCACATGGAATGGACTGAGGCTGGGGTCAAGGCATCAAGAGCCATCATACACAGACGTGTCAAGGAATTTGGCTACAGTTGTTGTATTCCTCTTGTTAAGCCACTCCTGAACCACAGACAACGTCAGAGGCGTCTTACCTGGGCTAAAGAGAAGAACTGGACTGTTGCCCAGTGGTCCAAAGTCCTCTTTTCAGGTGAGAGCAAATTTTGGGGTGCAATGTCATCTGCTGGTTTTGGTCCATTGTGTTTTTTGAAAACCAAAGTCACTGCACCCGTTTACCAAGAAATTTTGGAGCACTTCATGCTTCCTTCTGCTGACCAGCTTTTTGAAGATGCTGATTTCATTTTCCAGCAGGATTTGGCACCTGCCCACACTACCAAAAGCACCAAAAGTTGGTTAAATGATCATGGTGTTGGTGTGCTTGACTGGCCAGCAAACTCAGCAGACCTGAACCCAATAGAGAATCTGTGGGGTATTGTCAAGAGGAAAATGAGAAACAAGAGACCAAAAAATGCAGATGAGCTGAAGGCCACTGTCAAAGAAACCTGGGCTTCCATACCACCTCAGCAGTGCCACAAACTGATCACCTCCATGCCATGCCGAATTGAGGCAGTAATTAAAGCAAAAGGAGCCCCTACCAAGTATTGATTACATATACAGTAAAAGAACATACTTTCCAGAAGGCCAACAATTCACTAAAAATGTTTTTTTTTTTATTGGTCTTATGAAGTATTCTAATTTGTTGAGATAGTTAATTGGTGGGATTTTGTTAAATGTGAGTCAAAATCATCACAATTAAAAGAACCAAAGACTACTTCAGTCTGACATTCTAATTTATTGAGATGCACCTGTACATCTTTCGAATCTGTAAAGACTATGTTTATTTGTGTGCACTCGCAATAACCCATCATTGCACTTTTGTAAATTAATGAAAGCGATCAGGATGTGCTTTCTGCTGTCTCGGTCTCTGTGAACTTGAGCACGAAACTCCAAAACTCTGTGTATACTTGCCTTACAGACACGGAAAAATATAGCTATAGAGAGTGAAATGTCTACTTTTTAATGACCCAATTCAAATGGAAAACAAATATTCTCAGATTATGTAATCTGTATGAAACATGCATACTGGCACATCACTACTGCGAATGATGAGTCAATGTCGCCAACTTCATCTCTTAAACCAAAAACAAAGAAAGGACTAGTTTATCAATACATTATTAAAATGTTAATGCAGTCTCCTTACTATTTTTCCCTCACACATTCATAATTATTACTTCTGCAGGTGCGCTACGGAAAGCTTTATGCCCGCTTATTCGACTACGCAGGCAGTTAAAGGCTCATTATTATGATTTAAAAGGTTTATTAATAAACGTGTGATTAGTCGACTAATGCTTCAATTGAACAAATATCTTTAATCGAGGGCAGCCCTAGTTCAAAAACACAAAAACGCTGTAAAAGAATTTGTGGGACCTGAAGGATTTTTCGTAAGAACAGCAGGCAGTTTAACTGTTCAGTACAAACAAGGGACTCATGAACAACTATTAATAAACAACAACAAAAACAGCTGTGGATCATTCAGGTAACAACACCGTATTAAGAATCAAGGGGATACACACACACGCACACACAAACCTTACTATGTGCACTGCGTTAGACTAACCAAGACTTGTCACAGCACTTAAATTTACTTATTGTTCTTTTATTTGTTTTGATTGCTTCTGTTGTCCTCATTTGTAATTTGCTTTGTAATTTCACAATATAAATGTGCCTGATAAATGACTAAATGTTCATGTACACTACTATGAAACATGGACTTTCTGTTCTTCCATTTCAGGGGTTTGGAGATATCTCAGGTGAACACTGGTTGGGGAATGAATTCATCTCTAAGTTGACACAAGAAAAACAATATGTGCTCAGAATAGATCTGATGGACTGGGAGGGGAATACGGCCTTTTCAAAATACGAGCAGTTCTCACTAGATGGAGAGAAGCAGAATTACAGGTGAAGAATTACCCTTTGCTTTCTATAGCTGAGAGTTCTGTGACTCCTTTTGAGTTTTGTGTGTATTTTAGACTATATGCTGTATGACGGTAAAATTATGCCATACCGTTTACAATACAGTAAATATCTGCATGGCTATCAGTAGGCAGGACCGCTTTTTGGTATGTAAGAGTGACAAAGAAACACGAAGGAAGAAGCTGGTATTAAGATTTGTAGAGTAGTTCTTTATGGTCATCAAGCATCACGACTTTTTATATTAATATTCGCAGAATTGATGTGTTTTCATAGGTGTCTCTATACTGGCTATTTTATATCTTCATTTAATTAACCTTCTTTATTTTATTTTTTATTATTATTATTTTTTTGTTTGTCTCTATAAAGTCTGCTATCAGTATGTTCTCATATTTGAAATAAAACAGCAGGAAACTACGAATAAGCTGTTGATTTGGTACACACCCATGTTAACGCTGCCGTTCATTCTGCCATAAAAGGGCTGGCGCACAATTGTCATAACTCCAAAGAAAATATTTTGCCATCTGGAAATATTCATGGCCTATGTAACCTGAAAAACATGACACAACACAGTTCCCCTGAACAACTTTTACCATCTGACCTCAACAAGCTAATGGCTATGCATGGGATAGCCCATTTTTAGTTGCATGGGAGGTTTGATTTCATTAGCATGTGGCTAAATTAATGATGTGATACACTAATAAATACATAGGATAAAACTGTTCATTTTAATTAGATCAAATTAATTATAAATACATTTTAGTACTGGATGAATTATATCTAGAACCAATATTTCTGTTGCATCTTAAGCCATATTGATTTTTTTTTCTTTCTCTGAGATAATCCAAATGCATTTTGGGATAACTAAATCTTTGCTAGAATTATGTTATTTTAGCATTTAGCCAAAAGAAGGTATACTGGGGAAGAAATTAAAAAAAAAAAAGATTGGTTGTCCTCTGTATTAGTAGCCAATGAGCTCTCTGCTCAACATTCAAATATATGACTAGTGTTTGTTGTAGCAGTTTCGCAGCACGCTTCAGAAAACCCTCCACCTTCCCCAGCTCAACCTGTATAGATCTGCTTCGAGGTGATTCATGTATGCAATAGGGGGTTATTTCATGTATGTTTCATGTATATTTGCAGCAGCAGTATTTCTTACATGCTCACAGCAGCATGTTGTGGATGTATTGGCAGTAGCAAGTCTTGGTACTTGCATGGCTATTACAGGATGGCATTTGTGGCCTGTATATATTAAAGGGGCCCTATTATATTTTTTTATTTTATTATTTATAGAGTTATTCTCTATATCAGCAAGCACTGTTTCTGAACTCCCCAAACACATTGATTGTGTCCTGACGTCTCATCCGAGGATGGTGACCTTAACAGTATAACACCGTGTCTACACCGGACACGAGTGGCGCGACAAATCCCCGACAGAAAACTGCTGCCATGTTCTATTTATGAGGTATTGACACAAATTTCAAATGATTTTCAATGGTCGCTTTGTCGCGTCCAGTGTAGACAGACTTTAGCTGTTGCGGCACGGTGTGGAAACTGTTGTGTCAACTGTTGCATCTGGTGTAGACACGGTGTAAGTGTCCCCATCACTGTACTTGGGCGCTAGGACCCACGCAGACCACAGGGTGAGCACCCCTGCTGGCCTCACTAGCAGCTCTTCCAACGGCAACCTAGTTTTCCCAGGAGGTCCCCCTTCCAGGTACCGACCAGGCTCAGGATTTTAGTCATTGGTATCTCCTCCTGTCCCTTGTTGGTAGGATTAACTGTATTAAGATAAACATGATCCTGTTTGCCTGTCTATAAAACATTGTCAATATTTGTGTATAGACAAATACAAAAGACCATCAGGTTAACAAAACACTGCAATAAACATTGCAGCCAAGCAACTCTCTTTCCATGCCTTCATAACACATTAATTTCTGTCAAATGCTCTGTCAGGTTGTAGGTGTCCTAAAGCAGTCATAGGACACAACATGCTGTGAAAGTATAACTGTGGCTATTTTCACTTATTTTTAGCCTCCAAATCAAATCACTGGTGAGTGAAATCTAAAAATTGATTAGCCAGTGGCTAATGACAGACATTATTTAATCTTTCTGTGTGAAATTTTGGTTGCATATACCTTTGGAAAAATCCATCCTGTCTAGCAAGTCTAGGATGTCTTAAAATTATGTCTATGTATGTTACAGTTCAAGAATTGGCACTTTTTAATGTCTGATTTAAAGCTGACCAGAAAAATCTACTGACAAAGTATGTAACTTATTACACATTTCTATGTACCCTGACTAAAGGAAAATGCAGTAAGACTGAGAATTTAGAGTTTTATACATTTTAGCTGTTGATATGTTTTGCCTCGTCTTATTCATAAATTGTAGAAAGAAAATATAATCAACTGATATTTATAACGTATTATGTATATGTCTGCATTTCCAATTCTATAGGATACACCTCAACGGCTACAGTGGAACAGCAGGGAGAACCAGTAGCATGGGACAGCCAGGAAGTGATTTCAGCACAAAAGACATAGACAACGACAAATGTGTTTGCAAATGCTCACAAATGCTTTCAGGAGGTAAGAGCAGAGCACTTTCAAGTAACTTAATTTATAACTGTTGTATTGCATGCTTTTGGAGTGCTCATCTATCAAAGTTCCTTTTTTTTTTTTTTTTTTTTTTTTAACTTTGGTACTTGGCACTACTCCAGAAATCTGTATATATTTTGTATATGGGTCATGGCTTACCAGCAAAATTAGCCAGGAATCAATCAGCTCATTTGGGAATTAAGCCCTCATGAATGCTGACATTAAAGGGGTCATGAACTGAGAAATTTCCTTGATCTTTTGATATATAAGATCTCATTGTGCTGTAAAAACATTCTTTAAGTTTCAGAACTTTCTTGTTAGTCTAAAAACAGCATATGTTGAAGCCAGTCTGCCAAAATGACTGGTTTTGGAATGTGCCACTTTAATAGTGTGGCTAAACACCACCTCCACAGAAGATGATCACTGCCTGTTTAGTCCCGTCCACTGATTCGCGCACGTAGTAGGTAAATGACAAGAGTGGCAAATGCAGGTCTATGCAGAAACCAAACGATAAACTTCTTTTGATGAACTTTCTTTTTAAATGAAGTGCCAGACTGCATCGGTAAGAACTTCTTTGTTCAATTGATTTTACTGTGGATTCGTTTACAAACAAGGTACAATTTGAGGCAGAATTTTCAGAAAGATTGAAACTAAAAGACGATGCTGTGCCGACTATTATTAGATACAAGGTCGCACACTACATGTGAGTGACTGTTTTCATTACGCGATCACAACTGCTTTGTCTGTTATTACAGATCGTTTGATATGTACTGAGTATTTATGCGTTTTAACCTAAAACACAGCAGCATCCAACTAGGAAGGATGAAGGCTGTCAGACAAACATACACAACTGTTATCAAACAGTTAGAAGTGGGCGTAGACTTCTACAATGTCACACCTATTCAAAAGGAGCGTTCTGATGAGGGGGTCAAAACAGGACAGAAAATAGCCTATTGCTTCTAAATTATTTAGTTTTTTTGTTTTGTTTTTTTTATGTAAAATTCTTGATAACATTATAAGTGGACCTATTGCGTATCCACATATATTGCCAATACAATCAAGTTCTTGAGAATGAAGTTTCAGACTATAAAAGTAAGAATAAAATGGTCTTCACTTCAAATCATGTGTTTTCCATCATTTGATATTTTTCCCCTCAAATGTTGAAAACACAGTTTATACTGTGTGTGGAGTTTCTGTAACTGTCCAAAAGCCCTTGTTTGTGAGCGTGGGGTATGTTTACGGCCAACTTTTTGTGTTGTCACAATACACAGTTGCCAGTCATGTCCTAACCTAAGAATATATTTTTGTTGTATCATTTAGGTTGGTGGTTTGATGCCTGTGGACCATCTAATCTCAATGGCATATACTACCAGCAGGGGCAGAACACCAATCGGTTCAATGGTATCAAATGGTACTACTGGAAAGGTTCGGCATATTCACTAAAGGCCACTACTATGATGATAAGACCATCGAACTTCTGAGCCTCTACTTCTAAAGCACAATAACTGCTGATGTCACTGCTTTTCTAATCCTGTAAGGAAAATTTTGGTGGCTTGACCTTCATGCACCGCTGATAAATGACTATTTTTAAGAAGATCAAGCTCTTGAAAAAAGCAAAGAAGGCTTTGTTTCTGTGTTAAATAGCTAATCAACTGAACACAAAAACATGACCTACAACATATTAAAATGGAGCTTCATCAATGGACAAGTTTTGTTGAAATGGAAGTATGAATACTTGCTGTTAATTGAAGACAGTTGAAGACTAACAGCTGTAAAGGGGACAGCTATAAACGGAATTACCTTGATGCTTCACAGAATTTCTAAAATCTATATATAGATAAGTAGAATTAACTATTATTTTCTTATTGTGCTTATTTTATTTGTAATTAATATATTGTAAATACCAAATTATTTACAGAAATTGATATATTTTCAATGTAACCATGGTACAAGAGTGATTTAAATGCATAATGCTGAGGACATTCTTTACATTTGTCTTAAAAATTGTTACTCTATAAAGCTGTTGTTTACACATGGTTAAGTGCTTTTGACCTTGTAGATTTCTTAACTGTGAGCATTTGTTGACAGATGACCAGACTCCACAACATTCCTTAAAGGTTTATTTTATTGACTTATGTGAACAAAGAGGCTATCTGAGGCTAACATGACAGCAAAAACTAGGAAACAAAGCGTATAATGCCTAACAATTACAATTAGGTGTGAAAAGAAGATAAAAATGGTGAAACTGCTAGTGATAAACATGCTCATCAAATCAGGCCATGGATATTTCAGGCTTCTTACAATTTTCATTTCGTTCTTGAGCTTTGTTTCACGTTTCGTATCTCCCCTACAATCGTGATTTGGATCACACGCTGCCCCGATGATCTTATGCATCAGACCGATCATTTGTCCTCTGTAATGTAGTTTAAACACGGGGTCTATGACGTCTTTTACAAAACATGTTTTCCCTCGGGGCATTCACACTCCAGTTGCTCATCCGCAGCAGCACCAGAACTCCAGTCCACCAGCTTTTGTCAGACGACTTTTTCAGAATATAGTTCTTTCCAAGACATAAACTTTGTCCCCTAATTGATATAGAATGTTGTCGCCGTTTCCTAGAATCTGGATTGATTGTTTTAATCTACGACGGTCCAGTGAAATTTCAGTTTCAGTTTCCAGTTTATGCTTCAGATCCGCCAAAGCGTTATTCGTAGAAAAATTGCAGAGTGCGTCAGGCTCAGACAAATTGCATTCTTGAAGCTGAGTCTGTCGGTCCATGTAGATAACGTTCAACTTTTGATCAACAAGATCTTTCAGTAGCTCCGACGTCCGCACTGTCAAACATGGTATTGTTCGCAGCGTCGCAACTGCAGTTTATCAGGCCAGCCGTTGTTGGTTTTAGCAATTGGGTCCACCCTCACCCCCGTTGCGTGGTGTACAGGGTCGGTCTGTCGTCAGGAAGCCATAAACATTGGTCACGCCGAAGATAAGTTTCATTCAAACCAGTTATGATATTTTGGTTAAAGATTAGAGTGTCAAAAAAGTATTGTTCATAATAAGATCCATGATCCATAACATTAATTTCATGATGGTTATACTTTAACTTGTATACCAAAGATAATGTTAAGATGCTAAGTACAATTAAAGAATTTTAGAGACAATTCCATATTAAAATATTCCAAATAAATAAAAAAATGTGATGAACACAATACATTCAACACTATATACATCAACATTTTTATTTTTAATGTGTTTCAAAATATGCTCATACCTTTTAAACGTGACATAATTTGAATAAGAGTCTTAGAGGCAAGGGAAAATTTAATCCAATAGAGTAAACGTACCTATTAAGCTCACTTCCATTTTTGAGATCAGAAAAAAATATTTATTATCCTACTTGATGTCTTAATCAATTGATGTGTTTGTTACTATATACCTCCTATAATTTCAAGTCAATCAGATCATTGCACACTGAGATATGGCTCTTCATGTGTTCACACTGCCTGGTGGCCATTTTGAAAGCTGTCTAAAAACTTTCACCAAAAGAGGAGCCCCTTAAATGTGCATTTTTTAGATGTTTAAGCCTTTGTTTTGGGTAAGTTTCACCACTTATTGTAAAATTAAGAGATTCATGTTCAGACTTTTGCATATTATAACATGGAACTTGAATGTGGGAAATAATTACATTAGATCCAAAAGATAGATTTAGCAACATAGCGCAGATGCTACTAGGGGTGGCACGGTACGCATACCGAACCATACGGTTCACAGGGCAAATTCCAAATTGAGGTGATCATCCCTATCCCCTTGGAGTGGGGACTTTGGAGTGAACAGGGCACGTGCGAGCCATTATTTAGTCGTTTGAAATGCACTTGGCAAAGGGAGCGATCTAATTTCCTCATAATCTTCAGCTGGGATGTTCCCATGACAACGCAGCACGGTGTGCGTCAGTAGATGTCGCTGTTTAATGTCATATGTCTTTTTAATTGTTGTTAGCAAAACTGTTGCAAATGAATATACATTTTATATTTTAAAACATTTTTTTTTCAGGTTTTTTTGCAAAATAATATATAAAAACTAATATGTATACAACTTTTTAAAATATAAAATGTATATTTTTTTTATGCCGGTGACGGTCAGCGAATCTGCTGTGTTGCGTGCCGTGCTGCGTTGTCACGGGTCACATCCCAGCTGAAGATTGAGGAAATTAGATCGCTCCCTTTGCCAAGTGCATTTCAAACAACTAAATAATGGCTCGCACGTGCCCTGTTCACTCCAAAGTCCCTGCTCCAAGGGGATAGGGATGGTCACTTCAATTTGGAGTTTGCCCCCTGAACCGTACGGTTCGGTACGCATACCGTGCCACCCCTAGATGCTACAGAACACAGTTAGCTGACTAGCTGTATAAGATTGTGTGCTACGCTAATATATTACTTCACAGGCATTATTGGCTTGTACTTTTACATCCATAATATTATAAGTTGACAGTTTATTTTTGTTCTGTTGTTTTACAGTGCTGTAATTGTTAAAGATTTCATATTATTGTAAGGTGAGCTTAAAGGGTACACTTCTATGAAAATCACACAGCTTCAGTGTGACATCAATAAGAAAAAGTATAATTTCATAGAAATTGTTAATAATAGTTGTTCATATTAAAATATCTATGAACTTAATACTTGACCTAGACTATTTATTTAGCAAAATCCTGTCATTTTAATAAATATTACATGAAATTTATTTAAAATTGTTGCTGCTCCAATTAAGCTCAGTGTGCTCTCTCTAAGCTCTTCCACATTGAACGTCTATGTAAATACTTCATAAACAGATTTTAAATATTAACTGATGGTTGTCACTTTAAGTCAAGTTAATCGATTTTTTATGGAATCAGTCAACTCAAATCTGCAGACTGGCTCTGATCTTTGGAAACCAGCATCAACTTCTCCAGACTGTAAATCTGTGGAAAATCGGGGCAAAAATCGTGTAGTGTATTCCAGCCATAAGAGACTATAGATAAGTTGACATCCATTTAAAAAGAGGTTTCATAATGAGGCTAGTTTCTCTGTTCATCCCCATGAATGAAATGTTTGATTGGTTTGTTTTATTTGATTTTTGAATGTGTTACTTAGCTGAACATGGACTAGTTTAGATGTTGCAATGTGCTTAGATGACACTTCATTATGAATATATAACTGATCGACTTGAATGCCTTGTTGCTTGATTTTAGTGTTCTGTTTTTTTTTTTTTGTGATTGACTTTGTACTTTCAAAATATTATATAAAATTATATTATATATATTTATATTATATATAAAAGTATTATTCTTTAATCTTCCTTAAAATAAACAAGAATTTTTAATAAAACATGATGTGAGCTTAATGGGAACAGGGGTGTGCTTAAAGGGTACAATGTACCCATTAAGCACAGTCAGATTTTAATTTAATGATGTATATCTTAATTGAAATGCTTTTGTCATTTAAAATAAAATAAAATATTTGTGTGTGAGAGATTAATATTTTATTTTAACAACTTTTGTACTGAAACCAATATCTTGTGCACTAAAAATGTCTCAATGTAGATTTTGGTGAGCTTAATAGGTACGTTTACCCTAGCTGTTTATTAAACAATTAAACATACAGCAAGGAACACGGAGGTAGTAACATGGAAACAGAAGCAAGGACTCAATAAATTACAATATAATTGTGCAATAGAGTATTTGCCATAGAGGTTTGCTATAACATATGGTTCTAGTCAAAATATATTGATGCGCATCGTCGGGAAAACACTTACTGATCATTCAGCAATGCTTAAAATAAATTCAAGTTAAACAGCTTGTCTATTGTTGAGAAAATGGTGTGTAACACAGGTACGTCACTCTGCTCAAAATATAGACTCGTTTTGGTGTTGCACCATCCCACTGGAAAAAGTACCAGATTTTTCCCAAAATTAAATTCTCTCCAAATTTGATTGTAGAAGTATGCCCAGTCTATGGCAGTCAAAAGCAGATAGTCACATTCAGATGTATATTCTTTGCAAGTCTCCAAAATGTAGAGTTTTACAATCTGCAACTCTTTGTCAAACACAAATCTTCCCACATGATCATAAGACACTGGGACACTCTTGTTTCACAAAATCTTCATCTTTACTGAGAACCTTTTGTTAGGCTCTTCCCTTGATTTTTACTTGGTGCTAAAGTCAGCTCCTCTCTCATTTCAACAGAACTTCTTGTTGGTGTTACACACATCATTCTTCTAGATGTTTCAGGACTGTTTGGAACAACGGCAGCCATTGTAACAGGAGAATGCAGAATGTCTTCTGCGGACAACTATGTGCCCCCTAAGCCTTATTTAAATACCAAATTGTGAATGTAGGTAGGACCCCATAGGTGTGAAACAAACGAGAATGTGACGCCTTCAATAGTCATAAAACATCAGATGCTTTGACATGTTCAGCGAGATTATCTCTTAAAATTACCTCAATTATTTTTGTTTACACCTTCAGTTCACAAGGACCTCTAATAGAATTTTCAATTTAATAATGGACAAATCAGCCGAGAACTCGCATTCACATTTCTTGTAAAATGTTAATGTGTTAATTGTATTATTTTAAAAGGAGCTTTAAATGATTCTGAGTGTTACATGGATATTTCAAGGTAAAATATTTTCAAAGATCCTTCTGCTGCATTCTTTATTCACACACATTACCCACACTTTTTTTTTGTCAAATAATTTAAATTAAATTAAGCAAATACAAATACAAATACTGATGTATATGAACAGAGAAGCCAAGAACACAAAGAGCTCGCTAACATTACAGCAGTACTGTTTGCAAAATGCAAAAGCAGCATGGCTTTTCCTGACAAAGAACATGGAATACAGACACTCACACACAAAACTTTTACAGTCACACGACAATACAATACGATGAAAACGTGGTTCAGAACAGTACAAACAAATCATAGATGGATATAAAAACAACCATTTTCATACTGCTACAAATAAGGCTCAAGCTATTTTTTGTTTGGTCTGGTTTCAGAGTCGGCCTACTACAGTGAAAAACTTTGTGATTTATACAGTACGTGTCTTCACAATGGAATAATGAGGGGTTCAACATGTGGAACAGTAACAAACAATATTCAACAAACTAGATTCCAAAACTAATGTAACTGTGAGCTTGTTTCGCATTCTGTAGATTATCTCAGTAATGAAATCTCAATTCACTTGCATTTTCTGGCTAACAGCTGAAATGTGGACTGATGCTAAACCTATTTTTCAGTACTTTAGGTTTGGTAAAATATGTTATAAAATTCAAAACGATATACTGTATCAAATGTTCTTAAAAATATAAACATCAGGCATGACAACTTTGTAAACACTTAACAACTAATATTTAAGCTAAATACATGTTTAGATATTTAGAGAAAAAAAAGATAATACTACAATATTTCAGGGGACTGTGCTGTTGAAGACAGTAACTTCATGCCGCATTGTTTTAATAAAAGTAGATCAATTATGAAGACATTCATATATCAAGACAACACACAGTTGAAGTTGTGCATGCTTCCTTTTGGTCAGACGAATACCTAAAACATGTGTCTGTGTGTAGGTGCAGACCATCTAAAATGGACTAAAACATGTCCCTTTCAATGAATTGACTACATGTCATCTGTGATTTATTTACTGGAGAGATGTTTAGAGACACAGACAAAGGAAATAGTGTCTGTGGCATCCTTGACTTTTAATGTCTATCTTTAAGTGTAATAGATGGGTTTGTATTAAGTGTTACAGTCATAACATAAAATGGGAAGACTCATTTTCAAGTTGAAGTAGGGGCTATTATGTGTCTTTGTGACACAGGTCATCATGCTCACTTCCCCAAGCGAGAATTAGCATGAACTTACAGAGGAGTCTTAAAACAAATGCAGCCAAACAAACGAAATGTGAATTGTGTCATCTACTATCTGAACAAAATGACTAAAACTAGTGGAGTAATAAAAATATCATTTACAAATCCGCATTTAAAAACTTTCACAATTGTTTACGAAACAGATTTCTGAATTCTCTATGCATTATAACCTTTTCTTTTCTTGCTATACCCTCTTTCTTAGTGATTTGGTCTTTTGAATGTACGAAAGGTTATAGATTAAATTTATCTATACTCTTTACAAGAGCATGGAAACTTTAACATGCTCAAACTTAAACGAATGTGCAGCTTTCAGTGCAACAGTTTGATTTGTTTAGGTTGTAATCGTTTTAAGGGTCAAACAGCGTGTTGATGCTTCATGTGATCGCATTTCGTGAAGTTGCACTAAAAGAAATATCTCAAAGAGAAAGACTGTTACTAAATTTCTTAATTTTCATTTATTCCTATTATGATGACAGCTCACAAACAGGAGTCTTCACCTAAAAACATACACAGTCCAACAAACAACTGTGAACGGCCATCCGAAATCTTGATAATATGACTAAATCTAGGGGTGTATGAAAAATGTTTGTCAAAAAATATTGTGATTTTTAGATGAAAAAAATCTGTTGGCATGCAAAAATACTCACAAATGTTTTAGCACAGCTATTTATACATAGTATGAGAACTGTATATTGTGTCACTTGCCATATAATTCCTTACCAGTTAATTAGGGTCAAAAGAAAATTATGATAATAGTTGAAACATCCTTTAGTAAATCATTTAAAATGACATGATACCTACAAATAGTCAGAATGTATAAAACTACTTGGTTGGCAAGAAGCTTCATCTGGATCCCCAAAGCAAAGTTGTGTGTTCTAGATATAAAAATTTACACCAATAAAGGTTTCATGAACATTAGAAAACAACATGTAATCCTTTTGATTGTTAAACACCTCAGGTAAATAATTTGAAACGTAGATCTGTCAAATGAGAAATGTTCACTCGTACCTTTAAAAAGTTTTCTGTAGTAAAAAAATATGTGTTTGTCACAAACACATCCAAAGAGTTTTCTGCTCATGTGAGAAAAACATTTGGGGGCACTAATGATCTGGAAAAAAAAAACAATGCTGGTCATCAGGCTATTTGAAGGATATTAAAGAATAAAACAAGTTTATGCCTGGACACATGAAGCATGGATGGATTAGATAGTTGCTGACTTAATTGGATAATTGTTTGCCATTTTGATCTATTGAGCAGCCATTGATGATAATAGGGACAGATGTTTGGAAGTGTCTTTAATCCCAAAACAAAAGAATGCAATGCCTCTCATCACATTCATTCTTGTTCTTATTCAAAAGGTGTGAAACAACTAGAGTGTTTGACGGACCAACCCCTCCGAGATCGCTGTAACACATGGTAAAACATCCTGATCACAAAATGGCCACTGCCATAAACAGGAACAGGAGGTCAGAGGTGCCAATTTGACACCTGGGGGTCATAAACCATAGGGAACAGGACAGGAAGTCCCCCATATATTCTTCTTGCATTCATTGATTTTATGTTTTCATAAAATTTTGTTCTGGGAAGCAAAATGTCTTGCAGGTCAAGGGGGTGGAATAATTTTGATTGCAACTGTATTCATTTTCTGTTTGCATTGTGAGTCAGGGCTGACTTGCATCTCCAACCAGGATTTCGATACCCCCTTTATGCAAAATGAATTGGCATCAAAATAGACAGTATCACTGACTGATAGATCATTTGTTTTTATAATTTAAACTTTAAATAAAAATTATGATTTAATGCTCATGCATCTTAGCTCCGTTTTTGAAAGATTATTATTATGAAACATATGGATTTATTTTTCTATTGCACTATAAATTTGTATCATTGCAAATGCTAATAAAATGTCTTAAATTATTATGTAATACTATAATGTGCTATGCCTATGATTAATGTTTTTGTGATCAAGTACTTATGCATACCTGTATATAGTTGCCTAATTCATAAGATTAAATTAAACTTGATCAAACAAAATGTATTAAAAGAAACTAAATCCACAAAATAATCCGATGATGGGAACATTTTTCCTGGCTACAAAAAATAGAACTTTCTACCACAACCATTAATAACCCACACAACCCACTTTAACCACTTTGGATGCAAAGATGTGTTTTGTTTACATTCACTGCACACTATTGTCATGACATGACATTCTTATTTAAACTTTACAAACTGTGTATCATTAAAAGCATTTAGGAGTCTAGCTTTGATACTTGACCAATATTTGTGAAACAGTTATTTTCTAATTTCTGTCAGGAGTGCAAAATCAGTATGCAAAACCAATTGGAGACTACTGATATTTCAAATAGAATAATGAGATTTAATAGTCAATAGTCAAATTGATTAAATTAATTCACGATTGTGTTATATACATATATACACTAGGGATGTGCATCTCCACAACTGAGGGCGATATGATATGCATCGATACATAGCCAATGATACAATACATTAAAGATACAGTACATATGAAGCAGCTATTGGGTGCTGTAATGGGGTGACTAGCAGCGATGCTAGTCACCCCATTGCGATGTAGTGCAATCCGATTTTGATTTGATTCAACAATGCGACTCGATGCAATGGGGGAAAAGAATATGCTATGGCAATTCAATATGGTACAGATAGTTTGCTTTTATTTCTTCGATTCAGACAGACAGCAAATCATAAACTTAAGTGCTTTCTGACTTCTAAATGCTAAATAAAGAATGACATCTTGCAGCTGCAGTGAAGGGAAGATTTTCCATAAACTTTAACAACTAAAAATAGTGTCTGCTCTTTATCTATCCCATCTAACCAATTCTCTGATTAAAAAAAAATAAATAAATAAAAAAAATAAAAATAAAAATCAAAAGTTTATGCCTAGTTTACACCTACAAGAAAACACTGAAAGTTACTAGAGACACAGCTGGCAGCCTTATTTCGAATCACTCAAATCTCTTCCAATGACAAGTAAATCATAAAAACATCTGAGTTCTGGCTCATGCAAAACGTAGATGAAACACGAAACTAATACAATTACAATGATTTGTATGATTTGAATGTAATTCATGCAATTAAAGGCATTTTTATGAGAATAAACTTGTTTACAACAGGTATAGCAATTAGCTTATAAAAAGGTACAAATAATATATTTATGCTTCATGAATGACTAAAATTCACATTAGATCACAACTGGAAGTTATTACAAACACTCAGTGATGCTTTAAAGTGAGTTCTGAGTGAAAGTATTAATCTTATCCACATTTTTCTTTGTCATAAAAATGGTCAAACATTTAAATTCTGTAAATTCTAGGGGTCTAGCTTCCGGTCTCATCCACGTCCAGCTATTTTTAGCTGTACAAAACAGTTCGTATTGCTGCTTGATATTGAAAATTGGTGTCTCTTATATTATTTTAATGTATTATCTTAATTTTGAACACACTGGTTTGTATTGCAAACAGTTTTTTTGGCACACTGATAGAGGAGAGTCTCAACATTAACCATAGCGCGACCACTTGTCCAAAGTTTCACTCATGTTTATGCTAATAAGTTTTGAACCGTAAGCCACAAAATAAAAATTATTTTCCCCCCTGATTCCTTGGCTGATGCAGAGTCGAACATACACCAGAAAACAAACATAGTAAGGTTTAGTTTTTTCGCTATTTTTTTAAAACCTACTTTTTCGAACTCTGCAGTTTGTCCGATTTTCACCAAATTTGGCTCAGATCATCTACAGACCATGCTGACAAAAAGTTATGGAATTCAAGTTCATTAGTCGAACCGTTCTCGAATAACGCACAAACGAATTATACGAAAAGCACGTAGAATAAATGTGAAAATATCTTGAACCTGTGTGAACCACAGACCTTATTCACACTTGGTGTGTGTTATAACAAGCATGACCTGAGACTACCTGCAGTGTTTCAGGGCAGTGCCACCTAGTGGTGAGGAGATAATTTTTTTTTTTTTTTACATTTTTGCTTATAACTTCTGAATGGTTTGGCCAAAAAAAAAAAAAAAACAAACAAACAAAAAAAAAATTCACAATACTGGTCTTTTTAGATTCTGTGCATCATGCCGAGTCGAAGCATATCCAATTTTCCCATATCAGCCATTTTGGGTGTCAGCCATTTTTAATTTTAAATGCTATAAAATGCTATATTTTACGAACGCATTGATGTATCATTAGGACTCCTGAATCCTTACCGAGTACAGCGATACCAAACTTGCCAGGTTTTGCCTTATGGTTTGTGCACTGATGTGCTTTAGCGCTTAAAAAAAAAAAAAAGTTGGCAATATCTTAGAAATGGTTACTCCGATTGACATGAAACCACCATAGGAAATTAGAAAACTTAGCGTGCCGGCTATACACTAATGCCCAATTGCCAAAATTGTCAGTCATTTTTTCCCTTCTCGTATATAAAAATGTCAATAACTCCATAACAAAATTTGATATTTTCACCAAATTTGACACACATGTATAGGCAGATTCTGAGGATAAATAAAAAATTTGGTGGGATTGTGCCTCTTGGTAGCGCTATAATTGAAAAAAAACATGAAATTGCCATTGACTACGATAGAGTATTATGATATAAAATACTATATTTTTACGAATGCACTGGTGTACCATCATGAAACTTTGTACAAAAAGGTTTAAGACAGTGCCACCTTGTGGTCAAAAGTTATAATGAAATGTCAAATAAATGCTAATAGCTTTCTGTGTATTTTACCTATTGTAATGTCATGCTGAGAACAGTGATACCAAAGTTGCCATACACTACACAACTTTTAAAATCTGAACAGATTTTTAAAACAGTAGGCATCATAAACTTACCGACTTTGTAAATAGTGACAAAGGAAAACTGGGCATCATACACTATGCACCTGAAGATCATACTCTACCAGACTTTAAAGTTGTCCCAATCACAATGAACTCATGCAGAAACGTATGCCTTGTTGCTAGGAGATGAATGACAAATGAAAACATATCTGTTCTAAAATCGGCTGAAAATATCAAACATGTTTGATATCCTCCGACTGGATAGAATCAAAGTCTGAGCTAAAAAAATTGGAGTCTGTGACCATCATTTACTACACGATTTTCTGTGGAATCTGTCAACTGTAATCTGCAGACTGGTTCTGACTTTCCTCAACTAGCGGCAACTTGTTCAGACTGTAAAATCAGGGGAAAAAAATTGCGTAGTGTATTCCAGGCTTTAGGATTTCAATTGGGATGATGACAGCTATTTGATTACGTCAGTACTTTAAAAATAGCCAATGCACGACAAAAACAGATGCTGTACGGCTCCGTTGAATAGAGGAGACTGCTTCTTGACGTTTTGTAGTAACACAACTGTCTGTATAATGTGGTGAACACATATCACAACCGTAAGGAGAAAGAGAAGCATTGTGGTGAAATCGCCTCAGTTTTGAATGTACTGGGTGAGTGCAGAAAGCTGCTAGCATGCTAGCAAACATATGTAAACATCACTGAAATATCAGTGACGATCTGCTGCGTGAGATCACGTGAGTTGCTCCCTCTGGCATGATAATCTTACTAATATCTTGTAGTGTGTGATGCGCCACGATTTTCAAATCTTGTAGTGTGTGCATGTTTAAGATTTGAGGGAAGATAATCTGCAAAGATTCTCCTTATGTGTGCTGCAACCAGATTTCATAATTGGTTAAGATTTTAAAACTCCTGTAGTGTGATCCCGGCTTTAGACGCTTTGGTACAACCTGGAGAGGTCTGTCATATTGAGATACCCCAAGAGGTCTCAAGAGTTTCTTTTTTCACCTCAATGTATTGGAATTGCAAAATAAAAAACCTTTTTAGCCTGATTCAGCCCCGGTTTCCCTCTCCCGAGAATCGGAGGAAAAATCTTGTCGAGCACCTCGATTGGTCCCGATGTTCAGCGCGGATTATCTAGTATTGTGAGGCGTTTTCCGATAGAACTTTGCACCTCCCGATCCTCTAGCACACAAATCGGGGCTGCCCCGATCATATGAAACATGTTTAATATTTAGGATTTAAATCGAGATGATGATGGCTATAGGTCAGCACTTTCATAACAGCCAATGCCCAACAGCAAAACAGCTGCTGTACGGCTCCATTGAATAGTGGAGATGGAGGAAACTGCTTCTTGAAGTTTTGTAGTAACAGATTGTCTGTATAATATGCATCACAACCGAAGCACTGGGGTGAAATCGCCTCAGTTTTGAACATACCTGGTGAGTGAAAGCTGCGAGCAGGCTAGCTAACATATGTAAACATTGCTGAAGAGCTGCTGCGTAAGATCACGTGAGGCGCTCCCTCTGGCATGATAATCTTAATAATATCTTGTAGTGTGTGATGCGCCACGAATTTCAAATCTTGTAGTTTAAGATGTTTAAGATTTAAGATTTGAGGGAAGATAATCTGCAGAGATTCTCCTTATGTGTGTGCTGCAAACAGATTTCATAATCGGTTAGGATTTTAAAACTCCTGTAGTGTGAGCCCGGCTAGTTTCTATCTCAGCATAGAATGTGAAATCGGGAGAATTGTGAGGAGAATCATGATGCATGGCCCTTAACATGCATCATCGTCGTGTGTAAACAAGGAGGTGTGTTCTGAACAACTCATGTCCGTTCATCATTAACAAAAGCTATAACGCTGATGGATGTCTAGCATCAAACTCAGATGGTACTTATGTAAAGAAACTGCACCACCAAAAACTTTGCATACCCTTTCTAAAGATCCAAAGATTAAAAATGCTTGGCTAAAGTTTATTTGTAAATGACGTGCATGAGCGACCAAAAGATTTTTTTTTGTTTTTGTGAATTATTCTAAACATGCTGAAGATACAGCAGTGCCAAGCATTTTGTTCTCAGGGGCAATGCAGGTATGAGTGCTGCTAATAAAATCAGTACATAACTGTGTACATGCAGCGTCTTTTGTAATATGACAAATAATAATAGTACTTTTAAAACAATATACAGAAAAGTAAGCATTTATGCAATCAAAAGCAATTACCGCACTGAAACAGACTCTTGCAATCAATGTGATTTATTTTGATTTCTTCTGCCACAGCCTCAAACATGTATGGCTGTATCACACTTGCCTTGTCAAGCACTTGCCAAAAGGAGTATCAAAACACATGACATGCTGTAATGGAGGTGTGGATATGGTGCAATGAAGTTAGCCAATCACAGTAATGGGCAATACTTCTGTTTCTGCAAGAGGTAACGCCCCTTGAAATTGAGGAAACTGATACACTACCATTCAAAAGTATAGGATAAGAGACGATATAAAAGATGTTTCTTTTGTAAATTCTTGTGCAAAAAAAAAAAAAAATTCTAATAACAGCTGTGCAGTATATTTACAACTCAATTCTTAGCAGATTTTATGGAATTCACTGTTATAGAAATGTATGTACTTACAGGTGCAGCAGGGAAATGATCAGACAGCTCATAAGGCTCTTCAGGTACCCACTGCCTATGCTCCAAACACCACAGGATCTGAACAGGCAAGCAAAAAATAAGGTACAACAACATATTAGCTACCACCTAACTTTTCTACAATATGGTATTAAATATACTTTTGAAAAAAATACACACCCATTCAAAGGAGAGAATCCAGCAGCCACGGGCAATGCCTAACAAAATATTAAGGGTCCGTCGTGGGCTGCCGGACACCACATGAGTGGTGCTTTCACACACATTATCCACCACTGTAAAACCACCCAGATTTCTGACCAGCTGGAAGACTACCTCCTGCTTCCTAAATACAAACACAAAACATACAAATATCATAATCTCCATGTTTGAACAAAAGGTTTGAACCATAATAACCACATACAAATAACATTTTCACTGATGTCTGTTCACAACTTTATCCAAAAATCTGTATACCCACATAGTATTTCTAGCAAAAATAACTATATTTTGATGTATAAACATTACTGTAATATATAATTACTCACAATATAATGTATATTTTTGGTGATATTCTTACTTTAAGTCAGAGTCCTGTACGTAGGTGTGTGTGTGTGTGTGTGTAAGGAATCAATAGGGGACTGTGGGACTAATAGCCAATGCAGTTTTTAACATTTTTTAATTATTATTTATTTTAAATAAATATAATTTTATTCACACCTTTCATATATTTCAAATGGCTGTGTCATTTTAAGAGAGCAATATCATTCTGTAGGCTATATTCGGAATAGGTAGTGATTTACATAATTTTAAAAATAATATTACAAATAATTATTTTATTTTGATCAGCAGTATAAAAAGCTAAACAAGCAAACAATAAATAAAATAAAATGGTATGGGTCAATAGAATACAACTGAACCCATTTCTGATTATTTCTTGTTCAAAATTGTCAACACTGATTCTTATTTATTATGTAGACTGTTTCATTAAATAGCCTATATTGAGAGTGCTATTTTTATGCTGTAGACTTTCATTTACGCACTTTGCAATCAATACAGTGCTTTCTAGTGCCATAAAATAAAGGCTCTACAGTACACTGAAAATGTATTTGTCCCCATCCTATTTTTTTCTGGTTTCGTGTACATTTAAGCTAGAGCTATCACATTCACAATCCAATAAGGTAGTCCGTTTAGATTTCAGCAAACCTTAAGTACTGCCACTGAAGCAAACAAAAAGCTGCGCAGAGAGTCTAATGTGCTTGTGTCTAGTACATTCAACATAAACATGTAGAGCAAGTTTGGGGCAAAGTGACTGCGAAGGGGAAGCATCATAACCTGGGCTCTGCACAGAGTTGAGAGCACCCCAGAAGACGCCTGAGAAAGCAGGATGGACCAGGGAGGGCCTGTCAACATTCCCAGCAAGCTGGAATGGGATGCATGGGCCACTTGCAAGCACCACAAGAGCCTGTGTCAAAAGACTACCTGAATTTGAAAATATGAATCTTTCAAATACACTGATATGAAACAAGTCTCCCAGTCGAACAAGCAAGAGGATCTTCTTCAACTTAAATAAATCTGAATGAACAGGTCTAGAGTCGGCTGTCTTTTTTTGGGCATTTTGAGTCTGAACCATACCCTGACACCCGGAGAATCCTGATGCTCATGGCATCAGAGTTGGCCTCCTCAAGGGCAGCTTCTCTGTAGACACAGCCCAGGCAGAAGACTCGCATGTCATGTCTGTCTGGGAGCTTGATAGGTTCCATGCAGATAGTTCAAGGCATGACTGCCATCTTCACTTTGAAGGGGATTGACAGGGTGTAATCCACTTGGTGATAATTCAACAGTGAAAAGAGGCTTGTATCATGCAAGGTGAATGAGAAAGATTCTAAGGAAATGCCATTCAGCACAGTTTTATAGAGAGAGCTTGAACACCATTGTCCATTGGTGTGCAACGTATTCCAATCAGACTTCAGTATTTCTAGAAAGAGTCTGAAGTCTGTACAGAGATGCAAACAAGCTGTTTAAACGGGACATGCCACATCAAACATATCCAGTATAGACTGCATCAGTGCTTCAATTGGTTCCATTTTGTTTTTGACACTTTTATCTGGTGTAAGCAATTGTCAGCCGTCAAGCAACTGAATCCCAGTGGGCAAGGCCTATGGTGGGATGATATATAACTATATCTTCTTTTGTGTCTTCTTAAATTTACATGTAAGGGATAATGCATGGCTAGCTGTGCATTAATGATTTTAATGCACAAAGTGGAGGCCAAGAACCACCCAACGCAAAGCGTGATTGTGATTAAACTGACTTGGAACTACCTGCACATTAAACGATTTTAATGCATACCTGCCAGTCGTTCCGAATTGAATATTCAGACAGACCATGGTATAATGATTAATTATAATTGACAAATAAAACCATTGATAAATTTATTGATAAATTAAATTAGTATCAACACAATTCATCAGAGGTGGCACAGAAGCACACAATAAAGGCATTCATTTACATACTGTTTAATGGCATAGATGCATTTATTGTTATATTAATGTTTTAAATATAACATTTTGAATACAGAATTACTAAATGACTGAAATAATTGAAATAACACTAAAACTAAAACCCCTAGTAGTTGGCGGCAAGTCATGGGTGCTTCTCGTGTTATTTGTACATCCTTGTTTCCTTTCCTCATGTCTTAGCTCCACCCCCATAGAACGGAGGACAAGAATACACCGGTGTGTCCTCACTCATGACTCCTCAGGAAGCTTCCTCACTCCTTGTCCCTCGCCTCCTTGTGGTGCAATTAGAGAATTGAGATACCCATCATAATGGCTGAGTTCGTTCAGTTTCCGGGCTGAAGAATGGAGGAGTGAGGAAATGAGGAAGCATCAATTTGAGTATTGAGAAGCACCCACCGTCTCTGTCACTGAATCATTCATTCAGTTGATTTCAGTCAAGACAGTTGATTCATTCAGAAATGAAAGAAATTACTTTTTCTATGAATTGGTCACTGAATCATTGATTAGCCTGATTTGTTCAAAGACGCAAATTCACTGAGCAACAAAACACTGCCGTGTTTGTTTGGAGATGGAAAGCAAATCAGCCGATCAGCTCAAAGTTTCTAATAATGCATCTAGTTCCATATTAAGCATATGGGTAATTTACAGTATTAAGATCAAATTAAAAATAAATGGTTGGATCCAAATAGAGGAGTGTGATCAATTCAGTCATAAAAATCTCACTTAAAAGGCTGAATAATTCCAAACAAATGCAGTCATTTTGACAGGAACCCAAAAAAGAAGACCATTTATGTTGTGTATCCTTTAATAACGGGGCTAGTTAACTCGCTGTGTTGTAAAACACAGAGTACAACTCTTAAATGAGAGTGTAATATGCCAAAGTGTAATAAGGTTGATAATATATCTGTGCTAAACTTATTCTTAGTTGTATATCTCAATCACTGTGAGAGAAAACTAACAATTTATTTTATGTGAGTTGTATCCATGCAGCACAAATAGCTACCTTTATTATTTCCGGTTTTTAATAGTACACAGAATAGAGTCACAGATACTCACTCAGTGGGCATGCTTGTCATTACCAAGGATCTATTTTTCTGTAGAGACAAAAAAGAAAAAACAAAAAAAACTGAAAGATTAGATATTAATTTTGCAGTTAATTTCTTTTTGCTAATACACTCAATGTTTTTAATGTCATTCAACTAAATTTTTATTATCTCAGACACGTGCTACTGAACTCCTGTTTTGTTGGAGAGTAGCATAAACCAGTAAACACATGCCGGATATCTGCATATTTGGTGAACGAAGAGGAAATGAAACCAAGGCCATACTGTAAGGGGAAGCAGTTGAGAACCGTTTAAGCACAAAACATTGTGGCACAGTTTCATCCGTCCCCTGTACCCTGGCTTCAGTACAACAGCTCCGTAGTACAAACACATGAATTGCCTTCCTCTCTATTCCCCTACAGGAAGTTGGGGTTTACATCCATCAGTGAACAGGGCAGCTAAAACAGGTTCATACATAACATGTTTACCAAGATGCTTTCTGACACCATGACACAAATATGTGGCCAGGTGCAAGCGGATATTACGGTCAATGGAAGTTAAAAGATATTGCTCGTAAAATATGACGTCAGACTGTTCAAGGAAGACAATTCTGTGCTTAATACATGCAACATACCTGCAAATTCACAAGAGGTGAAAAAGGTGACGTTTACGAATTGAATCATTTTAGAGTCTGGTGGCATTTTTCATTTGTAAAATGTAAAAGCATATCATTGTAACTAATTACAAAGTAATTATATTGCAATCTAATGACTTGTTTGCACTAAAAATATTTATTTTTAAGGATTATTTTTTTTTTTACTCAAATTACCAAAGGTATCCAAAATATAACTTACAACTTTAATAATATATATTAAGTTTATAATGGTTATTACTGTTCAATAAATTACATTTTATATTATAAAATTTGCTTGGTACTGAGAAATGGTCTGTATTTTAATTATGAAAATTTACCAACAACTTCAGAGCAGGTTACAGGTTCAGCCAGTGGTTGGCGTAAGGGACTGATGTTACTGCAGCAATTAGCTACTTAAAGCCCAAAGTATACTTTGGTTTTTATGTGTACACGTGAGGATCCATGTACAGAGCGTGACAAATTTTGTCACCAGAATAGTACACGCATACTGTACATGCACCATCCGATTTTTTAACCATGTGTACTTTGTATGCCCAGTTCGCACATGTGCATTGACTTGGTTTTACACTAATCAGCCCAGGCCGTTGTTTCGCAGTAGAAAATGAAACTAAAGAGATTGGACAACAACAACAGCAACAAAAACCTGCAATAACAACAGATGGCTGCACTGACAAGTGCTTGTGTGAGAGGGTTATGAGATAGCAGCAGCTTTACTTTAAAAAGAGTACAAAGAAATTTTTTGTTTCGCATAACCACTGGAGAAAAACAGAGCAGATGCTGACAAAGATGAAGCATTCGCGTACACCTCAAATGGACTGTCCTTTGAAAGGCTATGTGTACGACTTGGGCCTTAAGGTTAAGTTAGTTTAAAAGCATTACATTGTAATAACTAGGGGTGCTCCGATCAGGATTTTAGCCAATCACCGATCGTCAATCAGAAAGCAGTAACTACCAATACAATCACCAATACCAATCTTTATAAAGCCTTCTTTTTATCATGTAGAATAATTTATATTGATGATCAAATCAAGATTTTTAGACATTTATTCAGGGCCTGAATTTCCCTCTTAGGTGACTCTTGTGAGAGGGGATTTTTTAATTTGAGGGGTGGTGGCGGGAAGGCATTTTTTGGACATTTTTCAAAAATTATATATTTATCTCACCTAAATGTTTGATCATGCTCTGCATTTGCTATTTAAATTGATGTTTCAGCATTGTGATTCTTTTTTAGAATAGAATAGAATTTCTTTATTGTCATTGTACACAAGATACAACAAAATTGCAGAGATTCTGCCTAAGGTGCATGGTACATAATAGACGAAAAAAAAAAAAAAATAAATAAATAAATAAATATGCATGATACAAAGTCATGTACAATTAAAATATTTAAGCTAAGACAAAAGAATAAAGAAAATGAACATAGAAGGAGTTGCATGTATATATAAATAAATAAGTCACAGCTTGTCAACATGATTATTGCACTAATATGAGGTAGAGTTCTGGCTCTGAATAAAACTATTAGGAATGAGAATATAAAAAAATTGCACAAAATATTTCACTGGAATATAATGCTGCATTGGAGGAATAAAGATATAGAAAAAAGGCAAGTATGATTTCCTTTGTTTTGGTGGTGTTCAGTGTCAGGTTGTTGGCTGAACACCACTCTGGCAATCTCAGGATCTCATTTCTATACACAAGTTTTTGAGCCGTTTCCGCTCTACATCCTAAGCTCCTCCCGTCGATGCAATCCACTTCCGTTCTGGCGGGCTGGGCTTAGTTTCGCTAGCTAGCTCCGTTGTGCCGACAAAGCACTGATATCGCAGTGACAAAGAGGATGTAAACAATTAACGTTACAAAATGAAGAAAAGTGGTTCGGGAAAGACGTGTGCGGTAGTTGGTTGCAAATACTCGAGAAAGCACCTGAACGAGTGGTTAGATAGAGAGTGCTACGACCACATACCAGCTACGAAGAGGCAATGTCCATACGCTCCATTGTTTACATTTTTTCGCAAGACTGATACCGACTCGGAATCAAAGACCTGGCTGAAGGCATACTGTTAATTATGAAGTTGTCATTAGGGTTGCAAAGGGGCGGAAAATTTCCGGAAGTTTTCCGGAAACTTTCCATGGGAACTTCGTCTGGGGAACTTTGGAAATATTCCAAATTTGAAACTTACCAGGAATTTATGGGAATTTATGGGAATTAATTGGATATTTATAAAACTGAATCATATACAAACACAAATATAATTTTGTTTTTGATCATAGGCTCACTTGCATGCAAACTAATACAAATTTTAAAAATGACACTTTTGGGGGGGAATCTGTGATGCTTTTTTTCAGGATTTATTGATGAATAAAAACTTATGAACAGTTTATATATTTTATATCAATATAAGTCTTTGCTACTACTTTTTTAAAATTAATTTAACACATCCTTGTTGAATAAAAGTACTAATTTATTAAAAAAAAAAAAAAGAGAAAAGATAACTGACCCCAAACTTTTGAATGGTAGTGTATTGTTAAAAAAGGATTTCTATTTTAAATAAATGTGTGTGTTTTTTTTTTTAAAGTCCAAAGAATCCTGAAAAAAAGAATCACAGGTAATAATAATAATAATAAATATTAAGCAGCACAACTGTTTCCAAAATTGATAATAAATAAGCATATTAGAATGATGTCTGAAGAATCATGTGACACTGAAGACTGTAGCATTGCATCACAGAAATACATTATATTTTAAAGTATATTACAACAGAAAACCATTATTTTAAATTGTAATACCAGCAATACTGCACAATATCACTGTTTTTTTCTGTATTTTTGATCAAATAAATGAAGGCTTGATGAGCAAAAGATATGCAATGTTGAAAAACATTAAAAATAGTAATGTGTCCAAACTTTTGACCAGTACTGCACTTCTGTATGATAACAGAAAACTTGCTAGCAGAAGGACCATCACAGCTTGAGCTATACAGCACATAGCCTACCTCATAAACTGTCTAGCTACTGTATAAACATTTTTTGGTATTTACTAGTTAAACGTGAATTCCATAGATCAAATATATTTAGAATATCAAAACTTAGATGGAGTCTTTGGGCTCAAATGCAGAAAGTGCGGCTTCAGAGAAAATGGAGGGGAATCCCCCTCTTAGGTGACTAGAGGGGATTGTGTGTGGGGGAAGGGTCATTTTTAGACTTTTGTTTTCTTATTTTTGTTATGTTATTTATCTCACCTAAATGTTTGTTCAGTCAATGTATTTGTTTTTACTATGGTATAGCCTAATTTAGTTGCACAGTATATTACACACAGCACGAGGAAGTTTTAAACATTTTTTGTAATATTCATGTAATTTATATGAATACTTACCAAGATGGACATTTTGATATTTTGTGTGCAGGATTTAAGAAATGATCTGTGCATATAATGGTAGATAAGCACAGTGCATGTAGGGGGCGTGGCCTCGATAGCCCCGCAGTAAGCAGTGTGCGATTGAGCAATGTGTGGAGTAGAAATTAAACTGAAATTGCATTAAATCTGGTTGTTCTAACCAAGATTATGCTGCAAGTTTTTGTTCTCAACTACATTTAAGTTCCCAGTTCCTGCAATTTAGCAAATTTCCAGTTTATTCCCATTAATTCCCGTTAATTCCCATATATTCCCGTTAATTCCCATATATTCCCATTAATTCCCATGGAAAGTTTCCAGTCTTGAAAATTCCCGGAATTTTGCAACCCTAGTTGTCATACACTAAGGGACTGTTCGTTATTTATTTAAGGGGCCACCGGAGGAGTTTTGAGATCTATAGTCATGACCCTCGGGACATTCTAAAACGCTTAACGTGAAAAACGCTTAACGTACCTAAACATCGACCAGGGAACCCCAAATTTCTGTCAAACCTTACTTGTAATAAACACTAACTACTGTCAAAGGAACGAGCCCTTATTCCACAGATAAAGTAAATAATTTCACGTTAAGCGTTTTCTCCCCCATAGAAGTCCATTATAAGGAAACAGCTTAACGTGGCTTAACAACGACCGGGGAAAACCAAATTTCTGTCAAATTGTACTTATGATAAACACTTTCTGCTGTCAAAAGAAGCTCTTATTCAGCGTATAAAGTAGACAACTTCATGTTAAGCGTTCTCCACCATAGAAGTCTATTATAAGGAGACAGCTTAACGTAAGGTATAGGCTACCTTAACAATGACCGGGGGAAAACAAACTTCTGTCAAATTGTACTTATAATAAACACTTTCTGCTGTCAAAAAAGAGCTCTTATTCATCGTATAAAGTGAATAATATCACATTAAGCTGTTTCCTTATAATGGACTTGGTGGAGAACGCTTAACATTAAATTATTCACTTTAGACGCTGAATAAGAGCTCGTTCTTTTGACAGCAGAAAGTGTTTATCATAAGTAAAATTTGACAGAAATTTGGTTTTCCCCGGTCGTTGTTAAGGTACGTTAAGCCACGTTAAGCTGTTTCCTTATAATGGACTTCTATGGGGGAGAAAACGCTTAACGTGAAATTATTCACTTTATCTGTGGAATAAGGGCTCGTTCCTTTGACAGTAGTTAGTGTTTATTACAAGTAAGGTTTGACAGAAATTTGGGGTTCCCTGGTCGATGTTTAGGTACATTAAGCCAAGTTAAGCGTTTTTCACGTTTTAGAATGTCCCTGACCCTCCCCTCGCCAGCAATACATTTTTCTATGACCCTCCAAAATGATTGTGAAAAAAGGCATGACCCTCCCCGATAATTTATTGATTACTTCTGTATGGTTTTCGCTTGGCACAGATGCTCAGATATCTCTATGCCTGATAGACCAACACCAAACGTTCATTAAAAGGGTCCTGTACACCCGCCTTTCTCAAACTGGCGCAGCGCTGACTCGCGGTAGAAAATGCATGATTTGATTTGTTAAACATGAAGAGGATTATTCGTCTGGCATGGCCGCTCACTCTAACGTTAACCTAGATAATTGTTCGCTATTATTAGGCGCATAACTAAGTGTGTGTATTCGTGTACTTGAAGTGTGTGTGCGCTGTATAATCGCTGTGTTTACACCGGCAGACTACTTCCGGCGGAAATGAAGTGCATTTGTGTAGAGTAATGGCGCCGCCCGGGATTGGGCGCGTAAACTTGTGTATAGGCAGCTTCACCCCCCTTTGAGATTAGGCCCACCACTATCATTGGTGAATTTGATGATGTTGTTCTGGTTATGGACTGGGCAGCAGTCATGCTTATAGAGAGAGTACAGAATTGGGCTCAGCATGCACCCCTGAGGTGAGCCAGTGCTGAACGTGTGGGTGGAGGAGAGATGGGGACCGAGTTTACCAGTCTGAGGGCAGTCAGTCAGGAAGTTCCTGATCCAAGTGCAGGTGAGTAAGGGGAAGCCCAGATCTGTGTTTGCTGAGGAGGATGTCCGGTATGATGGTATTGAAGGCTGAGCTATAATCGATAAAAAGCATCCTCACATAGCTCTCCTGATGTTCCAGATTGCTCAGTGCATTGTGGAGAGGTATGGGTATTGCATCCTCAGTCGATCTGTTAGCTCTGTAGGCAAACTGATGTTCGTCAAAGGTAGAGGGGAGGCAGGTTTTCAGGTGGTGAAGGTTTTACCAGGGTCTGGAGTAGGCTGAGGTGGTGTGTTTTTTTTGCTGCTGTGGTGTGTCAAAACGAGCAAAAAAACAGTTCAGTTCCTCTCTTCAGTTTGGCTCTGGCAACACTGTAAAGAGCTCTATCACCTGAACTGAAGTCAGATTTCCGGGGGTCATTCAAGGCTTCTGGTTGGGAAAAACCCAGATGATTTTATTCACAGTAACGTCGTCCATGCAGTACTTGATGTAGGCCAATACCGTCTCAGTGTAAACAGCCAGGTCATGATGTTTAAAGACTTCCCAGGCAGTATGTGTAAAACATTCCTGGAGCTGAGAGAGTGCATTTTCACGCCATATAGACACAGTCTTTGTAAGTGGTGTTGTTATTCTTCTGAGGGAAATATATGCTGGAGTAAGAAGCAGAGAGAGGTGGTCCGACTGGCCTAGGTCAGGGAGAGGAATAGCTCTATATGCATGTTTAATGTGGGTGTACACACGGTCGAGTGCGTTATCCCATCTGCTCGGGCATTTAACAGTACAGTTTTATTTTACACAGTACAGTATACAATATTTTAATAGACGTGTTTAAACACAAATATAAGAAACACATTATTCAATGCTTTTTACTGTTGCATTTACTTCTAATTCTGTCAGGACCACTATCGTCAAAGATGACTGACAATTAGCATACAGTTTGGATTGGGAGTGTGGTTCTGTTCTGGGCAAAAACTCCCTGCGCATCCATGCAGCCTAGCATGGATGAAAGCAGGGAGAGCAGTGATAACCCTCAGGGTAAACAGAACCGAACCAACGAAAATACCGTTAAAGTTCAGTAATTTTTGTACATTTTAGAATTAGTCTGATTCAAAGGAGAATCAGAAGGCTGGATCCTGTCTGACAGAGGAGGAGTTGGGGACGGAGGAGGGTAATTAGCTATTGAGCAATGCGAAAACTGCTGATAAACTGAGGGACCTTATATATGGATTCTTAGATATATGTCGTATCCCTATAGGTAGATGGGGATCAGCTGAGAGTCAGCTGATGAAAGCTTGACTACCATAACCTGCCAAAACTAACGCTACGCTTGATTTCTGTCAGAACCACTATCGTCAAAGATGATTGACAATTAGCATACAGTTTGGATGCGGTATGGTTCTGTTCTGGGAAAGAACTCCCTGTACATCCATGCAGCCTAGCATGGATGAGAGCAGGGAGAGCAGTGATAACCCCCCAAAACAAAACCATATGCTGATATCCCCCAATACAAACTGATAGCAAATCTCAAAGCCTTGATCAACAGCAATGTTGCCCTTAACCAATGACGAATACAAATATTTTGGCTAAACCCACATAACCTGTAGCAACAAGCATGTTGCCTTCAACAGATGACCTAATCAAAGACTATAGAATACCCAAGACGTGTCACTCGTATAGAAAAAAAATAAAAAATGCAACGCTCAATATGGCCGCTCAACCGCAGAAAGCCCCGCCTCCTGAATGAAAGAGCCAATTGCTAATCAGTAAAGTCAGTGCGTCACTGCAACTGCCGTTACAAGTCCCGGTTGCTATAGAAACAGTCAGCGTTCTGAGATGTGCACTCTTGAGTGGATATAGCCTGAAAAATAAGCTTTTTATAACACTATTTGAGCAAAAGAAACAACATTTATGACAGTTGTTGTCGTCAGATTTCTGTGGTGATTTCAAATGTGAAATTTTAATCGTAAGCTTAGTGAACAGTTTTGGAGAATTTGATGTTTCCCCATTCAAAGAGATAGGAGTTGCACTTGCTTGCCTGAGAGGTGTTTCAAAGATGGCCGCCGAGTGACATGACTTGTCTTAAAGAGATTTTGACCTAATGAATATGTTGCCAATACCTTAAAAGCTTAACCAACACGTTCTCAATAACCCCAGATAGGCTTAAGAAAAACATGTTTCCAATTCAACAACAGCTTTAAGAACAAGCATGTTCTAAATAACGACCGGATTGCTCTGGAACAAGCATGTTCCCAATAACGACCAGGTAGCTTAAGAACAAGCATGCTCCCAATACCACTACGGCTTTTAGAACAAGCATGTTCCGATAACAACCAGATAGCTCTGGGACAAGCGTGTTCCCGACAATACAACTATACCTAAGAACAAGCATATTCCCAATACAACCAAGAGCTTAAGAACAAGCATGTTTCCAATATGACTAGACAGAACAACCGCGTCTGATACCGGAGTAGAATCAACGCTGAAATGACGGTGCTACCGAAACTGGAAAATGCTGCCTTTGGAAGACACATTTTGAGAAAGGAAGGCATCAAGACATGTCAAATCCAAAGTTAGCCTTACTTCCTGCCTCCTGAGATACCTTCATTTGGTCAATATTTAAAGGCAGAATAGATGTATCCTTCACTGCATTGATACCCACAATTCTGTGTGGTTGAGCAAAATAAAGATTTCAAAGTTATTTCTAGCGAGAAATCAGTATTAAGTAATTAAATATCTGCAAGCTTATCAACAAGCTCGTTCTATTTTGTTCTATATCATTGAACCGTTAAGATGCCTCAGAAACATGTTCGATATCAGTTTCATGACCTTCATGAACAAACGCTGCCTGCAAGTCATTGGCTCGCAAGTCATTGGCCCGCATGTCAGCAGCCACGGTTTTCGGATGCAGACAACTTCAACTGAACAATGACCGTTAACCATTTTCTCTTGGAGCTGCGTTGCAGCAGAAATGATTTCATTTGCACCATGGTTGTTATTTTCTGCTGCTTAAATCTGTGCTCCAAGTACCAAGTACAGCTTACAACTCTCTCCGAAAAACAAACAGCCGAGCTCCTGGAGGCGAGTCATTGGTGGAGCTGAAGAGTTGCACTTACGAGCCGATTGGCAACAATCACAGATCTTTGATGCAGTTTAACAGCTGCTCTTAGTCATGATGGGGGATCTTTATCGCTGGGGCTGCTCCGTCTTTTAGTATCAAGTGATGTGCAAATCCATTGTCAGAATGTACCTTGTTAAAAAACATTTGTCACCGAAATGACGGGAACAAACAAACACGTTTGTGAAACTCCGTTGCTGCCCCGGAAAACAAATTGTATCCACTGTTCATATAACACTGAATTTTCCTCCCATCCAAAAACATATCTTTAAAGACATTCTTGTGACTTCCGTACCATGAATGAAACGCGTTGAGCAGCGCTGAGTGCGCACGCATAACAATCCAACTCTTAACAGAGTAAACTCAGAATGCATGGAATGGCATTGTATCCCCCTTTAAGCACAGCATATTGCAACGACAAGCGTATGCCAGTAACACAGTACCGCACTTTGCCTAAGTGTCTAAGTTGCCAACTAAATGAGCCTAAGCAACACGGATAGCCATAGCAACACGCATGTTGCCAATAACCTGAGAGCATTAAAAGGAACTTAGCTTGTGAAACATAGAAGCTGTGGTGAGGTGGGGATGCTTCTGTTGATATCCTTCTTGGAGATGAAGTTCCCATCTGAACTTGTTCTTGAGTTGGTCACATAACTTGTGGAGTACATTTCAATAATGTAGTGATGCATGAAGCAATGCTAACTCAGTCACTTCCGAATCAGGCAGCTTATGATCAATGTGGTGAATTCACATGTTCAAGTTAACGAACTTGAATGAATCAGAGGTGAGTCCATTGGAGAAATGAATTCCACTCACTAAATTCCCGATTCCCAGAGATGATGCTGTTTTGCCTGCCGAATTCGGCATTTAATAAGCTATTGAGTAATGCCAAAAACTGCTGATAAACTGAGGGACCTCATATATGGATGCTTAGATAGGTGTCGTATCCCTAGAGGTAGATGGGGATCAGCTGAGAGTCAGCTGATGAAAGCTTGACTAACGTGACCTGCCAGAACTAACGCTACGCTTGATATTTATATATTAAGTTGCTCAAGCAGGTGGCAAAACATTTAAACTACTTTTCTTACATTATCACAAACATTCTAAATTAAAACTATAGACAGCTGTCAGCTCTACTGCCTTTTCTTTTGCATTTAAATCTTTATTACAAGCAATCCTGCAGTTCATAAAGAACTTTGTTTTACTACCTCGAGTGCCATTTTTTATTGCCTTATCTAAAAGTGCTCTTTTCCTTTAAACCTAGCCAAAAAGTTATAGCCTATGTGTTGACTGTGAAACACAGCAGACTTTAATTATGTGCATTTATGCTGTAATTACTACATTTTCATGTCAATCCATGTTCATATTTACTGCAAAAATGCACTGTTACTTTTAAAGGTCCCGATATACTTCAAACGAAGTTCGTTTTTGTTCTTCGTTTGGGGGAAAAAGGCTGAGCGACGATATACTGTTTTCGAACATTCCAACACCCCGCGCTGCTGAGAGCAGTTCAGAGTCAAATATCATGTTTGCAATACGAAAGACCCATTCCATTTCCATAATCAGTCCTTTAAGTGTGAATGGCTCATAGTCTGAAAACTTTAGCATGATGTAGAAAAAAACTATTGGAGTCATCTCAGTAACTATTTATTTTATAAATAAATATATATTAGTAACTAATAATTTATTAAACTGAATCGAATTTTACACCTTTTTATTATTTTATGTGGTGTCATGACTTAAAACAAAGGTTTATTATTGTATGTTCTTTTGGCATTTCATTTATTGTATATCTTTTAAATCCGCTTACTGAAAGAACAGCAGCAGCAGTAGTATGGTGTAAGTATGTTTACTTGAAACACATGTATTTGGTACTTTCTACCTAATATCTTAACTCTTTCCTTTCATTCTTTTCATGGCTTTGGAAAACTTGCATCTGATGTTTCTCTACGTCACTTTTTGCATAACTCCGGGTCGTCGACACCAAGCTTCGTTTTTAATTTCTTTCTAGGAATTAAACGCTTTCTCTGAATCTTTAAAGTCTCTCCGCGAGTGATCGTACAGGTGCGGATATATTTGTGGCTGCCCAGCTATTCGACACAGTTTATTTATGTTGCTAGTGACTTGGAGATGTTGTTCTCCTGCCTGACCTCTGTTGAGTGAGAAACAAATCGGGGAAAAAACAATTTAAAAAATATTGCACGTCAAAGAAGGTGGAGTTCCAGAACACACGTAATCGCCACGGACCAATGGTAGCTCAAAGATGTTTAGGAGTCAAAACGAACTCCCCCAGAGAGTTCATTTTGGTGAGCTGTTTCGAACCTGATTTTGTTCGAAATTACATCATATAAGCTCGTTCTTTGATTTCGTTTGAAGTATATCGGGGCCTTAATTCAGTGCGTGCAGCAGAAACTATCTCTGCACTGCTGTAGACGCACGGCTCCTGGAACGCACTGCTGTACTGCAACTGTGTGCAGTGTTATTGCTTTAATCCGTTAACATGAGCGCGGAAAAAATACGCACCATATATGCACTGCAAACGGAGTATGTGTGGACCTAGCCTTATTTGTGTGTGCTGCAAGTGTGCATGAGCACACGGTCTCCTTATTTATTAACTTATTATTAAATTGTATTAATCTCTATTAAAAATAAATTACCCTTTTGACTGGTTTTGTGGTCAAGGATCACATAAACTGTACCATGGTCTGTCTAAATACTAGTGATGGGAAGTTCGGATGATTTTACTGACTTGGACCTTTGAGTGTCGTTCAGCAAAATAAACGAATATTTTGAGTCATTTCGTTAATTTTAGCAAAATATAATTAAAATGTTACGTGTTACTTCCCTAACACATCTACTACTTACGCAAACATTGAGCACACTACAAACAATACAAAACTATAATGCTATAAGAAACAGAAAAAAATTAATTCATTGTTTACCTGGATCTACAGTCTATGATTAGCTCACCTCACCTCTTATCTGACAAGTCTTCGGGTTTGAGTCGTTCATTCATCACGTGACAGCCCCATAAACTTAACCAATGCAGTCTGAGCCGGAAAGAGAGTTGATTAGTTCATCTCTTGAGTCTTCGGGTTTGAGTCGTAGCATCTGCTCAGGATCAGTGATGATCGTTGGGGCTTTATGTTTTAAAAGACCCTTTTAGCCTTTTGACATCTGCATATAAATTACAGACCTAGCCCCACCGTCTACATTTATAAGGGTACTAAATTTAAATGGCTTTACCACTATTAAGAAGAGGTTAAACAGATCAGCCCTCTCTGATATCCCCATCAAACTTCAAACACATTCCAAAGAGGAGTAAATGACCCCCTGTGCCAGGCACAAACGGCCTGACTAGACCAGTGGTCTGTCTCCACAATTTCAACACACAAAAGACATTTTCTGTATTTAGGCCATAATTAAGCAGTTATAAATGTATCTGGTATATGCATGTGTTGTATGTATTATATTAACCTCCTATTATATTAACCTAGTTACAACTCTTTACTTGTATTAGTTACACTCTAAACACCTATATTCAAGTGTATGATTGTATCTCTGCTTTAATATCTTTCAAAGGTTTCTTTCTTGGTATCAAATTTATCTGTTTATTCCTCAAACAATTATGTACACTACGTGATCATGAAATGCATCATACAATTTTACTATGCGTTGAAGTAAAACTGCACAAACTCACCAGAACAGCAATAAAAATGCAAACTGGCCATAAACAGAGAAAGAAAGTTTCTCTCGCTCAAAATTCATGCCCCCGATTGGCCACTCCACCCAAAAGGTGGGTGTTATCGGCTAGGAACTATCAAAAGTTCCGAACTCAGACTAATCGTAGCTAAAAAAAACCCTTCTTTTTGAGACGGACACTTTCCAAGACTCTGAAAAACTCTCCTTTTGAGTTTAACTTTCTGGCAGTTTATCTTCAAGTAACTTTGTCACTCGCTGTGGACTTTCCTATCAGAAGAACCAGCGCAAAGCCTCCAGCTCACTCCTAAAGAATTCATCAAGAAATGCATCGGGACTCTTGTTCAGCAACAAAGCCAATGCAAGTAACCGTTTACAACCATTTAGATGCGTGTTTAAGTTTGAACCCCTTTTCAAGGTGATTTTTGATTCTTTGGTGATTCTCATTAGGGTGTGGTTAGTTGATGTGAAATACTGCCATTCTCAGTCCTTCATTCTGTATATATATATGTTTTGCTTAGTTTAGTTGTATGTTAGCTATAGTGTCATTTATTAAATCTCTTATATTCACAATTGATTGTCACTCTGTTCTGCTCACAATTCGAAGTCACTCAATGTTGAACCTTGCTACATGCTAAACTATTGCTAGTACTGCATAATGAAAGAAAGCCATTTTTCCTTGGCCAGGAAAATAATCTTTCCTAGAATTGATAAATAATTATATTGTCTGCTCGGTGGATGGCCAGATCAAATAATTGTGATATTGATTGTGCTACAGTTAATTCTAAGATCTAATCTAAATATTTATGAGTAATTATAACCGGTTATAATTAATTATAAATATTTCCCTTTTGAGCTAATTTGCTACATATATTTGGTGGAGAACGTGGCAACATTCAGTATCAATTTAAGTGTGTTATTATATTACGCGCGCTGAGAGTGAGACAAGTCGCAACATGAACTTACTCTTTAGATTGGATTGTTCAAAGCCACATCCAGTACTGTGCTTTAACAGCTTCTATTTGTCTAACATTTAGTCACTGTTAATGGTCAAAGTAAACTGTAGTTCATAATATTAAAATTGTTCTGTAAAGACGAAGAAATCTCTTTACAGTACATTTTAATATTATCAAAATCACCTGTTGGAACAAAGAAATCTTCCTTTATTGTGATAAAGATTAATTTGAGCGAAGTACCGATGTTTTAAAGGCTTTATGTGATAGTATCGCTAGATTGAAGTTATCTGTGTTGCAAATTTCATTCGACTAGACGATCGTTACTCTCTTAGGTTAACCATTAGCATACGAATGGGTGTCTAATTCAAATCTAATCATATCTAATTGGTATGTAAATGAGAGTTCTAAAACCTTGATCAAGTGATAATATGTGTAACAACAGCAAAGAAATCCTGTTGTTTATAATTGTTATTGTGTAACAGGCAGCGAAGAAATCCTGCCAGACATCTTTGTTCAGTTAATTTGCACAAACTCTAAAAATCGGTTTGGATCAAATTACAGTGTACTTGTGATCGTTGCAGTAAATCGGCCACTAGAGCGAGAGCAATCACTCTAGGTGCATTCAGATTTAATCACAGTACCTTTGACTAACACTAGAGGGCAGGCTAGTTAAGTGTCTAGCACTTATCAAATTTCACCTCTACCCTCCTCTCTTCTGACCTTTGGGTGGCTCACCCATGCCACCTCGTGGCCATTCTCAGTAGGTTGGTTTTCCCTGGTTGCCCGTCATTTCAATTGAACAGCTTATTCCAATTCTCCCTTCGTTTATTTTATTTCGTTTATTATCATAACTTAGATTTTTCTCTTTTTTTTTTTTATTGTTATTATTCTGTATTATTCAGGCCTCTTTCTCTCTTGCCTTAGCCACTCACTTATTTTAAATTTAGTTTAAACAGAGTTTGAATTAAAAATTTAAATTAAGTTTTCTGTACACAGTAATTGGTGTTTACATATAGGTAACGCTCTCCTTTAATGCTTGGGTGGTGAAGTGATGGTTGTATTCCCGGTGGGTCCCTCTTGAGTGGAGTCACCTGGCCTGACAACACTGCCCATTCACTTTTATAAGTCCCACAAAGGATTAGACATTCACTGGTCTTCTAAGTGTGTGGCCCATCTCTACTTCTCTAGTCACCCCCATCTCATTTAGGTGTTAAGACGCCATAGCAACCCCTAATTTGTAGGCCCTCTCATAACCCCAGCAGCAGTAACAGGCTTAGGCCTGCTGTCTACTTCCTGTGTTCCTCTATCGCTGAAGCTCCAAGCTGAGGAGGCTCAGAGAAACATGATGCTTGCTCAAAGTCAACTGGACCAGCTAATGTCGGACACTCAGCACAGGACTTCGGACGAAAAGGACCCTGAGCTGCAGGAGGAAGTAGAGAGAGACTCCAGAAAGCCTTGACTGATCTCCGTGTATACACATATATCTATAGACAGCACGTTGAGACCAGTCGGAAAAGGACACCAAAGAGGAACTGAGTGAAAAACTCAAGCCGAGGCTCTCCTGATGAGAGCAGAGACTAAACTCAAAGAAAGAGATGCCAGGGCCAAGGCCTGTGAAGACCATCAGCAAAGTTCCTGAGCTGAAGTCAGTGCCCTGGCCCAACAAAGAGACTATTTAAAAGAAGAACCTGGCAGCTCATAGAGCTTAAACATGCATATAGACTGCAAAGTGACTCTGCAAGAGAAATGCACACCACAGAATTTCCCCTAACCAGTAAACTGATACCTCCCAGTCAAGAACTCCCAGTTCAAAAAGGTGAGAGCCCACTGCTCAAGACATCGCCTGCCAGCATCCCAGAACCCCCAGCAGCAGCAAGGGGGTGGGAGCCTTTCCAGCCACAGTGTCCCCCTAAAGAATTGGATAAGCTGGCTAGAAGCATTCACACTTTCACTCCAAACCCTGCAGGAGGCCACAATGTGCACACTTACATAAAAGACATTGACTTTCACTTGCAAATTGTTGCCAATGTTACCACACAAGACTCTAACTGCTCAGAATCACCTCTAGCCGTGAAGTGCGGAGCTTTCTAGACCGGCAACCAGAAACGGTCAAAGTGGATTACCAGCAACTGCAGCAGGCTTTGATTAAGGAGTTCTCTGACCCAGAGTCAGAGCAAGGACTGATTACAGCCATGGACCTTAAACAGGGCAGACAGGAAACCACGCAGGTCTACTACAACAGGCTCAGACAGGCATAATTCGGAGCATGGAATGAGCCAGGAATGGAAGAAGAATTCAACTTCAAAACTCTGCTCCTTTAGAACCTGCACCCAACAGCGAGTCACCACTTGGGGGATCTGGCTTGCCCACGGACTATGTCCACCCAACATCTGCGAGACTTTGCCTATGCCAAACAAAGGACTGCTTCTGAGAAGACGGGAAAAAAAACCCCACAATCTATCTTGTCACTAATCAGAGTTCAGAACTTACTCTAGAGTGTGCCGAGCCAGTGACAAACTTGTCAACACGATGTCAAGATCCTTCCCAGCCAACAGACAGCAGCATGGCCATGGCGGTGCCTGCCCTAAGCACCAGACTGGGCACCCCTGGGACAGGTCACAACCACCCCTCAACCGAAAGGGTGGAGCCACATGGAAAGCCAAGAGTTGCCCCAAGGGGAACTGACACAAGCATCAAGCTCGGACTGCCAGCAGCAGAACCCCTCTCAACATGCCCTGGACAAGCCCAAATATAAACAGTCAGCCGAACAGAAGCGGGAAGCTACGTCTGAATAAGCAGAGATCATGAGACTTTTAAAGGAACTCCTCCAGAAGAAAGCACCACAAGGGAGACAAAAAGGATGAGTCAGATCAGTTATGACCAAACATGAGATCTGACCACAATGCCCATTCAGAGTCCTCTCAAAATAAACCTCCCAACCAGATCACTGCTAATCCACTGTTAACCACAGAACCAGATATCCCATTACCAAGTGATGACATCACGCAACCATCTCAGCTGACTGTTGAACCACCAGAGCCAGCCAACATCCAGCACCACACCTCCTGCCAGGACCACAAAGTACCTGAAAGTGCAGTTTTGGTGGTCTGCCTCCCTGACGAGCCACACAAAACCAGCTCTGACTGCTTGCCAGTCACCACACAAACCCCAGTGTCAAGACTCCTGTAGAACCTGATCGAAAGGGGGGTAGCCAAAAAACTATACCTGGCCATCACATTGGAAAATGAGGTGAGACTGGAAGCCCTCGTAGACACAGTAGCTGACCTCACTCTAATGTCCAGAGCTAGGTAGATTACTTACAAATTGTAATCCGTTACTGATTCCAGATTACATGACAAAAATTGTAGTTAGTAACGTAATCCGTTACATTACACGTTTTAGGTAATATAATCAGATTACTTTTAATTACTTTTGATTTAACTCACATTGATTTAAATAGCATTATCTTGTACCTTAACGATGTAAAAAATGCAAAGAGTTCCATTCATTGTAATTTACAACATGAAGTGTATTAAACATTATATTACATCAAGGTTTCCCAAACTAGGGTTCATAAAGGAACTGCAGGGGGTTTTGAGTTTAATGAAAAGCTGCCAATTAATTAAATCATAAAAACTTTAAATGAAAATAAATCATTTTAAAACAAACTCCCTTTTGAGGAAAGTCTCTTCACTCAGTGGCCATATTTGCATAGTCTCCGAGCAGCTCATACAAGACCTCCCTTAATGAATATGGGAATCCTGAAATCTCAAAAACTGCTCGATGAACTCATAATTAAATTACATAGGTCAAATTAGCAACAAAAATCTGAAATTAATTGCCCCATGAATGTTGTTTCTTATGCTCAAATAGAGTTTAAAAAGCTTTATTTTTCAGGCTAGACCAGCCAATGCGCATGCAGAGTCATAATGTGCTTATGATTGCCCATGTGCATTGGCTGGTCTAGTCAGGGCTGCATTCGGCCCCTACAAAACGTTTTTTAAACGGAAACAGCGGTGCGTTGAACACCCTTTTCTGATGATGCAAGTGTTGCAACTATGGCAGCTGAGAAGGCCAACCTTTGTGTTCTTTTTGAAGAAATTTCGGGGCCTGATGTTCTGGATTTTTTGTGCTTAATACTGCAAAATACGCTCGATGTTGCAGTCACTGCCCTTGCCGTCCATTCTTATGTAAAGCACTTAATTACCATTGTGTATTAAATATGGTCTATAAATAAACTTGCCTTGCAATGACACTAAAAATATAAACAACATCATGCTGATATGCTATTTTGTTACTATAAAACTCTTATGACAAACATGTCTTCTAATATCTTCAATTGTTGCGTATACCGAGCTGCAGCAGACACGACTTTACTTGGACCCATTGTGCGAGCGGTCTCTTTAATACCGCGTAGTTTATATACATATTGCTGCTGATGAGAAAACTTCTCAAACCCCGTTGCACACCGTTTCCAGGAAACATGCCGTTCAACCTGGAAACCATAGCAAAATGTTGTGCACCGGTTTGAGCTTGAATGTGCCCCCGGGTTTCTATGGGAAATTTGGCTCTTTCATTTAGAAGATGGAACTATTCCTCCAGTTTCTCCCATTCACTCTTCCCAGTATAGGAGTGAACCGTCTTTGTATTTCTATAGTCTTTGTTTTAAATAAAACAATTACTAAAAAAGATTAAATATTTTTCTTTAGCTGCATGCCATGTGATCATTACTCAACATCAAAGAAACTGTGGACATGCAAATGTGATAATTATTTAAATATTTTAAAATCTCAGGGGTACCCAAGGCAAATATATCTGGTGAATAAGGTTTAGATGAAAAAAAGTTTTGTAATGCCCGCATTACATGTAACTAAGAAATAACGTGAATATGTGCATTTTAATTAGTTATAATTAATAATACATGGTTAAAAAACCTACAGTGTAATAATTCAAATAAAAATGTGTTCATCAGTAGTTGATGCAATGTTGAAACCCTTCTTAAGCCTGAAATGATTTTTGTAAATGCAGTGGTCAAATGCTGTCGCCACCTGACTAATGACTGATTTTTGTGTGAATGTCCACAAACTTGGACTATATTTTATATATATATATTTATATTATATATATATATACATATACATACATACATGCATATTTAATATGTATATAATCGGTAGGCTGTTTTAGAAAGGACAATTTAAAAAATGAAAAAGAGAAATTAGGGAGAATCAGTGAATTATGAATAATTTATTGCTATTGTGTGAATAATATGTAATCCATAAAAAAAGTTAACTGTAGTCTGATGGAGAGTATTTTAAAATGTAACTTACTCTAATTACAAGTACTTCATTTTTGGAATCTGATTACTACCTAGCTCTGTGTGTGTGTGTGTGTGTGTGTGTGTGTGCGCGTATATGTATATATATATATATATATATATATATATATATATATATATATATATATATATATATATATATACACACATACACACACACAAAATTATTATTATTATTATTAGCTCTAAAAGGAGCAAGAGCCTAAGACAAAGAATTGGTGTGAACTCCTTGCACAAATGAAGGAAATTCTTTTGAGTATGATACACTAAGCTTCGTGGCCGGTACATGCTCTGATATGTGGTCTCTAGTAACAAAGAGAAAAACGGGGCTAGTCACTGTTCTGGCCTTTCCCAACAAAACTACTAAAAGCTTATAAATTTGATATAAAGTATTGCAATATAGTAATGGACTACATGACTTGGGGGGGGGGGGGGGGGGGAGTGCACAGATTTACCAGATTACAGAGCGCACTGTTTGCGTTTAATACAGTTTTATGCATACTCAATTTATTAAATGTCTTTATTTGTGAAAAATACCATAGTAGGATTAGATGAGTATTTTTTATTTGTATTTATTTTTTGATCATTTCAAATCATTTCTACTTCAGTAAATATGGACAATAAATACACATTTCATTTCAGGTCTAAGAAGCACTTTGCAACAACCACTTATCAAAACAAACTACAAATTCAAACACCAGATCACCTCTCATTATAACACTAATACAATTACACACAAGTTTGTGTTATTTTACTTTTACAACTATTGTAATCTAATCATTTGAATTAGTTTTTATATTTTCTTTTTTCATTTTATTTTTAAAAATCCTGCTCATGCCCAATTTGTTCCCAATTTAAATGATCATACACTGCATTCAGATCACATGTGAGGTCATCCACTTTGATTCTATCAATATAACTGTTGTAAGTTGGTTTACTCTAATCTTGTCAAAGGTAAGTAAGGGAATACTGATGACAAACACCAATCTGTGAATTATTTACCACAATGGAATAGACAAATATGTGATAAATATGAATTTGCTCAGTTACACAGTTTTTGTGGAAATTAAATCAAACAGAGACGGCCTCTAGAGGTGAAAGCCCTCTCTCTCTGTTCCAGGAAGGAGTTTTGTTCAGGCTGAGGGAAAGCAAAAAGAGAACTTGCCAGGTGCAAGTCACAGTGGTGAAGAAAACACACAGGAAGCCAGGAAAGCAACAAAGAGAGTAGCATATAACATCTGCATCAGAAATAATTACTACGCTCTATTACTAGGCCATGCTATGCTGCTCCACAGAAGCATCAAGCTGAAAGCTTTGGCTGAAAACATAAAAGACAGCTTTAAAAAGGCTTGTTAAAATGTAAAAGAGGCACAAAAAACAAAACAAAACCTACATATGGAAAACAGCCCTTTCCGACTATAAGAGTGGAAAAAAAGTTGCTTGTCCTATCCAATCAAACTCTACAGTATTTCAGCAAAATATTTGCCTGCTGCTTGGCTAATCAAATTAGACAGATGTCAACAAAGACAGGTTGCATTACACACAGCATCAAAAAAATATAAAACAGACCAAATTACATATGAGTTTACTTTCATGTTAATTTGGATAAACAGTTTGTGCCAACCGCAATGCGTCTTAAAGTCATCTCAACGTTTGCTTATTGTTTACATTTATACAAGAAATTTGGGTTGGCACAAATTCAAAAGCAATAATGTATCTTTGTCAAAAAAAAAAAAAAAAAAAGCCAGTACTACTTGTGTGATATGGAGTTCACCAATTTATTTTTTGTCATTTGTCAAATATCTTAATTTTTTGCCCAACGGAAATGTTTAGTACTATCTATAAGACATTAAAAAACTAAAACTGTAGCTACTTTACCTTCATGAACTTGTCCTTTTTCATATGTCTTGGTTTGCTACTCATTTCAGGACTTCTCTCAATGCTCCCATCAGTTGTGCTTTCATTTTCTTTCCCTACAACTGATATAATGCAAACAAAGAAAGTTGAGCTGAGAGGAGAGTAGCACACAGCAGGTGCACAGTGACACAGCTGAGCAGCAGATAAGAGTGTTTCTTAAAACGTTTATTCAACCATGCAACATCTTAAAAGCATGCTTTATTGTGAAGTGTTTCTCAACTATATATATATATATATATATATATATATATATATATATATATATATATATATATATATATATATATATATATAAAAAAAGGATATTCCTTGCTTTCAAGTGTAAAAATGTAAAGAATTTAATCTTATCACAGTGTAGCAGGGACCTAGATGTCATTGCATAGTCACAATTTGACAACAGACAATTTGAAACAGCTTCTTGGGTGCAAAGTTGCACCTAAAATAAAGCTTTTACATTTTCATACTTTCTGCATATGTACTGCCAAGGCCTTGCCTTATGAATTTATAAACTCAGCTGTGTTTAGAGATAAGCAAGATCCAATTTAATACTAATAAAAATAAATAAATTTACATACTTTTTAAACCCATCTGTCTCTTTTCAATGACATGTTTGGGGTCAGGGGCAGTTTCAGGAAAGTTCTGCATTTGTAGATTCACATTAACCGCTGAGGATGACACTGGAGAAGTAGCCGTTGAAGTCTTTTCATTAGAAGGACTGAGCTCAATTGAGCTTATTTGCTTCTTCCCTTCAGCAAGAACAGCAGAGCTTAACCTAGTTTGTGTCCTCTGTTTCTTTGCCAATGCCTCAAGTTTTATTTCTTCAAACCTGGGCAACTCATATGTCCCCACAGACAAACATTCAGGCCTTGGTCCATGTGTCTCAGGAGCAGGGCCTGATGAGCCAACCAACGAGTCTTTAATGTCAATATTTTCACGTTTTCGCTTTTTAAATAATCTCTTGCCCTTCCTCTTGTTTAAGTCCTCCAGGTCAAAAGCAGGCATGTGCAATCTTTCTGGGGTCGACCCAAATAAAATGACCCTTCGTTTAAGGGCACTGTCGGCTGGTGAGAAGCAGTCTTCAAACACCTCACCATCCACATCGCCAACTGAGTCAGCAGAACACAAAACAGCAGAAGTTTGACGTCGAAATTTACGAACAGGCTTGGTAGTTAGCGATCCATCACTTTCAATTTCTGTAAAACAACTGCCTGATGAAGTCTGCTTCTTCTTGGAATATAAACATTTGGAGCTGGTCTGCAGATCATTGGATTGCTGTATACCTTCGATGTTTTTGTGATTGGTTTTTGTCAGGCTTTCAGATAACTCTGTAGATATTCCACTGTTTTCAGTTTGTGGTTTGAGGTGTGAGCTTTGTTTTCTTTCAGAACAGGTATTATCAATGTAACTCTCTAAAGAGGACTGTTTCTTTCCTCCAATGTTGTTCACTGAAGACCTTCTTGACCTGGAAGATATAGCTGAGACTTTACTTTTTGTTTCAACACCAGCCAGATTACACATAACCATGGCTGTGTCTGATTCAGGAGATACTTGTTTTTTTGCTTTACTTGTCATTTTCATTGTTAACTTTTTATTACAGTTCTGTTTTTCTTGTTCCTCAGTTTTCTTGGAGGAATGATAGTGAGAGGTTGAGAAGCAATCCAAAGGCTCTTCCTCTGTAAAAGAAGTTCAACATATTTAGTTTTATATAATGCAAAATGGTTACTAAAGCTACTAGGGATGCACCGAAATGAAAATTCTTGGCCGATGTCAAACAAAATGAAACACTGGGCCAAAGGCCGAATAAAGAACATGCCGCCCCCCCATTTATTTTGACAATTTTCTTCACCATTGCATAAATTAAAAATCTACTGTACTGTAAAATCTATCTAATGTACTTTTTTTGTCTTGCTTTTCAAAGAAAAAATCTATTAAAAAAATTTAACACTTTGAGTAGCAAATCAGCATATTAGAATGATTTCTGAAGGATCATGTGACATCTTTAGACTGGAATAATGATCAGGGTTCCCACTCTTTCATGAACACCAGATTCAAGGACTTTCAAGGACTTTAAGCACCATTTATTTTGTATCAAGCACCTATCAAATTCACAAACCAGCATATGTTGTGTCATGAAAGACCTTACAGTACTAAACATTTTACTTACACTTAACATTTACATTAAACATTTCAGAGTAATAATGTTTTGAATGTGTAGGTTTCATAAATTTATACCGTTCTGAGCAGTCGTGTTCAAAGGAATTTAATGAAATCCATTGAAGTTACTATTACTAAGTAACAGTATTACTACTGTTACTAAGAACTAATTTCTAAAATATTGATAAAATATGCATCAAACTGATTTTTGCTGTAGTTCTTGTACAAGATTTAAATTTGAAAGACTTTCGCAATTTTTAAGTTAATAAAAAGTGGTTAAATGTTGTAATAACTGTAAAACCTGTTAACATTAAAAATGTGCACATTCTCTCAATAGAGTCGTTACTCATTAATAAATAACTCAAGTCAAAATTATTTTGTAAATCCCATTTTTTCATCTTTGACCGAGAGGAATGCTGGTGCTCAAACATGCAGCTGCTCAAAATTTCAATATTTTTAAAAAAATATGTCATGAATATTTTAAACCTTGTACATGTGCAAATCTGCAAAAAAAAAAAAAAAAAAAATAGCACTTTCTATTTGCTTTGTACACTGTACAAGCTTTTCACTAAGCTGTTTTTTTTTTATTTTTCAAGTTCTACATTTTCTCCTTAGCTCCATGTCACAGTAAGTTCTGGGAGTTCATTTTTAGTCCGTCTCCTATCCTGAAAAGTCTGTCTAGCAGAGATTGACAAAAAATGAGCTCCTAAAACTTACAGCTATTCTGGAAGATAAATTCTTCAAACAGTGGTACAAGAGGATGTGGTGCTGGTCCTTCAAGAGTCATTCTCAACTTATCTGTCTATAAAGCCTAAAAAAAAATTAGTCTTCATGTATTTCACAACAATTCAGCATGTTACTCTTATTAAGTGAGGGTCATTTTTTAGGATGTTTTACCCAAGCAAAGTCTCTGAGAACTTGACACGTTGTAATTCTAGAGACTCCAGGAAGGTTGCAGTTCTGGAAAATGGTGGCGCTGGAGAATAAAGATTTGATGGTTTACACCTAATTCTTCACATTAATTCTTAATTATTTTGCGGTTACCATGTGTCTTTTCTTCTCCACCTGTTTTTGTCTGACCCCGCTGACCCAGTGAGCATTTCGCTGACCAATGGTCATGTCTTAACTTTACAATTTCTGTATTGCATTAGTTTTGAATATTTCTCATTTTTTGACTTTTCAGTTAAATCTCTTTTTTGTCTCATTTTATCTGTAAAAGAAAACGTGCCTGATAATTCTGCACACATGAATATAAGGAGATTTTCACTTCCAGCCTTCATGGACAATTATAAATCTATATCTATATCTATATCTATATCTATATATATATATATATATATATATCTATATCTATATCTATATATAAATATGATTAAAGACAAAATTAATGGTTTGGAATTGGTAAAATGTGCTTGGAGATAAATATGATCAGAATATCAACGTGCCTAATAATTATTCACGCACTGTAAAGATGTGCTCATTTTACACAGAGTGTGTGAGCGCTCATTCAAATGTGATTTCAATACCCCGCATAGTAATAGCGCGAAAACTATATACAACATTATAATATTTGCAGGAGTGGGACACACACGTTGCGGGAGTGGGCAGTAATGGTCATAAAACTCAGCGAGAGTGGCTTAAGAAAACTCTAGGCTGCACATTAACACATGCTAAGTTTTTTTTTTTGCGCTACCCCATCTCCACCCCAATCATTTGTGCCATTTCTTTCTGTCTTTGACAGCACATATAGGACAATTTTTGAAATAGTGCCATGAAATAAATTTAATTCAAGCACTTTCAAGGACCTAGTACTTTCCTTGAATTCATATGTCTGAAATTCAAGTACTTTCAAGAAGCGTGGGAACCCTGAATGATGCTGAAAATTCAGCTTCTTTCACAGCAATCAATTACACTTTACTATATGTTCACATACAAAATAGTTATTTAAAACTAACAATATTTCACAGTATTACTGTTTTTATATTTTTATTGTACAAATAAATGCAGCCTTGCTGAGCAAAAGAGAAATTACAGATCCCAATTTGAACACTATGTGTGAATATAATAATAAATGAATTAATAGAACTTTTGTAATTATTATTATTATTATTATCTTACTTTATTTTATTTAACAAAACAAAAGTAAAATTGCGGTACTGCCATTTATGAATGTTGATGGAACTTTTATTTTGGCGGACCTCAGATCTTCTTGTTGTTGACTCTGAACCCTGGCTAACAAGCAGATAGCGCTGCGAGCTCACGCAGCACTGTCAGAACGAAATCAAAACATTATGCAGTTTATTTACTAATTGTTTAAGGCCATTTCGCAAAGACATGCAATGCAGTAATGAACAGTCTCTTGCTGACAGTGCTTGTAATGATTTTTGGGTCTTTCTCGGACAATTTTAAATGCTTCCACTTCCACACTGCCGACATGTTTGCTGTGGGCCTCTCACTCTACACTGGTTGCCATTTGATTGCGTCACCAAAAATGTCATTGTTCGGTACAATTTACAAATTTTTCCTATTTTCGGCCAAACAATTTTGGTTGCCAAGCATTCAGTGCATCCCTAAAAGATACATTTATTCTACTACCAAAAAAGACTTTTGTTTCCCCAAACCTAGTTGTTGCAAGAAAGACAGAGTTGGTGATGCCCCAAGAGGTGGTCTCAAAGGTGAATTACATCCTGAGGCACTATCCAGCATCTGTGAGGCTAAGGGACAAGACAAAATTAAATAAATACCTGAAAGACCTTTATTTCTACAGTGTGTACAGATTATGTAGGGCAGTGGTCTCAAACTCAATTCCTGGAGGGCCACAGCTCCGCAGAGTTTAGCTCCAACCAAATCCAACCTGCTTGGAAGTTTCTAGTAATCCTGAAGACCTTGATTAGCTTGATCAGGTTTGTTTAATTAGGGTTGGAGCTAAACTGTGCAGAGCTGTAGCCCTCCAAAAATTGCGTTTGAGACCAATGCTGTAGAGTGTAATAAATCATTTATTTTCTCAATGCATTTATTAAAGGGGTCATGAACTGCCTGTTTTTATTTTGTACTGTTTTCTGAGGTCCACTTATAATGTTATCAAGATTTTTAAACCATAAAACATCATAATATAGAAGTAATAGGCTATTTTCCATCCTGTTTTTGACCCTCCTCATCTGAACGCTCTGTTTGAACAGCTGTAGCGGATTGTAGACTCGGAATAAATGCCCACTGCTATGATCGGATACGATTTGTGTATGTTTGACAGTCTATGCCCTTCACAGATGGACAATGCTGTGATTTAAGTTAATACCGCATAAATACTCATATCAAACAATCTGTTTAACAGACAAAGCAATAATAATCACGTATTAAAAACTTGCTTCGACATAACTTCTGAAACTTACAAGATGCTTTATAGCACAATGACCTCTTATGTGAAATGATCAAGGGGATTTGGTTTCTCAGTTCATGACACCTTTAAAAATAAAAAAAAATAAATTGGGTTATGTGTGTGTAGACTATTTACAACAGAGGGTGGAAATATTGTCCAGTATGGTGTGTACACCAGTACAAATACCAGTTTGAAATTTCAAGCAGAATAACATACTGTTTTTGTACAGGTAAATTAACCCAAAACAAATGACACCGGAAACCTTGCACATTCAAGTTACAGATGGTCAGGCCCTCTCTAACTTAAAAGTTTTTAAATAAGGTGGATAAATGGTTTTCATTACTATCAAATAAAAAAAACAATTTGAATTAAGCGGATTCACTATGAACCAAAAGATTTGCACCCCTGTAATTCAGTACAAAGATTTGTTTGTCTGGTAGAACACAAAATTATTAGTTTACAAATTAAAAATAGTTCTCAAAATTATTTGAGGAAATACCAGTAGGTGAGAGATGTTCACGTTGAGCTCTCATTTCTCTCAGTCGCTGAGCCATGCTGTCAGAGCGTTTTAAAGACGGACTGTACACTACTCCATTTTCCTCATCAATAACGAATGGTGATATGTCGGAAACTGTATTAAAACAAAATCCCAAATGTACAACGACCTTCACAAATTGTTGAATGAAATAAATAAACAAAATGAAGAAAGAAAAAAAAAAACGTGTGCTTTTCTCACCAACGGGGGATGAGGAGATCAGGTCTTCCATCATCCTGTCTAATTTTTTCTTCAGCCGCCTGTCATTCTCAGGGGTCTTTATAGGAATATCTCTAGGTTGCATGCAACGGTGCTGCAAAAAAAATGGAAAAAAGAAAGAAAGAAGAAACCATATATGAGGTTATTTATTAACATTTATCAAGAAATTCAATTTCAAAAAAGTAAAACAAGTCTAAATGTTTGTTGTTTTAGATAATATTTATGTTTAATTTTCTTACTGTTCTTTTATTTAGATGATGAAGTTTGGACTCTTCATTTTGAGCAGGGAAAAGATTTTCATCTACACGTTCATTACCCTCTTTGCATCTGCAAAATCACATAATGAATAGAATTTGAAAGGACCGTGAAAGGAAACATTGAGGTCTAGAGACATCTACAGGACATCCAAAGAAATGCAACAATCAAAATGAGAAAAAGATCACTAATAGAGTCAGAGAACTACAGCTGCACCAGAACATGCTGCCATTGGCATCAACAGATTTCTGCTCTACAAAGGAAATTCAATCTACTAGATATTAGCAAATCAATATATGCAAATGATTGACAAGAAGAGAGATTTTTAAATTAGCTAAAACAGGATGATTTGCTTTCCTGACTTTTAAAATTTTTTTTTTTTTTTTACAAGACTAATGCTGTCAGAGACGGGTGTGATTTATCTAGACACATATTTAAAACTATATCTGTCAAGTAGTAGGGACCTTTTTTTGTATGTAATGTAAAGATATTTAAAGCACTTTTAAATGTGGTAGAAAAACGGGCCTTTCTATGGTGCATTACTTCTCTAGTTTTTCGCAATTGTTAGAATAGCCCAGGCAAAAAAAAAAATCTAAATTCTGTCGCTGTCATTTCAAATGTGTATGAATTTTCATTTTTGGGTGAACTATCCATTATATCATGTTTAAAAGAAAACCATTAGCAGATATTTAAACATTTTGTCCCTTCACTGGAATAATAATGTGTGTTCATTTGTTCAAGAAGATTCATTTCTGCCAGGCTCTACTTTTTAACCAATTATTCATGCCTAACCTATGGAAATTAAATTAGCAACTTTGCCTAAAACAAAATCTTTATTCATATTTGCAGATTTACATAACTCCTGGTTCTTAGGATGTTGACCTGAACATGTGGAAGATTAGTTCTGTGTGATACTCATTTTTACCTTGCTACCCAGTGGACAGAAACAATCCTCACACCCATTTTCTGGGCTTTCTTCCATGTGGACAGGCGGCCATGTTTGAAAACTACGTGGGTCACTTGTTTGTTGAGTGTCTTAGATACCTGTCATTGAAAATGCATTCATTTATTTTACATTTTAATTTTATTCATAAACACAACTGCCAAAATTTAAAAATGTCACCTCTGCACCCATGTCCTGCAGCTGCTGAATGAACGGATCAGAGTAATCCTCCATTCTGCTCGCAGACCACACATCAACATACGCCACCACATCTTAAAAGGGAGAAAGATGACAGTGGATAAACATTCATTTCAAAAAGTTTGATTCATAACAACATTAAATGTTTGGCACCACTGGCATAAAATGTGCAAGTTAGAAGAGGGTAGGGGAAATAAAATATGATCAAAATCAAACAAACTAAATTAAGGTCATTTCTGACTAAAGAAAAAAAAGTATTTAATTTCTCAAATTACTTGGTAATGACACTCAATAAAGCTAATCAGATCATAATGTAATGTAATCTTAAAATGAATGTAATTTTTCAAACTTCAAACTGACAATGCTATGAAACAATTAGAAAATGTTTATCAGTCTTTTGTTTTAAACAGTTATTTTATTTATTTATTTTTATTATTATTATTGCTATATTGTTTTAAAACAAGACAGGAATTATACATTTTTAAAACCATGTGTTGGTCATCCTAGAGGACAAAAAAATATCTCCTAATTTAATGAATATCCATCATACCTTTGAGAAAACCAGTAGAAGTGTTTTTTCCTGTCATGATTGATCCTAAAGGTCTTCTTCTAAAACTGCATCAACCAACAGAAAATGTTACATGACAAACTCAGCATGATTCAAGCAAAACAGAAAACAAGCATGGTAACATACATTCAGTAAAGATTTTACCTTAGCTATAACATTATAACGTTACACAATATGCTAACGGAGAACAAAGCAAGAGGATTTAAAGCAAGAGGACTCGTGAAAAACGAACACCAATATTAGCAGATGTCAAAAACATCAATCGAGGGGGGTAAAAATCAAAGCCAATTCTAAAAAGCAAGTACTAAAACAACAAAATAGCACTGGCAACTGCTGATCTTCACGCCACATCTAGTGAAACTCTGGGTATACGTTACTTGAGACGGTGTCCGAGCAGTTAAATATATCTAAACTGTTCTGTAAGAAAGCACCTTACATTGCTCACCTTAACCAAAGAAGAACACGTCAACATTGCGAAAAAAATCTATCCTTGTTTGTTTGTTTTATATATATATTTGTACATCGTGCTAACACACTATTTACATTTGACCATTCACGACTGTAAAAAACTAAACAAAACGTGTTTTCGCGGTAATGGTTCCTTTTGCGACGCATTATGGGAACTCAGTGACGTTCCTAACACCAGTTGGTTGATGCCTTTCGGCCACGCCCCCTTTTTTGGCTTTTTGTCCCACAGGGACCGCATCATGTGGCGAGAGCAGGCGGCTGTAGTGAGGATACGAGTGAAATAGGGTGACAGTTCTCAGTGTTCGTAGCGGATCAAA